>CAMZMU010000122.1:18729125-19994188 GCA_947311845.1 Poa pratensis
TTCAGGCGAACCGGGGTGAATCTTGTGAGAACTGTGATAATAGTTGATTTTCCATGTTCCTATGGCGTAAACAAACCAACCAGCAAAAAAAATCCACTGGCCTACCCCCTTTCGATTTCGGTCAAGGGGGTAGACGGGAACTTTGACTTTTTTTTCCAGCGGGTCTAGGGTTTCGCCGAAGCGGGGCCCCGGAGCGTCGGAACCCCACCGAAACCTAGGTTGTGCCATACCATATGTATACAAGTGTGTTGGGTGTTTTGAATGTGCCAGATTTTACTCCGGTGTGTGACCGTCTTCACGATTGCACTCTCTACTAAGTTTCTGGGACTTATAGCTGAAACCTCCGTTTCGGGCGAACCGGGGTGAATCTTGTGAGAACTTGTGATAATAGTTTATTTACATGTTCCTATGGCCTAACCAAACACAACCAAGAAAAAAAGTCCACTGGCCTACCCCCTTTCGACTTCGGTCAAAGGGGTAGACGGGAACTTTGATTTTTTCCAGCGGGTCTAGGGTTTTGCCGAAGCGGGGCTCCGGAGCGTCGGAACCCCACCAAAACCTAGGTTGTGCCATACCATATGTATACAAGTGTGTTGGGTGTTTTGAATGTGCAAGATTTTACTCCGGTGTGTGACCGTCCTCACCGACCGCACACTCTCTTCTACTAAGTTTCTGCACTTATAGCTGAAAACTCCTGTTTCGGGCGAACCGGGGTGAATCTTATGAGAATTTGTGATAATTGTTGATTTTCATGTTCCTGTGGCGTAACCAAACACAACCAAGCAAAAAACGTCCACAAGCCTACCCTTTCGACTTCGGTCAAGGGGGGTAGACGGGAACTTTGACTTTTTTCCAGCGGGTCTAGGGTTTCGCCGAAGCGGGGCCCCGGAGCGTCGGAACCCCACCCAAACCTAGGTTGTGCCATACCATATGTATACAAGTGTGTTGGGTGTTTTGAATGTGCAAGATTTTACTCCGGTGTGTGACCGTCCTCACCGACCGCACACTCTCTCTACTAAGTTTCTGCACTTATAGCTGAAAACTCCTGTTTCGGGCGAACCGGGGTGAATCTTGTGAGAACTTGTGATAATAGTTGATTTTACATGTTCCTATGGCCTAACCAAACATAACCAAGCAAAAAAGTCCACTGGCCTACCCCCTTTCGACTTCGGTCAAGGGGGTAGACGAGAACTTTGACTTTTTTTCCAGCGGGGCGTCGGAAACCACCCAAACCTAGGTTGTGCCATACCATATGTATACAAGTGTGTTGTGTGTTGTAAATGTCCAAGATCAACCATTGTACGGAGAAAAGCTCGGGGTAGATATGCGGGGCCCACCGGACTTGGGTTCGCTGGAAAAGGATAACGGAACGCCAGAATAATTTGCGTGTGGCACTACCATATAATACAATAAATTATAGTAAAACTGTATAAAATTATAATGGAATAAATTATAATATTTAAATATTAATAAAATAGCTAATAATAGGAAAAATAAAAAAATACCTATGCCGACGGCCATCCCAAATCGACAAATCCAGTTTTCCCCAAATCGGCGCTGCCCCGACCCGCCGGCGGCACAGCGCCACCCCGCCGCCGCCGCCCTGCACCCTCCACCCGGCCGGAGCTCCGCCGCCGCCGTCCTTCCTTCCCACACCACGCTCCTACGTCCCCTGCCTCCTCCGGCCAACTCCACCGGCCAAAGCTCCTCCGCACGGCCCCGTACCCTCCACACCGGCCGGAGCTCCGCCGCCGCCGTCCTCCCCTCGCCACGCCACGCTCCTGCGTCCCCATCCTCTCTGGCCAACTCCACCGGCCGAAGCTCGCGGCGCCGCCCGTCGAGGACCGCCGCCGCCGTGCTCCCTCCCCACGCCGCGCTCCTGCACCCCCTGCCTCCTCCGGCCCACCACGCCGCCGACCCCTCCACCACGCTGCTGCTCCGGTTAGTGGTACTATTTTTTTACATGAGGTTAGTGGTATGTTAGTGTTAGTTTAGGGTTCGTGCAGTGTTAGTTTTAGGGTTAGTGCATTGTTAGTTTAGGGTTAGTGCTACTGTTAGTTGTAATGTTAGTTTTAGGGTTAGAATTAGTAGATTTTAATTGCTTGTTTTGGTGAAAATTGTTTGTTACGGTTAGAGATAATTATTAGGTAAATAGAGGGGTTTTTACTTATATGTCGATTGTGTATTTTTAGAAGATGTAGCTTCCCGCCAGCCAGCCCGTGGGCCACGCGTGTCGTTGCGGGGCTTCTTCTCCAGCCGAGGAGGGGCCGCCTCGGTGCCCCTATTTCGTCGCCCTGCTTTCGGAGCACGTCCTTGACTTCTCCGGCCACCGATCACGCTTCGAGGGTATAAATCTTTCGCCTCTCTTGCTGCATAGGTTATTTTGGTATAGTCACCAAGTCAGTCGCGTAACCCGAGTCAGATCCCGTCGGAAGGGTTACAAATTTATAAATATGCAGGATTGTCCATCTTTGCAGATTTAAAACCGTAACACTTCCGGATTGTCATGTTGGACAGTCCGAGTACGTGTAGATCGAGTCGTGTTCCATCTTCTACCCATTCCACAAGTATAGGGGATCGTTGAAATCTTCGATGTGTAAGTATTAGTATCGATCCCACGAGGAGTAGAAGGTATTATATAAGTGTTTATCCTTTCAAATATGAGTGTCACTATTCTTATTATCTATGCATTAGACAAAGTAAAATGATGCAAGTATTTTGGGTTTTTGGTTGTAGAGTTTGCAATAAATAAAATGCCGAAAATAAAAATATGACAAGTGAAAGCTCTCAAAGGAGAAAGCCCAATCGTATGCAGCAAGAGGACAAGCTCAAGTGGTGTTTCTTATAAGTGGAAAACGTTCCCAAGGGCTACCTAGACTTCATGGCATAAATATTTCTAGACAACAAGGTAAACTTTTTGTCAAGTTTTTAATCTTTTTGGACGGAGCCATAATTAGGGAAAGCTATAAAAAAAACTAAACCCCCTTATGATGGTTTTATGGCCAAGTAAATGACTGCACAAGAGTTATTAAGGACATAGAGTCCCACCTTAGCCTTAAACTCTAAGGTCCCGATACTATACCCTCATAATGCAACTTATGATTCGGTCTCAGGTTTACTGTCCTCCCAAGTCTCCTCTCACTCCATTACACTACGGTGTTCTCCTATGAGCCCATATAGGTGAAGTGATGTGCAGTCGACGTTCGCACAACACATCATAGAATTACATAAAAGATAAAAACTAGACAAAATACCAACACATTCATATATAAAATTCATTGCCAATTCATCCTATGCCCCCAGGAACATGAGAGAACTACTCACAAGCGCAAAGACATGATATTGATTTCAATGGTATATAAGTGGTACAAC
This sequence comes from Poa pratensis, assembly GCA_947311845.1. NCBI lineage: Eukaryota > Viridiplantae > Streptophyta > Magnoliopsida > Poales > Poaceae > Poa > Poa pratensis. The sequence goes on from CAMZMU010000122.1 coordinate 18,732,498, forward strand.
ATAATCTGAAAATATAATCTCACCCCCAAACAATGACAAGTAGCCAATCATAACAGGTAGAATAGCACTTAAACAATAGCTAGGGTTTGAACAATCTCAACTATGAGGGGGATGAAGTGGATCACGAAGATGGTGATGGAGATGGTGCTGGTCTTGACGGTGGTGTTGATGGAGATCGGAGGGGGGATGGAGGAGCCTTCCGGAGGTGATTCCGGCGGCGTTTCCCCCCTCCGATCTTCTCCGGCGGCAGCCTTCTGTCTCCTGTTTCATGGTTTTTGTGTTTCTCCGCCGCTCCTCGCGAAACTCCTCGGGGGACAATTTTTAAAGTCGTTTTAGGTCAAGACGGAGGCTTGGGAAAAGATCGACGGCAACGGAGCTCGAGGCCCCAGATGGTGGGTCCACGTGGCCAGGAAATTTGGCCGCGTGGGCCACTCTTCTGCCTCGGGCCTCGTTTGTTCGTTCTTCGCTCCCACGCTTTGTTCTTTCCAAAAACTGATCCACCGTAAATTATTAGATCATTTGGACGTCGTTTGGGTCCCTGAAACATCAAAATATAGAAAATAGGGTTTTCTGACTGTGCAGGGTTAATTCCAGATAAATGGGGAAAATTTGTGAATTATCCCTAAAATCATTATTAAAAAATAAATATAACCCATATATGATGCAAATAAGTTGGAATATCAAGTAATAAAATGTAAAGTTCATGTTGCATTTTACATGCATCACCTCCCCGCTGTTCTTCAGAATGCACAAGCTCGAGAACGTGCATTCTGAAGAACAGCGGGGAGGTGCTGTCGAAATTCCGTCTCGGGTCAGGGTAGAACATGGAACACGACTCGATCTACATGTACTCGGGCGGGATAGGCCCCTACTATTAGAAGTGCAGGTGAACCCTTGCATACTGTAAAAGATAAAATTTGGCCGTGATTAATCTGGTGACACTAAATAAATTTATTATTACTTGGTGCATATTATGAAATGAGTTGTTGTTTGGCTCGCAATAAAGCAGAGGATGCTGATAATGGGTGGATGTACAGTGGCCGTATCAGTAAGACTGAAAAACTGCTGAGTGGGAATGGAAGACTGATTTATTAGTGAAGGAGTTAGGGTGGGTTCAAAAGAGTCAGGAGTTCGTCCAAGGTGCCCTTGCACTAGTTGCAAGAATCGTCAGCGTCAGGGAAAGGTTGAAATGACTAAAAACCTTTGGTTGTCTGGGTATATGCCTAACTACGTCACGCTAGTCGACTTTGCTCAGTACGAATGTGACCGATTGAGGTGATGCGGCAGCGGATCGATGGCAATGAGCACGATGGGATTATAGGCTTGCTAGATGATCTCCGCGATGGTGACATGCCGGATTCGCCACCTCCACAGGAGGACCGCCAGAACCGGAGGAACTGGATGAACCGGAGGAACCGGAGCCAACCGCGAAGGCCTTCCTTGATATGATGGCCTCGGCTAAGAAGCTCTATGAGGGTGCAAGATTTCTCAGCTCGATGCCATCTCTCAAGCACTAGGTGACAAGGCCGGTACTCACACCCGTGCAGGCTTTGAAGCTAATCTGAAAACATTTGGTAAAATGTTGCCCGAAGGGCATTGTCTGCCTAAAACCATGCACAAAGCAAAGAAACTCATGGGATCGCTCAGCATGGATTATGTAAAGATAGATTGTTGTCCAAAAGGTTGCTTTTATTTGGAAAGTTTGCGGATGACAAGTACTGTAGCCTTTGTGGTGCCTCTAGGTATCATGAAAAAGGGATCCCATGATCAGAAGACGCAGACAAAAGTCGCCGTGAAGATTCTTCGGTATCTCCCATTCATAAAAAGAATCCAGCGGTTTTACTTGTCCGAGGAGACTGCCACACAGATGACGTGGCAAGAAGGGGAAGAGATACATAGACGAGCTTGACGGAAAAAGATGGGACATCCATCTGATGGTAAGGCATGGCAGAACTTCGAATGCCAAACACCCCGAGAGGAGGTGAGGCTCGGAATGTCAGAATTGCGATAGCAAAGATGGATATGGTATGTCGACTGCCTCGTACAGCTGCTGGCCCGTGTTTGTTATTCCGCTCAATCTCCCTCCGGGGTCCTAATGCAAAGGAAGTTCATATTTCTGTCGATGATCATTCCAGGGCCCGAATACCCGGGGAAGAATTTGAGTGTCTACATGCAGCCGCTTGTGGATGATTTGCACCACTCTTGGCACAATGGGATGACATACGACCGAGCATCAAAGCAGAACTTCTTGATGAAAATTTGGTTCCACTATTCCATGCACGACCTACCCGGGTACGCCCTATTCTGCGGATGGTGTACAGCTGGTAAGTGGCCATGCCCAGTGTGCAGGAACCGACTTGAGTTCCTTTGGCTAACGCAGGTCGCAAGTATGCTTTGACAAGCATCGACAGTTCCTCAAAAGAAGGCATCCTTACCGACAAGACAAAAAGAACTTCACGAAGGGCAAAGTTGTGCGTGAAGAAAAAGAGATACCGAAGTTCGATGGTGCAACTGTTGATGCCGAGCTAAGTGCTCTCGTGCCTTGTGGGACCTGGCCCACGATTTGAGGGATATGGTGTAACGCACAACTGGACTCACGTGGCAGGCTTAACGCAGCTAGAGTATTACAAGGATCTCGAACTTCCCCATAACATCGATGTGATGCACACCGAAAAGAATGTCGGAGAGTCCCTCTTTCACACAGTCCTGAGAAGTCAAAGGATAATGTCAAGGCTAGAGTCGATGTTGAGAAGCTCTGTGATAGGGAGAGATTACACATGCAGCCTCCTGACACCGTCAAAAAAATTGGTTCAAGCCGAATGCCGACTACTGCCTTGATAGTCCAAAAGAAGGAGTCATTCAAGTGGCTCAAACACGTCGTGATGTTCCCTGATGGTTATTGTTCCAATATAAGTAATGGAGTCAATCTTGGAACGGGAAAAGTCACTGGGCTCAAGAGTCACGACTATCATATATGGATTGAGCGGTTGATGCCGGTGATGGTTCGAGGGTATCTCCCCGATCGTGTCTGGCGAGTGCTTGCGGAGTTGAGCCATTTCTTCCGCACGCTCTGTGCGAAGCAGATATGTCCCCTGATTATTGGAAGCTGCATGATCTTGTGCCGGAGTTGCTATGCAAGTTAGAGATGATCTTTCCGCCAGGCTTCTTTGTTCCGATGGCACATCTCGTTGTGCATCTCGCGAACGAGGCACTCTTGGGTGGACCGGTGCAGTTTCGTTGGCAGTTTTGTATTGAGAGAGAGTTCAAGTATATTCGAAACATAACTGGAAACAAATAAGATTGAAGCATGCATAGCTGAGGCAACAATACTTCGGGAGAGGCAGACGTGACAACGTACTATCCCGATGATGTTCCCACTATGCATAACCCGGTCTCTCGGTACAATGTCGACGAGCCCAAGCATGACCCCAAGCTCCTCCTCTTCCAATGTCCCGGTGGCAAGGCCGGTGGCGGTGTAAAATATACCTTGACCAAGGAAGAGAAGGATTGCATAATGCTCTATGTGCTTATGAACATGACGGAAGTAGGCGGTTTCATCAGGTAAAATGGTGAACAAATTACTTTGCAACTAGTAACTCGGTTTCGGTCTAATACGTATTTTCTCCTTTTAGCCAATTCAAGCATGAACAGTGGTGGGAATGGGATCCCTCTGCGCGGAGCTGGACACTCTTCTGAAAGGGTGCTCCCGGAGGAAAAAAACTTGTGTCTTGGTTCAGGGATAAAGTAATTTCTAACCTGTCCCTCTTACCTTGCAATCTGTGACTTGTCCCTCTTATTACGCGTAACTAATGCACAAAACAATTTGAACGTACTCGTAGGGAGCTGATCCCAACGTTGAGATGACGGATAATTGAGATGTGTTTCCAAGGTTTTAACCGTACCGTCATGAAGTATGAGAAGTATGATGTGAATGGGTACCGCTTCCACAGAGGATCACCAGAAGAGTCGGCCAAATGCAAAAATGTAAATACTGGGGTCTTCACCAAAGGATCCAGAGGAGCCGATGGAGCCGATTACGTAGATTACTACGGAAGGTTAGAGAAGGTATACGAGCTGACGTTCAATGTACGAACGTAGAACTCAAGCTCGTTGTGTTCAAGTGCCACTGGTTCGACCCACACATGGACCACAGGTGGACAGAGAAGTGACCCTTCCATTGGGTTAGTTGAAGTTAAGCCTTCAACCACCTATAGCGGAGCCGATGTCTATATTGTGGCTCACCAAGCCAAGCAAGTTTATTATTTGCCCTACCCATGCCAGAAAGAGAACCTCAAGGGCTGGGAAGTCGTGTTCCGGGTATCGCCACATGGTAAGCTACCCATGCCCTCCGCCGATGATTACAACAACATTGACCCTAAAACATACGAGGGAATTTTCTATCAAGAGCAAGAGGACTTCGGGGACTTTGCCTTACAACCGGGTGGTCTTGAGGACCTCGAGAACGATGCACACACTCGTGGTGAGGCAGTGGTGGATCTGAAGGAAATAGATATGCTTCGAAGTTACATGCGGCCAATGAAAACGATGACGAGCCTCCACCGTGCGAGGAGCCTCCAACCTACTACTCACGTGATAGTGATAGTGATAGTGATAGTGAGAATGAGAACCAACTAATTATGAGAGTGATGATTCGAGGTGACGGTCTTTTATGTCTTTATGCTTTAGTATTTATTTTTCAACATGTTTTAATTGCATTACGTCTTTATCCTTAGTGTCTACATTTTATTATGTCTTTATGCTTTAGTATTTATTTTTCAACATGCTTATTTATGCTTATGTCTACATTTTATTATGTCTTTATGCTTACTTGTTTTCTCTTTCTCATGCAGGTGATTGAACAATATGAGCCAAGGCAAGGAAAGCTCGGCGACCTGCTTAGTACGCTGCGCCAGAGAAGCTGGAGTGCCTGGAGTTAGACGAAGTGACCAAGGACAATTCCCAATCGCGTTACGTCGAGCCCGGCGATGCGAGGAGGACGAGGACGAGGACGAGACGAGGACGAGGTGGAGGACGAGGTGGAGGAGACGTGGAGCGTCCACCCTCCATTCTGGCGACGTGGCTTCCGAGTTGCTCTCCGCTTCTGGCGAGGTGGCTTCCCAGTTCCAGTTGGAGGATAAGGTGGAGTTGGAGGTGGAGCACGAGGTGGAGGTGGAGGACGAGGAGGAGGTGGAGGTGGAGGCGGCGCCAAAGATTAAGCGGTGTCGTGGTGAAGCGGGAGTCCCCAGCGAGGACCAGTGGCCTACTAGCGAGGAGGGAAAGCCATCATTATTCCTAACAAATTGGAGCAAGTGTGCTAATTTTGTAATTTTGAACATGTAATTTCATTTTGGTCATAACAATTTGGCATATGTACTAATGTTTGATTATTGTGCGGCAATTGGACATGGCCAGTAAGCCTCCCCGCACTCCTGCGAGCTTGCTTGGAGCTCTGATTAGGAAACATTGGCCGGGCTTCTACGATACGGTCCCCGACAGCGAGAAGAAGATAGCTTATCGTTGGGTGGACTATGAGGTTGCCCCGTCCCGGGCTTCACGACAGCTGCTAACGCCGTGATCACCAAGTTTTGGGTAAGACATATTTTTCGAGTTCCGTTCATAGTTTATGACCCCACCGTGCTAACTCATGACTCTCACAATTTTTTATGCTGGTTGAAGCGGTTTTTTCGGGTGGAGGACGAGCATCTCCAACACGTGGCTCCCACTTTGCGTGCTCAATGTGTGAGGTTGACACGACAGCAATTCTACAACCAAAGGCATACGACCGCCAATCAGTTCATGTCTGAGAAGAAGGGTAAGAGGGCCAAGAAGTCGGACAATGTCAAGACGCCACCGGAGATGACTAAGGAGGATTACATGTCGGCAAGTAAAATGTCAATGAAATTCTATATTGCTGCTAAGTTGCCATTGCATTATCTCTTCTTGAATTGTATTTTTAGATTATGCCCGACTGGGCCGATGGCAAAGAAGACGCATGGGAGGCGTTGGTTTCGAGGTGGGTCGGGGATGACCCCGAGTTCGACGCCATGAGCAAGCGGAACAAGGCAAACCGAGGCACCGAGAGAACACATAGTGGGGGAAACCTCAACCACCACCTCTTCAAGGAAAAGCTGGTATACATATACATGGAATGACCTGCATTTATTTTCCCGTCATATTCCTACTTGGTACGCATAACATTTCTTTTCACGATGCAGGAGGCCAAAACCGGGGAGCCGAGAACTGACTTGCAAACATGGCGGTAGATGAAGCAGAAGAAGCCTGATCTATCGAAGCCTCAGCCCTCGCTTCCCGAGTACTACGGCAGGACACAGGAGGACTTGAAGAACTACTGCACGACGTTCAAGGGTTATCACCCGGAGGTGGACGACCTCTTTAGAGAGGAGGTCGACGAGAACGCGGTTGTCCTGTTGTGGCACGGAAGGAAGCATGGTCGTAATCGCGTTCTTGAGAAGGTGGTCAGGTCTGCCTCGAGCTTCACGCGTCTCCGAGCTACCCTCCTAGACGACAGCCCCCTTATCCCGCCTCGTCGACAGCCTCGTCCATCCACCTCCACCAATGTAAGTTTTCTCATTTTCATCCTCTTTCCGACATTCGATCCTGCATGGCTAAGTTGACGAGATTCATTATTTTCGAAATCGTAGGCCGATTTTTGAGGCGGCCTACGCTTCCGCTCATGCGGAGTATCAGGAGGCCTATCGCCAGTGGCTGCTGACGAGGGGTTAACTCATCAAATCCCATGGTTAGGACCTAGGGTTGAGATTATGGGGAGACGAGCCGTTTAAATAGGTGTCAAGTGGAAGTGCAGTGATGTATGCAGCTGAGGCATCCTAACGAACGAACGATTTGAACCTTGTTCCTACACGGCCTGATCAAATCGATCAGGCACTTGCCATCTATCTTCATTTTTATATCTCTTCTTGTCCAAGCAGAAGGAAAGGATACAATTACAATTTGAGCTGAGCGGAAAATCCATACAGAGGCAAAGATTTACCCAGGTTCAGGCCCCTCGGGTGGAGGTAAAGACCCTACTTCCTGCTTGTCTGTTATTGATCGTGTGAGATTATGCAGTTACAAGGAGGCTCCGGCGAGATGTCGATCTCGCTAGGGCTTTGGTGGTTCGAGTATGGCTTGTTCCGGATCGGCACCCCTCCCAGCCTTTAAATAGGCTGGGTCTCGGGAGTTCATAACCGACCTAGTTTACACGTAAGGAAAGTTTAAACCGACTATGCCTATGTCTAATCTTGGAGGGTACTCCATCTTGTTGGGCCTTTCGTCATGGGCTTCATGTTGGCTCTTGATAGTTGGGCCTTTAGTCGACACGTGCACCAGGTACCCTTGCAGTAGGGTACCCAAGATGTATATCCTTGTCAGTAGCCTCCGAGTACTTGTCTGACTCGAAGAATCGGGCATGGACTCATTCGTAAGTGCACGTCATATGCTTTGTATTATAATTGGAATTCCTGTATGAATAGCACATGTTGGCTATGTCGAGTATCTCATCGACTGTGGTTTTTGCTTATGATGATCAAGGGATAATAGCTTAGCAGGCCCAGTACACTCGACGGATCGGGACTGGTTAACTACACATTCGGGTAAAACCTTACTAGCTTTCAATCAAACTCGAGTCCCCGGACTCGAATCTGGAACAAACTGGTCAGATTCGACTAGGCCGCAGAGGTCTTACTGAGTCGATCTGCAGTATAGATTTGAATTTTACCCAATGCGTCCGTCAAGATTTTTCATCATGTCTGCTGACACGGAAAGTATAAGGATTGATGTTGCTGGAACGGTCCTTAGCCCAGCTCGAAAGTTCGGCGGGTCTTACCTTTGCACTATGCGTGTAGCATCCGAAGTATTTGCGGCGGACGCAACTCGGGAATGTTTCGAGTATGATTTTGTTATGGACTGAGTCGATCATTTTGTCGACTGATACTTTATCGTTATTCTATCGGGTGCGCGACAGCACTCCCGATGGGAGTAGCCCCCGAGATTGTGCTTTATTGCTTGCAATGGAGGATAATCTCAAAATCATTTTATCTTGAGCATCTTCAGTCAAAGAATTTTTTTGATACGCTCCTGATGGGTGTAATATTCATCAGTCGAAGGAACGGTCGAGTGACCAATTTTTGCCTTAACGTTGCTTTTTTCTACACCCGAACCAAAAAATGCAGTCGAGTGACCGATATGTGTTGGGCGGACTCGAATGTATTTCTGATCAAAGCGCTTGAGATGACGTCAGGGATGACGTTTTTGGCGACTGCGCTGCCTGACACGCGGTGGCGTGGGTTATGCTGTGATGGATGGAACGTGACACATAAGTGGGCCCATTGTGCAGCGCTGACCGAACGACGGTGCCGTTTGGACTTGATTTGACCACTCTGGCCCACTTTTTACGGAGGCGTGATGATGGCTCCTCTTTTGCGTGCGTAGTGGGCAGTGGCCGGCGATGGTTGCCCTCCGCGTTTGCCACGTGTACGGTGAGATTGCTCGCGGAGCACGCGATTCTTATTTGAACGGTTAAGATTGATTTCGCCTTGTGGTAAATAGGGAGAACGGCGCTGGCATAATTTTTTACTTAGAAATTTGCCTCCTGCGCCGCCCCTGTTTCATCTTCTTCCTCGCGCTCCTCCTCCATTGTTCTTGTGCCAGAGCTTTGCGCGCCGCCACCTTCCCTTTGAAGATGAAGAAAGGAGCGGGCAACAAGCGTTCTGCCGCGACTGCCGCTGCCGCGACCGATGCAGCGGCTGTGAAGGGAAAGAAAACTGCGGCTAGCGCATCTGCAGCTGCCGCTGGTCTGAAGAAGAGCACCGGGGATTGGGCGAAGTCTTCGATCAAGGATGCTCACCTCGTCAAGCTCCGCCAGAAGGGTCTGCTGCCACCCGAGGACCAATTAGCGGTCCACGCCATCGCCCAAGGAGGTATTCCCCGAGCCTCGCGCCAATGAGCGAGTTTGTTTTGCGGAATTTCTTCCTAGAGGGTTTTCGCTCCCCCTCCACGATTTTGTTCGTGGTCTTATGTATGCCTATGGGGTGCAAATCCACGATTTCACCCCTAACGGTATTCTGCACATTGCGTGTTTTATCACGCTCTGTGAATGTTTTCTGGGAGTGTCTCCCAGTTGGGCGCTGTGGAAGTCGATTTTCGTCATCCGCCCAAATGTGGGAGGTGGTCGCACCTACCCCGTGGACGGCTTCGGGATCCAGGTGCGCGGTGACACCCGCTATTTTGCCCTGAAGCCGGTCGATTCTGCACAAGGGTGGAGGACCAAATGGTTCTACGTCTCCACGGAGCAAGCGGGCCTCCCAGCCTTTTCTGCTGCCAAAGTTCTGGAGAAGACCAACGCATGGGCCCATCCTTTGTCGACTGAAAAAGAAGCGGAGGCGCAACCCCTTTTGGAGAAGATTGCCAAGATGCTGGGTACTGTCACTGGTGTGCATCTGATTGCCACCTTTGTCAAGTTGCGGGTGTGGCCGCTTCGCGCCCGCGCTCATCACATGTGGCAGTATGAAGGTGCGCATGACGCCAGTCGAATTAGCCCAGACGAGTTGTCGAAGAATGAGCTGGACACGCTAGTGCGATCCATTACCAGCATCAAGGCAACCGATCCGTGCAATCTTGACTGCCCTGTCACTCCATATGGGGCTGACAACCCTTTGCTTGAAGTAAGTTTAGCTTTTATGTATTTTTTGTCGTCGGGATTTTGTCACCCTTTGTTTTTGCACTTTTAACTCCTTGGGTGCTCTCCTTTGTGTGCAGGGGCATTCGACTGCGTCGACCCTCCCGCCTCTCCCCGAGGATGAACCAACTCACGAAACGGAGGTGCAAACGGTAGATGCGCAGGGAGGGGATGAATCGCCTCTACCTTCGGCTACCACATCTCCTACGGAAGAGGTCGAGGAGGAGGAGGCAGAAGAAGCACAGACTGAGGAGCCAGCCATGACTGCTCATGTGAGCGAGGTTCCCACTCGCAAGCGTCGTCGGGTGGCCCGAGGTTTGTCTTCTTCCAGGAGCTCACCCACGAAGGAGTCGGATGTAAAGGACGATGGAGACTCGGGCTTCTCCCTTCCGCCAAGGCTGCTCCTTTGGATGTGAGCCCGCTGAGGTCAGCTCCTCCTCCCCAATCGGGTGAGGAGCTGCTTTTTGGAGGTCCAAACTTTGACAACCTCGACACTGATGAGGAAGAAGAGCACAGGTTTGCTCCTGAGCTTTTTGCACTAAAGTTACTGCTGGTTGATATTTTTGCTTATGTTGTTTGTCTTCTGTCACTCGTAGTGCTGAGACTGTCCATCCTCCAACTCCTCCATCCGACAAAATTTTGACTCCAGCGCACCCGAACCTCTCCCCCATTGCTCCTGATGTTGCTCAACCAACGGCCACTTCTACTGCCATTGAAACGGCCAAGGCTACGAGTGCTGCAACTCTGGAGGTCGGGACATCGGCCGCGAAGCCTGCGCCTTGGACTGAACACGTAAGTGTCTTTATGTCGAGTCCGCATATGGAACTGATTATGTATAACTTATGCTGGTTTCGTGTGCTTGCAGCCTTACTACCTCAACCTGGTGGAATCAGGCAAGGCTTTTGTCCAGGTGGAGCAGGAGAGGAACAGTCTGCGTGCTAACTTGGAGCAACTTACTCGTAAGTATATTTTGATTCTGTACCCGAAGTTCTTTTTGCACTATTTTTGCTTAGTCGATTGTTGTGATTTGCTTCTTGCCATCAAATTCAGGCGACAAGGCATCGGCTGAGTCTCGGGTGAAAGAGCTAGAGGAAGCACTCGAAGCTCAGCGCGCCGAGTCGAAGAAAATTGTGGATGCCACCAAGGCCGCAGCCGCCGTACGCGAGAAACAGTATGCTGAACGACTGGCTGGCCTTGCGCAGAATGTGAGAGGTAAGTAATTATCTCTTTGCCTGTCCCTCGTGTACCCGTTGGGTATTATGTACTAATATTTGCTCTTTCTGGTACTTGTTGCAGAGACGATTGGCGTGCCGGCACCTACTGACACGGTCAATGATGAGTTATCACTCGACCAAGTTATAGGTGACCTCGGCGCTACTTTCGTCCAAGCGAAGGACGCTCTTGCCAAGTCTCCAGCACCCTCGGCGCCATGCACCAGAACGTGCTTCCACTAAAGGAGGTGCCGTCGACTGCTGATGGCTTTGCTGACGTGCTTGGACTGGGGACCTCGACCAGCGAGCTTTGCTCGTGCTCTAACGGTACGCGGCTCGGAGTCCACCCTCAAGCTCATTTTGGGTCATGGAATAAAGGGTGACTTCGAAGCAGCCATGTCTGACTTTACTCGAAGGCCCGGTGGGAAGCCTATGTCTCTGAAGGCCGTTAGCGATCCAGCCGCTCGACTGGCCAACATCTTCATAGCCACTATGGAGCGCGAGCGGCGGAGGTTGCCACCCGTGAAAGTAGGGCTAGGTCGGAGTCTGTGTCCGAGAGATAGGGCAGCCGAACCCTTATTTATGTTGTGTAATTATACTTTATGTTAACGCGAGTATGCGTATGCTTTTGCTACACTTGTATGGATTTGGTTCCTTGTTATGTTTTCGCCTGTAAGGCTATGTGCAATTAGTCGCCTGAGCTTTGTGATGAACTAGCTGGGTGACCCGCGCATTTGCGCGGCTAGAATTATTTTAGGATTCCCGTATTTTTGTATTGTTGGCCTTATGTTTTCACTCGCCAATTTTTCCATGACATTTACTTAGATATGTTACCAATAATATTTTTTTCTCCAAAAGTAACTCTTGAAGAAATATAAATGATTTGATTCAAAAAATTGTCAAAGACTGTGAGGATTTGGCTTGTGATACATGAACGCGGGATCATTGAGGTCTGCTAGTGATGCTAGGAGCAGAATATGTTCTAGTAATTTGTAAATTTTAATTTTCACTCCTTGGTCTCTCAAAGTCTATCTCGGCACACATTTATTTATTGAAACTATATTTGGAAAGAATTAAATGTAAAACTTTTCGTCACACCTATCTCTTGTTTTCACCCATTCAATGTATCACTCGCCATATTGGAGAAACCTTATTCAACTTGTGCAATATTTTTAACTATTAGAAACATCAGTAAAATTACACCAACTTATAATCCACCTTTGAAAAAGGAATGCAAGTACCACTACTTGTCTCGCTTCTATAATGGAAAAAGCTTCGTAATGTCATATATATTTTATTGTTTCATCAGAGAGAGCTTGCTGCACCAGTTGGCTTTACAAAACAACCGTCAACCCATGAAGCTAAGTAAGCTAACGTGTCAACTAAACAATGATGATGAAACTTTTTGTTGATCCAGTTGACCATATGCTCTAACTTTGTTCATTAATTCAGTTTCCCCGCGGATCAACGACGCATGAACAATGTTCTTATCTTGTCCCTGTTCCCTTGCTGTAAAAGTTTAGATATTAATTGCATGTCATTAAATAACTGTGCAAACAATGAAATCCATCTGGGAAATTCTTCCTGTCGTCGTACCTCAAGGATATATGAAGATTAGTTTGTACCCTCGGATGGACCAAAAGCCTTGACCGAGGAACACAGCTTGATCAAGAGGTAAATTAAATAGCCAGGGCACACAACACGTGTTTATAACATCAAACATCATATTAAAAAAGTGAAAGCAGATCTCTATCTTAACTTTGCTTGAAGAGATTACCATAAGCAAAGGATCAGCGGCCAAGAGCAGAGTTCTATCTGCTTGTCGGATATGACGGCAGTCGGAATTCCACGATAGAGGACGCGTCATGGTTACTTGGTCCTTGAACTGGATTGGCCGCTGGCGAGGGAGACGTAGCATGTGACCAGTTACAGAATACTGATCTGAAATATGATTAAGAGAAATCAGAACGCTAATATCCAGGCTTGTCAACTCCTGCATTTAAATTATGTACTCCGTATTGAAGCAATAAATCAAGCTAGCAAGCATATGAGAACAAAGAGACAGATCTGATGCATAAATTGTATCTACTCCATGAAACCTGCATGTAATACTATGATTTAAAAAATCATCCAAAATATGTTGCCCTAGGTATTTCTCATATTTTTCAACCTGTTAGCATCAAACTTGCTCATTACATCTCTTTATCAATTATCTTCTAGCGAACAATCCTTGAAGTAGTACCGCAGCACCCAAGGAGACCGATTTCAGCAAGTGGATTGCTCATCAGCTAATGCTGCTATGTCGTGAAATGGAGACAATAGAAAACGAATTAATGTATTGACATAAACTTTCTAGTAAACATGGTCCAAAGCCAGATCATATGTCTTTCATTGTTCACTGTTTTGAACCTTTTTGCTGATCCTAGAGTTGGGTGACCATGTAGATGTTCTTTTTATATTGTTATTTAAAAGCAGCAGGAGAGTCACCTGCTGTATCAATACTATAAAATTATAAAACTGGCAAGATGGTAATAAGAGGGAATACCATATGAAACTGAAAGCTTCCTGCAGTAATATAGGTCAAACATTACCAAACATGAGAGGTGCAGAGATATAGGCAGTTCGATCTTCAGTCCTAAGATGATGTTGCCGCCGGTCTCGTCGTGCCTTGATCGCCAATTCTTAGCAGAAGATGATGTTGCCGCCGGTCTCGCCGTGCGTCGCTGGCCGCTAGACATTCTGAACAGATGAGATAGTTGGGACGGTAGTGGTAGGCGGATTTGAGACTTCTCGCCTGATGTAATGAGGTCTGAGAGATGCTCAAAGGAGCTTCAGTACTTCTCTGAAGACGACGATAATCTGAACTGCTTTAAACTTTAAAGCACCGATGGCCGATCCATCAATCAGGTTGAAATTGTTCGGCCTTGAAAAAGATGCACAAAAGATCTCCTCCAATTCATCTTTAGGTTGTACACACTGTCAAATTAGTTCAGTTGAGGACCTTAGATGCTTGATAGAACGCATAACAGAGCAAAGAATGATGAGAGACCCATCCAATTCCTATCTTGTATTGATCCAACGTGATCCATAAATTTGCTTGAAATTGTTCGGCCTTGATAACGATGCACAAAAGATCTCATCGAATTCATCTTTAGCTTGTACGCACTGACAAATTAGTTCACTTGAGGACCTTAGATGCTTGCTAGAACTCATAACAGAGCAAAGAGTGATTAGAGACCCATCCAATTCCTATCTTGTATTGATGCAACATGAGAAATCAATGCGATTTTCGTCGAGCTCTGTACTGAAAAACTTGGCAGTCTGGAAAATTGATGCAACATGAGAAATCAAGGCAATTTTCGTCGAGCTCTATACTGAAAAGCTGGAGGGTCTGGAGAATTGAGCTTGTGGCTGCTCGACCCGATTACAAATATCAGTATACCTACACGTGTGCTTGATGGACGTACTGTTATGGCCTTGTGAAGAGATGGTGGATTGCATCATGCATGAAGTCTTCTGCTTCACCGGCAATTGCTGTCGTAATTTGCTAGCGAGCTAGGAAGTTAGCTCCAGGGCGTATTGTGTTTTCAGATCAATTGCCAAGCCAATATTTGCCATGTATTGAAGATCCTTTCATCTTCCTAGGCTGTTTTGCCGAATAGAGAAAAATTGAAGACGTAATCAATCGAGTATAGGAGATCTTGGTAATGTTACCACCGTTGGTCAGGTCGTTACTGCCGTCCACCATGCGCTTCAGCGTCGGTAACATTGCCCTTCGATCGTTCCGCAACCATGCCGCCGGCGATCGATAATCGAGAGAATATCTGGCCGCTTATCCGCTGCGTCTTGCAATCGCCGGACACGTTGGCGTCATGGCCCGGCCTAGTCTGGCATGGTCAGCCATCTGCCGCAGCTCGTCGTCGATATCGAGTTGCCTTCGGTTAGCGACTCATCTCCACGACTAACCCCTCCCTTCATGATCTGATTAAAAGGGGCAATTGCAATACTGCAGAAATCGACCGTATACTTTCTTGATCGGCAAGCTTGCCACCAGAGTTGTCCTGCCAAATTACGTTTGAGTAGCCATCACGCCTAGCTTACCATTATTTTCTAAGCTGCGCCAAATGAAAAGAGTACATATCGTACAGGACACGAATTTCTATGGAATCCTTGCCATGTACGTGCAGTTTTGAGCTAGGACATCAGCCATCGTAGGTGCCCTTTCCTTTTCAGATTCATGATTAATGTACGTGCTGATCCGTGACGTATATCGGCGCGCTTGTCTAGCTATTGCGGGCTGACTTAATTGACTTAATCTCCACCGTTAGTTTTAAGGAGACAAATCTAAAGCGTTGGTTAACCTGTGTTTTAATTATATAATAGATTGCTCATATCTGACATGAGATTTTTATCATATTTCGAACAGCGACGGGCAGCCGCTACTTCAGCTGGTTCGTCGCGGCATCGTGCTTCCACCCGATCTCGAGCTCAGGCGGCGAATGATACAGCAGTAATGCGTTATATGAAAGCTCGAGTCGTGAAACTGGAGAAAGAGTTGAAGAGTGCCCTGAGCGAGCTGGATAGGATGAGGGCTAGGCCTGCTCTACCCACTCAGCAAGAGGACTATGTGCTTGGCGAGATGGAATCGTGAACAGACAACTCGAGTGTAAGCATGACTGCCTTGATCTCAAGAGTTCATAGTTGTCCTTTTTGTTCACCCAACATGCGTTGTTGCAGGTTTTGTTCCAGATTTCCAGGCGGAGCAGGCTCGTGTTGATGAGCAGTTGAATAATGCGACTGACGAACCAACGACGGGCCGTCAGCACTTTCGCTTGGATAAAAGCCGAGCACGCATACTCGCAACTTGAAGATCGAGTGTGGCGGAGCACTCTACTGCTTGAATTATGCAGGTCGCCTTCAGTCGAATCAACCAGACTCTTTTCCCGACTGGGCCGCACCTCAAGGAATCCACGTGCTGCTCGGGCTTTTCCGGAGTGCAGGCCCATTCGAGATTTTATCACCCAAAAGCTTGTGGATGGAGCCAACGCAACGATGGCGTATATCCGGAGTAAGCGTCCACATATGCAGCTACGTCCACCCGTGCCTGGATCGACGTTGTCACAGTCGCAACTTGACGATACAGTCGAATATGCGAGGGTATGGTTGAGTGTTATCACGCTCAACTTATGGGCCCTGTTCTTCCAGTCAAGGACGAACCGAAGATTAGGTGTTTCTGTATATAGGGCAGCCCCCGAGTGTAAATTTGCCACTTATACGTAGTGTATATTTATTTATGTATGTGCGCAGCCCCCGTGTGTATCGAGTGGGTTTATGAAAAACACTTAGTATGGAACATGAATTGCACAGCCCCCGAGTGTTCGAGTGAGGCTGTGAATTTTTGCGATGTTTGAAGCTTCAACTCATGATTTTGAGCAACTTTTTCGTTTATGTATGATTTTTATGACCCAGCCCCCGAGTATTCGAGTGCGGCTGGGGTATTATGTTTGAAGAAGGAGCGAAAGCTCATGCTTTGAGTAGCGCAGCCCCCGAGTATTCGGGTGAGGCTAAGTTGTGCGAATAAGTTATGCGAGTAGTAAGCAGGGAGAAATATGAGGAATCATTGACTATATTCCATTTTTGAATGTTAAGCTGCAGGCCGCCTCATTAAAAACCTTCCAGTCCCCGTAGGTACCCTGGTAAGGAAAAGAGCGCGTCTGAAACCTGCAGCCATCCGACATATGTGCCTATTACATTGTGCGACTGAGCAATCTAAGCATAGAAACGGCGCAGCTGCGCAACGTTCCAAGGATTGTGCGAGAGTTCGCCTGTCTTCGCGTGCTTCAGTCTGTATGCTCCACCACCAATGACCTCGGTGATGATGAAGGGTCCTTCCCATGGAGAAGCGAGTTTGTGCACCTTCTTTTGCTTCAGTCGAAGTACCAGGTCGCCAACCTCGAAGGACCTGGTACGCAGTCGACGGCTGTGGTAGTTGCGGAGGTCTTGCTGATAGACAGCTGTGCGTGCTAGCGCCGTGTTGCGTGCTTCTTCGAGCAAGTCGACTGCATCTTCGAGTGCTTCATCTGCATCTTCTTCGTTGTATGCTTCGACTCTTGGTGCATTGAATCTTACATCTGATGGCAGGATTGCCTCTGCGCCGTAGACCATGAAAATGGGGTGAATGTGTTGAAGCGTTGGAGTTGTGCGTAGGCTCCATAGCACAGATGGAGTTCTTCGACCCAAGCACCCGCGGCCTTTTGAGTGGCACCAGGAGGCGTTTCTTGATTCCGCTCGTCACAGTCCATTGGCTTTTTCGACTTGGCCATTGGACTGCGGGTGTGCCACGGATGCATAGTTGAGCGTGATATCTTGCTCTTTGCAGAAGTTCGGAACTCTTCAGCCGTGAAGTTTGTACCGTTATCAGTGATGATACTGCTTGGCACCAAAGCGGTATATGATGGATTTTATGAAATTGACTGCTGTAGTGGCAGTCGAACTTGTGATAGGGACTGCTTCAATCCACTTGGTGAACTTGTCGACCGCCACCAGAAGGTGAGTATGCCCTCCATGGGAGGATTTTTTGAGTGGCCCGACCATATCGAGCCCCCACTGGGCGAAGGGCCAGGCCAATGGTATTGTCTTCAACGCCGATGCGGGTGCGTGCGGCTTTGTGGCGAATTTTTGACAGCCGATGCACCTTTTGACTATGTCCTCCGCGTCTTTGAGTGCTGTGGGCCAGTAGAAGCCTGCGCGAAAGGCTTTGGCTACGAGTGATCGACTGCTGGCATGATGCCCGCAGGTACCTGCATGAATATCACGAAGGATGGCTGGCCATCTTCAAATGCTATGCAACGTTGGAACATACCTGATACGTGCGCTTGTATAGTTCGCCGTTGATGACAGTGTATGCTTTAGATCGTCGAGTGACGCGTCTTGACTCTGTTATGTCTTCAGGTACCTCGCCGCGGAGTATGTATGCGAGGAAAGGTTGAGTCCAAGTTGGCTCGATGAGGAGTACCTCGACTGGCGGGTCCTCTGTGCTAGGTGCTTTGCTCTTGGCTGGTGCGGCTGATGTAGGAGATGTTCGTTTTTTCTTGATGGACCTGTGCTCGATGCGCTCGAGGAAGACACCAGGTGGAACTGGTGCTTTGGTCGCGCCAATGTTGGCTAGCTTATCTGCTTCTTCATTGCTCTCACGCCCTATGTGCCGCAACTCGCAGCCTTCGAAGCTGCCCTCCATTAGTTGTACAGGTCACGGTAGGCGATCATGTTATCTGCGATTGCATCGCAGGCCTTCATTGTTTGCTGCACCACAAGATTCGAGTCACCATAGATCATCAGTCGAGTGCACCCGAGGGCTTTGGCCATCCGCATGCCATGGATCAGGGCCTCGTACTGCTTCGTTATTGGATGGTAACTCGAATCCCATCTGCAGGATATAGCGAAGCTTGTCGCCTTTTGGTGATATGAGGATGACACCTGCGCCTGCGCCTGCCTTCGTTCTTCTTTGAGCCGTCGAAGTACATAGTCCATGAGTTGGACACATCTGGTGCTCCTGGCAACTGAGCTTCATCCACTCGGTATGGAAGTCAGGTAAGACTTGTGCTTTGATGGCCTTCGGGTAATCATACTTGATATCTCGTGGTGCTAGCTCGATGAGCCATTTTGCGACTCGCCCAGTTGCGTTGGGGTTTGTGAGGATGTCCCGATCCCTGAGGTGCTGATTACAGTGATCGGGTGCTCTGCGAAGTAATGCGTCAGCTTCCTTGAGGACATGAACACGGCGTAGGCCAGCTTTTGATAGTGCGGGTACCGCTGCTTTGATATGGAGAGCACTTCACTCAAGTAATAGACTGGACGTTGTATGCTTTGGGCGTGTCCCTCCTCCCTGCGTTCGACTACCAGTACGGTGCTCACCACCCTGTTAGTTGCGGAGACATATAGGTATAGTGGCTCGCGTTCCCTTGGTGCGACGAGGATTGGAGGGCTTGTGAGGACTCGCTTGAGGTCCGTGAAGGCTGCTTCGGCTTCTGGCGTCCACTCGAATTTATCTGCTTTCTTCATCAGTCGATAGAACGGGAGTGCTTTTTCGCCTAGCTTGCTGATGAATCGACTGAGTGCTGCCACTCGACCCCTAACTTTTGCACGTCATGGAGCTTTGAAGGCCTTTGCATCGTCAAGATGGCCTGTATTTTCTCCGGGTCTGCCTCGATTCCCGAGCCGAGACTAGATACCCAGGAGCTGCCCGGCTGGCACGCCGAACGTGCACTTCTTCGGGTTGAGCTTGATGTGGAAGCGTTTGAGGTTTGCGAACGTCTCTCGCAAGTCATCGAGTAGTGTGTTTTCCTCCCTTGTTGTGATGACGATGTCATCTACGTAGACCTGGACGTTTCGCCCAATTTGCTTCTTGAGGCAGTCTTGCATCATGCGCTGGTAGGTTGCGCCTGCGTTCTTGAGCCCGAAAGGCATTGTTGTGTAGCAGTAGACCCCGAGTGGGGTTATGAACGCCGTTTTCTCTTCATCCTCTTCCTTCATCCTTATCTGGTGGTAACCCGAGTAAGCATCCAGGAAGGACAAGCGAGCGCACCCGGCGGTGGAGTCGACGATCTGGTCGATTCGAGGTAGTGGAAAGTGATCCTTTGGACAGCATTTATTGAGTGCTGTGAAATCTACGCACATCCGAAGGATATCTGTGTGCTTCTTCTCTACGAGTACGGGGTTGGCCACCCATTGTGATTTCTTGATTTCTCTGATGAAACCTGCTGCGAGTAGTCTGTCGACTTCGGCTTCGACTGCGGTTCTTTTCGGGCCGGATATGCGGCGCATTGTTTGCTTGACTGGTTTAGCATCTGGAAATAATTGGAGAGAGTGCTCGGCGAATTCCCTGGGAATACCTGGCATGTCGGCTGGACACCACGCAAATATATCCCAGTTCTCACGGAGGAATTCGACGAGCGCGCTTTCCTATGCGATAGGCAGACTCGACGAGACATTGACTGTCTTGGTCGGGTCAGTCGGGTGCACCTGATGCGATCTTGTGTCATTGGTGGCATTGAATGCTCTGTCGACTGCCACCTTTTTGCTCCGGCATAAGTGTTCGATCGTTGGAGACCGCTAGATCGGCGAGTGTTGCTTCCATGCCGAACATCTCAGAGATTTTGCTAAACTCTCGGTCGCAAGAGTCAGACTTTTGGAAGTTTCCCTTGACTGTGATTACTCCTTTTGGTCCAGGCATCTTAGCTGGAGGTATGCGTAGTGTGGCACCGCCATGAATCGAGCGAACGTCGGGCGTCCAAGTATGGCATGGTATTGTGACTTCCAGTCGACAACTTCGAACTCAATCGACTCTGTCCTGAAGTGGTTCTTGTCCCCGAACGTTACGTCGAGTTGTATGGTGCCTTCTGGGCTTATTGCTTTGCCTGGGACGATACCGTGAAAGGTATTTGAAGATCTTGGCAGGTTTTCGACTGACCTGTTCATTTTGCGGAGCGTATCTGCGAAGATGATGTTTATGCCGCTGCCACCATCCATGAAGACCTTGGACATGGCGTAGCCTCCAATTTGTGCGTCGAGTACCAGAGCAGAGTGCCCTGGACGAACGACCGATGGGGGTGGTCCTCTCTGCTGAAGCTTATTGCAGTTTCGGATCCCTTCAAGAATTCAGTTACGGCAGGAGGTGACATGACCGCCATGTTTACTTGTCGAGTGCGAAGTTTTTGCTCCCTGTTGGAAGGGCGACCTTTCTGTATCATGTACATCTGCCCTTGGGGCGGAGGGTACTGAGGTTCGTCCACCCGAGGTACGGGTTGTATGGCACCCGCGATATTTCCGCCTGCGAGGCTGTGGTGGTGGAGGTGGTGCCATCAGAACAGGCACATTGTTTGGCTGAGGCACAGGTGCAGGTGCGGGTGCTGTGCGGCTGTTGCCTTTCTGAGTTTACGTATCACGCCATTTGGTCGAATTCTCTGCAGTTTCTCATCGAGTGATTGGAGCGCAATTTTCCGTCTTCCCCTTGTACAGGTGGAATCTGCAATCAGCATCCATCTTTTCTTCGAATGATCGCTCGGATTGTGCGCCGGATCGTGACTTGCGCCAGTCTTTCCTCTTGTAGCTATCACTGCGTTGGCCGCGGTCTCGACTGTCCCGGCGATCATCTCGACTGTCCCGTCGATCATCTCGACTGTCCCGTCGATCTTCTGACGCGGTCGCTTCTGTCTTGGTCGTTGCGGGGTGTGGAGAACCCAGCCGCCATGAATTCGGGTCTGTCGTCGTCGTAGTGACGTTTTGAACGCTTGCGCCTTCGGTCGTCTCTGTATGAGTCTCTGCGGCTTCGACTGCCACTTTCATGATTGTCACGGGGTGAGGACCCGCGTGTGGTGCGCGCCATGTCTTCTCCGTCTGCCCACTCAGTCGCGATCTTCAAGAGGTTAGCCACAGAGGTTGGCTTTTGGCGACCAAGTGCTTCTTTGAAGTCTCGCCTGGCGAGGCCCATGATGAAAGCATCCATGGCCATATCTTCTGAAATTACTCCAACTGAGTTGCGTATCTCAGTCCATCGTCTGATGTATGACCTCAACGTTTCGTCTGACCGTTGAACGCAAGCTCGCAGCTCCTCGAACGTTTTTGGGCGCTCACATAGAGGCTCGAAGTTTTTGATGAAGTCAGTGCGGAAGTGATCCCACGAGTCGTATGTTGATGGAGGTAGAGCCTTGAGCCAGTCGCGGGCTGTGCCTTCGAGCATGAGTCGTATGTATTGCATGGCTGTGATGTTTGTGCCTCGCTGGCACGCGACAGCCAGCCTGTAGTCTTCCAGCCACCCTGAAGGTTCCTGTCGACCCGTGTACTTGGGCTGTTCAGATGTGAGTTTGAACCCTTTGGGCATCCGTGTCTCGCGGACGCGTCGAGTGAAGCACAGAGCTCCGTGTGGCTCAGGCTCTCGATCAGAGTATGAGTCGCTACTGTAAGATCTGCGTGATCTGCTCCTGGACCTGCGCCGACGTGAGCCGCTTCTTTCCTTCGAGTGGTGGCGGCGACCACTGCGATTATGCTCTTCACGACGCGTGTCAACTATGGCACGATCTCGACTCCCTCCTGGAGTTTTTGGGATTTGGCGTATGGCCTTCGCCGCTAAGGCGAGTGATTTGATCTGTTGGCGATGTAGTTTTGCATTGGGGTCATCAGCTGGAGGCTTGATTGCCTCTAGGTATGCTGCAGCGGTAAAGAGAGCACCCGCAGCTGTTTTGGGTACTGGCACTCCCTCCTCGTCGTATGTCATGAAAGAGTTGCCTAGTTGCGGGTGAGTGTGCCCTCTCATCTGGCGCGAGGGTGACAGCCTTGATCTGGGTCTTGTGTCTGCTCGCCCGGTGGAGCTCAGGGAGAGCTGTCTTCTTCGCGCACTCGACAAGCTAGCTTGCTTTTTACGTTCTTCGAGTGTTGCTCTGATCTTGCAGTCGAAGTGATTCCTGCCAGTTGAAGTACTGGAAGGTCAACATCTCCTCCCGTGTTGCGTCTGCTGGCATCATTGTGCACTCCTTGATGACTTTATCTGCTTTTGCTGCCATCTCAGCAGTAATTGTGAGATTTGTGACTCCGTCCGGCATAGTAACCGTGCACGGGAACTCTGTAGGCCTGCGACTGGCCGCAGCATCAGATGATTCTGCGGCGAAGGCAACGTAGACCTGCTGGGGTATCACCCGAGGGTATGTGTATGTGTTTTCGAGTCCCGTCATGGACTCGACGTCGTCATCAAGGCTCATGTCGGAGTCGATATGCCCATCGAGTGGTCCGTCTGGACGGATCTCGCTGTCGATGCCTTCATCGCCTATGCTCATCTCGGCGTCGGCGAAGTTGTTATGAATCTCGAAGTCGAGGTTGTTGTTGGTGCAGATCTCGGAGTCGACGTAGTTGTCGATATGAGTTTCGGGCTCGTCGAAGTCGCTGAGGGAGATCCCGCAGTCGAAACTATCCTCGAGTGGGAGATCGAGCTCGGGATCGTTTGTGCGGTATGCTGATTCGGCCTCCTCGCCTTGGAGTTCTTCAATGAGCTCGTTGATCTCTCGAGTCGACATGGTTGTTGCAGACGAGCAAGCTTGGAGGATCGACGATGGTATGGACGCAGTTGATGGATCCGCAGTCGAAGGAGCCGCAACCGATGGAGCCTCGGGTGCGGAAGTCGCGAGTTGGCGTGGATCTGTCAAGTCCTGCACACCAAGCTTGTTGACGAAAAAATTGAACGAACCAACGGTTAAACCCAAACCTGACTCGAGATCGGAGAAGGCTCCTGGAATTCTGGCGAGTGTGGCTCGAAATCCATCAGAGGATCTGATGTGCTTTTTGCAGGTGAAGCTGGCGTGCTGCCGTTTGTCGAGTGAGTCGGCGAGTTGCCGTGTGCCGCCCGAGTCGGCGAGTTCTGGTTTGTTGATGCAGCCGGCGAGTTGCCGTTTGTAGATCTGATCGGCGAGTCGCCGTTTTCCGATGGAACCGAAGAAACCGTGAGTCCAGCACTATTCTTTCCCACAGACGGCGCCAATTGACGAGAGGAGTGGACGCCCACCGCTCGTATATCCTTGTCAGCTGGAGAGGAGTGACGTCCACCGCTCGTTCACAAAGTCGATGAATGCTGTAAGTTTCAACCTTTATTTTTGCAAAATATGACAAGTCCCACTTCCCTAGTTTGAACCTTTATTTTTGCAATGCCTGACATTTAAACTATCTTGCAGGCGCTTATGCACTTTTTTGCCACTGGAGAGCGGGTCGGCGCTCCTACGGAGGAGCCTCCTGAGCCGGGGCAGCCGCCAATGTTTCCATCGAAGGACGAGTTCGCTCTCACCTACTACTCATTGACCCCGGTAAGTTCTTTGTGAAACCACTGGTTACCGCTTTCCTTTGCCTCGCAAGTTGCTAACTCTTCCTCAAACATGTAGGGAACGGGATGTTCGGAGAACCCACACTTTGGTAGTGCCTCGCCGGGTTCGCGTGAGATCATGCCGTTTGATCCCGATGTTGGTTGTTCGCGTGCTGATTCGCCGGGTTCGCGTGAGATCACACCGGTACATCCCGGTGGTCCTTCTCCTGGTGCTTCGCGTGCTGCTTCGCCTGGTGCTTCCCCTTCTTCTGGTGGTTCTACTGCTGCTGCGCCGAGGCGTCGGTCGCCTATTCTCACCGCGGGAGATATGGGGTACACCCCGTCGCTGCCCTAGATGTAGGGCTTTCGGCCTCTAGACATTTAGCTATGTATGACTAGGGTTCTATGTGTGTATCTACTTGATGATTTAGCATTTTGCTTGATAATATTGCTTGTCATATTGTTTGTGATGATATATTAGCCTATGTGATCTTTCTAATATTTTGGATATTTTCTGATATTTTTGCTGCCATTTTTCAGCAAAAACGAGCTGCTGGCAAATTTTAAAAAAATCTGGCACATACCTATGCCGACGGCATAGCTACCTCAGTGACCAAATGGTCATAGCTATGCCGACGGCATTGCCGTCGGCACAGGTGCTTCCAGGAGCTGCTGTCGTGCTGCCACGTGCCAGGTCTATGCCTACGGCTTTGCCGTCGGCGTAGGTCCTTCCTGAGCCACTGGCTGTCATGGGCCCCACCTACACAGGCTACGCCTGCGGTTTTTCTTTGCCGACGGCCTTCTGACCTACGCCTACAGGGATCTACGCCGACCGAGCTAAGCCGACGGTGGCCATCGGCATAGGCTACGCTGACGGCCTTTGGGCTTCTGCCGACGGCAAAAGGCCGTCGGCGTATCTCCTGCTTCCTGTAGTGGTTCTTTACAGACAACTAAGTTCATTATTTAGCAAACAAGTTGGCAAACTATTCAAATCAGTAGTATAGTTGCAAAATAACGCTTACATGGGACTTGGGAGAGAGGCGTTCTGGAGGCCGAGCTCCATGGAGCTCGTATTTCGAACGCTCATAATTCCCAATTTAAAGTTTCAAACAAAATTTGAAAAGTATATCTAGATGTAGATAATAATATACACTACAAGTGTGCAAAAATTCAATCTGAAGTTCGTTATATTTTACGTAGGAAAAAATGACAAATGAGTGGATCTAGATATGTGAACAGTTCATAGTTTGAAAAGGTTGAAATTTTGTCATATTTTCCTTTTGTGCAGACTTAAATAATATGAATACTGCACTAAATTTTGCATGTTGATAGAGTTTGACATTATGTACACCTAAATTTTTTTGTCTCGGTTTTTTTGAAACTTAAAATTCCAATTTTGAATTTGGAAAAAAAAACGGGACCCATGAAACTCAGGCTCCATTTGGGGTTTCCGTTACTAAGGCAGCTTTTCGAGGATTCTCCTCCACACAGTCGATAATTATTTAGAGTTGTGTATATATGCAGCGGGCCATGGAAATATGGGAAATAAACCTATAAACGTAACCTATGTATGCAGATATGTTTGAGTTTATGTAAACATCTCTTTTTTTCGTCAAAGGGCAATTTCATTAGTCATAGTATCTCAAGGATACAAGTATTACACCCGGACTCTGCATAATATCGATGCACACACCTCAAACTGTCCAAAAATAAATACAAAATGGTTAAGGTGAATTACAAGAATCAATCAGACAGCCCATAAAACGCCTATATAGATGGATGACCATCCGAAGATTACGCTACCACCCATGTGGGATAAAAAACTCTCTCACCGTGTTTTCCAACCGAGAAGACACCTACATAAACAGGTCCTGCAATTTCTGGTTCACAACTTTTGAAGGAGGAAGGTCAACAGATTATTATATACAAGGGTCTTACGATCAAACTGGAGCTCACATAGTGGAAAAATAAGGATTTACTTAAGAAGATGGCGACCATACCCATAACCCATCCTAGACCATTGCATGTGACAACCAGAGACTTAGGAGGTGAGACCTCGCATTATGTTGGCGCTCAGATCTTTCATGAATCCTTGTTTCTGGGAAATTTTGGCGTGCGCAACATAGTGTATCTGGAAAGAGAGGAAAGATTTCATTGTTAACAACATAGAACCCTCGCTGGCACGTTGGAAGATGCGTCTCAAGCAGGATCTGCAACTTCACCTATTCAGAATCAAATCTTTTGCTCCACAACAACCTAATGTTTGATTACAAAACTTTCCCGTCTAATTTGTTTCTGTTTTTGGGAGGTTTGGGTCATCATGTTCTGACCTTTCCCTCTTTTTTTATGTGTTCTCTTCTGTAAACTACTGTCTCCTTTATTAATATAAAATTACACCGTAGGAATTTTCCCTAAGGTAGCATGGTAACAAAATATAAGCATTCTCCTCTAGAGATCACCTGCTCAGAATGTTGCGGTTTGCTCAGAATGTTGTGGTTTGCTTTCAACTCTATTATATTAATTCTCCTATTATTTTTCATGATTACTACATTTCCTTTAATTTTTTAGTTGACTTACGAGAGTTTCCAAAAAAATCCCATTATTATTTCTATTTAATTCTGGAAAGCAGAAATCCCTCCTTTTTGCATTTTACATTTCAGGAATCTTCTGGAGTTCAATAAATTTGGAAAAAAAACACCATGGAACTTATTATCGAAAAGGATGAGGAACATCTTAAGACGAACTCAAGACGACAAATAGGGGAACCGAGAGCCATGTGGGCGCCACCAGATAGGCCACCCGCCCTTGGGTGCAACTGTTAGGGAACGTGCTATACAAAACAAAAATTTACCGCTTATAAACCAATTCAATCGAAGCACTTTTGAGGTACAGGTAACGAGATTATACCTTGATGATCACATCAGCATAACAGAAAAGTTGACGAACTCATTGAAGGCCTCTGCCTCCCGGAGCTAGGTTATACCTCTAAGCTGCGAGAATTTTCACCTCGTAAAATCTCACTCGATCAAATGCCAAAGAGTAAGACGTCCCCGAGGTATCCAAGTGTACCGGATTAGCAGAACCACGACAACGTGTGGACCAAGACACCAAAGTTGCGGGGGGAATCTCTAAGAACGAGTAGCGGTGCGACATTTGCTTCCGCTAGATCCAGTCTGTAGGGAGAGAATAGGGGAATTGAAGGAGGAGGTCGCGTTTCATGTGGGTTGCAGAAGAGGGAGGGTGTGGCCGGTTTGGATGCCTTGGCGGACACCTTGCCCCGCAAGGCAAGTCGGTGCAGCTGGGAAGGGTCCTTCGAAATGTTGCGGAATATTCTAAATCTTCTGTAAGCTTGTAGAAATTATGATACCTTCAAGAATCCCGGACGTCACCGTCACCGCAACACTTAGATACATCATGGAACACTTCCGAGATCCTCCAAAACACTTTTGTAACACTTCTCTCTCATTCCTCATTCCATAGTAGCATTTTATATGTCATTAATCATTAAGTATGTGATCCTATAGGTTCAAGCATACGTGATCATGTCCAAAAGACCTTCTGGTCAATAATCATAACAAGCATCACATATCATCAGAGACCATAATCGAGTGAAACTTGTATTACCGCATATAATTCCTTTTACCTCACGATATGTTACACCGCACGAGGCAAGATTTTGAATCCTCGTGATCACTCTTGATCACTATACCTATTTTTCATCGTTATCAGTTTGTATACTTTTCTCGTTACTGTATTCGGGTATTCCCACGAATAAATCCGATCACAATACTTGTACAGGCGATGCTGGATACCGTAATACCGACAGGGTCTAGAGCATATCTCTCCATCACCCAGTGGAAAATGTCAGCTTTAACATATCACAACATACCTTTTTGTGTACTTGAAAATCATCTTTATAATTACCTAGTTATTTGAAATTTTGATTGGTGAACAACACTCCCATAGAACATAGAGCCATTCAAGATAAAAATCAAACCCCCAGAAAACTTCCCACGGAAGGAGAAACAACTAACTGTTTAAAACCTCGTTGAACATATGTTGTTTAATGTAGCCATAGTCAAAGATTTATGTCTTTGTCTCCTTGAGGCAAATAATATTATTGCAGTCTTCGATATTGTTATGCAAGTCATCTATCTCCTATGGGAGTTAATGCCGCTTATACTCCAACCTAAAATAATCCAGTTTATATTCATGTAAACTGAAATAAGAGCCTATCTTGCTGGACAATGTTAAAGAGTCCAATAAAATAGTTGTCGTTGGACAAGCCCGCAAATAGAAATAAGATGATTATTATCAAAATAGGCTCTTATTAGCGAACTACAAGTTGTGCAGTGAGCTGACTACACAGATTTTAGAGAATATAAGTTTAAGTAAAGCAAAAAACAATTAAAGAATATATAAAAAAATGTGTATTTGACCACACCATTTTGCCTTGACTAACAGATTTAACTTCTGACTCCGCCACTGCTTAGCAAATGTCAGGTTTCTTCTTACTTTCAGCATTAATATAAGGAGTACAAGTTTTTTTTTTGTTCCCACACATTGGGTCTACCCGCACATTTGAGACATTGTTTCATCACAAACATACTGATCTGGTACGTATAGGCATGTAGAGATTTTTTCGACATTGGTGCACCAGAAACAACTTATATTAATTAGGTAGTTGAACAAGGTTGATTCCTTCCATCTACCCCCTCCAGCTTTAAATATAAGATCACTATCAAAATATAATTTTCATCTATGTAATTCTACTATCTCTTTCCGAAAAAAATGATTAGATATTTGCCTCGTCCAATGATACTTATTACTGCAAACCACGCATGCATCCATAGAGAAAGAGGCTCCGCATGTAAAATGTTTAATTACTCATGCTATTTGTGATATTTGAAAAATGGGATAGTGGCCTTGTAATACAAAAACGGACCGAGTATGATATTTGCATCAGCAAATCGTGTCATCCGTTACAACCTCATTTCATGTTTTTCTTGTGTTATTTCCTGCGTCCCAAGCAAATAACTATTTATATGTAGCTTTCTCCGTCATTAAATCTGCACTTGCTATCTTATCAATTTTTTTTTTCTGTTTCTGCTTCTGTTTTTCTCGTTCCTACGATAAAAAAGACCTTTATGCTAGTCGTCATCGGACAAAAGGACAAATCATGCCGACAAGAGAACCTGCTGAGGTGCACGTGATGTATCTCCCTGGTTTTCTCTTGTGGTAACTGGTATGGACGATGCAGGTCAAGCACACCAGGATTGCTCTCTACTATCTCTCTCTATATAAGCGCCACACATGGAAGAAGCGAATAGCATGAGAGCGATTGGATAGGACAGGTCCTCATCGGTAGGTGATTCTGGTGTTACCGGCCATCTCTTCTGTTTCCCTCTAGATCTGGCAAGCACATAGAGTGTTGGAATCTCAACTCCGTGGTGACGGATTTGCATCCACTTTGCCGGCCAGTAGGTGTTAGCCCAAGTAGTAGTTCCTTCCTCGAAAGCGTGCATCTTTTCCATCTTGTGATATAATTCGTTTTTTTGGCGTGTGATTCCATCAGGTACCTACCAGAATGGACGACTCGAGCATGTTCTTCGACTGGGCTATGGAAACGCTGCAGCAGGAGGACCTGCACCAGCCGGACGCCGCTACCTACGCCGTCATGGAAGGCCTGCTGCAGAACGGCACGGCCTCTGCGGGAGCAGCAGCACATGACCGCGCCACGGACAGCTGGAGCTCAGGCGACAGCGGCCGTGAGAACGCGCCGGACGGCGCCGTCGTGGAGAACGACGGCTGCCCGTCCAGCTACCCACTGGTGAGATGGCACTACACCTCCACCGTGGCGCAGCCGAATATACACGACGAGGCCACGCCCACGGCTCCCGCAAGAGCGCCCGACGTGCCGGAGCCGGCTCACAGGTCGCCGTTGTCAAGGAAAAACTCCGCGAAGAGCGCCGCCAGCAGTTCGGTGACGGGGCATACGTCGCCGGAGCCGGGCGCGAAGGAACACGCAAGGGCTGAGAGGAAGCGCCGCGAGACGATTAACCGCGGCTTCATCGAGCTCTCCAGCGTCATCCCGGCCTCAAGAAGGTCCTCATGCATCCCCGATCTCCTCGCCACATTTTCTCACTTGTGCCGCTTCCGCTTGACTTTTTTCTTGCGAGAAAACTTCCCGAAAACTCGTTGACCAATGAATGAGTTTGTTTGTTCAGATGGACAAGACGACGATCCTGTTCGACGCTGTGAGGTACGTCAAGGATCAGCAGGAGAAGCTCAAGAAAGCCGAGGGCCGCCGCGGGAAGAGCGTCGTCGACTCGGTTGTGCTCGCCAAGAGGCCGTGCATCGCCAGCGGCGCGGCGACGACGACGACTACGAGCTCATTGCCGGAGATCGAGGCGAAGATCGAGGAGAGCGACGTCATGGTGAGGATCCATTGCGACGACGGAAAAGGGGTGCTTGTCAGGTTGCTCGTCGAGGTCGAGGAGCTTCACCTTAGCATCACGCACAACAACGTCATCCCATGCTTCCCGGCTTGCACTCTGAATATTACCATCGTGGCCAAGGCAAGCTCATTACTCTTTACTGCCCACATTTTCTTCTTTAGGTGACATTTTTCGATCAAGTTGTTCTGGGCTAAAGGAAACTATACCTTCAGATATTCTGAAACAACTTTATAACATTTGTTGATGATATATATTTCTTCATTTCAGGTGGACGAGGGTTTCAGCATCACACCCGAGGACATTGTAGAGAAGCTTGCCGCTGCATTGCGCGGACATATATAACGATAATAGAGATCATTCAACATGTAGTCGTTGAGACTTACTCCCTCCGTTCTAATATATAAGACGTTTTAGCTCTTGAACATGTTGTCTAGGTGCATACTAAAATGAGTGTACATACACACTAAAATATGTCTACATACATTTACATATATGTGAATGTGGAGAAATGTTAAAACATCTTATATTTAGAAACGGAGGGAGTACGAAGCAGCAAGCAGCTCATGTGTCTCACGGTCACGGGAAAGCTTAGAAAAAACTGGTCATGTGTCTTTTTTAGAAGAAGAGGACCTGGTCCCAGTTCCATTTCCAGAGAAAACGAAACCACAAATATCTACAAGTCTGTTCATGTATCTTTTATCTTATTTTAAAACAAAAAAAGTTATCCGAGCCATGAGTGTGACCAAAAAAAAAAGAGAGATAAATTTTCTATTCCCTACATGCATGCACAGAACGTGAGCTAAATATATATACTCCCCTTGAGAAATTTGATGCCCGATATGAATGACTTATTGCGACTTACCAAGCAGCAAGTGGCTCATGTTTGTTTTGTCAGGCCACAAACACGTAGTGTGTATCTGTGTACTTGCCGTCTTTTGTCAGGCCATAAACACACTGTTACGATCTCGATCACTGTCCTTGCTTCACACACCGGTAACGGGATCTCAATCTCAAATGTAGACGAATATTTAGAGAGAGGGTTTGATGGGAAGGAAATGATCGATCAGGTAGAATACAGTTACAATGATTTATTGATGCCTCGTACACACCACACGAACTGGAGATAACATAATTGCTGCTTCTCTTGAGTGGGCTGGGCCGCCATGTTGTTGGGCTTCGTCTTGTGGCCTGCACTCTGCGTGTTATCCCTTCTTCAGCGATGATTCCGTTCCCCTCCCCTTGAGAAATTGTTTGCCCCAGGCAGGAGCGTCAGAAAAGTTGTGTCGTAGCGTGGCTTCGGACTCTGAGGGGCTCACCGACGGCGACAAAACTGTCCACGAAAAAAGGATTTTCTGCACAAATCCACGATCGCGCGTGATGGAATGCTGGCAATTAACTTGTGTCGGCTGCGGCTGCACACGGTAGTCATCATCAATAATGAATTGAAAAGTGAGAGATATATGTAGCATGGACCTGATCAGCTGGGACTGATTTTTTCAGCTGGGATACATGTAGCACCGGATGAATCTCACTGCCAGCTAGTGTTTTTAGCTTGTATATGCGACCTTGCCAATGCAAGCCTACACCTCATAGGGCCCAACCTATTTGAACGAGAGCTTGTGATTGGATCGACGAGTGACCGAGGTTTGAGTGTATGGTTGTAGGTTCATGAAAAGCCATGTCACTGACTTGAAATTCTCATTCCGTCCCGTACTTGTCCTCTTGGGTTTCATATATATGCCGTTGAGCGCGTAGCAGGTGTTGTTTAAAGAGAACTGTAGTTTCCTGGTGTTGTTGCAGCCAGTCTAGTAGTTTAAACTAGTAGAAACAGGCCCTTTTGTACAGAGCCAGTTTGGGCTCTAGTCCCGGACAACTTTTAACCCGGACTAGAGGGTGGGACTAGTCCTGGGTCGGAAGATACGAGGCCGCAGAGCAGTTGTCCCGGGTCGTGGGGATGCTCTAGTCCCGGCTCGTGATACGGCCCGGGACCAAACGTCTGTGGCAGGGCTGCCGCATGGCGGGGCCCGCGCGGGCACCGCTAGTCCCGGTTCGTATCACGAGCCGGGACCAGAGCTCAAGATTTAGTCCGGGCTAGTGATACGGCCCGGGACCAAACGTTCCCTATATCTCTCCTGCCACCCCGAGCCAGCTCTCCATTGTTGAGCTCGGGGCACACCTCCATTTTTCTCATTTTTCACTCTCCAAAGCTCAATTTGATCCCCATTTTTCTCACTATTTATCAATATTGACGGCATCCAGCTATCCAAGGGTTAGCAACATCATCTCTTCTTTCGGCCTTCCTAATTTAGCTCATTTCATTGGTAGTTTAGCTCATTTCATTTTTCTAGTGCTAGCTAGGTGTTTGATGAAATGCCTAAGTAGGGGATTTCATTTGTTTTTATGTGCAATTTAAGCTCAAACTAAATTATGATTTGTGGGTCTTAGTGTCGTCCTGTCCCTGCCCTCACCGCCGTTGATCGCCTGCGCCGTCCCCATCCTCACCGTCGTCGATCGCCTGCGCCGCCCCGTCACCGACACCACCTCGGTGAGCCTCTTGTTTTAATCTTTTATTTTAAAAAATCTTAGTTGTATGATTTAGATGCATGATTATTACTTTATAATTTTCTTATTTGTATAATTGTTTGTTATATATAGTGTCATGGTTTTGACATCTGTCCACACCGGCTCTCGTCCGCTCTATTATTCAGATGTGGTACGATTGTTTGTTATAACTATTTGTTTAATTTCGTGTTTATAACAATTATGCCGACCAACTTGACATAGATATATTTTTATCTAGGAGGTAGTTGAACCGGAAATTCCAAAAGACCCTATTATCGAGTTTTTTGAAAAAAAATCAATGATTTGAAAGAAAAATTGAAAAGAAGTGAAGATCTTCGTCTCCAATGCTCGGAAGAGAAGATCAACTTGGAGTTCAAGTTTGCCGACGTCGTCGATGAGCAAGAGATCAAGATGGAGGCAATGCGCTTGGATTACGAGATCAAGATGAATGCAATGCGCTTGAAGCTTACAAATATTAGAAAATATGCCATTAGTCAAGAGGCTTGGTATCATTATGTTGTTGGTTCAATATTACCTTAGTTGCGATTTTTATCGCATTTGTCGTTGAATTTAAATTCTTTAACTAATGTATGTTAGTTTCAATTAATGTATGTTTAAGAGAACTATGTATTAGATTTGGTCACTAATCTACTTTTTTTTAAATGTGGTGAACTTGTATTAATGAATTTGGTCACGTATCTCATGATGTAGTGTAATTTGTCGATTATGTTCGTTTGCCGTAATGAGTTATGGCAGTTTTATTGCGTTTGATATATACTTATATAATGCAGATGAGCCATCCATGGATGTACGCTGACCGACGCTCTAACGAGTACATGCAAGGCCTGCGTTCTTTTCTCGATGTCGCTGAGGCAAACACACGGAATAGTTTTATGTGTTGTCCATGTCGTAACTGTCGGAATGAGAAGGATTACTCTTCCTCAAAAACCCTTCACATCCACCTGATTCAGTACGGTTTCATGTCCGGCTATAATTGTTGGACCAAGCATGAAGAAAGAAGGGTTATAATGGAAGACAATGAAGAAGAAGAGGATCATGACAACTATCCTACGTTCCCTGAACACGGTGGTACTACAATGGGGAAGACGAAGATGAAGAAGAGCCAATTGTTGATGAGCCTGATGATGATCTTCGTCGGGCCATTAATGATGCACATATGAACTGCGAAAATGAAAACGAGAGGTTGAAGTTGGAGCGCATGTTAGAGGATCACAGAAAATTGTTGTACCCAAATTGCGAAGATGGGCAGAAAAAGCTGGGTACCACACTGGAATTGCTGCAATGGAAGGCAGAGACTGGTCTAACTGACAAGGGATTTGAAAACTTGCCGAAAATATTAAAAAAGATGCTTCCAAGAGATAACGTATTGCCCCACAGTACGTACGAAGCAAAGAAGATTGTCTGCCCTTTGGGATTAGAGGTGCAGAAGATACATGCATGCATCAATGACTGCATCCTCTACCGCGGTGAGAAGAACGAGAATTTGAATGCATGCTCTGTATGCGGTGCATTACGGTATAAGATCAGGCGAGATGACCCTGGTGATGTTGAGGACGAGCCGTGCCCCAGGAAGAAGGTTCCTGCCAAGGTGATGTGGTATGCTCCTATAATACCACGGTTAAAACGTTTGTTTCAAACAAAGACCATGCCAAGTTGTTGCGATGGCACAAAGAAGACCGTAAGAAAGACGAGATGTCGAGACACCCCGCTGATGGGTCGCAGTGGAGAAAAATCTACAGAGAGTTCAAGGAATTTGTAGATGACGCAAGGAACATAAGATTTGGTCTAAATACAGATGGCTTTAATCCTTTTGGGGAGCAGAGCTCCAGTCATAGCACCTGGCCTGTGACTCTATGTATCTATAACCTTCCTCCTTGGCTGTGCATGAAGCGGAAATTCATTATGATGCCAGTGCTCATCCAAGGCCCGAAGCAACCCGGCAACGACATTGATGTGTACCTGAGGCCATTGGTTGAAGAACTTTTACAGTTGTGGCGTGAAGAAGGTGCACGTGCGTGGGATGAGTACAAACAGCAGGAATTTGACCTACGAGCGTTGCTGTTTGTAACCATCAATGATTGGCCTGCTCTTAGTAACATTTCAGGACAGTCAAACAAGGGATACAATGCATGCACACACTGTTTAGGTGACACTGAAAGTATACATGTAGGTAGCAAGAATGTGTACATGGGCCATCGTCGATTTCTTACAAGACAGCATCCCGTAAGAAGGAAAGGCAAGCCGCGAGAAGACGGTGGGGCGCCAACTGTCGTGGTGGGATCACGGCAGATGCCATAGGTATGGCTAAGATGGGGCCGAATGGTCGTTGGGGGAATCCGGGGAGGGTTTATGCACTCAAGAAGTGCACAAGCAAGAACACGCAAGAAACCACAAGAACACGAACGAGACACCAAGAAACCAAGAACACAAAGCACACCACGATGTACCCTGCTTAGAACCGGACCGGATCCCGTAAGAAGGAAAGGAAAGCCATGTAGGTAGCAAGAATGTGTACATGGGTGCTCGTGGACGACGAAACTCCTCTCCTCGCGGCTTTAGGTCGGCGTATCACTCGCCCCGAGAGCTGCGTGGAGGTGATGATGACCGGTCCGGTTGATGCCGCTGGCAAAGGAGATGCCAGCAAATCCAAGCCGGCCGAGGTTGCTAAGGTGAGATCTGCAAAGCCCAGGCTAGAGAAAGAGCTGCCTGGTACCCCCGAGGTGCAGGGCCGAGGTGCGACCCTAGTAGAGATAGTGGAGACCCTGGCAGACCCAGTAGATCCAGGAGTGGATGTAGTAGTGACTGCGGCCGGCTAGAGGCAAAGCGTGTCCTGTTGCAAAGGAGGCTGTAGCAATGATGACAGCTAGAGATGAGTTCAATAGAGATCTGCGTGAGTACAATGCAGCAAATGGCTTCACCCCGGTAGCAGCTGATACAAATAGGGGAGCCGAGGTGCGGCAGAGAGGCAAGGGGCTCAATGATGAGATGAACAGGGAGGCTCGACCTACCACCTCGGCTAGGAGTGAGAGTCGCGTGTCGACTGGAAGGCCGGTATATAGTTCCCCTGCTAAGAACCTCAGAGCTGCCGAGGCAGGCAGGGCCGAGCTATCCGGGTTGACTGGAGATGCATGGCGTGCGCAGCAGAAGCGAGTCAATGAATTAGTGTATGTAGCTAACCAGCAGAATGAGGCTCTCCGCAGAGCATATGCCGGGGCTGGTGATTCGAGATGGTTTATTCAGCTAGGCCAGTTAGTCAGGTGTCCAAGGGGCAAGCCTCGTCTCCACTCGTCGGAGGAGCCGATCGAGCCCGGAGTGTCACCTCGGGTCAGAACAAGCAGCTGCAGATGTATGATCCGGTGTTAGCAGCAAAGCAGAAGGTGGGCCAGGGCAATGCTAGCCGAGCTAAGGGAAACCCCGGCCAAGGTAATGCAAGCCGAGCTAAGGGTAACTCCGGTCAGGGAAATCAGAATGGCGGGCAAGCAGCGTCGGCTGGCCGAGGTAAACCACCTCCGCCCCCGAGGTATCAGCAACAACCCCGGCCGCAGGGCAATATCAGCGAGAGCCGGAGTATGTTCAGCAACCTCAGAATGTCGGTCAAGGCGATGACCGATATGATGATGGAGACTCGGCCATGGCGCGAGCCGGATACCACAGAGTGGATGGGGCGTTGGGACCTCGGATAGGAGCTCGGATGTTAGCTCCGGCGATGTTCGTAACAAGCTGGATAGAATCTACTTGTCCGAGCAGTTGGAGGAGGAAGGCCCTCCTGGTCCGGCGTGTTTCGGACCTCGGATCATGAAGGAGCCACCACCGCCAGTATCTCAGTTCCAGTTAGGTCGGAACACCAAGCCATACAACGGGAGCACCAAGCCGCAAGATTGGCTGACAGATTATGTATCCTCGGTGCACATAGCGGGGGGCAATCGCCGATGGGCGGTCCGGTATCTCCCGCACATGTTGGAAGGTCCAGCTCGGATCTGGCTGAATAATTTGCCGGAGTATAGTATCAACTCCTGGATAGACTTGGAGCTGGCGTTTAACAGCAACTTTGCTAGTACATACAAGAGGCCAAACCGACCTCAGCTCCTGGCAGCATGTAAGCAAGATGATCATGAAACTGACCGAGAATTCTTAACTCGGTGGAGCAATGTTCGGAATTCCTGTGAAGGAGTTGTAGAGGCACAGGCCATTTCCTGGTTTGCAGATGGTTGCCGACATGGCAGCATGCTGTGGCAGAGGCTCCAAAGAGATATGCCGAAATCCCTAGCAGAGACAATCCGGATTGCAGATTCTTATGCTCTGGGTGATCCGATGCAGCCAGCAGCAGAGGCAGTGGCACGTAACAGAAGGAGGGAGCCAATAAACAACCGGCTCGGACCAAGGTGTAATGACCGCCAAGAGTTCGGACAAAAGAGGAGGGAGCCGGACTACCCATACACCTCGAACCAAGTTGCAGCGGTGAACCCGGATCAGCCCGGAGCTGGAGGTGTCCAGAGGCCGAAAATCAATGGTCCGGCATTTAGTCCGAACCCGGAGCCACCCTTGACTTATGAATGATGTTAGATGGTCCTTGCCGTTACCATACGACCGACCCGCGCAAGCCAGCCAACCATTCAACCCGGCAGTGCAGCTGGAACCACAGAATCAGGAAGAAGGGGCGAAGGCCGGAGGAAACAGAGGAGGACCACCTCAGAGATTTCAGCCGAGGCCTAACCCAAATCTGTCCGGAGCAAATGTTACCCCGATAACCACTGCACCTCCTCCGAGGCCTGCAGCAGCAAGGCCCGTGAATGTTGTGAATGTCCGAGGTAATAACAACAATATGGTGCCGGACCAAGTCAGCAGTATGAATACCCCGGAAATGACTATAGAGAGGCTCATGCGAGCTATGTGGTCTTTGTGACCGAGCCAACTGACAAGAAGAGTGTGCAGAGGCGTGCCATGGAGGTGAATGCAGTAATGCCGGTGGTGCCGACCTATATGAACTGGTCTGAGCAGGAGATCACTTGGAGCAGGAAAGATACACCTCGGATCATGCCGAGCCCTGGAAAGTATGCCCTGGTGGTAGATCCGACGTTGTGTGGGCCTACAACAATGTGAGGTTCACCCGAGTTCTGGTGGACAATGGCAGTGCCATCAACATCATGTACCGAGACACAATGGTGAAATTGGGCATATCGCCAAATCAGTTGATGCCGAGCAGTTGTACTTTTCATGGGATTGTGCCTGGCGTTTCCTGTGCACCCATGGGCAAGATATGGGTGGATGTAGCATTTGGAACCAAGGATAACTGCCGAGTTGAGAGTATCGAGTTCGAGGTGGTGGACTTGGAGAGTGCATACCATGCATTGCTTGGAAGGCCGGCTCTGGCCAAGTTCATGATTTCCACCCATGTTGCATACCTGAAGATGAAAATGCCGGGCCTAATGGGATCATATCCATCTCGGGTGACTACAAGCGAGCCATTCAGTGTGCCTCGGCGGGGTCTAATCTGGCCGAATCTTTGGTGATCGCAGCGAGAAGAAGAAGCTGCATCAAGTGGTGGCAATGGCGCAGTCAACACAGCTCGGCATGTCCGGACTGATGAGCCCGGACTCAACTGCAGCATTCGAGGTGCCCAAGGAGACCAAGAAGATCCCCATTGACCCGGAGCACCCGAGCGCATGGCCATCATTGGGACCGGGCTGGGCGAGAAATAGGAAAGCGAGCTCTGTCACTTCCTCCGTGAGAATCGGGATATCTTTGCATGGTCGGCTAAGGACCTGCCTGGTGTTCCGAGGGAGTTGGCAGAGCACTCTTTATTTGTCAGGCCGGAGGTGAAACCGGTGAGGCAACCGACCCGTCGTCTCTCAGACGACCGAAGACAAGTGGTGCTGGACGAGCTGGCTAAGTTGCTTGCAGCCGGGTTCATTATGGAGGTGCTGCATCCGGACTGGATATCCAATCCGGTCTTGGTGGAAAAGAAGAAAGACGAGCCAGCCGTGGTCAAGGTGTGGCGCATGTGCATTGACTTCACTAACCTCAACAAGGCGTGCCCGAAAGATCCGTTTCCATTACCTCGGATTGATCAAGTGATTGATTCCACTGCTGGTTGTGAACTGTTGTCTTTTATCGATGCGTACTCTGGTTTTCACCAGATACCACTGAACCCGAAGGATCAAATAAAGACTGCTTTTATTACCCCGTATGGGGCGTATTGCTATCGTGTCATGTGTTTTGGTCTGAGGAATGCCGGGGCAACTTATCAGAGGTGTATGCAGAAATGCCTGCACTCTCAAATGGGCAAAAATGTGCAAGTGTATGTCGATGATATCGTCATCAAAACTAAGGAGAAACGTACTCTCCTCGAGGATCTCGAGGAGACATTTGTGAATTTGAGAAAATATCGGTTGAAACTTAACCCGGACAAGTGCACCTTTGGTGTCCCGGCTGGAAAGTTGCTTGGATTCCTGGTGTCTAGCCGAGGTATCGAGGTTAACCCGGCCAAGATCCGAGCTATTGAGAACATGAAATTACCGAAGTGTTTGAAAGATGTGCAGAAATTCACAGGGTGCCTAGCCTCGTTGAGCCGATTTGTAGGTCGGCTGGAGAAAAAGCCTTACCTTTGTACCAGCTCATGAAGAAAAGTACCGGGTTTACATGGACCCCGCAGGCCGACGTGGCGTTCAATGAGCTGAAAAAGATGTTGTCCACCGCTCCGGTGTTGGCGTCACCATTGCACAATGAGCCGATGTTACTTTACATTGCGGCCACAAACCGAGTTGTAAGTGTGGCAGTGGTGGTGGAGCGCGAAGAAGGTGGCAGGTCGGTGCAGAGACCGGTGTATTACTTGAGCGAGGTGATCTCTACCTCGAAGCAGAATTACCCTCACTACCAGAAGATGACGTATGGTGTCTACCTGGCGGTCAAGAAGTTGAAGCATTATTTCCAGGAGCATCCCATGACGGTGGTGTGCGAAGCTCCAATCTCGGAGATCATCGGGTGCAAAGATGCAACTGGCCGAGTTGCCAAATGGGCGATTGAGGTGTCTCCATATGCACCACATTATGAGAGAAGAGATGCAATTAAATCCCAGGCGCTGCCGGACTTCTTTTGTGATTGGGCCGAGATGCAGTATGAGCCACCCAGGCCGGACTATAATTATTGGAAAATGCATTTTGATGGGTCCAAGACAAAGATCGGGCTGGGGGCTGGAATAGTCCTCACCTCGCCGAAGCGAGATCAGCTGAAATACGTGCTGCAGATTCATTTCTCAGCATCAAACAATGTGGCGGAGTATGAGGCCTTAATCCATGGACTCAATGTGGCGAAGGAGATCGGTATCCGGCGTATGGAATGCTTCGGCGATTCCGACCTGGTGGTGCAACAATCTTCTGGAACTTGGGATGCTCTGGATGCCAACATGGCGTTATATCGGTTCCATGTGCAAAAGATATCCGGGTTCTTTGAAGGGTGTGAATACAGCATATACCTCGGACAGAAAATAATGCTGCCGACGTGTTGTCAAAGCTCGGTTCATCTAAAGAGGCAGTACCACCTGGAGTAGCCCTGAATCACTTGAGAACTCCTTCAATCAAACCTTCTCCTGAATCCGAATCTATTTTCATCCCGGCGGAGCAAGAGTCCGGACCTGTTCCAATGGAGGTAGACGTCGGATGCGTTTGGTCGGACCCGGGGACTGCGTGGCAGAGCTCGGGGACTGCGCACCGAACCTCGGGGACTGCTCGTCAAGACTCGGGGACTGGTCGCAGGATGGTGGAGGAAATAATGGAGGAGATTATGGTGGCCGAACCAATGGAGGTGGACGAGAAATTTTTCCTTTGCACCCAGTGCCGGAGTGGGCGGAGCAATCATGAAGTTCATAACAGAGGGAAGCTTGCCAAGTGACACAACCGAGGCTAGGAGAATCCAAAGGAGGGCAAAGGCGTACACCATCATCAACAAGGAGCTCTATAAAAGAAGCGTAACCGAGGTGTTGCAACGGTGTGTCGAGCCAGCTGAAGGCAAGGAGATGCTTTTGGAGATCCACCAAGGAGAGTGTGGTCATCATTGCAGCACAAGAGCTCTGGTGGCCAAGGTGTTCAGCATGGGTTCTATTGGCCCACTGCTCTTGCTGATGCAGAGGACATAGTCCGGAGATGTGAAGGATGCCAAAGGTTTGCCAAGCAAACGCATATGCCAGCCTCGGCGCTCAAAACAATTCCTATCACTTGGCCGTTTGCGGTATGGTGTTTGGATATGGTGGGAGAGTTCAAACCAGCCCGAGGTAACATGACGCACATACTGGTGATGGTGGACAAGTTCACCAAGTGGATCGAGGTGAAACCAATCCGGAAGTTGGATGGTCATTCAGCAGTGACTTTCTTGAAGGAGATCATTCTGCGATATGGGTACCCCCATAGCATTATCTCGGACAACGGCACAACTTTGCTGTTGGAGAATTTGCTCGGTTTTGCATGAACAAGGGAATCCGGCTGGACATAGCCTCGGTGGCACATCCGGAGTCTAATGGACAAGTGGAAAGATCAAATGCTCTAGTGTTGGCCGGCATCAAGGCTCGGCTCATTGAACCACTGCTGAAAACGCCGGGGTGTTGGATAGATGAGATACCAGCAGTACTGTGGGGTCTAAGGACCACGCCAAATCGATCAACTGGCTATACGCCATTTTTTATGGTCTATGGGGCAGAAGCTATGCTACCCACTGACATCGAATATGATGCGCCCAGAGTGGCAATGTACACTGAAGCCGAGGCAAAAGAGGCTCGGGAGGATGCAGTAGATCTGCTTGAGGAAGCTAGAGAATTGGCCTCATCTCGGTCAGCAATATACCAACAAGGTCTCCGACGTTATCATAGCCGGAGTGTCAACCCTCGTGTGTTTCACGAGGGAGATTTGGTGCTGAGGCTGGTGCAGCGCAAGAAAGGTCGGCACAAGTTGTCACCTCCATGGGAGGGACCGTTCATTGTGAGCCGAGCTCTGCTCAATGATTCGTACTATCTTATAGATGCGCAGGAACCAAGGAAAGATGGGCTGGACAACCCCGGATCAGAGGTCAGCGACCATGGAATATAGCTCTACTCCGACCTTTCTACTCATGAAGGGCGCAATGTATGTACCTCGGTTAATCCTTAATGAAATGTCGGCACTCCGAGGTTGAAGCTCGGGGACTGCCTCGCTCATGTGCTTGTGTTTTATTTCTGTTTGTCAATTTCGTTCATATGCCGAACTATTTTGAACCTCGTCTCAAACTTCAAGTAATGTATGCTGTGTAACTAATCTTGTGACTCGACTGACGAACGCCGAAATGGTAGTCAAGAGCAAAGATGAAAAAACGTGGGAAACATGAAAATGGACTCGGGGACTCGGTCCAAAAATATAGTTCGGCATGTGTCGTTTACTAACCCCTGTCTTTACCTTTCATTTATGTCGGATGATTTTGAAACACACCTCGACATTTGCTAAGTACTGTATGCTATAAACAACAATCTTGTGACTCGACTGTCGAACGCCAAAATGGTAGACAAGAGCAAAGAATGCCAAGTATAGTAAACACGAAAGTGAACTCGGGGACTCGTTCCAAAAGGGTTCGGCATAAATTTTAGAAAAGCATGGTTCGGATAGCAAGATAATAGTACTGGTAGCAAGGCAAACTACTTAAGGTATATTACATCTGCACCCGGCATACCGGGGATTTAATGTTTTTCTTGAGACAAGTTCAGGCCTCGGAACCAGAGACCTCGGTCGCCGAAGTTGTGGTAGTGGGGACCTCGGAAGCAGGAGCCTCGGGCGCAGGAACAACCTCGGGCGCAGGAACAACCTCGGTCGCGGAAGCAACCTCGGTTGTTGGAGTGGATGCCGGGGTGTCCGTCACGTCGGGGGAGATCACCTCGGTGGCTACGGCTTTGCCGGACTTGCCCTTGGGGTTCGGAGGTTCGTCGAAGTTGAAGTCATCATCAGAATCTCCGGCCACCTCGGTTGTTTTGCCGGCCTTGCCCTTGGAGCTCTCAGGCTCGTCGAAGTCAATTTCCTCGCCGTCAGAGCCTTCTTCACCGGACTCTGCTTCCTCGTCCGAGCTCTCTTCATCCTCAGAATAGAGGCGCCCTTCATCAAAGGTCCGGGTGTTTGCATAACTAGCAAAGAGGTCGGCTGCTGCTTGGCGTTTCTCAATGCCATCAGGAGTGGTGTTCCAAGGAGAGCCCTGCGCAGGGAGGTAACCGTGTGGATCTCAACAGATTCATACCAAGACAGCACGAACACCAGGGCCTTGTCCGCTCCAGCCCGAGCTGATGAGCATCTCCACTCCCGAAGTCTAGCCTCGGCTCCTTTCAGCTTCGTGGCGAGCTCGTCGATGCAAGTGGGAGTCTTAACCTTGGGCCAGAGGGCACGATGGACCTCGATGGCAGCATCAACCAGTTTAGTTCCAATGGCCCTGAGCGGCCTGATCCGAGCATTAAGGGCGACAAGGTGGTCCTGGATATCCCAGCTTTCGCCGAGGGTTTCTGTCTCAGCCCTCTTTGCCCGAGCTGCTTGAACTTCTCGGATAGCTTTGTCCTTGGAGTGCTCAAAATTCTCTGAAGAAGACAAAAAGGCTGTCGCTGAAATAAGGCATACGGTGGCACGGGGTGTAGGTCGGCAGAAAATAAGGAAAAGGGAAAAGAAACTTACTGTCCATTTGGTGATTAATCCGAGTGAGCTCGGACAACCACTTTTCGATATAGCTCGGAGGCGATAAGTTCGGTTTCGGCCGAGGTGGCGCGGTTCTCCAGGGTCTTGGCAAGCTCTTGCTGCTGTTCGGCGGCCTGGTCTTTGACCTTCATAGCGTCCTCCACAGCAGCTTTGGCTTCATTAGCCCGGTTCAGCTCTTGTTGCAGCCGAGCTATTTCATCTTCGGCTGTCTTCAACTTGGAGGCATAATCTTTGTCGCTCTGCTCCTTTGCGGATAGAAGAGTCCGGTGAGACTTCTTCAGTGTGTTGTGATCCAGCAGGAGGTTCTTGAAGATTTTGGTCCGAGCATTGTTGCACTC
The DNA here is from genome assembly GCA_947311845.1 of Poa pratensis. NCBI lineage: Eukaryota > Viridiplantae > Streptophyta > Magnoliopsida > Poales > Poaceae > Poa > Poa pratensis. Next base: position 18,776,314 of record CAMZMU010000122.1, read on the forward strand.
CTGAAAAAATAGAGAGATCAGTTCGGCGGAAAGAGATTTGACACGAATATTGAAAAGTTACATTTCGAAGAAATCCGAGGTCTTTTTAGCACCCGAGGCCCAATTGAGTCCCGGGGACTCGGCGTTGGCCTCGGGGACTCAGCATTGGGAGAAATGACAAGTTTTTGAGATTCAAGCCGAGCAATTTTAACTCGGTGGAGTGTCAATTGCTCAACCCGAATCTCGGGGACTGGGAATAGTGTATGTTTGTCATTTGGTTTCAAAGGAAGAAAGAGAGTTGCGTAAAGAAACTTACCGAGCCTTCTTGCTGCAATCAAGGACCGCAGTCTGCATGTTGTAAATGGACTGGAGCACGGCGCTAGGTCCAACTGGATGCTCAGAGGTCGGATTAGAGGAGACCTCGGCAGTGTCAGCCGAGTTCCAGTCCATGTCGTAGTGCTTCTCCGAGCCTAAGCTGTTCCCGCTCTTGGTCCGGAGTTGCCCGACCTCCCAGCTGCTGATGTTCGGCTGGATGGTAGCAGCGAAAAGAGCTCGGGAGGTGGCGACCTGAGAGCTCGAAGGCGCGGTCTTGGTCAAGGTGGACTTCGGCGCGGGAACATGCGGCACCAGTTGGGTGCTCGCAGCCTTGGGGCCCGGTGGCGGTGGCGGCATCGGAGTTTGCTGTGGCTGTGTGGGGGGCTCAACATTTGGAGCTGAATCTTTCTGCTGCTGCTGAAGCTTTTGCTTCTGCAGTCGTTGTTGTTGTTGCTTCTTCTGCTGCTGTTGCTGCTGGTTGCGCGCAGCTTGAGACTTGGGGGAGAGCCGAGGCTCCAGCACGGTCTTAGCCGGAGTCTTGGCGCGATCTGTCTCCGCATCCTTCTGAGGACGCGGAGGAGTCTGATCTCGGCGGGGAGCGGAGTGTCCCAGGCCGGAGTCAGAGCTCGGCGGTGGAAGTTCGGCGGAGGTGACACGCACCGGGGAGGAGATGGTCCTCTCCGGGCTGCGGATGTCAACGGACCGTTCTGGAGGAGAGGCTCTGGCGGGGCTGCCGAGGTTAACCTCGACCTCGGTTGTCTGAGATTCAACCACTGGAGGCAGTGGTGAATGTATCGAGCTGTGGCTCTGTTTGATCTGCCGAGCCGGGCTAGACGAAAAAGAAAAGATTAAGTTAGAGTAAAAAACTTAACCTCGGAACAGCGTGAGAAGTAAAAAGGAGCAAGGTGACTTACGCATCTTCCTCCACGGGGCCTCGTTTCTTGTGCCTCGCCGAGGTCTTCTTGGCACGCTTGGCTTTGGGCGCTGCAGTCTCCGAGGTCTTGGAAGCCTCGGCATCCGAGGTACCGGGTCCTGAGCGCTTCCGGGAAGCTGCAGACGCTGGATGAAAGTTCTTATATGTTGGAGGAGCATAGAAATTGGAATAACATTGACAGGTTCCAGAATTTGGCAATCGTCATCGTCATCATCGGGCCAATCCTGGATGGACGATCGAACTGGTGGGCGGTGCGATGGGCAACCGCGAGTCTTACCCGAGGTGGCCTTGGGAATAGGGAGGTGATCCTCATTGTCCGGATCTTCAGCCTCGGCGGCGGCCGGAATAGGCAGGTCGGGAGTCCACTCCTTAGAAGAAAGGGGGCCATCCTCGATTTCCTGTCGAGTGAACTTCTGCAGAGGTGGCAAGTAAAACCGAGTTAGCACAAGAATCAATACAAGGTCGGGGTGAAAATGAAACCGAGGAATATTATACGCCGGGTAAGGTACACTTACTTGGCTGGAAGGTGATCTCGGTCATAGGGCTTGACACCCCATTTCCACTTATCGGGCATGGTGGTCTTGGCGATGGCCCGGATGCGCCTCTTCACTTCGGAGTCATCGAGTTCAAAGTGTGCCGAGTGGGATCGTAGCGGCCACTCATGTGGCAGATCTTATGGGCCCGCGCTTGTAAAGGGTTAACTCGGCGGGTGATCATGGTGCGCAAGATGTCATCTGCCCCCAACTTTTCTCCTGGAGGGACATCATGGTTTGGTGGATCAGTAGAACCTCGGGAGCGTCGGGTGCAGGCTCATAATCCCAGTTGAGTTGGGCAGCGGGGGTTCCGATGGTGAACTCCGGCAAGTTGATGAGGTCTTCGGTGCCCGGGTTCTTCACATAGAAGAAGGAGCGTTGCCATTTCGGCAGGAGTCCAGGCCCTGAATCCGAGGAAACTCAGAGAGGCGCCGAGGTGAAATCGAGGCCGCCCCGCAAGCGGTCATCTCCTTGTCCACGACCTTCTTGTTCGGGACACTTTGTTTCTTGAGCTGGAAGTACTTGGCCCAGGACTCGATGCTTGGCCATAATCCGAGGTAACCCTCGGAAAAGGTTGCGTAGGCCGAAAGTTGGAGGATGGCATTGGCGGGCAGGTGGTGTGGTTGTAGCCCAAAGGTGTCCAAGAAATCCCGGAAGAATTTCCCGGCCGGGAGCCCGAAACCACGTTCGAAGTGATCCAGGAAGACGACCCGCTCCCCGGATTCCACCTCGGGTTCGATATCTTCTTTCTTCGGAACCCGGCAGATGAGTTTGGCCGGGATCCGCCGTGAATCTCGGAGCCACTTGATGTCGACCTCCGTGACATCAGATCCCTCCCAGCTACCTCGTTCTCCAGGTGCTCCTTCCTCGGCGTGATCCGAGGCAGAAGACATGTTGACGCTTTCCTGCAGAAGAGGGAGGTTCAACCGGGGTAAGTACCTCGGACAGTTCAGGATAGCCGGGGTAAATACCTCGGATCATCGGGACAGCCGGGCTAAAGGATTTAGGCGGGAAACACGTTTCTACCACTGCGAGATACTAGCAAAGATCTACCGATGAGCTAAAAAGGAAAATAAACTCAAGTTCGTCAAGGGGCAAAACTAAGAGGACAGCGCGGTGGATGTATCTGAAACGAGTCTAGGTGAGATCTAAAGTGCTAAAAGAATGCGAAAGTGGAGCATCGGGTTCATCAAGTTCATCGGATTCATCAAGTTCATCGGATTCATCAAGATCCTCGAGTTCATCGAAGGATGAACATGTTCATGGCCATGGAGGGGAAACGAAGAACTCACCGGGAAGAACGCGAAGGATCGGCGGCGAGTCGACGGCGCAAGGTGCAGCGCGCGTACTCCGGTGCGGCGAGGCGCTCGACGGCGGTGCGGAACGCTGCTGCAGAACGGCGGTGTGGCGGCGCAAGGTGCGGTGCACGTCACCAGCGAGAGCTCGACGGCGGCGCTGGAAGCGGAGGGCACGGAGCAGCGGGCGAGTGGGGAAGAAGAAGAAACTCCCCCTGGGCCCCTATTTATAACCGCGTGCGGTAACTGCGCACTACCGCCGGTTACCGGGAGGACGCGGGATCGTGTGCGGGCGAGCGTGCAGTTGCGGCAGTTGTGGCCGCACGATCGGCCACATCGTGGGCCACAGGACGGCAACCGCCAGCGCCGGATTTTCTGTGCTGGTCAGCGCGAGAACCGAGGGGTCGTGGGCGGTCAAGTTGGTCAAGTACTTGAGTGCGCGTGTGCACTGTTTGGTGGGTCCGGCTGACGAAGGCGGCGTGTGGTCAGGACCTGTCTTTCAAAGGTCCGGATTTCGAGGTCCGGGCAGAGATTCTTCGCCACGTGCCTCGGAAAATCTTGAGGCAAGATTGTGCTGAGTCAAGCAGCTCGGAAAGTTCAGATCGCATATCAACCTCGGATTAGATTATGGTCTGTGGGAAGTACCTCGGCGGAGCTATATTTGAGGTCGGTTTTAGAGGTGGTGCCTTGCTTATTTTGAACCTGCTACGGCCCTCCATCCGAGGTCGTAGGACCGCACCAGCTTCGGGGACTAATGTCGGGGGGCTACCCCCGGGTAGGGTCAAGGCTTGGCATTGGTTGAGTTTGAAGGTGTGCCGAGGTACGGAAAGGGCCGACCTACTTGGGCCTGGGAGTGTCCGAGCTTCATCTTGACCTGGAGAATATAAAGGCCGACCTATCTTGGCCCAGAGGGGTCCGAGGTATCCCGTTGGCATGGGCCGAGGTTCATAATCCGAGCTATGATCAGCCGACCTAACTACCTCGGTGCTATGGTTTGTATGGTGAGTGCAGGAGAAGCTATTTGAAGGAAGTAATGTCCGACCTGGTCGGATCTTAAGTACAAGACCCGAGGTAAGGAGCGGGAACAAGAGCCGAGCTAACCAAGGCGAGAGGCTGTAGGTCGGGCAGGAGTCAATGCTCCTATCACTTCCTGCCCGGTACAAGAGCGCCTGACGCGGGAGCGTCTGCCACGGAGCCTGGCAGAGGCGTGCCCCGGGTTCAGCGGGGCTGCACGTCTCTGACCGCTGACCACGCGAGATCTGGGAAAAGGCTACGAGGTAGCTCTGCCAGGCCACGTCCTGTCTCTGTCAGAGGAGACATGCTAGTTCTGCCGTTAGGCAGCAGGAGATGGGCAGGCCATGTCTTGTCCCTGACAGGGGTACGATGATGACCGGTGCAGAGGCATGGCAACAGTGTTCAGCAAGGGGCACAACGGTAACTCGGCTGGCCTATATAATGGGCTCCAACCCCTCCTGCTTGAGGGATCGATCAACAGAGAAGGAGAGAGATATAGAGAGAGAGAAAGGAACCTCGGAACCCCCGGAGACACCTCGGATCTAGCTCGGAGTTCCTTCTTCCTCCCGTGTAGCTCCATATTTTACCTCAAGTTCTCACCGTTGTATCATCACACAGCTCGAGGAGCAGCTTGTACGTGTCACCAAGAGATATACACCAAGTAGGATAGTGCTGCAGTAGGGGTGTTACCTCCCCAAGAGGGCCCCGAAGCAGGGTACATCGTGGTGTGCTTTGTGTTCTTGGTTTCTTGTTTTCTCGTTCGTGTTCTTGCGTGTTCTTGCTTGTGCACTTCTTGAGTGCATAAACCCTCCCCGGATTCCCCCAACGACCATTCGGCCCCATCTTAGCCATACCCATGGCATCTGCCGTGATCCCACCACGACAGGAACAGAGGAGGTCATTGAGTTTTGTGTTGACTTTATTCCTGACCTTAACCCGATCGGTGTTCCTCAATCACGCCATGAGGGGAGACTGCGTGGAAAAGGCACGCTAGGAAAGAAAGCAATAATATGTAGGGACAGGCATTCATTCACTCGAGCACACTACACAGTTCTACATAATTCCAGCTTGGTGGCTCCATATATCGAGCAACACAAGAATATGTTACGCTCGAAATACCCGGAGGAACTTGATGATTGGATTGCTGGAGAACACGAGAAGACTTTCGGCGGTTGGTTGCAAACACGTCTCATTAATGACGACACAGTTGGAGACGAGCTATACTTGTTGGCCAGTCAACTAACTTCGACTATATTGACTTTCCAAGGGTACGAGATAAATGGGAATACATTTTACATGAACGCCCAAGATAAAAAGAGCGCCAACCAAAACAGTGGTGTCCGCTTTGATGCAACAAACAACAATGGGCAAAAGGACACATATTATGGTTACATAGACCAGATATGGGAACTTGACTATGGACCTTCTTTTAAGGTCCCTTTGTTCTGGTGCAAATGGTTCAACCTGTTAGGTGGGGTAGATATAGACCCGCGGTACGGAATGACTACAGTGGATCTCCAGAATCTTGCGTACGTCACGGAACCATTCGTCCTAGCTAGTCAAGTGGCTCAGGTTTTCTATGTGAAGGACATGTCCAGCAGACCGGAAAAAAGAAAAGATAAGCAAGCGAATCCATCATACGATGAGCCAAAGCACCACATAGTTCTTTCAGGGAAAAGAAACATCGCGGGAGTGGAGGACAAGATAGACATGTCAGAAGATTACAATAACTTTCATGAGATTCCGCCCTTCAGAGTGAAAACTGACCCAAGCATCGTGTTAAATGATGAAGATTGTCCATGGTTGCGGCGCAATCCGAAGAAAGGGACACAGAAGAAGAAGAAGTTTATACCACGACACTAGAGACAGATGTTGTTGGTGATGTGTAATAATGTAACTGTTAGTGATTTGTAATAATGTATTAAACCTTTTATGTAACCGGATGTTGTTAATGATGATTAGATTAAAATAAAAGAGATGATTATTACAAATTTTAAGACAATTAGATATTGACAGATTCAAAAATATACAAAATGGCAAAATGGTTAATAGTTTGAATAGTTAGAATAATTATTTTAGAAAACAGAAAATGGATTTGGATTAGTTATTCAAACTCAAACACTTTTCATGTTGAATTTTTTGTCAGATTCAAAAGTATGCAAAAGTTATTAAAATTCATATTCAAACACTTTTCAAATTTAGGCGCTAAAAAATTCATATTCAAACACTTTTTGGGCGCGCTGGTTGGTGGCACCGCGAAAACACCTCTAGTCTCGGCCCGTGCCACCAGCCGGGACTAGAGGGGGTACCTAGTCCCGGCTGGTGGCACGGGCCGGGACTAGAGGCCCGTGGATATAAATACCCACTCCTCCGCCCCGGGCCGAGCAACCACCCGGGACCGACCGGATAAGCCTAGGCGAAGCCCTGCCAAAATTTTCCGTCACGCCGTCGCCGCGGGTGCCTCCTCGCGCCGTCGCCTCTCGATCCGCCACCCGCGGCCTCCTCTGCGCCCACCGCCATCGACGCCTCTGGTGAGGTCCCCGTTCTCTGCCCTCTCGCCCCTCTCACCCTCAAACCCTAGATCTGCGCCGGCGGGGATGGAACCAAGGCCATTGATATATATAGGGCCTAAAGGCCGTTCTTACATAGGGGCGGTGGGCCACGGTGGATGGAACCACGGTGGCGCCGGCGCCGTTCTTACATAGGGGGTGGTGGCCACAAAACGGCCGTCTTTTACATAAGTTAAAAAAAAGGCTCGCCGGCGCCGGAGGTCTAGTCCTCGTCGGAGTCGATGAGGTAGTAGGGGGGGAGCCCACAGGTGGGCCGGTGGCAGCGGATCCTCCTCCATTGGCGCCGGTGGCGGCAGCTCCTCCTGCGGTGGCGGCGACGGCGGTGCCCAAATGCCGCCGGTCCATACCCAGTTCTCTTCGACGGGCAGTGGCTCGACGTGCGCCAACTCCTCGTTCTCCTCGGCCTCCTGCTCCTGGACCAGGTGCTGCCACTGATACGTCTCAAACGTATCTATAATTTCTGATGTTCCATGCTGATATTATACCAATTGTAACATGTTTTATATACACTTCATAGCATTTTTATGCATTTTCTAGGACTAACCTATTAACAAGATGCCACAGTGCCAGTTCATGTTTTCTGCTGTTTTTGTATTCCAGAAAAGCTAGTCTGGAAATATTCTCGGAATTGGACGAAACTTGGAAATATTCTCGGAGACACGGAGGGGAGCCACGTGGCGCCCACACCATGGGGCCGCGCGGGCCCCCCTGCCGCGCCGTGGGGTGGTGTGGGGGCCCTCGTGGCTCCGCAGCCGCCGCCTTTTCGCCTATTTATTCCTCCCGACGTGAAAATCCTAAATACCCGAGCCATTATCCACGAAAAGTTCCAGAGACGCCGCCGCCGTCAACCCTAGCTCGGGAGGGTTCAGAAGCTCTTTCCGGCACCCTGCCGGAGAGGGGAATCATCACCGGACGGCTCTACATCACCATGCCTGCCTCCGGAGTGATGCGTGAGTAGTTCATCCTTGAACTACGGGTCCATGGCAGTAGCTAGATGGTTGTCTCTCCACTTTATGCTATCATGTTTAGATCTTGTGAGCTGCCTATCATGATCAAGATCATCTTATTGTAATGCTACATGTTGTGTTTGCTGGGATCCGATGAATATTGAATACTATGTCAAGTTGATTATCAATCTATCTTATATGTTATTTATGATCTTGCATGCTTTCCGTTACTAGTAGATGCTTTGGCCAAGTAGATGCTTGTAACTCCAAGAGTGAGTATTTATGCTAGATAGTGGGTTCATGCCTCCGGTAATCTGGGAGAGTGACAATAAGTTCTAAGATTGTGGATGTGCTGTTGCCACTAGGGATAAAATAACCGATGCTTAGCTTAAGGGTACGCCGTTAGGTCTAATGCATTTGTTTACTTTACGCACATTACTTAATGCAATTATCCTTTGCTTGCAACTTAATACCAACAGGGAACTCGGTATGACAACCTGGCGGTGGATTATTATTCATAGACGTTGTTGGAATAACGGTCTATGTATTTTGTCGTAATGCCCACATGAATATCATAGTAATCATCATGTCATATATATGCATTGTCATGCGCTCAATATTTTGTCAATTGCCCAGCTGTAATTTGTTCACCCAGCATGTTAGTTATCTTTTATGGAGAGACACCACTAGTGAACTGTGGACCCCAGTCCATTCTTTTACACTGATAATACAACCAACTGCAAACACTGTTCCTTTTCATTCTCTGCAATTTACTACTGTTTTCCACACCATACGTTTAATCCTTTGTTTTCAGCAAGCCGGTGAGATTGACAACCTCACTTCTTCATTGGGGCAAAGTAGTTTGATTGTGTTGTGTGCAGATTCCACGTCAGCGCGCCACTGACAACCTTCCGAAGTGATTTCTTACTCCTACTGGTTCGATTAAACCTTGGTTTCATACTGAGGGAAAACTGCTTCTATACTGCATCATACCTTCCTCTTGGGGTCTCCCAGCGAACGTGTGATCCACGCAATCACCACCACGTAAGTTGAGCCCCCGGCGGCGGTGGTGGCGGCGGCGGCTGGGCCGTGGCCAGCACCTGCTGTCGGGGGAATGATTAACCCGCGACTTATTCGAATTTAATAAACAACGACTTAAGGCTGCGCTATCATTGTTGGGCCTCGAGAAAGATGGGCCAATCTCGCATCGTGACTCGATAAAGGAAAGCTCCAGAAGGTCGGTGCAAACTTGCCTTGGAAGACAAGAAAGATAATCAGGCTTCGTGTAGAACTCTTGTAACCTGACGAGCCTCTGTGTATATAAAGAGGACTCGCAGGACTTAGAGAGGGTCAAGCCCTCAAACCCTAGCTCATACGGCGAGTACCAGATCGGATCGCCTCCATTGTAACACCTCGATTATAATATCAATACCAATCTAGGGTAGGCAGGAAGTAGGTCTTTTACCTCACATTGAGGGGGCCGAACCTGGGTAAATCTGTGTTGATCTTTGTTCCTGCGATCCCAAGCTCGGAGATGCTTGACTCGCGTAATCCCACACCTACGAAGTCATCTATGACACCTGACGTGACAAACCCACGACAGTTGGCGCCCACCGTGGGGCCTGCGGTCAAGAGCGTCACGTTCCGCGCAGGATCCATGAAGGGCTGAAGATCTTGTTGTTGGCCGTATCATCACGGTCAATGGCACACCCCTCATTGACGATTCAAGCTGGGGGCCGGAAGCAGATTACTTGGAAACCGGCCACGTCATCCCATTTGGATCCATCAACGTCTTCGTTGGCTTCATCGGTGGCAGGTCCATTAGCTCGGTCCAAGAAGGCGACTCGGTAGAAGGCCGCCGATGATGGGGAAGAATCCATGAAAGCATGGACTCGCAAGAGTTTGGGTCCATTGTACCTGCCTTTGAAGAAAGTTGCTGGGGTTACCCACCAGAAATCGCATTATCACCAGATCAAGAGATGGCGCAAGTCGCGGTTTACACGACCGGAGGAGCTGGTGCATCAGGAACTGCTGGAGAAGCCGAGGCATCGGCACCCCCAAGCAACCCACTTCTTGTCCCTGTGTCAGCCACGAACGCCGCCCTCCGTGCAACAGAAATTGAGGCCGCCAGGGCCGAGCTCCTGTATGAGGTTCGAAGGATGGAAGAAGAGCGCCGCAGGCTCGATCAGATAAACCAAGGAATCCAACAGGAGCGGCAAAGAGTAGCCGTGCTGGCTGCGACTCAACGACAGGTTGACTCGCAAACACAACTGCGTGCGACTCAACCAACAGTGGAAATCCCGCTTACTCCAGCCGTGGGAGCGGGAATCCAGGCAGTTGCGGAAGATGGGGACCAACAAATCAAGAGACCCAGCAACAACCAAGGAGGTTTCACACCCCGCAGGGCCATTACCAAACCCTGTCGATAATATGTATGCTGCGGCTAATATCTTGACTCAGATGGTACCAACAGGCGATGACCCGGTCAATGCTGAGGCGCGGCGCGCGATTCAGATGCTAAGTACGGCAGTCCTGCAACAAGCCAATAGGGCAGAAGCCGAAAACAGCTGCCCCTCGTACCACCAATCACAGGATTGCAGCAGAAAGAAGCGTCCAAAGCAGGCCACCAGAGAACATATCAGGAGTCGCACAGAGGCAGCAGGAGCAAGTCGCAGAAGCGCAGGCGAATATGCCAGTGATGCAAACGCGGCCCGCAGAAGTCAACAATCCAACGGGCACATCCACAACCCTGTCCTCGCGGCTCAAGGGCCCAGCGTGTTTCACTGAAAGGATCAGATCGGAACCTTTTCCCGAAGATTTCAAAGGGCCACGCAAGGTGGCAAACTACAACGCCAGCATGGATCCAACCACCTGGCTGAACAATTACGAGATGGGGATGAGCATTTTGAACGCCTCAGAGGAAATATGTGCAAGGTACCTCAACATGATGCTAGAAGGTGCAGCGCACATATGGCTGCAAAATTTGCCTCCCAACTCTATAAATACTTGGGAGGAACTGAAGGATGCTTCGTTAAGAACTTCCAAGGAACTTGCAAACGACTCTGCAATATAGAAGATCTCGAGCGTTGTGTCCAGAAGGAAGGCGAGTCAAGTCGCCATTGGATGAAAAGGGTGGCAGAAATAATACACTCCTCAGATAATATACCACCAAGCTCAGCCGTCCTGGTAATGGAGAAAAACTGCAAGTTCGAGCCGCTGATTCATAAGCTGGGTCGCATGAAAGATAAAGTCAAGAGCCTCAGCGAGGTAATGGCTGCGGCTAACAAATATGCCGGCTCGGATAAAACCAGAGACGCGTCAGACGGAGAAGAAGAGGAGTTGCTGCCAAAGGAAAGAAAAACTCCAACAAGCCCCAGCAGCAGCAAACAAGCCACAACAACGCGAATCAAAACAAACGCAAAACGAAGATGGTCACTCAGGGCTCGTCGCCAATACGCGTGGAGGATTCAGAGGCCAGCGAGGAAGGGGCGAGGATACGGCTCCCGTCCAATCAATATGCAAGAAGTTTTTAATCGGCCGTGCGACCTTCATGCGACAGGTGATGGACGGCCAGCGGACCATACCAAGGCACAATGCAACTATTACAGAAGTGGAAAGAAGAGAGCCACAACAGGGGAAATTCCCACGAAGGAAACCCTGGTCGGCTCATGACCAAATGTTGGGCAGCACAGCGCGAACAACCCCAGGCAAACGGGGCAGTATCACAATAGTTATCGACACCTCCAAAAGGGAAGAGAAATTGAGTCGCAGGAGTCAAAGGTGAACGCCGTGATACCAGCAACGCCCAATTGGCTAAGGTGGTCCGAGCACACAGTAACTTGGAGTCGCGACGATCACCCGCCACAAGTACGGGAACCTGGCAAGTTGGCGCTGGTTGTGGCACCGTACGTAGCAGGATACAAGCTGACCAAAGTGCTTATGGATGGAGGAAGCAGCATTAATATCTTGTACTACGATACGTTCCAGCGTCTAGGACTCAAGGATTCCAGCCTGCAGCCCACGTCAACCGTGTTTCACGGCATTGTCCCAGGAAGGTCCGCACAGCCAGGGGAAAATAACCCTAGGGGTAACTTTTGGGACAGAAGAGAACTTCAGAAGCGAGTTCCTATGTTTCGAAGTGGTAAAATTCCAAAGCCCATATCACGCCTTGTTTGGAAGAAGAGCTTTGCTAAGTTTATGGCCAGGCCATGCTACGTGTACCTACAGTTGAAGATACCAGGACCAAAAGGGGTCATCACAGTGTACGGAGATAGAGAAAAAGCGATAGAATGTGAAGAAGGAGATGCGGCCTTCGCAGAATCTGCCTGTGCCGCGGAAGAGCTAAAAGGTTATAAGTCGCAGGTGGACCCAAATGACATGAGCGTAGTTACCACGCCATCTGCCGAGCCACCAATGAAATTCAAAGCGGCCCAGGACACCAAGCAGATAAATCTTGTTCCTGGCGACTCATCCAAGCAAACCAGCATTGGAGCACACATGGAAGAAGAGCAGGAGAAGGCTCTCGTCGCTTTTCTTCAGGAAAATAAGGACATCTTCGCATGGAAACCGTCAGATATGCCAGGGGCCAAGAGAATTAGCAGAACATAGCCTCAAAGTGAACCCTGCGGCTAAACCAGTGAAGCAGCCACTACGGCGTTTCCACGATGATAGAAGAAAGGCAATAGGGAGGAAATAGCTCGCTACTGGCTGCAGGATTCATCACGGAGGTATACCATCCGGAGTGGGTGGCAAACCCAGTCTTGGTTATGAAAAAGAACGGTACGTGGCGAATGTGCGTTGATTACACCAGTCTTAACAAAGCTTGTCCAAAGGATCCATTTGCTTTGCCGCGAATCGACCAAGTGATTGATTCAACTGCTGGGTGCGAGCTGTTATGCTTTTTGGATGCCTATTCAGGCTACCATCAAATCAAGATGAAGAGGGAGGACCAAGAAAAGACGTCCTTCATCACACCCTTTGGAGCTTTTTGTTATGTCAGCATGCCCTTTGGGTTGAAGAACGCAGGTGCGACTTACCAAAGATGCATTCAGAATTGTCTACATGAGCAAATAGGTCGCAACGTTCACGCCTACGTGGATGATATTGTGGTTAAGTCGCAAGTTGGCCAGGATCTTATTAGTGACCTGGCAGAGACATTCACAAATCTCAGAAAATACAACATGAAGCTCAACCCCACAAAGTGCGTCTTTGGAGTACCAGCAGGAAAGCTATTGGGTTCATAGTATCAGAAAGAGGCATTGAGGCCAACCCTGACAAGATAAAGGCCGTGATGGATCTCCAAAAACCAGAAAAGATAAAAGATGTGCAGCGACTTACCGGTTGCGCAGCTTTGAGTCGCTTTATATCAAGATTGGGAGAAAAGCACTACCTTTGTACAGACTGTTGAAAAAATCAGACACCTTCGTTTGGGATGCAGAGGCCGACGAAGCTCTAACAGCCTTGAAACATCAATTGACAAATGCTCCAGTTCTGGCGGCTCCAAAGGATAAAGAGCCCATGCTACTATACATAGCGGCAAATTCCCTGCTGTGAGCGCTGTCATGGTTGTGGAGAGACAAGAACCGGAAAGGAATACCCTGTCCAGAGACCAGTATATTACGTGAGTGAAGTCCTCACAGCTTCCAAACAGCGTTACCCACAGTGGCAGAAGTTGGTGTTTGGAGTGTTCATGGCGAGTCGCAAGCTGAAGCACTACTTCCAAGAACATCCAATAACTGTGGTTAGTTCAGCACCATTGGCAGATATCATCCGTAATCGAGAAGCTACTGGAAGAGTCGCTAAGTGGGCGATCGAGTTGGGACCACATCACATCAGCTACGAGCCGCGCACATCAATTAAGTCGCAAGCCCTCGCAGATTTTATCAACGATTGGACAGAAATCCAAGTCGCTCCTAGCATGGCAGAAACCAAATACTGGACCATGCATTTTGATGGGTCAAGACAGTTGCAAGGCTCGGGGGCTGGAGTTGTTCTAACATCCCCAAGGGGACAAGCTGCGGTATGTGCTACAGATACACTTCAACTGCACAAATAACGTGGCAGAGTACGAGGCACTGCTTCATGGTCTACGTATAGCAAAAGAGATGAACATCAGTCGCATACGCTGTTTTGGCGATTCAGACTTGGTGGCACAGCAGGTCTCTGGAACGTGGGACAGCAAGGATGCGAATATGGCTGCATACAGAAGAGAGGTGTACAGAATCATCAACAATGAATTATACAAGCGCAGCGTGTCAGGAGCATTCCAAAGATGTGTTTCACCAGAAGAGGGACAAAAAATCTTGCACGAAATTCATTCAGGCGATTGTGGCCATCATGCTTCGTCAAGATCTTTGGTGGCAAAGGCGTTCCGACATGGATTCTTCTGGTTAACAGCATTAGCAGATGCAGAGCAAATTGTCAGAATGTGCGATGGATGTCAAAGATACGCTAGGCAAGATCATATGCTAGCTCAAGCACTTCGCACAATACCCATCACATGGCCTTTTGCCGTATGGGGTTTTGACATGGTAGGGCCCTTCAGACGGTCTTCAAATGGAAAAACTCACCTCCTGGTCATGGTAGACAAGTTCACAAAGTGGATAGAAGCAGAACCTGTGGGAGATTGCGTGGCTGAAACAGCAGTCAAGTTCTTGAAGAAGGTCATATTCCGCATTGGATATCCCCATAGTATTATTACAGACAACGGGAGCAACACCTCTGAAGGAGCTACACAGATATTTTGCGCAAACAATGGAATAAGGTTGGACCTCACGTCAGTAGCACACCCGCAGAGCAATGGACAAGCTGAGCGAGCTAACCAGGAAATTCTCCAGGGAATTAAGCCGCGCCTTATTGAAAAGGTCGAAGCATCTCCAGGATGTTGGGTGGAGGAATTGCCAGCAGTACTGTGGAGTTTAAGAACAACCCCTAACAGATCCACAGGGTTTACACCGTATTTTATGGTCTATGGAGCAGAAGCAGTCATGCCCATCGACATCATACACGATTCACCAAGAGTTGCGGCTTACATCGAGACAGATAATGAGGTAGCTCGGCCGGACTCGGTGGACACATTAGACGAGGTTAGAGACTTGGCAGCATCAAGGTCAGCAGTATATCAACAAGACTTGCGACGCTATCATGCAAGACGCATCAAAACCCGCACCTTTCAAGAAGGCGACCTAGTACTGCGACTTAAACAAGATCACAAGGGAATGCATAAGCTGTCCTCTCCATGGGAAGGACCCTACATCATCAGCAAGAAGCTAACAATGGGTCGTACTATCTGATGGATGTAAGGGAAGAAAGCAGTGAACGCCATGATCTCGAGGATCGTCTCGAGGCACCTCGCCCTTGGAACGTCGCACACCTGCGACCGTACTATACATGAGAAAAGGCTAATTAGAGCCAAGCATCATCCTTTCCAGCTTTATAGCTGAGTATCATCACAGCCACTCAGGGCTAGAACTTCAACTTTGGTCGCCACCTAGGCGCGACCTATGCAACATCTGATCGCCACCCAGGCGCGATCGACCCTTGTATCAGAAACCGGCTGCCACCTAGGCACGGCCGTAAACTTTGTATCATTTCTGGTCGCCACCTAGGCGCGACCGACCCCATGTATCACCATGGATCGCCACCTACGCGCGATCCAACCCTATGTATAACACTCGGTTGCCACCAAGGCGCGACCTTATGTGTCATCATAATCAAAGCTTATCATAGCTTAGCCTATCATGGCCATATCATTATGTTTCTTGGGGTCTTTGTTACCCTGAAACAGCCAACTTATTGGCAATTATCAAATTTACCTTAAGTTGGATTGCTACTCGCATTATGTGGCCAAAGTACTGGGGTGTGGCGTCAATCGAGCTTGATTGCCTATCATGTCCGCTCTCGACCCTGAACACACATGTTCCTAGGAAATACTGAGTCACGCGAGTGCCCACTTAAGGATTCAGATGGCCTAATGAGAGGTCGATGTACTGCTTATAGTACGGCAACACCAATTGCAATTATTTGTATCATAACAATTGCTTTATTCATGATATTAAGTTACAGATGACGACCTTCAAAACTCTCTGAGAAGAATTGAGATGATTATCACGTTACATCCTCTCAATCCTTGGGGGCTACATCATATTATCATCAGAAATTTGAAGATGGATCGTCATCAAGTTTTGAAGCTATCAGGCTACTCTAACAAAGAAGCTCACAAAGTCAGATGATCTTCCAGGTGCGAGTCAAGACCAATCCAGCACGAATATAAGTCGCGAAATAAGGAAAAGCGTGGCCTAAACATTCAAGATCAAGAAGTACTATGAAGCTCAGGCCACGCTTGGGGGCTAATGTCGGGGAATGATTAACCCGCGACTTATTCGAATTTAATAAACAGTGACTTAAGGCTGCGCTATCATTGTTGGGCCTCGAGAAAGATGGGCCAATCTCGCATCGTGACTCGATAAAGGAAAGCTCCAGAAGGTCGGTGCAAACTTGCCTTGGAAGACAAGAAAGATAATCAGGCTTCGTGTAGAACTCTTGTAACCTGACGAGCCTCTGTGTATATAAAGAGGGACTCGCAGGACTTAGAGAGGGTCAAGCCCTTAAACCCTAGCTCATACGGCGAGTACCAGATCGGATCGCCTCCATTGTAACACCTCGATTATCATATCAATACCAATCTAGGGTAGGCAGGAAGTAGGTCTTTTACCTCACATTGAGGGGGCCGAACCTGGGTAAATCTGTGTTGATCTTTGTTCCTGCGATCCCAAGCTCGGAGATGCTTGACTCGCGTAATCCCACACCTACGAAGTCATCTATGACACCTGACCCACGACACCTGCTCCCAGCGCTTGATCTCGTCGTCGACGAGGGAGCGGCGGGAGGCCTCGTAGGCGGCCTGCATCTCCGGGTCGTCGTCGTCGAAGACCTCCTCCTCGAACCACAGCTCGGGCTCCTGGCCGGGCGGCGGCGCGGGTAGGGCTCAGGGTTCGCCGGCGTTGCTGGGGCCGCCGCGAAGAAGGCGCGGCGGCGGTCGTCGTGTTCGTCCGCGAACCACTGGTCCCAGTTCACGGACTCCGGCGCGTAGGCGGGGTCGTTGTATAGGTCCGGCGGGAGGAGGCGGCGGCGGCGCGTGATCTCCACCACCCTGGCCCGGCCGCGTTCCGGGATCGGCGGCACCGGAATCCGCTGGGGATTCAGGTGCCAGTTGTCCGACAGGTGCACGTCGGGCCAGAACACCGGGGTGGAATTGTTCCAATGCCACCAGCATTCCGTGACCTGGACGTACCGGCGGATCCGGGTGCCTTGCCTCGCCAGAGGTGGCGGGGAGCGCCCTGCCGGAGGTGGTGGGGAGCGCCGGCCTTCCCCGACCATCCGCACGCCCTGCGGCGCGAGGCCGAACGCCTCCGGCGGTGATGGCGGAACGCGGCGGCGCGTGGCAGGAGAAGGAGGTTGCGGCGGCCTTCTCTGGCCGGAGGAGCTGCTGGACTCGTGCTGGTTCTTCGGTTTCTTGAACCACCGTGACATGGCTCCGGCTCTGGGCTGGGGGATGGCTAGATTTGGTGGGGCGGCGTACGGGCGGCGGAGTCCATTTAAAAGGACCAGGGGTGGGGAAGACGAGGGGCGGTGGGCCAGCTTTGACCACGCGTGGCCAGTGTGGATAGCCTCACGTGGCCGCGGCCGTGTGGTTGGGGATACGTGGCCGCTGGGTCGCTGGCAGGTGGCCCAGGGTGGGGAAGGCGAGGTGGCCGTGTGGTCGCAAGTGGCCCCCTTTGACCGTTCGTGGACGCGGCTGTTCGTGGACGGGTGGGGAAGACGAGGGAGGTGGGGGAAGAGGAGGTGGCAGTGGGTCGCTGGCAGGTGGCCCCCTTTGACCACCGTGTCCAGGGTGGACGCCGGCCGTTCGTGGACGCTGGCTGTTCGTGGGGACGTGCCAGTTTAGACCAGGGGACGTGGCGCGTCGACCCAATGCTGGCCCAAATTTGAGCTGGAATTGGGTCAGCCCAGATTAGTTAGCAAAATTTAGGTGTTAGCAAAATTTAGAGTTAGCAAAATTTAGGCGTTAGTAAAAAATTTAGTGTTAGTTAAAATTTGTAGTGTTAGTCAAAAAAATTATAGTTAGCAAAATTTAGGTGTTAGCAAACAATTTAGGTGTTAGTTCAAAAAAAATTATCTTACGAATTTTGAAAATTGTGTTTTTAGTTTATTATTCTGCTAATTGTAACATTGTTTTATCTTTCTTTTATATTAGCTAAGCAATGGATAACTTCAACAGCAGAGACCGTGAAGAAGTTGTGTTCGACATTATACGGCACCCCGTTCTTGGAGCAGAAGTCGATCCACTCGAAGACAATGGAGCAGAAGATGGCTCACGCTTTTTGAACGAGTCCGGTCCAGGAATTGAGCTGGAACGAAGAGAGGAATCTCAAACGAGCATCGACTGCGATGACGACTCGCAGATTGGTGGACATCCGCCGCAGTCTGGCGAGGTATATTAAGCTTCTGTTGATCAGATGCAATAGTTGATTTGTGTATATATGTATTAACAAATGTTTCTTATTTTTAGACCTCTGCATCGACCCAATCTGAAATAAGTAAACGAGGCCATGCCAAAGGGATGAAATCCGGTACACATCTCCCAATTGAGGTCATCTCTCCAGAGGGCAAACCGTTGGAACCCAAGGCGAACGCCAGTAAGTTTGTGCATCAATGCGGAGTCATTGTGAGGGACAACGTCCCGATCAGCATTCGGGAATGGCAGGCGCCAAAGGTAGAGGAGGGAGTTACTTTTGTCAGCGTCAGAATGAAAGAGACGCTTTGGACAAAGCTCATTTCATATTTCACCCTACCGGTCTTGGATACTGCAGAAAAGACAAAAGCCATGACGGACAAAGTCAAGCATTTCGCTCTTAAGAAGATGGCTGAACAATTCAATAAGTACAAGAACAGATTGTACAATAAGTTTGTCAAAGATAAGAAAGCTCCAGATTTCACTGGCTCACTAAAGAGCCAGTGGGCTCACTAGAACTCATTTCTGGAGTACAAGCAATCGGCATTAGCTAAGTAAAGGTCAAGAAAGAATACGGAAAATGCAGCGAAAAAGAAATATCACCACAAGTTGGGGCCAGGTGGCTACAGAAGTGCCGAGCCTAAGTGGGATAATGTTGAGGCCGATTTGCGCGAAAAGGGGATCACTCCATCCACAGACTCCTGGCCCCTTAGGGTAAGAAATTGGGTACTTGCGCATGGGTCCGAGTATGACATGGAAACAGGGGACTTAATAGTTGATAAACAAAAACAAATTTATGTACCCCAGAAAGCAATTGTTGATACAATCGCCAAGGTTCGAGAGGGAAAGTTTATTCCCGACAGAGAGAACGACGAGCTGACAGAGGCCCTCGGGAATAAAGAAAAAGGAGGACGAACACGAGGTTTTGGACCGGATGTGCCGTGGAATGAAGGGTTTCCCGAGGACCGTGATTCTTATAGAAGCCGAGCGAGAGCAAAGAGGAGGAAGGAGCTGGAGGAGGAAGCTCGGTTCAGAAAGTTAGAAAGAAAGAACGAGAAGATAATTGATCTCTTTAAGCAGCAACAGAAGCAACTAGATCAAATGCGCGAGCAACAAGCGCCAACTTATCAGCTGCAGCAAGATAGTGACCCATCTCAGCGGAGAAGCAGCGTGGCTTCCACGGGGGTCGGTGCTGATCAGTCAACGGGTACCTACCCCGTGGACAATATCAGTGAGAAGACAAGTTGTGACCTACATGTGCCAATTATGAACTTATCCTTGAAGGTGGCAGACGGCTATGCTTTAACTTGTGAATCTACAGCAGTGTAGCATTTCAAAGGGATTCCAGATGGCAATGCTCGTGTCGGCGTGGATAGAGTTCGTACAGGATATGAATCAATGGTGCTTGAAATCCCTGGAGGTGATGATGTGACGGCACTAGGAGACGTCGGTGGTGGTATCATTCTATGGCGCAAGAAATACATCGTGTTTCCAGGCTTGGCGCCACCAAGGCCACCACCATCGTCTCCTCCGAGACGCGATTCACCACCTCCAAGTCCACATGATGACCACATGGACGACGAGCAGCACAACACAAGTCCACGTGAGCCGACTCCGCCGCCGCGTCAGCCGACTCCTCCGCCGCCTCCGCCCACTACGCAGGGTCAGGGCCAAAAGAGGACGCAGCGTGACACCACGTTTAGTTTCCGAAGCGCACCCCGACAGGAGCCCCTCCCAAAAGTCCCGAAGGTTCCTCCCCCGAGAGCTTACGACAGGACTGTAGAGGAAAACGCCGCGATCTGCGATGCCCAGTTGAAAAGCTTTCTTGCACAGAAACAGCCCGAGCCAAAGCCAACTTATACGCCAGATCAACTAAAGTGGCGTCAGGACTTTATTGAGCATCCATCGCAAATTGAGATAAATAGGCCAGATGACTATTTACGCACTATTAGGAGAGTTCGTTCCAAGCCGACGACACGTACTAGTGCCAGCGGGAAAAAAGACGTTGCCCAGCTCGGAGAACAAGCAAAACAGTCGATCTCCCCGCTCAAGGTGCACACTGATCATCAGGGCTCCGCGGCGGACATTCCTTTATCCTATGAGGCGGAATTTGCTGCAGAAGTTGGTATGACACTTTCTCAATTGCAAAGCGGCGGAGATTTTCCCATTTCGGATCAGAACGTATGGAAATGGGAATACGAAAGTCTTTGTTGCCACCTGATCAGATTGATGATCTACCAACACAAATGCGGAAACTGCATAGGTGGTACATGGAAGTCACAAAGTTAGAGCGACAAATGCTCATTGTGAAAGTTACAAAAGAACATTTCGCAGGTGCAGATGAGATACAAATTTATCTTGAAGAACTCTATCAGTTATACAAGATTGACGCCCTCGACTTGGCTATCGTCAGTACCTATTGTCTGTAAGTGGTTCAATTCATCTATTTCTAAAATAAAGTCTCTAGCTCACCTCGGTCATTGCCTATAGTAATTATGCTCACTATTTATGCAGAATTAAGAGTGATGAATGTGACAGAAAAGGAATCTTTGACACTGGGTTCATTGACCCAAAACGAATTAACGAGGAGTTGCTACGGAAATTCCCCAAGGAAACGGAGACCAACTTGCTAAGGTTCATGCTTAAGCAAAATTATAAAAAGAAGTTACTGTTTCCTTACAACTTCGGGTAAGAGTGTTACTATCTTGTACACATTAATTTTTGATTACTCGATGTTAAGTGTAACTGATGAGTTACTGACATATATAAACGTGCGCAGCTTCCATTATATTCTGCTATTCATTGAAATTGATCGAGAAACTGTTGACATCTTAGACTCATTGGCGTATCCCGAAGAGAAGTACCAAAACCTTTTAGATGCGCTCCAAAGGTATTTTCAATCATTATCGCACTATATCGGTCTTTTTTGTTTATTTCCTGAGATATCTAGTAACTAATAACTCATTTATTCGTTTTTTTGCCGGGCAGGGTTTGGAAAATTTTCAGAACGAAGATAAAAGGTCTTAAAGAGGAGCTTACTTTTAAGCAATTGCAATGCGAGAGGCAGCCCTCGGGGAGCAATTTGTGTGCATACTTCGTTTGCGAGTGGATTCGCATGGAAGTCAGTGAGCGGAACAGTAAGACATGGATAGAAGTACGTGAACAAATATATTCATAATTCTTTTTTATTACCATCAGTTGTGTTGAGTGTCATTCATAATTTTTGTTACGATGATTGATATTCATATTGATCTCCTTCTTTTATAGTGTAATGAAAAGCGGAGGAGGCTACAATACAGGGACCGCTTTCTACCAATTGCAGAGGAAATTGCGGGATTTTTGAATAACCAGGTCATAGAAGCAAAGGGAAAATACGATGGCACTATCTAGTCCCGATTATGATCTCCATGTAAATATGAATAGACGGGCTCTAGTCCCGGTTATGATCTCCATGTAATTGAATATACGGGCTCTAGTCCCGTTATGATCTCTATGTAATCACATATATTTTTATTAGATAAATATTTTTTTGTGAACATTTTGATATGCTATATATATTTTTCTGATTTGTAACTAATTAACCATATTTTTTGCAATATTGATCACAATTTTAAATATTCAATATAGCGGGGTAACAAAAAATTCAGAGGCTGCCACGTGGGAGCATCTCTAGTCCAGGGTCGTGTTATGATCCGGGACTAGAGGTCCTCGACCACGCGTGGCCAGGGCGCCCACGTGCGGACCCCTTTTGTCCGGGGCCGTAACCCACCCGGGACTAGAGGGGGGAGCCAGCCCAGACTAGAGGCTATATTTCTACTAGTGTTAGTAGGAGTTGATGACTGCAAATTGCTTACGCCTAGGTGCCTTGGTTTGTACCCATAGAGAAGCTCTGGAAAGTTTTTAACGGGCCAACTCAGGGCTTTTAATGAGGCAAGCCGAGCTTTTGCTCGTTCAATTTAACAAACTTGCCGAGTTCGAGCAAAACGATCCGAGCCGCCTCACTATCCATCATTCATCTTGCTTGCTAACCCTACCGCAGTAACTGAGCTTAGCTGTAATACCAGGTTTGCTCTTATATAGACCATATGATATGAAACGTAGTGTTAGTTTGTCAGCGTCAGCTTTATTACATGCAAAAAAACTAGCATCATTGTTAGCTACAAGGAGAAACTAGTTTTGCACATATACCGCGTGTTTGGGAATTGGATTGCATGAGTATCTCATGTTTCTGAAAAACAAAAACTTCTTCTCCAATAATTTGAAATCACTGAATTGAATCCTTGCAAGGATTTTTAGAATTACCAACCTGCGTAGAAAGGATTCTTTTTTCTTCGAGATGTTATATATTTTCCTGTCAGCCTGGGGTAGACGTTTGACCGACTGCGGATAAATAGTCTCTATTTAGACAGACATGTCGCTAGCAGGTAGCCGTATGACCCAAATAAGTAAAACTTATGCTGTCGACCACCCAAAGTCAACATTCTTTCGTCAGATTACAATTCATGTTTGCATGTCAATCTGGATCCATCTTTGAGCAAGTCCTGTTGTGTGCACTTGCTACCATTCAGAATGCAGTCAATTCCACATACTAACATCAGATTGCTGTTATTCTACCCTTAATATGCAGGCAAGTATTACACTTGTATAGATATTGGCAATCCTGCAAGCCCTAAAAACTTTCTTGATATCAATACCGGGACGGACTTGAAATGGATCCAGTGTGACGCGTCCTGCGCAAACTGCACAAAGGTGCGCCGCATTTATAACCACACCTTAAAAGAATTCAGCTTCTTCGTGGGTATCAACCTTCACCATATCCATGTAGTCACCATCCTGTCTTGCTACAGGGACCTCATCCCGTATTAGCGTACAAAATAAAGGGAACATGGTTCACCCCAGAGAACTCACCATGCCAGGAAAATGCAATGCAACGAGAATTACCACGACACCTACAGACAGTGCGACTACGAGATCACATATGCCGACCGAAGCACCTCGATCTGCCGGTGTGCTTGCGAGGGATAATATGCAACTGACGCCTGCAAATGTATAGTTTGCGAGGGATAATATGCAACCTCACAAAGCACAGCAATGCATTGAAAGAAAGCTCACAACAAAAGCACCATGATGGACTACCAGCAAACTACAACACAGCTACCTCTACATCAAGTAGGTCAAGAAACATCCCTGTTGCATACACACAAGTTATGTCTTCGTCCAAATTATTCAATGAGACTGGATGTTTAAGGCTACCGGCAAGGCTTCAGATGGAGGAACCTTGCAGGATCATCGTCAACACGTCAACTCTTTCTTCAGTCCTAGACATTTGCACACATTTTATCGAGAGACCCACCATCGCCCGTGCTAATTGCAACAGGCTCCTTGAAGTTAGCCTTCTCACTTAGCTCTTCAAATGCGTTAACAACGTTCTGTAGCCGTGCAACAAACTCGATTAGAAGTGAGGCAAATGTGGCTAAGGACAAGGCACTTGCACTTTCATATGTTTTTGAATCTTCGTCTTCAAGTGGAAAGTTTGGATGGAATGATCTTCGAGCAGGCCAAGATGGCAGACTCCTGTAATGGTCAATAGTTGATGATGAACTGTATCCGCTAAGAAATGAACTAGCAGCAAAACTCTTATAATGGTGCGCAGAAATTTGGTCAGCAATTGTAGGCTCTGTCACTTCATTCTTATTTCCTTTTGACATAACACTTGTGCCATTCATGGCGTCTTTTGTTACTTCGGCTCGCTTGCTAGTGTCCCATTTTTCAGTATTAACCAGAAGATATGACTTCTCATCAATCTTTCTTTGCAACTCCTCAGCTGCCAAATGGACTTCATATAGAATATCTGTAGACCTCAACTTGGTCATTGTCTTAACATTGTTTCCAAGCTCGCGCAACACTTTAGCACCTTCTCTGCCCACTCTATGAATTTCAAAAATAAAAACTCTTCTGCTTTCTACCGGTGCCTAGAAATGAAATCAAGTATATTTTTATTTATTTAGGAAACAAATGCAGAACTTCAAAAGGTAGTCGAGGAACTATAGGTAGCAAACCTGAATTTCTGATAGAATGCAACCATGCAATGCCATGACTGGGAAGGAACAGTGTCTCAATGCTCCACCAACTTTAGTGAAGCTCTTCCAAGGATAGCTCATCATTTTGTAAGGGCCATGGGGTGGTTCCCATATAGCAAAATCTAACTGGGAGCAAATATAAAAAGAACCGCGTCAGAACTGAAAGAAAATGTGACATTTTATAAATAAAACGGTTAGCTTTAGAGCAACAACGAACCAGAATTTCCTCTTCTGCAGATGCCTCGACAGCTGCCCTGTACCCACTATATAGAGGATCATCAGAAGCTTGATAGTTAAGTATTTTTGAAGAAATCCTTTCATACTCCACGCATTTCAGATATCCATCGACACAGCCTACACCGAACAGCCAAATCGATAATAAACGAGTAAAACTCAGATGTATCTGTACGAGGAATTCTCATGTGCTTTAAAACTACCTCAACCTTCCAGTGTGGATGCATCCAACAGCTTAAGAATGGACGGTACACAGGTACCAGCTAGTCAATCGTGAGCGGCCACCGGGAGTTACCAAGCAGAATCGGCAAATGGTAAATTAAACTAGCTCTGGTATTAATCAAGTCTCGACCTCTCCCATTCATACCTATGTTGCTGAATTACATCAGATCGACCGTCTCATCCCTCACCTCCACCTCAATACTTACACTTGAAATTACTCATGAAATTACCTCCCTCGCTCCGTTCATCCAACGTCGTTGTGCGCCACTGCCTAACCGTCTCTCTCACGCACAGGCTGCTGAGACGCTGCATGACTCGTTTTCTCTTCTAGACGATGCATGGAGCATGGAAGTTTAATGAACAAAAACGATCCTGGGGGTGGCGACGGATTACCAAGAGAATACTGAATTCACCCCTGTTTGAATCAACGGTGGATTTTGTTTATTTAATACCTTCTGATGAGGAGGTACCGGTACCTCTTGATACCTCCCAACTCCCAAGTACAGTAGAATTGCTCGTATCCATACTCTATGGCATTTCAAGGATACTACAACTAATATTTGCACCTTTTCTAGCAGTACAAAGTTGAATAATAGAGCATGACAGGTTCTATGATTCTAACCATGATATTTTAATTGTTAGGGGGGAGGGTTTTACCTTCTAAGGATTTTGCAACACCAGCAAAATTGTTTGCAATCAAATTGTGCAAATCCTCTCCAGCCCAGATTGGGCAAATGCCTATATTGATTCCAAGACTGACAGCAGCACCAAGAGCAATAAATGCAAATCTACTTACAGCTGTATCAGTGAAAGTCCCTGTGTTGTACCCAGAGACCATGACATAACCGAATGTCAACAAGGATACACGAAAAAAATATTCATAAGGTTTCATCTTTGGGTGTAGCTTTGCCAAGACTGTGCAAAAACCTAGCAGTAAAAAACGTAGACGAATTAGCCTACAAGTTAAGTTAGATACACTCGTATGAAATGCACCAGGAAATGCCCCAATGCTTACCAACAGAAAAGGTGCTCATAATAAGAATCACTCCTTGCATTTTCCCCAAGTTTTTGGACGATTCGGCCACTGCTAGAGCAAGCCCTCCTGCAACAAGTGTTCCTAATCCCTGTTCAAACCTCTGCTTAGTGTTGCACCTGCACAGCACAATAGTGGACTGAATCAAACGGAAGGCAACACACTTTTTTTCGCAGGCGGCGGCGGAGGAGGAGGGGTTAGCTAGCGGTGGTTTGGTGTGGACTCGCGGCGAGACGGGCGTGCGTACCGATGTTGAACTCGAAGACGACCACGACGGTGAGGACGGCCCAGACGTTGTGGCCGGCGACGTCGCGCGGCTCGCGGAGGAAGGCGAGCAGCGAGACAAGGGCCAGCGCGAGGCCGACCTTGGCGGCGAACACGGGGTTCCGGCGGTCGGACCGCGCGAACGCCCACATCTCCGCCGCCGGCCGCGCCACCGCCGCGCCGGCGCGCCGGAGCATCCCCTGCCCCTTCTTCGGCTCGCCGCCCGGCAGGCTCCAGGCCGAGGAGAGCAGCGGCACGTCCCCGCGCTGGTCCTCCAGCGTCGACCACAGCGACCCCAGCTGCGCCGGCGGCACCCCGGTCATGCCCATGCGGCCGCGGATCCGGGTCCCTCTTCGCTGATTGCGGCCGTGGCTGGCTGCCGCGCGCCGCCCGGGAAAATGCTGCGGGGAGAGAGGCACAGGCCGGCGATGATTCAGCGACGTGCTCGTACTACCGATTAAGAAAATAGAGCGCTGGTACGAAATCTTAATAAGAAAATAGTAATACGTACATGGTACTACTGCCTACCTAGTACTCCACGAGAGTCATCTGGGGACGAACTCGTCTGGGGAAGGAAAGGAGACCCTGCTCTGCTCTCCAGTCCCATCACCCGACGTCCAGCTTACCCAACTCGCGCGTGAACAGTAAAGCGCGGAAGATCCATATGCCAAAAGTAGTCCCGTTCTAGGCCGGCCCATCTCGTAGGTTGTGGGCCGCCATCCCAGAGGGCCCGGTACTACATGTGCTCGTTGGATTCCCTTCAAAAACAAAAACATGTACTCCTTGGATGGCGTAAAAAAAACTATATAAATATCAAGTCGAAACAAAATATATAAATATGAGCCAAACATCTTGCACATCAAAATTTGTCAAGAGGGTGATAATATAGAAAGTTGAAGATGACGATCAGCATGAAAAACAATATGCATCATTGAATTGAATAATGTATTTTTTTTTGGACAATTGACCTTGGAAAAAATATGGTTGTTCGGGATTCTTTGTACTACTTTAGCACACTTAATGTTCCATCGTTGTACTTTTGAGTACCTCTCACTCACTTAGCCCATCGATTACTTGATTAGCTTTTTTAGAATGACATGTTTAGTTTTCTTTTTGAGAACCGAATGACTTGATTAGCCATGGAAACGTCTTAGTTTCGTAGTTCAAAAAAATAAAACGTCATAGTTTCGCCAATCTAGCAGTAGGGCCATAGTTGGGCTCATGTTCCTTCACGCAAGGAAGACCAGGTGGTCACACACACGCGCACGTGTAGTGAATCGCGTGTTGCCCGTGTTTTTTTTTAGAAACGTTTTTTTTTTTGAAAGATCCAGCAATTGCTGGCCATTTCATTGATGAGCAGATAGAATATTTACATGCAGCCCGTAGGAAAAGGGTGAACTGAAAAGAAATTCGAGAGAAAAAAAAGGCATAGAGCTAAAAACGAAAGAAATCAGGGGGATCCCAATCTAGCAGTTTTTTCAGCTTTTTCGCCCCCGCAAAGGCCCAAGTACGTGCCTCGTCCTGAATGCATTGCGTTACTTGCTGAATTGGCCGGCTCTCGCTTATGAAGACTCGATTGCATCTTTCCTTCCAAATTGTCCAACAAACAAGGATGAGCAGAGATTTGATTCCTTGTCGATTGGAGGGGATCGTGCTGTTGATGATCGCACGCCATGCCTCCTGGATGGAGAGAGCATCTTGCCAGGTCTGCGGCTGGAGGCCATCGCATCGAGTCCATGCCGCCACCGCTGACCAAATTGCTCTCGACGTCGGGCACTCGAGGAAGAGGTGCATGGATGTCTCCAGGTTTCGGTTGCACATGGGGCAGAAGTAGCAGTTGACCCATTGTCGACGTTGCAGCCGGTCGGCGCACCATAGTTTGTTCTGTAGCAGTAGCCAGGCAAAAAAAATTACCATTTGTCGGTGCCCACGCTTTCCAAACGAGCGATCTGAGGTTGGTCCTGGTCTGTCCTTCGAACTGCAGCCTGTATGCTGAGCGTGCGCTGTAGGAACCGTCCTCTGTCAGCAACCAAGTGATCGTGTCCGCCGTGCCCTCCTGGAGGTGGGGGTTTAGGTAGTTTATTTCTCGCCACAGGGTCAGGAATTCATCCAGGATTGGCGTGCCGATCGCGTGTCTGAGGTCCAGAACCCGCCGGTTGTTTTCCAGGGCTTCGGCCACCGATCGTAGCTTCCGGCGCGATGCTTTGTACAGGGCGCGGAAGCGTGCCCTAAGGGTGGAGGAACCAGACCAAGAGGACAGCCAGAAGGATGCCGTTCTGCCGTCGCCAATAGTAACCTTGGTGGCCGCCGCAAACATGGCTCGGTTGAGGTTGGGGTGATGCCATTTGAGCCATAGCCAGCGCAGCCGTAGTGTCCGTGCAAACTTGTCCAGGTTTAGAAGGCCGAGACCTCCAAATTCCACCGGAGAGCAGACTTGGCGCCAGTTAACCTTGCATTTGCCCCCAGCAGCATCGTCTTCTTCGATTGCCCAGGCCAGGTAAAACGACGTCTGATTTTGTCCATGCACACCATGAACTTCTTAGAAAGTTTCAGTGCGGTCATGGCAAAGATGGGGAGCGTGCTGAGCACCGAGGCAGTGAGCGCACGCCGCCCGCCGAGGTTTAGCAAATTCCCCTTCCACGCCGCCAGCTTGGCTTTGGCCCGGTCGATGATGTACTGGAGATGGACCATCCGCAGCTGGCCTAGCGAAAGCGGCAGGCCGAGATACGTGATGGGGAAGCCTACCGTTGCGCCGTCAAATCCCTGCAAGATCTCCGTGAGGTTTAGCCCTTGGCATCTGATCGGGGCAACGGAGCATTTGCCGGTGTTGATCTGAAGTCATGTTGCTTCACCGAAGGCGTGGGTGATGGTCCTGATGGAGAGCAGGCGCATGAATTGCTGGCGGTCGGGGTTAATGAAGATGATGGCATCATCCGCGTAGAGGCTGACCCGTAGGGATGCCTGCCGAAGCGGGAGAGGCGACAGAAAGCCATGGGAGGTAGCTACTAGCTAGCTCGAGGATTCGGTGCAAAGGGTCGATGGCGATGATGAACAACAGCGGGGGAGAGGGGGTCTCCCTGGCGGAGGCCGCGCCGGTGCGGGATGTTCATTCCCGAAGAGCCGTTGAGTAGCACCGACGATGAAGCGGAAGAGAGGAGGAGGCCGATCCAATCACGCCATCTGGCAGGGAATCCGAGTTGTTGCAGGAGCTCAAGGAAGTAGTCCCACGCAATTGAATCGAATGCCTTTGCGAAGTCAAGTTTGATCATTAGGCTCGGCTTCTTTTTGCGGTGAAGCGATCTTGCTAAATTTCTAACATAAAATTGAAAATTATTCAAATTCGGAAAATGTTCGGTTTCAAGAACTGTTTCGTTTTGAAAATTGTTCAAATTTAAAAAATGTTTAGTTTCAGAAATTGTTCACATTTAAAATTGTTTAGATTTGAAAATTGTTCAGAATTTAAACGATCAAATTTAAATTGTTTAAACTTTTAAAAATGCACATTTTTCAAACTTTGAATCTGTTAACGGATTCGAAACTAATTTTTTTGGGTTTAGATTCTTACTATGTAAAAACGCAAAATACAAAGCAAGGGCGTGCGAGCATCATGGGCCGTGACCCACCAGATTTCCCACACGAGTTTGTAGCGGACGCTTCGAGCGCTGAATAGGAGCTCCCGTGAATCACGTGCTGCCTTCTTTACACAATCTTCCTCCTTTCGCAGCAAAAACTGAAGCTCGTTTGGAAAAGAAGAAAAAAAACTGAAGCTTCTATATCCATTCCTAAATTGCACATGCACTGGACATGCATAGTTGATAATTTTCTGGCAGAACTAAAGGGTAAGGGTAGCCATGAGGCTAAAATAATAAAATCGCACATCTCTTCGCCGGGTCATTCATTGGCTCATTGCGGCATAAAGGGTTTATTTATTCGCACGATCTCTGGCTAGCCAGAACCGGCTGGAACCTTCTTTGTTACACAACTGATCGGCCAGGCGACTCGTAGCAGGCAGCTCCGATCATCATGATTAATATAACTGGCCAATCCCGTTATGACGAAACATTATTAGTGTTGGCGCGACAGTACGTAGTGTAGCAGAAATGTACAGGCCCATGATCATCCTTTTTTCACCAATTATTTTTTGTTTTCTGCCATTGATGTTTAGCGTCTTGAGGGCAGCCCTTTCCTGTTTAGATGACAAAGCTTCTGGCAAGGGAAGATGTACAGAAAAGCAGGAACGTGACTTCATTTTCGGTGATTGCACTTATCTTCACTAGCCAGTGCCGCTTTCCTATGTAACCAGTCTCCCATCTCCCATTTAGACAAGGTACAACCACCGGTCACTACCATGATAATAGCCAAAATATCGAACAAAATATCCATATCATCCTCCCTCTTTAATTTCGGTCGCAGTCAGTCTGTGTCCATGGGCCCACCAGTCAGCCACACTACCTAGATAGTACTCCCTCCCTGTGCTTGGCCACTTGGAGAGACAGAGGACACAATGCCACGCTGGTCCGGTGGCGTCGACCTGAACCCGTATCATTGATGAGGCACGTGTCCGTTTGTGTCTTGGTGACTCTGCCGCCACGCCAAAAGCGAGGCCTCCAGCTGGCTCCCCATATTCGACTGCGAGTTCGTTCCGTCCTTCTCAACAGGCCTTTCACATTACCTGTTCTCCACTTCCCCGTGGGACCCGGCTCGACGTCGCCTTTGCCACGCGAACGCTCTGGATGATGCTACAGTAACCATACACGTAGCCTTAGAGTACTAACCATTTGGCCTATTCCCAAACTGAATAAAAGTGAATCCGACACAAATCCTCTCGGAAACCACCTCGCCTGCTTGATTCCCAGCTAATTTAACCACTCGCTCAAATAATCGATCAATCCCCGAGGCTGGCAGTCCGTACAACTGCACGTGCACGTGCTGCCACGTCCCGGGCCCACCCCTAGGCCAGCCCAGCGCTGGGCCCACGGCACTTGCGCCGGGCAACGTGGAACAGCTCTAGGGGAACGAAACGCAGCGCGCCCATAGGATTCCTGCGCTCCGACCGAGCGCAGCGATCGTATCCAGCCTTTTCGACTGACAACCCGCTGTTATTTTTCTTCGCTGCTGCTGCTGCTGCTGCTGCTGCTGGTCCGAGCAGCAAAAGCTACGCCGGCATCGTCGACTTGGCGTGCGTGTTTAAAATTAACTTCACAAGATGCAGTAATGCTTGCTTAGTTACGTTCTTGGTTTTTTCTTTTCTTGTCAATGTCGACCTACTTTGAGCATCCAACGCTTGCACTTGCCGGATACATGAATTCGTTTCGAGGGATCGGCAGGGGAGCTCCTCACTCAGCATATGCTCGTATGACTCCAAGTGGATTTCCACAACAATACAGGTTTACGCAATCTTTTCATCTGCGATTTTCATATTGTAACTCCATTTTACGGGAATCTCCTTCTTCTCATATACCGCCGGTTCGCTACGAGATTTACCTTTCCTCAACTTATTCACAAACAAAACAAGCACTGCATTTTGTGTTTACGGAAATTTAATTCATAACAATATGTCACAATACAAATGGGATATACATAGCATGTCATCTTTAATGTGATCCAAATAAAGTCTAACCCCTCACGAACGGAGCGAGACCCGCCGTCAGAGGCTTGCAGCACGGATAGTTACCGAGTCGGACTGTTATCGACTTGGGTTCCGCCTATATGTGTACCTCTTGTAAGCTGTCGGTTGAGATAGGTCCCAAGTTGTAAATCCCCGGCGTTTCTAACCTCACCGGATGATAGTGAAGATTTGCTAGCTGACGCCCGTGGTATTTTCTCTTCCTTCCTCGAAGCGTTTTCCACGTTAAATTCTCGTGTCCCCGTTGTGTTGTTGTTCTTACTTTTTTTGCATCGTGTATTGCTTGTTATTTATAACATAGCAGATAAGCTGATATCTACAAGTGATATCCATATCAATTTAGTGCCGAGAGGAAAATCCATTTAAAAGGAAAAATATAATTAAAAATGAAGGTACATACATATGCTGGCATCGGGTTAGCCGCTGATAATGTTTGCTCTAGGTACATTCACAATAGGGGAACAAGTTTAATCCGACCGCTTGCCTGGGCACAAGCGCCACATGAAAGCCAAAGAGAAACAATTGGACAGATCGTTGATTAGTGTTACTAGTATAGTAGTGTCGTATAGATTTTTTAAAACTGGCAAGGCAAAAATCTAAAGATGATACGCTGCAATGTTGTTCTAACTCGGCTGAGAAATCTACAGTTATGTTAAAGACTGAGTGCATGGGAAAAACTTTCACTAAAGACGATATATCTTCCTTTAGTCATAACAACATGCCTATGTCAACTAGAAAATATTATATAAATAGATTATCTCATTGTTCGCTCTAATAGATATAAGGTGCAAAAGTAGATATAGGTTTTGATATCCATTATAATTTCAAAACACATGTGACGTAGCCAAAAGCCACACTATTAATGTCAACTCCTTGACCAAACAAAGAAAATGTTGACATACTTTTGGGACAAAAAATAATAATTGCTAAAAATATCTTGCCATCTCCAAGATTTGGACAACATAACCAGACATACAAAAGTGGCTATCCGAATTAATTTAAAGATTTGCACCAGAAGAAAGTTCATGAATGAGAAGATATTGAAGACTAACTAGCACAAGAACCAAACTAGCTAGTTGACCTTGTAGCCGCGACAAAACAGTAAGGGCCTCTTTGATTCATAGGGTTTGAGAATCAAAGGAATAGGAAAGGGATAGGAAAAGGAAAGGATGGCTGGTGTGAAACTTTTCTTGTTCCTTGTGCATAGGATTCAAAGAATGAGGTGTGAGTGGATTTTTATTTTCCTGTAGGTTTTGCCTTGATTGTGAGTTGTGAAGGAAAATTTCCTCTATTTTTCCTTTGCAACATTCCTATGAATCAAAGTGTGAATAGTACCATCAATGGAAAATTTCCTAATCCTCCACATTTCCTACATGTTTCCTTCAAATCAAAGGAGCCCTAAAGATATCAATGCCGATAATCTTATGCATAGAACCCCGTGTTTCGCTCTAGAAGATATATATAGAGCACGAAAGTACATATACAAGTGGATATCAATGCCGCGACGATTCAGATCACTGACAGTGTTTGCTTTTCTTATAAAAGTGGAACTTTTAGGGGAAATTAATTGCCAGAAAATACTTCACCATATACAATGGACATATAACATATAATCATTCATATACAAGCGGACATCCATATCAATTTGGTGCCTATAGAAAACACATTTAATAGGAAAATAATGAACATATCTTAAAAAAATAACCAGACAAGCCCATCATTGACCTTTTAGGCACGGGGTCAATTAATTGCATGATCTCAACTCATTTACTCAGAAAACAAACACTGAATTAATCCTTAGGAAATTTTAATTGCTAATAATACTACAACATATACATGGGATATACAACACATAAGCAGAGATATACAATTGAATATCCATATTAATTTAGTGCCTACAAAAAAACCATTTAATAGGAAAATAGTGAAGATATATTACTAGACCACCAAAACCAAATTGTTCACCATGTAGATACAAAAATTAGCTCCACGCCTGGCCCGTTCATAAAACAGGATGGGTAGGCGGGCAACAATCTTCTTCTCATGTCGTATGGAATAATGTGAGAGAGAGTCCCTTAATTTCCATATGGGACTAAACATTTGCTCATGTTGTGCAATCCAATAATTGACATGTGAGATTTTCTGAAATTAATTTTTAAAGGATAAAAGAGTCCACATATTTGTAACATCCGGTAGCAACAGGTGACTTCACCAATGACATTCCATCGCAAATTAGGAAAATAAAGATGTGTGTCCATAAGGTTGCGCCACCAGCCAGTCGATTGGAATGTTTTCTCTAGGAACACAGACGATAGAGGGACTATTTTCATCCTAAACATGATAGAGGGATTATTTCATCCTACGTTTTATGTTGGCCCAACCATCTGCAAGAAAATTGATCTTGACTAGTATTATAAATGCCAAAAGATCTTTTATGACAAACCTACATTTTTTAACAACCAAGGGAAGATAAAAGTTAAACTCAAGAAAATTGCCAATAAAAAAATATCCATTTATCTTCAGTTATAACACCATAGTGATGTCAACTATAAGACATAATAAAAATAGGCACATCTTCGTGTTTTCCTAAATTGATGGAAAGTATACATAAAAAAGATATCGCATTTTTATCCATATTAGTTTCTTGATGTAAGTAGAGAAAAGTCACACTTTAAATGTCTCTTCCTTGACAAAAAGAAAACAAATGCCGACGCCATTCTTAGGGAGAAATACTAATTTCTAAATATATTTAGCCATATCTTCGAGATATAAAGCACATATGTAGACATGTACATGTGCATATCAATATTAATGTAGTTATGTACGATTTATAATGAAAGATTATATGAGACATTTATTACTAAAACAAACCAAATAAGTTGACTTTGTAGGTGCGACAAAACAAATATACACACGCAACAAATATCTATAAAGTAATAAAAAGATTATTGCTCCCCATCCATGAGCTATAAAGCATAAAAACAAATATGTCGCGGGTCAAACCTTACATCACCTTACATCTCAGCGTTCGTAACAATTTAGCACATAAATGAGATATGTGCATAGTTTCATGATGAAATGACATTTGTGGTGTTCCGTGTGAGACAGCGGTGCTCTAAAAATATATTTTTAAATCCCATATTAGCCACTGATATATTTTTTCGCATAGAGCACCACAAATGTCATTCCATCATGAAAATCTACACAAATGTAGATGTGTTTGTCATTACTTTTTCCAGATTTAAAAAAATGTTTTACTCATTTTCTTTTATAATTATACCATAGAAAAGTGAGAGACAGGTAGTACTAGTAGAAGAACACAACTGGAAGTCTGGAAGGAAGGAGGTGAGCAACGACCTGTCACTGAAACAACGCGCTGATTAGTCGTGAGACGTTAACGCGTTTCCCAAACGCGCACGAGACCACCCCTCCCCGGCCGGCCGCCGGCTTTATCACCCCCCGAAACCCATACGCGCAGCGCCACCAGATACATACTCACCCTCTCCCCCTCCTCATCACTGCTCACGCTGCACACCACACCACACCACAGCGGCGCAAGAATCCAAGAAGCGATGATGGGCGCCGGCGCAGCGGTGGCGCTGCTCGTCCTCCTGGCCGCGACGGCCGTGCCCGGCGAGGCGGCGCTGCCGAGGTTCGCGGAGGCGCCGGAGTACCGGAACGGGGATGGGTGCCCGGCCGCGGCGGCGGGGGTGTGCGACCCGGGGCTGGTGCACATCGCCATGACCCTCGACGCGCACTACCTGCGCGGCTCCATGGCCGCCATCTACTCCCTCCTCAAGCACGCCTCCTGCCCGGAGTCGCTCTTCTTCCACTTCCTCACCGCGGAACCCGCGGACGAGCTGCGGCGCGCCGTCGCGGCCTCCTTCCCGTCCCTCCGCTTCGAGATCTACCCGTTCCGCGCCGAGGCCGTGGCGGGGCTCATCTCGGCCTCCGTGCGCGCCGCGCTCGAGGCGCCGCTCAACTACGCGCGGAACCACCTGGGCGACATCCTCCCTTCCTGCGTGCCCCGCGCCATCTACCTCGACTCCGACGTGCTGGCCGCCGACGACGTGCGCCGGCTCTGGGAGACGCGCTTGCCCGCCGCCGCCGTCGTCGCGGCCCCCGAGTACTGCCACGCCGACTTCTCCCGCTACTTCACGCCCGCGTTCTGGGCCGACCCGGAGCTGGGTGCGCGGGTCTTCGCGGGGCGGCGGCGCCAGCCCTGCTACTTCAACACGGGCGTCATGGTCGTCGACCTCAGGCGCTGGCGTGCCGGGAACTACCGCCGCCGCATCGAGCGGTGGATGGAGATCCAGAAGGAGAAGCGCATCTACGAGCTCGGATCCCTGCCCCCGTTCCTGCTCGTCTTCGCCGGCGAGGTGGAGGCCGTCGACCTGCGCTGGAACCAGCACGGCCTCGGCGGGGATAACGTGCACGGCAGCTGCCGCCCGCTCCACGACGGGCCCGTCAGCCTCATGCATTGGTCGGGCAAGGGCAAACCGTGGGACAGGCTTGACGCCGGCAGGCCATGCCCGCTTGACCACACCTGGAAGTCCTATGACCTCTACATTCCTGGGGACGGCAGCGGCGCCGCCT
The DNA here is from genome assembly GCA_947311845.1 of Poa pratensis. Taxonomy (NCBI): domain Eukaryota; kingdom Viridiplantae; phylum Streptophyta; class Magnoliopsida; order Poales; family Poaceae; genus Poa; species Poa pratensis. The sequence continues at coordinate 18,812,469 of CAMZMU010000122.1, forward strand.
CGCCGGCCTCAGGGCCGGCATTGTCTGCCTGGTAGAGAGACAGGAAGCTCTAGCTCTAGTGGCATAGATACTGCAATAATTCTTTTGTTGGTTGAGCTGTTCTCGGCAGCAACGGCGGCCCGGCACCGCATTGGTGCTACTGCCGTCTCTGCTGCCGCCGTCGCTCCCCATCGGCTGTACAGGGCACTGGAGGAAGGAGGGTGAAAATCGGATAGAGAAAAGACGAGCTTGTTCTTTTCGGTAGAATTCAGATTGGTTCTTTGGGGGGCTTTTTATTCTTTTTAGGTGGGGGTTCCCAATTCGCTCGCTTGGTAGCAATGTACAATTCGTTGATAGACAAGACCTGGAATTTTGTTCCATTTATTGATTATTCTTTCATTCGTATCCTATATATTGTGTTCCTCATCTGAGATTCTAAGTTGCCTTGAAATTGTTTGAATTGGGTGGACTGTCGCATGTATCCTGTATCTGAATCTGATGTGTGCTTTCCATGGAGTCTTGAAATGTTTGTTGGGATGCCTGAAGCTCAATCGAACATGCTGAGTCTAATAAAGAACATAGCCAGGATGCTCTGCATTTTCATTCATATGCCGTTTTGTTCTTGATCTAAGGTTCTAAATTATCGATTTCTGTCGAATTCAACTGAATTGAGTAGGACTTCTCTTGTGTCCTGTATCTCAGTCCGATATGCCAGATTGGACATGTGAATCTGGAGAAGAACATAGCTAAAGGTATTCTACATTTTTTGTTCCGATTCAAAATCAAGGTAAGTCATGTTATGCGGTAGATTGATGGAGGCATGAGGCTGAAAATGTTGAACTGTGGAAATAGTAAATTTTGCCTGCAAATTAGGCTGTTCCTGATGTACTAGATTCCCCCTCTGATTGCGAACAAATTCCTTGGTATACAGTATACACTATACACAGTGTTCATTCCACCTCTGTCAGGAATCAATACTCTTCACAGTTCACAGGAGGCGTGTGACATAGGAGCTTCGAAATTTGTTTTGAAATTTGTCTCTGCGCATTGATTTCCCGCCTGCTTCCGTATCTGTTCATCTACCAATTCTCATAGCTCACTTCTACATATGTTCTTGAGCAGTCGGTACTCTCTCCGAATATAAGTGAAGAGACCATCATCATTTAGGATGTTGATTTCGCTTCTGATACAATCAAAGTAGGATTCTAGGCTTCTGTTTAACTTATCTGCATGCATGCCAGCTTTGCCTAGGCCACTACGATCGGTCCAACAGATGATGAGTTCCTAGCTCATAGCTGAAGCCTTGAAGCAACAGAATGGAAGGCCAGACAGCTCATAGTTTATATTCCACATGTCAAAGTTGACCCACCTTTACACAAACACTACCACAAGGAAGCCCCAGCCTGGAGGAGGTAACCGAACCAATGATCAGCAAGGGAACTGAAACTGCAAGGCTAGCTCAGTGCCCTACTGCACTTCCCAGTGCAACCAATCATCAGCGCCTTCTGCTAATCCTCTTTCTCACTTTGAAGTGTGATGAACTCTTCTCCACAAGATGGGCACCGATCACCACAACTTTTCTGTATGATATCACATGGATAAGCAAAACACTTTATTAGGATAAAAAGGAAAGGAGAAGAAAGGCAATGACGACGAAGTATATATTGTGGTATTGGCGTATTGCAGGAACACGTCGTTTTCGGGTTCTTTCTTTTTATGTGATGCCGTTCTTCACATGAATCCTTCCAGAGCTGCTTTGTGGCCGCCGGCGATCCATGATCCATCCACCTGGTAACGAAACAAACATAGGTTGAGGAGCTTCCGACAGCGTGATACAAAAACATCGATTCAGGTGACGGCGACCGTATCGTTTTTTCAGAACCTGCAACGTTTTCAGTTACACTTGTCCAGTAAATTTATCTGAAATTCAGAAGCAATCACCACCACGGCCGTCCTGCAGTGATCTGTGATCACACCCAGCAAGGTTGGGCTGGGCATCCATGTGGCAGCTGCCGGAATTGGCCGCCATTAACTGTCCTTGGCGCCTCCGTAATTGATGGTGGCCACCGGATTCAGGTGGTGCGGCAGGCGGCGGGAGGTACATGCATGCCCGCAGTAAAAACTTGATCCCTCGGTCGATGCTAGCTGCTGGTGTGGATGGATGGGCGGAGAAGAGAACAGTAGGCGCGTGCGGAGGCTTCGGATTCCGGGGTATGTCGTAATGGCCGGAGCCGGTGTTGGACCGGTGGTGCCTGGCCTCTTGCGGGAGCTACCCTGCACTGAAATGGTGGCAAGGGATCAACAGGGCAGCTCTGAAAGCAAAAGATGCGCACGAATTTGGTCATATTTTTTGCATGATCATCTTTTCAGGCGCACAGGTTTCAACACGATGCACGTTCACGACTTTTTTTTTTTAGAAAAAGAGAGTCTCTCCTCCGATTTCTATTAATAGAAACCAGGGTTCTGGTTGTCTGTTACAGGAAAGTAAGAAAAAGCAGAAAAATTACAGACGAGCATGTTTTGCACCACCTACAGATAGGGATGAGTAAGCGAGGCAAAACCTACAGGATCAAGAAACCTCAAACCAAATTCTAAACATCACAGCAATGAAAGAGTGAAACAAGCTCGAAGGACATCCTCTCCGAGTCATTTCCTTCAGCGTCCACCACTTCAGAAATTGGAAAAACTGGATGATCAGCTAGATTCTTTAAGCTCCAATCCTCAGCACTCCCGGGCGCCATCCTTTCGAAGCGTGGAAAGCCTCACTTGCTACTCGCTCTAGCAGCCTTGTTCCCCACACCAGCGCCTCTTTGTTTACCTGTTTTGTCTGTAACATAGCCCAAGAATTAATCATATGTGTCACTGAGTGAATCATATGATTAAGACTTGTCGAGCTTCTTTCTCATAATCTTATTTTTTTTTAGAAACTCTCATAATCTTATGATGAGCTCACGCAGACTTGCTGCTGCATGTAGATACTTCTTTCCTAAGTCTTATGATTAAGAAATTGAACACTAATGTTAATATCTGAGAATAGCTTAACTTTATTTTGTCATACTTGCAATCAATCCGCAACTTTTACTAGACAACTGTAACTGAAAACTGTAGGCGCGTGCGGAGGCTTCGGATTCCGGGGTATGGCGTAATGGCCGGAGCCGGTGTTGGACCGGTGGTGCCTGGCCTCTTGCGGAAGCTACCCTGCACTGAAATAATGGTGGCAAGGGTCGGTCAACAGTGCAGTTCTGGAAGCAAAAGATGCGCACGAATTTGGTCATATTTTTGCATGATCATCTTTTCAGTCGAACAGGTTTCAACACGATGCAGGTTTATAGCTTGTCGAGCTTCTTTTTCAGAAAAGTGTTAATATCTGAAAATTGCTAAACTTTAGTTCATCATACTTACAGTCAATCCGTAGCATACACTTTTGCTAATGTTAGTATCTGAGTTTTTATGCATTTTCATGTACTGCTTCTTAACTTGATTCAGTTTTGTCTTTTAGGGTTCTTCTTCGTTTCTAAAACTCTTTCAGTTTTTTTTTGTAGAGTTCAATACCGAGCAATTACATGCTACTCATGTAGATTGGTGGGGGAATGGGGCCGAATTGGGGAATCTACAATTTGCAACTAGTTGCACCCGCACCCCATTGTCGGATGTGCCATTTCGGAGTTTTCAAAATTGTGAAATAAATCATGTACATAGATTATATTTTGTCTTGTGCACCTAAGAAGTTTCATCAAAAAATATGACCATATGTGAACTCTGCAAAAAAGACAAATAATGTGTGAATATCACATGATTGGGTCTTTCTCTTTTTGCACATGTCACATATGGTCATATTTTTGGATGAACTTTGTGGGTGTACAAGGCACAACATAATTCATGTCCATGATTTATTTCGTATTTTTTGAAAATTCTAAAGTGGGGCATCCAAAAATGGGGTGCGGGTGCAACTAGTTGCAAAATATTCGCACTTGCCGAATTGCCAAACACAGTTCTATTTCTCTATTGATGATTCTTTCATTGACGTGCCATTGTGTTCTTGATCTTAGGTTCTAAATTATTGATCTGCATCGAATTTGACTGAATTGAGTTGACTTGTGTTACATCCTGTATCTCAGTCCGATGTGGCTTCTCCTTCAAGTAAAACACTTTCAGTCAAACAGTTGTGGTAGACGTCGGGGTGGTAGTCGACAACGCTGAAGCCCCTCACCGCGATGTGACAGGCGTACTGGCCGACGATATCGATCGTCAGGAACACGGCTCGGGCGCGGGGTGTGAGCCGGCGTTCATCGTCGCGGCGTGCGTGGTGGTGGTGCTGCTGCTGGTCGCGCTCACCGACGACATCTGTCGCGGCCTCCCGAATCGCCGAGGCTGCAGTTTGGTAAAGTTATATCGAATCACTTCCGCTTCGGTCCTCCCCCCTGGCCTCATCGAGCGCTCTGATTGGCCGATACCCCTTCGCGAGAACGTATAATACGTTCTGTGCGAGCCGTAGCGGAGCCGAGCAGGTCGGCTGGGCCGACTTGAGCCGATACTTTTTTTTTACGTGGACTGGAGCCGATACTTGAAGCTGCAGAACCCAGCCTGGCCGAGCTGGTAAACAAAATTTTAAAGAACGGAGAGGGGAGTCGAACCAAGGTCTCCTTGGTCGTGCGCACACGTGCAAAGCCAATGGGCTAGGCATGCCTCAGTGATGTAATATCCATCTGAAGGAAGATAATTTAACTATCTGGATTTTTTTTAATTAAATAGGACCCAACCGTCCGCTTCCCCACCGCGCTGCCTCCTCCTCTCCCCAAATAAATGAGAGATGTGAGTCTTAGTCCAAACCCTGCTCGTCGCGTGGTTACCCGAGTGTACCTTGAAATGAAAGATTAGAAGATGAAAACCGTGAAATGTAAACAAGGGGCATACAACCCTAAAAAATGAGACATACAATATGCATGAATATATAGACATCTAGAATTAAGAGTTGCAACCCTAAAAAATGGTAGACCCATAGTATGTAGTCCATTACATGAAATGAAAGTACCATGCATAAATAACCACATTGACCTAGAAAATGTCCCAAGGGTGTTAGAATAACCATCTAGACTAAGAAATTGTAACCTTACATCTTTGTGCAACAACATGCCAACCTAAATATGACTAATTGAGGAAATGTAACTTTACATATTAGTGCAACAACAACCCTAATTTTTTGCTGGTTCCACAACATGCAATATGGACATATTATTGCATGTGGATCCCCTTGGCCCAAAGGTGGCAGTGGTAGACCTAGTTCGGTCTATAATTAGGTCAACATGCAACAAAGATAGGGGTGTTGCACGTAGATCTACATGGCCCAAAGGTGGCAGTGGTAGACCTAGTTCGGTCCACAATACATAATTATCGGGATTTTTGTATTGGAAAATTAAGTTTCACTGAGGCACTATAAATATTAGAAAATTCAAAAAATGGCAAAACCTTCACATTCTCTCTATGTTTGTCTATGAGATCATGTGTACAAAATTTGAGATGATTTGGAGGAGGTCAAAAAAATCATCTTCCTAGAATAACTGGTTTAAGTGAGACCAGACGGTCTTGTCCCTAGGAAGGTGATTTTTTCGACCATCTCCAAATCACCCCAAATTTGTTGTGTATGGTGCCTAACATGTAGTAAACATGAATACAAAAGGAAAACTTAAAAATTGGAAGTTTAAACTGTCCCTTTAGGGTAGATTCCGAGATTTTCACCTAAGTTTCACTGAGGCACTATAAATATTAAAAAAAATCAAAAAATGGTAAAACCTTCACATTCTCTCTATGTTTGTCTAGGAGATCATGTGTAATAAATTTGAGATGATTTGGAGGAGGTCGAAAAAATCATCTTCCTAGAAAAACTGGTTTAAGTGAGACCAGACGGTCTTGTCCCTAGGAAGGTGATTTTTTCGACCATCTCCAAATCACCCCAAATTTGTTGTGTATGGTGCCTAACATGTAGTAAACATGAATACAAAAGGAAAACTTAAAAATTGGAAGTTTAAACTGTCCCTTTAGGGTAGATTCTGAGATTTTCACCTAAGTTTCACTGAGGCACTATAAATATTCAAAAAATTCAAAAAAAGGTAAAACCTTCACATTCTCTCTATGTTTGTTTAGGAGATGATGTGTACAAAATTTGAGATGATTTGGAGGAGATCGAAAAAATCACTTTCCTAGAAAAAATGGTCTAAGTGAGACCAGACGGCATGTCCCTAGGAAGGTGATTTTTTTGACCATCTCCAAATCACCCCAAATTTGTTGTGCATGGTGCCTAACATGCAGCAAACAGGAATACAAAATAAAAACTTAAAATGTGGAAGTTTAAACTGTCCCTTTAAGGTTAATCCCGATGTTTTCACCTAAGTTTCACTGAGGCACTATAAATATTAGAAAATTCAGAAAAATGGTAAAACCTTCACATTCTCTCTATGTTTGTTTAGGAGATCATGGATACACAAATTGAGATGATTTTGGAGGACCCATACCACCTTTCTTACATGTGGACCCACATGCAAGACACCTTCTGCCCTGGACCCTTTGATACGCGTGGACCCACATGCAATAGTCCCTGCCATCTAGGTACACTTCTAACACCTCTAGCACATGTGGACCCACATGCACCACTCATAGCTAGTCAGGTATATTTGCTCCTTGCCATTCAGGTGAACTGATCTAGCTTTTTAAGAGTGGTTCTACATGCTGAGAGTGTTTCATGTGGGTCCACATGCCCCAAATGCGACAGATGTACAACTAGACGGATATGAGTGTTGCATGTTTATCAAAGGTGATAGTCTAGACCTAGATGGCTGAGAGTGTTCTAGGTGGCTCCGTGTCAAACAGAAACCCTACGTCGATCGGAGGTCTGAATAAGATGCGCAAGATGAATAACCAATCACAAAGGCAGAGTTGGCCCAGTGGCATTGCATGTGGGTGCAGCGCTCTGTAGACGCAGGTTCGAATCCTGCTTTGTCCATAATACTTTAATTTTTAGACAAACGCGATCTGAATCGAAAAAAAAACAAACGCACGCGATCTGTGATCGGCTCGGCTCAATCGCAGTATAGGTTGTAGCTAAGTCAGCCGATTTTTTTTTTTGAAACAAGCCCAGATCTATTAACAAATTACACCAGTACATACACCCCTGAAAGATAGTAAAATTACAACGCAACCCAGGGGAAAGACGGTCGCCACCGCCGACAACACGCATCGAAGGCACACCGCCGCCAGCGTCGCTCCGAGGAGCCTCAAGAGGAAGCAGTCGAAGACCTTCGAGAAAGGGGCACCACCGGCCCTACGCGCTGCAGAAGAAGCCGCCGTCTTCGTCGTCGACACCGGCGTAACGTCGCAAGAACCAAGCCCGCCTCCTGTACACCAGCCGCGATCCAACCGCCGACGAGGGAGGGAACGCCGACAGGAAAGGGCAGCAGCCAGCCGCCGCCGTCGAAGACGACGCCGGGAGCGAGGGGAAGCTGCAGCCGACCAAAAAGACGACGCTGGCCTCCCCGCCTCGACCACGTCGCCCACACACCACCCACGCACCCTATCTACATCACCGGAACGCAAATCCGGGGATTCCCCGTCCTCCCGCCGCCGGAGGGTGGGAAATCCCACGGATGCGCCGGCAAACGCTGGCTGATCCGAGGTTTCCCTCAAGAGCAACTCTGGTACAGTAGAGAGGAGAGGGGATGGAGAGGTTCCAGAAATAGCGAGACTGGTTAAAACCCTAGTAAGTCAGCCGAGTTGGCTTAAAAAAATACGGCTCGACTGGATTTCAAAAATCAGCTAGAATCGGCTCCTCGTATTATACGTTTAGGGGGGAGGACCGAAGCAGGGCTCATATCGAATTCGGGTTGGGGAGCTTTGTGGATCTTGCGGGAGGTCCTATCTATCGACCTGCGTGGAGCGGAATAGGCTCCGCACATGTACCTTCTTCCTCGCCTCCGTCCTCCTCGGCCACTTCTTCCTTGCCTCCGTCCTCCTCCGCTTTCCCTCGGCCTGCTCCTCGCCCCCCGCGCTCGGCGCTGCCTCCACGCCCCACCCTGCTCGAGCCGCCACCTCCGCCAGGGCGCCACGGCCAGCCGCGTCGTCCCCGTCGTCGGTGAGGACGCTCCGATCGCCGTGCTCCTCTCCCATGTCGTCGTCGCGTCCTCTCATCGCTCCGAAGTTGGGCCGGCCCAAGTCGTCACAGGGGGTGTGCGGGAGCTATTACGCTCCGACCTGGTCGTAACTAGGATTTGCGGCAAAACCTATTCATCGACCAGGTCGATGATAGGCAGCCATCGCACACCCCCCCCCCGGTGCGCTTATGGGCCTGGCCCATTATCGCTGTTTTTTTTTCTTTTTCGTTTCTATTGCTGTTTTTCTTCTTTTTCGATATTTTATTGTTTCTTTTTCTTTTCTTTTTTTGATGTTTCTTTTTTCTTTCTTCTTTTTCGTATTTTCCTGTTTATTTTTTTTGTTTTTATTTTTTTGACTGTTTCTTTTTTCTTTCTTCTTTCAAGTTTTATTATTAGATATTATTTCTTTATTTTGAATTTTTTAAAAAATGTTCAAATTTTAAAAATGTTCATATTTAGAAAATTGTTCATATTAAAATCGTTCAAAAACAATTTCCGTTCAAATACTTATTTTTGTTCTCTTTTTGAAAATCGTTCAAAAATAATTTCTGTTCATACACTTTTTTTTCTGTTCGTCTTTTAAAATCGTTCAAAAATAATTTCCGTTCAAATACCTATTTTGTTCACTTTTTTAAAAATCGTTCAAAATAATTTCCATTCACATACTTTTTCTGTTCGCCTTTTGAAATCGTACAAAAACAATTTCCGTTCAAATACCTATTTTTGTTCTCTTTTTGAAAATCGATCAAAAATAATTTCCGTTCACAGACTTTTTCTGTTCGCCTCTTAAAATCGTTCAAAAACAATTTCCGTTCAAATAAGTTTTTTGTTCACTTTTTTGAAAATCGTTCAAAAATAATTTCCGTTCACAGACTTTTTTTGTTCACCATTTAAAATCGTTCAAAAATAGTTTCCGTTCAAACACCTATTTTTGTTCACTTTTTTGAAAATCGTTCAAAAATAATTTCCGTTCAAATACCTATTTTGTTCACTTATTTAAAAATCGTTCAAAAATAGTTTCCGTTCAAATACCGATTTTGTTCACTTTTTTGAAAATCGTTCAAAAATAATTTCTGTTCACAGACTTTTTCTGTTCGCCTTTTAAAATCGTTCAAACATAGTTTCCGTTCAAATACCTTTTTTGTTCACTTTTTGAAAACCGTTCAAAAATAATTTTCGTTCACAGACTTTTTCTGTTCGCCTTTTAAATCGTTCAAAAATAGTTTTCGTTCAAATATCTTTTTTGTTCGTCTTTTAAAATCGTTCAAAAATAATTTCCGTTCAAATACCTTTTTTGTTCACTTTTTGAAAATCGTTCAAAAATAATTTCCAAATGTGCTAATACCCTACACATAATTTCTGATGCTTTTTTTTGTTACATTTTTCATCATATAGAGAAGATGTTTTGTTCAATTCTGCATGTATCTACACATGAAGACGTGTATAGTGAGGAGTATAAACACGTTTAAACCGATGGTACAAGATTATCTCGTATATGACCGTCGAAACAAAAAAGTTACAACTTGAAAGTTGTGTGAAACGTTGACATTAACCTACTCGTCAAAGGATATTTCAAACGATCGACCGAGTGCGACGAATTTGATAAAAATTGTCTAAAAATATTTCGAATATCGATTCAAAATTGAGAAGTTACAATCGACGAAACTCGAAACCGAGTACAGGAATGAAACCTATCCGTTGACGCGCATAAATTTCGTGTACACTTTATTTTAAATTCAAATATATTTTAAAACCAGAAAGAAACATGGTGCAAATAAATACTAGCACGCACAAGAAGCAGGAAGGCACTCGTAAACATAACAGTGGAAGCGAGTAGAAGCAGGAAGGCAGTTGTAAACGTAACAGTCGAAGCGAGTTCATGGGCCATGCCCACTATTGCCGGCGGGGTATGCGACTTCTTCCTATCGTCACACGGGTCGATGTACAGGACGTCCTGGATTTGCCGGCCCTCGCCGTTTATTTTGGTCCGAGGTAATGAGCTGAAACGGGTGGCCTTCTAAGACTGAAACGGGCCTTCCAACTGCAATTTACAGCCCAGCAAGGGAATTTCTACGCACAAACCTACAAGGACATCTACACAGGTCGATCTGTACGTTCGTTCGCGTTTGCAGAGTCTTTTTCGATAGATCTTGCGCGCGCATCCGTTGTCTCCGATGTGTCTGATCGTGAGAGATCCGCCCCGCCCCGCATGTTCCAAGTATACACCCGCCGTCGCCGCCGGCCGTCCGGAGCGGCACTGGTCGCCGCCGTGGAGGAGCTGTGCCCGATGCTCCCGGACGATGTCATCGAGGACATCTTGGCGCGGCTGCCTGCCAAGGCCGTGCATAGGTGCCGCTGCCTCGCTCGCACATGGGCCGCTAGGCTTGTCTCCGACGACTTTGTTGATCTTCACTTTCGCCAAGCCAACCGCCAAGATGGCGGCCGTAGCGTTTTCTTCCTCGAGAACTCGTACACAAGAGTAAGATGTGCGAGGGTTCAATCTTGGTCGCCAGAGAATCAAAGGGGCACGTCAACCCTCATGGAAGCCACCCTCGTTCATTGGAGAAGCCATGAGAAGCGGCGCGTTGTAGAGATCCTTTACTCGAGGGTCGTCACAGAGCAGTGTCGCGGTCTCCTCATCCTCAAATCGGATACAACGGGAATGTGCTTTGTGTTCAACCCGTCCACCGGCCGAACAGCGGAGCTCCCGAAGAGCCGCGCCATGGCCCGCGGCGAAGACACGCGCTTAGGGATCGGCTACGACACACGCACTAGGAAACACAAAGTCGTGTGCATCTTCCGTGTCAAGAATAGCTCCAGATTTAAGGGCTGCGAGGTCTATGTAGTCAACTCCCCCACAAGAGAATGGCGATTGGTGGAGGCTTTTCCTCATCCAGCAGTTCGGCGAGCAGCTCCTCGTCGTCGGAGTCTATGGTTGGGCGGACAAAACGCCGAACACCTAGCGGGCGAGGTGGGCGCGTTTCGCCCCGAGAGTCTTCCTTGCGGCTAGATCACGGCGGAGGGGGTGGGCGGCACCGGCGGTGTGGAGCGGGTGAGATGGCGGTCTTCCTAGCTGCTTGTGTGCGGCGGAGGCGGGAGGGGTGGTGCCGGCGACGACATGGCGGCGAGGCGAAGGATAGAGGAAGGGCGAGTTGGGGTGTGGGGAAATGCGTTGTCTCGCCGACAGTGCTGGCCCACGCGTGTTTTCCCTTCCGCCGGCTTCCCTAAGCGGAACCCAGTGGGCTAGGTTTGGCCTGGGTGCGCAGGCGCTATTTTTGGCCGAAACGGCGCTATTTGGGCTGGGGGGGCGACAGGGAAGATTTCGGCGCTAACAAGGCGAAACGGCAGTATTTTGGGCCCTGGGGGGACGGCTGGAGATGCCCTAACCGACACCACACGGTGCGGGAATTTTTTTTAAATAATATTTTTTTTAACTGAAATTCGGAAAATAGCGCGGCGTCGGCAACGGCCGGGCCGAAACCAGCTTGTTTCGGCACGGGCTACGCCGAAAGCCAGGTTTCGGCATCGGCGGGGCCGAAAGTCAGGCGTCGTCAGGGCCGCATCCGACAGTGCATGCGCGCAGACCGCGGTGGCAGGCCTGGCCCACTGCTTTCGGCTCGAGCGGTGCCGAAAGGTGGGTTTCGGCACGGGCGACGCCGAAACCTGCTGGATAAGCAGGCCGCGCCGGGCTCTCTTCTTCTTCCTCCGCTCGACTGCTTCTCTCGCTTCTCTCTCTGTTCTTTCCTCTGGTTCGAAAATACCACCGAATCTTACCAACAAAAAATCTCCACAAACTCAGAGATTGAAGAAATAGAGTAGAGAAGGGTTGGGGCATCCCCGATCTGTTGATGGGATAGCTGTTTGTGGAGGCGTTTGGGGGTGTGGAGGTGGAGCAATGGTGGTCAACAATGGTGGATAGTGGTGGTGCATGCTGTTGTTGGGCAAGGAGAGGGTTGATGCAGTGGTGGTGGTAGATTGAAGCCAGGCAGCGGGAGCTACACACGCGTCAAGGGTAAACCCTAATCCCTAAAATTTTTAGGTTAAATTTGAATATAGTTTGTGGTAGATGTATAATATTTGTTTGCATTAGTGTAGATATATTTCGTCGGTTAGATATATCGTATAATTTTATTAGGATTAATATTAGCATTGTAGATATATTTTGTCGGTTAGATATATTGTATATTTTGATTCGGATTAATATTAGCAGTGTAGATATATTTTGTCGGTTAGATATATCGTATAATTTTATTAGGATTAATATTCGGAGTGTAGATATATTTTGTCGGTTAGATATATTGTATATTTTGATTCGGATTAATATTAGCAGTGTAGATATATTTTGTCGGTTAGATATATCGTATAATTTTATTAGGATTAATATTCGGAGTGTAGATATATTTGGTCGGTTAGATATATTGTATATTTTGATTCGGATTAATATTAGGAGTCTAGATATATTTCGTCGGTTAGATATATCGTATAATTTTATTAGGATTAATATTAGCAGTGTAGATATATTTTGTCGGTTAGATATATTGTATAATTTTATTAGGATTAATATTAGGAGTGTAGATATATTTGGTCGGTTAGATATATTGTATATTTTGATCCAGATTAATATTAGTGGTGGTTGTAATTTTCAGATATATCCGGTGTGTAGTATTTGACGATGCCAAAAATTTGTCTAGGTAATGGAAGTGGTACATATTGTAGTGCACTACGGTGCCGGTACAGTCCGTGCAACTGAGTCAGGGGTTGATCTTCGTGAATTTGATAATTTGGAGATTCAGTTGACAGAGCCAGAGAAAGTGGAAATTAGCGCTGTCCAGTGCTATTTCACGGTGAATTTTGGTTACGATCCTAATTTCTGGACGGTTAGGATTCAGTCGCTATGGACCAAATCCCGGACAAATATTTACTGGGAGTTGTTGCCGCTTGACCGGACAAAGCAGTGGGTTTCTTGGCTAGCGTCATGCAAACGTCGTGGCACAAAACCAGAAGTCCTGCTGTCGTTTGTTTTGAAGGGGGAGAGTAGTGAAGCAACTAGTTCGCATACTGCCCAAATTCCTGTGCATTATGAACCATCACCGACAGCAGGGAATGCTCAAACTCATGTTGAGTACCATCAACCATCGCTGTCAGAAATTCCTGTTCATTACGAACCAGCATTGTCAGCAGGACCTACCCAAATTGGGGAGGCTGATGCGGATGAGCACACAGGAACAGTGCAGGACACGATGTTGGATGAAGCCGAGGATGGCGTCGCCGAAGATCTTAATTCTGATGAAGGAGATTATGATGATTCAGATGAAAATGATGGGGAGGATGTACCTATTCCTGGTTATTGGAACCAGGACAAGTCAAATGTCACGACTGTGCGTGATGGTCATGATTCGTCCTGGGAGTACCACATGAATAACATTGAAATTGGGGCTCAGTACAGCACGAAGCAGCAGCTAAGGGAAGCCGTGATTCAGTGGGCATTGTCCACACAGAGGGTTTTCCGCACTGATGTATCAAATAAGCAATATTTGACAATGAGCTGTACTGACATTGGTTGTCCTTCACGGGTGCATGGTCACTTACCGAAGTATGAGGTTGTGTGGGTGGTGACAGACGTCGTAGGTCCTTTACAGGCTCCAGGTAATTGGCGTGACGAGATGCAGGCACGTTTCGCAGGTGTACATCCGGAAAACCCGTTCTTGCCGAACCAAAAACACGGTCCTCGGATTTCTTTTTTGAGCAAGTTTCAGGTAAGATTGTTAAAATTATGCCGGTTATTTTTAACTATCAGCAAACTGTACTTACCCAGTTTCTGTTGTATGATCAATGCAGATAGGTGCTCTTGGATACCCTAAGGTCGCCTTGACTGAACCGCAGATTACTAGATGTTTGGAGGCATACCTGATGTGGCTGTTCGGCAAGGTGATGTTCACAGAGTCCCACGTCGACACTATTTCGGCGATCTTCATCGATATAGCGCGAGAGATTGCGGAGGCACAACAACTTGAGGACATAGTGCCACGGAGTTTTGGGTCTGCTGTCTTAGCCGCCACGTATCGTTCTTTGTGCACTGTGTGCACCAAGAACGCAGACTCCTCTTCGATACTTGGCTGCCCACTACTGTTGCACTTGTGGTCCTGGGAGAGGTTCCCTATTGGTAGGCCTGACGTCGACGCTATTACTCCTTGGCAGTACAGGTTCATCGAGGAAAACCTAGTCAATCTGCCTACATTTGGTAGTATGTGGACATGTAGACAGGTAAACTTGCACATTATTTATTTCTTGTTGAACTAATTGTCAAGTTCTTTATTTATGTATAATAACTAGTTTATCTATTTGCAAAGACGGTACACGGGAGAGCAAGTCAGAAATTGCTACGCGTCATTCACGATGCAGTTTGATCAGTTGCAGGACCATCAGGTTATTTGGGAGCCGTACCGTGCTGACATGGTGGTGGCGAGATACCCCGGTGGGATTTGTACCTTGTGTCAGAGGGATGAAAACTATTGGTACACTCGAGCCTCTATTATTTTCGATGTCACGGTAGAGGAGGTGGCCCAACAGCGAGTCATGAGACAGTTCGGCAAGCGACAATTAAATACTGAAATTAAATACTACACCTAACTACATGAAGTCATCTACCGTCGACGCAGCCTCCAACATCAGTCTTGCTCTTCGACGATGCAACACTCTTGCTCCTGGAGGATGAAGCAGTCTTGCTCCTTGAAGAAGGTGCAACACTCTTACCCTTCGCCGATGCATCACTCTTGCCTTTCGACGATAATGCGCCACTCGGCATGAAGATATCGTCTTCGTCCTCGCTCTCGTCTATCCACGTACGTGGATTTTTTGCAAACCACATACGGTCTGCTTCATTCCTAAATTTTCCACTAACAACTTTCTTGTCGTACCTATCAAGCAACCTGAGAAGTTCTTTCCGTATTTCCTGGGGTACCTGTTTGGCCAGCTATGTCGTCGTAATGCCGCTCCAACCTCAGTGAGAAGACTGTCACTACTGATGAGCTCGTCCCATGGAACTTCTGTACCGTCTACCCTCAACTCGACCGCACACAACAAGAGACGCTCGGACATATCTCTTACCCAACTACGATCCATGGGCCAACGTAGGGTAGGAATCGACATTTTCTAGTGTATACACTGGACTGCTTAGGGAGCTCAGTGAGGAGGGGATTTTATAGGAAGGGAAGGGAAGAAATGGCGGGAAACGGTGGCGGGAGAACAGGGCACGCGAGAGCACCGGTGGCGGGAAAATAATGGCGGGAACAAAATGGCGGGAGGAAAATGGCGGGAGAAAAAAGGCGGGAACAAATGACCGCGAAACAAATTTACTCGAGAAAACAAAAATATGCGCGGTGCCGGGAAATATGAGCGGGAAAATAATGGCAACATTACCGGTGGCGGGAAATATGAGCGGGAATATATGGGCCAACACTCGGAAAAACAAAAAAAAAATGTAAAATGCGACTTTTGGCACGGCCCGAGCCGAAACACGCATGTCGGCCCCGCCGTTACGCGAAAGTCAGATACGCATGCAGATCACCTGGCTTTCGGCGTTGGTCGTGCCGAAACCTTCTGCTTTCGGCTTGGCCCGTGCCGAAAGCTAGTTTTGGCGTAGCCCATGCCGAAACAAGCTGGTTTCGGCCCGGCCACTGCCGACGCCGCACTATTTTCCAAAATTCCGGAAAACGCGCGCTATTTTCCGAATTTCAGTTTAAAAAATATTATTTAAAAAAAATTCCACGGTGCGGTGTGGTGGTTTTGTCAACTAGCATGGTTTGCTGATCTATCCATGACTAGCCCAATTTTTTAGTGCGATGAACCAGCTTTAGGAGCTTTATTATCTCTTTCCTGAAGCCACCTGTCTCTTAAGCTTCAAACAAGCAGGGCTGTAATGCCACGCTCGTCATGTCCCTCTCTGACGTACTAGAAGAGATCATCGAAGGAGGTAAATGGGGTGCCCCCAGGGGGCTCTCACAGCGATTAGCCATTTCTGGCCGTCGGATCCAGCAGTCACCGCGCGATCTCGGCCGTCCGTTGCGGTAGAAATCTCTTCCTTCCTGCGCCGTCGTGGTGTCTGTTTCTTGCCTTTTCTTACTTTTTTTTCTGGGTACATGTCTCACTGACGCTGGGTCCAGATACTGCCGGTCCCGCTTGGCAGTGGCAGAGCGTGTGGCGTCGTCGGTGCTGCTCTGGACCGCGCGCGCTGTCATGTGGGCCGGTCGTGGACGTGGCCCGCGTGTCAGCCGGCGTGGCTTGCTCCGCGCACGGTGTAGAAGTTGCTGCCCCGTGGGGGTAGTTTCGACATTTCGCGTCCTATCCCTCGCGTCCATCGGGGAGACGACCTCGCACGCCTGCACGATCCCCTTTCTCTCTCACCCCGCCGCCGCTCCCCCGGCCTCGCCGCACACCGCCGCCAAGCCATCGTCACAAGCCGTGGCCGTCGCTCCTAGCCACCATGGAGGGCTACTACAGCTCAACGGAGGTACGGAGCGCCGGCCTCCAACAGCCTTACCTGCTCGCCTTTCGCCGCCAACGGGTCGACGACGACGAGGCTCCTGCTAGGCTGCTGGAGCCCTACCTGCTCTCGGCCACCCCATCCAAGGCCAGTCGTCGCCCACCTCCAAGATCGTCGCCGCCATGGACATGGCCGGAAGATCGACCAGATCCGCCACCCTCTCCCGCGCCCCTTCCGCCCCCCGCGCGAGCGCTCTCTCTTC
This sequence comes from Poa pratensis, assembly GCA_947311845.1. Classification (NCBI taxonomy): domain Eukaryota; kingdom Viridiplantae; phylum Streptophyta; class Magnoliopsida; order Poales; family Poaceae; genus Poa; species Poa pratensis. The sequence continues at coordinate 18,829,333 of CAMZMU010000122.1, forward strand.
TCTCTTGCATCAGCAGCAGGTGAGCCCGTGCGTGGTGGTGGGGATGCGCAAGGTGCCGGCGCCGGAGCTTCCGACGACTGTGCGGTGGCGCTGGGGCTGAGGCTGGTGGGGATCTTCCAGGCCTGCCTACTCCCTGCGCGGCGGCGTCATCATCACTGCTTCTCTACCCCATGCGCCGCCATCCCACAGTTTGTTCCTGGTTCGTCGCCGCTTTTCCGTTGCTGACTTCCCTCGATGCACAACCTCCGTCTCTAGCTCCATCTCCTCCACCACTCATTTTTTGCTGCACACAGGAACAGAAGGAGGCCGCCGGAAGATGACTCGAGGGCGCCGGATTGATGCCGTCATCCGCAGCAATCTGGAGTGTGGCGTTGTCGTCGTCCTTTCTCCGTCTGTGTCGCTGTCGTCCTCGCATGGATCTGAGGAATCTCTCTTTCTCTCACTCTTAGTTCACTATCCATGTCCTTCTTCCTGCAATCAGTCACAACAGGAAATCAATGTCCTTGATGCAGATGGACCGGTGGTACAACCACTGGCCAAGCAGCGAGGCGGAGCTGCGGCTGCTGAAATCGACGGTGCATCAGTGAGGGACCAGTATGCCTCCAGTTCATAGCTGCCACCGTCGTCTACACACTTACATGCAGGTTTGTCACTTTGGCCCTTGCTTGATTAACGTTCTATTTCCTAGAAAGTGTTTGAACAAGTTTCATGTCAGTGATGTTTTCCTCGATGTGAACATTGAACTAGGTGTTTGCATGCTGGGATTAATAATCTTCACGGATGTATTAGGTTGGGATTAGATCTGGTATTGGATGCACTAATTTAGGAAACTATGTGACATGAAAAAGTGGAAGTATGGACGAGCTGTTGTATGGATGTGATATAAATCTTCAAATTCATGTATGCATGCTGGTTAACTTATTGTTATTCCTTTAATTAGGTACCATGGATTAACTTATTGCTATTCCTTTAATTAGGAACCATGGATATCATTAATTATTTCTCTTGATCGAGCAAAAGGATGGAGTTCTATGATTCCCGGAATGGATAAATTTCTTATGGTTGAGGTACATCTTATATGTGATCTTAATATGGAAATCCATGTATGAATGTTGGCTAGCTCATTGATTTTTCGGCATTCCGTTAATCAGGTAACATGGATATGAAGTGGCTTATGTTGAAATTATTATCATTATTGATCTCGATCAAGCAAAAGGATGGAGTTCTACGATTTCTGGAGGGGAAAAATAGCTTATGGTTCAGGTACATTTTGATTAGTACCGAATATTCAGTTACTACAGTCTCTTCAATGGCTTTAGCATCTCCATGCCTCTTCTTTATGGGGTATGTTTTTATCCTTTAGAATTTGGTGTAATTTACTTCTTTTGTTATCATGTGTTATATGCAAGTTGCAAGAACTTTAAATGTTGTTCATGTTTCTCGCCAAACGATTTGATGTTTGATATTATTAACCATGCTGGGACTTTTGATTAACTGTATTTGCTACAGTCATACCTTTAGTGTTTATTCTCTGTTTGATGTTGCATATCAGAAGTGGAGAAGCGCAAGGTGAAACAAGAGCAAGGGTTAGTATCATTTTTCTACTGTTATGAGGACATGCATTTCACATCCTTCTCAACAGTCGCCCCTCACGGTAAATCTTGCTTGGTTTCCCTATTGTTTCAATTGTTTGTTCTCCTCAAGCAATATGTAGCAGTTTTTTATATCCATATTTTGAGGTTCTTTAGGAGTAATGCAAAATAGCAAGTGACTGAAATCATTGTGTATGGTTAAAAATGGTGTTTAAAAACCTTGCAAAACAATCTGCCGCAAGTAAGGGCATTCCTCTTTTGAATAAACCACGTATGCAAGATTAGCATGTAAACATTTTTTAGTTCAGCGGTTACTGTTCTTTAGGTTAGTCAAAGAACCTGGGTATTGTTCTATTAACGCACACTGCTAAAATATAAGCTTTAGGAGAAAGTTGGTTGGAACCATTGCCAACGTTTTGTTTTGTTTGGGACTTTGGTCTTTGATACACTAAGCTTACTAGAACTATAAGCATGAATGGTCAATTTGGCTTGTGGGATTTAATCTGCTTCTGTAGTGACACGCTTATGCACATAAAGTACTTATATAAGTTCTATTACCATATATAATAAACAATTCTATATTTAGTCAATAAACGCGTGGTGCCGTGATTTTACGATTATGTCATCAGTGTTTGTATTCTTAATAAACAGTTATATATAAAGATTAATTGTATCCAAGATTGATACAAAGATATCTACAAAAGAATTAGAAATAATTTTCACTATGTGAGGCTATATGCTAGGGTTATTCTTATATGATTACATCGAAGCCATTACTACCTTCTGCTGCTCTAGGTTTTTTTTAGATATTGATAATGATACTTGCTTCTGTTGAGATTCATTCAGTTTGGTCCTTTGATTGGGTTTTAAGTTTTGTGATGTGGTTGTTGTCAATGCAGGATTAAAGAAAATGCTCACACCAGTAAAAATTAAGGGAAGGTTCTCCTCCATGTTTGAGAGGTAAAAGATTGACCTGTATTAATTTCTTGGTATATCTCTATCACAATTTGCTGCTGCCAACTTCAGTTATTTCACACTTTAGGTGATCTCCTTGAACATATTCTTTTTCAGCTTATGGTTCAGACTGCAAAATGTTGGTTGGGTGGTTGTGACCTGAAATAAGTTTTGGTTAGTTCTCCATCTTGGCATTTTGGTAAGTTGGGCAAACTACACAGATGGTTAGGCTCTCAATCCTGATTTTTGTTTTTTGATCTCTTTGGTACAGAAGAATTGGGTATGCAAGGTTTAAAATAGGACTTTCTTTTTTTTTGGTAGAAACTTCAGTTTACTGTTTTCATAGACTTCTATTCAATTGCTGCAAGCATTCGCCTACTATGGACTCATGCCCTTTTATTCAGAACACAAGATTTTGCCTTTTGGCCTTGATGCCTTGGTGGCCACCTCTAACCTAAAGGGTAGTTCTGTTCATGGAGCTTACCTGTGATCTATCTATGGGCCAACGCATGTGATTTGTCGTATTTCTCACATTCTATCATAATTATTTTATTTCATGTGGGTTACGCTCATGGTACATGCATAATAATTTTAATTTGGACCATTCTTTGCTTCTTTCGGTAAGGATCCAATTATGCGTAGTATGATTTTTTTGCTAGATTTGATGCATACCTACCTTTTCCTTCGGTTTATTTTCTCAACAATGAATACATGGGCATATATAGAATGAAATATAACTGCCCACTAGGATAAATCATTTGGAGACAATCAGGATGAATTCCTACACTGAAAATCTTGGTAGAGTGAGTAATGAGCAACAATTACCTATATAAATTTGTATGCACTTTTGTAGAGACCATGTTGATGTATGGTGGAATATTTTGTCATTTCTTATGAGGCGTGTATTGCCGTCTCCACTCTCTTACACTGAACTGACATGTGTAGTTTCTATACTCCTTTGTGACTGTTCTTTTTAAGGCGTGTTTAATCTACAGATTGCTCAGTTTTCCTTGCTTCCCTATCAAATAATTGTTCTCCTTATTTAGGTGAGGTCGTTGTGTATGTATCACAGCAAGACTGCTAGCTCTGGACAAATACTATTCGCCATGTTCTTAATTTTCTCCTTACTTAATCGTTGTGATCCGTGTTCTTTTCTCTATCCTAAAATTGTAGTACATATACGACATTCTCCACGTGTACTTATTTGGTAAGCACTTATCATTAATTTATGTTGAACAACCTGTCATGTCATACAATTGATGCTTACATAGCGTTTTACCAACTGATAATAATATACAAACTCTAATTCAAGTGAAGCTGATCAGTTCCCAGGTCACTACCTAACTCTCTCTCCCTCAGCCTCATATAACATGAAGAGCTGCCTCGATGAGAACATCTATGACAATATAGATGGTCATGTTGGTGCCTCCATCTGCCTATCCAACCTGCCAGCCGGTACTCCCTAGCTATATTTTTAGGCCTCTGCTATCTATGTTTACCAATCTCTGTCCACGGTTTGTAAATGATGTAATGATTTGACTTATATATATCATGAAGAATAGTAATTGTTTACTTCATGTCATATTAATTATGCGTATCATAGCGTTTTACCAATCGATTACCACTGTCGAAGGCGGGTGGCGCGGCTTGCCGCGCCAGGGGATCTAGTTGATCTGAAGCTGGTAGCCCCATGGAAAATGGAACAACCTGACCTCAAGGATCACCGGTGAATTAAGTGACGAAGTCGTCCACCATGCACGCGGAGAGCATAATCGGCTAAACGCTATGAGCTCAAGTTTTTCTAAATGGGCACATAAGCCATGCTAGCTAGTGTCCACTAGTGATGAGCCGTTAGTACTTGAAGGCAACCTGGCACTCGGTCGTCAGTACTGCATAGTACCATCTGGATTAGCCGTGAGTATAATGGCTAGGTTAAGTTTAAAAATTTCGGGCTAAACTAACCGCGACCACCGGAGCTCCAAATGGCAGCAGCAGGGTACGAAGACATCACATCGGTGCTAGTTGTTACTACTGATCCCTGCTATCAACATATTCCGTTATACTACAAACATGTAAAGGCACCTACATTTGGCGGCGTAAGAGGATCCCGTCGAATATGTGTACGCATTGGGTTACAATTGAACTTGTAGTTACATGGTGGGTTAGTTGTTGGAGTCGAACACTTGTAACATCGTGGGTAACCAAGATAAATTAGTCGCAAGCTGATAGTTTAGACATGAGATACCATAGGAGGACGGTCCGGTGCACGTGGCAGGGCGCCGGACCGGTGTGGCGGTCGTGATCTTCGTGATGTGTATGTGCACCTAGACGTGGCGGTCGTGATCTTCATGATGTGTATGTGCACCTAGACAGGCTTGTCGTCGCATACGAGGAGGCTGGGGCTTCTCCCCTTTTCTAAAAAAAAAGGCTTGTCGTCGCAGGCACTATGATTAGTACATGAGAGGAGCTCCTGTTTGGACGTTGATCGATGAACTGCGTTAACAAATATGTCATTTGTTGTGATTGGTTGTATCCAGTATGATCAATATGTGCATACGACGCTAACAGATCCGTCGATGCATGTTGTCGTGCGAGTCTAACATCCTTCCATTAGATTTCATGGTGTTAGCTACAAAGAATCCTTTACATTTCAATACTATAATGTAACTCAAAATAATTCTTGTATTAAAAGCCTCTCATATATTGTTATCTCTTCTATGTGCTTTTTTTTTCCGGGAAAGATCTGATGATCTTACAACAAGGTCCTTACAGAAAGATCCAGAACAAAGGGAAAATTACAACTTAGTCCAGCTGGAACCCGATGTTGACGACGAAGAACAGAACGTGCCGCCGGCGCGCCGCCGCTGCTCCTCCACAGACGCCTTGGATCAGGAGGAGTCCCTCTGCGGACGGGAAGTCGACGAACCTCGGCTCCAAGAAGCCTCCACCCTGCACCGCCATCGCCATCGCCTTGCCGTACATCATCATCACCTTCGATTGCTTCAAACGCCCGGATCCGCCGCACCTCGGACTCCGGTGAGGGAAGAGCACGCACAACAGCACCAGGGGGCTGCGAGCGCGCACAAGGTGGCAGATCCGCGGCGGAGCTCCGCAGAGCACCACCACCGAAGAGGAGAACCTCCGCCCCAAAATGACACACCAACCGCGCCGCCGTCTCCTCAACGCCGCCGGCATGGAACCTACTCAAGCCTACACTATATACACGACGAGATCCGGGGTTCCCCCACCCTCCCGCCGCCGGAGCGGCCGGCGGAGGGAGGGGAAACCAACGAATCGCCGCCGGCGAGGTGGTTTGACTAGGAGTTTTCAGAAATCGCCTCTCTGGCACTGTAGCGGGGGAGAGAGAGTCCAAGGTCTGCTCTTTATCTCTTCTCTTCTATGTGCTTGGCGGTCCACCATAGCTCCGGAGGCCCTCGGGCCATTGGAAGGCCTGGCGAACCGTGGCTTCTCGCTGACGGGAGGGGCTGGCTCCTCCTTTTGGCAGGGTAAGAGTTTCTAGAGGATGACAACGATGTCCTATTATAGCCCTTGAGTCGTAATATGTATTTCATTTTCCTTCCTTGTTCCGAAGGAGTTGGATCATGTTTCTGCTCCGGCGGTGTCAAGGTAATCCTTTATCACACAACAAACTCACTAACTCATGATACTCAGCTCTGGCATCATGCGCTATAACGCCATAGCCTCCAACGGTGTGAGAACTAAACTTATACATTCATCTAATTGACCATGCCTTGAAAAAATATACCGCAAATGTTTACAAGACTTTGTCATCAACAGTCGCACTTATACCCCCTACCTCAAGATACACCCTAATATTTAGAGATTGTACACCACGGTTCTTTAGTAGAGTAGAAATTGTAAAAGCTACGCTTGAGATTATAGAGAAATGGGCAGCCCACATTATTCTGAGTGTGGAATAAAAGATTTCATAGAAAAGAAACTATACAATACTTAAAATGTTGTTCAATATACAACGGTATCACTGATTCCACACTGGCTCAGTAAAAAAAGGTGACATGAAAAAAAGCTATCTAGCAGTCATGATAGATATGGTCACATTATTAACACTACATGGCTGAGTAGCAATTGATGCCCCTTCATTGCATCCACTTAAATTGAAATATGCTGGTTTCTTGGGCTCACTAAGGACCATAGTCTTGCTGCTTAGCATCGCAACAACGTCCAACATGGTCGGTCGATCAACTGCATTCTCTTGTACACACAACAATGCAATGTTTATGCACCTCATTATGTCCGCGGAGTGAAACTTGGGAAGCAATGGCGCATCAATGATTTCGACCCATCTTGCATCTTTAAATAACTGCCAAGCCTACATGAAATTTTATAACATACTTAGGTTGGCCACCAAATAAAATATCATATACTTTGATGTTATATTGTTGTCTATGCACTCACATATCCAAGGAGATTGATGTAAGCTCCACACTGATTGTTACCAAAACTCCTTTTCCCGCTAACAATCTCAAGAACTAAAACACCAAAGCTGAATACGTCTGATTTGATTGAGAAGTGGCCTTGGGAAGCATACTCAGGAGCCATGTAGCCACTAAAATGATGTAATAATGTATGTCCAATTACTATATTGTTGACATTTAATAGAAAATGCTCATATGTGGAGTAACTAATGTGTAACTTACTATGTGCCGACCACTCTCCTCGTAGTGTTTCCTTCTGTGTTATCTGAGCAGAATACTTTTGCGAGTCCAAAATCTGAAATTTTAGGATTCATTTCATTGTCCAGTAGAATGTTGCTTGGCTTAAGATCTCGATGTATCACAAGCAACTGGGAGTGCTTATGTAGGTAAAGAAGACCATGTGCTACCCCTTCAATTATTGCTACTTGTTTAGAACAATCCAGTAAAGCTCTTTTATTTCCATCTAAGTAGCAATAACATATTAGTATGACAGGAGAATATTGAAACTAGGTAATGAAGCTATACTCACAGATCTGACAAAAACTAGAATTGAGTAGTGTATAGTGATTATTTTGCTTCGATAAGCAGTATTTAAAGTAAATAAAGAGATGAAAACACATACCAAAGATGAAAAAATCCAGGCTTTTGTTGGGCAAGTATTCATAGACCAATATTTTCTCCTCTTCCTGAGAGCAACACCCCAACAGCCTAACCAAGTTTCTGTGTTGGAATTTGGCTATGAGTTGGACTTCGTTCTTAAACTCTATAAAACCTTGTCTAGAATGTGAAGCGAGTCTCTTGACTGCTATCTCCAATCCCTCGGGAAGCCGGCCCTGGAAAAAAATATCTACTATATAACTTAGTTCCCAACAAAAGATGAAAATAACCAATTTACCTTGTATACAGCGCCAAAGCCACCTTGTCCAAGTTTGTTTTCATCCGAAAAGTTATTTGTGGCCTCCATTATCTGTTCGAAGTCAAACACCGGGAAATCCGAATTCTTCCCTTGCCAAACTAGATGTTCCTCTCCCTCCAAATTCTGAACATGTCGTGATCCTTGTAATCTCATTACTTTACCTAAATATATGATTGAGAGATGGTGTAATTACACTTTAATGTGGTACAATCCTACCAGATTAACATTGTTAACATTAAGTATAGGCATAGTATTATTACCACTGATTGTAGTAAGTGATAGTCGTTCTGTTAACAAATATAAGACGAAAAATTATACATGTCGACAATATTTTTCAACTTTGATTACCAGTACTGCGGAAGTATAAAAAATTGCATGCAAGAATATACTTGTCTTGTAAAAATAGTGTATTTCATATATCTTAGTACTATTTTAATATTTGCATACAACGAGAATACAACGGAGCATCATTTCAGATACCTATTGCTGGAATTTGGTAATAGGCTTATCCCACCGACCGCGCTCACGGCGGTGTGGGGAGCAGGGCCTCCAGAAGCCCACATCTTTCGATCCCGCGACTACTCATGTTCGTCTTCCACGGCCGCATCTGAATACTTCGACTCCAACACCATGACGGACGACGCTACTAAGCATGCTACTGATGATGATGTTGCCGCGGCCAAGGCGATTGCGACTCATGTGATCTCGTCGCTGGTCATACCATCCTCGACCAACTCGTACGTGATGTGTTCCCTCATGTTCATTCCCACCATGATCTTGCATATGCAATCGATGTAGATGTGTGCTAGGTTGTTGCCTATTATTTTGTCACGTGTCTAATCTGTCATGCTAGGTTGGATTGATTTAATACAAAAATGCTAATTATTCAACACGTATTGTCATATACCTTTTTTTTGCCTTTGGCGAGAGTAACAGAAGAGGCAGAGAAATGTTGTTGCCGCTAGAGGAAGTATAACCACTGCAATTGCCCACAGCTTGGCTGTACGTCCTGATATATATATGAACTTGTAAGAATGTCGAATGAACATGTGAACAACAACAACAACGGCGTCAACCTTGGGGCCGGACTCACTCTTGTTTTTGGTCGTAGCAGACGCAGGCGCAGGCGCAGATGGCTGCCCGAGCCCGATACGCAGCATTGGTTCGCTGTCGTAGTACTGGTACGCCTCGTACCTGAAATAACACCGTACGGCGCCCATCTGGCCTCCCATACGAAGGGACTTGGTGAAGGTTACCATACCGAGGAGATTACTCAGGCACGCCATACAGTCCCCCGCGGACAGGTCCGGCGTGCACTGCGCCAGGGAGTACATCAGAGGAAAGGGAAAGCCCATGTTCATGTCCATGACAGCCGTAGCAAACCGCATCGGCTTCGTGCTGGCCGCCGCCCCCGCAACAGTTTTCCCCAACAGCTCCTGAACCCGGGCGCCGGCGATGAGGCGGGTTTCGTTCTTCTTAATGTTCCACATCTCAAGGGCTCCATGCCGCCTATACCGTGGTGTTTGGGGGCGCCGCTAGGATGTCGTCGACGCTGTAGATGAGCATACACGAGTCGCCATAATAGGAGACGGCGTCGTAGCACTGCTGCGGCGGCGGTAGCGTCTGGTTCAGCAGCATGTCGAAGGTGCTGGCGACGCACTCGGCACAGGTGGTGTCGTTGAGGACGTCGCCACGGCAGAGAGCGAGCGCGTAGACCGTGTCGGGGCCTGGCCGAAGGTGGCGGCGGCGAAGTGTACAGGGGAAGAGGACGTATTCTTTGGTAGGGTGGCGGCGACGGACCTGAGGTTATCGCAGAATGCATCGGTGGCTGCCAGGAGAGGTACCGTGAGTAGGAGGAGGAGGAGGATAACAAGGATGGCGCCGACGGCCACCATGGTTACCCTGATCGGCTTGCTGGAACTGCTAGCTTCTACTTTTTCTTCTCCCGACACAGATGATCAACTCGATCAGTCCGCAGGAGGCAGGGCCTATGACCTACGGCCTTATCTATCAGAAATCACTATCGGCCAAAATGAAAACAAAAGGAACACAGCCTTTCTTTAGATGATCTCAACGTCGAAGTGGCTTTCAGTAGTGACTAAATAGTAGTCAACATTCAACTCCGTTGAACCATTCACTTGGTCTTCGGCCGGCTAGCTAGAATAGAAGAACACGGTAGATTGGCCTGTTTTTCTTTATTGGCAGTTATACAGGGTCTAGGGTCTCGGGCGACTGAGATTTTGTTAAGTCTTAAGTCGATCTAGAAAAGTGCAGCCGTAGTTCGAAGAAAAGCCGAGTGCGAAAGTGCAACCGGGTGCGAGTTGCACTTTACACTCAACCAACGAAAGAATAGATCCAGCCATGGATCCTTTCGATCGCGTCATTCATTCTCCTGTGCAAGCAGATGATGGTCATGTTGAGTGGAAGTATGATGCAGACGGAGGACTTAGATGAAGAGCAGGAGCTTGTGGGTCTGGGTGGCCACGGCAACGACACCAGCAGCCTAGGCAGGTCGGCTCGTCGAGTGTTTGATGTTTGGCTCTAGCCCCATCATCAGCGGCAACAAGGCCTCCGTGGTGGGGACTATGGCAAAGTCAACACCGCCTCGACCACCAAGTGTTCGAGGCAGTGTTCCAGCGCTAACAACAACGCTGTTCAGGATGAGGCGTCGTCTCTGCAGCCCCGATTATGCAGCAACTCGGCACTCTCAAGCCGGACACGCAGATGCCCACCACATATCCGACAGGGGTCTTCTGCATCAGCTTCGATGCCATGTGAGCTAAGCGAGACTCGAAGACTATACAGGCAAAGCTTGTTGCTTGTTGTCCAGCCCTACTCAGCTGCAACGCTCCTTGCACCCACACCACCACACCCTACAGATCATCTCGGATTACTTCTTGATTGACCACCGCCATGGCCTTTGTGGATGGCATCATGCACGCCCTCCACAACACACACATGTACATGGCTGCTACCCGGCCGTGTTGTCTGTTCCTCTAGTTCATCTTAACGACAGATATGCACCTTTAGTCCACCCGGACACCGGCCTCAACATTACATCAATGGGGCTTTGGATGGTGTCACCACCACCTTCTTGTGATCACCGATGGCACTGCCTCACATCTCGATGCCCCTTACCAAACAGGTGCCAGAAATAGTTCCACCGGCATCGACCTTACAACACAAGGTGCAGGTGCCACAACGCATGCATTATATTGCTTCTGCTTGTATTTTGCGCATTGCCTACACTTCGGCACTATACCATTTTATGCAGCTTTGGAGTCTCGTCATTTGGAGTCTGCATCAGCATAGTGCACTAATGCATGAGTCAATTCCACAAATTGCAGGCAAGATTTAATCAGAGAGTAGGATCCGTATAGGTGTGGAACATCAAGTAGAACTGCTCACTGAATTAATTGATCATGGGAAGGCTTTCCACAAGTGCATCCATTGAATAACCAAAGAGTTCAGATTCTTTGTGCTCTAATCATAGGATCAAACCATGATCAAGGGCCCTTTAATCCCCTCCCAAATCCCCCAATGTTCTCTATAGATTGCTAGGCCTACCTCCACAACCCTAGAATCCATCTCCAATCCGCATTCTCAGTGTGTACCTGAGCTAGGTTCGTGACAAACTTGCCCACATGCCACCAGGGATGAAGACGGACTGCAGATAAATTCACAGTATGTCCAGGGTAGCAAAACCAGCGTAGGTTCAAACGGTGTAATCGGATCATACAAAAGCTAAAATCAGTTATTATTGCTAGGACATCCACTCCAGAAAAAAACTCACAGAAGCTCTTATTAAAACATTCCACAATACGAGACTCCCACTCTGGGAGGTTCGGTCTCCGCTCTCAAAACTGCGAGAAGAAAAAAAAAAGGTGTGCTCTACATCGCCGCATCTCTATATCTGAGCACCGAGCTCCAGCATCAGGGTGTGGTTCGACGCGTCGCTTCCAGGGCCGCTGAACTGGATGGGACCTGTGTTGTAAGAAAGATTGACGAGTTAGTGCATTACTTCAGCTGCTATTATAGTTATTGCTGGCGATTTCCTCGTTACATACCAGGGCTGATGTACCGGTTCTTGAGGGCCCATTCATCTCGCATGGAAGCGAACTTCTTGAATGGCGCGGCTGAAAATGGCAATTCAAGAAATAAGATTATAGTTCATCGATGTTGGCATCTTAATTGTTAATAGTAAGAGAAGAGATAGTGCTTCGTACCATCAAGTTCCACCATAGCCTTCTTGATCACTGGCTTGAACTTGCCTGATCATATGAGAGCGCAAGAGGTTAAAATTTGATGCTAGTTGGTCCACGAAATAAGAAAATGAATCTGTAACATTTCATCAGAAGAACTTTGCTCCAAATAATCTTCATGGCGAATGAAGAAAAACACTGGATAATGAGGTGTTCTAGAAAATTACCATGCCTCCTCTCAACGTCCATCAACGCCGTCAATGCAGTTCCTCCAACGGTCCATTCTTCCACAGGAGCAGCGAGGTTACCAACCTACGCCAGCAGAATACACACAAGGTAAAACTCAACCATGGAAGTAACAAATAATAATAGCTTGAAGATGATCATATTCTGTTTACTTTGTGAACATCTATGCCATATCAAGTGATGAATATGGGGTGGGAACTGGAAGAAATATATGACAATGTTTGCATGATTGGGAAATGGGTCCACGGAATTGAGGTAAACAACATAAATATGCATCCAGAATAGACGGTTAATCAAGTGACAATGCACATGTATCTAAAAAGTCATGCGACAAGAAAATATAGTGAACATACCGACGAAATAAGTCCCGTCTTTCCAAATTGGAGAAGAGCCCCAGCACCATAGCCCAATGCATAGCAGTAGCTGGAATCAAAATTGGTAGGAAGGCCGCATCTTCCTTCATATCTGCAATATTAAAAAGCAACCACAATAAGAGAGTGTTTGTTAACTTGGACAATGCAATAATGTACACTTACCCAAAGAAGTGAGACTGGCCTCTGAAATGTGCTGAGTACTTCCCCTCAGCTCTTCTCTTCTCCGATTCAGTTTCAACCATGGCAATAAGCATTTTCTCGGTTTCAATTTTTGCAACCTAAAAAAGAACTTTTAATGTCCGTGTAGCTAAACTTTTTTGATATAAACAGAAGTCGATTTCAGAGAACTATGCCAGGTTAAGATGGTTCAACAATTTTCCCTGTTTATACCTGAACATTGCCATGGGGATCTCTTTCAAGCAAAAGCTGCTCCTGAATTGTTTTGGGCAGGAAGTCAAACAGTTGCCTACATTCTGGTTGAAGCTTGCTTTTCCAAGCCCCTGCCTCGTCAACAACGTCATGTGCCAAAATTTCATTCAACTCTGCAATGAGCTTTTGAACCTGGAGAAGACAGAATGATATGGTAACACAGTCGGTGAAAATACAAAATTGCTGAAAGCATAAAGATTGCCAGACCTCTGGGATGAAATCAATCAAACCCTCCGGTATAAGGATAACACCATAGTTGTAACCAAGCTCTGCACGTTTGGTGATAATATCGGTAATGTAGTCTGTGACTTGCTTGAGTGTTTCCTTCTTCTCAGCAACCTGCATAAATGCAATAAAATTTAAAAATACTGAAACAAAATGTTGACAGACATTTAAGCAGAACAGATTATGTAGCCTATAGTTCCAGAAACTTAATCCTAGAACAAAACAGTGTGAGCTACATACATGAACTAAAGTTAGGTAGGAAAAGATGAAACTGAAATCTGCATATTGTAAAATATGGGTAATCTAAGTAGAAAAAGGCTGGTAACAAGATTTTGTTAATTCAACTTAGAATGGATTTAATATATAAGAAGTTCCTAACCTCTTCACCAATGAGTGCAACATTAGGGTGTGTTTGCAGAGCACACTCTAATGTAATGTGAGAAGCAGCACGCCCCATAAGCCTCACAACTGCATGGCCATAACAAGTACATGTGAGTGGATAAAAACGATAAAATGTTTAAAATAGAGCATCTAATATGTTTGCAGTACCAAACATTCATGGAAATGATGGTATCACGAATTATATAGGTTTGCAGTATGCTGTACAAGGTGGCAATGAGAATGTTGGCATCACATATATAGCTTAAAAATAAAAATGATCAATTCAATTAAATGGTGTAAAATTTAATAAGTTTCTTCTCAAAACAAGATTATGATTAAAATAGTAATTAAATTGCAGTTACAGGGTTTATGTATGCTTTAATAAGTTTCTTCTCAAAGCGAGATTATGATTAAAAAATAGTACTTAAATTGCAGTTACAGGGTTTATGTATGATGTACAGCTTTTTACTGGGCTGTTTGTGAACGCCAAGAATCTGCCAACAAATTTCTTTTCAAAAAGAGATTATATGAGTATAAATACTTAAGTTGCAGTTACAGGGTGTATGTATGTTGTACAGCTTTTACTGGCTGTATGTGAACGCCAAGAATCTGCCAACAATTGTTTGTTACTCTCTTCATGAATTTTATATGATCAACGAATAACTGAGTGACAGTCCAATTCTGGAGTTATCTGCTGCAACAAACAGTATTGATAAAATTTGGTAGTTGGCACTTAGCAACGATGACAACTTCATCTATTTAACTATTTTTTACTCTTGGGCATGTTGCCGAGTGTACAGAAATAAATGGTTCAACATGGTTTAGCATGTTCATAACACTAATAGAGATACTTACAGTGGTAGTATTTGCCTGTTGACCGTGCATCAGTCATCACATTGCCAATCATTTCGGAGTATATCTGAAAAAAGGAGCCACATTGTCATCACATGTTAGTAAATTTCATATTGGTGAAATGTCCTGATTTCACCTTACCCTGAGAATGATATGAGCAGTCATGACCTATGCTAACCCGGCAGCTTGCTGTACTTCATTACACATACCCAATACACGCTGATGCACGAGATACCATTTCAGGGAGTACTGAGAAATTCCAGTTTCCAAAATACACATATACTTTTTTTTTACATGAAAATACACATATACTAATACTGATTACATATATTTTTATCTTCCCATCCCCCAATACTTTCTACATACATATACTTAATGTATCGCTGCATCGGTGTAAGATGACCATATAAGTTAAATACAAGCAATATAAAATTCTAGACTACAATTTGCAGACAACTAGGGATTGATGCTTCAGGACAAAAAAAAAACCTTGCAAGCAGTGTCAAATCCAAAGCTTGTTGGAACCTCCTTGCATTTCAGATCTCCATCGATAGTCTTTGGGCAACCAATAACACGGGTCTTCAAGTTCCTTCCCCTATGATGCAGAAATCACGACTCAGAAATTATCATCTTTTTAGCATGTAAAGTGCAAGATACTCCCTCTGCTCCACATTATAAGGCCAGCATGCAAATGTATTGATTATTTTCGCTGTTTGCCCCTATTTATCACATCTCATCTTTCCTGCATTTATAAGCACTACTCTCACAAACTAATGCATTATCTGTTTCCAATGCACTAAAGTGGGTAGCATGGTCACAATAACATCTTATATTATGGGACGGAGGGAGTATATAGATAATATAGACTACACCTTACAGCATTGTAGGGACTAAAATACAAGATTTAACAGCATACGGCTTCAGGCATTGACAGCAAGTAAGTAAAACCATTTAGGTGAAGCAAGAGAACGAATTGTGGTTTTAGTAGCCAACCTGAAGTACTCGCCAAGGAGGCATGCGTTAGTGTTTGAATCATCACCACCAATGACAACAAGTCCATCCAAATCAAGTCTGTTGACTGTGTCTTCAGCTTGCTTGAACTGCAGTAACACCCAATAGAGTTGAGACAAAGATAACACTAGTGAAGTGAAGTAGTGGTAGGTCAACACAGTATCAAATTCAGAAAAGGGAAAAGAAGGATTCAGTAAGCATTTGCGTATAGGCACACTCATAGACAGACCTGCTCTGGTGTTTCAATCTTGTCCCTTCCACTGCAGATCATGTCAAATCCACCCTGTTGAAAAGGAAAAGCATGACCTTATTATCAACAGTACTGTCCAAATGGTTTACCTGTAAAGGTTATAACACTTTGAAAAAATTCAAAATAGGCGTGTGCCTGTTAAAGGTTATGTTGCCATACCTGGTTTCTGTAGGGGTAGACGAAATCAGCAGTGAGCTCGACGTACTTGCCCTTCATGACCCCAGCTGGGCCTCCCTTGAACCCGTACATGGTGCTGCCCTTTGCACGCTCTTGCAGGTAATCTGCTCATGGGAATTTAAAGTCAACGGCAGGAAAACTTCAGAAAACCCCTGAAACCAACACAACCTAACAAGATCTACAGCTGTACAGACTCAGTGTCAAAGCTCACTTAAAGATGCACCACTCTTAACTATTAACAGATATATCATGGTCATCCTCAGATCTTCCACCGGAGGAAAGAGAGGTTGGCGCAGTGGCTTAGTGGCACTAATCTCTTATTATGCACAGCAAATCACAGTTTAAATTCGTCTTAGCTAGTGCTTATTTTCGCAGATTGCGTCAAGCGAAATAAAGAAATTGAGACCACGCGCGCTCACCGAAGATGCCGCAGATCACATTGTGGCCGCCAGGGGCCTGGCCACCGGAGAGCACGACGCCGATCTTGAGCGGCTTGGTAGCGACCGGCTCGGCGGACGGCACCACGGCCGCGGCCGGCTGCCCGTACAGGTGCGGGAACAGCTTGGCGATCTCATCTACAGAAATAAACAGATCGGACCCCCAACCATCGTCAAATCTCAAGTTAAGCGAATATGAGCCACCCGCGATTCACCCGCGGGGAGGCCGAGATCCAGGGAGGGCATACGATGGACGCATTACTGCTACTCACCGGGGCTTCCGGCGGCGGAGCTGGCGGGCCCGTCGGCGAGCGTGAAGTGGGAGCGGAGGACGGAGGGGAGGGGCAGCTTGTGCGCGAGGCGGTTCGTCTGCACCTCGCTGTACACGGACGCGAGGCGCCCGGGCGTCGGCGCGTTGGCCGTCGCCGAGCCCCCGTTGGAGGTGGCCACCGCCGCGGCCGCCATGCGATGCGATTAGCCGGCGAGGAGAGGTGACGGAGGTATCGTGAGATTTGGAGGAATATGCTTTGGCCTTTCGGCGGAGGGACGGAGGCAGGTGAGTCGGGTGGGCGGGCGCCGGGGGTGTCGCCGCGGGGTTTTATGATGCGATCGATGTGGGCTGGTGCGGGGTGGGCCCGGGTGCTTCGCCCCTGGGTTCGTGGCCGCCTGGCCCTAAATTTAGCAGACGGTATTGGAGTGCCTCCCAAGAAGAACTTGTGCATCTCAAACCAAAGAAAAAAGAACATGACAACATGTGAATATCAGTCCCAAGGAATTTTCAACATTACTTAGACTAGTGAAATGCCCGTGCGTTGCCACGGGCTACGTAAATTTCCTTAAATAACGATGCTCGTGAAATACATGTTTTTAAATAAAACCTACTTATAATATTATGACGACCGGCATAGAAAGAATTTTTGCAAGTGAAACTTGAATGTGCATTTCAACTCTATGGTTATCATGTTTTCGATACAAAACATAATATCATTATTCGCATAACCAATTTTTGGATACAAAGGCAAACATCAGTATAGTAAAATGCCGTGCGTTGCTACGGGAGCGTGTATATTGAGCGTATATACATCATGCCAATATTGGGTATTGATAAACAAAATATATTTCATTGTTAGCGAGGATTACTTACTTCATCGTCTAGCCATCCATCTTTATCTAGCAGACACTTCAAATAACGTTGTTCGACAGATATTTCGTCTATCTTCACCAATACATCGTTTTTTGAAGAGTCTTCGATGACATAGTGAGCACATTCATCCTGATAGGTCAGTGTATAATCTGCAAACAGAAGTTAAATAAAATAAAGCAAGATTATGTTTAAAGTAAAAGCATCGGTACAGAAGTTAGAGGAATTAATGAATATATTCTACCTTGTGTGAGGTAGTCATACGCGACATTATTTGTTATATGCTTAGATTCATCTTTTTCTGGAGATAATGCCAGCCTAGTTGGCCACGGAGGTGATGGCAGTGGATCTTCATTTATCTGCTTATCTGATTCCGAACTAACCACTTCGGAACATTCAGAAACCAGGGTTGATGTGGAGATGGTAGGTGATGACAATGGATATTCCAAACTAATTGATTCGGAACACTTCGCTTTTTTTGAAGGCCGCTCATCAGAATCTTCCACAATGTTTGTTTCAACGTTTTGTTCCATATTCTGCAATCACAACAAAGTGGAACACTAAGATACTAAGATACTTACGATAGCATGGAAAGCCAACCTTTTCTGGAGGTTCAGCTATGAAGTGGTGTCACAAGGCAAATCTAATGAGGTAGATAATCTGGTTTGGTGAAGCTAATCAGGTTTCTTAAAGAGTGTGTATACGTACCATTGGTGTAGCAGGGACAGACGGGGTTCCAGCGAAGTGTAGACGGCGGCGTTCCGGCGAAGGCGAGACGTCGCGTTCCGGCGAAGCTGAGACGTCGGACATGTCGTCTCCAGAGCGTTCCGGTGAAGTCGAGACTGCAGCCATGTCGTCGCTAGCAAAGTCGAGACGACGGCAATGTCGACAAGCAGAATCGCGAGACTGGTGTATGTCTTCGGATAGATCTTCCTGGTTCCTGGTTTCGCTGCAGTTTTATAGGCCTCCCGTAGTCCCGTGTCGAAACCGAGCCCGTATCGAAACAGACTTCGTTTTCAGACAGAGTTCGTTTTCAGAGTAAGATCGGCAGAGTTGCTAAGGTAGGAGACCCCTGGAATTATGGGCCTGGAGCGTGCGTGGGCCTGAAGCGTACGTGGGCCTGGAGCATGAGCACGGAACGCGTGACCTTCGTGACGCTTGGAGTAAAAAAGAAAAAAAAAACCTCGCATCATCCGCTCATCCCCTCCCCTCACTCTCCCTTTGCAGCTGCCTGGCCGACCGCCTCCATGGCCGCCCCCTCCCTCACTCCATTGCTGCCGCCATTTCTTGCCGCTGGCAGCTCGCCGTCTTGCTCTCCTTCTTCCTCGCCTCCACGCCGCCGGCGTCCCCGCTCCTCGTCGGCACCTTCCCCGTCCTGCTCCGCGCGCTCGCCACGCACTCCCCTCCGCTCCTCGACGCGCTCCTCCCCTTCGCGCTCTCCTCCCCGTGATATGGTCTCCGGCCAGGTCTGGCCAGGCCGCCGGAGGCCGCCATCGGATCGGCGCCGCTTCAAATCCATCCATGGCTTTTTTTACGATTTCTTTGCAGCGGTCAGCTGCTTAGTCCTTTGCCACGCCGCGGCGCCGCCCCCGTCCTGAATGAACCCTCTTTAAAACCCGCCACCGACTCCTGATCTCACACAAGCTCTCTGCTTTCTACCACCGGCCGCCGGAAAGTGACACTCATACAGGAGCGAGCTTCGCGAAGCGGCGGTGGGGATGGCGATGGGGCAGGTGAAGGCCGGGACCAGGCCGCCGTGGCTGGGTCTTGGGGCGGCGGTGTGGCTGCAGTCGTCGGCGGGCACCAGCTCCGCCTTCGCGCTCTACTCGTCCGCGCTCAAGGTCGCGCTCGGCGCCGACCAGAGCGGCGTCGCGCTGCTCGGGGTCGCCTGCAACATCGGGGACAGCTTCGGCCTGCTGCCCGGCGTCGTCTGCAACAAGCTCCACCCGTCCCTGCTCCTGCTCGTCGCCGCCGCGTCCGGGTTCCTCGGCTACGGCGCCACCTGGCTCGCCGTCTCCGGCATCGCGCCCGCGCTGCCCTACTGGCTGGTGAGCGCTCAGATCCCCTCACTGTTTCAAGCCTTGATCTGTTCTGGAAGCACTTGGAACTGCTCTGCTGGATTCTACCTTGTGGGTAGGATCTTGAGGGTTGTGCTCTGATGGGCGATAGTCCAAACAGAGCAGTGTATTTCGTTTTCAGGTATTTACACAGCCGGACTGCAATTCTGCTAACATAGCATAGAATTGAGTTCCTACTCTATGTCAAACCTTTTATTTTAGCCAGAAAGGAGAGTAAATTATGTGTTACAAGCAGCTCTTTTATAACCAGATTTCAGTCAGCATCAGAACCATTGGAATGGTGAAGTTCACGGTTCAAAATTATTGTTTTTATCTCTCCTTGGACAAAAATAGATGATGATAGAGAAGTACCTTAAATTAGTATTTTGTTCGCTTCAGGCTACTTCAAGAACACAGAGGCAACACAGTCCACAGTGACACCCGATGGATGGCTCAAGACCTTTGATCTCTGCTACATCGACGAGGATGGATATCTCTTCGTGGTCGACCGTCTGAAAGAGCTGATCAAATACAAAGGCTATCAGGTAAAGATTACTGAATAACACAACACGGATATATCTTGTGAAAGGCAGGCTTATAGATTTATGATTGTTTCTTACCATCTGAATGCAGCAGTGTAATATCGGATTAACTCGCTTTGGTTCGAGCAGAAATGGCTTGCTGAATCCATCCGGAATCTGTGTGTAATTGGGTCGATTTCTGGAGTATACAACTGTAGCAGCGCTAGATTGTTGGGACAGGCCGGCAGTGAAGTTGGACGGTGCAGGAGGAAGGTGAGCGCCATGTAGTGGACGGTCTCCATTGCCAAGCTTGTTCGTACAATATGTTTTCTTTTGGTTCTCTGATTGGTCTCTCCATGTTCTGTATAGTTAGGTGTACAATATGTTTTCTTTTGGTTCTCTGATTGGAGCTGAAGTTCTCCTGTAGGTTCTGAGTGAGCACTGTTGTTGATTATTCCGTGGACAAGGTCTCTTGCTATTTATTTGATGATGTTGAATCAGGTATGCATCGTAGCTGTATCATAATAAATATTTCAATTTGCATTAGAATTATGTTTCTATTGAACTACATGCGTGGGCTGCAGTTTATATTGATATTTGTGCTTGTTTTCGTTTCCTGCCATTCAAGGAGAATATGGATAGCCTTTTTTTCTTGTTTTCGTTTCCTGCCATCAAGAAGAATATGGATAGCCTTAGTTTCTCAAATATTATAAGTTAATTGAATGCTCCTCCCTTTAAAGATTATTTTGTCATCACAGATATCTCACGTGTAAACAAAAAATGCACATAGATATATATTCATCTAATAAATAGAAAATTCAAATCTGTTTGCATCCGTAACATTTTAAAAGACATAATGATCATCAAGGAATTTGCTCAAATCCGGTCCAGCGAGTTCAAGTGCTAAGGACTTCCTTGTAGACTATGTTCACTGTGGTCGTTACTAAGCACTCGGTTCTTTTTCTCTTCTTTGAATTCTTGGGCTCGTCCTTTTTATTGACCTTGAGAGTGGTTTTTTTTCTCTTCTTTGAATTCTTGGTCTCGTCATTTTCATTGACCTTGAGGGCTAGGATCTTAATGTTTCTTTTCGATGTGGCTCTGGACAATGCGACGTACAACTGACCATGAGAGAACACCGGCTCCGGCAGGTACACGCCTACAATCGGGATGGTCTGCCCTTGCGCCTTGTTGATCGTCATGGCAAAGCTAAGCCTGATCGGGAACTGCTTCCTCTTGAATCTGAACGGGAACATGTCACCGTCTGACGGACAAAGAGGTATCCGAGGTAGAAACACCCTCTCCCCAGCGTGCTGCCCCACCACAATCTCTGCGTCGATGGCATTTCTCTGGAACCCACGGACGACCAGCCTCGTGCCGTTGCACAATCCATTAGCCGGGTCAATGTTCCTCAACAGTATAATGGGGCAGTTGATCTTCAGTTTAAGCGCGTGCGGGGGCATCCCAGTAGGAGCCAGCGAGTTAAGAAACTCTTGAGCATAGAAGCCATGCGGATCATCCTCCGCACTATCAAAGCTATGGTAGATCATCTCCTCGCCCTGAAAACGCTCAATCATGCGCATGTTTATTCCATCGACGTTGTTGTTCTTTGTGGAGAGGATCGCTCGAGAAGTCATATAATCTGGATTTTCCATGTTTTGGTCTAGGGCAGGAAACACATGGTCGATCAGCTTGTCTATGTCAGCTGCATCGCCCGTAGATGTGATACAGATATCTTCTGGTAGGTGGATATTTCCTTCTGTGTCGGTTTCCTCGGTGCCGTTACCTATCCTCAGCAAGTAATCCGCGAACCACTGGTCGTTTTGCGCCCTCATGTTCTTACGAGTTTTAGTTGGCGCATGCCCTTCCATAGGTTCGAACTCCGCAGGCTCGCGTCGATTATCTGACCTCGTGACCCTTTCCTCACTACCGGAAGCACTTGCCTGAAGTCCCCACCGAACACGACAGTCTTGCCTCCAAAAGGTCGGTGGGGGCAGCCCATGATGTCGCGCATGCTTCTGTCCAATGCTTCAACTGCCTGTCGTTTTGTCATGGTGGCCTCGTCCCATAGTATGAGTTTAGCCATCCTCAGGAGCTTGGCTGTGCCACTCTGCTTGGTGAAGCTGCATGATGCCCCTTCTTCAAGGTTTAGTGGGATCTTGAACCTCGAGTGGGCTGTCCTGCCTCCAGGCATGATTGAAGCGGCGACACCGGACGTCGCTGTGGCCAGAGCGATATTTCCCTCTCCACGAACCCTGGCGAGTAGTGCCCTGTAAAGGTATGTCTTCCCAGTACCTCCCGGACCATCGACGAAGAATACGCCACCATCGTCGCCATCAACTGCCCGTAGTATCTCGTCGTACGCAATCCTTTGCTCGGTGTTTAGTAACGCTGCGAGAGCAGCGTCTTCCTCGTCAACCTTGATGCTGGTTTCCTCGATTATCTCCCTAGCCTCGCCCCCAGTGTTGTCATATGTCTCGTCAATGTCCGGAAGAGGGAAGGACTTTATGTCTTTGCCCATGGATTGTAGCATGCCCCTTATATCAAGCAACACCATCTGCTCCACCGCTTTTGGACACGTGTGTTGTCGCCGGTAGTCGTCTGACATCGCCTCAAGGTGTCGATCCCAAAGACCACGCACATCGCCAGGCTCACAAAATACTAAGATCGTTGCGAAGAGCCTCCTGAGTGAGGCTGGCATGGCGAACTGCTCTGACTCAGTAAGACACTCATCAAGCGTGTTGTCAGCCTCGATTAGACCCTTCTTCTCCGCGGCCTCACGAAAGGTATCGCATAGCACGCCATCAACGGTTCTGAGGTCTTCGAAGGATGTCGAGCCTGGTACGTGGTTTAGAAGCACCCTAAGAAAGTACCTCTCCCCTCGGCGGGATTGGCTGTCACGATTCGGCCTACTTGGTGAACATCTATTTTCCTTTTCTGCCAAAACTTTCCTGGTTGCCATGTGAACCATCCTGGAAAATCCCTGTAGAGAATATCTCGAGCCCACTCATGGTTCTGGTTAGCCACAAAATACTCTGTTAGCATGGACGCGTTCTCCTGGGCAGCGACGTCGTTTAGGTTGTCCCCCTCTTTGAAGGTGACTCTTTGCATATCTGGGAGATGAAGAGGCAGCTGTAATACTGACGGGTGCATCTCAGAGAGATTGAAGCCAAATATCCTCCACATGGCTTCAGGTGGTGTAATCCACCGTGCGTCGATGAATCTCTTGATCTCGTCTATGTTACCATCGGCGTCGGGCTTGTCTATGTTGAATGAAGTCTGATCGTGGCCCTTGTATATGTACTTATATAGGTACTTGACTGCCTTTATGCTGGAGCACACCTCCACGTTGATGTGACAGTTGAACATCTGCAGGAGGTAAGGGTTGTAAGGCACAACCCATCTATTGTCGAGCGTTGCACCGCGGACCTTCACTGAACGGTCGTCCTTCCGTCTCCGATAAACGGGGTATGAGTCCTTTCCCTGTATGGTGGTCTCGTTGAACGTCCGTGGGTACTTACACTTGCATGACCCATCTTGCATACACACGTTGTTTGGCTTTAGGGCACCGCATGGGCCATGCATCATATGTTTCACGACCATGGCGTGTAGCTCCGGGTACTTATCCTTGTCTGGGAGCTCTGCTGATATGAGGCGGTCATACTGCTCTGGCACAACGAGCTTATAGTTGGAATCCATGATCAATAGGAAATGGGCATGTGGGAGGCCCCTCTTCTGAAACTCGACCACGTAGACCCACGCCTTCACAACACCCAATATGTTCTTCTTGGTGAGCATATATTTCATCGTCTCCAGCTTGGCTTTAAACACTCGAGCCACAATATCTGGCCGGTCCTGCGCGGTTTGGCCTGGAAAGAGGGCATCCTGTATCTCCTGCCAGTTTGGGTTGCATGTCATCGTCAAGAAGATGTCGGGCTTGCCGTATGTCTGTACCAATGCCATGGCGTCCATATGCCTCCGCTTCATGTCCCGGAAACACCCCTGGAATTTCCATGGTAGCACAATCCTTGTGCCAACAGCGCTTGCTCGAGTCTCTCCGGCCGTGATGCTATCGACAATGCCTTTATATAGATCAGCACGTATCTGTGGCTGGTGCTCCCTGATCCAATTCAACCTGCAGCCCTCGATCTTTATGTACATGTCCACCGCAAATTGCTGGAAAAGACGCCCTCCATGCAGTATGGGGTTGAATATAGCAGGACGCGTTTGTAGTCGGTAACAGTAGTAGTCCCTGACGGAGACGCATAGACGGCCACCTCCCTCTGTAAAGAAAAAAGAATGTCATGCAACATATGCCAAGGAAGATAAAAAGAATGCACAAGGATTAGAGATAGCCGAACCTGGATCATCTTCACGATCTGCTCTTGGTAGCTGCGCAAGGTTCCAAGACTTATCACGTTTAGGTATATTCGGATGCCAACCAAGCTCACCCTTTGGGAAGAAGAGGGGGTACGAGAGCGGGTCATAGCATCCCTGTGTGGCATGTATACTATGCCTCTCGTTATTGTTACCGTAGAGGATAATGTTGCGCTTGAACCTATTTGCCAGGTCGCTGCCCTCAACCCATATCGCAGCCACCTCGGACGACACCGGTGTGTTGTATCTCCGTTGGTCTAGCTTTTTGTCGGTGTTTAGTTCTATGCGGTAGTCCTCAAGGTTATCCTTGTGCTCGCCCAACCTCCTAAACGTCTCGGAGTAGGGGTTTCCTTTGAGTATTTCCACAACCTTGCTAACGACCTCCTGGTCTAGTTCCTTGGTGGCTTCCTTGCGATGGATCAGGTTGGGATCGTCGTCATAGAAGTATAGTTGTAGATGTTCCGGGCGAGAGCCTGGCCCGAACGAATGCACTTTGTGGTACATTTTGCCTTGTGCTCGGAATGTGTACACCCCGGACCTCATGTTCGTGCAGTCGTTGTCGAGACTGACGCCAAGGGTTGTGAAGGAGAAGTGGCCGTTGAAGAATCGTATGCTCTCTCGGAAATGTCGACTGTCCGCATCCGCGCTAGACCATAGCCTGACCAGCTCCGGGATGGGCCTTGGTTCAGCCAGCTCAATCTGTCCATTTCGACAACAGAAACCTGGTGTCTCATGCTCAAACTTCTTGGCATGGCAGTTTTCGCAGTCGGGGACTTGCTCCAGTGTATGCGTTTCTGGGAGGTTTGAGTACACAAAGTCAAAAGGATCGATGCCACCCTCGTCGGATAAGTCTATCGGTGTATCGAGGTCCATGTCATCATCGTCAAAACCTGCATAATAGTATGTGACATCAATATATTTTTATTGACTCGTAATAGATAGGGTCGATGGAAAGTCGAGACTACATACCTTCACGTCCATAGATGTAGCTCTCCTCGTCCATGAGGTTTTCGGTTATGATATTCTCGTCCATGATACCGTTAATGAAGGCCTCCAGGTCACCTACAACATTTTTTGATCTGTTAAGTATGATGCATTAATGTGCCATGTCATAAATAAGTTAGTAAATATTTGTGTGTTACCGTCGGTCCTGATGGTATACTCCGGCGTGCTTGTTGGCAAAATTGCTGCATTTGGACACGGCATAGCGATGGATTCAGCGCATGTAGTGTCCCTCTTAGCCTTTGCGTTTTTTCTGCGCCGAGACCTCTTCTCATCAGTTATTCTTTGTGTAGATGTGTGTTGCTCGGCTGCTCTTCTGCGTGCATTAATCTGCTCCTTTCGTTCAGGCGCCAAACTATTCCGCTTGGCTGTTGCTTTGACTCTTCTACGTGCATTAATCTCCTCCTTTTGTTCGGTCGTCAAACTATTTCGTCGAGCTCTATCTCGTTCACGCCTTGCTTGATTTCTATCTTGTGAAATGTTTGCACTTGGTTGCCTTTGATCTGCCATCACCGTACCTGAGCGACGTTCCTGCAAAAAGGTCAGATAAAAAGGTCAGGCACTAATGATGTCAGGCAACGCAAATAGTGTGTATTGCCCCTAAGTAGCTAGAGATCAGATTATTGCTTTTCCATGTTGTATATTCCGTTGACTGAATTTGTTCTTTCCTGTTGTCTTTTTTTTGTTAACTGATTACCTTTCCGTTGTTGTTGCAGGCGTGAGATCAAGCAGCGCACAACCTCGATTTGTCGTCGGCGAGTTGAATCAGTTATTTCGTGGAAATGTCGAGCTTGTCGTGTTGGTGTTACGATCAAGCGATTCCGTTCCTTTTAATGTGTGTCCCATGGCTAGTTGTTTTCGTATCGTAGTCTGATACATGTTCTTATCGTAGTCTGATACATGTTCGACATGGAAACACCCAGCGATTGGTTGTGTTCGTATCGTAGTCTGTTACATTGTTCGACATGGAAACAGCCAGCGATTCCGTTTTTTTTAAAGTCGTAGGGATTTCGTATTGGGCCGACTGAGCGCGTCCAGGTTTTGGAAGGGATGTTTACTGGGCTGCGTCCAGGTTTTGGAAGGGATGTTTACTGGGCCGATACGAACGAGCGCGTTTTCAGCTGTTATTGGGCCGATCCGATCAAGCGCATCTGATCGATCGCGTCCAGATTTTTTAGCGACGTACCTACGGTCGGTTTCTGATATTATATAGTAGAGATGATCGATGCAATCAAATAAAAAAAATATGCAAATATTTTCATTTTAAAATTGCCGGTTCAAATGGACCAACTGGGTTGCATATAGTTTCTTTTTAGGATGCCACTGTTAAAAAACTGGGATACTATGATATTGATGTCGTATGAAATCGACATGTAGTTGTTGCTTTTGTGATTTCAATGGTTGGTTTTGAAAATCTTTACTATTAAGCTTGAATAGGTGGTTGTCTTGGTTCGTACATCGTCCCCCTCCCACCTCGGCCTATGTCTCTCCCAACAAAAACTCATTATGTGATTTCCTCCTTCCAGGTCCTTTCTCCGTAATAACATATTGTTAATTGCGGTTAGACTTAGTCGCTATTGTTTCTCGTGCCTGCTTAATTATCGCATGTAATTTGCTCTTCTATACTCACTTTTTAGATCCATTTGAGGAAAGAGGGAAGAGAAAATAAATCAAAACGCCGTGCACTGCAACACTTAGCATCCCATACTCACATGCTCGCAAAGCGGCCGGCGACGGCATTTCAGAACGCTTTCTTCATCGTTCATATTTGGTGAAGAAGAGGTATTCGACATGCACCTCTCATTTTGTTTTCCTTCTTTTCCCTCGTGTTAAGTTTCCACATCTGACCCCATTTTACTTCTTTGCACTCCATTGGAAATAATCTTAACATTTGAAGGAACTGTTCAGATGCTTCAAATGTGGATTTACAAAGAGTAGCTGGGATCCCTAAGTATTTTTTCACAAGAACATTAGCTTTGATTTTTAGTATTTCATGCATAGAGCAGATTTCATGTGAAGAAAATAGCCAACTTAACTTTAATTACTAGCTGGCTAGAGCTAAGTTCATAGGTTTTAAGGATCAACTTATGTTTATATGCATTGCTCACCAAAGTCTCTCAGAATAACATACTAGCTATCATAAAAAAAATCAAGATGTGAGAGACCCAAGGTGAGTTTAGCCCAACTCGGACTTCATGGGACAAGTGGTGATACAACTCCCCCCCCCCCCCCCCCCCCCAAGAATACCTCCACAAGGTTTGTAAAAATATGAGATTGTCCATTAACCTGTAACTAAAAGGAGACAATTTCCACTCACTCCATAATTTTGTTGATCCTTCTTTCGGAAAACCCTAGATTGGATTGCCCTCAGATAGGATCATTCAACGCGACTATAGGCTTTTGCCATATCAGACTTGATAGCGCATGCGCTAAATTTCCTTTTTTCCCCTCCTCAAAAAAAGAATGCTTTCATAAGCTGTCAACGTATTGTCATATATTAATCTGCAATAAACAAATGCTTGTGAACATACGATCTCTTCGTGAACAAGCTGAAGATGTTTGGCAGAAGTTCATGGCATAACTTCTAGAGAACGTGGCATGGAGCGACTGGTCTAAACTGTGGAAGGCCTTGGGGTTCTTGATCTTGGAGATAAAGACGATAACCGTATTTTTCACCATCTCGAGCATTTCACCACCTTGTAGAAAAATTATAACTGTACCGCACGCCTCAACTTTCAATAACTCCCAATGCTTAACATAGAACGCTACAATTAATGAATCCATATGGACATGGAGAGGATTAGGTCTGCATCATGGATAGCGCCTCAAGGTCTGAAATTGGACCAAAATAAGTTAACGGTACCAAATCTGCGGGATTTGATCTGGGTAACCATAAACAGTTTTTGTGGTACGGAATTTTACGAGATCTACTACGAAATCACTAGAAAAAGGCATGCCGTTGGGAAGGTCCAGCTCACACGCTCCTAACACGCCAAGTGTCACGTTTTACCTTCTCATGTGCTCTATCCTCTATGGTCAATAAGTTGTCAGCTTCTCCTTCCGTGGGAAGCCCGTGTGCATGTGCGATAAATGTCAGAGGGGGAGAGTTCTACATGTGCGACAAGTGTGAGAACGACAAA
Organism: Poa pratensis; assembly: GCA_947311845.1. NCBI lineage: Eukaryota > Viridiplantae > Streptophyta > Magnoliopsida > Poales > Poaceae > Poa > Poa pratensis. The sequence goes on from CAMZMU010000122.1 coordinate 18,858,071, forward strand.
GTTTTGGTGATTCTCCTTCCAATGCGGGGTTGTGATGTTGTACGTGTATTCATTTCGACATTCAAATTTACAAAAAAATAATATTTTAAACCTTTTCCCCGAATTACGAGTCTTTTTCATTTTTGAGATCTCACGTCGAGATCTGTAAAATTAGATTGTTGATTTTTGTGTGTGTGTGTGTGGGTCTCACTGTCCAGCCATGCCCCATGGCCCATCCGAGCGCTCTTTGACCAACCGGCCCGCGTGGCGCAGCCCAGCTTGCACGCAAATTCGAATTCCTCCCGAGTGCAGACAGGAAATAAGCCGGAAACCCGACCAGCCCAAAGCCTTTTTCTACCCAAACCGGCCGACCAAACCGGCAAATCCTAGTCTCCGCGTACCGCGGAGCTAACACCGCTCCGCGTACCCATGTCGCGCAGTGGGCCGGCCCAATAAGGGCACCTCTAGCCACATTTGGTTCTATTGCTTTTCGTGTTCCTTTTTTTCTGTTTGCTTTTCTTTTCCCTTTTTTGTTTCGTTTTTCTTTTTTTTCTTAGTTTCTGTTTTCTTTTTCGTTTTATTTATATTGTACTATTTCTTATTTTTCATGCTCCTTTCTATTTTCTATTTTCTATTTTTCCTCTTTTTACATTTTCTATTTTTTTGGCTTTTCTTTTTTACTTTTTCTATTTTTTTATACTTTTTTTTTGCTTTTTCTTTTTTTTCTTTCTTTGTACGTTAAAAAATTGTTCAAGACCAAATTACGTTCAAAAAGGGTTATCAAATCACGTTCAACATGTTTTTGAAAAATTGTTCCAAATCCGTTCAAACCAACTTTTCCCGTTCAAAAGAGTTGTTACAAAATCATTCAATACTAAATTCTGTTCAACAGGTCTTTTTTCAAAAATCGTTCAAGACAAAATTGCGTTCAATGAGTAACAAAATCCATTTTAAACCATTTATCTGTTCAACGGAGTTTTACAAAATCGTCCAATACCAAATTCTGTTCAACAAGTCTATCACAAATCGTTCAAGACCAAAATATGTTCAATGGGTTACCAAATCCCGTTCAACAATCGTTCCAAAATCCGTTTAAATCAAGTTTCTCTTCAACGGAGTTTTTTTACAAAATCGTTCAATACCAAATTCCGTTCAACGGGTCTTTCAAAAATTGTTCAAGACCAAAATTACGTTCAACATGGTTTTTTTCAAAAATCGTTCAACATGGTATTCAAAAATTGTTGCAAATCTATTCAAACCCTTTTCCGTTCAATAGATATTTTTACTAAATTGTTCAATACCAAATTCTGTTCAACAGGTTTTTCAAAATTTGTTCAAGACCAAAATACGTTCAATGGGTTAACAAATCCTATTCAACATGTTTTCAAAAAATCTGGAAATTCCGTTTAAACCATTTTTCTATTCAACGGAGTTTTTACAAATCGTTCAATACCAAATTTTGTTCAACGGTTTTTCAAAAAACATTCAAGACCAAAAATTCGTTCAACATGTTTTTTTTCAAAAAATCGTTTAACATGTTTTTAAAAAATCTAGAAATTCCGTTCAAACCATTATTCCGTTCAATAGATATTCTTTAGAAAATCGTTCAATACCAAATTCTGTTCAACAGGTTTTTCAAAAATCCGTTCAATAGTTTTTGTTCACCGTCATTTCCTACTCATTTTTTAAACCGTTCAAAATAGTTTTCGTTCACAAAGTTTTTTTTGTTCACTTACTAAAAACCGTTCAAAAATATTTTCCGTTCATGGACCTTTTTTTTGTTCCCTTCTTTAAAACCGTTCAAAAATCGATTTCGTTCATCGGCCTTTTCTGTTCATATTTAAAATTGTTCAAACATAGTTTTCGTTCACCACCTTATTTTGTTCATTTTTGAAATTGTTCAAAGATAGTTTTTTGTTCACAAAGTTTTTTTGTTCAATACCACCTTATTTTGTTCATTTTTGAAATTGTTCAAAGATAGTTTTTTGTTCACAAAGTTTTTTTGTTCAATTTTTAAAAATCGTTCATAAATAATTTCCGTACAAAGACTTTTCTTTTGTTCACTTTTTAAAAATCGTTCCAAAATTTATTTCGTTCATCAGCCTTTTCTGTTCACTTTTTAATAACCGTTCAAAAATAGTTTTCGTTCATAGACCTTTTTTGTTTCCTTATTTAAAATCGTTCAAAAATCGATTTCGTTCATCAGCCTTTTTCTGTTCACTTTTAAAATCGTTAAAAAATAATTTTCGTTCAACGCCATTTTCTATTCATTTTTGAAATCGTTCAAAGATAGTTTTCGTTCACAAAGTTTTTTCTGTTCATTTTTTTAAAAAAATTCAAAAATAATTTCCGTTAATAGACTTTTTTGTGTTCACTTTTTTTAATCGTTCAAAAATCGATTTCGTTTATCAGACTTTTGTGTTCACTTTTAAAATCGTTCAAAAATAGTTTTCGTTCACCGCTCTTTTCTGTTCACTTTTAAATTCATATTTCTTTTTCGTTTTTTGTTTCATCTTTTCTGTTTTCTTTTTATATTTTTATTTGAAATTTGTGTTTAATTTTCGTTTTCAAATTTTAAAAAAATTCTGATTTGAAAATTGTTCATATTTGAAAAAATCATTTAAAAAGTCCTTCAAAAATAATTTCTGTTCGTAGATTTTTTTGTTTACTTTATTTACCAACAAGCAGTTTTACTAACGCGCGTGCGTAAAACAGCAAAAAAATTACAAGCAGTTTAACCAACGGGCGCGAAACAGTAAATCAACGCGTGTAATAAAAACAAGTTGAACAACGCACGCGAAATGCTGCTGCTACTAATACGCGAAGCATAGGAACCAAATGGGCCGGCCCATATAGTGTCAGGGGGGGTGCGCGGAGCTATCTTAGGTCCGCCTAACGCGGAGACTAGGACCTCCCGGCCGAACCCAAGTCGCTCTGATATGGGCCGGCCATGATTGGCTATTACTCCGTATAAACTATACTCTGATGTTCTAATCTTTAAGCATTAACACAATATCTCTACTATATAATATGTCTTCAGGTGATGGTCCGTTTTTCACTTTCCAATTTTATCCCCGTGAGTTGGGAGATATTACAGGTGATGCCACCTATAAGTGAAAAAACGATTCAAACGATACATCTTAAACCGAACGAAAATAAAACATGACATCCATCCAGTCAAGGACTCCCGATCCGGCCGGAACGCTACGCGCGTCCGTCGTAGTTGATCACCCCGGTCTAAAGGAAGGCAATGCTATGTCACGTAATCGATCCGTAACCAAGCTCAAGCTCAAAGAAAAAATATATAACGGCAAGCGATCCAATTAGTGCATGTGTGCACTTGTGGCAGATGTATGCGATCCATGATTATTTTCTCTCTCGGCTAGCTTATATTCTCTCTCTACCTATAGCAACTATTTCTAAAAACTGAACGTCCCATGTACACGCGAAAAATACATGTATACTACAATTTCCACCACACCGTGACCCAGTAAAGCAATAAAAACGGATAGTTTATTATGTGTGTTCTTCCTCTTTCAGTTTCATGTGTGCTCCCTCTAGTCGGTTTATAGGTGTTATCCATATTGTTACGAAAAAAATGAGGTGCCTCGCATATCTTAAATTATCAGTTTTACCAATGTAGTGTATTTGATACGAGAAAAGTTAACTCATTAAAAAATATAACATCTAAAATTTCTAATGCTATATTTAATCTTTTCTATTCTTTACTATTAATTTCGAATCACAGTCGGTGCTATGGTATATCACCCACCTTTGCACTTGAACCCCCATGGTATGGAAAATCAACCGAAAGGTATAAAAACGGTGACATTCTACCCTTTTACACTTTGGCACCTCAAGAAGTCAAACCACGAGCGATGTTCTTAGAGTGACGGAGGTGGCGGCGGGCGCACCAACTGCTATTTTGGTAGGAAAAATCGTGAAGGCTGACGCCGGCAAACGACTTCGCTCCATGCCCACAAGATCGTCGTCAAACACGTCATTAAACTGCAACTTGTTATGCATTGGTTTTTCGTCGGTGATATTATCCCGTAGCAACGCACGGGTATTGTGCTAGTCAGAACTAATTCTGACAAGTAAAGTATCCATATTGAAATACTTACCATTGAATCATCTACGACTCGTTCACCTCCTTCGCAGCCAAGCAAGCAAAACGACTACTACGACGCGTGCCGTTCCCATCTCTCTTTCTATTTCTACCTCGCCCACGTCCCCGCAGGTTTCAAATCCGCGTCGGGGCAGTCGACGAGGAGGGCCAGGTCTCCCCCGCCGCCGCCGCCGCCGTCCCCGCCCGCTCCCGATCCGTCGGCCGCCCGCGACCCCGCGAGATCCTCCCTTCTCCGACCATGGAGGCCATGGAGGAGCTGTCGCAGCTCTCCGAGTCCATCCGCCAGGCGGCCTCGCTCCTCGCCGACGACGACCCCTCCGACGACTCCGCGCCGCGCCGCCCCTCCACCTTCCTCAACGCCGTCGTCCTCGGCAACGTTGTGAGTATCGCCTCTCCCTCCCTCTCTCGGAACCCTCCTCGTGCCTCGATCTGATGACCGATCCGTTCCGATCTGTACGTGCAGGGCGCCGGCAAGTCGGCCGTGCTCAACAGCCTCATCGGCCACGCCGTGCTGGTGAGACTCTCAGTCCCAGTACCCCATCTCCCCCTCCCACCCTCCCACACCTCCCCCTCCGTTTGCGTTGTTTCTTAAACTTAGATTGTGTGGTGCAGCCGACGGGCGAGAACGGGGCGACCAGGGCGCCGATCGTCGTGGACCTGCAGCGGGAGCCGGGGCTCAGCACCAAGACCATCATGCTGCAGATCGACAGCAAGTGGCAGCAGGTGTCCTCAAGTCAGTAGGACCCTCACCGCCTTGATCATCGCGAGTGCGTTCTGTTTTCGGGGTTGATTGACATGGCGCTGATGAATTCTCCGTGCCTGTTGGTGGTGCAGGTGCTCTGCGGCGGTCGCTGCAGGACAAGCTCAGCAAGGCCGCGTCCGGGAGGGGCCGCGCGGAGGAGATTCCTCTCAAAATGCGAACGAGTACAGGTTTGTCCACGAGAAACTTGGTGATCTCAGTGAACCTACACCTTCTTATCCTTCCGTTGGCAATGTAAATAGCGGCATAGAGTACTGACTGGAACGCATGATACATCAGCATTTTAGGTGAATTGGTCCTTGTACTTTTAGTTTGTGGAGCAGCTAAGCATTTAAATCGGGCTAGGGTATTTATGCTTGTAGCATTATACTTTCTGTGGAAAAACCAACAGTAGAATCTTACGGTGTACGATGTTATTGCAAAGCATGAACAGTCCGCTGTTCCACAGTTCAGTGTTTCTGTACCGAATCTGTTCTTATTGTTTCTGTTCGCCTGTAATATCTGCTATGGCGCTTTGTGGAAACTTATTAATTTCTCACTGTACATTTTTCTGTTTATGTTTCAGCTCCTTCCCTAAAACTTATTGATCTACCTGGGTTGGACCAGCGAGTTGTAGACGATTCAATGGTAAGTATTTCAATATGGATACTTTACTTGTCACAATTAGTTCTTATATAGTGTTAATGCTTAAAGATTAGAACATCAGAGTATATAGTTTACAATCGCCAATCATGGCCACTGTTCAACCTTATCAGTTTAACCTCGACCTATACATCTTATGCCATCTATGGGATTTATTTAGAACGGTATGGTTATACAGATTTTATATTGTATAAATCATATTTATGCTGTCATGTCTCCTTATATTGATTTGGAACCTTTTGAACTATTCGTATTTGCCTACTTCATGGACAGCATGGAAAACCTAGTTCTTTAGTCTCGTCATACTTGGTTACACTGTCTTGCAGTATGCTGACTAATTTCTTAATTCAGATCAATGATTATGCTGGACACAATGATGCAATACTGCTAGTTGTGATACCCGCAGCACAGGCAGCTGAAGTTGCATCATCTCGTGCTCTCAGGCTGGCGAAGGATATTGATTCAGATGGTCTGTCTTTAAACCGGAGCAAATATCATAAATAATAACATCGCTCTTTGTTCATTAGCAAATGATGTTTTTCCACTTGTTGTAGGTTCCAGAACTATCGGTGTCTTAAGCAAGCTTGATCAAGCAGCAGGAGATGAGAAAACTATAGCTTGTGTTCAGGCCCTTCTGTCGAACAAGGGCCCAAAAAACCTTCCTGACATTGAGTGGGTTGCTCTGATAGGACAATCCGTTGCAATTGCATCAGCATCATCTGGATCAGTTGTTTCTGAGAACTCGCTGGAGGCTGCATGGCAAGCTGAAGCTGAGAGCCTCAAGTCCATCTTAACTGGAGCTCCTAGTAGTAAGCTAGGTAGAATTTCCTTGGTTGACACCATTGCTAAGCAGATACGTAAACGGATGAAAGTGCGCGTTCCTAATCTATTGACTGGGTAAGATGTGTCTCATGCTTCAGTGATAATTGTAGCCAGTACCTGTTAAATTGATCCGCATAGTACAAGAAGGCCTTCCCTTACTACATTGATAAATCAGTACTGTGTTTAGTGCTGCTATTGCATGCTCTCAATTTCTGTTTTACTATTTCAGTTTGCAGGGTAAATCCCAGATGGTGAAGGATGAACTAGCAAGGCTGGGAGAATCTATGGTACAAAGTGCTGAAGGAACCCGAGCAGTTGCGCTGGAGCTGTGCCGGGAATTTGAAGATAAGTTTCTTGCTCATATTACATCCGGTGAGGTTAGTGACTAAGTTCAAAAGCTAAAGTTTTGAATTATGCTCCCCCCTCCAAGGTTCCATTATGCTTACAAGATCAGGGCACCTTTTTTCATAGGGGTCTGGTTGGAAAATTGTTGCAAGTTTCGAAGGCAAGTTTCCAGACAGAATTAAACAGCTACCACTGGACAGACATTTTGATCTAAGCAATGTCAAACGGGTAAGATCAACTTCACTTCTAAGATACACTCTATAAACTCTAGCAGGCAATTTTGCACCCCTTATACTAAGTATTCTCTTGGCTTTCTAGATTGTTCTGGAAGCCGATGGTTATCAACCATATTTAATATCTCCGGAGAAAGGGTTGAGGTCACTAATAAAAATAGTACTAGAAATGGCAAAGGAGCCATCAAGACTATGTGTTGAAGAGGTATGTTCCAGTCCATCCAAGTAATATGCATGGTATCCCTGGTCAACGGAAGTAAAACATCTTTAAATCCATGTAAATAGAACATATTCCTTTCTGCAAAGTATTGCGATCTCAATATGCTCCATTGTTTATTAAGCTCTGCGCCACTTACTCCCTGGGCCCCGTTTGAAAAACTTCCTCAATTTGAGGTCTGGTTCTGTTTGATTGTTAGCTACTGATGCATGTGCTTTGCAACCTGGTGTTAGTTTTATAATTCTAGTTGGTCAGGTATTTTCTATTGGGTGGTATCATTGCATCATTTCTTTCCTATTATATGTTGATGTAATATATTTAGCATCCATGTGCTTTTGCAAGGTTGAAGAATATTTTGATTTATCTATCTTGATTACTGCCATGCGGATAATAATATTTTCTTGTTCATGTACTAGGTACATCGTGTATTGATGGACATAGTCAATGCTTCCGCCAATGCCACACCAGGGCTTGGAAGATATCCTCCATTCAAGCGTGAGGTATCACTCATATGTTTGACAAGCATCCTTACGCTCCTATTTACTTGTTGGTAGGGTCCATGTTTGACCATTCTGAGCATAAACTTTCTTTTTGTCCTTTTTCCAGGTCATTGCAATAGCATCAAATGCATTGGATAACTTCAAAAATGAGGCAAAAAAAATGGTAGTTGCTCTTGTTGATATGGAGCGTGCCTTTGTTCCTCCTCAACATTTCATCCGTCTAGTACAAAGAAGGTCGATTGTTCATGTTCCTACCCCCCTCCCCCTTTAATTGTGCAATTTGTTATTTGTCTCTAGCAGTTAATTGCTGTTTCACCCTTCTTAATGTTCCGTACAGGCAAGCTTACAAAGGCCTAGTTACATTTTTTCTTGCAATTTGTAACATCATTACTCATTTCCCATGAGCAGTTTGGCATTATAAAACTAGCATGGGGATCTTAAATTTGGTTGGCTACAAGAGGAGTTTCCCTATTTGCACTTTAAAACAGCCACATTAATTTCTATACATGATGTCTGAACACAAGGAATTATGAAGCTTCTGTTTGAACTCTCCATCATTTTTCTCTTAGTGAGCGCCACTAGTTTTTTCTCGAATGCTGACACTTGGCCTTTTTGTTTGATTGGCAGAATGGAGAGGCAGCGTCGTGAGGACGAAATGAAAAATCGACCTTCCAAAAAGGGACAAGAGGCTGAACAATCCATGACAAACCGGGTATGGCTCATCCGCTCGTGCTCATTTTATCCGAAATACGATCTTCAAAAGTAATGGACTCTTTAGATTGGTAGACATAGCGCACATATAGACTGTGTTGATTAACATAAGTTATCATTTGGTCTTAGGCCTCCAGTCCCCAAACAAAATCTGAGCAAGCTGGCGGCAAATCAACAAAAGAGAAATCAAGTCAGCAAGACAAAGACACAAAGGAGGCACCAAATTTGCAGGTTGCTGGTCCAGCTGGTGAAATTACTGCAGGTAAATAAGGCATTAAATTTGTCTGCCCTGAAGTTTCGCCATCATGGAAAACTATATTTTAAATTTTACGCACTTACGACTTGTGCATACTGTCATCTTCTATGGCTAGACGAAATGCATGTGGCATTTTCTTTTGTACATTTCTTAACTCAATTGGCCACATCCTTGTACCTTGTAGTGAAACTTAATCCCTAGGGAACTTTTCAATCTTGTCTATGTATAATGACATGCACATTGTTACAAGAAACCATGGACCATTTTGAACCACTTCTTCGAGATTTAACCTATCTATCCATGGTAATAAATTGCATGTTGATTTATGCAAACCAAAAAGTGTATAAACATATCCCCCTCTTCTTCAGGTTACCTTTTGAAGAAAAGTGCAAAAACTAATGGGTGGAACAGAAGGTGGTTTGTCCTATATGAGAAGAGTGGAAAGGTTGATTTTTCACACTGTTTTGTTTTAGTAATTTTTGGCATATGATTGTTTTACTTGTTTGGTATGCCTGAGTTCAATTCACCATTTTTTTTGTCAGCTTGAGTACACAAAGAAGCGAGAGGAAAGACATTTTCGTGGTGCCATGACTCTTGAGGTGTGCAGAAGCTTTGCTTTTGTTTTTGTGTTTCTTTAATTCTACCTTGGCACTGAAATTATGAGAATATCTTTGTTTTGCGTGATTGTTACTCTGTTAGAGTAATTCAGCAGTTTATTTTCTTCCATTAACTCCACCGGATGAGCGTTTATTTTCTTGCATTAACTCCACCGGATGAGCTACTTTTTTTTTAGATAAAGGGCTTTATTACTCAATAGTTTAAGTATTACACCCGGCCTCTGCATAACAAATGCACACAGCCGCAATCCGAACAAATAAAGTAAAAAGTGCAGAAATAAACGAGTTACAATCATCTGGGAATGTAAAACGCCTATGCCATAGCGAGCTCATCAACCTATGGAGGTCCAATCCGGCGATCAAGCGGCCACCCATGTTGTGATAAAATGTCCCTTGCCACCTCCTCCAGCCGTGCACATGCCTCCGTAAAGAGGTCTCGATGTCCCACGCGTTGTAAGGTGGACCACGTACGGAGAGTATTTGTGCACCGGTAGAGTACCTGCAAAATGGAAACATCTTTGTCATTGAAAACCTTGTCATTCCTACAAAGCCAAAGCGACCATATAACGGCAATCGCTCCCACCCTAATAATTGTTCTAAGCTTCTTGTCTATCCCATGCAACCAGTTACCAAAAACATTGGTTACAGACTTGGGAGGATATAAGTTAGACGCTATTTGGATGGATGACCATATAGAACGTGCGAAACTACACTCGAAGAATAAGTGTTTTATTGTCTCTTGTTGAGAACAAAACATACACTTAGTACTTCCATGCCAATTCCGTTTGACAAGGTTATCTTTTGTTAGAATGACACCCCTACGAAGATACCATGTAAAAACTTTTATTTTAAGTGGGATCTTCATGTGCCAAATCTTTTTGTTATCATCGACTGGGATATCAGAGTGTACAAGCGCCCTATACATGGAGTCTACTGAGAATTTTCCGTTCTCGCATAGCTTCCACCGAAATTCATCGGATCCTTGTGTGAGTTGAACCGAAGCCAACCGTGCCAACAAGGCGTTCCAAGATGTTAATCTTGGGCCAAATAAATCTCGTCTGAACGACACATTAGGGGAGAACTCTGCATAACCGTAGCTATTGTATCCCCTTTATGTCGGACAATATCGTATAGAGCTGGATATTGTTCCCGGAGGGTGGAGTTGCCTAACCATTTGTCCTCCCAGAAACGAATCTCCGTGCCATCCTTAATATTAAATACGCCAAAGCGAAAGAAATGTTTCTTAGTCGCCATTAGGCCAGCCCAAAAGTGTGAATCACCAGGTTTCCAATACACCTGTGATACCGCCTTTGAGCCGATGTATTTTCTTTTAAGGAGAGTTTGCCAAATGCCATCTTCGGTTAGTAGCCGAAACAGCCACTTCCCAAGGAGGGCCGAGTTCTTGATGCAGAGATCATGAATACCCAACCCACCTTGATCTTTAGGCCGGCAAACAACATCCCATTTAGCCAGTCGATATTTCTTCTTCTCACCGTCCCCTTGCCAAAAGAATCTTGAGCGGAAGTAATCCAACTTAGTCAAGACCCCTTTTGGCAATTGGAAGAAGGATATCATATACAGTACCATGTTTGTGAGTACTGAATTAATGAGAACCAACCTTCCTCCGAGGGACAGCAATTTGCCTTTCCAACTAGACAATCGTGCTTGTAGACGCTCCTCGACATGACGCCATTCCGCATTAGTCAATTTCCGGTAGTGTATTGGTATACCCAAGTACATAATAGGAAACTGACCCTGCTCACAACCGAAAATCTCGGCATACTGAGCAGCTGCATCCTGTGCGTCCCCGAAGCAAAACAATTCACTTTTATGGAAGTTGATTTTTAACCCTGATAATTGCTTGAATGCTGACAATATCAATTTCAGATTCGTCGCTTTATCTAGATCGTGTTCCATAAAAAGAATCGTATCGTCCGCATATTGAAGAATAGAGAGTCCCCCATCGACGAGATGTGGAACCACCCCTTCAATCTGACCGTCCGTTTTAGCCCGTTCAATCATGATGGTCAACATATCCGCCACTATATTAAATAGTATAGGCGACAGAGGATCACCTTGTCTTAAACCCTTTTTTGTCTGGAAGTAATGTCCGACGTCATCATTGACTTTTATCGCCACACTCCCTCCCGACACAAAATTAAGTACCCATTCGCACCACTCGTCGGAGAACCCTTTCATTCTCAGAGTTTGTAGTAAGAAAGGCCACTTTACTTTGTCATACGCCTTTTCAAAGTCGATCTTAAAAATTACCCCATTAAGTTTCTTCGTATGCATCTCATGTACGGTTTCGTGGAGAACCACAACCCCATCTAGGATATTCCTCCCTTGCATAAAAGCAGTTTGGGTAGGCTTTACCACATGATCAGCAACTGAATTTAACCTAATAGTAGCTACTTTAGTAAAGATCTTGAAGCTAACATTCAGGAGACATATTGGCCGATACTGTTGTATCCTTTCAGCCGCCTGAACTTTAGGCAACAAGACGATTTCCCCGAAATTAAGGCGAAAAAGCTCAAGATGTCCAGCATGTAAACATCCGAATAACTCGAGCAAATCAGACTTAATGGTATCCCAAAAATGCTGGTAGAACTCAGCTGGGAAACCATCAGGACCGGGTGCCTTATTGTGTTCCATTTGGAAAACAGCCTTGCTAATCTCTTCTTCAGAAAAGGGTGCGATCAGCAGGTTATTTTCCTCCGGAGTAACTTGGGTAATATCATCTGTTCGCGACTCATCAAGAGTGAAGTTGCCTTCCTCTGGAGCGCCAAACAAACCTTTATAGTAGTCAGTAATATACTCTTTGAGCTTGTCCTGACCCTCGATCAGGCCCTCGTCCTGGTGAAGGGAATGAATGAGTTTCCTCCTGTGTCTGCCGTTAGCGACATTGTGGAAGTATCTCGTATTCGAATCCCCTTGTAGAATGAACTGAGCCTTAGATCGTTGGTACCATTTAAGCTCTTCCTCTCGCAGCATCCGTCCCACTTGCTCATTCGAATGCCGTTTGAGGTCATTCTCATTGGCTGACAAGGGACGTGATTCCGCAAGTTTGTCGAGTTCTTCAATGATTGAGCACAGGCGCTCTTTTTCTTTTTTAAGAACACCGGTTGTATGCCTCGCCCATCCACGCAGGAATGTACGCAAATTACGTATCTTACCATTCCATCGTTCGATAGCGGAGGCACCCGACACCGGTTGATCCCAAATCCTTTTAACCAATTCATCAAAACCATCCCGTAGCAGCCAGCCTAATTCGAACTTGAATTGGGACTTGACGGGCGGTTTCAATGATCCGGTAGAAAGAAGTATGGGGGCATGATCCGAGAAAGCCTCGATGCGTTCCAAAGCCCGAACCGATACCAACGGATATTTATCCTCCCAGCAGGAATCCATTAGCACCCGATCCAGCTTTTCAAACGTCGGCTCGGGGAGACTATTAGCCCAAGTAAATTGTCTCCCCGTCATATGAACCTCTCTTAGAGACAAGCTATCGATAACAGCATTGAACAAGAGAGACCAATGACCATCGAACCTGCCCTTACTTTTCTCGTGACGGTACCTCAGCATGTTGAAATCCCCTCCTATGAGAATAGGGTACGGATTATCTTTAGCTAAATTAACCAATTCACGTAGAAAAGCAGCCTTAAAATCCTCTTGAGCAGCACCGTACACAGCAACCAAACTCCATATAAAATTATCGGACTTGTTCCGGATATGAAACTTAATATGAAATTCACCATCCGAACGGCCCAACAATTCCATGGTATCAGTTCTAATGCCAAGTAACATGCCGCCCGATCTCCCGCGAGGGGGACAAGAATGCCATGCAAACTCCACACCACCTGAGAGGCGGTCTAGAAGAGTGCTTGGAAAATCTCGTCTACCCGTCTCGGAGATAGCCAGAAAGTCCAAGTTGTGATCCCTCACATGATGCGCAATATTTAAATGTTTAGCCAAGTCGCCAAGACCTCTGCTATTTTCAAATATGCCATTCATTGGGAAACTATTGGAGATTTTGACTTTCTCGCGCTTTTACGCGAAGATCGATTTTTCTTATTTTAGCGGACTTGGATTTCCGGCCAGTAGCATATAGGTCATCAAAAGATCCCAGCTGAGCCTCATCCAAATCCACTTCCGAAACCTCTCCTACAAGATGTGATAGAAGCTGTCCATCAAGCGTGTCATTCGCTTCATCATCATCTATAGGCGAGGCAATCGGCTTAGTCGAAACACTAGGTGATACCTTGCGGCGATCATATTCTACGTGTTTCAAGACATTAACCGAAAAAACCACTTCCTTTTCATTTCTCCCTAAACTGACGCCAACACATGTAACTTTTAAGAGTTGTATAAAATGAATTGAGTTGGTAACTTTGTATGCTTTCTTGTTGTGTAGGAATGCAACCTTGAGGAAGTAGAGGAGGAAGAACCTTCAAAAAGCTTAAAGGATTCAAAAAAGGCAAATGGACCTGATAAAGGCCCAAGTCTTGTTTTTAAGATAACTAACAGGGTTGCTTACAAGACAGTGCTTAAAGGTCGACACCCCTGAACATTGTAGCATCAGTTTTACCCTTGTTTATTCTTTTAAATAAATTGGGTTTCTTATTTTGCAGCTCATAGCGCTGTTGTATTGAAAGCTGAGAGCATTGCCGATAAGGTTGAGTGGGTAAATAAGATAAAAGCTGTAATTCAAAGCAAAGGTGGTTCTTTCAAGGGTCCAAATACTGAGGGTGGTCCTGTGAAGCAAAGCCAACCAGATGGCTCCGTGGTAAGTTCTAGCTTATGCACGGTTGGCTTTCCCTTTTAGTAACTAGCAAAGTTTTCAGTGCTATTTTTTTCTGTCGCCTTTTAATGTGATACTAAGGGTGTTATGATGCAATTCCAGTTTCGCTTTTTAGTATGCTTGCTCCTTTGGTGCGTCAACATGACATCTCTCTCCTGCTGGCATGTGTATATTTCAGTAATTCAGTTGATGTCTCATACATATACTTTTTTAAGGAAACAATGGTGCGTAGACCAGCTGATCCTGAAGAAGAACTTAGATGGATGTCTCAAGAAGTTCGTGGCTATGTTGAGGCTGTTTTAAATAGCCTAGCAGCAAATGTCCCGAAGGTTCATATTCTAGCTTTATTCATTTTATCTGACCTAACCACCGAGGAAATGTTTCCTAAAATGGAAATCTTCATTTGCTTATCAGGCTATCGTGCTTTGCCAAGTGGAGAAAGCAAAGGAAGATATGCTGAACCAGCTGTACAGCTCAATAAGGTGAATGTTATGTTAAGAAGTATAGTGTCCATTTCTTCTTATGGAGATTTTGTTCCTATTATTTCATGCTGAAGTACTAATGCCATTCAAGTGAATACAAACTTTGAAATGCATGATACCTGCTTGATTAGCCAAATGTATCAGAAGCAAAAAGGAATCCTGATAATCTTCATCCACACCATCTAATAAATTTGGACTTAGTTCTATGGTGGTATGAATGAAAGCGATAGATTTATGACTAAGGAATGTTTCTGCACGCACAGCAAGATATTTTGAATATGTTTGGCAACTAAGTATTGATTGATTCTTGAAATTATAATTCTTCCGCGGGACAAGTTATGGATTATATTTGTACATCAAAAACCTTCTTAGCATCTGATAATGCACTATTTCCATTTGTATATTCTCTTCATGTGTCATGCATCTTCTTGCATGGTATACTGTTGATAGAGATTAAATGCTTATATTAGTTTTAATTTTACATTACCAGTGGACAAAGCAATGCAAAAATTGAAGAACTTCTGCAAGAAGACCACAATGCTAAACGCAGAAGGGAAAAGTACCAAAAACAATCATCTCTGTTGTCAAAGCTCACACGCCAACTCAGTATCCATGACAATCGAGCTGCTGTTTCCTCTTACTCAAATGACAGTCCTGAAGCTGGTAAGCCGTTTAAAAAAAAATTCTGAATACTAGCAATGGAAAATAGTTTAATAGTTCTCTAGAAGTTTCCTGACTACTGACACAACTTTTTGATGTGTGTTGAGTTGGCCCATTTCCCGACCTTTGTATGTCAGAAATTGGATAAGGAAATTGCATACAAAATAAATAGACATTGATAATTGGTACCAACAGTTTATTTGAATATTTGCAGGGAGCCCACGGACACCAAGCCGTCCTGGTGAGGACTGGAGGTCTGCCTTCGATTCTGCAGCAAATGGCCCTGCTGCCTCCACTGAACCAAGGTCGAGAAGTGCCGATGGTCGCAGTCGGCGCCCTGAAAATGGAGACTCGAGCTTAGGTGCCAATTCCAGCAGCCGGCGTACACCAAACCGGTTGCCACCAGCACCACCAAGATACTAATCGTGCTGATTAGTATCGATGCACATCATGTATTCTTGCTAGGCACACGCCCTATTTCTGATTATTGGGGGAGATTGGGAGAGCTGATTTGTGATTGGACAATAGAGTGAGCGCCTTGGTGGAGATATTGCATGGCGTGTATGCGCAGGGCAGGGGACCTTGAGCTGTTTATAGAAATATATATAGTGAATCCATTATCTCTATTGGTTCATGATCCTTTTTGGCATACTGATATGTGATGCACTACCTTTCTACAGGGTTTGTGGAACGACTGATCTTGATTCGTTTTGTGTTGTCGTTCTCCTTCCATATGAAAATTTTGAAGCATTTAACTAGTGAATACGTACATGATATCATTGGGCTAAAAAAACCTACCTACACAGAAACAGTTATATCGTTTTCCCAACCAAGGTTTGCTTTGCTTTGGCCGCCTCGCTAGACTTTGCATGGAATCCAACTCATCTACGAATGTGTCTTCGATGGAGCGGCTAAGCAGTTCACCGCCAGCGTTGTCTCTACTTGTGACATTTTTTCTTAATGGAGTAGGAGACAAGCTCAATAGGCAGGTCATACTGGTTTATGACGCTCAGAAGGCAAAACCTACAGGATTTCACAAAACCGTCCACCAATTAAAATCCGACAGGTTTTCACAAAACCATCGTTCTTGTCTCTTTAGTCCACTTAGTAGGAGGTATACATGGAGAGAGGCGTTTTGACTCCCGGGTGCATATGCTCCTGTTATATGTTTCAAAAAAATTAAAATATGAAAACTCTTCGGAAAAATCTTAAAACATTAGGTAGAAACATATACAAGTTTGCAACATTCGTGCAAAATTTCGGAAGAAAATAACAATTTTTGTGGTATGTGCAAAAAGACAAAATCTGTGCTTTGAAAAATGTATTTTTAAATCTCATTTCGGCCAACGATTTTGTCTTTTTTGCACAGACCACAGAAAGTTTCATTTCCTTCCGAAATTTTTCGGGAATGTTTCAAACCTATACTCCCTCCGTTCCTAAATATAAGATGTTTTAGATTTTGTCCACATTCACATGTATATAGATGTATGTGGACATGTTTTACCTTTTCTGTACACTCATTTGGGTTTGCACCTAACCAACATTTGAGCTAGCTAGAACATCTTACATTGTGGAACAGAGAGAGTATATGTTTGTGCCCAATTCTTTCCAGATTTTTTTAAAGTGTTTTTATTTTTTTTAATTTTGAAAAACACAGCAGGAATATATGCACCCAGGAGCCAAAGTGAATTTCCGCGGACACGAGTGTTTTGGCCGAGTATCTAGTCGAGAAACTGCAAGTGGCTCTCTAGTTGTACTCTTTTTTGAAAAAAATAGAAATCGGCATTTTTGAGTTTCAAAAAATTCTCAGATGTAGATAATGTCGAAATCTACAAACGTGAAAAATTTGAACTCAAAATTAATTGTAGTTTGGGATGCACAAAAAAGACAAATCGGGAAAAATTCAAGTTTTTGAAACCGTAAAATTCCACACTGGTAGATCATATCATTATATACATCTGAGAATTTTCTCTTGATTTTTGCAAATTTAAAATATCATTTTTAGATTTTTTTTCTTCTCCAATGCGTGTTCCCATAATGTTGGATGCATTGGACACATACGTTGGAAGCGTTTTTTTGTTGTTGCAAACGATGACATGGTGTTTTACACTTTGCTGCAACCGAACGAGGGATTTTTAGCATTTTACAAGCGCAGGTTAGAAATGGTGCGGCCTGTTTCACAACTGTGACATATTGATGGAAAAAAAAATGTTACACTCGAATTATTTTTGTTCAACAATCTTGCATTGACCGAACGTGCCAGATTTATCTCAAACTTTGATCGAGTTGGCTAGCGATCGGTTGATCGATCGGGATGGAGATTGGAGAGAGTTCATTTAGGATTAAAATAGAATTGTTAGGAGTAGCGGGGTTGGAAATGTAAAAACAGCAACCCTTCGCCTCCCTCCAGATCGCGTGTGTGTTGCTCGTAGTTTCCTGCTCAAAGAGTCATGGTGGTGTCCACCCCTCCTCCATGGATGTAAGCCGCACACAACGCCTAATCTTTGCGCCCGCTACCCCACTCCGGGCCTTCGCCTTCATCCAGTCCAGATAACATGCTATTCCAGGTGTAGGTAGAATTACTTCGTGTGGTTACCTCGCTCTCTGCACTTTGATTCATGGAGATGATCCTATCGTTGCCTGTTTTGCTCTAGTTAGACTTCGTTGTGACGATCGTTAGAACTCTCTTGATGCTCGGTTCGTTACGGATGCGCTCTTTCCTGCTTGTGCTTCGTAGATGCCTCAATTACTTCACCGTGATTACTTCCTTTTGTTGGATCCTGTTTTGCTGGGTGATTACAGTTCGATTCGTGAGATCCTGTTATGCTGCATGAACTCTCTTGATGCTTGGTTCGTTATGGATCTTATGGATGCTCGCTAATTACCTCAATGATTACTTTCTTTCGTTGGATCCCGCTTTGATGCTGTTGTGTAATGATGGTTGCTCCGATTGCGTAATCAAAATCCTTCTTTTGCTGATGTTATGGTTATGATCGATGGGATGAAATCTTTAGAGTACGTAGCTGCCCGGTCCTGGCAAGCTGTTTTCCCGGGGCTTATAGCTCCTATGCGACGTTTTTCGTAGCAATTGGACAGAGAGCGACATCGTTGGTTGTAATAGCTCTGCTGCGACATCTCTGAACGCACTAATTGATTTGCTGCGACATGGCTGTTAATTCATTTTCCCCACGCGCACTGGTAGAAAAAGGGCCTGTGGTCCCGGTTCGGCTGGGCCATCAGTCCCGGTTGCCCAACCGGGACTGGCCAATCGGGACTAATGCTAGTCCCGGTTGGGCCACGAACCGGGACCAATGGGTGCCCACGTGGCCAGTTCTGGCTGGGCGTGGGGGGAGACTTGTTTTTTTTTGTATTTAGGGTTTAGGGTCTCCCTCTCGCCGGTGCCCCCTCTCCCTCTCACCGGTGCCCCCTCTCCCTCTCGCCGGTGCCTCCGTCGTCTCCCCCTTCTTCGCATCGCCGACGTGCTCTCCATCTCTCACTCGCCGGCATATCGAGGCCAAGCTTCGATATTTCTGTGCAGGTACTACTCGCCGGCTCATCTCTCACTCGCCGGCTCTCCATCTCGCACTCAATTCGATGCATGGTACTACATACAGCAATGAAGGAACCACTATTACACATCATCGTCATGAATATATTACACACAGCTCATTCGTCGTGCTTGGTCGAACATATTAAATGTACACACGAGTTTCATGCATATATACATCTCTTTTACACTCGCATTTGAACCGACGCATATAATTGTCCCTTCGGATCTAGGACCTCTGCATCTAAGAATCCCGCAATTTGCTCTTGAATTGCTCGTACGCGATCTTGTGGTAGAAGACCGTCCCGCAACCGTTCGATCTAATTTAAAGAAGGGGTCAATATATATGAATGAAACTAAACACAATTGATGGCAATAAACTAAAATTGTGAATATTGTTTACGTACTTCAAGTTGTTCTAAGAACCGGCTCTTGGATCGCTCTTGGGTCGTCTGGCGAATGAACTCGCAAACGTAGAATCCACATAAATTATTCCCATGTTCCTGCTGATGGTCCCGAAGAGCAAGGCCTTGATACCTGCAAAAGTAAACGGGATTAGGTTGAGACTCCAAGTGCAGAGTGTATAGTAAGTGGAAGACAGTTTTCCCCACGAGGGGTGACTCGAGGGTTTAATATCGAACTCTCGGGGAATCTGAAGTGGTAGATTTATCTTCTTATCCTTCTTTTGGTTACCTACAAAACAAGGTTAGATGTTTTGGTCCTCAACCTCACCTGTGGTTGTCAAGCACAAGGTGTAAGAATGATATCAGGATAGTTATGCAATGCAAACAAGAAATAAATATGCAATGATGGTGGATGCAATGATAAATGATATTTTTGGGTTTTTGAATGATGTATGCAAGATGAAAAGTATTTTTGTATTTTCGGATTTAATGATGGCTGAAAATAGAAAAGTGGTATATGGTGTTGGAAAGGTGTTTCTTATGATTAAAAATGGACTGGGGTTCATGGTTTCACAAATGCACTCTCTCTTTATAAAGTGGTAGACAATGGAACACACACAGTTAACATATGAGATTGCAACACAGGGTTTGATAACAAGTTACTTAGATATATGGGCATCACGTCCTAACATAGAGATCTTTTGGTTATTAACCTCTCTTATACTCCACCAAGATGCGAACTAAATCATAACACCTCAGTAATTAAGATAACTCAGAGTATAGCATTAAGTATCATGACATGAAGTGAAAATAAGAACATGCTAGATCTAGTCATGGAGTAGTGGCAATGGTCACGCCCACATCCCCGGTAGCATGGTATTTTAGTTTATCCCTAGTGAGGCAACAAAGTAAGGTAAAGATACCAAAGTGGATCGCAGAACTTTCTCTCACGTTCACTGCACTAGCCACCCCCCGTTACTCCAACTAATGCACACGTTCCCCCACACACGCTCTCATAAACATGCTTGATCAAAACAAGTAGACAAGAACGGGGTACATAATATGCATCTATACTCATAACTGAAACAAACATTGCAATCTCAAACATATATTAACTCATAAAGATCCACCACAAAGGTATTACAACGGTGACCGTAATCATGTTCAGCAGCTCATACGGTGCTAATTAGTGAAGCTCAAGAGAGGAGAGATACATAAGTTACTTCCACAAACCCATAGTCCAGAGGTGGACTACTCCCTCTTCATCATGGAGACGGTGGAGAAGTCGATGGAGAAGATGGAGACCACGCCGGCAGCGCCCCGCCGGAGTTTTCCCCCTCCAATCTGCAGCTCCTGATCTCCGTTTCGGTGTTTCTGTGTTTGTGCGGCGCTCCTTCCAGAGAACGTCGGGGGACCTTTTTTATAGGCGTTTTTAGGTCAAGACGATGTCGGTGGAGAAAGATCGAAGGCAACGGAGCCACGAGGCCCAAATGGGTGGGTCCCACGCGGCTACAGTACCTGGCCGCGTGGGCCCCCCTCGTTTGGCCCTCGAGCCTCCGTTTGCTCGCTTCCTTCGCCCACAGGTCTTCTTCCTTCCAAATATTGACGCCCGTAAATTTCCAGGTGATTTCGTTGACGTTTGGGTCCCTGAAACATTAAAATAAGAAAACGGGGTTTTCTGCCTGTGCAGGGTTAATTCCATAAAAATAGGAAATAAATGAATATTCCCAAAAATCATTATAAAACATTGATATAACCCTTATATGATGCAAATATGATTGGAATATAAGCAATTAAAGTGCAAAGTTCATGTATGCATTTTACATGCATCAACATCCCCAAGCTTAATCCATGCTCGTCCTCGAGTATGAAGATGATAAAACTAACATGGACTTTGCAATTTAATACTTAACAATGAATATCAAAGATGATTACTATTGCTACATATAGTCAAATGATTCATTCTTCAAAGGAGTAGCAATATGCAAATAGTTTATGAAGTGATATCAAGTATTCAAGACAAGGATGTTCATTGATAGTTCACAAAGTGTAACATGGTAGCAAGTAATATGGAACACATGTATGCATAATGATAAGTAGAACATCCTACAATGGTCATAGAGTGTAGATGAAAATCTGAATATGATAGGTGTACACTTTGGAAAGATGTATATGTGAGTAGAGGTAAAGCATGCATAAGTTTCATCCAACTTCCAAACTCTTCTACTTAAGTTAATGATTGCAATAAGGTATTCATTGGTGTCAAGCTCTCATTGCCCCTATCATAGCATCTTGAATGATTAAGGTTAAAGTGAAAGCAAATATGAGTAGTGTGCTTGATAAAGAATGGGTTGAATGTCTCATGCCCCTTGAATACAAGTACTTACACCATGTGTTACTCAACTTGGGAAACAAAGCAAGTTCAATTAAATATCATTGTAAGCATAATAGTATCATCAAGAGCGTCAACTGGGGTACCTCTTGTCCCAAGATATGGAACAAGCCCATATCAAAATGACAAGACAAACAAACAAAATGAACAATCTCAACACCCTTTTTATTTACCATTTGGAATAGTTTTTTATTGCAAGGTGTATCACAGAAGGTTCACCATAGTATGTAAGTAAATTTCCACCATGAATGATGCATGGCTTAGATTAGCGGCCCAGGCGTCTCTCTAACCATTTACACAAACTCATTTAAACTCACTCTATTTCCACATTTATTTCAACATGATAAGCATCCATAGACAAAAGCACATGATATCAACTAAATGAGATGAAGAGCGTGTTGAAAGCTTGCCATGTGACAGCACATATGGGCTAACTTCCAACCCAAAACATTCATCAAGCCACAAACATCATAATCTTAATCACAATGGGTCAAGTTTTATTATGCAAATAAAAGAACATTGTGCATCAAGTTCGTGAGAGCTATATAACCAATTTTTTCCATTGCAATCAATAACATAAACATTTTCATTCAGAGGTAAGATAACACAAACAACATGTTAAACATACTCGGAATAGCATAAAGCCAATAGGTAGATATGGTGGACTCACTGGAATAACTTTGGTTGAAGGTGTTGGAAACAAGTTTTTGCTTGTTGGAGTTTTTGGGCTAGCAAAAGGGAGAAAGTTGACCATCTAGATGCATGCATGAGTGTCCATAGAACTAACTAATCCATGTTAAACCAAGTAAATAACAATCAGCACCAAAACATGAATAAGTGATAGCTCTACAAAAAGAATTTGCAAACTATTACTCATAAACAAGCTCATGAATCATGCAACTATATGTATCATTAAAAATCAAGTCAAACATCCCTTTTCCCAATCTTATAAAAGCATCCAACATATTTCAACCCATATTTCCAGTAGCTCTCTCATATATAATTGATAGTGTGGTGGTCTCTCAAGACTCAAACAAAAAAAAAACGACGCTCCAAGTTTATGCGATAAAGTGTTTCGATCGAAAAACAGAAGTTGGACGTGTGCAAACCGAGAGTGTGTAGGTCCAGCGGGGTTGTCTTCACATCCCCAAGCTTATGGTCTTCACCATCCTTGGATAGCTCTTGGTGCATCTCCTCCAATCCCTGTGAAAAAACTTCAAAACACCGTTTCTCCCATCTCTTTTCTGTGGGGTGCATTAATAGTGATAAACAAATAGGTTCCTTGCTGCATATAATCCTTGAACAAAAATTCATATGACATGTCCAGAAAGTGTATAATGTTGTATGCCTACTCATAAACTCAATTGGATCAAAAAGATTCAACTTAAAAGCTCAAAGCATGCATCAAACAAAATGGGACAGAATCTGTCCAGAAAAACAGCAGCAGCAAAACGTATTTTTCTACCCTACCAAACTTTCTCGAAAAATTCCGAAAAATTCATGCATACAGAGGATGAAAAGTTGCAACTACAGTTCAAATATGAGCTCATTCGGAGTTACAGAATAAGAATTAAAAATCATACCGTGCACTGACTCGTGCAGGAATAAAATCTCCGAACGCTATAAGCAACTTTTTCAAACCAAAAAGGGTAAAACTTGGCACTTTATTGAAAACTCCAGAACCTAAACTAAACAAAATCTCTTGTTACAGCAAGAGGACACAAAGAAAATCACACATAAAAATAACCGGGTTGCCTCCCGCAAAGCGCTTTCTTTATAGCCATATAGCTAGGCTTCTTACTTGTTGTTTTATTGTGGACGAAGCTCATGAGGGAGCTTGAACTTTGGTGGTTCCCTCTTCCTTGGAAAGTGTTCCATGCACTTCTTGTGTGGAAACTGAAACTTTACATTCCCTTCCTTTGAATCAATGATAGCACCTGTGGTACGAAGAAAAGGTCTTCCAAGAATAATAGGACTAGAGGTTTTACTCCCCATGTCCATGATTAGAAAATCCACAGGCACAAAAGTCATATGTAACTCTACCATAACATCACTTACTTTTCCCAAAGCATGTTTAATAGAGTCATCAGCAAGTGCTAGTTCAATAGAGCATTTTTCAAGATTTTTCAATTCAAGCACTTCATATAGTTCTTTAGATAAAACAGAGACACTAGATCCTAGATCAAGTATGGCATGGTGTGTCTCTTTTCCAATAGTTACTAGTACCTTAGGTATCCACATATCCCCAAGCTTAGGTGGTATCATAGCCTCTTGGTTGTACCTAGCAATCTTTTCTTTCAAGACATGATTAGCAATATAAGAACCAAAACCTGCTTGGTTAGTGTTGATGGAAGGATCACTTGCAAATTTTTGTAAGATAGATATTAATTCATGCAAGCTACAATTTTCTAAGTCAAGCAAAGGATCCTTGACTTCATTAAGCATTTTAACTTCCTCAACTTCAACCTCTTTCATTACCCCAATAGATTCTTTAGCAACTCTCTCTTGCTCATGAATGTGTTCCCAAGACTTATTGATAACCTCTTGGCAATATTTTATTGTTTCCTCATGTTTTTGGGCTGTAATGATGCTCTTTAATGATGAGACTTCCTTAGTAAGCTGATCTACCCTTTCAAACAAAGCATCTTGTTTTTCAAACTTAGAGATAAATTCCTTATTAAGCTCTTTTTGGGTAGATATAAAAGATCTAATGGTGTTTTCCAAGTCACTAGAAACATTACCACTAGAAGCATATTTATTTGGCACATATGGGGGTTTATTATAAGAGTTATAATTGTTGTTACCATACCCATTATTACCATAGTTCCTAATGAAGTTGACATCAATATTTTCAGAATTGTTTCCAACTAGTTCTTGCAAAGGAACATTTTCAACACTAGGTTTATTAAGCAAAGCAAGAATAGTATCCATTTTAGATGACAAATCATTAGTTTCTTCAATAGAGTTCACTTTCTTAGAAGGATTAGGTGCCCTATCAGTATGCCATTGACTATAGTTTTGTAAAATGCTTTCCAATATATTTTTAGCTTCTACTATAGTCTTACTCATAAAAGCACCTCCAGCAGCAGAATCAAGTATGTTTCTAGACATGTAGTTTAAACCATTGTAGAAAGAGTGTAATATGGTCCATTCATTAACTCCATGTGAGGGACAAGTTCTAAGCATAAGTTTTATCCTATCCCAAGCCATAGCAACATGTTCATTTTCATTTTGCCTAAAAGAAAGGATGTTGTTTCTATTTTGCAAAATTTTAACAGGGGGATAATATTTCTTAATGAAAGCTTCTTTTAGATCATCCCAAGAATTAATACTACCAGATGGCAAGGAATGCAACCACTCTTTAGCTTTTCCTCTAAGTGAAAAAGGAAATAACTTCAGTTTTAGGATATCACTTTCCACATTTTTAAACTTTTGCATGTCACATATTTCAACAAAGTCATGAAGATGCATAGAGGCATCCTCCATAGCACTACCACCAAATTGTTCCCTAGTTATCAAGTTCAACAAACTAGGACTTACTTCATAACTCTCAGCATTTATCTTAGGTGTGGCAATAGCTCTCGTGATAAATTGATCATTAGGAGTGTTTGTGTAGTCACAACTTAGTTCTTTCTCCCATTTTAGCAAGTTTTTTTTATTTTTAATTTTTTATGCAAAACTGAAATAAATATGATATGATATGCAATGACACTAACAAAACAAATAAATTGCTTTGTAAGTAAAGATGGATAAGATGGTGCTCACGTAGGTGCAACCTCCCCAAGCTTAGGTGTTAGCACAAGTTGGTGACGTTGACTTTGTTGTGAGATGAATGCGATGATGCACACCCTTGGATAAATCTCTCAGCTACGATTCCCCGGCAACGGCGCCAGAAAACGTCTTGATGGTCCCGAAGAGCAAGGCTTGATACCTGCAAAAGTAAACGGGATTAGGTTGAGACTCCAAGTGCAGAGTGTATAGTAAGTGGAAGACAGTTTTCCCCACGAGGGGTGACTCGAGGGTTTAATATCGAACTCTCGGGGAATCTGAAGTGGTAGATTTATCTTCTTATCCTTCTTTTGGTTACCTACAAAACAAGGTTAGATGTTTTGGTCCTCAACCTCACCTGTGGTTGTCAAGCACAAGGTGTAAGAATGATATCAGGATAGTTATGCAATGCAAACAAGAAATAAATATGCAATGATGGTGGATGCAATGATAAATGATATTTTTGGGTTTTTGAATGATGTATGCAAGATGAAAAGTATTTTTGTATTTTCGGATTTAATGATGGCTGAAAATAGAAAAGTGGTATATGGTGTTGGAAAGGTGTTTCTTATGATTAAAAATGGACTGGGGTTCATGGTTTCACAAATGCACTCTCTCTTTATAAAGTGGTAGACAATGGAACACACACAGTTAACATATGAGATTGCAACACAGGGTTTGATAACAAGTTACTTAGATATATGGGCATCACGTCCTAACATAGAGATCTTTTGGTTATTAACCTCTCTTATACTCCACCAAGATGCGAACTAAATCATAACACCTCAGTAATTAAGATAACTCAGAGTATAGCATTAAGTATCATGACATGAAGTGAAAATAAGAACATGCTAGATCTAGTCATGGAGTAGTGGCAATGGTCACGCCCACATCCCCGGTAGCATGGTATTTTAGTTTATCCCTAGTGAGGCAACAAAGTAAGGTAAAGATACCAAAGTGGATCGCAGAACTTTCTCTCACGTTCACTGCACTAGCCACCCCCGTTACTCCAACTAATGCACACGTTCCCCCACACACGCTCTCATAAACATGCTTGATCAAAACAAGTAGACAAGAACGGGGTACATAATATGCATCTATACTCATAACTGAAACAAACATTGCAATCTCAAACATATATTAACTCATAAAGATCCACCACAAAGGTATTACAACGGTGACCGTAATCATGTTCAGCAGCTCATACGGTGCTAATTAGTGAAGCTCAAGAGAGGAGAGATACATAAGTTACTTCCACAAACCCATAGTCCAGAGGTGGACTACTCCCTCTTCATCATGGAGACGGTGGAGAAGTCGATGGAGAAGATGGAGACCACGCCGGCAGCGCCCCGCCGGAGTTTTCCCCCTCCAATCTGCAGCTCCTGATCTCCGTTTCGGTGTTTCTGTGTTTGTGCGGCGCTCCTTCCAGAGAACGTCGGGGGACCTTTTTTATAGGCGTTTTTAGGTCAAGACGATGTCGGTGGAGAAAGATCGAAGGCAACGGAGCCACGAGGCCCAAATGGGTGGGTCCCACGCGGCTACAGTACCTGGCCGCGTGGGCCCCCCTCGTTTGGCCCTCGAGCCTCCGTTTGCTCGCTTCCTTCGCCCACAGGTCTTCTTCCTTCCAAATATTGACGCCCGTAAATTTCCAGGTGATTTCGTTGACGTTTGGGTCCCTGAAACATTAAAATAAGAAAACGGGGTTTTCTGCCTGTGCAGGGTTAATTCCATAAAAATAGGAAATAAATGAATATTCCCAAAAATCATTATAAAACATTGATATAACCCTTATATGATGCAAATATGATTGGAATATAAGCAATTAAAGTGCAAAGTTCATGTATGCATTTTACATGCATCACCTGCCTCAAGCACTTTACGAGAACGGAGTTCAATCAAAATAATAATCAAGCATGATAATGGTATTGAAACTAAAATCAAAGAGATGCGCGGAATAATAATCAAGCATGATAACTTACACTTATTTGTTCAAATGTAAGCTCCTCTGCCCAAATACCCCTAGCCTTGGCGGTGAACCGTTTCCAAGCCCTGTCCGGCAAAGAAAATGAATAAAAGAGTTATATATTAATTGCTTGCTACCAGGGAATGAACGGAAAGTTGCCGATATAGTGCCATAATGATTGAAATTACCCTTGGAGGCATTCCTGCATGTCCGCCCACTCCTCAAGGGGTTTACGTTTCGAGTCCATGACAAGTACTACTCCTTTGTCAGGTTTAATGATTAGCAGAATAAAGTGGAAGCTGCGCACGCATAAAGTCATCAATTATACACTTAACATCGAGTAAGCGAAATAGAATGTGTACAAGACAGTAACACTCACCCGTAGTTGTAAGGAAATAGTATTTCCCTTTTGGTTTCGTTAAACCTTAACGCCCTTACCAAGTATCCTCTGTGTCGTTGTAATGACGTTGGAGAGATACTTGATGAATGTAATATGGGTCAATGAACCCAATGTCATAGATTTGTCCTCTTTTGAATTGGAGAATCTTCATTCTGCATAATTAATATAGTGATGAGTAAGATTATACATGCAATGAACGAGCTGAGCTAGCTAGAGACTTAATTACAGAAATAATACTTACAGACAATAGGCACCGAGGATAGCTTTGTCGATGGCGTCTTGTTGGTATAACCGAAATAATTCAGAAAATTCAATCATTACGACGCCATTTCCATGCCCGTAATGCTCGTTTCCATAGGCCACGTAGATCCAGTTTGCTCCTTCCTCACAGGCTCGCATGTACCACTTATGCAATCTTCACATTTTTGTTGGTAGACCGTTGACAAGCTCAGGTTTGACGAGAGTATGCCCGTGCCAGTAAGTGTATGCTACTTCCTGGAACACTTCTAATTGTGCTAAGTAGTCCTGAATAGACATGCCCTGAGCAGCGGCCGTTTCTCCGTAGATTGCAACAAACTCAGGATCGACGTGGACTGCACCTGTGCTCGACCCCTCCTCGGTATTGGAAAACACTTTGAGCGGGGGGCACGACTGCTTTTTCTGTTCTCCTAGCTGGGGAACTGATTTCCCTTTCCCGCTTGCACTACTACTCTTCGACCGCTCCTTATTTGCCTGAACCGACTTGCGAATCTGGCGGTCATAGTCTGGTGTCAGCCTTGGCGGGGGTTGTTCAAGGGTCTTCAGCATTTTAAAGACGGCGGCTTTTTCTTCTGGGGTGGAGGGGAACTCTGCCGCTTTCGGCTTCTTCAGGCTAGCCAACCACTCTTTATGTTCGGCAGTTGCGCTCGCGGCATTTTCCTCCACCGTATAGTCATAAGGTCTCATGGGAAGATTCTTATGAGGTACTTTTGGGAGGGGCGACCTTTTACGTTTCGGTGATCGCTTACCCCTCATAGTACCAGCGGTGGGCGGAGACGGCTGACGCGGCGGCGGAGACGCTGCGCTGGAGACTGGTGAGGCGGTGAAGAGGACTGTTGCGCTGGAGACTGCTGAGGCGGTGAAGAGGACTGTTGCGCTGGAGACTGGTGAGGAGTCGATGGCCTTGGCTGCCATTCGGAAGCACGATGAATTCCTTTGGCCATAGAATGGTCGCTTTCTTGGCTTCTCCAAGTTCAAGCACCTCCCCATCTTCACCTGCAGGGTGTTCCAGCTTCAGCTCCTCAAAATCTTTCATCACTTCATCCACCCCGACAACAGCGTAGCCATTTGGAACCCGAGAGAAATGGTAAGTTGGATTAGGTCCAATTGGTACGGCATAGCCGACCGCCACCTTCATGGTTAAGTTAAAAACTTTCACATGTAGCTCACAAGGTGTGCTCTCCGTGATATCATCCACTGGGTAACGACGAAGAGGAGCCACCATCAGTGCATCATCAGTACCATCCTGGAGCTCCGTGGAAGCCACGCTGCTTTTTCCGATTCGATGGCCGCCGGTACCATCGCATGCAGCTTCTACCATGTGCCGCTGAGATTGGCCGCTAGTACCTTGCTGGCTAAGTGCGGCAATTTGATCATTCTGCCGCTTTAATTCTTCTTCTATATTACGCAGCCGGTCTGCAGCAGCGCGTGCTTCCATTGCCTCCCTTTCCTTTCTCCTCTGATGGCTTCTATCAGGAAATTTCTTCCTGTGCTCGGGAATCGCAATTGTCTTGGGCTTGGAGCCTGGTACGCCTCGTGTTCGTCCGTCGTGTTCCTCATTCCCAAGGGCGCGTGTGAGCTCGTTATCCTCTCTATCGGAATGAACCGTCCCTCTGCAACATCCTTTACTGCATTTCTAATGCCTTGGATGGTAGTAGTAGGGCTTATCTTTGTGTCTTCTGTTATATATGCACTTCCCTTCTGCGTCCAACGTGCCCCCATGCCCGTAAAACCAATTTCTTGCCCGTTCGATCCATGCGAGTGGCTCTGGAGTGATCCCTTTAGCCAGCAGGTCCGCCTCAAGTTTCTCCCACTTAGGCATGCTAAAGGCGTAGCCACCAGGCCCCATAGTATGGTGGTAGATCTTTTTAGCAGCATTTGCCTTATTTTTTGCAGACTTTTCCTGAGCTTACTCCGATTTCTTGTACGCCACAAATTCTTCCTAGTCGCCCCTTATCTTCTCATACCCTTTATCGAAGTCCGGAGTCTTATTTTTCACGACAAACTCGGTGCTCAATCTTTTCTTCCAGTTCTTGAATAGCTCGGCCATCTTCTTAAAGCCCAGTCCTTGACTTTTGCTCCATGTTTTTCCGGGCAATCTTTTCTGCCTCATTTGGATCCTCCTCATCTGGATCCACCTCTGGCGCCGGCAGGGTGAAATTAAGCATGAGATTTCTCCAAAGTCTTTCTTTGCCTACTCGCCGACATATCTTACTCCTCCCTCCTTTGGCTGATGCCATTCTCGAACGTGATCGGGATGTAGTCCCTAACAAGAACTCCGCATTGCTTTACCATTTTATTTTTAACATCAGGGGAGCAGTCGTGTGCCGTCTTCAGCGACTTTTTCGATCTTGTACCTTTCTTGGTCGCCCAACTTTTTGGCTGGGCCTCGTTTTGTCCTTACAGAAGATTTGCTCGATCCGAGGGCTAAAAGAAGAAAGAGCATTAATATATGTATATAGACAGCAGAGGCTTAATTAATACAATCTTCGGCTCATTAATATATGTATATGCACCTCGCCGGAGTTTGCAACATTTAATGTTCCACCGGAGCCTTCGGCTTCTCCCTCGTCGGCTTCTCCCTCGCCGACTTCTCCCTCACCCCAGCCGTCGGGTTCTACCTCACCGAGCCGTCTCTTCGCTTGAGAGACTCATCTCCCTCACCAGAGTTGTTCAGAACTGCGAGGTCACATCGCCAACATCTTCCGGCCGCGGATTATATCCTCGAGGATGTTTTCCTGATTTTCGTCTCGTTCCATAGTTTCTGCAAATTAAGAACAATGCACAAAACTTTAGTTGGGTAACTTGTTCCATATGTCAAGATACATCTACCACAAAAATGTGAATCGGATATGTGAATGCAAATGTGAATACAAAGGTAAATTTGCTAATTTTGCTAACACCTTAATTTGCTAATTTTGCTAACACATAAATTTTGCTAACACTTTAAATATTCTTAAACAAGCTATTTCTTAATTTTTCCTAACACAGTACTAACAATTCCTCAATTTTTTTTCCTAACACAATTTTTTATTAACGGTTAACATGGTTAAATGTTATTCTTTATTAACGGTTAACATGGTTAAATGTAATTAAGCATGTACCACAATTTAGGCAAGGTTATTCTTTATTAACGTTTAACATGGTTAAATGTAATTAAGCATGTACCACAATTTAGGCTATTATGATAAAACATGTGTGACATGGAATGAATTTGGGAAATCCATGAAGTGTTAGTACCTCGATGCTCATTTGTACATATGTGAATGCAAATCCATGAATTTGGGAAACATGTGATTTTAATTTCCTAACACTAAAATTTCCTAAAATGCTATTTACTATACAAAAAAAATCCTATACAAATCCTAACACTAAAATTTCCTACACATTTCTTATACAAATTCTATACAAATTCCTATACAAATTCCTAAAATTTCCTATACAAAAAAATCCTATTTACTATACTAAAATCCTATACATTTTCCTATACAAATTCCTAACACTAAAAATCCTATACAAATTCCTAAAATTTCCTATACAAAAAGAAATCCTAAAATTTCTAATTTAACTCACCGCGAGAGGCGGCAGTGCGGGCGGCGTGCGGGAGGAGGCGCGAGAGGCGGTGCGGGCGCGCTGCGAGGCGGCGGCGTGGAGGCGCGGGAGGAGTGCGGGGAGGAGGCCGGCGTCGGGCCGGCAGCGTGCGGGGAGGAGGCCGGCGTCGGGCCGGGCGGCGTGCGGGGAGGAGGCCGCCGCGTCGGGGCGGCGTGTGGGGAGGAGGCCGGCGTCGGGGCGGTGGCGAGCTCGGGCGGCGCGTGGAGGCCGGTGGCGGCGCGTGGAGCTCGGGCACCGGACGGCGTGTTTTTCGCTCCGTCGCGCGCGCTGGTCCTTCGTCGATTTTGGAGACGAAATGAGGAAGGAGAAGGGCCAGGGCAGTTATACCAGGGGTCATTGGTCCCGGTTGCTGCCACGAACCGGGACCAATGCCTCATTGGTCCCGGTTCGTGGCAGCAACCGGGACCAATGCCCTGGCAAATTAATGCCAGATTTGCTCGCGCGTCCATGGACTCATTGGTCCCGGTTCTTCGTATAAACCGGGACCAATGAGTCTTTTTTCAAAATTATTTCAAACTTTTCAGTTCTGAATGTTGTTCCTGCCTTTTTTTCTTATTTAGGTGTTTGAATATGAATTTCAAATGGGTTTGAATCTGAAAAGACTTTCAACATGAAAAGTGTTTAAATTTGAATAAATAATCCAAACCATTTTCTGTTTTCTAAAATAATTATTCTAACTATACAAACTATTAACCATTTTGCCATTTTCAATTAAAAATGCATTAACTTTATTGCATATTTTGAATTGACAAAACTTTCAACATGAAAAGTGTTTGAATTTGAATAAAAATCCAAAATCAATTTTACATTATTATTGTCATTTTGCCGTTGAAGTTCGAAGGAGGCGGGCCGTCCTCCTCGTGCCTGGCGAGCGCCCTCTCACGCCGATTGATGAAGGGACCGACACGCCGAGGTGGGGTCCAGCGGGATCCATCCGCTGCTCCGGAGTGAGCTCGAGGTAGTAGTGATTCGTGATGGCCGCCCGGCGCGCCAAACCTTGAGGGACAGGAGGGACCGGCACGCCTCCGGTGCTCAGCCTCCAGCCGGCGGGGACGTCGTAGCCGGGCGGGCAGGGGTAGTTCGAGGCGCAAAGCGCCTCCGCCTCCGAGTAGGTTAGAGTGGGTTTCTTTGAAGCGCTTGTGAGACGTTGGATCAGGGTGTGTGTCTTTTGAGGGACTGTGAGCTGTTGGATCAGCAGTATCACGACCACTTCGTGAGCCACATCAAGGTTTAATACATTCCATAGAATGCATTACATAAAAGGTTTAATACATTATTACACATGATCCAACGTCTCACAAGCGCTTGAAAGAAACACACCCCTGATCCAACATCACCAACATTATTCTACATAAACGGACTTGCTGGCTCGAAGGCCGTAGGATTAGGGGGAACGGCGGGAGGAGCCAGCCCGTGGGCAGCCGCCCGGTTCTCGCGCGCACGTTTGCGGCGGAGGGCAAGATCCATGGAGGATGAGTCTTTCAGCGCCCAATCCAGCTCGGAAGCCTCCTTCGCTTTGAGCTGGTAGGCAGTCTTGGCTCGCTGGACAGGGTAGTCGCGGACAGACTGGAAGGAGGCTTCCATGGCCTCCTGTATCTGCAACCCACAACCCTCTTCCCCGTCGTCGCTCCAGTCGAAGTCGTCGTCCTCCTCCTCCTCTGCGGGAGGAGCGGCGGCGCCTGGTGGAGGTGCAGCGGCGCCAGGTGGAGGTGCGGCGGCACCTGGTGGAGCAGGAGGCCGGTAGCTGGGCATTCCTCTCCACGCCGGGCTCGTGGGCATACGGCGGGATAGACTCCCGCGGTTGCGCCCAAGCGCGCTCTGCCGAGCACGCTCGACCTCGTCCAGAAGGCGCTGCGGCGGGCGTGGCGGATCCATCTCGTGGAGACGATGCGTTCGTGGCTAGGAATGGTGGATTAGGGTTTACCCCGTCGGCGACAATATATAAAGACCTCCAGGGCAGCGCTGGGGGAGGACACGTGCCCAGGGCAGCGCTGGGGGAGGACACGTGTCGTGACCGCAAAGCCCGCCTTTAGTCCCGGTTGGTGTTACCAACCGGGACTAAAGAAGCACACGGATCGTGTGTTTCTTTCAAGCGCTTGTGAGACGTTGGATCAGGGGTGTGTTTCTTTTGAGGGATTGTGAGCTGTTGGATCAGCAGTATCACGACCACTTCGTGAGCCACATGACCCGGTTGGTGTTACCAACCGGGACTAAAGAAGCACACGTACCCTATATATAGCCCCCCTCCCGGACATGTTCAGCACTCAGTGTCTACTCATTGTAGTTCATTTTGGCAGTACACGGGTAGCAGAGAGCAAGATTTCTGAGAGGCAGGAGTTCCTAGAGCGGAGGCTGAAGGTGAACCCTCCCCTCGGTCGGATCCAAGCAGCGGCAAGGCGCTCTGATGATTAGCAACATCTCCAACACTTGTTCGGACGGTTGCAGATCATCAGAGACGTCTTGCCGCTGTTTGGATCGAAGGCCGATTTGCCGTCTCACGAGCCACCTGTGGGCTGACGGATGCAGGGGAAACCGTATGTTTTGTTCTATCTACAAAGCATTTTGGTATACAAAGCATTCGGATTCCCGTCATACAGCCCAACGGTGCATTTGATATGCAGTCACTCACGAGCCACCGTTGGGCTGTATGACGGGGAAACCGTGTGTTTGGGCGTGTTTTTACCAAGTGGGCGCGCTGATCGGGTACGTCGCCGTATCAGGGATGGTTAAATAAAAATGGACCCGAGCTATGTATTATGGTTTTCACCACATAAAGGTTTAATACATTACTACACATCACATAAAGGTTTAATACATTACTACACATCACATAAAGGTTTAATACATTACATTATTTACATAAAAGCCATGAACCCTTCTTCGCGTATGTCCCTGGCCTATGATCGCTTCGCCGTAACCATGGAGCATCTTCATTATTTAACGGGATGCTTGGGTCAGTTTTCACTGTGAAGGGCGGAATTTCATCAAACTTATCATAATCTGCTGACATGTCTGTCTTGTCCTCGACTCCCACGATGTTTCTTTTCCCTGAAAGAACTATGTGACGCTTTGGCTCATCGTCTGATGTATTCGTTTGCTTATTTTTTCTTTTTTTCGGTCTGGAGGACATGTCCTTCACATAGAAAACCTGAGCCACATCATTGGCTAGGACGAATGGTTCGTTCCTGTAACAACCAAGATTCTTGAGATCCACTGTTGTCATTCCGTACAGCTGGTCTACCTTTATCCCTTCTCCATTCATGTTGACCCAACTGCACCGAAACAAAGGGACCTTAAAAGTAGGTCCATAGTCAAGTTCCCATATCTCCTCTATGTAACCATAGTATGTGTCCTTTTGCCCATTCTCGTCTGTTGCATCAAAGCGGACACCACTGTTTTGGTTGGTGCTCTTTTTATCTTGGGCGATCGTGTAAAATGTATTCCCATTTATCTCGTACCCTTGGAAATTCAATACAGTCGAAGATGGTGACGCGGCCAACAAGTAGAGCTGATCTCCGACAGTGGTGTCATTCATGAGCTGTAATCGCAACCAACTGCCGAAAGTCTCCATGTGTTTTTCTTTAATCCAGGAGTCATCCTCCCCGGGTTCTTGGAGCGTACATAATTCTTGTGTTCCTCGATATACGGAGCCACGAAGGTGGAACTTTGTAGAACTGTGTAGTGTGCTTGAGTTAAAGAATGCCCGTCCCTACATATCAGTGCTTTCTTTCCTAGCGTGCCTTTTCCACTCAGTCTCCCCTCATGCCGCGATTCAGGAACACCAATCGGCTTAAGGTCAGGAATAAAGTCAACACAGAACTCAATGACCTCCTCTGTTCCATAGCCCTTTGAGATGCTTCCTTCTGGCCTAGCACGGTTATGAACATATTTCTTCAAGACTCCCATGAACCTCTCGAAGGGGAACATATTGTGTAGAAATACAGGACCGAGAATGGCAATCTCGTCGACTAGGTGAACCAGGAGATGCGTCATAATATTGAAGAATGATGGGGGGAACACCAACTCGAAGCTGACAAGACATTGGACCACAGCCTTCTGTAAACTTGGTAGAGTTACTGGATCGATGACCTTCTGAGATATTGCATTGAGGAATGCACATAGCTTCACAATGGGTACTCGAACATTTTCCGGTAGAAGCCCCCTCAATGCAACCGGAAGCAACTGCGTCATAATCACGTGGCAATCATGAGACTTCAGGTTCTGGAATTTTTTTCTGCCATATTTATTATTCCCTTTATATTTGACGAGAAGCCAGCCGGGACCTTGATACTGCTCAGGCATTCAAAAAAGATTTCCTTCTCTGCTTTGGTAAGAGCGTAGCTGCTTAAGTATTGACGCCCTTTATCCGTCTGCTTGTTGTATGGGTCTTTCATACGTTGCTGGTCCTCCCGTGCTTCTGGTGTATCTTTTGTCTTCCCATACACGCCCAGGAAGCCTAGCAGGTTCACGCAAAGATTCTTCGTCACGTGCATCACGTCGATTGAAGACCGGACCTCTAGGACTTTCCAATAGGGTAGCTCCCAAATATAGATTTTTCTTCCATATGGGTACGTGGTTGTCAGCGTCATTCGGAACAGATAGACTGCCAGGACCCTTTCCAAAGATTACTTCTAAATCCTTGACCATGTCATATATAACATCACCATCAGGGAGGTTAGGCTTCTTCCGGCGATCTGCCTCACCGTTGAAATGCTTGCCTTTCTTTCTTACGGCATGACTGTTCGGAAGAAATCGACGATGCCCCAGGTACACGTTCTTGTTTCCCAAATGTATACTTTCAGTCTTATCTAAACAGTGCGTGCATGCATTGTATCCCTTGTTTGACTGTCCTGAAATGTTACTAAGAGCAGGCCAATCATTGATGGTTACGAACAACAACGCTCGTAGGTCAAATTCCTGTTGTTTGTGCTCATCCCACACACGTACACCTGGTTCGGACCACAACTGCAAAAGTTCATCAACTAATGGCCTTAGGTACACATCAATGTCGTTGCCGGGTTGCTTCGGGCCTTGGATGAGCACTGGCATCATAATGAACTTCCGCTTCATGCACAACCAAGGAGGAAGGTTGTAGATACATAGAGTCACGGGCCAAGTGCTATGACTGGAGCTCTGCTCCCCAAAAGGATTAAAGCCATCTGTACTTAGACCAAATCTTAAGTTCCTTGCGTCATCTGAAAATGTCGGGAACTCTCTGTCGATTTTTCTCCACTGGGACCCATCGGCGGGGTGTCTCAACTTCCCGTCTTTCTTACGCTCTTCTTTGTGCCATCGCAACAACCTGGCATGCTCTTTGTTTCTGAACAGACGTTTCAACCGTGGTATTATAGGAGCATACCACATCACCTTAGCAGGAACCCTCTTCCGGGGGGGCTCGTCATCGCCCTCAACATCACCAGGGTCATCTTGTCTGATCTTGTACCGCAGTGCATTGCATACCGGGCATTTATCCATATTCTCGTACTCACCGCGGTACAGGATGCAGTCATTAATGCATGCATGTATCTTCTGCACATCTAATCCTAGAGGGCAGATAGCCTTCTTTGCTTCGTATGTAGTCTCGGGCAATTCGTTATCCTTTGGAAGCTTCGGCTTCATTATTTTCAGTAACTTCTCAAATCCCTTGTCAGAACAACCAGTCTCTGCCTTCCATTTCAGCAGTTCCAGTGTGGTACCGAGCTTTGTGCTGCCATCTTCGCAATTTGGGTACAGCAACTTTTTGTGATCCTCTAGCATGGCCTCCAACTTTAGCTTCTCCTTTTCTGTATCGCATTCTCGCTTTGCATCAGAAATGACCCCACCAAGACCATCAGCGGGCTCATCTGATGCCCGATGTTCACCTCCTTCTTCTTCAACGTCTTCCATTACAGTATCACCGCATTCCTCAGGGAACATAGGATAGTTGTCATCATCCTCCTCTTCTTCATTGTCTTCCATCCTAACCCCTCTTTCTCCGTGCTTGGTCCAACAATTATAGCTGGGCATGAAACCTCTCCGAATCACGTGGTCTTGAATGGTTTTCGGGTCAGAGTACTCCCTGACGTTCCGACACTTCTCACATGGACAAGGCATAAAATTATCCACTTTGTTTGCCTCAGCCACTTCGAGAAATTTATGCAGGCCTGCAATAAACTCGGAACTGCGTCGTTCGCCGTACATCCATCGCATCCGTGCATCCATCTGCATCATATAATTAAGTTTATCAAATACCATTACAATAACATCTTGAATAGTGAAATGACCACCGTACATCGACACGTGCAATATTTCTGTATCAATTACAGATGAAAAGGATAAAGTTGCTAACCTCGGTGTGGGTCGGGCATTTCATCGAACACATCTTGTGCGTGGCAAAGGAAAAAAAACTAGCACCCACTTCCCACCAATCCAGAAAAAAAAAGAGGAGAGAAGAGGGGGTGGGTTATATATAGGCAGGGGAGGGGTATTGGTCCCGGTTCGGACACGAACCGGGACCAAAGCTCCGCGGCACGCCACGTGTCCGGCTCTGGAGCTTTGGTCCCGGTTCGTGCCACGAACCGGGACCAATGCCCCCAACCGAACCAGGACCAATGCCCTGGCAACTCGAACCGGGACCAGTGCCAGGCATTGGTCCCGGTTTTTAACTGAACCGAGATTAATGGCTTGTTCGGCTCTGGACGAAAGGTGGTTTTTCTACTAGTGGCGGTCAATCCCGTTTGACCGTCAAGTGGATGAGACAGAGAGCGTGCCTACACTGTAGTGACCCCTGCCTCTGCTCGACCATCACTGCCACGCGCCGGCGTCGCTTGGAGCTCACTCTCCTGTCCTGTCGTCTCGGCTTCTCCGGGCTGGAGGAAATCAATCCTGGCGACGGCGGTAGATGGAGCGGGCGAGTCGAGCGGCGCGGCAATCGGAGTCGAGGAGGCAGGCGGCGACGCAGGGCTTGCGGTCGCAATCGCAGGTAACGGCGACGAGGGAGGGTGGAGGATGGGGTGGTGCGGGTCGACGGTCGCAGAGGAGACCGGCGGCCCGATTCGTGATTCAGGCAGCGGCGAGGGATCCAACCTATCATCTTTGCAGGGTAAAGCGATACCGGATTTCGGTGGGGAAGGTGTTGAAGCAGGCGTGGCTGCGTCACGGCTACGGCGGCAAGGGTTTTCCACTTTGCCGTCATTCGCCGCCGAGGGCGAGACAGAGGTACCCGAGGTTTGCCTCGATGCGCAACATTGCTGCGGCGACCAGAGCAGCTCGGGCCGGAGCTCATCGAGCAGGATTTCAGAACGCTCAACCCCGAGCCTGGACTTCGAAGTAGCGGTGAGCCTAGAGGATTTCAGTCAAGTTGCCGGGCTGGCGGAGGACAGATTGGTGTGCTCAGAAATTCTCTGCGAGATGAAAATGAGCTAGAGGAATCAGCTATAGAGACAGCTCCAGGGCCATGGCGTTCGGAGGGAAGATGGACGTTGGAAGAATGAGCTGCAGACTGTAGTCCGGAAGTCTGGTGAATTTTGTTAGCTGCCTGAAACTCTTTCAGGCAGTGTTTGCCCAGCGCTGGGAGCGTGTGGGAGGGTACTTTTGTGAACTGGCCATGTAATCACCATGTCGAACACCTTGGAGGCGTGCTCTGGACATGTCGATGTTGGTATTCGCACGTTCTTGTGTTCACCATGTCGAACACTTTTGTGAAACCTTGTCAACAAGAGTAACATCTAGCTCACTTTGCGTTATTCTTGTGTTCCTTGTTCTTGATAGTTGTGCGAGGCAACATATAGCACCTTTGGCGAATTGTCGAACACCTTTGGGGGCGCGCTCTGGACACGCCCGATTGTGGCATTCGCAAATGGCACTGCTCTGTTGATTTTTTCTTAAGTTGAAACCTTGTCAACTAGGTAGAGGCTTATAAAAGATGTCATCTATAGACAATGATTTACTTCTTTATTTACCAAGTGGTAAATAAAGTGCCATTTGTCACTATAAAAGATGTCATCTATTGAACCATTTTTTGTTTGAATGTATCTAGACCTTGTTTATCAATTGGAGTTGTTAGTATATTGAAAGGGCATGGCGCCCCCATGTGTGGTTTTGGTAATTAATGACAATCCCTATGGACTAATGGTTGCATTGAGTTGTACTTGTAGTGTTTGTCCATAGACCATGCTTGAACTCCATATGTTGGATTCAAGGTTGATGCCATGAATATATTGATATAATGAAGTATTTGGCATCAAGATCATCGAGGTGTACGGATATATACTTGATATGATCAAGAAGAAAAGTATGTGATGACCAAGTTGTTATTCGAGAAGTTATCCGATGAATGGTCATATGTGAGTTGAGCATATCGCAAGTATGTCTTGAAGAAAAAGATTATGTGATCATTCATGGTTATCTTCAAGACATCATCTATTGAAAAGAGAAGAAAAGATACAAGGTTGATCAAGATTTTGTTCAACACACAAAGCTACAGGATGTACCAAGTGGGATCATGTATCTCTTGGTATGGTAAGCAATTGTCCATATAGCTTTGTGAACTAACCCATGATATGTGTGGCATTTCTATGTGTGGTTAGGTATCTTTCCATGGGCTTGCATCAAATGAAGATTTCATATAGCCCATGAAGGATGACGTCAAGTGGTGATCGTCATCAAGCTTGAGTTGTGCAAGTTCAAGAGAAGTATCTCGAAGATATCATAACTTGAAGCTTGCCACCCATTTGGAGATAATGGTCAAGTGAAGATGTGCCGATGAGAGGCTCTCCCATAGTGGAGTATGGGAGAAATATGTGGATCTTCACCAAGCGAAGCGCAATCAAGAAAGGTGGTCCACTAGAAAAGATCAAGATCGTCATCATCTAGTCAAGTGGAATGCGCAAGGCAAAGGTATGATCTTGATAGGGTTTCTATTTTACCGGTCTCATGTTGTTAGTCGGGAGACCGGGTTATTGGATAGACACCGTACTATCAAGAGGGGCTCTCGATTGAGCTTTAGCGTATCAGTTGGAGAGAGCTCAAACCTGTGCATACTTAGCATCATCATCTTTCTTGGTTCTTATTTGGCTTATCTCTTTATGAGGTTTTGGAGCTTGTTGTGACCTTCATAACAAGCTCAAGTTCACCGAAAATGGATTTCGTATGAAAACTTGTTGCGTTTTCAGTTTTGGAGTTTCTCCCGGTTCATCTTCTATAGAAAGGTTTCACCTTTCTACATTTGGTTTTATACTCCCTTGTTGTACTATGATGTTTCCTGCATCATCTTGTCGTGCTCGTTGTGGTGATTCCAACGAGCCCAAGAACATCGAAAACGGAGTTCGGATACTCAAGTTATGCTCGTTTTAGTGTCGGTGTTTTTCTGCACTTTTACACGGTCGGTAGTACCGGAAATAACCTCCGGTACTACCGGCGAAACGCATTTCGGTACTGGTTTTGAGTGTTTCTAAGAGGTAGTACCGGCCAATAACCTCCGGTACTACCGGCCCTGCGCAGAAAGCTGGCCAACGGGCAGATTTTGACCCACCTATATATATTAGTCTTCTTCTCCAAAGAGACCAACTCTTGAGCTCGAAATTTGCCACCATTGTTGACCTTGTTGAGCTTTGCTATCTCTCTATCCCTCCATGATTCTTGCCTCCAATTAGAGGGAAAAGAGAGAGGAGATCTAGATCTATCATTCCACCAATCAATCTCTCCTCTAAGTGAGGGGAAGCTTTTGATCTAGATCTTGGAGGAATTTGGTGTTCCTCTTTTCTTCCTCTCTTCTCCCCCCAATAGCATTAGTTGCTTTGGTGGGATTTGAGAGTGAAGGATTTTGAGCACTTCTTGTGTTCTTGCCCATTGCATCGGTTGCATCGGTTTGAGTTCTCCACGGTGATACGTGGAAATCGAAGTTGAGAAGCTTGTTACTCTTGGGTACTTGGGGTGCCCTAGAGCTTGTCCTCTTGGGTACTTGGAGTGCCCTAGACGGTCCTTGTTGATCTCGGAGTTTTGGTGGCTCGCGGGATAGTTGGGAGCCTCCAATTAAGTTGTGGAGTCGCGCCCCAACCTTGTGATTCTTGTGGCTTTGGGAGCCGCGGGAATTCGGTGAGAGCCTCCAATTAAGTTGTGGAGTGTGCCTCATCCTTGTACGGGTTCGGTGACCACCCTCAAGTGTCCCATAGTGGTTCGTGGCACTCTACATTGGTAGAGGCACGAAGGAGATTACGGTGTGCCATTTGACGGCTATTCGGGGATCACTTTGTGACTCCGCACCGCTCCAACGGAGACGTAGCTTCCATTGGGAAGTGAACTTCGGGATAAATCATCGTCTCCAAGTGCCTCGGTATTTCTATACCCGAGCTTCTTACTTATGCAATTTACTTTGTGATAGCCATCGAGCTTGAAGTAATATATCTTGCTATCACATAGTTGTATATCTTGTTTAGCATAAGTTGTTGGTGCACATAGGTAAACCTAGCTTGTTTAGGTTTTGTGCTTGATAAATTAAACGCTAGTTTTATTCCGCATTTATTCAAGCCTAAACCGTAAAGAATTTTAAATCGCCTATTCACCCCCCCCCCTCTAGGCGACATCCGTGTCCTTTCAATTGGTATCAGAGCGGGTTCTCTCCTTATTGGCTTCACCGCCTGAGAGTAAAGATGTCGTCTAGACTAGTGCACAATGCTTCTTTTATATTAGATGGCACAAATTATGATGTTTGGAAAATTCGCATTCTTGATATTTTCGGGTCATTGACCCATACATAGAGCGAATTCTAGATAGGGGTTATTCTCCTCCAAGGAATCCCAAAAGATTATCTTTATTGGATGAGAATAATTCCTATCTAGATGCTCAAGCTTCTAATGTGATTTTCAATGCTTTGAGCGATGTAGTTATTATGTCGGTCTCTCCTTTTCGGAATGCTCATGAGCTTTGGACCAAGCTTCAAGATAAATATGATGTGTCCAAGAATTGTGGAGATGATTGTTGTCCCTCCACTTCGGCCGTGATGAGTTCTCAACTTCTTCTACTTCACCTACATGTGGCAAGCCACAAAGTAATGCAATGGTGAGTAGTGATAGATATTGCAATAATGATAGTAAGCTTATTGTTGATGATACTTCACCACTATCTTATTGCAATGATTTATCTTTGGACTTAAACGCATCTAGAACCAAAAATGATCTACATGCTTGTGTTGATAGTCCTTGCATATCGTGTACAAATTGCTTGATTAATCCTTGTGATGATATGCTCTCTATATCTTGTTGCCTGATAAAAATGGTTCTATTTCCTCTAGTATTTGTTTGGCTAACAATGTAGAGGAAACCGAACACTCCATGGAACAAGATATGGATTTAAATGGTGACTCAAGTAATTCTTCATCGTCATCATCATGTACTCACTTTTGCCTTATGGCTAAAGCTTCCGAGGTATCTCCTACTTTGGATCCCAATATATCTCATGATGATAGTGATGAGGAAAATGAACAAAATGATAATGATGCTTCCATACTCGAGAAGGGTAAA
The DNA here is from genome assembly GCA_947311845.1 of Poa pratensis. Lineage (NCBI taxonomy): Eukaryota > Viridiplantae > Streptophyta > Magnoliopsida > Poales > Poaceae > Poa > Poa pratensis. The sequence continues at coordinate 18,901,067 of CAMZMU010000122.1, forward strand.
ATGGTTATTCTTTCTCTTTCAAAGAATAAAATGCTCGTGCTAACTTCTTAGAAATCATGTCTACCCTTGTTAAGCGCAAACTTACCATTGAGGAGTTGGAAGCTCACATTGATGAAAGCTTAACCGCGAATACAAGTATGCGGAAGAGATCGCCGATCTCAAGGAAGCTCTTGAAGAAGAACAATCCACCAAGAAGACTCTTGAGGAAACTTTTGCTCTTGAACTTTCTAGAGTAAAGGATCCCATGATAGATCTCTTAAAGTGGCAATGACTTCAAAATAACAAATGGTAAGCTTATAGATGCACATGCCAAACTCCTTGAGGATTTTGAGCACCTAGATAATGGCTCTAGGGTCAAAGGGTGAGCTCATCAAACTCACCGAGTCTCATGCGCAACTTAAAGCTTCTCACTCTAAAGAGCTTGCCAAGTTACTTTCTCCTATTGTCATAAATAATGATGCTTGTGCTACTAACTCTATCTCTTGTGAAGCATCCATATTAACGGAGAATGTTGAGCTAAGGGCTCAACTTGCATTGCTATCTAGCAAATATGGGAAATTGGAAGAAAGCCATGAAAAGCTCTCGAGCTCTCATGAGGATCTTTTAGTCTCCTATGATAAGCTAAAGTTAGCTCATGAGGCTATTATTACAAAGGTAAATCTTGTGAGCCTCATGTGGACAATGGCACAACTTCTACTCAACATGCTTTATTGCCATGTGCTAGTCCTAGTAATTCATCCACTCAAATATTGCTAATCTTGTGATGAATTACTTTCCATGCCTTGTTGCTCTAACAATGAAGCTTCTACTTCCTCTAGTGTTTGTTTGATACTAACCATGTAGAGGAATTAAAAGAGCTCAAGGCCCAAGTCACTTCTTTGAAGAAAGACTTGGAAAAGCGTCATGATGGGAAGCCCACACTTGACAACATGTTGAGTGTGCAAAGACGCCCCAATGACAAGAGTGGACTTGGATTCAACTCCAATAGTAAGAACAAGTCCAAGTATAACAAGAAAAAGAAGGGCCAAGAACAAGTCAAGAATTCGGCCAAGATCACTTGCTTCAAGTGCAAAGTTGAAGGGCACCATGTTAGATCTTGCCCTTTGAAGAAGAAATCTCTTAGCAAGAAGCAACAAGGGAAGAGGCCTCAAGTTCAAACTCAAGTTCATCAAGATGAAGAACGGTCCCTTCCCAAGAAGAACCATGGCATGCCTCCTCATGATGAAGCTTCAACTAAGAAGAAAGGAGGAAGCAAATGTTGCTACATATGTCGTGAGAAGGGTCATTTTGCTTCTTCATGCACTAGTGGTAACTTATCCAACCCATAATAATTGATAATGCTTATTCTATTAGGAAGGATAAGTTGGCAATGTGTTTGCCAAATATGTTGGTACTCAAAGTGGTGTCAAGAAAAGGACCATTTGGGTTGCCAAGCCTATTGTGACTAACCTCTTAGGACCCAACTTGGTTGGGGACCAACAAGTTAAAACTTGATCAATAGGTGTTGGTGGAGGGCATTGGAGACTTGGCTACATCATGAAGAATTAAGGGATCTTCATCAATTATATTCTCTCAAGCCAAGTCATTTGGATTATATTGTTCTATCTCATATCCAATGTTCCTCCTTGCGGTAACTTGTTTAAATCATACATACATTGAAAGTTGCTTGCACCCTTGCATGTGTTTGGTTTTGTACCTTGCTAGTGTTTGTATGTGTTGTGCTCTCTACTTACTTATCTTGAGAATCAAGTATGTGTATGTTGGTTTGCACACCATGTATGTGAGTTTGTGTTGAGCCTTTATATCAACTTGCTTATATCTTAATTGGCTCTTTTTGAGAGATTAATGGACTATCCCATTTTGGGGGAGTGATATGCTTGCGCACTTCACAATCCTAAAAATGTATATACATGAGTACTACCACTTAGTGTTGATATATCAATTTATCTAGTCTCTATATGGTATGTCTTCTCATGAGAAATTCAAATTCTATAATGTTCATTAATATCTCTAGTTGGTTTTACTTGCCTCTTGTGGAGAATAAATGGATTATCACATTATGGGGGAGTAATAAGCTATGTGCATATTACAAACCTAGACAATGTGAACATGTGAGGTATTGCCACCTAGAATTGATATTGTTAATTATCTTATTCCTATGTGGCATGTTTCTCAAACAAGTTCCCATTTGCTTAAATGTTTTTACTTACTCACACTTTGGATCTTGTTTGTGATGAATGTTCTTGGTAAGGTTTTCCCTAATATATTCACATATATCTTTTGGGAAACCGATTGCTTCAAGCACTCTTTGTAGTTGCTTTGCATATCGCGTGAATATTTGAAGCTATCAAGAACATTTATCTACATAAGCATTGCTTAAATCTTATCCTTGCCATGTGCTTATTGTTGTGAAGATGATCTTGAATATCAATCCAATACACCACGAGAAATTCTACATATACTCCTTGTCCATGACAAGTGATACTTAATTGTGGTGAAATTTGTAGATCATCTTCATATTGGCTCTTGATTTTATTGCCTTATTTCTTGCCAAAAATTAATGTGTTTTAACTCCTTGTCTTCCTTACCTCTTGTGGATCATTTTGCTTTACTCAAACTTTCCTAGTGTTTTATTTGGTGTAGGAGAGGCATTGATCCCATCATTGTGCACCTTGCATTCAAAGGCTACTTATAGATAATGCACTATTCTTGGGTGAGCTATCCTATATTGAGTACAACTTATATTTTCATTAGTATTGGATCTTATTGCTTTTTCTTGATATATGACTAGTGTTTGAATAGATATTTGAGAGCGATGATTCCATGTGTGTGCATTGTGTATTCAAATACAAGATCATAAATAATGCACTTTTGTTGGGAGAGCTATCATGTATCCTTTTAAACACTATTTATATTCTATTGTATTTGATCCTTTCCATTGGTCTTTGATCCCGATGACATGTCTCATGGAAGACAAACCTTTTCGGCTTGGTACTTTGTGCCATCATGAAAAGTGTAGAGGGTGTGGTTTATTTGTTGGAACCCGCTCTTTCTTTTTGAGAGTTTGTCCAATTGGCATCTCTCTTTGGGAGTGGGTTATATCATTCGTTGATCTCTCTCTCTTTTGGTATCTCTTTTGGAAATTTGATATCTAGTCCTTTTATTATTGATTAATTGGTATCTTATTTTCTTTTTGTATCTTTGCCAATTGGTATCTATCAATCATGTGTTGGTTTGTTTTAGTTTCAATTGGCTTCTCTAAATCAATTTTTGATTTGGATCTTTGATATAATTTGGACCTCTTTGATTTCTTGATATTTGTCCAAATTGTATCTCCTTTGGTTATTAAAGTAATAGGCATGCATATCTACTACATTTTATTTTATGGCATGCTTTCCTTCTTTGTGCCAATATATAGGTGGAAACTCCACGGAATCCTAAATCGGCTAAGATGTGCATGAAATTCAATTTCATATCTATATGCACATATTTATGTGGAGTTCCTTCTATGTATTGTAGTTTGACTAACTACTTGGACCCAATTAGTTTGGGAACAATTTTACTTGAATGTGTTTTAGGTACATGGAGATGCATTGGATGCTTGTCTCATTTACAATGAAAGTGTCTTCACCACATGCTTATTGGAGCCAAGCTAGGATGGTTGATAAATCTTATCTACTACATCAACCCCATGCCATCTCGGTAACAAGTATCCACCCTCATGCATACTTTTTAGCATTGAACCTTGTGTAGGTTTCATCATGGCATGAAAAGTATTTATTTGCTTTGTTGTAGCTATTGCAAATTCTATTGGCTCTTATGATACTTGTTGCTTTCCTCAATGCATCCCAACTATCTCCTTTTCCCTTAGTGATATTTGTGATGCTTGTGTTGAGGTTGAATTTGAAGTTCATTATTATACAATATGAGAATATTGAGCTATGGGCTATGATCCTAAACAAATCATATGTGTATATTTTATGACTTCCCTTTGGATATCGTGTTTTTTCCTTAGTAACTAATTTTATGTGTACATGTTTCTTTGTGGATATATATCTCATGATTGTTGTACACTTAGAAACTTATATACATGAGAGAAATTACATCTTTACTCGATATCCTAATTCTTCGGTGTCACCTCTTTTACTCCTTTTTGATTCTTTGGCGTGACTCCGAAAAGAATTTGATTTATGAGTGCATATCCTATTTTATCACATCTTGGTGCTCTCATCTTGGTGAATATCTTGCTTGTCTTTACAAGCCAATAATCTTCACCATGGGATATGTCACAAGCTTTGTTTTTCATTTGCATCTTATTGAGCTTGTGAATTCATTTGTTTTTGTGTTTTAGAGGATACCGGAGGAGTGAGGATTCCATGTTTGTACACCTTGTATTCAAATACAATAATTCTAAATTGTGTACAAATATTGGGGAGCTCCTCTATTTTCTTTAAAACACTCTTTTGCTCAAATCATAATATCTTGTGTTTATTTGGTTAGTTGGATCTTTTTGATTGCTTACTTTTTATTTGGAGAATTGTAAAAAGTTTTCCATATCATTCTTTTGCAATCTTTGGATCCTCAATATAGTTTGTGCTCTCTCCAACTATTCGTCATTGGATATGTGTATTTGATTTCACTCATATTTTGAGAAATGCACACGTTATGGGGGAGCTCATACTATATTGACCTTCTAAGATTTTTCGCCCATTTTGGAAATGGATGCCAATGGGGGAGAAGTTTTATAGGGTTTAAGGGAATTTGGTGTTATGCTTTTGTTTTGGTCATAAGCATTTACCTTTCATGCTCATGCATCCATGCTTGTTGATTTGCATGGTTGCTTAATTCATTATATAAACCCTTGTAAAAGAGATTGTCATCAATTACCAAAATGGGGGAGATTGAAAGGGCATGGCGCCCCCATGTGTGGTTTTGGTAATTAATGACAATCCCTATGGACTAATGGTTGCATTGAGTTGTACTTGTAGTGTTTGTCCATAGACCATGCTTGAACTCCATATGTTGGATTCAAGGTTGATGCCATGAATATATTGATATAATGAAGTATGCAAGCTGACGTGGATAAGTTGTGGGTCCCACCCGCCGGCTCCCCATAATCCTAATCCTAACTAACAGACTACGCTTAAGGGCCAAGTCGCAGCAGAGCAATTTGTGCAAACAGCGATGTCGCAGCAGAGCTATTCCTGCCAACGACGTCGCTGCCCATCAATTGACGATGAAAAACGTCGCATAGGAGCTATTTGCCCGTTTTCCCGGCAGCGAGCCCCCGCATGGCGACGGCCACTCGTTCCACGTTGAGGTTCACCCAGCTGATGACCCCCACGACGGCTCGCCGGTTCTGTTCTCTGCCATCACTCCTGGCCTGGTTCGTGGCGAGCAAGATGATCTCGCTTACTTCGCCGTGCCACGCGACCTGGCGTGTGCCCGGGCGCACATCCATCTCATCACCGGCGTCGTAGGTGTGGTGGACAAGGTGGGAGTGACCAAGGGCATTGTTTTCGGTAGTGTCCGTGCGAGTTATTGCAGACGCAGTGGTGAACGCCTCTCCGCTGGATTGGGTGCCATTCCGTGGCGAGGTCCGCCGCCCCCGCGTCGCCGCCGGTTCAAGCTCCGATGCTGCCCCCAGTGCACTGCAGTGCTTAGTAAGAGCGATGGTCCTACTCCGGCGGCACCGCGCCCCAGTGCCCGCCTTCGCGCCAAGAAGGAGGCGCTGTTAGAGAGCGTGTTGCAGGCTTGCAGCGCGTGGTGAGGCTCAAGGCGATCAAGTCTAGTGATGACGCTGCGTCGGCTCCCTGTGATTCACTGCTGGCTGGTGCATGGGTTTGTAGTGTGCAAAATTGTGCTAGTCAACGGGCTTCAACTTGTGTAATCAAATACAGTATGCATTACGAATTCCTTGCTTGAACTAATGTTTGATGGTGCTCGATGCTCTCGCGGAGAAAAATGCAGTTCCACACGTATGTTGGCCCCAAAGGACTATCTCTACCGTCCATTCGGTGAGATCCGACGGCAGCTTGTTGGTCAAAATTTGGACGCGTATTTTGCAGAACAGTCCATACCTTTCCAGCCTTTCACAAATTCGTTCACCCAGATTTCGAATCACAAAAATAAATTGTATGTTGTTGGAGAGTTTTTCAAAGAATTTTTCTTCCCAGAAAATATTCAACAATATGGAAAATATTGTTTTTTCAAGAATATTCAACAATTTTTAGAAAGTTTCAAATAATGGTTCATAGTATAAGATTTTCGTTGGAGTTTTTTTAAATGAATATCAATATTTCATACAAGATTTTTTCATAGAATATACTTTCAAATTCGAAAGTCACATTTTTCATAAAGTTTTCAGACACATATTTTATTCAAAATTCGGAACTCCACATAAGTTTCAATACTGTTTTCATACACATTTTTGTTATACATTCAGATTCGAAATTTCGGATGACATTAATTCAAGATAAAAAAAATCATACACATTTCAGATGAAAGGAATATTTTTGTCACAGTTTTATTTGAAATGGTCAACATCTTGGAGTTTCACTCATTTTTCGTACAAGGTTCAGCAAATATTCTAAAGATAAAATGCTAACTTTGGAATTAACAGAGTATCAGACCATTATCATTTCAGATTTTCATTCATATTTGACACGAGAATCGGGAATGGTACCAATATTATCCACATCCATATGAAAATGGTCAAAATAAATATAAATTCAACAAAGTTCACCCAATTTTCATTCATATTTGAAACGATTCATTACAATTTCATTTCCAAGTCACACAAGATTCACATGTTTAGCACGATTCCAAATACAGAATATACGGGTACAACAATATTTCAATCCATTTTCATCATAGATTCATGCATTTTTTTCAACCATAGTTACAATGAATAATCATCATAAATTTACACAGGATTTTCTGATACATATTGTCTCATCACTGATCCACAATTGATTCACACCGAAAAATACTCAAATTCATCAACAATATTCGAAAAACATTATAATTTTTCAAATTCATCAACAATATCCGAGAAAATACTCAGATTCATCAACCATATTCAAAAATATTTCTACTATTTTTTCACTGATCCACAATATTCATCAACTTCCCATAGTCCATACACATATTTCTTATAATTTTTCAAATTCGAAAATACATAAAGATAACACAAGATCCGAATGATCCATAAACGGAACTTGAAGTAAAATACATACAATATCCACCCAAAATTCATATCCATTTCAGAGTCATACTAATGAATCTTCACTGGAATACCCACATTTCAACAAGAAGCAGAGAAATTAACAAAGGTACACCCACAAAGATTTAAGAAACAGAAATGAATCTTTAGTACCACAAAATAAAAAGAATCTTAATATGATTTTTTGAACAAACTCGAATGATCCATACAAGATTTGTTCTGAAAAAATAAAATATACATACAAGTAAAATATAAATTGATGTAATGTTCTACCGTTTCATCACAGATTGATCAAGACTAATACAAATCTGATCTTGGAATAATCAAAAAAAGAATTTTCAAAATAAGTTGCTCTCTTGGCGATCCGTGGAAAATTTGTATCTGGAACATGAACAAACATAGATGGAATAAAGCATAAAATGAAGAAAAAAATCCAAAGAGGTGGAGGCGGAAGGAAAACATGCAGATTCAAGAACTTGGAATGAAAACAGATCACGCACATGGAATACGAACGGAAAAAAATCAGAGACAAATAGTTCAAAGAAAGACAAAAAAAACTGCACAGACCAAACTCAGATCGAAAAACAAGATGGGGGTCAGATCAAGGCCAACCAAGCCACGATCTGAGCACGCCCTGGACAGATCAGGCAGGCCTTCAATGGGCGGCTGCCACGAGCTGCTAGCACACGAGAGGGCCGGCTGCCCGGCGACCGAGCTGACTCAAACCAACTCGCCGGAGTACGAGGTTTGTGATGCCCCAAAATCGGTACTATGCAGATTTAAGCGATCCCGTCAAAATCCACATAATAACGATCTTAGGTCGCCACCAGACATAACGTGCACGCCGAAACATGCGCGTTATGTGGGTGGAATTGTGATAACATTACAACAGTTCACGAAAAGAATCCACAACAACAACAGAAGGAGATATATATACAAGAACGACTCAAACGAGTCAAGATACAACCAATACATTACAAAGATACAAAGCACAGCGAAAGCAAATTAGTATCCGACTACGGACAAGATACAAGTTTGGACTAAGAGTCCTGAAGATAACGATGGCGTCCATATCCCTGCCCAGGCCGAGCCGGAGGGATTTCCAAGCTAACGTCGTCAGACTTCAAACCTGTTGACTGCACATAGAAGTACAGCCCAAAGATGGGTCAGGCACAACGGCCTGGCAAGCAATGCTCAAAAGATACCAACACAAAGACTACCAAAAGTTAAGGGAGGTGGACTGAGGCGGCAGCAGCAGCACTAAACAACCTATGGAGACACTCTACAACTTCCGTCTACTGGAGAGGGATAAGAGAGCGTATCGGAACCAACTAGCTTCTAACACCAAACATAACACTTCCCAGATTCACCCCCTCAACCAAGTATGAGGAAGCAATCGAGGGAAACTCACGCAGTTGTCAAAATTTTAATTACATCTTATTGTGAAAGTAAGTCTAACTTACTAGTCAAGTTAATTAGAATCATTAGGTGTAAGTTGTGTATGATCTTGTTAGCCAGCATCTTCACCAAGTCGTCCATAACCGTGGACGCGGCTTTTCGAAAAGATTTAACCCTGCAGGGTGCACTATGGTTAACCCATACACGTTCGATCAATCCACAGCCACAAAGGCAGGACTTCTCAACCCAACTCTTCCCATCTCTACTTTCAAGTCTTTGGGAGCCACCCATCTGAGTCTTTCCCGCGTCAAGAGTCCGGCCGAAGCTCCGTTGCGGACCCATCTGTTTGTGAGACATAACCTTCCCAGGCCTCCTCTAACGGTAGCTACCCGGTTAGACCACGTCCACATCTATATGTAAGTGGAGCCGACAACCACCCATCAACAAGAACCTCCATCATCATGCGTATGAGCAAATGGAAAAATTCAAACTACTTGTGGCTCCCTAGACCATCGGTAAATCAAGTACTAACTTGGAGGGGGTTCCATTGGACCTCCCACGAGTGGGTAGTGCGCTCAAAACTTGGATAAGAGGACAAGAACTGAGTTCCTAGTGCGACACTTAGCAGAACAAAACACCAACGAATTGGCCTTCCACCGGGTGCCTTATCATTTAGTTATAACCCACAAACATTATCATCATTTTAAGTTAAGATGAGCCAACCTGTCATACTAAACATATGAAGCAAAAGATAGACAGACTCGCAACCACAAACCTAAGCATGCAGCTACGACTCGCAAGGCCAACTGTAAACAATCAACAGGGTGATAGGATGTGGGGTAAGGCAATATATGGCTGCAAGGTAACATGTGTAGGATCGCATACAAGCAACGTAACATAAGGATAGCAGAGATTAACGGTAGGAATGGAAGACAATGTAATGCTAGCAAGTGAGCAAAGCTTGCCTGGAAACACCGTAGAGGTAGCAGAACTTGTCGTTGCTCACATCATCTCAATGTCCTATTCGTGAAGACGTAACAAACACTGGAAAGAACATCGGATGCAACACTTACTACTATGGCAAAAGATCCAGCATGTTCAGGAGATGATGCATGACATGGCAAGATGCAACTTAGCCAAATTAAGCGGAACCGGGGTTCCGACAATTAATATTAAGGTTCAAGTTATTTATCTAACCACCAAATTAAATGTTGATTAGCATGTGAGACAAGGCATGGGTGAGCTACACAAAATTAAATGGAATAGGGACAAACTTTATATTATTACCCACACATTCCATCTTTATTTATTTAGGTGATTATGCAAAATACCACTAAGAAACAAGCTAGATGATGCAAACATGATCATGGATGACATATTAATATTCATTGCATTTTTCTAATAAAAATAGACATATAACTTGTATTAATTGGATTTATAGAATAAAAGATATTGAATATACAAGATTTACAAAAATAAAAGAAGAAGGACAGAGGCAGAGGAGATGATGGGCCGGATTTGCGCTACTGGTAGCTATCTGCCGCTCCCAGGCGCTGGCGATGGAGGGATAACAAAAGAGGAAAAAAAGGGGTGGGCTTTGCGTCTGCGGGGAGTCGAACCAGCGTCGAAGCGCTGAAGAAGCGTGGACGTTGCCACTGGGCCGGTGCGGTGGACGTGGTCAGCGATCTGGATGTTTTTAAAGTGTTGCTGAGGTTTACTGACGAAACTGAATTTCGCACGCGGCAGAGATCGGCGGGGAGGATTCCGGCGACCAAACGAGGGCGGCGCCACCGTGGAGCGTGGGCGTGTGCTGTGGGGGGGTGCAGGGAGCGTACTGGAGGACTCGTGCGTGCAGGGCAACAACCAATGGTGCAAAAGGCGGCGGATTTGAGCTCGGCACGGTGGCCATGGCGAAGCGGCGTCGGGAAGGAGAAAATTCGTCGTGTCCAGTGCGCAATTGAGAGGGGAAACGGCGGGAATTGGAGCTGGAGCTCACCAGGAGGGTCTCGGAGGAGTTGTTCGTGCTCGAGGAGGTTCGGAACTGCCGGAATTGGAGAAGATCGTCGACGCCCGGAACTGAAGAAGACGATGCAGAGGCCGTCGCGCTCGTCCTCGTGCTCGTTGCGGTTGACTTAGGGGAGGAAGGGGTCGCCGTGCAGCTCCTGGGCATGTAGCAGTGCTTTGAACTCGCTCGAGGCGGCGTCGACCTTCAAGCTCCTTTCATGGTGGTGGCGGTGCTTCTGTTTGTGAGTGGAGAAGAAGAAGGGGAAGGAAGTTGGTGGCGGCGGCAAGGAGGGAGAGAGGCTAGGGTTTGCAAGGGGGCGCAGGGGCGGCTTTATGGAGGGGAAAAGGGGCGGAGGAAGCGCTGGTGGTGGTGCACCCACGCCATGTGCGTGCTGGCTCGTACGGGAAGGAAGACAGCGACAGGAGTGAGGAGTTGGGCCTTTGCTGGGCTGGGCCAGATCGGCTGAAGAGAAGAAGGGAAGAGGAGAGATGGGCCAGGTGCATTGTTCCGGCCTTTTAACAATTCCACGAATTTCTCAATTATTTAGGGAAATAAAAGAGAGAGAAAAGGATATAGAAAAGAGGGAAAAGAAATTAGGGAAGAGAGGAAAAGAGAGAGACAAGGGTTTTTACAAAATAGTTTACAAAACTTTAATTTTTGATTTAAAATAGTTTTTGCAATAATTTCCAAATATTATTTTGAGTTAATTTAAAATAGAAAAAAGAGGGAGAAGGATTTATTATTTGCAAAACAAAATTAGGTTTGCACAAAATAATAATTTTATTTATCAAAACATGCAAGGTGATAAAAATGCATGATGCCATGATGATGGAAAAAAAAGAAAAACAAACAAACTAATTGGGGAAAAAATCCCGGGACGTTACAAGGTCCCAGATCCAGGACCGGGAGGTTGCCGCCCGGTGAGGTTGAGGTCGACGCGGCCGGATCCATGCTGCACGGTGAAAGCGCCGGCCGGGGCGCACGGCGGCCGGGGCTCAGGGAGCCGGCGACGGCCAAAGCGCACGGCGGCCTGGTGCACGAAGCCGGCGACGGCCGGAGCGCACGGAGGCCGGGGCACACGGAGCCAGGACTAGCGCCCGGCGGCCGGAGCGCAGGGACACGCTAGGCCGTGGCTAGGTGGGCGGCAGGGGGGCGACCGGAGCGCACAGGATTCGGCGGCGACGGAAGAGGCGAGGTGGGCGGCGCCGGCGGGAGGCGAGGTGGGCGGCGGGAGACGAGGTTGGCGGCGTCGGCGGGAGGCGAGGTGGGGCGGGTGGATTCCAGGATTCGGTTAGGGTTTGCGCCTATATATAGTGGCTGTGGGACTGCGGGTTGATTTCGATTTTCTACGGGGTTAAAATACAAAACGACCAAAAGTTTGACCAGCTGACCGAATGGATGGTAAAGATAGTCCGGGGGGGGGGGGGGGGGGGGGGGGGGGGGGGGGGCAAGCTATTAGTGGAATTTCCGGACCCCTCTCGCGGATGACTGGTTTTAAATAAGAGTATTCAGACTAAAATCACACGAGGCCAGTTTTGGACGCAGGCCGCCACCGTTTCGCTGTTACTTGCATCACACCATTTAACTCAAAATTATTTGGCTTATAACTATGTTTTCAGAACAATGACAACAGCGTTCGCTGATCATTTGTGTCTGACGACGATCTAACAGCCATCCCAGAACTGCGGACTACAGAAATGGGTCAATCTATCTATGTACTCTTTTCCCGTTTGCTGTTGCTGTGTCCCTGAAACTTGAGCACTCTGGCTACTGTTGCTCAACGGAAGTTCTTACCTGATCAATTATTCTGCTGTGCTATGAGTTCAAGAGTCTGGAAAGCCCCAGAAACTCCATACTCACTAGTTTTTCAGAAAATAAAGATTGGCTTCTAATAATCTCTAGTCAGTGATAATTTGTGCAACACGGTGTGCATGACCGCTCAGTCCTCGCCCATCAATGGTGATGGAAGTCACCTAAAACCCATTACCTCTGATGGGCGGGGTTTAAGCATCCGTTAGTGTCATGTGGCAATACAATAAGCTTTGGCTCATCTTTATGTGACATATGGGCCGATTTCTATGTAGTCGTTGGTGTTTTGCTCGTAGGCTGCGGGGCGACGGCCCAAGTTTGCCCCTAGAAGTTACGCCACTGGCAGCCCACATCTCAACTGGGCGAACTATTTGTCACTGTTGCGTCAAATAGCGGTTGATCCGCTCATGTTTTACTTCTTCGTGGTCGCATTTGGGCGGGTACATTTGTGTTTTCTGCCGTCTTTTCAGCGCCTCCTCGTCTCCCTTTCACCTGATTTTTTTCGTGTCTTTTTTATATTTGTTTTCATTTTTAGTTTACTTCAATATTTGTGTTTCTGTTTTCTTCTCTTTTTTATGTTTCTTTTCATATTATATTTTTTTCATTATATAGAAATATCTTTTATTTTCTCTTACTTTATTTTTACTATAAATTTCTATCTTACTTTCTAACAATTATGTGAATGTGTTTGACAAAATTATGAATATTGTGCCACATATTAGTTTAAACGGTATGAACAACTATTTTTATGCTTGTTAATACATTATCTTAAATTGCATGAATATTTTTGTCAATCTTCATAAACAACTATGTTAATTCATGAGAACATTGTATTGTGCCACCTTAACCATTAGTTTGGACAATAGGAACATTTATGCTGATACTCACAAGAAATTATCTTGAACTTCAGGAACATTTATTAAGACTGTCACGACCAATTATCTTGAACCGATGAAAGTTTTTGTATTGTGCTACATTTTTTTGACGGTATGAACATTTATTTTGTTCATCGTGGAAAATTATTTGAACTATCTTTTGAACCGATGAACGTTAAATTTGCTCCTTAGGAACAATTATCTTGGAACACCTTAATTTTTATTCAAAACCTTGTAAAAAAGTTATCTTAGACGCCATGAGCATTTATTTGAGTTGTCCTGGTCAATTACCTCGAAAGGAAGAACATGTTTTTATTGTACTACATGAACAATTCATTTGGATGATAAGAACATTTATTCTCTTCCTCGTGAAAATTATTTTGAATTATGTCTTGAGCAGATGAACATTTATTTTGATCCTCGTGAGAAATTATCTTGAACCATATGAACATTCATTTTGAACCTCGTGAACAGTTATCTTAGACCGCATGGCCATTATTTCAGTCGTCTTGACCTATTTATCTTGAACCGTTGAACACTTATTTTGATTCTCGTGAGCAATTATCTTATACCGCATCAATATTTTATTTTCAATCTCATGAATTCTATTTTATTTAATTTTTGTTACGATTACTTAAAATGTAAAATCTCTAAATCTGTTTTGCAATTGCATGGATTTCCTATAAATTCAAGAAAAAACTTTTAATTGTGTCTAACTCGAATAAGCATTTCGGCATAAATGATATATATATCATTTCTTACATACTAGATGAAACATTGAAAACGTACCGAAAGGAATAAAGAAAGACACAAAACAGAACCAAAACTAGAAAGGAGTTGAATGACTGTAAATGGGGGAGTCAATGAAGTGTACTCATTTTGTATGCCAATAGTGTTAGTGTTGAATAGGAGCTCCATGGGTAGTGTAAATTTGATTAACTTGCGTAGTTGTATTGCTTCAGGGGTATAAAGTATATATGAGGGTACAAAACTTGTCGGCCAAGATGACTAAACCGACTTTAAAACAAACTCTAAAAACAGATCTAAACCGACTCAACATAGAAACGTTGTCTAGTCTAACATCCCCCGTAGTCTCATCGGCGAGCTCGACGACGTTGAGACTGGATCGAATGTCGATAAATGGTGTAGTAGCAAGCCCCTTTGTGAAGATATCAGCAAATTGCGCCGTGGTTGGTACGTGAAGAACTCGAACTTGGCCAAGAGCAACTTTCTCACGAACTAAATGAATGTCGATCTCAATATGTTTAGTCCTTCGATGCTGAACTGGGTTGCCCGCCATATAAACTGCAGAAATATTATCACAATACACAATGGTAGCCTGCTGAAGTGGGTGGTGAAGCTCTGTGAGAAGTTGACGCAACCAGACCATTTCTGCAACCGCATGTGCAACCGCGCGCTACTCAGCCTCAGCAGACGAACGAGAAACCGTTAGCTGACGTTTTGAAGACCAAGAAATCAAATTATTGCCAAGAAAAACACAGTAACCGGATGTGGACCGACGAGTCTCAGGACATCCAGCCCAGTCTGCATCGGAATATGCTGTCAAAGTTGTTGGGGAAGAAGTGTTAATATGAAGACAATGATCAAGTGTTCCTTTGAGATATCGAAGAATTCTTTTGACGAGATTAAAATGAGGAAGACGAGGATCATGCATGAAAAGACACGCTTGTTGAACAGCATAAGAGATTTCGGGATGTGTGAGAGTGAGGTATTGAAGTGCACCTGCGAGACTACGATATTGAGTAGGATCAGAGAAGGGTTCGCCGGTTGAAGAAAATTTAGAGGTAGTGTCAATATGGGTGCGGGATGGTTGGCAGTCCGACATGCCAGCACGAGAGAGAAGATCAAGAGTATATTGGCGTTGAGAAAGAAAAAGGCCAGAAGAATCACGAGTGACGGCAATGCCCAAAAAATGATGGAGCAACCCGAGATCAGTCATAGAGAATTCTTGTTGAAGACGAGAAATAATGGTGTTGAGAAAAGTTGGAGAGGAGGCGGTAAGAACAATGTCGTCGACGTAAATAAGGAGATAGGCAATGTTATTATTCGAGTGATAGACAAAGAGAGAAGAGTCGGAGAGAGAGGGAATAAAACCGACGGTTTGATGAAGGAAGAAAAACGTTGAAACCACGCACGAGGCGCTTGTTTCAAGCCGTATAGAGACTTTTTGAGAAGACAAACATGATCGGGTGAGGTGGGATCCTGAAAGCCCAGTGGTTGTTGACAGTAGACGATTTCTTGAAGAGAACCATGAAGGAAAGCATTTTTGACATCTAGTTGATGAATGGGCCATGAGGAGGAAACATCCATGCTAAGGACGGTGCGAATGGTGCTTGGTTTGACAACGGGAGAAAAGGTTTCATCATAGTCAATACCTTGTTGTTGAGAATAGCCACGACATACCCAGCGAGCTTTGTAGCGAGAGAGAGTACCGTCGGAGTGAAATTTTTGGCGAAAGACCCATTTACCAGAAACGATGTTTGTATTGGAAGGACGAGGAACGAGCTGCCATGTATCGTTTGTCACTAAAGCATGATATTCTTCTTTCATAGCAGCGGACCAGTTAGGATCAAGAAGAGCAGATTTGTAAGATTTTGGGATGGGAGAAAGATTGGGTTGAACTAAAAAATTGAGACGTCTGTTAGGTTGACGAAAACCAGATTTACCGCGGGTACGCATAGTGTGATCATTAGTAGGTGCGGTGATAGGAATAGCATGAGGAGGTAATGGTGGTGAGATAGTAGGAGAAGACGTGTCAGACTCAGAACTATGTGCCGAGGAGGGAGGTGTGACAGTGGAGATGGGTGACGCATCAGAGGAAGTGTGTGTCTCGGCAGGAGAGTGTGCCGTGGGTGGCGAAGATGGTGTCGCGGCAGAGCTCGCGGCAGGGTGCGCGGCAGAGGAAGTTGTCGAAGTGCCCGGCGCAGCGGATGTTGGTTCGGGCGTAGGGGGTGGATTAGAGAATAGGGGAACATGGAGAGGATTAGGTGCAGATGAACGAGGTGGAGGGAGAGATCGGTGGAAACTGAGTCGATCGTGGGTGCACGTGTAGCAAAAGGAAAGGAGTCTTCAACGAAAGTAACGTGACGAGAGACATGAACACGACCAGAAACTAAGTCAAGACATCTATAACCTTTATGCTCATCGGAATAACCGAGAAAAACGCAGGGTACGGTAGAGATCTAGGAGCGAGTTTATGGGGTGATGTGACATAAGTATTTGGAAAACAGAGACAACCGAACACACGGAGCTCAGGATAGTTAGGATGACATAGGAATAGGGAATAGTATGGCGTGGTTTGTGGGTTGAGTTGGGAGGGACGAATATTAAGAAGATATGTAGCGGTGCGGAGAGCTTCTGCCCAAAAACGTGGGGGCAGAGAGGCTTGGATGAGGAGGGTTCTAATTATGTCGTTGATAGTTCGTAGAGATCTCTCAGCTTTGCCATTTTGAGGAGAAGTGTAGGGGCAGGAAAAGCGCAATAGAATGCCATGATGTAGAAAGAAATTGCGATTTTGGTTGTTGTCAAATTCTTTGCCGTTATCACATTGGACGAAACGGATGGGGAGGAGGAAGTGGGTAGCAACATAGCATTGGAAATTGAGGAAGATGGTGTGCACATCAGATTTTTTACGTAAAGGAAAAGTCCATACATAATGAGTGAAATCATCCAAGATCACAAGATAGTACTTAAAACCAGAGATACTTTCAATGGGAGACGTCCATAAATCACAATGCAATAATTCAAAGGGAAAAGTGCTATAAGAAGTAGAAGAATTAAACGGAAGACGCACATGTTTTCCTTGTTGACAAGATTCTCACACCGTAGAGTTGTGACTATCACGATTACAGGGAATAGAGAAATCACTAAGAAGAGAATCTAAGATGACTTTATTTGGATGGCCTAGACGTTGATGCCAAAGCTTGACCGAAGCAACCATGGATGAGGGTTGAGCAGCCGTGGGGACACCATTGAGGGAGTATAGATTTCCATCACTATTGAAGCGCGCGATCTCCGCCTTGGTCAGAAAATCCTTCACAGAAACACTAAAGGAGTCAAATTCGATAGAGACAAAATTGTCACGAGTAAATTGACGAACTGAAATTAAATTTTTAATGAGATCGGGTGCAACAAGGATATTACGAAGAAGGAGAGGTTTTGAAGACGAGAGAAGTTGTGCATTGCCAACACCGGAGATAGGGATAGTAGAACCATTGCCAAGAGTAATGGAAGAAAAAGGCGAAGAAGAAAAATTTGACAACATATTATTCGAAGAAGACATGTGACTAGAAGCACCAGAATCGAAAATCCAATCGGTACCTGAGTTTCCTTGAGCAGCAAAGTGGTTCATGGCCTGAATAAACGCCGCTTGGTCCCAGCTCGGTGTCGAGGAAGAGGACGGCGACGGTGCAGGCAGCGGAGCAGGCGGTGGTGGTGCGTAGAGCGGCAGGTAGCCACCGGCGGGCGTCGAGGGAGGAGCTGGAGCGCTGTACGGGTAGTATGTCGGCACAGTCATGGATGTCGGTGCAGTCATGTATGCTTGGTGCGGAGGACGAGAGCCAAGGAGGCCCGGAGAGCCAGCGTGGGGGCGCATGACCGGCGTCCACGCGCCGGTGTACGCCGGAGGAGCACCGATCGGGGAGGGCGCAGTCCAGGGCATGGACCAGGCCTGGACAAGGCCCGTCCATGGGTCGTGCATCGGGCGCCAGCTCAGAGACGCAGGTGGTGCAGGGGCTTGAGGAGGTGGGCCGCTAGGAGGAGCCGAGGGTGGACGAGGCGGCCTGTAGATAGGGTTTTTGCCCTTGTAGTTCGGGCTAGGGCGCCAGCCCTGTGGAGGCTGCACCGTTTGCGAAGAAGGTGGCGCAGGAGCAGCAGGTGCAGGAGGCCGCGGGATCGCGGCGAAGACTTGATGGCGTGCCTCTTTGTTGACTAGGGCACGATCGGCCCACTGCAGCATGGATCGGACCTCGACGAAGGTAGGAGGGGGCCGCATCATGGGGATGAAGGAGGCCTACTTTTCGAAGCGTTCACCGAGCCCGACGAGGAGAACGTTGATCAGTTGACGGTCGTTGACGGGGTCACCGAGCTCTTTAAGTTCATCGGCGATCGTCTTGAGCTTTTGACAGTAGACGCCGACAGGAGAGTCACCTTGGACGGTGTTGCGGAGCTCGGTGTGGAGAGTGTTGACACGGGCGTCGACGTTGTCTTGGAAGAGCTGTCGGAGGGCCGTCCAGAGGGCGGCAGCGCTGGTGGCGTCGCGAAACACGAGATTGAAGATCTCAGTTGACACCCGCTGGTAGATCCATTGGATGATGGCGAGGTCGTCCTTGACCCAGCGAGGATCGGTGGGCCGGGGAACGGAAGCGTCGGCGACGTGGTCGAGGAGATTGCACCGACCGAGATGAACCTCGAAGAGATGACGCCAATGGTAGTAGTTGTGCTTGGGCAGATCTAATGTGATTGGAATAAACGGACTAACATCGGAGATTGTATCGGCATAGTGGATAGTGGGTAGGGTAGAAGAGGTTGGAGCAAGGGAGGAGGCAGAGGTTTGGCCGGCGTCGGCCATGGCGGCGGTGGCGGCAGCCTTTTTGGTGAAGTAGTCGGGAGGTGGAAGAGGAGGCGGCGTTGGTGGCGGCGCCATGCCCTAGGATCTAATTGTCTGATACCATGTAAATTTGATTAACTTGCGTAGTTGTATTGCTTCAGGGGTACAAAGTATATATGAGGGTACAAAACTTGTCGGCCAAGATGACTAAACCGACTTTAAAACAAATCTAAACCGACTCAACGTAGAAACGTTGTCTAGTCTAACAGGTAGGTGGGGAATCACTATACGACCCATGTTGCGGACGCAACACATAGGCCCTCCTAGCGCTACTGGCCCACATAGGCTCTCTTTCAACAGTTTTAGGAAACTTCTAGAAGCTTTCGGTCGATTTTTTGTTGTTTCCTTTATTTGGGTTTATCGTGTTTCGCTCATATTCTTTTTATTTTTATTTGTTTATAACATCCATGAGCTTTTTTCAATTTTACATATAAAAAATCGTGATGATTTTTTCGGTTCATGAACATTTTTCAAATCCACGGACAATTATAGAATCATGAACATCTTTTAAATTGATGTATATTTTTAAATTCACCAACATTTTGAATTCGTGACAATTTTTTGATTGCAAAAATCTTTTCCAGTTTGTGATCATTTTTTAATCCAAGGCTATTTTCAAATTTGTGCACCTTTTTAAGTTCACGATTAAAAAAAAATCATGAACATTTGTAGTCCGTTAACATTTTTAGTACATTATTCTGGCTTTTTTAATAAGAAAGGAAGCAGAAAAAAATGAGCACAGAGAAAAAAGTATTTTAAGGTTAGACGGAATAGCGATGGAAGTATTTTCTCCACATGTGGCTATTGAAGTTGTTTGCTGCCAGGAAACGCGCACGAGATCCAATAACAACATTGTGAAATTGAAATGTACTAAATGGGCCAAGCCCACAAAGATCAGTGGGTACGTGCAAGCTTTCGAAGCTAAGCGGGTCCTATAGGATCTCCCGTATAAGTGTCATGTGAGAGTTGTAGTACTTAGCAGGAGATTTGGAAAATAAAATCGAATTATTGTGAGTATTTACGGGAGTTTGGATTAATACTCACCCTGTTCACTAATGTAAGCCATTTTAGCTATATCAATATTGACTACATACACACTCTAATATGTCTTACATTAGTGAATGGAGGGAGTATGAAACTTTAATAATTTATTTCGCTGAAATTTAGGGAAATATAAACACAAATAACTAGCAAAAGTTGAAATTGAAAAATAGACTAAAATCTTGAACTCCATAATGCTTAATTAGATATACATAGGTAAGATGATAGATCGGTTACAAAAGATAGTGGTGGGTAATTCTTAATGTGGAGTGCAACAAGACGTTAGTCCTCGGCTTCAATCTCCCTTATAGCTTCCGTGAGGCTCGGCACCAAGTTGCTGAGCGCGAGCCTTAAGCCAGCAGAGCACGGGCGCTCGCTGCTCTCCTCAGTGGGGCAAGCGTCACTAGCAAGCGTGCCGACAGTGCATCCCTGCAGGTACGCCTCACATGCCTTAAGCACAAATCTCCCCGACGACGGAAGTGGTCATTGACAAAGTCCTCGAATCCCAGTGGTGGTCGGCGAAGCAGCTGGAGCATTGTCTTGAGGGTGAGCAGGTAGGCCTTCTCACTGTAAGGCAGTGCATTGCGGCGGCCCTCAGGCGTGCCGAGCAGTTCTTGATAGCCCGCCTCGTTATAATAGGGCTGGTTGTTGAGGACCAGCCCCTGGATGGACACGACGACGTCGACGGAGACCAGACCTCGGCACCCTCTCCACCGAACTTGTTGAGCAGGCTGAGGCACACCGTGCCGGAAGTGTAGAGGTTGGGGTTAAGACGGAGGCCAAAAGAATGGTAGTATACCTGCGCGCGGTGGTACGGCTGGATAGGACGGTGGTAGCTGCAAGTCGAAGAAGAAAAGCCCGTCGTGGCCACTCTAAGCAGGTCCATGCGGTCCTCGAAAGCCCGGACGTAGATAGTGTCTGCATATATATAGATGCACGTACGTGAGAAGTTCACATTCCATGCGTGCATCCAACCGTATATTTATATGAGTTTATTACTCCCTCCGTTCTTCTAAATTAGATGACTTTCCTTTCTTCACATGTGGATATATCTAGACATGTTACATGTATAGATACATGTGTATGTGGACAAATGGAAGTCATCTAATTTGGAACGGAGGGAGTAGGTGGTAACAAACGTACCTGCAGGTAAGTCGTTCGTTAGTATTTTCCATTCCTTTTGCACTGCCTTGACCCAAGTTTTTCCGTTACCGCCACCCTGCCATTCATTTTGAAAAGAACAGTGGTTATATAATTACATATGAAATCTGCACTGAACTATTTCACTAATTAACCTCAGAGTTGCCGCTAGCTAGTAACTATATTTTTGTTACTTTTCAAATTTGAGTGCTGAACGTTTGACAGTTGTGCCACAAAAAATAGCCTCAGATACTTGTGGAAATAACTTATTTGGCGAGTCAGAGTGTACCTCCAGGACCATAGTTTCAAGGTAATGGTGATCCGACGGGCTCTGCACTATATCAAAGCATGGGAAGCGGAATGGACTACCAGTGGCGCCATCCGTGCGCTTCTCCGCATCCGAGTCCTGACTACCGGCAGTTGCATCGCAGCTTGTCACCTCAGCAACGCTACTGTCACCACTTCCAGATAAAGGTACAGGCACGGGTGGCAACTCTGGCAATGACCACCTCGCAAGATACGTCTTGCCTCGACCCAACGTTTCGCCACCTGCCAATTGGGTCATTAACCGGATGACACCACCCAAGCCCCATGTCCACGTCGTAGCATGGCCATCAGAACCATCAGCGCCTTCTATGTTGCTATCTACTGGGCTGTCATCCTGAAATCGGATATAAGCAACATCAATTATAATTGGTTAAGACATGACAAAGTGTAGATTTAAGCTTGCCAATTAAGGAGATAATTAATGTTTGGTTGGTGCATTATCCAATAAGTCTTCAGCGCCGTCGTCCTCGACCCAATCGCCCATTTCAGCGTGCAGTTCCGTGTAGTGGTCACCGTTGACGACAATGATCTCATGTGGTAACACCTGAAAATCGAAACAGCTATGTCTTACAGATACTCTTCTGGCGGGCTGCGAAACAAGATGCAGGGCAATTCTACATACCGTTGAAGTACTGCCGTCGCCCCACTTGACTTGGACGTAGCCGTCAGGAAGGTCGATCACACGGCCGACCCATGAAAGATCAGACGTAGCGGCTCTCTTCTTGTGACCCCGAGCCAGTGATCGTCCGCCGTCGGTTAGTCGTAGCGGCACAAGGCGGATGACGACATCTCCGTAGAAAGCACAGTGGTCACAGTCCCTTCCCAGATCATATGCACTCACGGTATCATCATCGCACGCGACCTCGAGGCATGAAGCCGACGCCGCCTTGAACCATGACACGCGCACCGTCTGGTCCTTGCAGTTCAGGCTTCTGACGACACCCAAGCGTCCAACGGCCGAGCCATCTGGAGTACTAGGAGCGTTGTCGACGACGTACTGCCCGGGGAAGAGCTCGTGCTCGTTCATGATCTCAAAGGGCACGACGGAGGTCGACGGCGCGCCATGCTGCAGCGTGCCGTCCTGCCACAGCACGTCCACGCTTGTGCGCGTGTTGGAGACGCTCATGGGCAGCTCGAACTTGGTGTGGCTTCTATCTTCTCGCCGCGTTCGCCTGTGCCCCACGAACAAGAATTTCCTCATCGGCTTCCGGTCCGACGTCCTCTCTTCCTGCCGCTTCTTCTTCTTCTTCTTCTTCTTCTTCTTCTTCTTCTTCTTCTTCTTCTTCTTCTTCTTCTTCTTCTTCTTCTTACTAGCACTGTATGCGCATGATGGTCGTCACCTGTCGTGGACGACGACTCGTCCGGTTCTTCTTCCCAAGTGGCACTTGTGGTAGCTGCAGCGTCCGGAGGCTGGAGAACGTTAATGCTATCACCGGGTGAACAGATGCGTGGTGCTGAATCTCATGGTCATCGCTGTGGGCTTCGGGTGGTGCCCGAACGAAGCAGCGGTCGGCTACCCCCAGGGCCGGCCCTTGTTGGTGCTAATCTTGTTATTAGCTAAATATGTTGTGTTAGTTAGTTGCATGTGACAGGCTGAGAGGAGTCCGAGCGGCCGAGTTGTGTAGCAGATAAGAGATGGAGAAAGAAGCGGGTGCGTTAGTTGCGGCATGCACCAAGTGAGGTCTTATCCAAGTGATCTGCAGAAACTTGCAAGGGACTGTAAGTCTGTACGTGTGTGTGCATGTAGAGAGATGTGGCCTGCATGCACAAGTGTTAGCGATCAAGTTAGTTACAGAGTTAGCTACATGCATGTTAGTTTGGCCTGGTCGTGTGGCCGTTTGAGAAGAACGGCTGCATAAGTGCTGGACGTGGGTGCGTGCTAGAGTGATTAGTGGATCAGTGGGTTAGTGCGTGCGTGGTGTGTTAGGCTGGCTATTTAAGCCTTTGTAATCAGCTGAGTTCATTGTCAAGTCGAACAAGAGAAAAGGGCACAAGTGTGTGCGGTGCCCGAAAGTGTCTGTGTGTGTTCATCTTCTACCTCGCGTGTGTCTTCTTCATCCGATCCTTGGGCAAGGACTTCAGCCCTGAGCAGGTGCGACCTGTGTGGCCGCACAGGGTCCTCCGATTGCCAGGGCCCCCATTACTACGTACAGCCAGGCCTTCGCTTGGAAAAAAAACCCGGAGAAATCAGCTATTCAGCCCACCGTAATTGCCATCAGTTGAGACGTAGGAAACGCAATCAAGGTTGACTACAGCCGCACGTAGCAGTGATTCCAGTCTACCGTCCATGTCGCCGCCTACCTCGTCGCATCGAATTCTCTCTCGCTGTCTCTCCTAGTCTTTCTCCTTGACTCCTTCCCCGATCCCCCATTCACTGCTCACGATGGAGCGTCGCTTTCGGTCGAGATTTCTAGCTAAATTGAGGAAATTATTAATGGAGAAGGAGATCCTGATTTGTTGATTGCCAAGAAATTCCTCGTCCATTTGCAACGGTTAGTACAATGCCCTCATATATATCCCCCTTAGATTAGTATGTTCTTGTTCATCCGATTGGGTTCAGTTTGTTCTCTACTTCTCCTTCCTCATTCCCGCAATCCCCATAGTATTGAGAGAGACAACAAACGCAAGCCACAAGGAAAATAGCGGATATGCTGTAGTGACAGGCAGAGGGAGGCCGGCGAGGAGGCGGTGCCCGATGGTCAGCGGCAAGCCGGCAAGAGGATCGCCGGCAGTGCTACTTGGCAGGGGGCCCATTTTTTGGGCTTGCACCCCGGCCCTGGCTACCCCCCAGGTGCAATCGGATGCCGGGCAGAAGAAAGTGAGATTCTCAGGATTCAGAAAGTTTCGTCTAACATCCACTCCAATCTCTTTTTACAATTTCTTGGTGGAATCAAACAAAGTTTGGTACAAACCAAATCCTATAGGATTGGAATGTGCATGACATAGCAATCCTATACTTTTACTATTCCTATGTCTTTCGTACCCTACAAATCAAACAAGCCCATAGGTTGTATAATAATCCTTGTTTGAAACTTCATCTCGTGTCCACAAAGTAGAAAATAGTTGCTTCTTTCCGGCTTCAGTATATCAGCATGTATTTTTTCTTCTTCTACGGAACAAAGAGGAAACCCTCAAAAAAAAAAAGAGGAAACCCTCGACACCGTGTCCTAGGAGTAGAGATAGCTGTTTCTTTCTATCGCATTGTTGCACTAGCCAATTATCGTACAAGTCCAAACTGATGTAAAAGAGCTATGCAATATATTTATATTTTAAGACTCACTCTCACGTCTAGGCTATCTTAGTCCTTAGCATGGGTTCGGTGCAGGCCGCATAATTTTCTTTAATACCGTGTGAGCAGGGTTTTGAACTTGAAACCTCTTGATTCTGATACCATATTGAATTGATGCACAATATATTTATATTCAACACTACCCCTCACGTCTAGTATATTTTAGTCCTTAGTTTGCGTTCAGTGCTGGCCACGATTTTTTTTAAATACCGTGTGAGCAAGGATTTAAACTTGAAACATCTTGGCTTTAGTACCATATTGAAGTGTTGCACCAGCCAACTATCTTAAAAGTACGAACTGATGGAAAGGCCTATGCAATATATTTATATTTTAACACTTTCCAGCTTCAGTATGTACAATTTTTTTACCAAGAAAAGAGCAAAACCCCAGAATCTGCGTCGATTGATGAACATATTCGTTCATTTTTGTGTAGTATCATTTGTTACAGTAAAAACAAATCATACACTCGAAAGAGCTAGGCCGCCGGTCGTGATGTCTGTTCTAGTTGAAATAGAATGGCTGCACCCATAGTCCAAATTAGCCAATGCCTCCGAATGCTGAAGTATGGATACTGCTCTATCTATCTATCTATCTATCTATCTATCTATCTATCTCTCTCTCTATTATTATTACCTATTCTATTATATACTAAAATCAAGATTGGATGGTCTAACACAACCACTAGATTGAGCCACATCGTCCTAATTTATTTAACAGGTTTGTGGCTCGAATTTAATGAGAGAGAGCCATATTTATTTATCAGCCGTGTAAATGTTAACCGTTTAATCTATATTGGACTCCCATAGTTAACTCGTGGACTAAAATGGCTGCACGGTAGCCTGACATTGACACTGATGGACATGAGCTAGATGGGTCATCGATATGTCTTTCACCTACCATACAAAAGTTGTACTCGGAAACATGTTCAAAATTCAGCTATGCAATGCATGCATCAAAACATTGTGAGGAAAAAAAATGAGATATCTTCACAAGGCTATTGGCGATGCCTTCGTGCATTGGCACCTGAGCAAAGTAAAGTTCAAGAGTTTGAATCATTGTTGGAACATCGTTTCTAAGTGTGTGTTTGGCATGAAAAATAATAACTACGCGTATGCGTATTATTATCTCTCTACGCACCAGCGAAAATAAATATGCGGGCGTGCCAGTGTACTAAGTACACAAATACAAATATAGGGAAACTTGCATTTTATTAATCTCTCAATGGAGAAACAAAAGTACATGATCCCTTTACAATATGCGCTCCGTGGCCTGCTAGTGTGGCCGATATGACATGGGCGATTGTGAAGTTCTGGTTCACGGGGCCTCGGAAGGCTCCCGCTTAATTACGTCCGCGAGATAAAGTCGCAGACCACCTCCGATTAAGCTGCTGCAATGATCGTCGTCTTCAAGTCTCGTCTTCTCCATACGCCTGGTGTGGATGGTGATGATGCGATGGTGAAGTGGAAGATGGAGTGGTACGTCCGTCGCTCCGGCGATGCTTAGTCGCATCCCTCCAACTTGTTGATGTCCGATGATGAAGATGTCTGGCTTCGTCAGCTCAGACAGGTAGACGGCCTTCGCCTCATCGGTGCCCGGCCTAGTGATGTCCGCCTCGTCGGTCGGACTTGATGTCTTGCCTTCGCCTCATCGGTACCCGGCAAGAAATGATTTGATTCATCGGAAGAAGACATGTCGGTGGAGTGGCTTCGCCTCGTCAGTACTAGGACGATGTCGGGAAAGAATGTTGGTGTAGAAGTCAAAGTAGACTTGAATGTCGGTGCGTGGCAGCGTGGCTGATGACGACGATAAATGAAGTTGGCGATGTAGATCTTGTGGCGCCAAAGGCATGCGTGACCTTCTCGAGGCTTGATATGTCGTGATGGCACAATTCAACTGGAGTAGATGGTTGATGTAGACAAACTGCGGCGTGCCAGTGTAGGTGGCGTCCTCGCCGGGGAACCGTCGATGAAGATGATCGTCATGCCGATGTAGCCGGCCTCTGCATTGGCTGGTTGTGGCGGCGTTCCATGTGATGCTCTCCTTAATCCATTCCCTGCATAAGAACAAGAGACACGTACGTAATGAAATAATAAATTAATATTCACATACCTTGATTAATTGGATTAGAACACCATGGGCTTGATGCATGCAGTGAAAAAGAAGGCAATGAGCCACGTCTTGGCGACATGGCTTGCATGTCGACGGTGTCCGGCATCACCAGGAACAGGTCGGCCGACTGCGCACGGACAGCTCCGATGGCGACGTTCTCGTCAAGGAAGATAACCTTGTTGATGGTGGCGTGGGCTCGACGTGGACGGCATGAACTCTGCACTTGCCGTGAGCTCCATCGGCTACACTTCAGATGTACATTATGGCAGTGAAGCCACCGGCGGGCTGCGCGGACACGGGCAGCTCCGGTTGTTGCCGAAGAAGTTCACCATCTGCTTTGGTGGCCTGGACGAAGAGCGTCTTGACAAACAAGATCGACGTTGTTGACATGGTGGCCTCCAGAAATACATCTTGGCATGTCGTGGTGCCGCTACCGCCCGCCGTGTCGCGGACTTGGAGATGACGCCGGGCTGTATGCCGGCCGTCATGACATCGTCTTGGTGTTGGAGATGGCGCCGTGCTGCTTGCTGGCCGCCTTATCACATGGTGGAAGATGACGCCGCCGGCCGTCGCGACGTCGTCTTGTCGTTGGAGATGGCGTCGTGCTGCTCGCCGGCAGCCCCGTCGACGTACTCATGAAGATGGAGATGTCACCAGGCCCTGTGATGTGTCGGCCGTCGGGACGTCGTCTTGTACGTGGTGGTGATGGAGAAGACGCCGGGCCGTGCACCGGCTGTCGGTATATCACCTTCGTGGCGGTGATGAAGATGACTCGAAGGCTACACACCGGCAACATCTCCACGTCGGTAGACTGTATGTCAGGAGCGCTTCATTCCATTGCCTTTGTCTTCCGCCCTGCTAGTTAAGAGAGAGGAAGAGAGAGATCATAGCAAGAGTAATGGATATGTTGGCGTAGATGGAAGGACGCGGTCGATCTGCTCGCGGATGCAAGCGCTAGCTCGGATGAAGAAAGGATGGCCGGTCGTTCCTCGGCGCGCGCCCACCGTCTCCATGCATGGCATGTCCAGGGCGCCGCGGCCACCAGCTCGAGGGCGTGTCCTCAATGGCCACCGCCGGGTGCGAGCATCCACAGCCCTGACGGGCGTGTCATGTGCTGCTCCTTGAATGATCGATGTGTGTATTCAGAGTTCGCCTCCCCTCCCTCCTCATGTGCCTCCAGATGCGTGTCCTTTTATAAGCAGGGATTATTAGAGGATAGCGACGGGCGTCAGCTGATCTTACGTGATCTTCGGACTCTGTTAGGTGTGGTGAGTATATCTCCACGGCGGACCGGCCGGCCGCGCGATCTTCTGCCGCAAGAAACGCCGATCGTTCGCGATCTCGGTCTTCGTGTGATGCCTATCGGATCACCTTAGCTGCCGGAACGTAGTTCATGACCATGCACACGAAGCTGATGGATCTAGGCATGGACCAGCCCCATGCATGCACCTACTGAGTTGATCGATGGAACAAACAGCTAGATGCATGTACGTAATTTTTGTACCAGCTCAAGTCTTATACCTTGTACGAGGTCCATAATTTCGTACAAAAATGCGTCGAACAGTGTGATCAATATTCACCCACCAGATGTAGCAAAAAAAAGGAGTGGTACAAGATTGAAAAGGGGTTCAGAACAGACACCGAAGAATAAGAAGAGGTAAATAACAAGCCTTGAAAAAATATTGATGTACTTTCTAGGGTTATATTAGTGTTGTTAATATGATTTTCCTTACAGATCAAAAGGAGTCCAAAAGGTCCAAGATAAGTAGATGCTGGCTACCAGATTTGACACGTTTCTTTTGAAGCCCAAATGGTTTAAAATGTATTACAATATTATAATGTTACATTCTAGTTTAATCGTTTAGTTTATTGTTTTTTTTTACCGCCAGGCAAAAGCTTTGCCCGTTAGTTTAATTGTTATTATAATGTTACATTCTAGTTTAATCGTTTAGTTTATTGTTGCGGCAAGAGCTTCAAGATTATTTCAACAAGCCTATGTATTCCATCATCTTGAAGACTATACGAGTAGTCTCTGGCGTTAATCATCCGCTCTCCCTCCGAAGTATACCTCTTGTGTAGACTTGGTATAATGGGAACCAATCCATGCAAGTGCATTTGCGCTTCTATGTCCTTTATGCAATTGGAAGCCTTAAGTAAAAAAGCTAACCATATGTATGAAGTTCATTGGTAATTCCAACTGTATGGGATGTTTTTATGTAATTGTATTGCTGAAGTGATTTGTTTATCACCTTTGTCATGCAAGTAGTCGTGCACGTGCAACGCACGACGTTAAATATGAATTTATTTCTAGTTTATTGAGTTTTTTTGTTGCCACAATAATAATTGAAATTGTCTTTTTTTTTATTGTGACTATACATGTAATGATGTGCGAACAACATACAATACACATACGTTGTACCATTTAAAATCAAATCACAAATTAATAGTTATTACTTGCATAAATATTAAAATTCAACACCGATTAAAATAGATAATTGAAAACCAAATTCAAAGTAATATAACATCATCCACTTTTTTATTTCACGAAGATCAATCTCTTTATGGGCTCAATAATTTCTCTTTCCAAGGTAGGAACATTGTTTATCGCCTCATTGTTTTGATACAACAGAATATGTATCAAAAATCGCTTTCTCAACTTCAAATAATTCTACATATGCAATTATATACAATATTGTCATATAAAGTTCACGTTCAAAGTTTAGCAAATGAGCATGGTTCAACTCTCAATCGATATTTTGAAAAAAAACATGATGAAACCAACCCGTTGGAAACCCATCGGACACATACCGCTTCCAGTCGCAGTCCCCACTCTCAGTTCCTCTCTCTCTCAAGCTCCCAAGCCACACGCCAACGCCTCTGTTCACCCACTTCCTCTGGCCGCCGGCAAGGCTCTCTCCTCGCGCTCCCCTGCCTCCCCCAACCTCCAGCTCGATCTCTTCAAGCCGCCGGTCGCCTGCCTCCCCACGGCTGACGCGAGGACTCGAATGCCCCTTGCGCTTTTCCGCCTCTCCTCAGCAAATCCGGTCGCTACAGACCGAGGAGGCACTCGAGCTCGGCAATGCTCGCGCGCAACCCGGATCGGCGGCAGGCCCGCCTTTGTGGACACGGAAGACTGCAGCCAACACCTGCTCCCCCTCCGTCCACCCCTGCCCCGCCGCCAACGCCTCCTTCTTTCCCAGTCCCTGCCGCGACCCACCGCCAGCACCGGATTCTTTCCCATTCAGGGCTTGTTCGGTTAGCAAATCTATCGAGGGGATTGAGAGGGATTGGGGTGGATTAAATCCTCTACAAGTCAAATTCCCTGCCAATCCCGTCCAATCCACTTCAATACACTTGGCTTAGGGATTAACCGAACAAGGCCTCATGGTTGTAGAATACCACGCGGAGCTGCTGATTCTAAATCGCCAAGCTGGACCCGTCCAGGTCCACGGCAGAGGAGAAGCAACGGAAGGTGATTGCACTGCACTTTATTTATTTGCCATTACCGTACTTACAAACCTTGTGTGGCAATACAAAATTCGAGATGAGCTTGATATGAAATCTTTTAGATGACTCTTTACGTCTGCTTCTTCTAGTAATAATATTCCTGCACTACCGCTTCCAGACTTTAGATTTATTATATTTGATTGTTGCTTGCATTTCTTAATTACAGATATTTATGCAGATACTTCTAGTTTCGATGCTGGTATGGATGAAGGTTCAGAGAATGAATTTTGGTGCTATTCAGTCCACTTGCTTCACTATTCTCAGAGCAGGAAGGATATATCGGATATGGCACCAATTCCCTGTCGAAATGCATTCAGTAGCAGTGCACCACTTCCAAACTGAAGTATAAGAAGAACAAACTGTACGGCTTTGGAGTATGGCAGTGATTAGTACATTTCTGTGTAGAGCTAATGCATTTCTCATTTTTGTTGTTGAGAGGTATCATTCAGGCGGTGACATTTTTTATCTTCATATTATTTTGACAGGGGTATTGGCTTCAATCATGCAGTGCCTTTTCAGTTTCAGGT
Organism: Poa pratensis; assembly: GCA_947311845.1. Classification (NCBI taxonomy): domain Eukaryota; kingdom Viridiplantae; phylum Streptophyta; class Magnoliopsida; order Poales; family Poaceae; genus Poa; species Poa pratensis. The sequence continues at coordinate 18,931,948 of CAMZMU010000122.1, forward strand.
GTGGGCAGCAATATCAGTTTCCTGGTATGGATTCATCTTCCCATGCTAGGCCTATTGCATTGTATGTCTGGCTTTCAGGTTATCAGGTGCAAAAAACACCAGTGATATATATAGGAATAAACCAAAAAAAGTAACCTTGATTTTCAAAATGGTAATCTGGGACACGTAGGTTGGTGATTGTACTGAGTTGGGGGTTCTCAACACCTGAGAGTGGTGTGAGTGTCATTCGCCTTTGAAATCGTGGCATTTGATACTCATCATTCCTGTGCAACCAATCAGAACCGTCGTCATGAGCCATCTCTGAGTTTGGTACTGCACCATTTGCACATCTTATGTTCTGCAGTTGGGTGACCGCCGACTGTCCGGTAGGTGGCGTCTCCATTATCGGGTTACTGCCATTAGGGAGGATAGTACTATTTTTATTTTGCTCGCGGGTTTCTCGTTGTCGCCGTAATATTTCCTCTCTATTTTGTGCATACCGCTCCCTTTCCCTCAGTTTCTTATTCTCGTTAGCGTCTACAATAGTAGAGGAAGAAAAAGTCATTATGCTGCAATAGAAGTGGGCAATATACTGACGAAGATGAGCATTAAGACCTGGTGATGCACCCAGCGGTGTGTGTGTAGCATTGGCTGCGGCATCCTTTTTTTGTTTGTAGGCTTCACGCCGTTTCTTATTAATTTCATCCCTATTTTCTGCATACCGCTCTCTATCCCTCTGCCTTTTCAGCTCTTTAGGATCTACAATACATCAGAGTGAAGCAGTTTAACAATATTAGCAAAATTGAAATATAGTGTTCTGGTTATGAGCTCACCCAATGATTTGCTGTTGCTGATATCCTGGAATGGGGTGCGCGTCCCGTTTGGAGTAGTAGGGGCCATACGAATTCCCTCGACCTGTGGATGACAATATATATGCTAACATAGAAGATCAACCAACAGAAAGTTTAAATTGTGTTTTTCATGTTGCAGGAACATAGGTTGGCTACTGCACTTCCGGATGAAATCGGATAATAGCGTCGAAATATTTTCCTGGTACATGGACGGTATCTAGCGACAGGAACATACAGGTATATCTATGCCTATGGTCCTGCGAACTAAACCATTCATACCAATTCCCTCGATCCTGTGAATGACAGTAGTGTTATACAATATATATGCAAATATATTCTGCTATATACTGTGTCTGGAGCAGTCCAGCATAACCATATACGAAATGAACCATAACAGAGTTTATATTGTGTTGTACTAATGCACTTTCAGATGAATTCAGGGCATGTGGCATGGGACGATTTGCTGGTACATGGACAATCTGATTCCCTAGGTTCAGGAACATACATCCAGGTCAGGAACATACATCCAGGTACATCCAGGTCAGGAACATACATCCAGGTACATCCATGTATGTGGTCTAGCAAACTAAATCATTCAGATTTGATGCGTTCACCATTACACCTATTTTTTTGTAAATTTTATGTGGTGTACCAAAAGCATGTGGCGTGGGACGATATACTGTTGTGGAACTAATGCAATCCAGGCACTTGACACGGCATTGGCTGAAAATCCAGGTACGAATTTATCTCCCTATCATAAGGCCACGACATTGTGTGTCTGATGATCAACTCATTATGTCCGCGACACAGACCAAGAGGGGATGAGTACGGGCAAAGAGGGGATGAGGACGGCGACGGAGCAGAACTGCTATCCTTCGTCGTGGCAGGGGCAATACCTGGGCGTTGCCTGAGGAGTTGGTCGGCGATCCCTCACGATGGGCATACACCTGTGTTCGCGAGGAGCTCGACGGCACGGACGGCGCAGGATGAGCCGCGCGGCAACAGCGCTACAGGGTTGCCTAGATGGCAGCTAGTATAAACATAAGGGACAAATTGGATTGAATGCCGCTAATTCTGGGATTTATTTGACGAGCTAGAGCGGACTGTTTAGTTTTTTCTCCCGTTGATTGCTCTGTTCTCACGTAGCGTCCGCAGGATGGCAGAGTTTTCGTCCGCCCCCAGAAATTGCTAGATGCACACAGGGTGGGGTGAGTTGTAATCTGAACGGTTAGATCCTAATAGGTGGCCGGATCCTGAGGTTGTGATTGGTCGGTTGCAGTTTGTGTACATCAGGCTGGGTGGCTGTAGCAAAGATAATGTTTGCTCTTTTATTAGTAGTAGAGATAATCATTTTACCTTTCTTGAGACCGCTGAGTGAAGTTGTTAAATTTATGCATAGCAAGTACGCACATGTGCCTTGGAGATAATATGTGCTAGCTGTGTTTTGATCACCCTGACACAGGTAGTACTCGAACTAGATATGTCAATCTGTTCAGATGCTTTTTGTGACATGGTTGATCCTACCATGACGCTGTGATTCACTTGTTGCAGTTCCTTGAAACAGCTACTCGACATTGTGTATAGCCAGGAAGATGAAATCAGCAAGAAGGGTCATAAATCCTTCTGTCCAGCTACCATAATAGACGCAAGAATGGGCATGCTGATACAAGAATCTGTGCTAGAGGGATCTTGAAGACTGCCATTCATCGCATAGTTAAACAGAGCGCCGGAACAGACCAATTGATTGTAAATTTTTGAGCAGTATGGGAAATAGAATCCAACATTATTGGAGGAAACTTACTTTAAAACTCCTCCACATTTCTGATGATTGTTATGTCTCTATATATATCGGAGAGCATACAAGAATATAAATAAAACATAGAGATAAATAGATGAACAACTTGATCATAACTTCACAATTCATCGGATCGCAGCAAACACAACATGTAGCATTACATAAAGATGATCTTGATCATGTTAGCCAGCTCACAAGATCTAAACATGATAGCACAAAGTGGAGAGACAACCATCTAACTACTGCTATGGACCCGTAGTCCAAGGATGAACTACTCACGCATCTGTCCGGAGGCGGGCATGGTGGTGTAGAGCCCTCCGGCGATGATCTTCTCCTCCGACAGGGTGCCGGGAAGAACTGCAGAACCCTCCCGAACTAGGGTTGAAAGCGACGGCGGCGACGGAACTTTTCGTGGAATTGTGTTCGGGTGTTTAGGGTTTTCGGGACGAGGTGAATATATAGGCGGAGGGGAGATGCGAGGGGCCACCCGAGGCGGCCAGACGACCCCCCGTCGCGGCCCCACCTTCTGCCGCGCCGGGGTGGTGTCTAGGCCCCCTAGGTCGCCTCTTCGACCGCCCTTCGGCCTTCGTCTTCATGTCGGTGAAAAACTGGTCCCCGTTGATTTTCGTCCAATTCTGAGAAAAATTCCGACTAGCTTTTCTGAAACAAAAAGACAACAGAAAACAGGAACTAGCACTGTGGCATCTTGTTAATAGGTTAGTCCCGGAAAATATACAAAAATGATATATAATGTAAATAAAATATGTAGCAATTGGTATAAAACATGCATGGAACATCAAAAATTATAGATACGTTTGAGACGTATCACGCGTGTCAGTGGATACATTCTCTGGAGGCAGGCTTTAGCATCCTGGTACATCTCGTCCTGCATCACCGCCGCTGGTCGCCGCACACGCTGCCACTACTCTGACCAAATGCGAGAGTAACTATATTGTCTTTTTGATGCGTCAAATTTATTCAGTGTTTTTCTTTATGTGGTTACTACGTAGAAGTAGAGATTTCTGCATTTTATCGCGCAAGGGCATACTTTTATGTCTATGTACGTAGGAAGTCAAAATATTGAAAAGTACTTTCATATATGTTATTTTTACTATGTATGGAATGAAATATGATGATTAGGAGAACTTAAAGTCTTCCATGTGGGAAAACACTTCACTGTAAATAAAGAAGAAGAAAAAGGGCGAAATAAAATGGACATAAGCTTTAACGAGTCGCGGTACGGTCGCGCCCGACCGTACCGCCTCCAGACAACCGCCTCGTCCAGTACTTTAAGACAGTGGCCTCGAATTTCCAATTAGACGAGCACAACAGCCACCATAGCGAAAATAGTATAGAAAATCTAGCCTCTGAAAGGGATCGAGAGGGGGAAACAGCAGGATGTTGGAGAGGTATCCCTAATAATATTAAGTTATTATTTATCTTCAAATTCATTATAAGTTTTATATCTTTTGCTATAAGAAACTGATGTGGTACTTGAATAGTGAGTATTTTGAAGGAAAACCCGCATGCACGTGTAAGATTAGCTCTAAGATTAGCTCGTATGTTGTGTGATGATCACGTTTTACTAATCATGAACTTTGTATAAATCAAGCAACTATAAGAGCATATTGTTATGATAACAATAGTACCGAAGCCACACAAGTATATGATCTTGCTAAGCGATATGAATCAAAAAATGATGCAGTAGGGGATTTTCCCCTACTGTTTTTGGCGTCAAAAAAAAGTATATGATCTTGCTAAGCGATATGAATAATTGTTTTTAAAATAAGCGAAGTCTTTATGAAGTTTTTATTAGCAGCTTATGTCCCTATACCGTGAGAACCTCTAGTTACCGCACATCTTGACACTTATATTCTGATTGTCATCAACCGTCTACCGTAACAGAAGATTATAACGGTGATTTTCAGGTATAATCTGGGAACTTAATCCTCTAGACAATGAAGAGATGCATACTCAGTAGCACTGATATCAACCAATCGTTTGGATACACACAGTCTAACTTATCACAAGGATATCAGAGATATGACTGAGAAAAAGAGAATGATATCGATAAGAGTTCATAACAAGTGTCGCAGTTTTGAACTAAACGGCAGTTTAAAACCGTGACATGTATTTTGTATTGGAGGGAGTATTAAGTTTGAATATGTGAATATGTGTTAGATTAACATCTGGAGTAAACCTTGCACTATTTGGAAAACACCGGTGACATCATTTATCAACACACTAAATTAATAATGGTTAGCATCTTGTACATCATTTACCAACGCATGGGTCTTGTGCAGACAGTTTTTTAATCCTAAATGCAGTATCATAAGCAAATGGCCGCTTTCAAAAAAGTTTGTGTGATGCCATCCTTGTTTAGATCATATGTGCAATACGACTGTCGTACAAATCGTGTTTCATTCTTGCATGTGACCGAATCGGGCTTCAATATGAGTTGGGAACTTGGGATGCGAACAAATGGAAGTTTTCTTTTGAAATGCGCATGGGCGTAGCTTTATGCAAGCATACACACATTACATGAGTACGTAACGTAATTCTTTCATTTTTACATGAGTCCTTAGGTTAAAAAGAAGGTGTCATTTTCAGAACGTTCTCTGTATGCACTCAAACAGATTTTGATCCATTTTTTCACCCCTAGGGTTTGACATACCGCCAAAAAAGTTCGATTGGTTTTCATATATCGTTTATTAACCTTGTCCCTAATTAGATTGCTTATAAATATCCGTACATGCGATCTCTCGTCTTACCTCTTATTTTACAATCTCATATCTGCATGTTGTACGTGCCCTTTTGTAGATATACAAGTTGGAGGGCCTTTTTTTTTACAACTGGTGTTCGTCTGGGATTAAAGGACATAGAATCGGGAGTGCTCTTTCAAATTGGTTTGCTAGGAGATGGTTGAGAGTGCGTGTGCGTGGATGAACCATCACCAATTTCAGACTAAAACCCATGGTAAATATAAATGCGTTTGATTATGTATCTGGAAGACACATAACCTGAAAATAACGACGAAAAAGCGAAATGGAAACGAGCAGAAACTAGTGTTCCATTCTGTGGTCATCAGATGTACGAATGAAAATACGGTGGGGCGTAAAAGGAAATGTTTCATAGGGTTGGTAGTGTAAAACTCCGTACCAAACCCATGTACGATTTTGACATATTAATGTATACTAGGAAAATTAGCGCGGCGACACGCCGCGCCCGTGTGGTGACAAAACATAAATAAATTGAAGCTAAAAGTACGAAACAACTGTAAAAAAGACCGAACTTTCAGATTTGTCACGACCGGACAAAAGATATCGTGATCCATGGGACATGAGTGCAAACACAGGTTGGATATTAATGGAAATAAGCTGGGTGTCAAAAAAAGCGCTTTATATTCTTAAAAATAACTTGGATTTGATGCTGCATTTGGGCGTCAATGTCTACACTAATTGTCGCCACATAGCTGAGTTTTCTTCTAACATCATTTGTATCATAGGATTAGGTACTGTATAAAAGGTTAAAGCAAAACAGGCACTACCTAAGCAGAGAATTAAATAGAGTGAAATAAAAGAAAAGCAATAAAAACAGAAACCAAAATTTGAGAAGGGTGTTTATGACCACAAAATCCTTTTTTGTATGTGAACTATTTACAATTTACATAAAGTCACCTATGCTATAGCTGAGTGATATAAATGTACTATGTGCAAATATGATATCTGAATTAGTACTTATGATCATACATGTATGTCAATATATGTGACCAAGTACATGGCTTCTGGAACAAATTCAGTGCACTCGTCAAGAGAATAATAGAGGGAAAAGGAGAGGGGGATGTGCAATTGGTTTTGAAAGGTAGGAAATATTTAGTTTTTTTGTATGGAGTAAGTGTTGGAAGGTTATTTTATTTGGTGAATTTAGGCTTCCAAATGGAATTATTGCAGACCGTTAAGAAGTAGTTAAAAAATTATACGGAAAGTAAAAGTAAAAAAATAAAAATAAGTAGTGGTATTTTGAATATAGAGAGGTGGGGAATTAAGATAACAGGATTTGCAAATAAATAAGTAATAAATTTAAAGTTTGCAAAAATAAATTTATGAAGGAAATAAAATAAAAAGTTTAAAAAATGGAGTAGGGGAAATTGAGAAAATAGAAAGTAAGCGAGCAGTCTTAGAGTCATGAAAATAAATATGTAAGGGAGGTAAAAGAAGGGAAAAAAGATATAGTAGGGGATAAATAGGGAGTAGAAATAAATAAGTAATTTTGAAGTCGCCATTTGCGCGCAATGTTCGTAAAAAGAAATGTGGAAAATAAACAATAGGGAAAAACTAAAAGGGGGAGAAATCTATTAGAAGCAAAAAAAAAATCCATTCATAAGGGACAGGGACTATTCACGTGTGGCCGGAAAAATAGGTAATGTTCATAAAAAGAAGTGCGGAGAAAAATAGGTTTAAACTATAAGGGGGAGAAATATAGTAGGGGAAAAAAATTGTTCAGTTGTAACGGAGGACCGATTTGCAATTTGGGGGGAAACGCGGGGACTTCGCTGCGGAAATGTTGTATTATGGGAGGACGACTCACATTTTTTGGGAAATGTGAGGATTTTTTTGCAAAAAGACGACACGCGGGGTCTTTTCTGCAAAAATGTTTTACTCCGGAGGACCGATTCATAATTTTTGGGTGTCCGAAATTTTTATTTTGCACGGCCTAAAATATAACAAATTTGAAGATTGGAGAGAAATATGTTTATGTCCGTAAAAACAAAAAGGTTAAAACATGAAAGTTGTTCGGAAGAATGATATTCATCTACTCGTCAAAGGAAAATTTAAACGGATGACTGAGTGCGATGAATTTGGCAAAATTTGTCAAATATTTTTGCGAGTTTGGATCCAAAATTAAGTAGTTAGAGTCGTCCAAACTCGAAACCGATCACGGGAATGGAACCTACTCGTCGACGCGCATATCTTTCATGTACATATCATCGCGAAAAGGGCAAAAAAAAAATATATATATATATATTGCGCGTACTGTAGCTGCTACACTACACGGGGCACGGTAGAAGCGCAGCACATGTTGCTGCAGTACACGGTGCACTGTAGACGTGCGGTACTGTAGTGGCTACAGTGCCCCCGCGCGACGTGGGCAGCCGGAGCGATGGCTGAAATGGAGCGCTTTGATATATAGTATAGATTTTAGGTCCCAGGAGTGTGCGGCCTCGCATGTCATTGGTGGCGACATGAGAGGAGAGAATTCTCAGGGTGTACAATGTCTTTTGGGCCAGGTTAATAGTACTGGGACAAAAGGTCGTTCCTTGCACCATCCCATCTGCCACGCAAACCCCAGGCTTTAAGGGACCAAAAAATTTGAACTAATTTTTTTTACTTCGTCCTAAATAATCCTGATACAACCTCTGATCAATTGTCTTGAATACTACTTTTTAGGTATAACTGCAATGATCAACAACTCAAACATGCTCATGTATATTAAGATACACATTTCTATCAAAGGTCTAACTTATATCACTAAATTCGTTGTACAATGGTAGATGTAAAATGTATTACATCGCAACAAATGTGTTTTTTTTTAGTTTGGAATGATTGGGTAATAGACTTATTATAGATATCAAACAAGTAGTATCACATTACTAAAAATGCAATATGTTCATGTATTGCAATGTTTTTATATGCATCTTTTTTTTGAATCCTTAAGTATCCGAAAGACAGTTGGCAAACTGTTCTATAGAGTATGATTGCGGCAAATAACTTGGTAGATATTTGTGAAGTAGAAGGCTATCTAGTTCATGTATTACTAATTAGATAGTTCAAGATTCCGCGTGACGTGTCAATGTTTTTCCTTCAATCCTGTCTTTCTGTAACAGTTTGTTATGGTTTTCTTTCATTGGTCAAATTTTATGAATATTTAGAATCCGAACTTGTGTAAATTTTCTCTGTGAGTTTTTGCATCTCTTTCAATATTTTTCCTCGTAAAGCTTCACCTCCTTCCTCACGTGATGTTGTCCTCTTAAACTGTCCTCCCAAGCCTTTTGTCCTGCTCGGCGGCCCGCCTCATATATGTCTTTTTCCACGATGAAGCCTTCCCGTCTTCACACACCAAAGAAAAACGTCACCCGTTTAGCACCCGTAGTCCACCACCTCGTTGTTGTCGTCTCGCCGATGGACAGCCCCTTTTCCTCTTCATGGCCCTCCTTGCCTTTTCTCTTCTTGTCGCGTCGCCCAACTATGTCTCCCATCATCCGTACACACATTAGAGTACGCTTATAGCAAAAACACGTGTTAGATGGAACATGGAACATGACACGGAGACTGTTCTTGTCGATATCCTCAAACACATGGCATGTAACACGTGGCACGACTAAATATATCCTAATAGAGAGTGTGAGAACCAACCTGTTGTTGGATGGTTATAAGGGTGGTTGTACCCCCAACCCATCAGTTTCAAATCTCAGGTTTGACACTGGTGTCTTTCATTAAGACGGATTATTCTTGAGTGGGAGGCGACGTTCCCATCAATAGTGAGGCGGTTGTGGTGACTTCGCCAATTTCAAGATCCGACCGCCGGCTCAGTGATTACGTGAAACACACATTCGTTGGGAGACCCCAAGAGGAAGGTATGAAGCAGCGCAGCAGCTAGTTTCCCTCAGTAAGAAACCAAGGTTGTCAGATCCAGGAGGAGTAGGAGCACTTCAGAAGGTTGTTGGTGGCGCCGTTGCTCGATCACCAACGTGGAACCTGCACACAACACAATCAAACTAGTTTGCCCCAACGAAACAGGAAGGTTGTCAATCTTCCCGGCTTGCTGTAACAAAGGATTAAACGTATGGTGTGGAAAATAGTATTTAATTGCAGGAAGTAAAAGAGAACAATTGTTTGCAGTTGGTGGTTTTATCAGTGTAAAAGAATGGACCGGGGTCCACAGTTCACTAGTGGTGTCTCTCCATAAAGATAAATAACATGTTGGGTAAACAAATTACAGCTGGGCAATTGATAAAATAGTGAGCGCATGACAATGCATATAAATGACAAGATGACTACCATGATATTTAATTGGGCATTACGACAAGATACATAGACCGTTATCCAACCGCATCTATGACTAATAATCCACCGTCAGGTTAACATCCGTGTCCCCGTTGGTATTAAGTTGCAAGCAACGGATAATCGCATTAAGTAATGTGCGTAATGTAAACAAATACATATGACCGTGGACATAGCATTGTTATGTTATCCCTAGTGGCAACAACACATCCACAACCTTAGACGTTGCTGTCACTCGCCCAGATTACTGGAGGCATGAACCCACTATCTAGCATAAATACCCCCTCTTGGAGTTACAAGCATCTACTTGGCCAAAGCATCTACTAGTAACGGAGAGCATGCAAGATCATAAATAACATGTAACATAGATTAATAATCAACTTGATCATAGTATTCAATATTCATCGGATCCCAGCAAACACAACATGTAGCATTACAATAAGATGATCTTGATCATGTTAGGCAGCTCACAAGATCTAAACATGATAGCATAAAGTGGAGAGACAACCATCTAGCTACTGCTATGGACCCGTAGTCCAAGGATGAACTACTCACGCATCACTCCGGAGGCAGGCATGGCGATGTAGAGCCCTCCGGTGATGATTCCCCTCTCCGGCAGGGTGCCGGGAAGAGCTTCAGAACCCTCCCGAGCTAGGGTTGACGACGGCGGCGCCTCTGGAACTTTTCGTGGAATATGACTCGGGTATTTAGGGTTTTCCAGACGGGAGGAATAAATAGGCGAAAGGGCGGCGTCGGAGGCCACCCGAGGGGCCCACACCACCCCTCGGCGCGCCGAGCCCAGGTGTGGCCGCCTCCTGGCGCTTCTCCGTCTCTCCTTTGGACTCCGTGGACGTGTCGGTGAAATAGGGACCTCCGTTGATTTTCGTCCAATTCCGAGAATATTTCCTTAACAGCTTTTCTGAAATACAAAAACAGCAGAAAACAGGAACTGGCACTGTGGCATCTTGTTAATAGGTTAGTCCCAGAAAATGTATAAAAATGATATGAAGTGTATGTAAAACATGTAACAATTGGTATAATATCAACATGGAACATCAAAAATTATAGATACGTTTGAGACGTATCAGCATCCCCAAGCTTAGTTCCTACTCGTCCTCGAGTAGGTAAACGATAAAACAAAATAATTTTTGAAGTGACATGCTACCATCATAATCTTGATCAAATAGTATTGTAAGGCACATGTAAATGAATGAAGTGATCCAAGTCAATGGTCTATAGTTTGCTACCAAATAGATAATGAGTAAACAACTGAATCATACAAGCAAAACTTTTCATGAATAGTACTTTGGAGACATTGCATCCACAGGTTTACATAAGAGTTAACTCAAAAAGCAATAGATTCTAGTAAAAGGTATTTAACCAACACAAAGGAAGATTTAAGTTTCAGCGTTTGCTTCAACTTTTAACATATTTATCTCATGGATATTGTCAACACAAAGCAATATAATAAATCCAATATGTAGCATATAACAATTGTTGTACCAAAGTTGACACTAGTGTTTGCTTGTGGAAGATAGAAAGAAGTAGGAAAACTGACTCAACATAAAAGTAAAAGAAAGGCCCTTCGCAGAGGGAAGCAGGGATTAAATCATGTGCTAGAGCTTTTTAGTTTTTGAAATCATATAGAGAGTAAAAATTAAGTTTTGAGAGGTGTATGTTAATTGGTCAACGAATCAGTAGTGGAAAGTACAATATGACCCCGGCCAAACAGACTTTTAAGAGCGGCTCCCATGAAGGACGTTATTTCTACCAGCAAGGCAGATCATCCCTCTTTTCTCTTTGGTTTACACATGCAGATGTTTCACTGAGTATTCAGTTGACAAAATGTGAAGAGATTAAGCGGTTAAAGTTGTAATTAATTGGGACTGGGCACCCCGTTGCCAGCTCTTTTTGCAAAATTAATAGATAAGCGGATGTATATGCCGCTAGTCTGAAGGTAAAGTCTGCTTGACAAGTGACATAAAGACATCCACCACGTCCTCATGAGCTTGGTAAACATTGACACAAAAAGGAGTAGTAACAATTTTGAATAGTTTAAAGGTAGCACATGAAAAATTTACTTGGAGTGGCAAGGAAATACCACATATAGGTAGTTATGGTGGACACAGATGGCATGGATTTTGGCTCAAGGATTTGGATGCACGAGAAGCATTCCCTCTCAGTACAGAGTTTAGGCTAGCAAGGTTATTTAAGCAAACAAGACTATCAACCGGTACACCAAGTTTTATATGACCAACATATTGCAAAAATTATAAGACTCCACACTGTCTTCCTTGTTAACCAAACCCTTTTACTAGAAAATATCTAGACCTTAGAGATACCACTCATGCAAACCAAATTTCAACAAGCTTTACGGTAGTTCTTCACTAATGGGCTTAACTTACATGATGCAAAAGTTTAATCATGACCTACTTGTTAACTCAAAACAATTGACAAGTATCAAATTATCCAAGTTAGTGATCTACAAGAGTATGTAAGTCTTTTCCATTATACCATTTACCACATGCAACATTTTCTGTTCCAACCAAACACCAATCAATTTATTTCAATAACTCTCCAAACAAGTATAAGTGAAGTAAGAGAGTACTTTCTTTAAAAGAACTAATAGCTCTGACAAGAGATACATGAAAACAAGAGCTAAAAGCTTAACACGCTAGATATGAATACTCAACAAGTATAAGTGAAGAATAGGAGTATTCTAATGAAAAAGCGGAGCGTGTCTCTCTCCCAATCAAGAATGCTAGGATCCAATCAAGTTGATATCAGAAAATAAAAATAACATACTGAAAATAAAAGCACACAGACGCTCCAAGAACAACATATGATGTGAAAGAATTAAAATATAGTTTCACTAGAGATGACCTGATAATTTTGACGATGAAGAAGGGGATGCCTTGGGCATCCCCAAGCTTAGACGCTTGAGTCTTCTTGAAATATGCTGGGGAGATCCATGGGAGCCTCCCCAAGCTTAAGCTCTTTACTCTTCTTGATCCTATTATATCACTCTTCTCTCTTGACCCTTGAAAACTTCCGCCACACCAAACTCAAAGTAAATCTCATTAGAGGGTTAGTGCATCAATCAAAAACTCACATGTTCTGTAAGGACGCAATATGACCGTTACTTTAAACATTAACTACTGCCACTGATGTTATGTGAAGCTCTTCCACCCAACACTAGTAAAAGAGAGAATGCAAAATAAAAGACATAATCTGTCTAAAACAGAACAGTCCGCAAAGACGAATTTTTTCGAGGCACTTACGTTGCTCAGATCGAAAAACTTTGAACTAACGAAAGATGCGTACATACATCAGGATTACGCACAAAAATTTGCAGATTAAAATCACATTTCTATGAATTTATAATTTCGTACAGTGAACAGAAAAATCTTTTCTGCGCAGCAATCAAAATCTAGCATCATCTTATCATTAGAGACTCTTTTGGCACAACAACGAAAAGTAAAGATACAAAGGAGTTGCTACAGAAGTAAACAAGTTCCTTGACTAAAACTGAAAACAAAATAAAATGGGTTCCTCCCAAAAGCGCTTTCTTTAATGCCTTTTAGCTAGGCTAGAAGATTTTAATGATGCTCTCATAAGAATAAGAGTTGAAAAACAAAAGAGAGCATCAAGAGGCAAATATCAAACACATTTAAGTCTAACACACTTTCTATGCAAAGGAATCTTATAACAAAATAAATTATTGAAGCATAAAGCAACTAGCATAGAAAGATGAAACAAATATAACTTCAAAACTTTCAACATAAAGAGAGGTGTTTTAGTGACTTGAAAACTTTTACAACCATATTTTCCTCTCTCATAATAACTTTCAGTAGCATCATGAACAAACTCAACAATATAACTATCACATAAAGCATGCTTTTCATGATCTAAAAACACATAATTTTTATTAAGCTAAAAAACAGTGGGGTCATTAAACCCACTTTTGACAATAGCAGTATAATTAATATTATCAGGCAATATAGGACCATCATCAAGAGAATTATCATATATAACAGTAGGGAGTACATTTTATTTCCTGTTATTTCTTCTTTTATGAGTCAAGGAATTTGTTTACTTCAAATTTATCAAAAGGAGATATTTCAATAGAATCATGACATTTAACAATATAGCGTTCTTCCTCCTTAGGTAGGCATGGAGGGTAATCATATAATGTAAGAGTTAAAGAGTTACTATCATTAGAAGGTAGATCCTCCTTTTGTCTTCACTCTCTCCTTTTTCATCCAATGAGGCTTCAGTTTCAGCAATTTCTTCTCCCACAGGTTCCTGAAAGGCAACAAGTTGTTCTCGAGAATAAGTTTTCTCAAGAAATTCAGTAATATAGGATTATCATTGTAATATTCAAGGCAATAACCAAGTATAGCAAAATTCTCAGTTTTATAAGGAGAATCATCATCTTGAATAAAACCAGCAATTTCATAGGCACCCTTAAAAACAACAAATTCTTCAATTTGTTCAAGATTACCAAAGTCATAGTTTCCTTTAGCATAAGCAGCCAAGGTTTCATTATCATTATAATCACATTGGAAAGGGAGGTGTTTATGCCTTCTACAACAAAAAGATTCATTAAAGCAGTAGGATTCATCATAAGTAGAGCACAAGTTCTTAGCAAAATAATTCAATCTACTTAATTGTTCCCATAAATGTCCCTTTTTTAGAAAAGCGGTATTCCTTATAATAATTTTGTTGATCCTCCGTGAACCCACTTAGCCAACACGATTTTGTTTCAAAGAGAGAAGCCATTGATATCAAGTAAACAACTAGACATAATAACAAACCGAAATAAACTAGATGCAGAAATTTAATTTTTTGTGTTTTTGATATTTAAAAGCAAACAAGATAAAATAAAATAAACTAAGCAAGACAAAAACAAAGTAAAGAGATTGGAAGCGTGAGACTCCCCTTGCTGAAGTCTTCTATCTCCCCGGCAACGGCGCCAGAAAAATAGCTTGATGACGTGAAACACACGTTCGTTGGGAGACCCCAAGAGGAAGGTATGAAGCAGTGCAGCAGCAAGTTTCCCTCAGTAAGAAACCAAGGTTGTCAGATCCAGGAGGAGTAGGAGCACTTCATAAGGTTGTTGGTGGCGCCGTTGCTCGATCACCAACGTGGAACCTGCACACAACACAATCAAACTATTTGCCCCAACGAAACAGGAAGGTTGTCAATCTTCCCGGCTTGCTGTAACAAAGGATTAAACGTATGGTGTGGAAAATAGTATTTAATTGCAGGAAGTAAAAGAGAACAATTGTTTGCAGTTGGTGGTTTTATCAGTGTAAAAGAATGGACCGGGGTCCACAGTTCACTAGTGGTGTCTCTCCATAAAGATAAATAACATGTTGGGTAAACAAATTACAGCTGGGCAATTGATAAAATAGTGAGCGCATGACAATGCATATAAATGACAAGATGACTACCATGATATTTAATTGGGCATTACGACAAGATACATAGACCGTTATCCAACCGCATCTATGACTAATAATCCACCGTCAGGTTAAC
This sequence comes from Poa pratensis, assembly GCA_947311845.1. NCBI lineage: Eukaryota > Viridiplantae > Streptophyta > Magnoliopsida > Poales > Poaceae > Poa > Poa pratensis. Next base: position 18,947,175 of record CAMZMU010000122.1, read on the forward strand.
ATCCGTGTCCCCGTTGGTATTAAGTTGCAAGCAACGGATAATCGCATTAAGTAATGTGCGCAATGTAAACAAATACATATGACCGTAGACATAGCATTGTTATGTTATCCTAGTGGCAACAACACATCCACAACCTTAGACGTTGCTGTCACTCGCCCAGATTACTGGAGGCATGAACCTACTATCTAGTATAAATACCCCTCTTGGAGTTACAAGCATCTACTTGGCCAAAACATCTACTAGTAACGGAGAGCATGCAAGATCATAAATAACATGTAACATAGATTAATAATCAACTTGACCATAGTATTCAATATTCATCGGATCCCAGCGAACACAACATGTAGCATTACAATAAGATTATCTTGATCATGTTAGGCAGCTCACAAGATCTAAACATGATAGCATAAAGTGGAGAGACAACCATCTAGCTACTGCTATGGACCCGTAGTCCAAGGATGAACTACTCACGCATCACTCCGGAGGCAGGCATGGCGATGTAGAGCCCTCCGGTGATGATTCCCCTCTCCGGAAGGGTGCCGGGAAGAGCTTCAGAACCCTCCCGAGCTAGGGTTGACGACGGCGGCGCCTCTGGAACTTTTCGTGGAATATGACTCGGGTCTTTTGGGTTTTCCAGATGGGAGGAATAAATAGGCGAAAGGGCGGCGTCGGAGACCACCCGAGGGGCCCACACCACCCCTCGGCGCGGCAGGAGGTGGGGCCGCGCCGAGCCCAGGTGTGGCCGCCTCCTGGCGCTTCTCCGTCTCTCCTTTGAACTCCGTGGACGTGGCGGTGAAATAAGGACCTCCGTTGATTTTCGTCCAATTCCGAGAATATTTCCTTAACAGCTTTTCTGAAATTCAAAAACAGCAGAAAACAGGAACTGGCACTGTGGCATCTTGTTAATAGGTTAGTCCCAGAAAATGTATAAAAATGATATGAAGTGTATGTAAAACATGTAACAATTGGTATAATATCAACATGGAACATCAAAAATTATAGATACGTTTGAGACGTATCACTCAGCCTTTCGGAGGTGCTCTCTGGGGTAGGGTGTGTGTTTGTGCGTTTATAGCTAAGTGTATGCGCCTGCATATGAGTGTCTGCTTTTGTATCGCGTTTCGCCCAAAAAAAAGTAGAAGAGAGTGTCTAATCGGTGTCTTGGAGATTTACCTTGGTCAGAATGCTTTATCCGATACAACGCAAGATCATACTGTGGCATATAAACCATCACGATGCGCGAAAGACGACCCTCTTTGATTTTTCGGAAATTATGATGCATTCGTCTTTCCATGTTGTGATAATGTCTTGGTAGATTCAACTGCAAGGATCGGTTTTTCCATTTCCTTTTGTTTGACTATTATGATGCATAATGTTTGTTGGATATAAGCTTTCATCTCCAACCAATGTTGCGAATATGCTCGAAAATTGGTCGGTAGGACTTAGGGTCTGTTTGTTTGGGCTGCAGCTTTTGAAAAGCAGCTGTAGCTGTTGAGCTGTGGAAAAGCAGCTGTGAGAAGCAGCTGTGAGAAGCAGAGATTTGATGTTTGGCAGGAGTGCTGTTGGCAGCTGTAGCTGTTGGTTTTCTGTGTGAAATGTCTGGAATGCCCCTGAGTGCTGAAGATGTTATATAAGTGTCGATTTGAAGCGATACAATTGTTTTTGACTTATTTAATTCATTAATACGATGTTTAGATAGCTAAATTATCTCAGTTTATCTATTTATATGTAATAACTGAAACACATATTTATCCAAATATAGAGCATTACATATATCCGAAAAATCATAACACTTCACATATATCCAAAAGACCATGCGAGGTTGTCCAACAAATATTTTACAAGGCTTCTCCATATGAAACCAAAAGAACTACGAGTGTGGCATATCTACAACCATAATACATCACATATATCCAAAAGACCATGCAAGGTTGTCGAACAAATATATTACAAGTCTTCTCCATATGAACCCAAAAGAACTACGAGCTTCGCATATCTACAATACTACAATTCACCGCCTCTTGATGCGAACAAAGCATTCGCTATGTTGTCACGAATGTTGTTCATGCTAACATGGTCCTCTCCCAAATCATTGTTGCCTCCTTGTGTGGAAACAACATGTTCTTGATTCCATAAGTGCGGACTGAATGCCATCATCTCTGTCATTTGCATCACTGCTCTGACTTGTGCTCATCTAAAAACAATAACATACAAGTGATCAGCATTATATTTGATGGAAAAAATTGAAACAACAAAATATATGATCAAACCAGCAGCATAATTGACCAACCATCAACATATATGACAAAACAACAGCAAATATGCAACATATAAGTCGAACCAGCAGCAAAACAGCAACATATATGATCAACCAGCAGCAAAACAACACCATATATGATCAACCAACAGCAAAACAGCAACATATAAGATCAACCAACAGCAAAACAGCAACATATAAGATCAACCAGCAGCAAAACAACACCATATATGATCAAAACAGCACCATATATGACAATGCAGCACCAAACAACAACATACATGACCAACAGTACCAAAACAGCAACATATATGACCAAAACAGCCATTAATAAAGGTAACACTTCCATACATAGAGGGATATTCCAAGTCATATAGGTACATAACAAAGTAGTTAACATAACATGGTAGCATAGGGATACAATCTCAATTATGAGATGGGCATAGGGATGCAAATAAAGTAGAGCTAATTTCTCTTCCTATCCTCATACTGCATCTTCAACCAACATAGCCGACCCTCTGCGGTTTTCATGGTATTGAAGAAAGCTCAATTTTCAAGTTTAGCAAATAGTTTTGTTGCCATGTAATGTTCAACACTACCCTCAACTGCTCCACATGCCACAACTTCTTTCATTATGGCTTCAATGTCTTCAACTACTTGGGCTGTAGATGATATTGCACGGTCTTCATTAATGCAGTGGTCAACATAACGCTTGAAGTCTTGTTGCATCGGGTTCTTCTTTTTCTTTCCCGGGCTACATGCAATCCTAGCAGCCCCACGCTTTCTATTCACACTAGGAGGTGTCGGAGCTGAGCCTTCATCATCTACAAGATCAACCAAATCATCGGGCACTTCTTTCGGCACTCCCGGCATCACCGCCGATGTCCCATCAACATGGGCATCCTCAAACATGGCCTCCATCAACTCCAAGTTGTCCGGAGGACCTTTCCGGAAACCCGCAATAAGCTTGTTAGCCTGCATTAAAATGACAAGAGTTAATAACCATAATCTGATCTATTTCGAAATGTAAATATGAAATAAACATGGCATATGTCATACCTTGATCAATTCAGCCCACTGTGCCTCATCTGCTGTAAATGTTTTCTTCACTGGATCCCAACCAAGTCCAGTTGCTTTGGTAGTGTAATACACCCATGCTTGGTACAAAGATTTGGTTGTATCCCATTTGTTTTTAAATTGTGCCCTGATGTAGTTTTTTCCTGTCTTAAGAGCAAATTCTCTACCTAGGCACTTGTACCACTTCGGGCTAAGGAATGCGGTTGGCCTATTCCCTGCCCTTTTCTGTTCCTTGCAGATTTCACAAAATATTCTAGTCGAGACTGCATCCCAATGTGCCTTAGGTGCCTTATCTTGGTCCATCTAATTCCATGAAGTACATATTTATCACAATGCATGGTATCAATGGCAAATACATCAAAACATCACAATTCATTTGTATACAATCTCCATGTTTTCTGCCCATATTCCACAACTCACACACACACTACTGGCCACGTATCCAACTAACAAAATAATAAAAACAGAGACGTGAGGTTTGGTAAGGGATGGGATCCCTCTCCAACCTAGCTATATGGCTACACAGACCACTTACTTGGATACATCTAGTAATCAAATAATTGGTACTATCAGTCCAAATAAGACATGATCTCAAGTCCCTTTAATCTGTTCCGACAAAATTTTCAAGGTCACTTTCGTGGATAATTGGTACACAGACCACTTCTTCATAGCACAATATAAGAACAGCACCCACACGCATCTAAACAGCACAAAATACAAAAATCAAAACTGCACAAAGAAAGAAAGGAATAGAGCACGGCATCACCTTGCCGCTGGAGGATCTTGGTGCAGCAGGGCGGACGTGGTCGGTACGTGCAGCAACAGGAAGATGTCGCCGGCAAGGGATGGACTCGAATCGGCGGAGGAGCTCACTGGGACGGCGGCGGACGAGGTATGGCGAGGTGGCGGCGGCTCGAACAACTCCCTTCTCCGGCAGCGACGGGGACGAGGGCGAGCCGTCCTGCTCTCCTCACCAGTGGGGACGGGGACCGGAGCGCGGGAGGCAGAGAACGGAGCGGGGGAGGCAGAGAACGGAGCAGGGGAGGGCGGAGACGGCGGGGAAGGGCGGCGGGGAAGGGCGGACGGTGGCGCTGGCGGCGGGGAAGGGCGGCGGCGGCGGGGAACCCTAACCCTTGCTTTCCATGGCCAAGGGACTGGAGGAGTGGAGGGGAAATGGTCGAGTCGGGGGTGTGCGGCTCGGCTGCTTGTGTTTCACTGCTTGTTTCCTTCGGTGGCAAGTTTTGCGTAAATAATACGAAGTGTTCAGGGTAGATTCGTCCACAACACTCCACAACATTGCGGGAAGCTGGAGAAGCAGGGAAAAGCACCCCTGGACTAGCTTCGACTCGGAGAGGCTCGCCCAGTGCATTTCGGGACCCTGCTTCTGCCCAGCGATTTTCAGTTTCTTGCTGTTTGTTTCAGCTCCAACTTCTACCCCCCAAAAGCTGAAGTAGAATCGGAAACAAACAGCCCCTTAGCCAATAACTTATGACACAAATGGGGTATTTGTTTTTCATTTCCTTTTGCATGAATAATATCTTCGGTTATTTGTAATCCTCCAAATGATTGCTAGTGTTTGTTGGATATAATCTCCCACCTCCAACGAGTATTGTTGCAAATATGCTCTTTTTTTGGCATTGCTAAAAACTTATGGCACAAATCGGGGTGGATAGGTGCTTTATCTTCGGTTATTTGTAAGCATCCAAATAATTTTAATTTCATAGCAAACCAGTGTTTGATTCTCGCTGGATATTCATATGTGTGCCCACTGAATCCATACGTGGTCCATACTTCTATAGGCGCATTGTAGCATCTATGTTCAACCAAGGTTGATACCACGTAACAATGAATAATTGTAGTATTCACCAATCAATACAGATGTCGGGGGTTTTAGCTTATTTTTCAAAAACGAAACACATGCCGACGTACAAAAACTGAGATGAAGCGACTATTTTCAACTCCTCGGAGATGAAATGAAGCTTTAAACGAAGATTATTACACAACCTAGAATCATCACTACAGGAAGCAGTCCGTACGCCGACTGCTTTAAGCCGTCGGCACAGGCTATGCCGGTGCAGTTTGAGTGGCTTTGTTCTGAACATGTTTATTTTTGTCTTTGAAATTCGGATCGATCTTGCGCGTTGGATCTGAAATGGACGTCGGATGATTAGGCAAAGTCTCTCGGTGACTTAGCCTCACAAAGTCACTGAAGCTGCATCCGTGCGAGCCTAGCCCGAATGTTTCCTTTTCGCCTCCAACGAGCGACTGATAGGGTTTCGCACCAGCGCACTCCTTCCCCGGACCGACACCGCCTTCCCACGCCGGCGACCGGCCATCCCCACCATCGGAGCTCGTCCCCGCCTGCCCTCCAAGTCTCCGTCGCCCCCGCTCCCCGCCGTCCTCGACCGATCTCGCCGTCCGCGACCGAACTCGCCGTCCAGATCGACCAGGCCGCCCGATTCGTGCCGCCGTCCTCCCGGCCGGCCCTGTCCCCCTCCGGTTCAGCAAGGTGAGCACCATCTCGGCCGACCCTGTCCCCTTCTCAATTTTTTTCCTGCTTCGAATCTGTACTGGCCGTGTGTTGTGCTCATTTTTCTGCTCTGTGCTATGAATCTGCGCTGGCTGTTAGTGCATGATTAATTTGCTGGCTGTTAGTCCTAGATTGATATGCTAGATCGATTGGTAGATGCTTGCTGGTAGATTCGGTAGATGCTTGCTGCTGCTTGCTTACCAAACCGATTTGCTTCATTGCAAATTAATTTCATATAGTAATTGTGTAGTTTTTTTGTGTTATAGCTTGTTATTAATTTGCAATGGAGTAGGCTGTTTGGGATGCATACTACACTCCAATTTGTTGCGACATGTATGGACGAAGTCAATGCAAACAATAGAGATGGGGGTTGTTTGGGTAAAAAGGGTACACGAATCTTGGTGATAAATTTGCCGAGAAAATGAAAAAAAGGTTATCAAAGAAGCAATTCAAGAACTTAATGTCACTGCACGATATCTTTCCTTTATAATCATCAACCAACATAGACGAGGATGGAGCAACATGTAAGCTTAGGCTTTCTGCCGTCTCATACCACCTAGACATGCTTAGTTTGTGTATGGTACACACCCTAACTTTCCTTATAAGTAACATTGAGTTTGCAAGAGAGTGTTTCTCTTACGGGCAGATACCCTAACTTTCTTTCCTTTTTATCACGGAAATGTTGTTAGCATTGCTGCTCAGGTTTCCTTTTTTGATTTCTCTTTTGCAGTTTTCATCCAAGAGGTAACGAAGCAAATAATCTAATCTCCAGTGAACTGAATTTTGTTTCAGGTAGTTCCGTGACTGTCAATGTCGTCCACAAGGAAAGTGAGAAACGTAAACAAGCGCTATGCCAAAATTAACGAGGATTGGAATGATAAGGATGCGACAGTTGTACATAAAAGCAAAGTGCGAGTAAGTATCTGCACTCCGCGGTCTCTTGAATTTCTTGAATCCGTTTTCCATCTATCTAATTCTACACATATATAACAAGTAAAGTGCTAGCATCAGCAGCTCCAGTGATATGACTTGGACAAATAACCAGCCTCTGGTTTTAATGTAAACCTGTGTGCTAGTGCTGTCTACCATATGCGTTCAGCCAGCACTAGTTTTCTATGATATGAACAGTTGCCTGATGTTATTGATGTGCCAGTAGCATAGATGCTAAAGCACTTTCTGAATGAAACAATTACAATAACTTAAAGGTAAATAAATATATGGGTTGTGGATTGCTCAAATGCTAATGCAGTAATCCATTTATATGTTTAGGGTTTAGCTATACTGTGGTTTATTATACATTTACATTGTTGATCATTGATTACATTTATTTGCAGAAGAAAAAGCTATCTGACCTTGGTTCCCAGTGGAGCAAAGATGAGCTGGAGCACTTCTATGGAGCTTATAGAAAATATGGAAAAGATTGGAGGAAGGTTTGATATCTGCCTTATTTATTGTGGAGTGGTGTTACTTTCATTAAACAGTTCGAAATTTGTTCTTTAGGCAACCGCATACTACACCAACATGATTACTCGAGAAATTTATTATATCTAGCAGCAGCATTATCGCTTGTCAGACACAGCTGGCTATTGGTTTCTTGTGGTCTTGCGTAGTCACTGCTCTGACCACATGTTTGTAATTTTCAATTTGTTAAATATATGTGGCTTATATACGGGGAAAATAATCTTGGTAATCCATCAGATCATGCTGTTATATCAATGTACACAGTCTATGAGAAGCTAATTCACCATAGTTAACATACATCATTGTTGAAGCATAGTCCCAGCACTCTCACCTACCTAGAAACAAGATCAAGCTCGGTGTACTAATATGGAGTAGTTACATACTTTCCTAGATCCTTGCATTCCGTAAGAAAGTGCAACCCTGTGAGTTTCAAGTAGTAGCAACAGTGTATCCCCTCATGACCGTAAAAGGTGGTTTGTCACCCAAATGCTGGACTAAACTCAGTGTACACCAAAACCTTCGGGCTTCCTGTCAAAACTCAAAACCCCACTCCTGTCAACCAATTTTTGTGTTAACTATGTCTCTGGTTCTCGGAGGCCACCTAGCCTGGCAAACTTACTATCTCGTTTCTTCTGATCCTGCTAGTGGCCTGGGGTAGGTTTAATAACTATGCTATCTAGTTTGAGACCTCACTTTATATTACTGATCGTTCTTCTGAACTTGCAGGTGGCTGGTGCTGTCCATGGTAGAACGTCTGATATGGTGGAGGCTCTTTACAACCTTAATAGGGTAAATCCCAACCTTTGTGTACGGTGGGTCAGTGTCTGTTCTGGGCTGTCTGCACTTGATTACCCATCACACACCACCTTGTTTCAGCTTTCAATCCCGACTAGAAAAAATGCGTGACACAAATTTGTTGTCTTGATGCTCTTTCTTGTAATTGGTGGGCTAATTTTAGCAAAGCAATACTTGAAACTTCCATAGCATAAGATCCCAGGGCTGGCCACAGTATGAATTAATTTTGGTTGTTCCATCTACCAAGATCTCGGATTCGGTCCATTTGGTTTCCAACCCTATCTCCAGCTATGATCCTATGTATGCCTGAGGTTGGTTAAATAGCTTGGATAAGTAGCACAATCCATTTTGCATGTGTGTGTATTTCTTTTGCTATTTTCTTAAGTTTTTTGTCAACGTTTATGCTGATAAACTGATCAATCTCTGTTGTATGTATAGGCATATTTATCTCTTGCGGAGGGAAATGCTACTGCTGCAGGGTTGATAGCGATGATGACCGATCACTATAATATTATGGTAAAGTTAAACTTGAATGGCTATAAATCTCGTGAAAGTTGAACAGGAATTCCATTAAGTACTGTACAAATGTTAGTTGATTCTTGATATATGCGAAAATTATGTCAAGTACAGATTCTAGGAACAACTATTTGTTGCATCTAGTAATATAGTAGTATGAAATGCTTAGGAGCTGCAACTATTAAGATTGTTATAGTCATTTGTGTTGACTACATTAAGCTATTTAATGATTTTCATGCTGACATCTCCATTACCTGTCCATCATTGATCACAGCATTCTTGAGGAATTACTTCAACATTGTCAAATGAAATGAATTTACCCTGTAAATGATTACAACTCATAGGTGTTCTTGTGAAGTAGCAGAATGGTGGACCTAGCACTTACGGTGGCATATGTGCAGCCTTGGTTTACAGTTTAGAAAAGTAGTCTGTCAGTACGCTCTGCCATTTTATTGCGTTTAGCAAGAATGTTTGTAACCAAGGACATCTGCTCTGAACTGTAGGATGGAAGCAACAGTGATCATGATAGTAACGATTCACTGAAAATTTCTAGGAAGCCACAGAAGCGTGGGCGTGCAAAGCTTCTCTCTGTGTCAAAGACATCTGATACACGCTACCCTGATCTATTGCAATCTCAGCCTGCTTCATCGAGCTATGGATGCCTTTCTTTGTTGAAGAAGAAACGTTCAGGAGGTAATCGAGATGCCTCTTATGCTTTTCCTTATCATTTTTTGCACTGATTTTATCTGATGGCATGTGTTATTATTTTATACTCCAATTTAGGACCAACAGCTATTTAATGGCTTAAAATATGACCTCTGAAATTTGCTTCATGGCTGCACAGTATTAAGATCTGGCACCGTTTAATAATAAAAACAATGGTACACATTTGATTTCGTTGAACAAAGAAAATTAGGATTGAGGTCTTGAAACTTCTCTAGACTTGTTTGTAGGGAACAGGCCACGTGCTGTTGGAAAAAGGACTCCACGAGTGCCTGTTGCAAGCATGTACAACCGAGATGAGAAGATAGGTCCATCAAATAGACAAGCAAAACCAGATGCTACTAATGGAGATGATGAAGGTGCTCATGTAGCTGCTCTAGCTCTAGCAGAGGTCTGTCAAAGAGGAGGCTCACCTCAGGTTTCTCAAACACCTGGAAGATCTAGTGATCGTATGTTCCTGTCTCCTGTTAAAAGTGCCGACAGAAGAGTAAGAACCCAGAATTAATTTGTTCTTATCTCTAGCACACTCATCTTGCAAGGTAATTGCATGATCATATCTGTACAATGCTTGCAGAATGCAGATTCAGAGATGGGAAGCTCAAAGATGCATGGATTTCAAGTAGAAGGTGATTATCCGGAAGGTAGCTTAGGAAGCAGGGAAGCAGAGACTGGTAACCATCCGAAAGATGATTCTTATTTTATGAATAATGAAGGCTTTGCATCTGGCAAGTCTAAGCAGAAATTAAAGAGGCCTCAGAGGAGAAGAAAGAAAGCTGCACACAAAACAGACGATCAATTTGAGGATGACAGAGAAGCTTGCAGTGGCACTGAAGAAGGGTGCAGCACCAGAAAGGCTAAATATGAATCAGAGGTGGACGCATTAGGAAGTAAAGCTTCATGGCTATCTAATAAATCAAACAAAAGAAGTCGCCAGCTATTTTTTGGCGGTATGTCTGATCTAGCAATATCTTTTATTTCTAGACAGGTAATGAAATTTGAAATATGACCATAGCATATTTCCTTCTAGGCTTCTAGCACAGCTGAAACTATCAGTAAGGTAGTTTAATGAGTTGAGGCTCATATTTTATGAAGTTGTACAATACATTATTTTGGCGGTATGTCTGATCTAGCAATATATTTTATTTCTAGACACGTAATGAAATTTGAAATATGACCATAGCATATTTCCTTCTAGGCTTCTAGCACAGCTGAAACTATCTTTTATTCTCAACTATTTGAATACATTAGACATAGTCATTTATCCAATGACAATAGCATACAGTATTTTCTTCTTATATGTATGTACAGTACAGTATTTTCTTGATTGTGTGGTGAAACATAAGTATGTCCTATGCTGTGATGGTCGACCATCAGTTTTTATTTCAAAATATTTGTTGTCTTGTTGGGTTGCTGCATTTGTAAAATAATCTGTCGATCTCCCTACCATGTAAAACTCAAACAGAACTATGTAATGACTACACTGAAATAAATTGTTGCTATACAAACTTCGTGAGGAGGATCTACTGTTTAAAATATGTTCGGCTTTGCTTTGCACCTGTTATTTATTTATTGTGTAATCCTTGCTAATTTGTAAGGATAATTTGTTGGAATTCTTGTTTTCATATCAATATAGGTCCTGATTGCCTATTTGACTTTGTTTGGCAGATGAAAGCTCAGCTCTCGATGCATTGCATACATTAGCTGATATATCTGTGAATATTCTACAACCTTCTTCCAATGCTGAATCTGGTTAGTCTTTTCATACTATGGTGCTAATTCAGAAGTGGCAAGCTATATTTTCAGTGTTTAACTTCCGTGCACCTCATTGAATCCGTTATCATGTAATAGTTTACCTTTGTAACGATTAGTACGCAGTTCTAATCTTCTGTGGAGTTTAATCTTAAAGGAGTTCTGCATAAATTCCTATACATACAAGGACCATTTATAGACCCCACAGCTCCAACCATGCCTGCACAACTGGTGCTTTTGGAAGAAATGGATGCAGTGAATTTTTCTATTTTTTATTATTATAATGCTATTGAGCACCTGCATACATTGTTGACTAATTTACGGGCAACACTGTAGCTGTAATGGACGAAAGTAGTTTTACAGAATTAAGTTTTGATCGATATGCTATATTTGTAATGCTCTGTTTTTGACTGCTATTGATACTGCCCATACATTTTTTTTCCAGAATCATCAGCACACATTAAGGATGAAAGCAAAGACAATGAATCTGATGAGAAGCCTAGTTTTCCTGCAGCAGTACCATTTTTTGAGAAAAAAGATAACTCCAGAAAAACGAAGAAGATTAAAAGGCAGTCAGAACTTGCAAACATCGAGATGGTTACTAGGAAAAAAACTAGACTTACTAAAGATCCACATCATGATGGAAGTGCTGTTTCTGAAGTAAAGCAGCACCATTGTAAATATGGTGTTAAAACGGAGAAAAAGAAAAAGTCTTCCACTGGAAAGGTATGTCCAAAATTGTTACCTGTTGAACATGTCACAAGCCACAGTACTGTTAGCTCTATACGCTGCTTATGATTTGCATATATTTTCTGCTTTATGTTCAGATCTCCAAAGATGAAAAGATTGCACTAAAGGATATTGAGAAAACCGAGGTACACAGTCCTTTTATAGTCTTGCCATTAATTTTGTTGCTCCTAATAAATATTTTCATCTAGTAAGAAGAACAAAATTAAGCTTTACCTGATCCTGAACCTCTAAACCTCCATTTGAGACAATATACCTTCTCCCACTTAAGAGGAGACAATACTTTTTAGTTTTTTGTTGTATGTCCTGCTTGTTTTTCTCTTTCTCTTATCCATGTGATATTTTTTTTATGTCAATGACATATAGCAAATGGGGAGACTACTATGACATACCTTAATCTAAGTAACTCTTATTGCTGTTGTCAAAGTATTCACCTTCCAAACTTCCTGCCCCTTTAGTAGATTTCCCCTGGGTGACCTACTACAATATATCAACTCCCAAACACTCCAGAAGGGAGGTGGTCAGCACCCAACATCAACACCTTGACCTTTTGAATTTTTAAAAATTGAAATAGCCAAGTTGACATTTCCCTTTTCTCCCTTGTTCTTAAATGGCACGGTATAATTTTGCTTGTATATCTGCCTTTGCTAGGTTTCTGCTGACGAAGGGAATGCAGCTTCTAATAAGGGTAGGCATATTCGTCTTAGTCCAGTTTCGAAACAAAACAAGTTCAAAGCACATGAAAGTTCTCCAGCAAATGATGATTTTGGAAAAGAAGCCATGGATAATATGGACACAACACAAAATGTAATAACTCAGCAATCGGACTCGACGTCGAAGGCTAGAAGCCGCCGTAAATTAGGCATTTTGAAAGCACTTGCTCCAGAGTGTAAGCCTTCTGAGGGTGCTGATGATTCCTGCGATAATGCTACCTACCCAGTGAATAACGTTGCCGAGCTAAAGGTTTGATTTTTTGTCAAGAAAAATTTCTGATGACTTCATCTCATCATTTGTAAGGTATAGAAGTACAACTTATATTTACCCTGACCTCTTGCAGGACAAGCTCTCTCACTGCTTATCGTCACGTTTTCTCCGGAGATGGTGCATGTCCGAATGGTTCTATAGTGCAGTTGATTACCCATGGTTTGCGAAGAGTGAGTTTGTTGAGTACCTGAATCATGTTAAGCTGGGTCATGTGCCAAGGCTGACTCGTGTTGAGTGGGGTGTTATAAGGAGGTCTGTCATCTTCAGTTAATTCTTTTGCTTTAGCTTCGTTTGTTTTCTGACTCTACTATTTTGCAGTTCTCTTGGAAAGCCACGTCGATTGTCGAAGCAGTTTTTACACGAGGAGAGAGAGAAGCTTTCTCAGTATCGTGAGTCAGTCAGACAACACTATGCTGAACTCCAGTCTGGTGTTCGAGAAGGTCTACCGACTGATCTTGCTCGGCCTTTAACAGTTGGACAGCGTGTTATTGCCTGTCATCCCAAAACAAGGGAACTTCATGATGGCAGTGTTTTGACTGTTGACCATGATCGTTGCCGGGTTCAATTTGATCGGTCGGAGCTGGGTGTTGAGTGTGTGATGGTAACCAATATCTATCTAATTTCTACTTTGATTATTTTGGTGGCATGTTTTACTTTATGTCTTCTGGTTTAAAACGTTTTCGATTGTTTTGATTTCTTGTTGTTTACTCTGCAATGCATGATTTCAGTAAACTGATTCTCTTCATTTGTCCATGTGGATGAACTGAAAAACTACGATAGTAACTAATGCTGAACTTAAAACTAGGAGAATTACATTTTTGTTTTGTTTTCGTTCCATGTTTTTCACTCGTTATATTTGAGTATGCTTCGATCAAGTACACCCATGGCTTTGAGTTAGAGCCTGGTTGGCATCACGTTTTCGTGCTGTTAAATCTAATTTCTTTTGTTGGGAATCTTTAGCAGTTGCTTAGTTCAGTTACAAAGTAATGTCGTTTTGTACACTCAGATAGTCCCCCGAACACAATTTCGATTTTCGATCAGAAGTTTCTACTGTGTATTTGATTGTAAATCTAAAAACTCTACATGACAAGAGTATCTTTGTAGACAGTACTGATATTTTCATATGTTCAATCTAAAATCATAAAAGGTTTATTGATCAAAGGTAAATTATCTTGACCACACAAATTCTAGGACGACTACTGTTTTATTCTGGAGGGAGAACACATACATTTTGTGTTTTGGTCGCTATTTTTAATGTGATTTGCTTTCCTTGCACAGCTGTACCTATTCAATTGTCTTATACCCGAGGAAGGGGCATTCTTATCGAATAGGTTTAACTGTTAGCCATCCAGAAAAGGTTATTGAATGTTGAGGAACTTTTTCCTTTGCAGGATATTGATTGTATGCCACTACACCCACTGGAAAATTTCCCTGAATCTCTCAGACGGCAAAATATCGTGAATAAATACTACAGCAGCTTTTCAGAAGTAAAATTTGAGGATCGATCCAAAGAGTATGGTGGAGATCAAGCAAAATTCATACCAAATGTGAGTTCTGACAGTGCCGATGCAACTTCGTTTTTACCTTCTAGTCACCCAATAAGTATTTTAATCAAGCAAGCTAAGGTGACAGTATATTTAGTGGGAGCTTTATAATATATGTACTCAATGTGGAATAATCTAACTGTTTTCCCATGTGGGATTTCTGCAACAGGGAGACACATTTGAGTCAGTTGCACACGCCAAAACTACAGTAAACGAGGCTACAGTTGCTGCACAACAGGCAATGTATAGCCAGCCATGCACACTGTCACAGCTACAGGAAAGAGAAGCAGATATAAGGGCTCTTGCTGAACTATCACGTGCTCTTGATAAAAAGGCAAGTGCAACAGGCTTGGACCATGTGATTGTGTTTTCTCTAGCGTTTGAAGATGAAAATGGAAACCACCATTGTTTTTAGAAGTTGGAAGCCATAACCGAGGATTGAATTTAAACTATGACCATGCGAGTTTGTTTTGGCCCCACTTCAGGAATCATCCATATACCATTATGGGGACACAGTGTGCAATAATAATTTATTGGATACACATGCTTTATGATTTTTGCACGATCCAAGTGCACAATATTTATGTCTGAACTGTTTAATATTTTGTAGGAAGCTTTGCTGGTAGAGTTGAGGCATATGAATGAAGAGGTGTCTGGAAAGCAGAGGGATGTGGAAACTATTAGAGATCAGGAGCACTTCAGGAAGCAATATGCAATGGTGCTTGTACAGCTAAGAGATTCGAATGATCATGTAATTCCCAGTCCGAAATGTCACTTGCAGTAGTTCTTTTGTGTGGATTTCATGCACTTACAAGATTCAACAATATACTTTCATATTCAGGTGGCTTCGGCCTTGCTTTCTCTGCGGCAACGAAATACATTTCATGGGCATCCAACACAGTCATATCCTAAATGCACGGAAAATGGTGGAGCTTTTAATAGAACACCAGACGCGTGTAACCTTTTTGGTTATATTAACCAGGATTCTGGATCCCAAGTGATGGAAATTATTGAGACTTCGAGGAGCAGAGCTAAAACGATGGTTGATGTGGCTATTCAGGTTAGCTAGTCGTACTTATTTGTATTTCTGTCAGTATCATGTTATGTTATCCATTCCAGGAGTCCTTGATGTTCTGAGAATACTCATGCCTATACATACTTTGGATAATCACCATCTAATATAGATCAGTTTCACCGCATGGTAATAGTTAAAAGTATATATGTTGTCAGAATGCAGGAAGTGAACTCTTTTCAACCAGCTCATGAACCCTTTAGTGCTCTTTGGTCTTCACCATATCATATTTACTAAAAAATATTTCAAATTGGTAATTTAACAGTCAATATCAGTTCGAATGTGTGAAACTAAAAGTGAATAAGCAGCAAAGAGAACCTAATTTTGTACCAACAATCATATTTGTTCAGTTCAGTCCTTGACGGAACTAATATTATAGAATTAGCTTTGATCAATCATCAGTGCATGGCTAGCACTGCCTATTTTATTCTGTCCTTGTACTTATTTTGTTACTGAAGTTTAAGACTTTGCTCTGTTTTTAATTTACATGTCTGCTGTCTACCTTTTTCTGTGTAACCAACCAGGCAATGTGCAAAGTAAGTGACGGGGAGAATGCTTTTGCGAAGATGGGGGAAGCACTAGACAATCTGAATGTCCGTGGCACTGGCTCTGGATCCAGCATACTAGGCATAAGGCGGATACCTCCCGATTCGAGACAGACAAGTTCAGCCTGCCAAGATAGCACGTCCGGCCGCTTTGACCCCGCGACAACTAACATCTCCAGTCCAATATTGCCCAACGGCCGTGATTCCGAAGCCCAGTTCCCTTCGGAGTTGATTTCATCCTGTGTAGCTACCATCCTTATGATACAGGTAAACAAGCCATAGAGACTTTACCTACATATTCTTCAGCCATAACGTGTGTGTCTGGTGGTCTAATGGGTGGTAAATTTTTTCAATGCATCAGAACTGCACGGAGAAGCAGTATCATCCTGCTGAAGTGGCACACATTCTTGATTCGGCGCTCTCTCGCCTGCAGCCGTGCAGCTCGCAGAACGTCCCGATCTTCAGGGAGATCGAGATGTGCATGGGTATCATCAAGAACCAGATGCTGGCGTTGATACCCACTCCTTGCGTCTAGCGCGCCATGGCTAACATTATTTCTTGTGGTATACATATGTAGGGTAGGAGAGAAGAAAAACAATACTTGACAATGTGCGCGCTTATGTGGTGTGTATCCTTATATACAACCTGTATGAGGTGTAACTAATTAGTTATTGTTATATTACTGTTGTATCCTGTTAGTTGTTCTCGTTGGCCGATGGAAACTGTACTCAACTGTAACTAGGCCCATTTCAGTTTGCACACTAGGATTTTGCTGTCTGACGTCTGAATAAGTGACGATATATGTTTCCCCATCTGAAAATACTACTAGAATAGCAACTGGGTGAACTTGCGTTGGCCTAGCAACCGGGCGAACTTGATTTCGCCTAAGTTGTATCGGCACGACTTGTGCTCGATCAAGCAGACCTACTGCTGGAATCAAAGTTGTATCGGCACGACTTGCTGTCTGACGTCGACAAAGTGGTTCGGTTATTTGTCCCTGGAATATCAGTGGGGGTGCTCTTGCTGATGTTGCTTGATTAATTTAATGGTTACGTGCGTGCACAAAGTCTTGGCATTGCGGCTCAAAATTAAAAGGGGAGAACCTTCGTTGGTATTCACATGTCTATGGTTTGATGTATTCGACGTTGTTCTACGGCTACCTTCAGAAAAGTACAAGATTGTGTCATGGAAGAAGAAATGGCTTGAAGATCTCATAGATTTGTTCGTCTCTTTTAATATTGTTTTTGTAATCGATGTAATCGTGTACTCTTTTTTGGTTTAATATATATGAAAAAATTCAAAAAAAAAAAAATACCGCTGGAATCAACGATTGCCGCCAGGAATCGGGGTGCTATGGCTGCGTTGTTGATATGCTCGCCCTCACAGCGAGGAGCTTGTCTTGAGGTATACAAGCACTGAAACATAGGTATCTTTTGTTGTACGTAAATTTAGTTGTATTTTTACCTCTTTTTCTATTTTATTGAAATTTCACTTTACACAATTAATGTCATTGTATTTACATTACATAATACATTGAAATTAAAACTGAATTGAACTACAGGATAAATAGAGTGAAATCAACTAAGTAAAGTACCACAAAAAATGAAATCCCGAGTCCATTTTTTTTACGTGGGCTTGCTTGGGCGTTTGGTCTCTTTTTTTTTTGTGAACAAGTCTCTTTTTTCTTTCTTGATCATGACGAGATACGAGTGTAACCAGAAACACCTTCCATAATTTTAGCGAGTATATCAAAATCCCCTGATTGCAGCGACCTTGATTGAGCGACCTCACAAGGAAGCAAATGCAATTGCTTTCCCAAAACTTCCAGATTTCAATTATTACAGAGACGGTGATGTATTGACCTGTGTTGACAAGGAAGGAGAAGCAATTGTTCTTAATGACCATGATTCTAGTGACCTTGATTGAGCGATCCCACAAGGAAGCAAATACAATTAATTACTTTCCCAAAAATTTCAAATTTCATCATTGTAACGTTGACCTGTGTTGACAAGGAAGAAAAATCAATCGTTTGGAAGTTAGTGTTAATGACCATGATTCTAGTGATGATTTGTTTAAAAAAAGACCACGATTCTAGTGATCGTGATTGATGCGGTCTTTTTTTATTTGCAAACATTTTTCTTATTCCTGTGTCCCGAAAATCCAAAATATCCCCGCCCTCCTCGCGCACGTTCAAACGCCTTCGTCCCTATCCCGCGCGCAGCGCAGCCCAGATCGCGTGCACCGCCCGTGGACTCGCCCGTCCACCAACAGCCACCGCGTGGACCGCGCGTATCCACCCCAAAACCCACGGGGTCGTGCAAACGGACGCCTCCGAAAATTTTGGCCGTCTCCCGCCCGTTGGCCTGCCATTTCCTTTTCCCACGTTCGAATCGGCCTCTAAAACTCCACCCCTCCCACAACATTCCCACTTCTCTCTGCCAAACCCAAACCCAAACCCAAACCCATCTCTCCCCAATCCAATCCGCTCCCAGAACCCTAGATCGAAGCCGCCATGGAGGAGCCGGGCCCGCCCTCCGCGGCCGGCGCGCCGGCGCGCGCCTCCTCGCGCAAGCGCAAGTCCCCCGTCAAGTTCGACCAGGATCCGGCGCCGACCAAGCGTCCCCGCAAGGGGGCGTCATCGTCGGTGAAGAAGAAGGCGCCCAGAGCGCCGAGGAAGAAGCCGACCCGGGCGCCGAGGAAGAAGGAGGCGCCGGTGGAGGACGACGACGTCTGCGCCGAGGAGCCCGACGAGGAGGAGCTGGCGTTGGGGGAAGATGACGACGAGCTGGCCGGTTTCGCCGAGGAGCACGAGGAGATCCCGGGGGAACCGGCGAAGAGGCGCGTGGCGCAGCCCACCAGGGCAGCCGGCGACACGGAGCCCGAGTTCGTCGGCGAGCCCATCCCCGACGACGACGCGCGCACCAACTGGCCCAAGCGCTACCAGCAGCAGCAGCGCGGGAAGCCCTCCAGGTAACGAGCGTCTCCATTCATTCCGGATTTGCGAGTTAGTTTTCCATCTCTCGGTGATTTCGTGTTGAATGAATGTTCCCCATCTCGTCTCGTGTGCTGCGTGCGCAGGAAAGACGATGAGGAGGACGTCAAGGCGCGGCGCCACTACACCTCCGCCAAGGTGGATGGAGAGATCTACTCGCTTGGCGATGATGTCTATGTGCAGGTACCGCTCGCTCGACTCTGCATCTCCTATTCTCTGAATTTTCTGATCGCAAATGAATGAGCACCTGTGTGTATGTACAGTGGCTATTGTTTGCGCCATACCATATCACGGGCTTCAATCATGTGTTCTTTGAATAGAAATTTGAAAATGTTTCGTAGACAGTGCTCTGTTGATGAATGCCCCAAATGTTGCTTAACTTGGCACCTAGCTTGAAAATGTTTCTGTAGAATTTGAAATGGAGTTAGCTGCCTGTAATGTCATATTAGGTGTTCTTAGACAGTGCTCTGTTCATGACTGATTTTTTCTCTTCGTCTGATGAATGCCCCAATTGTTGCTTAACTTGGCACCTAGCTATCACATAATAGTGTTTGTTTAATTGCACCATATTATTACCAAGCTGTTGCATGTATGTAATCCTCTATCTAAAATGTTGTGATTCATTTCGCCACCCATAGGCTGGGGAAAAGGAGGCCGACTACATTGGCAGAATCACTGAGCTCTTTGAGGGTACTGACATGTACAAGTATTTTACTTGCCGGTGGTTTTTCCGCCCAGAGGATACGGTTCGTACTGATTGATTATTGTGGTAATATATACTTATCTATGTGTAATGAGTAGTAGAACTAATAGACCAATTGTTATCCTGCAGGTCATATCCAGAGCAAAATTTGTTGATGATCACAGGCACGACCCAAAACGTGTATTTCTGTCAGAGGACAAGAATGACAATCTGCTTGATTGCATCATATCAAGGGTTAAGATAATCCACGTTGACCCCAATGTAAGTTTGCTTGTTCAAAACTTTGCCGTGTCATTTATATTGTATTATATATTGTTTCTCACTGTACGCTCACCTTTATTTCAGATGGATCCAGAAGCTAGGGCTGAGCTTGTGTCTCACACTGAGCTCTACTATGATATGTCCTACACGGTTGCTTACTCTTCATTTGTTAATATTCCGTCAGGTAACTGCTCTTGTAAGCTTACGTTTTTGGGCTACATAGTTTATTAACACAGATAATCTTTGATGTTTCTTCCATTATTTTTACTTTGCATTCTTCTATAACTAGTTGGGTGCCCGTGCGATTGCAACGGTAAAACACACATGTCAACAAAAATAATATCTTGCCATGATAAGAGAATTATTGGTCCTTCTTTTCTTTGTCACTCCTGGCCTCTACTTTCGTTGTTGCACAATGATGTGCCTTCTTTTTTTTTGAATTGAGGAGTCACTGCTCCCGATTTCATTAAAATGAGACCCATAAGGTAACAGAGGTCACACCGAAAAAACGGCATCAAAAAAGAAAACGACTTTTCAAACATCACCTAGTTTCAGAACCTATCATGTTACTCAAGAACTAAGCAACAAGCATTTGTAGATCATCAGATATTATGCATGCCATTAACAAAACGCAAGTTCACGGAGACATACAAGACACAGACAACATATTCTCCAATAGAGCAGAAACATGAACATCCTTTCCGGATATCTTACAACCTGTAAATACATGCTCCAGATCTCAACCATCTTTTTTTATTTACACCCTGTTTTGATTTCTGACTCAATTATGCTTTGCAATCTAAACTTCATTGTCCATTCGTCCCTCTACCACTTTGCTCCCCTCCACCAGGCCTTCCAGAGAACGGAAAATATCATTCTTCCTCTACCCATGCATATGGACTTGAGTAATATTTTGGCGGTGCCAAGAATATAGAGGTCGGACTCTGTCCAAGTGCCAAGTCAAATAAGAAAAAAACATTTAATTTTCCTTGGTGCAAATACACCAGAGAAGCTAACCTCAGAGAGATGGAGAGCTTATAGCTATATATAAACGTAACAAATACACATGATTGTCGTATACATAATAAACAACCAAACCTCAAAATCATGTCCGCTTTATATACAAAATGCTTCATGACGAGCAGTCTGATTCATAGAATCTAACAAATCATCCCACAAAATTATCACTATGTGCACAACTAAATCTTTTGTGCATTTGCCTGCACCGTAAAAGAATCATAGCAGGCTCTAGCTTTAGTATGCCCAGCAGGTTACATTTCAGTTGTAGGAGAACTACACACCTCATGGAGATAATTTGACGGTTTCAAATAAAAAATGAAGATAATGTGCACATGAACTGCCTCTGCCTTATCTCCTTGACATGTGAAATTTGCAGTCCTGGTGAGCATGGACTAATGTACATGCAGTTTCTTCTGCTTTATTTCTGGAGCGATGACATGATTTCTAAGTAACCATAGATCCACCATCCAAAAAAATTCCATCGTATTTGTTTCTTCTTCCTATAATTTTAATTTCTGAAAAATTGTAATCTCTATATCCTATCTTTTGTTACTTTACTAACTTTTCCGACATATGACTTCTTCGATACTTGTTGCATTTTCGACATTGGATATTTGCTTCCATAGCATACACAATTCTGGAATGCAAATCCTCAATGAGAATTCACAACGAATATTTTCTTTGTGGAATAAGAAAATGCAAACTTACTCCTTATCCAGCAAGTCGAGCATCTCTTTTGGCTGTTGTTGCCCTTCCCGACACATGTTGCAACTTCTTGAGGCGGCCATGAGAAGACCAAGATTATAGGAGCTAGCGGATTGGAGTTCAAATCTCCAAATCATCTGAATGTAAATGCTGTCAGAGTAAAACTTGTTAAATATAGTCAGATATGTGAAATATGTCAGCGGGGTGGCTGGATTACCAGCGATACGACGAATGGAAAGATGCCCGCCTGCGAGCTAGAGACAAAATGGCGATGCGACGTTGCTCGACGAAACAACCTGCTTTTCATCGCTGGGGCTGCAGATTTTTAGTAACGTTTGAATTTTCTCCAAATTTGTACTGCAACTGAACAAAATTAGTAAATAGCAGTGCGCTTGATGATATCATATAAACTCATAGAAACACCACCTTTTCTGATGATCCCAGGATAAGAGGATGGTGTGCTAGGAAAATCTCCATGTGCTACGATATTCCATCCCATCAAGTGTCAAATTTGGAATATATCTGCATCAAGTACCACCATGTGACATCAAAGAGTGATTATATATGGGAGAACCACAAGTTGACGCATTAATTTATAGAAATTGAAATCTCAAATGCTGAAAGTTGCCCACAGCTTCTGTATAAGGAATCTGCATGTGTATGCTCAGCGAGAACTCAAACTTGAAATATACATATGAATTAGAAAACAAAATACATGGCATGTAGGAATCTGCTGCCTTGATCCATGCCCCATCAGCTATAAAATAATCTACTCAACTATGCGGCCTTACTAAGAACAAAATCAATATGAGAGCATCACTAAATTGGAATATCTGAAACAATTAGTAACGAATTAACTTACGTCACCTCCGGGTAAATGCACTCACAATTAAAACTCTAAATCTTAAATAACAGTGAACTGTTAAATCCATCCAATGTCCTCAACCAACATGAACCCAAGATTCTAATCTTGTAGTACGAAAATGATGAAGGAAACTCCTAGTTGGACCAATACCCCTGACGGACATGAATCGTAGCTTCCAATCTGCCAAATCTCGCAAAAAAGAAAGATATAGGGTGAAAGAAAGAATGAGCGTACCAAGAACCTAGCTAGAGAACAACCGGCCTGGAGCTAGCGCCGTATGTCTCGCGCTCAAGTGCCGCCCCCACATCGACGCCAGATTCAGCCTATCATGGATGTCGAGGAGCCCCTGCATACCCTCTCCGTCGCGTGTGCAAGTAACCACATCTGCAGGGAAGACAGGATACACGAATTAGGAGGGATGAATGCGGTTGTGGAAGACAGGAACGAGGCGCTGTCGGCGAGCGGCGGGGACATCAGAGTGGCGACACAGGCAGTCGGGGAGCGGCAGCAGGCAGGCCGGGGCACAGCACGCCGCCGGCGACGTGCGCGGCTCGAGCGGCGACATTCCGGGGGCGAGCACGGAGGGGCAAGAATGCGGCCGGGTGGGGGAAGGAGAAGAGTGGCATGAGCAAGCGCGCGGTCCGCGGCCAAGGTGAGGACGGCGCTTGCTGCTGTGGCGTCA
Source organism: Poa pratensis (assembly GCA_947311845.1). NCBI lineage: Eukaryota > Viridiplantae > Streptophyta > Magnoliopsida > Poales > Poaceae > Poa > Poa pratensis. Next base: position 18,970,403 of record CAMZMU010000122.1, read on the forward strand.
GGAGAAGGACGATGGGGTGGTTTGCGTTTTCACGAACAGAGGTTATGGAGATGAGATCGTGGGGAGAAGAGTGGAGGACGAGCGTGAAATTTTTTTCAGCGACTTTTTCTTCCGTGCGGGAGCAGGGGCAAGCGACCTACCGCAATCACCATCACCACCGACTCCGCTTTAATATAGTAGAGATTAATGCATAAACAGTTATAGAAATCCAAACAATTTATATTCTCTTTCCAGTTTCCACGCATGCATTGTTCAAAACATTAATTGCGCTAACAGCTTCAAATAAATCAGAATGCTTTATTCATATTTTAGTCAAAGTTGACTTGGACACACTTGCATCTCTTAGTCTGTGTTGGAACAAGGAAGTAATAGATCATGATAAAACAGTTTGTCTAGGTAGGCTTTGCCTGTTTTATTATCATTTGGTTAACTAGCCTTTTTTCATGTCATACTTTTCCATATCAAATTATGAATAATTTTAGCACAACACAATCTGGCAACATCAATATGATTGCTTATCTTTCTTGGAGAGAAACTCTTAGATTATCTATTTCCAAGTATTTAGTGATTCAGGTAGGACCTAACTGCATGTAAAATACTCATTTTGTTCCTTGCATTATCTGTAGACATCAAAGAGAGTTCTGGCATTTCTTCTGATGCTGATTTGGAGACCGGTACACCAGTAAGAGCGGCAGCTCTGCTTGACCTGTATTCAGGTTGCGGTGGTATGTCCACCGGCCTGTGTTTGGGTGGAGCACTTGCTGGCCTGAAACTTGAAACGGTAATAAATGTTCTATATTTTGTTGAATAGTTTATGTGTTATCTCCTTAGCATTAATTCTATTCTGCTCCCTCTGTAGAAATGGGCTGTCGACCTGAACAAATATGCCTGCAAGAGTTTAAAATACAATCATCCCAAAACAGAGGTGGGGCTTCTAAATTGTATCTTATATTCTTTTGTTTTTCAAGCAGCTGACATATAAAGTCTATTGATTTCTGGGTGTAGGTTCGGAACGAGAAGGCTGAGCATTATCTTGCTCTTCTTAAGGAATGGGCTGTTCTGGTCAACACATATGTCCATGGCATTGATAATGATGCAGCCGGTCCTGTAGAGGACGAGGATGAAGATAACGAGCCTCTTGGAGAGGACGAATTTGTTGTTGAAAAACTGATTGAAATTTGCTATGGAGGCTCTGGGAGGGAGGATGGTATCTATTTTAAGGTACTCATTTTCTGCTAGATTTTCTGGTTCATATGTAGTGCTAGTTTTTCTGGAGTTTCTGTTTTTTTGACGGAAATTTTGGAGTTTCTGTATTGATTGGTTCATGTGATAATTGTCTTGTAGGTTCAGTGGAAAGGCTATGGGCCAGAGGAGGACACCTGGGAGCCCATCGAGAATCTCAGGTTGGTATACCATCAGTTGTATTCTCAATGCATAATAATTTTGATTTGCAGTGCTCTGATTTTTGTTTCATAACCTAGTGACTGCCCACTGAAGATTAAAGAATTTGTACAAGAGGGCCACAGGCGAAACATTTTACCACTTCCTGTGAGTTCTCACTTTTCTTTTGCCTTATTTTAAAGTTACATTTCACATTGGCTGATACCAGTTACTTGTTAAATTTTGAAGGGTGACGTTGATGTCATCTGTGGTGGCCCACCCTGTCAGGGTATTAGCGGGTTCAACCGGTTCAGAAACTATGAAGAGCCATTAAAAGATGAGAAGAACCAGCAAATGGTTACATATATGGACATCGTCTCATATCTTAAACCAAAGTTTGTACTTATGGAGAATGTTGTCGACATTCTGAAGTTTGCTGATGGTTACCTTGGGAGATATGCACTGAGCCGCTTAGTTGCTCTCAACTATCAAGCGCGACTAGGAATGATGGTAGCTGGGTGCTATGGGCTGCCTCAGTTCAGAATGCGCGTGTTCTTATGGGGAGCTCTCCCTTGCATGGTTTGTTTTCATTTTGTGTCTATAAACATGTTCAACAGATATACTGCCTTGCCTAGATGAGTGATCTGGTGTATTTTTTCTGGCAGGTGCTACCGAAGTACCCACTTCCTACTCATGATGTGGTTGTACGTGGTGGGGCTCCAAATGCTTTCTCTGTAAGTTCAATCACAGATTTTTTAAATTTAGCTGGGATAATTGTTATCTGCTCACTGGCTTGTTATTGTTTGCAGCAAAGCATTGTAGCATATGATGAGACACATAAGCCAACTTTGAAGAAGGCTCTGCTACTTGGCGATGCCATTTCTGATCTGCCGAAGGCAAGTGCTTGCTATACTTTCATTTCTGCCTTCTACGCTACACCAAATCTTATATCTTCTTTGCAGGTAGAGAACTACCAACCCAGTGAGATAATTGGCTATGGTGATAAACCCAAGACCGATTTTCAGATCTATATACGACTTAGTCGAAAAGGCAATACTTTCATTTTTGTTTCCCAAAGAGCATTTCAATTTGCATTTGTGCTTTTAGTTTCTGTTTTTTGCCTGTGTGATTTTAGTTCTTGCTATGCCAGATATGCTGGACCACTCGTTTGGTGATGAGACTTGTCCTGAAGAAGGCAAGCTCTTGGATCACCAGCCTTTGAGGCTCAACCAAGATGATTTTGACCGTGTCCTTAAGATTCCCTACAAGAAGGTAGGTGACTGAGTGGTTTTGTTATTTGTTCTCCTTTTCCCTATGGCGACCTTGTTGAAATTTTGTGTTTCAGGGGGCAAACTTCCGAGACCTGCCAGGTGTCTTGGTTGGACCTAATAATGTTGTGGAGTTTGATCCTAAAGTTAAGCGTGTTCTCCTCAAGTCTGGTAAACCATTGGTAAGGGTTCTACTGCCCAATACTGGTCATGTTGTTTTTGTGGCAGCACCTATTTTCTGTCACACTACCCTAGATGTTACCACTTGTCAGATAGCAGGACCAATGCGAGTAGATAAAAACTACACAGATGATGTTGCATTTAATATATTGCTGTCATTTTATTACTTGATCAACATCTTTGTAATATAACTTGTATAAGTTGCTGAAGAGTTAGGTTTATTTGGGCAGGTTCCAGACTATGCCATGACGTTTATCAAAGGCAGATCACCGAAGTAAGTGCCCTATCATTCCTTGGTTTCTTTTCTTAAAATGTACTGGGTTGTTACGCTGTTAATTTACCCAAGATGTCCTTGTGATGCTTTTGCAGGCCGTTTGGTCGGTTGTGGTGGGATGAGACAGTCCCTACGGTGGTGACCAGAGCAGAGCCACACAACCAGGTCAGCATTGGCTTAAGTTCTATTGTTCTGGACAATCATGTTTCTTGTCAAGCTGGTTAGTTTCTGAATGTGTTGGTTGTGCTGCCTGTAGATTGTACTGCATCCAAATCAGCCGCGGGTTTTATCTGTCCGTGAGAATGCAAGGTTGCAGGGCTTCCCTGATTACTACCGGATGTACGGTCCAATAAAGGAGAAGTATGTGTCTCTGTTTTAGTTGCTTGTAAATTGTGAGCTGAAACTGAAGATTTCTGTTATCCTGATGCTTGCAGGTACATCCAGGTTGGCAACGCAGTGGCTGTCCCTGTTGCCCGAGCATTGGGCTACTCTCTTGGTCGGGCATACCAGGGTCAGCTAGAAGGGAGTGACCCTCTCTTTGTTCTGCCTGAGAGCTTCAGTAATGTCAAGCGGACCGAGCAGCTGGCGAGAGCTTCCTCTGCAGGGACGATACCTGCAGGCGAGGTAGTCGAGCAGTAGAACATAGGGCTTCATCTAGGGATCTTTTTCTGCTGGGTCCGTTTAGAGTTCATTGGGAATTGGCAAACTACAGCTTGTTGAGATCGCTTAAGTGATTGTACTGTCATTGCAATGTTCCTAACACTGGTTGCTGGTTGAACATGATTCTTGGTTCTATATAATAGTAGTACCATTCATTGCCTGTGGTGTTTCTGCCTACTGTTTATCCTTGCAATTGGTTTGATATTATGTAGTGTTTTGTCGTGCCTGCTGTCTATCGTTGCAATTGGTCTTATATTATGTAGTGATTCGTCCTGCGTGCTGTTTTTGTTACAATTGGTCTGATATTGTATATGATATTTCTTTTTTCAGTACCTTTTGTTGCTAGTTTAGTGTTCTAGAGGTAGTTCTGGCTGCAGATGTTATGCTGCTGTCTTTATCGGATGTTTGATTGATTTTGTGCCAGTTAAGTTATACACCTTGTGTATAAAATAAAACTAGTAAATAATTCAAAGTTAAAGCACGTGATTTGTGTGTAGATGCACCTTTTCCTTTGTTGGTTATTTGATGCAGTGAGTGGCTAAAAATTGGAGATTGAAAGGTGATGTTATTTTGTGGTGGTTCAAGGATCACCTCAAAGGTGCACTATTTGTATCCGATTTATTTTGTAAAGGCTAACTGAGTTCTATAAAGTGTATGTACTTTATCATGAACACAAAACACAGCTTGATCATTCGATTTGTCTCCACGATTCCTGTGTAAGTGTACAAGTAGTGACAAAATGGGCACGAATCATTCATTGAGCTCCACCAATCCGGCCGTAGTGAACAATGGTGGAAGATGTTAAAATATGACCGGTGAACAGCTCGCCGGTGCAAAGCCGCGTGGTATGATCCGCCGACGGAAACAGTTCCACGCCCAAAAACTTATTAACGCCACTCCCTGGAATTCCACTGGCTAATTAACAGGTGGATTCGCGTTTCAGATTTCACCGTCGTTTTCGCCAAACTTCCCAGTCGCCTTGGTGACTCAGGAACTCGGCAACAGAAGCGAAAGCGAGGCGGCTTAACTGACTATGGGGGGAAAGCGGCGGAGCACACACCTGGCCGGCCGGCCCACTGGAGTTCCCCTTATCCACGTCGTGTGTTCAGACGTCGTTGACGGCAAGGAAAGGCTCTGCTCTGCCCAGCGAAAGGTGTTCTGCTCGAGGAAAAAGGAGGGAGCACTTCGCCGTCGCCACCGGAATCAACAGCGACGGGTGGTTACGCCGCTGCGATCGATCGGCTCAGCTAGCCTCCGACGACACTGTGCAACGGAGACATGGATGCTGGATAAGATCATAAGACTCTAGAGAGAGCCAGGCACCGGATATTGACGAAGTGGTACACATCGTGGCAAGTGCTGTTAGCGGATTCAGGCACAGGTCTCTAGCTACCCATGATCCACATGATCTTTGTTGTTTTTATCATCTTCTTTTGGAGGGGGAATCGATTAGTTGGCTGTTTGGTAGGTCCTGTCATTTCCCTTCATTGACATGATATATTCAGGCGAAGATCGTTGCCCATGATCTTTGTAGATCGCTTAGCTTTTTTTAGATGAACAGCTAAGTTGACATTTTTCCTTCCTAGAGACCTTGATTAGAAGTTTTTTACAATTTCTGTCGCGCCGGCCTGCGGCATCATCTCCTTTTCTTTTCCTTGTTTCTGGATGTTTCTTATAGATAGGTCGGGATTAACCCGAGAGGCAAGCCTCGGCTGCTTTGCTGCTTTCTTATGTTTTTATTCTCTGTTATTTGCTAGATCCTCTCTAGCTTGTAAACTGAACCTTATTCTTTCTCCTTAAATGCATTGGCAGAACACCTGCCGTAATTCCTTCAAAAAAAAAAAAGAGAGGCAAAAGTCCGGGTCAAAGGAGGTGTTCACTATTTAAGAAACTAGTAAGCATTTACTACAAGTCAAGCCTCCCTGTAGTTTATGGATAAAGGGGTAGCATGCATTTTTTTTCCACAAAGAAAAAGTACGACCAAGCACCTTAGTTTTGAATTGAAGATGCGTTTCCTTATCTTATTAACATAAAGCCATATTGTTATTTGACAATAGAAATATAATATTTGCGGTGCTAGGTTTACAAAATAGTTGATTGCTGTAGAGCAATGACACACAACAAAGTCAGCTAGCCAGCCATACAATGTGTCCCCTGAATATTATAGCATCCTCTCCGTTAGCTTAATGATCAAGATTTTGCCGGCCGGTGATGCTCGTGTCCCCTTAAGAACATCGCATCATGTCGTTATGACGTTCTACACTTCATCGCTTTTGAAAAGCATGCATGCATTCTGCTTCGGTTAGATGACACGTATCTTTCCTTCCTTTTTCCAATTTTTTCCCTCCCCTCCTGATGAAAGTCACTAGTCTCCTATATTGTCACCTCTGCTTCGGTTAGATGACACGTATTTTTCTTTAACGAAAATACAGAAGGTATATTGCTGAAGCCAAGAGACATGGGAAACCATCCTCTGAAATTGCACCCTGGAGAGTGGAGATCCTAACGCCAGCTTGGTTGTGCCACTTAATTATATGTTTAACTTATTTTTACTAGGTCAATAAAGCACACTATTAACTAATCACTTAATTGGCAGGTGAAACAAGGCTGGAGAAAAGTAACAGCTGGGAAAGCCTCTCGGCGACAATACACACACTACATGACTTCTGTAGATTCAACTGTTAAAGAATCACTAATAATCCATATTCGCGGTGCCTAACATGCTTACAAGTGGAATAATTACCCTAGGCATGTAGTATCAGTGGACCGAGTCAATCAATCGGTAGGTGAATGTACATCGAAGAATGAGGTTAATTTGCTAAAGATTTCGTCCACACATAATGCAGTACAGCACCAGCATTTTCTACTTGTCCATATGAAGGACCCAATCCGATGCAACTAAAGAAGCACAAGAGAATAATTCAGCCAAAAGCTGTTTCCTGGCTAGTTGAAGCCAGTGCATGCAAACCCCTAATCGCACCACTTTTTATTCGCATTTTTTCAGGTCATGCTAAAGCTAAGGTAGATAGCTCAGCAAATTGTCCAAAAGGGGAGAAAGAAAGTTCAGTAATTATGTGCTGCTGGTGTGTACACCGCTTTTAAAGATTCATGTCCTGTTTGTGGTGGGAAATGAAGAGGAAATAAAGCATTGTTCATACTAGCTAGGGTATCAAAATCTTCCTTCGGACCTGTTCTCAGTTCTCGGTTTCTCACCGATACCACTTCCGGACAGGTTTTCGTATCAAACTGTAATAAGTCGCAATAGTAGCACGCATGTCTTCAGGAGAAAACGAAACATTTTTTTCTTCAAGGCCATTTTATCTGTTTTGTCGGTTCACATGATTTGTTTCATATGAGAAAATAAGGAATTTTTTTCATTTCAAAGAAGAGCATGTGGCTGGCTCGGATGTTTTCAGAAGGTTTGACTCGGATAGAGAATTTTGAGGCTGTTCAGGTACGTCGTACATTGACTAAATGATTAACTACTAGTGTGTATTATCTATACAAAAACCATTCGTCAACACAAAATCACCTCTGAATCTAATTTCTTGTAGTTTAAAGAGGTACCAAGCACGACACTTACTTCAACTATATCTTCCTGCGGTGTCACCGCAGATCTACATACAATAAATCTCTGCGTTCTGTGGACTTATGAAGTGTGCTTGCGCGGACATAATTTCGCCCGCTTTCTTTAAAAACAAAGTCAAAAGGAGTGTCAAGGAGTCATTGCACCGACTGTTCAGAATTCTATGCATCTACCTCAACATGGCCAGCACGACGGCCAGCTTGTAGTCACGTCTGGTATCCATGGCCTTTGGCTACTCTACTTGACGACTCTCCCGATATAAAACAAAAGGTTCTCTTACTACCATTTTCCAATCATGCCGGCAAGAGGTCAAGGGATCTAGTCTTGAAAAATACATAATGAACTTCTTAATATCTAATTAATTAGTGTCTCAAATAATGGAGCTGATATTAACTATCGGGACAAGGAAATGACATATTCTGTCTCTGTTTGAGAGGACATAGCTGCTGACTTTTTCATGAGTTTCCAACGTTTAACTTGGATCAGGTTACCTCGTGTGTTGACAATTCCGTCTCATAATTTATTTATACCTAGCCTTCTCTCTTGGATAGGGGATGGCTGTTCCACCATCTGAATTCAAGTCCTCGTAGGACATGTAATCCTTCGTACATGTTTCATTGTTTCTCTTTCACGAACTTTGTCACAGGTTAATTTTATTGAATTAAGATGGATGAATTTTTACAATGCACTTCAATAAAAGGAAAATAATCTCATTCATTCTTGAGAGGCGTCAAAATCATCATTTTTGTCTCATTAGTACCATTGCATATTTATCTATCTGTGACTATGTGTTCCACTGTGTTCATGCAATCGTTACTATTCTTAATATCAGGTTGGTTGTCGTGATCCTCGTCCCTTTTCTACAGGAAAGAATCACTAACAAAGCAATAACTAACAAACTTACCCAGAACAAACTAATGAAAACCACTTTTCTGAGGATGGCATTTTGGCTCCCGGGAGCATATCTCTCGCATGAATACGAACTTTGAGAAATAAAATCAAAATTCAAAATAATCAAAACTATTTCACACTGTACATGTTTGTGCTTTTTACATGTTTGTAGAGTTTGGTGAAGAAAATACACATGTTGTGTCCTAGAAAAAACAATGCAAAATGTGATTTTGGAGAACCAATTTTTTTTTATTTACACATGTTGAAAAAATGTCTATTTTCCTAAAAAAAAGTATGTGTGAACATAGGAAATAGACAGACGTCTTAAAATTTCAAATTTGATATTTGGAATGCCCTTTGTTTTAGGAGCCAGGGCAAAATATCATCACCTTTTCTTTTTGATAAAACTTAAACCACTTTTCCAAAAAACTACTATAATAATATTTGTGAGGAATATATATGGCCACTAATATGTCAACCGGTGATGATGGCTTGATAACATTGAGTGAATATTTTTTATCGTGCTGAAGTTGTACTAGTAATTAATATAAAAATTGCAGGTACTTGCAAATTGCTCTCGTCTTTGAGGGAGGACCTCGTAGAAAGTAAACATGCTAGTTTCATTGATTCTGAATATAGATTATTTTATTGTGTCCACTTTTATCCAAGTGTTAATATTTTACGGTTTGTTTACGGTACATTTATGTCCTTTTAGCTTGTAATGTTCTCACTAATCAACATCATTATCCAGATGAATGCACATCTTTGTTTCTCGCAATGCCTAAAATATCATCATTTGTATAGCTAGCAATTGATAGTTTTGTAAATACGAATGGTGATCGATCTCAAACAAGGATAAAAAATATCTTTGAGCTCAAAAAAGGATAAGGAGATCTATGATGTTGCAAGTATAGAGATGCCCCTCCTGCCACAGATAGTGACGAAAGGGATGGAGCAGTGATTTTTTCTTCGTATCCTTACATAAACATGACCGGAGAGAAATGTTCACCTTTTGTCACCGAGACAAAGACTTAATGAAGAAAAGCTCATCTTTCTTCTTTCATATATTTTCACATTTGTATAGCTATCAATTGATAATTTTGTCGCAGTGTCCGAATATTTGGCGTATGAAGTGTGAAATTAATGAAATATTATTGAGAGTTTTTAATGGATGATATGTGTTCTTGACATATGCATGGGGTTGCATTTGGTGAGTCATGGTCCTGCAATTATAAATAAATAAAATCACATTTTTATGTTTTGTAAAATCTATTAAAAATCACTCATATGGATATGAAGTTGAAACTTCCCATGCAACCCATGACTTGGACTTCAGAACTTAATATGCCTGGACCTAAAAAGATTCAGAACCGTGGAAAGTGTTTTCCTTTGCTGTGTTTACAGACGGAGAAAATACGGACCTGCATGATGCAGACCACATTCCACAACAAACTTATCTACGTATCTACGTCATCGACGTGGAGCCGAGCTGCTCGTCCGACTGATTCAGCAGTGTCAACTGTCATAGGAATGGAGAGCAGGCCTACTACGAGGTGATGCTGACTCGTGCATCGATCCGCCGGGCTGAGTGGGAACAGTTGACTAAAACTATGTGCGTGCGTGCTTGTCGATCGATCCTGCCCTTGTGGGCAGCGGGCCAAATTTAACCTCTCAGATCGTTGTCACACGTGGCGATGAGCGAGTACGAGTACTACTGACTGACAGAAGCCCCACAGTGAGGTGAAAGCAAAGCTGCATCTGTGTCGTTTTACTGACATTGTAAGTAATTTCATTAGAAAGTTAAAAATGTGAAAACTTTCAAAATGGTTCGGTTCAAATCTAATCTAACCCGCATAAGAAAAAAAACCGAGAGAACCGCCTGCTATGCTACGTGGAACCTAACTGGTGTGCGTAAGTTTTCATAAATGGTGTCAAACGAACAAAATCGCGAGATATAAGTTTCGAAACCGTTGGATGTTTTACTTTGGTTTTGTACCGCGGCCCGACACTGCCGACCAGGGTCGATCACTTCCTTCTCTTTTGTGCACCATCGATCACTCCCACGTACACTCACTGACGCTGTTCAAGTGTCAATTTCAAACGGGGGTAGGTAGCTACTGGCTAGGTCGAGCATCTTCTAGCCTGGCATCTTGAAACGTATTGGTGATGGTGGTGTAGGTTGTAGAGATTATTAGGCAAATTTGACACTGTAGACCCACAGGCGAAAGTTTAACACAAAATGAACCTCGGTCGAAACTATTTCACGGATCTGACCCTTTTGATTAGCGCCCCACGATCAGGCGCCACACTACACAGGGTAGCGCCTCGTGATCAGGCGCTACACCTGTTGCCAGCGTGGCGAGCCGGGACCACGGTGGGGCCCAGTCTGGGGGTATAGCGCCTCATGATCAGGCGCTATGGTGCGATCATGTAGCGCCTGATCACAAGGCGCTACCCTTCTGGTATTACTCAGCCGCGACGCCAGCCCCCTCCCCAGCCCTAGCCACACTCCTTTTCGAACAGAAGAAGAACACAAGGCGGCGGCGGCGGTTCTCTCTCCCCCTTCTAATTCTCCTCCAAATCCACTCCGATTTGAAGAGAAAAGCGAGGGGATTTCGTCTCCAAGTACTTCCCACAGGTATTCTCCTCCGATCCCCCACTTTCTGTCCAATAAATTGACCCCATTTGACCTCCGTTGTGGAAGTTTCGGTTGAGCCCTAAAATGTAGTTGATTTCGATTTTGTTGTTACCCGTGGCATGCTTGTATGTGGTTTAGCATTAGGTTAGCTCTACTATTAGTTGGTAAAAATGTAGTAGGCTTTTTTTTGCTTAGAAACCCTAGCACATATGTTGATTTGTAGAAACTGTAGATTTCGGTTTTAGTAGAAACAATTGTAAATTGATTTGTACAATCTGTAGCACATATTCCTCGATTAAGACAAGTTTAGTATGCCCTCGAACACATGTGTGGAGGAAATATGTGTAGTAATATTTGTATAGTTAGGTGATATCGTTTTGTGTATGAAATATTGCTCACATATGTTGTAATATGTAGGATGGTGTGGTTACTCGATAATGAGTATGATGTTGCTCACCTGGCCTATTGGATGGCGGAAAAGGGGGAGGTAATAAAATGAATCTTGGTTTCTTTATGTGTTTGATTTTATTTTGTTGCAAATGCGTTGGATACGTTGTAATATTCTATGTCAAATGTGTTATTTGCAGGAGCTTGCACCTTTAAAGATTCGGTCTCATGGGCTTCGTCGAATGACATGCCTTACGATGAGCGGTGCACTCCGTACATCGAGAGGCTAGGCCTCCTCCCTTTCATCCAACTTGTGAGCCGTTCGACCCCAAGGCTTAACGCGCCCCCAAGGCTTACTAACTTTCAGTTTATAATGTTTCTAGGTATGGCAGCGTCTCAACCCAACAAAGCAACAACGAAGCTCGTCAATGACTCGGGCGAGGAGGGTCAGAGGATGCTACGTGAGGCTCGTCTTGCAAGGGAGAAGGAGGAGGAAGAGGAGTGCACATCCGAAAGGAAAGACAAGGGAAAGGGACGTAGCTCAACACAATAGATCTATGTCGTGCTCATCATGTTGTGAACTATGACATGATCTCCGGGACTCCACTATGTGGATTTATTTTGAACCTTCTTGTCATTTCGACTATGCTATGTAGTGGTGAACTTTAAATTTGTATGAACTTGTTGTTATTATGCACTTGCTGTGAACTCTGTGTATTTATAAGTTGTTGCGTGTTTTTAATATTTGCTGAATTGTTGTACAATCCATAAAAAAATGGCACTTTTCTGTATTTTCCCAAGTTTGGAAGCATAGCGCCTAGTGTCAAGGCGCTATGCTATCAAGAGGGCATAGCGCCTCGTCGTAAGGCGCGACACATTAACTTAGTGTTTTTTCCCCTGCTTCCCTCGCTGGGCTCTCTGTTAGTTTCTGGAACAGAAGCATAGCGCCTTGACACTAGGCGCTACCCCACCATAATTTGGCAAATTTTGAAAAATTTACAGAGCAAGGGGTGTATACAGCAACATCATCATAGAACAACAACATCATGACCACATCATCTAGCTATTCATAAAACAACTTAATAGAACAACAACTTCTCCAAATTTCTTAGTTCAAAATAACGACAACAACATCATGACCACATCATCTAGCAAAGTACCATAATGATACAATTAGCCACACAATTCTAACTCTCCACACAACTACTCATCACATATTTTCTTCATCCTTTCGATCTTGTCCTTGTTAGCATTATTTGCCTTCCATACATCAAACAACTGGTACTCTACATTTTTCTTCTCGTCCTTAAGGTCCCTCTTTTCTTTCTCCCACTGCTGCTCCTTCTCTTTCATGACACCATCTTGTCTTCTCTGCGCCAATTTCAGCTCAAGAACCTGTTTCTGCAAGAGTTCAATTGTTATCGCCATCTGCTGCTTCATATGATCATGTCCTTCCTCTTTCTCCATGGCCTCCATTCTTGTGTCATTGATGAATTTGTTCACTTCATCTACCATATAGTTGTACTTCTTCTCAATCTTGTTCTTCTCATCAGCCACCTCCTTTAGTAGCTTTGCATTCGCAAGCGTCCCATCAATTCTAGCACCGTTGCTGTCATGATACATCTCCCACAGTCTTCGTAGGGCATTCTTCGCAGCTTCCGGCCATTCGGCATCTACCCAAGACACAAAACCACAGTTCTTTGCCTCCTAGAAATGACATACCACAAAATTAGCGATTTTACAAAACCATTTTCAATAGAAACATCTGTTATGACGCTCCTTCTACTTACATCTTCGACAGAACACATGTAGAAACGCCGGCCAGTGTCGAAGCTTTCGAATGCAACACACTTCCGAGGGGCGAGCTTGTGGACGCGGCAAAACGAAGGAGCATCCGGCGCTGTTCCAAAGAAAGTGGGGTCCTCGCAAGTATCAGGGGCACAATCACGGTCGGGCAACTCCTAATAGGTACAAGATATCAAGATTACAAGACCTAAATGGATGAATTGCATTCAAACCTAACCCTAAAAAAGAGTAGTGCAATTAAATCCTACAAAAAGACTTACCGAGAGGAGGGACTCGCCCTCGCTGGAACCAGACAAGGCATGCCAGTTAGCCATCGTCACGGTGGAGGATTCGAAGGGGGGAAACGGTGGAGGATTCGAAGGGGGGAAACGGTGGAGGATTAGAGAGGGGGAGAGAGAGCCGTCGTCGCCGCCGCCGCCATGGTCCTCTGTGTCCTCTGCTCTGGAAAACGAGCGAGGGCTAGGGTTGGGGACGGCCGCGACGCGGCTGATACATACCAGAAGGGTAGCGCCTGATCTCAAGGCGCTACATGACCGCACCATAGCGCCTCATGATCAGGCGCTATCCTCCCAGACTGGGCCCCCCGTGGTCCCGGCTCGCCACGCTGGCAACAGGTGTAGCGCCTGATCACGAGGCACTACCCTGTGTAGTGTGGCGCCTGATCGTGGGGCGCTACTCAAAAGGGTCAGATCCGTGAAATAGTTTCGACCGAGGTTCATTTTGTGTTAAACTTTCGCCTATGGGTCTACAGTGTCAAATTTGCCAGATTATTAGGACTTTCAATCAATGGCCCAACCTATATATGAAGCTAACGGTGAGTGAGTGAGTGGTGATCGACGAGGGATCACTTTATTGCCGACTTGTTTGCCCGATCGACGTTCCAACCTTCCAGGAACACTGTGCACACGCATGCATGCATAGCCTCACTGCTCGATCAGGTGCCCTAGCTAGGTGCATCTTCCAAGCTAGCTTGACATTTTTATCGTGTTGCAGGGGTGAAACCGATGAGCTTGCTAGCTTGTGCCGACCTGCATGCGCTTTCCACGTTGCATCCGTACAATAACGCAAACGAAATTTTTCGTCATAATAAATCATGCACCGTATTTTCTGCAGTTTTGAGCCAACTAATTAGTCCCACAAATTTCAGGTACGGACTTGACTTTCTTGCCGTTCCTACGCTAGATCCGTCTTCGCTCCATGCATGGTCGACGGACACGTACCTAGGCTGGCCGGGTGCAGACACCGGTAGAAAACCACCTTCGGTTCGGGGCTTCCGTCCCGGCCAATGTTTGAACCGGGACTAATGGGAGCATTAGTCCCGGTTCGAACGGCCATGGCGCCGGCCAACTCCAGTCCGGATTCGTTGGGGAACTTTAGTCCCGGTTGGTAATACCAACCAGGACTAAAGGATCACGGCATGCGGCCGCAGAGGTGGGGACAGCATGAGCACCTTTTAGTCCCGGTTCGTATCACGAACCGGTACTAAAGATGGATCTTTAGTACCGGTTCGTGATACGAACCGGGACTAAAGTGTTCCCTATATCATCTTTCACCCCCGAGCCAACCATCTTCATTTTTGAGCTCAAGTTCATCACCATTGTCTCCTCTGTTTCCTCTTCCGAGCTCGAATTCATCCCCATTTTTTCCCACCATTTGTCAAGATTGGAGGCACCCCATCTATCCAAGGGTTAGAAACTTCATCCTTTCTTCCGGCGTTGCTACTTTAGCTCATTTCATTGCTAGTTTAGCTCATTTCATTTTTGTAGTGCTAGTTTGGTGTTTGATGAAATGGCTAAGTTAGGGAGTTCATTTGTTTTATATGCATTTTGAGCTCAAATTAAAGTATGATTTGTGGGTTTTAGTGTCGTCCCGTCCCCGTCCTCACCGCCGTCGATCGCCCGCGTCGTCCCGTCACCGGCACCAACTCGGTGAGCCTCTTGTTTTTATCTTTTATTTAACAAAAATTTTACTTGTATGATTTAGATGCATAGTTATTACTTGTATAATTTTCTTTTGTTTTTTATATGTATAGTGCCATGGTTTTGATTTCCGTCCCCGTCGGCCCTCGTCCGGTCTATGATTCGGATGTGATATATTTTTATAACTATTTGTTTCATTTCGTGTTTATGACAATTATGCCTACCAACTTGACATAGATTTTTTTATCTAGGAGGTAGTTGAACCAGAAATTCCAACCGACCCTCTTGTCGATATGCTAAATTTATTTGAAAAAGAAAACAATGATTTGAAAGCAAAATTGAAAAGAAGTGAAGATCTTCGTCTCCAATGCCTAGAAGAGAAGATGAAATTGGAGTTCGATCTTGCCGATGTCGTCGATAAACACAAGATTAAGGTGGATGCAATGTGCTTGAAGATTAGAAAGATTAGAAAATATGCCATTCATAAAGAGGCTTGGTATCATTATGCTGTTGGTTCAATAATTAGCTTAGTTGCGATTTTGATCGCATTTGTTGTTGGATTTAAATTCTTTAGATAGTTGTATGTTAGTTTCAATGTATGTTTTATGAGAACTATGTATTACATTTGATCACTACTCTATTTTGGTTTTAATGTGATGAACTTGTATTAATTAATTTGGTCAGTTCTCTATTCATGATGTAGTGTATTGGTTTTTGATATTTATGTAATGCAGATGAGCCGGCAATGGATGTACGGTGACCGACGCAGTCCCGAGTTCATTAGTGGCCTGCATAAGTTTCTCCATGTGGCTGAGCCAAACAAGCGGTCGAATGGATTCATTTGTTGTCCATGTAGTATCTGTAAGAATATGCAGGATTACTCTACCTCAAAAACTCTACACTACCACCTGTTGTCATTTCGTGCTATAGAAACCTGTGGATACAGAAGAAAGAGATGGCAAGGTGCATATAACCTTGAAAGCAGGATCGCGTATCGGGCCCATGCAGGTGTCACACGGGAACCCCATAGCACCCAACGCAATCTTCACATGGCCGTTAAGCATACACGGGCGAGACATTCTCGCTTCCACCTGCAAGCAGCGGTGTTCCGATCGGTGGTGCTCTTGCTGAGGATGGCGTCGGTGGCCAAGCGCGCGAACCCCTTATATGCTACTAGTACCACTCCCCAACCTCTAAGCCTAGGGACGAATATAGGAAACCGGCGTCGCTACGCCTCAAGGGATAAGCTGCCCTAACATGGCACTTGTCAGGGCCGTACTGTAGCTCGCCGGTAGATATAGCGTAGCACTGTTGCGCACTACGTCGGTACGACCCCCTCTCTCTCTATGCTGCCCCATCACGTGCACCAGAGTAAATAATTTGCAATCGTTTTCCCGGCGTCTCTAAGCCGTTTGAGCAGTAGCTACATTCCCCTAGAATAGTATGAATTTCAATCGGTTATCGACGCCTCTCAATAATGCAAACAGTAGCTACAGCATCCTAGAACAGTGTGATACGGCCTGTGGTGGGGGCATCGCATCAAGTGGCATCTTAGGCCCCTACGTCAATAGGCTGGGGCAGCACGTGGACACATGCATGTATCCCAAAACAGTGACATGCTCTGTTCATATGCGTTTTCTTCGATGAACCGGCCACTAGAGCGGTAGAACAAGCAGTGCCATCGAGGCACGCAAGCCCTGCCTATCCCTGCCCGTCCCCATCACCGAACATATCCTTGCATGGCAACCGCCAGTCGTACCTTTCCAAGGCAAAGCCACCCACGCAGGACAAGGCCGCAGGCTCTCGCGAGGAATAAAATATATGGTACCCCCGGCAAGACACAAGATACGCTTTGCTGCATCCAGATTCAGTCGAAAAGAACTAACCAAGTCCACGCGACCCCACGTGTAAGCGGCTGAAGGAAGGAAGTCCAACCATCCCCACCGTGCAGACGAGCACTATACATCGATTCGTCCCCTTCCTTCGGTCCATCCTCTTTCGAGAGAGACCCATACCTTGACCGCCATGGAAGCTCACAGAGCAAGTTCTCAAGCAACGAACCACGTCCCATATATTGGTTTTGGCGATGGAACTACAGCACCCGTGGCACAGGATTTCAACGACATGGGCTCACCGCTGCTGGATGCAGATGATCAGGTCAGGACCAATCCACAGTTTTTCGCCTGCATGCATTTACTTCCCCCGCGCCTATCTCTGAGCTGGTTTCTTCTGGTTAGGAGCTCCAGATCGAAGCATTTATTACGCGTTTGAAGCGGGGGGACACCACCAATGCAGGAACACAGAGTCACTCGTCAGCTCGAACGGATTTGAGCTTCCAGGTGATTTGCTCATGTCGCCAGCTGCTCATTTTCCAATATTTTTTCGTTGCTCGATAATCTCAAGCCGAGCGCCTGTTTGTGCGTCGCATTCTTATTCTCAGTTTTCCTTCGAATTAGCAAACTTTGCGCCCCCTCAGTTTACCCCTTTCTCCGCCGTTACAACAGGATGGGTTGGGTCAAGAAGAAACCGGCTGAAAGCTTTAACATCCCACCTTGCTTGTCAGACTCCCTGGCCTTCCTCTTCCTCAAGGAAGATGGAGGCCTGGAATCTGAATCCTCACCGTTCGAGTCCACCTGAATTACGTCGTCCTGGTCTGGGCATGCTTCGTCTGCCTTCCCCTTGTGATTGTTCATGGAATTGTTTCCTACGCGTAGCATGATGGCTGGCGTGCCACCACAGATATCAGTCCTGCTTCCTGAAAAAGAAAACAGATAACCAAGTCACTGACGGACTGCTTATGGACTACTCATCACTACACTACGTGCTATATGACATGGTGGTTTCCGAACCTGCTGAGCGTTCTACTGACGATCCCTGAATCAGCTTGTATAGCGACCAGTTAATCGCGCCCTGATTGCGCATAGTGAGACAACCCGCAATCGACTATGCGCAATCAGGGCGCGATTAACTGGTCGCTATACAAGCTGATTCAGGGATCGTCAGTAGAACGCTCAGCAGGTTCGGAAACCACCATGTCATATAGCACGTAGTGTAGTGATGAGTAGTCCATAAGCAGTCCGTCAGTGACTTGGTTATCTGTTTTCTTTTTCAGGAAGCAGGACTGATATCTGTGGTGGCACGCCAGCCATCATGCTACGCGTAGGAAACAATTCCATGAACAATCACAAGGGGAAGGCAGACGAAGCATGCCCAGACCAGGACGACGTAATTCAGGTGGACTCGAACGGTGAGGATTCAGATTCCAGGCCTCCATCTTCCTTGAGGAAGAGGAAGGCCAGGGAGTCTGACAAGCAAGGTGGGATGTTAAAGCTTTCAGCCGGTTTCTTCTTGACCGAACCCATCCTGTTGTAACGGCGAAGAAAGGGGTAAACTAAGGGGGCGCAAAGTTTACTAATTCGAAGGAAAACTGAGAATAAGAATGCGACGCACAAACAGGCGCTCGGCTTGAGATTATCGAGCAACGAAAAAATATTGGAAAATGAGCAGCTGGCGACATGAGCAAATCACCTGGAAGCTCAAATCCGTTCGAGCTGACGAGTGACTCTGTGTTCCTGCATTGGTGGTGTCCCCCCGCTTCAAACGCGTAATAAATGCTTCGATCTGGAGCTCCTAACCAGAAGAAACCAGCTCAGAGATAGGCGCGGGGGAAGTAAATGCATGCAGGCGAAAAACTGTGGATTGGTCCTGACCTGATCATCTGCGTCCAGCAGCGTTGAGCCCATGCTGTTGAAATCCTGTGCCACGGGTGCCGTAGTTCCATCGCCAAAACCAATATATGGGACGTGGTTCGTTGCTTGAGAACTTGCTCTGTGAGCTTCCATGGCGGTCAAGGTATGGGTCTCTCTCGAAAGAGGAGGGACCGAAGGAAGGGGACGAATCGATGTATAGTGCTCGTCTGCACGGTGGGGATGGTTGGACTTCCTTCCTTCAGCCGCTTACACGTGGGGTCGCGTGGACTTGGTTAGTTCTTTTCGACTGAATCTGGATGCAGCAAAGCGTATCTAGTCTCGCCGGGGGTACCATATATTTTATTCCTCGCGAGAGCCTGCGGCCTTGTCCTGCGTGGGTGGCTTTGCCTTGGAAAGGTACGACTGGCGGTTGCCATGCAAGGATATGTTCGGTGATGGGGACGGGCAGGGATAGGCAGGGCTTGCGTGCCTCGATGGCACTGCTTGTTCTACCGCTCTAGTGGCCGGTTCATCGAAGAAAACGCATATGAACAGAGCATGTCACTGTTTTGGGATACATGCATGTGTCCACGTGCTGCCCCAGCCTATTGACGTAGGGGCCTAAGATGTCACTTGATGCGATGCCCCCACCACAGGCCGTATCGCACTGTTCTAGGATGCTATAGCTACTGTTTGCATTATTGAGAGGCGTCGATAACCGATTGAAATTCATACTGTTCTACGGGACTGTAGCTACTGCTCAAACGGCTTAGAGACGCCGGGAAAACGATTGCAAATTATTTACTCTGGTGCACGTGATGGGGCAGCATAGAGAGAGAGGGGGTCGTACCGACGTAGTGCGCAACAGTGCTACGCTATATCTACCGGCGAGCTACAGTACGGCCCTGACAAGTGCCAAGTTAGGGCAGCTTATCCCTTGAGGCGTAGCGACGCCGGTTTCCTATATTCGTCCCTAGGCTTAGAGGTTGGGGAGTGCTACTAGTAGCATATAAGGGGTTCGCGCGCTTGGCCACCGACGCCATCCTCAGCAAGAGCACCACCGATCGGAACACCGCTGCTCGCAGGTGGAAGCGAGAATGTCTCGCCCGTGTATGCTTAACGGCCATGTGAAGATTGCGTTGGGTGCTATGGGGTTCCCGTGTGACACCTGCATGGGCCCGATACGCGATCCTGCTTTCAAGGTTATATGCACCTTGCCATCTCTCCATGTGGCTGAGCCAAACAAGCGGTCGAATGGTTTCATTTGTTGTCCATGTAGTGTCTGTAAGAATACGCATGATTACTCTACCTCAAAACAAGCGGTCATTCATTTGTTGTCCATGTAGCGTCGATGATCGGAGTAGTACCCAGTGTCTCCATGTTTACAAGTAGACGTTACTCCCTCCGTTTCATAATATAAGCCTTTTTAACTAGCTAGTTTACCTTTCTAAAAAGGCTTACATTGTGGAACAGAGATAGTACCATATAAGTATCTTTCAGAGCTTCGTACATGTAAACCATTTCTACCAAGCTTACCAAAAAAGGGCTTACCTGCATGCAAGTTGCACTTCGTGCCGCACATACATATGAGGGAACATGAACTCTTGTCAGCTCCCAGAAACCCAATTTCAACGAAAGTCCGTTTAACATGCGTGGTCTAATGTTGATCTCAACACATAGAAACCTCGAGTCACAAGACGTCGTTATGGTTTTCTCCAACTCACTTTCCCCCTTTTCATTGTCTCTCCTCTCTTCATCCTTGAGAGTCGCCAACATTAGGCCTGGGCATTCGGTTAAACCGAACCGATCGGTTCGGTTTCTCGGTCAATTAAAAAGTTCGGTTTTGATAAAACGATGACCGATCGGTTATGTGACAAACTGCTAACCGACGATTCGGTGCCCCGAAACTTTGGTTCGGTCCTCGGTTGTCACCGAATTAACCGAATGTTGGGCGTCCTACCGAAGTGGAGAGACGGCGCATGGTGTGATTAGTGTGGCGGCCGCTCTCGCTAGGATGCAACCCTAGGTCGAGTCGTGTACGAATTTGGGAGCAGCCAGGAGATGCGATCGTGAAGTAGGTGGATCCTTGGGCCATGTGCGGAGATAGTTGGGCCTTTGGGCTGATGTGTACGTATTGGGCTGATCAATTGAGTGGTTTCAGCCTATTACAAGCATTTTCTTCGGCTCGTTCGGTATGTTCGTTTAAGGAAGGCTTAAAACCGAGGTCCCCGAATTAAATTCGGTTTTTCAGAACTGCTGACCGAACTAGGAATCAATTATTTCGGTCCAGGTTAGTTCGGTGTCGGTCCCGGTTCTTTCAGTTCGGTATTTCGGTCCTCGGTTAAAATGCCCACCCCTAGCCAGCATGGTGCTGGTGGCGAGTGGGGCGAGGACACTGGACTGCTGCAGTCTGCACGGCGTGCTCATCTTCATGGCGTCACACATGAAGAGGACTCGCGGCGGCCATGCCTGCCTTGCCTCTGCTATCTATGGTCGGACGACAACCCTCTTTGGCCACAAGTTGTTGGTCGCTCTTCCTCCGGTGCGGAGGATCTTTGCTCCAGATGGGGGCTGCTCAGAGGTTCCGGACCAAGTGGTTCGTCCCCGGCGTCGCCTCCTCTACCCTCGTTGTCGATCTCGTCATCTTGGTGCGGTGGAGAAGAACCTCGAGGACTTGATCACGTTTTCTAGAGAAATTTGGAGGTTCTTGTTGTAATTGTGAAGGTCCTTGTTGCTATTTCCTTTTTTTGCATGTGTAAGCCCATCGATATATATGAGCACGTATAGGCCCCTATGGGCCATCCTTGTTAAAAAAAAGACATAGAGGTGACAAAATAATCGGTTGAATAATTTTAATTAGAAATGTAGTTTTAATCACGAATTCCTGCATATAACGAATAACTCGTTTCGATTTTACCTATCGTACAACTTCATGCCACTAGCAACCTTGCCTTACTTAGCACGACGCCTTGCTTGCGCCTCCCGGGCAGATAACCGCCTCTTCGGTAGCACCGCTGAACTCCTTGGAAAAACACGTGTTCTCGTCACTCTCAGTGTACTTTCAACGGCCACATTCTAAGTTCGTGAGATTTTAGCGAAGCACTAGCGCTGAAGAGAGTATGAAGCAAAAGTTTGCCAATACAAGCCCCTCTGAGTATGTTCCACTAACAAAATTTTGTTTTCAGTTTCACTAAAAAGAATTAATGAACACACTTATCTTTCAGGGTGGCTTGAAAAACTCTTTTATGTGCATGATTATGTATTTTTGTTGGTACCCCACCCCCAAAAAAAATTCATATAAGAATGTGGAGGCGCTTTTAGAGACAAATGTCTGAGTTTCGGATTACCCACAAAGAAGAAATATATCAAACCAGGATTTATGTTTCTCCCGACCCTCTCCCTCAAAGGCCAAGTTGACATATGGGTCACCTAGATCTCCAGATATCATGTACACAGTACACATATGGCAACAGGTTGTTGTCACCGGCGGTTGAGGATAATGGTCGCGGAGAGATGGTGCATTTTTATTCATCCGGTCAATCCACTCACTCATTAGCCCAATAGCCAGTAGTACCCCTTGTTCCTCCTGCCTTCCATCGACAAAAATTTCAACAAATCCCGCGCATCTAGCCGCTAAACTATATATCCCACATTATTTTCCCGGCCCCTCCTCGCTTTCTATATTCGCCATGGGCACCATGATGATGGGCCCGAATGCAAAGTCACCTAACCCTCCTAGTCCCAGGTCAGGCCCGGCCCCACCCATTCAACACGGTATGCCGCTCCCAACCTCCCTCCCTCCCTCCACGCCGCCTACATATACGCGAGTCCCCCGTAGAGTCGACAGCCCACCACCCCGCCCCTGCAGCTACTCATCGATACTTTCCCCCTCCTTCGACCGAATCATCCAACGCCCGCTCGCTAGCTCGAACAACCGCGCCGTCAGAGAAGTCCCTCCAACAGCACCCTGCTACGTGTCTGATCCATCAAGCTCCGGCCGGCCGGCGATCAATCGGCCGCGCGCACCGGGAAGCTAGCTAGCTGGTTGATCGAAACACGCCAAGGATCTTGAAGTGGTAGCACATATACAGCTCTTCGATGACAATGAGGAGCAGAGGCGGCTCCGGGGCCTGGGTTCTCGCCGTGGCCGTGGCCGCGTTCTTCTTGGCATCGGAGGCGGCCGGCGCCACAACCGTGCCACACGACTACGAGGAGGCGCTACGGAAGAGCCTACTCTACTTCGAGGCGCAGCGGTCAGGGCGGCTGCCGCACGGCCAGCGCGTCGCATGGCGCGACCACTCCGGCCTCACCGACGGCCTCGAGCAAGGGGTGCGCGCCTCGATCACCAATCACGCTGTGCCTCTGTTCTTTGCTCGATGATCAGGGTGCTGACATGGATGTGGATCTTGTCTTGGTTAGGTGGATTTGGTGGGCGGGTACTACGACGCCGGCGACCACGTCAAGTTCGGCCTCCCCATGGCGTTCACGGTCACCATGCTCTCCTGGAGCCTCCTCGAGTACGGCGGCGACGTGGCGGCCGCCGGCGAGCTCGCCCACGCCCTCGAGTCCATCAAGTGGGGCACCGACTACTTCATCAAGGCGCACACACAGCCCGACGAGCTCTGGGCCGAGGTAACTACTTCATCATTTTTTACAGTTATAATCTCCAGTTACGTAGCACCCTCGCAATCACCGTCCTCATCATCATCCAGTCGACGATTTCAACGAAGGATCCAGCATCGACATGCATGCACCACCATTGGCCGCCGTGGGTTGGCAAATGGAGAAAAGAAAACAACTTTATATTTTTTGAAAGCCGGAACATATGTTAGGTGGAGCTAGTGGACAAGCAAAGCCAAGGTGCGGCGGTGCAGTCGAGAACGCGCAAATCTCACACACACTCACACACCTGCAACTCTGCATGATTGTGTCTTCACATGGATTAGCTAGCTACTGTAGGAGTTAACAATCATGCATACATATGTCCACTTCCATGGCTTTGACAAATGTGATCGAACCTGAATGATTAATCGATCATGATAATGTATGCAGGTTGGCGACGGCGACACTGACCACTACTGCTGGCAGCGGCCGGAGGACATGACGACGTCGCGGCAGGCGTACAAGGTCGACCGCGAGCGCCCGGCTCCGACGTCGCCGGCGAGACCGCCGCCGCGCTGGCCGCCGCCTCCATGGCCTTCCGGGAGACCAACCCGCACTATGCCCACCTCCTCCTCCACCACGCCCAGCAGGTAATTAACAATCCTCTTCAGTACTACTGCTCACGTAGTTAGTATAGAGCTTAGAGATACCCTTCGAGGAGCCGGCCGGAGTCAAAGTTGGACGAATTTTCTTTCCTCTGGTTCACATTGGAACCGTGTTCTCCCTTGCTCCCCGCGCCCACGTGGCAACTTGTCAACATGACGTCATCCAGTCGCTGGGAAATCATCTAGGAGTAATTATTTTTATCCGGTTCATCAAGTTTCTGTCGGTCGGTCTATAGAGGCCGACATGTGGCCCCAAGAAGCAATACACATGTTCGCAGTACTAGCTGATCGACTGCGTGATGCGACAGGCTACTTAACGTAACCACCACATTACCGTTCACGTTAGTCTGCAGAAACCCACGCGATTAGCAGTACAACCATGATTATCAGTGGAATATTAGTTAGTTGGTTAGCTTTATTAATCAATGGCGTGTACGCAAGTACTGACCTACAACTATCTCTCTTTTGTACCACTACAGCTGTTCGAGTTCGCCGACAAGTACAGGGGCAAGTACGACAGCAGCATCGCGGAGGTGAAGAGCTACTACGCCTCCGTCAGCGGCTACCACGACGAGCTCCTCTGGGCGGCGCTCTGGCTGCACCGCGCCACCGGCCGCGCCGACTACCTCGACTACGTCGTCGACAACGCCCACGAGTTCGGCGGCACCGGCTGGGCCATCACCGAGTTCAGCTGGGACGTCAAGTACGCCGGTGTGCAGGTGCTCGCCACCAGGCTCCTCCTCAGCGGGGACCACTCGACCGGCACCGGGAGACGCTCGAGCGGTACCGGGCCAAGGCGGAGCACTACGTGTGCGCGTGCATGGGGAGGAACGCCGCCGCAGAGGACAACGTGGAGCGGAGCCCCGGCGGGATGCTCTACGTGCGCCAGTGGAACAACATGCAGTACGTCACCAGCGCCGCCTTCCTGCTCTCCGTCTACTCCGGATACCTCTCCGACGCCGGCGAGGGCGCCGTGACGACGTGCGCGGCGGAGGCCGTCGGCGCCGGCGAGGTGTTCGCGCACGCCAGGGCGCAGGTGGACTACGTGCTCGGGAGCAACCCGCGCGGCATCAGCTACCTGGTGGGCTACGGCGCCAAGTTCCCGGCGAGGGTGCACCACCGCGCCGCCTCCATCGTGCCGTACAAGGACAGGAAGGAGTTCATCGGCTGCGCGCAGGGGTTCGACGACTGGTTCGGGCGGAGGAGCGCCAACCCCAACGTCGTCGTCGGCGCCATCGTCGGCGGGCCCGACCGCCGCGACAGGTTCAGGGACGACAGGCAGAACTACATGCAGACGGAGGCGTGCACGTACAACACCGCCCCCATGGTCGGCATGTTCGCCATGCTCAACCGGGTGGCGCGGGAGCAGCGACGGCGGCCGAAAGCAGTACAACCACTGCGGCGGCGTGAAGGCTCGTGTAAAAAATTATACTCCTAGGTAGAGTGGTACGTGCGGCGCAGGGGATCTGTACAATTTTTGCCCCCAATTCTTTTATTCATTCTTTCTACTCCTAGTAGTAGATGTGAAGGCTCTTCTTCGCAAGAAATTATTTGTATACGAGAAAGAAAAATGCCAGAGGCTTGCATTTGACAAGCAAATGCAAAATCCCTCCCCGTAAATATAAGAGGAAAAGGTTACTAATAATATATCAGTTCAGTGTTCTTTACACAAATATACTATGTCCCGATGAATGATTGCTAATATTATGGTGAGTGAACATCAAGCCTTTCTAATCATGCATCGGACGGAGCTCGTGCAATGATTATCTGGTGAGGAACATCAACCATTTCAGCGCGGCAAAAAAGGATTCTCCTGTCAATTCAATATTTTGTAGACTGGAGTAGTACGACCCCACGAGAAAAATATCCTAACAGATTTCAGATTAACCATCAAAAGAGATCTTTGTCTTAGGAGTGGAAGCGGATGTTCAACTGCGAAGTTGGGTTTTTCCTCTTACGGACAAGTTGAATGCATTGGAGTATTGGACTTTGGTACTTTGCAGTGGACAATGCAATAAAACGCTATTCATGCAAGCAAATGGGTACAAACTTGTCCCCTTAATCTTCGTTCACACATATATGTTTATTTGAGAGAAAAACACATCCGTGATCTATGAACTTGCCCGGCATATGCACATTGGTCACGAAGTCGCATTTTTCCAACACACTGGGCCATATACTTGCCTCGAGTGCATGGTCACATTTGTCAAAACCGACGGAAGTTGATGACGTGGCACTGTGTCAGCTGACAGAGCTATTGATGGAGGGATGTTTTGCTAAAAAGAACCATACCATCAATTATGCTTCGCATTATGATGTCCCCGACACCGCAGACTCCAGTTAGAGAGAAGACTCTCTAACTGTGTGCATCGTTCTCGATGCAGAGGCTGGGAGGATGCAGAGGCTAGGAGGATGCACATGCATTCGCCCTAGTAATGGTTCCTTCTCGATTTTGCAAGTTGAAGTTGGCAAACCATGGATGATGCGTTTTTCAATGCGATGGAGATAAGTATGATCATTTTGCAAGGCGCATGTTGAAAATTCGTAAATCTTGTAACTCGGGAACTATGAAAATTTCATCAGCCACTCTACGTGCTCAATGTGTACCTGTCGTGATGGTGTGCATGCTATAGTCGGTATTGTGCTGCGAAGAACACCCGGACGTGTGGTCACATGCATGAGAGTAAACAGGGTCAAGGAAGGGATATGAACACACGACCATGCTACCAAACAACCAACTACCTAGTGATCGATCGATCCACAAGAGAGACCACAGGTCCACAGGGATGGTATCGATCGTGGGCAGCCATGCGCCTGCATTCATTGGCAAACTATCCTGTTTCCTCTGCAAATTCGTCTTGTTTTTTCATGTCTGGATCCTCTCGACTGGTCTCTGATCCTGTCATCTCCGACGTAGATTGTCGGAGGGCTAGGCCGGCTGATCGCAACGGCGTAACCACCCGCCGTCGCTGTCGAGTCCGGTGGCGACCGCATTTCTGACGTGGATGATGGCGAATTCGTCCGTCAATGAGCGTGTAGTTTCCAGCTTAACTCAACGAACACGTAGCCCCACATGGTCGCTCAGTCGATCGATCGGCCGGATGGCGACGGCGCTCCGGATCCGGCCGCACCACGACGACGACGACGAACGCTTCCTCGATCGCGGCCACCTACGTAGCTAGCCGTGTGCAGTGTAGTCAGTGTACGTAGGTTGGTATGTCAACAGTAGTAACCTGCAGTGATATGATGCAGCAGCTGGTAGCTGGCCTGGCATGCACCAAACCTGCCGGCTATGCATCCTTTTCCTTTTCCGAAGCTTCTTTCTCCCGGCCCGCGCTGTCGCTGATGCTCGATCAGTTAGCTAAGCTAAGCTAAATAAGTACTCCCTCCGTCCAAAAAAATTGTTTTAGATTTTTCAAAAAGTGGATGTATCTAGACATGAAAATGTATACATACATCCACTTTTATGTAAACTTGAGACATTTATTTTGAAACGGAGGGAGTACTATTTTGGCATCATCATGCATACTGACCAGTTAAGACACGTTTTGACCCGCTTCCGGTCGCATTGTGTTCGAGCGCCGGTGTGGTGCTGCGACTTCTGCGTGCGGTGGTCACCATGCATCTCCTCTCCGCTGGATATTAAGGACGTGGCCGTGGGTTGTTGAGAATTCTATACATATTTCCTGTGTAATGCTGTTGCTTTAGCTCATTTTTGTTTGGGATTGGGTGGATCAGACCGGGTCAGGTCATTCTATACTATTCTGCAGCAGCGGCTGCTGATGCTCCGTTTTTCTCGCGCAGGCAGGCAAGCATCTTGGCTACTGATGTTCGTGTGGCCGTGCAAATACTTCCAAGGTCTCTAGGCCGGAAAAATGTCAACTTAGCGGTTCCTGTAAACGAAAAACTAAAACGATCTACAAAGATCATGTGCGGCGATCTGTGCCTGAATAATATCATGTCAATAAGGGAAATGACACGACCTACCAAACAGCCAACTAATCGATTCCTTCCCCAGTAGAAGATGATAAAAACACCAAAGATCATGTGGATCATATCATGGGGTAGGGTAGCTACAGAACTGTGCCTGAATTCCCTAGTTAACAGCATTTGCCAATAGTCTGTGCACTTCCTGGAATTACCGTTGCCTGGTTCTCTCCCGGTCAATAGTGTTCCCCTTCGAAACTTTCATCGTCCATCGTCCATGTCTCAGTTGAACAGTGTCGTCGGAGGGCTAAACTGAGCTGATCACAGCGGCGTAACCACCCGGCCGTCGCTGTCGAGTCCGGTGGCGACGGCGAAGTGCCCCCTAGCTCCTTTTCCGCCTGAGCACAACACCTTTCGCGGGGCGGGGCAGGCCTCTTTTAATCTCTCCTTTTCGTTGCCGCCGACGACGTCTGAACACACGACGTGGATAATCCAGGTAAGGGAAAATACAATGAACATCGGCCGGATCGATCGATCGGTCGGCGAGGACGACAAGAGATTATGGGGCTTTAGATACTAGTGCTAGCCATTGCACGCACATTCTCTTATGTGTACTCAGTCGAGTACTGTCAGATTAAGTGGCTGCATGCCAACTACGCACTTCGCTGGCAGAGTAGGTACGTTTCGATGATGGATGTGAAACGAGATGCTTTTGGTTTCGGATCGCCAAAGCGCGTCCGTCCGTCCGGAGAAAGCTAGCAGAAGAGGCTGAAACAGTGGTTCGTCTCAAAATGGAAGCACTATGCGTACGAACTAATTGTTTTTGCTTAGAAACTCTGCAAGTATGGCCGTACTTTTTTTTTAATTTTTCCACATATAGATTAGACAACAGAGTCACTGGTTACAATTTCAGAGATACAAGGAGGGGCAAAACCCTCCAGGAAGAGTCAGGAGACTCACTACTCACGCCAAATTTGGCCAACTCGTGTGCCGCATAATTGCAGGCACATCTAGCAAAGGAGAAATGAAAAGAAACAAAGTTCAACATGCATAAACTTCTGGCTTCTTTCATCAGAACTCCAATGGTAGAGCGGTCGAAATCCTTACTCTTCAGAGCATGGACTAAGGTTGAAGCATCAGATTCAAAAATAATTCTGTTTGCGCCAATTCTGATAGCTCCATCAATGGCGGCAAGACAAGCCACCGCCCCAGAGTGCAGAGGATCCCTCAGGTGCACCGACTTTCCTGACCCAGCAGCAACGAAACCGCCCGCCTGGTCACGAATAATGTAGCCCCAACCTCCAGAGTCAGAAGAAATCAAAGGCTCCGTCAAAGTTTACCTTCACATGATTGTCAGGTGGTTTAGTCCATTTGTGTTGGTCCGGAGGTCTTGGAGGAATAGTCGGAGGTTTGAGATTTTTGAAGTCCACCATATGCCTCTCAACCCGCTGGCAGACATGCTGAATACTTGTAATGGTCTCCCCAGAATTTGCCTTGTTTCTGAAACTCCACCATTCCACATCAGAGTTAAAGCTTTAAGCTGCACACTTGCTTCACATTTCCACAGCTCCTCAGGCATACTGTGGGCAGAAGTACAGGAGAGGAGCCTCTCGCGTGTCTCGCCGAGTCCGAGAGAGCTCCAACAAGCCCTAACCAGTTTGCACTTTAAGAAGAGGTGGCCACCATCCTTATTGAGCCTGTGACATACCGGACAGGCGGTGTCCAGGTCCACTCCAAGACGCTTGATTTTCATTCGATTAGCAAGACTGTTATGAGCAAGGCGCCAGACAAACATCTTGAGTTTGTTTGGTGCCTTAAGATCCCAGATCTTCCAGTTAAATGTCCCGGACTGATCACCTGAGCTGGCGGCATCCCGCCCAAGTTTCCTGTCCCGTAGCAAAACCCAAGCTGGCAGATTTCACAGAGAAGACACCCTTTGGGTCGCAGTGCCAGGCCATGTTGTCCTCCATATCATCACAAATGCTTATAGAAAGGATCGCCTTCGCATCGACTGGATCGAAGTGATCATTCACCAGCTGCTCGTCCCAACCACCCGTGGCTGGATCAATAAGGTCGGCCATTTTAGAAATCATCGAATGTCCTTGGAGAGTCCTTGGTCTGCGGGTGTTGTCAGACGGGATCCAAGGATCAGCCCAGGCCGAAATGTTAGCCCCATCGCCCACTCGCCAGATAAGCCCTTCTTTGAGCAGCTCCACCCCTTTAAGAATGATGCGCCAAGTATAGGAGATGCCAGGGGAAGTGACAGCATCCAGAATACTGCCGCCCGGGAAGTATTTGGCGCGCAACACTCTCCCGACAAGCGAATCAGGTTCCTGCAAAAGTCTCCAACCTTGACGGGACAACATGCCCATGTTGAAAATGTGGAGATCCCTGAATCCGAGGCCTCCCTCGCACTTTGGTTTGGAAAGGCACGGCCAACCCAGCCAGTGATGCCTATCTTCATCCTGATTGTTCCACCAGTAGCGACACATCATGGAGCTTATGTCATCACAGAAAGTCTTCGTGAGATCGAAACAGGACATGGCAAAAAGAGGAATAGCCTGCGCGACCGCCTTGACGAGAATTTCTTTACCCGCCCTAGAGAGGAATTTTTCCTTCCAGCCCTGAATCTTTCTCCACACCTTTTCTTTCAGATATCCAAATGCCTTGGTCTTCGATCTGCCCAGGTGGATAGGAAGCCCCAGGTACCTGTCATTGAAGGCCTCATCGCTAATATGGAGGAGATGCTGGAACCTCCTTTTAGAGGCATTAGAGGTCCCCTTGCTGAACATAACAGCAGACTTCTCTTTGTTTATCATCTGCCCCGAAACATCCTCATACAAAGCCAGAATACTTTGGAGCTTGGCTACACTCGCATCATTTGCCTTCATAAAGATGAGAGAATCATCAGCGAAAAAGAGATGGTTTATTCTGGGAGCAGCCTCACAGACCTGCACACCACCAAGAGAGCCCTCCAGATCAGCCTGCGCAAGTAAAGCTGAGAGCCCCTCCGCACAGAGAATGAACAATAGGGCGATAAAGGGCAGCCCTGCCGCAGCCCCCTCTGAGGCACAATAACATCAGTCAAATCCGAATTCACCTTCACCCTGTATGTGACAGAGGTGACACAACCCATCACAAGATTCACCCAGGCCTGGGAAAAAACCATTTTCAGCATCATCTTCTCGAGAAAGGACCACTCCACCTGTCAAAGGCCTTGCTCATGTCCAGCTTCACCGCCGCCAACCCATCACGGCCACCCTTTGCGTTGGTGCATGAAATGGGTGGTCTCATAAGCATCAGAATATTGTCGGTGATCAGCCTCCCCGGAACAAAAGCACTCTGGATCTGGGAGATAATGTCAGGCAAAATGTCTTTCAATCTGCAAGCTATTACCTTTGTCACAATCTTCATAACCACATTACAAAGGCTGATGGGCCACAGGTCCTTGAGCCGGCTAGGGTTGTGAACCTTGGAATAAGCACAATAATGGTCTCGTTCCAGCCCGCCGGGATCTGCCCACCATTGAGGACACGGAGGATTTCACCTTGAACTTTCTCCCCAACAAGATCCAGAAACGCTTGTAGAAAACCGCCGGCATGCCGTCCGGGCCCGGGGCCTTTAAATCCCCCATAGAATTCAGGGCTTCCTTGATATCCTCTGTGGAGAAAGACATCTTCAAAAAGTCATTCATCTCGGTTGACACAACACTGGGAACAGCAGCCAGAAGTTCGGCCTCCCTCGTTCCTGCACTAGCGAGAAGAGCTCAGAGTAAAAATTAGTGATAAAAGCCCGCAGCTCTTCATCTCCCTCCACAACACCACCGGCATCATTTTTCTGAGTTCTAATGTGATTCATTTTCTTCCCTCAGAAGCACAAGCATGGAAGAAACTAGTATTTCGGTCTCCATCTTTGAGCCAATGTGCATGAGCACGCTGCTTCCAGTAAAGATTCTTTTGATCTTGCAGCCTTTCCAGCCTGTAGCGAAGCAACTGCTCCATTGAGACCTGCTACTGCGAGATCCCCTCCTTCCTGCACCGGTTTAAGTCTTTCTTAGCCTTCTTAATCCTGTTTTTAAGGTCTCCAAGAACTTCCTTGCTCCAAGTGTGGAGCTCCAAACCCACTCGCCTGATCGCCTCCGCCACCGTGGTGTAGGTAGTCAGCATGGCCAGACTCCATGCATTTTTGGCTACCGCAGCACAGTCATCCTCCTCCAGCCACCTCGCCTCGAACTTGGGCTGGGCTTGCACCCCTGGTTCCTGAATTTCTTGTACTCAGGCTCCATCAACAGAATAATAGGCCTTTGATCCGAGTGCCTTGGATCACCGTTTATAGCCTTGTACGCTGGAAAATGGGTTCTCCATTCAACATTGGCCACAGCACGGTCAAGCCTCTCCTTGATATAGGTCTCTGCCCAATGACTATGGTTTCTCCAAGTAAAAGGATCGCCAACAAACCCAAGATCTTCCAGCTCGCAGAACTCGAGAGCACTTCTGAACTTCTCCATGCTAGTTTGCGATTTTTCCTGCCCTCCTTGCTTCTCACTAGCAAAGACAACCTCATTGAAATCGCCGAAACACATCCATGGCAAATCTGAGAGGCCATGGAGGATGCGCATCAGCTTCCAGGTCTTCTCCTTGCCTCCAGCTTTCGGCTCACCGTAGATGCCAGTGAGCTGCCACACGAACCCATCATCCTCGGTGACGTCGGCATCAATATGGAACCGCGACGCCCCGGATGAACAACCAACTTCACATCCTTCTTGCAGAAAAGAGCGAGACCCCCGCTCCGTCCCACACTGTCCACAACCTCCATGTGAGGCATGTTCAACAACACTTTGAATTTCTGCATCCCTCCCTTGTCAAGTTTAGTTTCTGACTGAAAGAGGATATCAGGCTCTTCCGCCTTCTGCAACTCCAGAAGACCGTCCACTCCGGCTGGTTCCCAAGCCCCCGACAGTTCGCAGCAACAACCTTCATTGATCACTGCAGGGCTGGAATGGCAGCCCCACGTCTAGAAGTTCGGTATCCTGGGTTTTCCTTTTGGAGAGGTCCTTCTCACTCATGTATTTCTTCTCGTTTCCCTGTCCGGTGTCAAAACCGACCCTGTTGGTGTCATTATCAGCCACCGTAACCTTCCCCACCGGCACCAGTGCCAGAGAAAGATCATTGTCAATGAGGCTTATCCTTGCTCCCTCCAGGTCATGTCCCCCAACTGCAGCATCCCCTTGATTGGGTTTTCTCTTCTTCGGTGCCAGCCCTGGCGAACTAGAGCTCTCCGGGAAAAGTTTCCTAGCAATTTCTGAAACCTTTGACTGCGGGATCGCCCCGGAAGTCTTGGCAGGAGGGGAGTTAACCACATGTTCACCAGGTTTCAGTCCGTCAGCATCCTCCGAAGTTCTGCTTGTTGCTGAACTCGGCCAGACTTCTTGCTGCCGCCACCGCGCTCCCTTGAGTCGCTGTTCCATGATGCCGAAGCAGCTGCCTGCCCGAAGGTTTGCAGCCCCCTTCTGCGATCTTCAGGTGCCCTCAGCCCTCTGTCAAAGGGAAGTTTCCCAGCTTCGTCCCTAGCAGCGGGATTCTTACATTCCAGCTCTCCATGGCCAATCAACCCACAACTGAAACAGAAGAAGGGGAGCTTTGATGTCTACGCACGCTTCTATTCCTGTAGACAGTGTTGGGCCTCCAAGAGCAGAGGTTTGTAGAACAGCAGCAAGTTTCCCTTAAGTGAATCACCCAAGGTTTATCGAACTCAGGGAGGTAGAGGTCAAAGATATCCCTCTCAAGCAACCCTGCAATTAAGATACAAGAAGTCTCTTGTGTCCCCAACACACCTAATACACTTGTCAGATGTATAGGTGCACTAGTTCGGCGAAGAGATAGTGAAATACAAGTAATATGGATGATTATAAGTAGTAACTGCAATCTGAAATAAAGATGGCAGCACGCAAACATGTAGCAGAACTTGATGTAAACGGTGTTTCAATGCTTAGAAACAAGGCCTAGGGATCATACTTTCACTAGTGGTACCTCTCAACATGTTAGCACAACTGAATGCAAGTAAATGATACTCGGGATTATTCTCCTTCTTGATAACACAAGAGTACTATGTGTAGGGCTGCAAAAGCACTCCTCAAAGTCTGAGTAAACAAACACCACATTCCCAAGAACAAGCCATGATAATATCTAAATTATTCATAGAGTCACACACAAGTACCCACACTGTCACCTTGATACCGTGTTGTCACAATGACTCCGGGAACTAGATACAATCACTTGAGTAGCATAAACATTACATATGAATTCAGCGATACTAGCAATACTCATGATCACATAAAGATCACACCATGGGAGAGAGAGTAAACCACATAGCTACCGGTAGAGCCCTCAGCCTCGGGGGAGACTACTCACACATGGTCATGGTGAGCACACTTGATGGAGAGGTTGATGAAGAGGTGCAGCCCGGAGAGGAGACGACGGACCGCTGCAGCCACGGCGCGGCGGCGGCGCTGGAGATGGCGATGGAGTCGATGGAGATGGCTCCGGGGGCACTTCCCCGTCCCGACGGCGTGCCGGAACAGAGATTCTGTCCCCCGAAACTTGTCGTCGATGGCGGCGGCGCTGCGGAACTCTTCGTGGAATATGACTTGATTTTTTAGGGTTTTCGCGTCGGGGGAACTTATAGGCGAAGGGGCAGCGTCGGTGGAGGCCCGAGGGGCCCACCATAGTGGCGCGGTTACTGTTCATCCCGCGCGAGCAGTGGTTTGGGCACCTCGGTGCCCCCCTTCGTCTCTCCTTCGGACTCCGTGTACGTGTTGGAAAAATAGGGACTTGGCCTTTTGTTTCGTGCAATTCCGAGAATATTCGCAGAAACTTTTCTGGAACCAAAAACAGCAGAAAACAGGAACTGGCACTGTGGCATCTTGTTAATAGGTTAGTCCCGAAAATGCATAAAATGATATAAAGTGTATATAAAACATGTAGCAATTGGTATAATATAAGCATGGAACATCAGAAATTATAGATACGTTGGAGACGTATCAAGCATCCCCAAGCTTAGTTCTACTCGTCCTCGAGTAGGTAAAACGATAACAACAAATAATTTCTGAGGAGACATGCTTTCACACAATCTTGATCAATATATTGCAAGGCTCATGTCATGAATGAAGTGACTCAAAGCAATGGTCTATAGTTTGCTAACAAATAGATAAAGAGTAAACAATGAATCATATAAGCAAAAACTTTTCATGAATAGTACTTTCAAGACAAGCATCAAAAAGTTTTGCATAAGAGGTAACTCATAAAGCAATAGATTCAAAGTAAAAGGCATTGAAGCAACACAAAGGATGATTAAGTTTCAGCAATTGCTTTCAACTTGTAACATGTATATCTCATGGATAGTTGTCAACATAAAGCAATATAACAAGTGCAATAAGTAAACATGTAAGAATCAATGCACACAAAGTTGACACAAGTGTTTGCTTCTAAGATAGAAAGGAGTAGGTAAACTGACTCAACATAAAGTAAAAGATAGGCCCTTCGCAGAGGGAAGCAGGGATTAAATCATGTGCTAGAGCTTTTTAAGTTTTCGAAAGCATATAGAGAGCACAAAATAAGTATTTGAGAGGTGTTTGTTGTTGTCAACGAATGGTAGTGGGCACTCTAACCCCCTTGTCAACCAGACTTTCAAGAGCGGCTCCCATGAAGGACGTTATCTCTACCAGCAAGGTAGATCATCCCTCTTCTCTTTTGTTTACACATGTATTTTAGTTTCTTTATAGATGACACTCCTCCCAACCTTTTGCTTACACAAGCCATGGCTAACCGAATCCTCGGGTGCCTTCCAACATTCACATACCATGGAGGAGTGTCTATTTGCAAATTAAGTTGCTTACTGATAAATCAGGGCAAAACATGTGAAGAGAATTATTAATGAAAGTTGTAATTAATTGGGGCTGGGCACCCCGTTGCCAGCTCTTTTTGCAAATTATTGGATAAGCGGATGTATATGCCACTAGTCCATTGGTGAAAGTCTGTCAGAAGTAAATGACAAGATTG
The DNA here is from genome assembly GCA_947311845.1 of Poa pratensis. Classification (NCBI taxonomy): domain Eukaryota; kingdom Viridiplantae; phylum Streptophyta; class Magnoliopsida; order Poales; family Poaceae; genus Poa; species Poa pratensis. The sequence goes on from CAMZMU010000122.1 coordinate 19,006,332, forward strand.
AAAGATAAAACACCACATACTTCCTCATGAGCTATAAAACATTGACACAAATAAGGAGTAATAAAGTTTTGAATAGTTTAAAGGTAGCACATGAAATATTTACTTGGAATGGCAGGAAATACCACATAGTAGGTAGGTATGGTGGACACAAATGGCATGGGTTTTGGCTCAAGTTTGGATGCACGAGAAGCATTCCCTCTCAGTACAGAGTTTAGGCTAGCAAGGTTGTTTGAAGCAAACACAAGTATAAACCGGTACAGCAAGAATCACATAAAAACATATTGCAAGTATTATAAGACTCTACACTGTCTTCCTTGTTGCTCAAACATTTTACCAGAAAATATCTAGACCTTAGAGAGAACAAATATGCATCCCAAGTCTCAACAAGCTCTACGGTAGTTCTCCACTACTAGGCTTTAACTACATGATGCAAGAGCTTAAACATGATCTACTTGAGAGCTCAAAACAATTGCAAAGTATCAAATCAAAACAAGACAATGATCTACAAGAATGCATATGTCTTTTCCAATACCAACTACTACATGTAGCATTTTCTTTCTTCCAAACAAACACCAATCAATTTATTTAAACATAAACTCTCCAAATGATAATATAATGCAGCAAGAGAGTATTTATAAACAAGTGCTAACAGCTCGAAGAGATGCATGAAAAACAGGAGCTAAAAGCACTGCAGTAGCTAGTTAAGAATACTCAACAAATATAAGTGAAGAACATGAGTATTCACATGAAAAAGCGGAGCGTGTCTCTCTCCCACACAAGGATTGCTAGGATCCGAATTTATTCAAACAAAAACAAAAATAAAAACACACAGACGCTCCAAGTAAAGCGCATAAGATGTGAAAGAATTAAAATATAGTTTCACTAGAGATGACCTGATAAGTTGTTGATGAAGAAGGGGATGCCTTGGGCATCCCCAAGCTTAGACGCTTGAGTCTCTTGAATATGGTTGGGATGAACCACGGGGGCATCCCCAAGCTTAGGCTTTTCACTCTTCTTGATCACATAATATCACCCTTCTCGCTTGATCCTTGAAAACTTCCTTCACACCAAACTCAAGACAGTTCTCATTAGAGGGTTAGTGCATAATCAAAAATTCTCATATTCTGTAATGATACAATCAATCCCAAAGCTTCTGGACATTAGCTACAGCCACCAATGCTTTGTGGAGCAAAGAAATCCACACAAACACAGTAAAAGAGCGAATGCAAAACAAAAGGCAGAATCTGTCAAAAACAGAACAGTCTGGAATGACGAATTTTTTCGAGGCACTTAAGTTGCTCAGATGGAAGGTCCATTTAATGAAAGTTGCGTACATATCTGAGGAAGATGCGTGATTTTTTCAGAATTTTTGAATTTTCTACAGGGAGAAAGCTCAAATCGTGACAGCTAAAAATCTGTTCTGCGCAGAAATCCAAATCTTGCATCAACTTTCAATAAGAACTTTACTTGGCACAACAATGCAATAAAATAAAGATACAAAGGAGTTGCTACAGAAGTAACAAGCACCTTGACTCAAAAAAAGAAAAAAAAATAACAGAAAATAAAAACATGGGTTGTCTCCCATAAGCGCTTTTCTTTAAAGCCTTTTAGCTAGGCATAGTGATTTTGATATGCTCACATAGATGAGAGTTGAAACATAAAGAGAGCATCAAGAAGCATATATAAAACATGTTTAAATCTAACACTCTTTCTATGCATAGGAGTCTTGTAAGAAAACAAGTCAATGAAGAACAAAGTGACTAGCATAGAAATGCAAAACAAGTGTAACTTCAAAAATTTCAACATAAAGAGAGAAGACTTAATATTATTGTGATATATGAAATCGTGTCTCCCTCTCTCATAAGGACCAGTAGGTCTTAAAGTACCCAGCAAATAAAAGCAAATCAAGAGAAAGCTCAAAACTTCATCATAAAGAGAAGAAATTTAGTAACATGAAGATTTCTATAACCATACTTTCCTCTCTCAAAATAATTTTCAGTGGCATCATGAATAAACTCAACAATATAGCTATCACATAAAGCATTCTTATCATGATCCACATGCATAAGTATCATTACTCTCCACATAAGCATAATCAATTTTATTAGTAATAGTGAGAGTAAAACTATCACAACCATCATTGTATTCATCATAAATTGCAGGCATAGTATAATCATAATAAACTTTATCCTCCATAGTAGGTGGCACCAAAATACCACTATCATTATAATCATCATAAATTGGAGGCAAAGTATCATCAAAGAAAATTTTCTCCTCAAAACTTGGGGGACTAAAAATATCATATTCATCAAAACCAGCTTCCCCAAGCTTAGAGCTTTGCATAGCATTAGCAATAATGGTGTTCAAAGCATTTATAGTAATAACATTGCTACCATCATGCAAATAATTTTCCATAGGTTTTTTAATTTTCTCTTCAAAAGCATCATGTCCTAATTCAATATAAAGTTCATAAAGATCTCTAATTTTTTTGTTGTTTTCCATTAAGCCTAACTAGTGAAAATAAAAACAAGAAACAAAAAGAAATAATTGCAGAATCTAAAGGAGATACCTTCCAACGCTTACCTCCCCGGCAACGGCGCCAGAAAATAGCTTGATGTCTACGCACGCTTCTATTCTTGTAGACAGTGTTGGGCCTCCAAGAGCAGAGGTTTGTAGAACAGCAGCAAGTTTCCCTTAAGTGAATCACCCAAGGTTTATCGAACTCAGGGAGGTAGAGGTCAAAGATATCCCTCTCAAGCAACCCTGCAATTAAGATACAAGAAGTCTCTTGTGTCCCCAACACACCCAATACACTTGTCAGATGTATAGGTGCACTAGTTCGGCGAAGAGATAGTGAAATACAAGTAATATGGATGATTATAAGTAGTAACTGCAATCTGAAATAAAGATGGCAGCAAGCAAACATGTAGCAGAACTTGATGTAAACGGTGTTTCAATGCTTAGAAACAAGGCCTAGGGATCATACTTTCACTAGTGGTACCTCTCAACATGTTAGCACAACTGAATGCAAGTAAATGATACTCGGGATTATTCTCCTTCTTGATAACACAAGAGTACTACGTGTAGGGCTGCAAAAGCACTCCTCAAAGTCTGAGTAAACAAACACCACAGTTCCCAAGAACAAGCCATGATAGACATCTAAATTATTCATAGAGTCACACACAAGTGCCCACACTGTCACCTTGATACCGTGTTGTCACAATGACTCCGGAAACTAGATACAATCACTTGAGTAGCATAAACATTACATATGAATTCAGCGATACTAGTAATACTCATGATCACATAAAGATCACATCATGGGAGAGAGAGGTAAACCACATAGCTACCGGTAGAGCCCTCAGCCTCGGGGGAGACTACTCACACATGGTCATGGTGAGCACACTTGATGGAGAGGTTGATGAAGAGGTGCGGCCCGGAGAGGAGACGACGGACCGCTGCAGCCACGGCGCGGCGGCGGCGCTGGAGATGGCGATGGAGTCGATGGAGATGGCTCCGGGGGCACTTCCCCGTCCCGACGGCGTGCCGGAACAGAGATTCTGTCCCCCGAAACTTGTCGTCGATGGCGGCGGCGCTGCGGAATTCTTCGTGGAATATGACTTGATTTTTTAGGATTTTCGCGTCGGGGGGGAACTTATAGGCGAAGGGGCAGCGTCGGTGGAGGCCCGAGGGGTTCACACCATATGTCGGCGCGGTTACTGTTCATCCCGCGCGAGCACGTGGTTTGGGCACCTCGGTGCCCCCTTCGTCTCTCCTTCGGACTCCGTGTACGTGTTGGAAAAATAGGGACTTCGGTCTTTGTTTCGTGCAATTCCGAGAATATTCGCAGAACAACTTTTCTGGAACAAAAAACAGCAGAAAACAGGAACTGGCACTGTGGCATCTTGTTAATAGGTTAGTCCCGGAAAATGCATAAAAATGATATAAAGTGTATATAAAACATGTAGCAATTGGTATAATATAAGCATGGAATATTAGAAATTATAGATACGTTGGAGACGTATCAAGCTTCTCGCATTGGAGACTGAAGCTATCATCTCTGCCGTTCCTCCTCACCGTCACCCAACGTCGGAGAGGTTGATCGACTGGGATCGCGACCCTAGCACGCAGGAAAGTGCCAGACGCTTCTCCCAGCTCATCGACATCCACCGAGCAATTCTTGTCAATAATTCTTGCAATTTTCAGTCCCTTCTTATCATTCATCCACTCAAAAGGGAGATCAACAATTCTGACCCAAATCGTCATCGAATCGAACCTGATATCAGACGGCCGGAGGCGGGGGTCAAAATCGTGGAGAAGAACAGCGTGTCTTCCCACCATCCATGGCGTCCCTTCCAGCGCCCTGTCTCTGTCGGCCTTTGTCGCGAAATCGGCAACAAAGACATTTTCCCCCGCCGGCCTGATGCGCAGACCTTTGGGGGTGGCCGCACGCCGGGTGCATCGCGGCCCGGGTGGATTGGATGTGAGAGGGAGGTACTCGTACGGCCGTACTCGTACGGCTGTAAAAACTAAATCGACTAAAACATAAGTGAGAGGGAGGTAGTATTTTCTTCTTCTTGCAAAGGCATGTGCGGGCCGGGCGTTGTTGAATAGGATCCACGCTGCAGCTACCATACGAATACGGCGCGTAAATATGTTTTTTTTTCATGCATGCATGCATGCATGATGAGCTGAGTTGGTTGTCAACTTGGTCTCTGCTCGATCCTTATTATTTGTACACCCAATTTCACACCGGCCAGCCTACGTACGTGTCCCGTTGGAGCAATGAGACGCTCCCCACATGGACCCGCCGGTGTACTTGAATGCGATACGTTACACGTGGCCATGCATGCATGCTGCCGAGTGCCGTCCATAATGCAATCTGCAGGGCACGAAGAAGCTAGCTAGCGTAGGAACGGCAAGAAAGTCAAGTCCCGCCACAAATTTGTGGGATTGGGTTTTGCTCAATGCTGCAGAAAAATGGTACAAGCAGAACGTAGCACATGATTTTGTTTTTCTACTTATACATTTTGGATCGCATATGGTAGAAGAATTAAGTGCCAAGGGGCAAAGTTACAACGTGATTTATTTTGGTACAAGAATAGATGTGTTCACGGATCCTCTCACACACTTCAAATGGATCTCCGACCTTGTTGTCGAAAACTTCACTGTCTGGGGCATTCACTCCTAGTGTTTGATGAAACTATAGTCCGGACTCTCTCGAACTATGACACAAGGCTAAATTCATCGGCGGCTCCTCTTGCCCCTTCATGAGTGTTGTCTGGGAGATTTGGGCCCCTTCAAAGTGCAGTTTCTTCGCCTAGATTGCCGTCCAAAATAGGATGTGGATGTCTAATCGGCTGACTGTCTAGGGATGGCCCCACCAACCTACATGCCGAATATGCAGATGTCAACTTGAATTCTTGAAATGACAATACATATAATCTTCAAGTGTCGATACTCCAAAAGAATTTGGACTGAGGCTGCAGTTTTGCTAAACTGCCCAACGCTCATACGGCACCTTGCATCGACCAAGCCGAATAGTGTTCGAGTATAGTACTGGAGGGCTCTGGCCGCGTACATCCACCTCCCAATCTCATAAGTGTTTGAAAATTGCGATCATCCTTATTATTTGGGAGATATTTAAGGAAAGAAACACAAGGGTCTTCAACAAACAAGCTCTCCATGCTATCGGTCTTGTTTCTACGCGTAAGAAACAAAGGGACGCTGGAGCGAAAAACCTAGCAAAGATTACCGGCTAAATCCTTAATGTACATTTTTTGTGTGGCTTTGGCCAGCTTGTCCTTTGCTCCTACTGTATCAATATAAAATACAAAGGTTTTACCTTGTTTTCAAAAGATTTTTTACGGATGCAACGTGGAAAGCGCAGGCAGGGTCGGCACATAAATCACCATGCATGCAGTAACCTAGCAAGCTAGCTAGCTCATCGGTTTCACCCCTGCAACACGATAAAATTGCCTCCTACTCGATCGGCGCATTCCTTCGTTCCGATCTCCATTATCAGTTGACACCACACAGCACGTACGTACGGCAGAGTGAATCTCTCATACTAAATCACCATGCAGTAACCTACCTAGACCAAGCATGCGTGTGTACGTAGGGTAGAGTGAATGACCAAAACAGCAGGCGGTGGAGGGCCGCCGGGGCAGAGTCGGTGCACAGTTGAGAAAGCCTGTCGATTTGAGCGCGTGTATGCATGATCCAAGGTCAACTGTTTCACACGAGTGAGCAGTGACACTCGAGCGTACTGCGTCTGCGTGTTTCTTCTGCCGATCGAGCAGCAAATGCTATGGCAGTTCCTGTTATTTTCTTGCTGGTGAACATGGTTCCTGGAAGGTTGGAACATAGTGTAAACAAGTCGGCAATAAAGCTATCCCTGCAGGTCACCACTCGCCGGTGTAGCTTCATAGCTTGTATTGTCATTACATCATAGGTTGGGCGACTGAAGGTCCTAAAGCTACAACCTACACCAGCACCACCAATACATTTCAAGATGCCAAGCTAGAAGATGCTCGATCGACCGCGTTCCTCCTAGCTAGCTACCCACGTCTCTAATTGACACCTGAACAGCGTGGCTGAGTGTACGTAGGACTGACGGTGGACAAAAGAGAAGGAAGTGATCGACCTGGTCGGCTGTGTCGGACCGCGAAAAAAAAACAAAACCAAAATATTTCAATGATTGTTCGTTTTTAGAGTGGCTGTTCGGTTCTTGAGAAAAATTATGCGGTGCTCACATTCATGCCAAGTGTACTCACGTGACACGTGGCACGCCCGCGAGCTTGTAGGGCAGATTTTTGCAGAGTGCTCGAACACTCAGCAGGCAAGCTGATGTCGTCAACGGCCGTATTCCTCCTTTTTTTTGTCTGGTGCAGAGTTTGTCATGTTGCCGAGTGCCACATGCATGGCGGGCGCTCAACAAACTTGTAGATGGCGACCAAATGGTTGCCGAGTGTTGTAGGCCGAATCCGGTGGTAGAGCTATGTTTTCTAAATCTGGTACCGTGTTCACGTGTACCAAGTTCCAAATTGTTATATTAGCAAAACCAACTACTAAGGTTAGGCTTTCATAAAACGACAATCAAATCATTTTTCCAGTAGAAACCCACAACTTTTTGAGGGGTTTCAAAACGTGAATTTTACTATTTAGGTAGCGTTTATGAATACTTATGCACACTACTTAGGTCCCAGTGGCGGAGCTTGAAAGAAAATAATGGGCGGGCCAGCTATAAGAACACACAAAATATTTCTTTAAACCATACCACTTCCGCATGGCTGTTGCAATTTGTATTTTGTAAGATTGTAAAAAAAAATCAGTGAACAATCCAATCCATGCATTTCAACAGAATGGTATTTCTAATTATGAATTTGGGGGAAAGAACGAGAAGCACCGAAATTGGGGAAGATACATACTGATTCAGTAGCCGGTCCATGCGTCGACTGCTTGACCTTCGGCCGGCAGGAGTCTCATGCCCGTGTTGATGTGCCTGCGGTTTACGGAGAGTCGGGGACTCCTGGCTGCGGTCGGCAGCGCCGCGTTGCTGCCTAGCTCCACCTCCGCTGCGACCGTGCCGACGGGCTACGGTGAGTCGGCGACCACCTGGTTGTGGGCGCAGCGCGGCTGCCCAGCTCCGCCTCCTCTCCTTCCTCCTATTTGCCCCTCCGACCCTCCCAAATTTTTTAAACCTATCAAGCAAATGAGCAAGGAGGTGGCACATGCGCATCCATGGCTTTGGTCTAGTCTAGAACGAAGCTCGGTGTCGAGAAAGAACGACGCGTAGGATTTTTTTTCTTCTGGAGGGAGAACGAGTCGTAGGTGCGAGCTACTGTGCGAGGCATCGAGGCCCAGAAGGGACACAACTAGCGCGTTCTGCTGGGCTGGGCCTGTGATGCATAGTAGTAAAAAATAATTTGGCAAAAAACCTGGGCGGGCCATGGCCCAGTTCGGCCCCTACTAAGCTCCGCCAGTGTTAGGTCCCACACGTGCACAAAAGGCAGTCATTTTTTTTCTAGAGACCAGATTAATTAGATTTTACCGACCCACTTGGAAATTTTCGCAAATGTTTTACTTTCTAATGAAATTACTTCAAATGTTCATGAAATTTTGAGAAATCCAGTAGTTCAAACTAAATGCAATGGTAAAAAATCGGAAAAGTTTGACCTCGTTTCACCTTTAGAAATTTTGCCAATTTTTTTTCAAATTTCAGAAAATCATTTTTTTTGAGCTGATGTACACCTCGCGAGCTCGACGACATCTCTCTCTCTCGCTCCGAGGCAGCACTGACATGACATGTTCGGGTCGGCGACACAAAAGCGCATACGAGCTACACGTAAAACGACGCAGCTAGCACGGTCAGCAGTACTCGTACTCGCTCATGACCACGTACGTGTGACAAGGTCGAAGAGGTAAAATTTGGCCTGCTGCCGGCAAGGGCAGGACGAGCACGCACATATGCTTCCACTCAGCTAGCCCATCAGCATCACGTCTTTTTTTCTTTTTTTTTTTTGAACAAGGGGTGGGGTCAAAAGACCCCGCTGCTGTAATTTATATAACCACGTGGCAGGTACATTTTACAAAAAAGCCCTTACAAATCTTGCCCTGAAAGACCTAATATTCGAAGAAAGGGCCTTCAATTTTACAAAAAGCACCCTAGAGCTAAAAGATAAAAAGCAATCAAACCCTTGAGTGCCTCTGCCACATCTCGCCGGCGATCTCCAGGCGCCGACGCCGAGATCATCAGAGCACATGTCGCTCGGTCTCTCTCTTCCGACGAGCAATCTCAGCCACCAGCAAGCTAGACGCCGCCGGGGACGAACCACTTGGCAGCGGCGAGCCGCCGAGCACTGTCGCTGGATCGAGAAGGCCTCCGTAGCGGAGGTTGAAGATAGGCCACCCTTTTGGCCAAAGAACACGGCAGCAATCAAGGCTGCCGCGTGAGATGCTCGAAGAAGCAGCAGCGACCACTCCTCCAAGGTTGAAGAAGACGAGCAGCACCTCCTTCTCCCCTCGCCTCCACGGCCGGCCAGAGGAAGAAGACACGTCGCCCCGCATCCAAGAAGAAGGTCGAAGCGCTTGATGAGGGAGATTGCTGCCGACATCACTTGCAACTGCTTCCACCTTGGAAGCCCAGCGGTGACGCACAAAAGCATCTGTCCTGCGCCGCGCTCGAACGCAAGGTCAGCTCCCAAGACCACCAACCTCCACCCGTTCATCATCTTCTCCTCCTCGCCCCAAGGCCGGCCAGGAAAAGCAGAGTAGCTAGCAGAAAGTTGATGCAGAGGCGCTTATTGAAGAAAGAAGAAGAACCTGCAGCAGCATACTCGCGGTCCATCTTCCACCATGGAAGCTTGCCGGAAGCATCCCACGAACTCTGTCTCACATCGCGCCTCGACGCAAGAACAGACAGGCATCTTCTCCTTGCAGACAACAGGAGGCAAGCGCAGCCTCCCTCTCCTCAATCCCCCACCACCATGGTGACTGGATCGAAGCAGATCTGACACACCCGTGAGCTTATTAACGGAGACAAAGCCGGTCTCCACCTCCTCCGTCGCCAACCAATATGGATAGCCACCAAGAAGAAGAGGCCGCAGCCACGAGGCGGTGCTCACACCCGCCATGGCCAAGCTCCAAACAGCCAAAAAGGGCAACAACGGGCACGCAGGCCCAGACCACTAAACCTAACTACTACTCCCACTTACTGCTGCACAAGGGTGGGACCTCGCCCTGCTCAACGCCGGCAAGCCGGAGAAGAGAGGGGAGGGGCCGGCAGCCCCAGATCTGAAGGAGCTCTGGAAGTACTCGGAAGGGGAAGCAGAGGAGGAGGAGAAAGAAGATTCTGCCACCGTTCCAGCATCACGTCTTAGTAGGCCTGCTCCCCGTTCCCATGGCACTGTCAAATCATTCGGACGAGCCCCTCAGCTACACATCGACGACGTCGCGCGTAATAATACATTGATGATTTCGACGACTTCCAAAATGAATGAGCTTATTTTCTTTTTAACTAAGTGCACTGTAAAAATTCATTGATATGGTATTTAATTCAAATCAAATTAACCCGTGACAAAGTTTGTGAATAGGAAACAATGAAACATGTTTGAGGGATCACGTGTCCTACGAAGACTTGAATTCAGATGGTGGAACAATCATCCCCCGTCCAAGAGAGAAGGTTAGATATAAATAAATTGTTAATATGGAATTGTCAACACACGAGATAACCTGATCCAAGTTACACATTTTAAACTCATGAACAAAGGCATAACCTATGTCTTCTTAAACAGAGACAGATTGTGTTCCTAGTACCAATAGTTAATGTTGGTTCCGTTACATGAGAGACTAAAAAATTGTGCTAGGGAGGACTCGAACCCACGACAACCCAGACAACAGACATCGGTTCGACGCAAAGAAGGCAGAACATTACCCTGGCATGTTACACTGTCTGGAACATCTGGAAGGAGAGAGGCGGGCGTGTTTTTGAAGGCAAAGAAAAATCGGCGGCTGAACTCGCCAGCTTGATTAGTGAAGAGGTGTCTGTGTTTACCAACGCCCAACTTTCCTAGTTAGCGAGAGCTGTTGCTTGAGTGTTTGTTTGTTTCTTTACTGTCTTTTGTAAACTGGTCTTTGTTCTTTCCCTCCCCTTACAATGAATAAAAGCAGAACGACTGTGGGTTAGCATCAAAAGTTACATGAGAGACTAATCAGATATGAGGAAGTTCATTATGTGTTTTCCTAGCAAGTCCCGATAGTTAATATCAGTTCCCTTATATGAGACACTGATTAGATATGAGGAAGTTCATTATGTATTTTCCAACACTAGACACCTTGACCTCTTGCTGGCATGAGTGGAAAATGGTAGTAAGATAACCTTTTGTTTTATATCGGGAGAGTCGTCAGAGTAGAGTAGCCAATGGGCATGGATTTCAGACCTGTCTACAAGCTGGCCGTTGTGCTGCCATGTCGAGCTAGATGCATGTAATTCAGAGCAGTCGGTGCAATGACTCCTTGACACTCCTTTTGACTTTGTTTTAAAGAAAGCAGGCGAAATTATGTCCAAGCAAACACTTCATAAGTCCGCATAACGCAGAGATTTATTTTATGTAGATCTGCTGTGACACCGCAGGAAGATATAGTTGAAATTAGTGTCGTGCTTGGTACTTCTTTAGCTACAAGAAATTAGATTGGGAGGTGATTTTCTCTATCCGAGACAAACCTTCTGAAAACATCCGAGCCAAACCTTCTGAAAACATCCGAGCCAAACCTTCTGAAAACATCCGAGCCAGCTACATGCTCTTCTTTGAAATGAAAAAAATCCTTATTTTCTCATAGGAAACAATGTAGTGAACCGACAAAAGTGATAAAATGACCTTGAAAAAAAATGTTTCGTTTTCTCCCTGAAGACATGCGTGCTACTATTGCGACTTACGGTTTGATACGAAAACCTGTCCGGAAGTGGTACCAGTGAGAACAGGTCCGGGGAAGATTTTGATACCCTAGTATGAACAATGCTTTATTTCCTCTTCATTTTCCACTACAAAAGAGACATGAATCTTTAAAAGCGGTGTACACACAGCAGCACATAATTACTGAACTTTCTTTTCTCCTTTTGGACAACTGATGAGCTACCTATCTTAGCTTTAGCATGACCTGAAAAGAACGCGAATAAAAGTGGTGCAATTAGGGCTCTGCATGCACTGGCTTCAACTAGCCAGGAATTAGCTTTTTGGGTGAATTATTCTCTTTTGCTTGTTTAGTTGCGTTGGATTGGGTCCTTCATATGGACAAGGAGAAAATGCTGGTGCTGTACTGCATTATGTGGACCAAATCTATAGCCAATTAACTGGATTCTTCCATGCACATTCACCTATTGGTTGATTGATTTGGTCACTAATCCTACATGCTTAGGGCACGTAATTGCTCCACTTGTGAGCATGTTAGATAGCTATCGCGAATATGCTTTACTCGTGATTCAGTTGGAATGGAAACAGTTCAATCTACAGAAGTTATGCATATATAGGGCCGGTGTGTGTATTACAGATAGACTTTCCCCAATTTTCTCTAGCCTTTGTTCATCTCTGCCAGTTAAGTGATTAGTTGAAAGTGGCTTAATTGACCTAGTAAAAATAAGGTTGGGATCTAAGTGGCACGCTGGTGTTATGGATCTCCAGCTGGATGCAATTTCAAAGGATGGTTTCCAATGTATCTCTTGGATTAAGCAATGCATCTTCTGTATTTTAATAAAACAAACTGTATTTTCTGTATCAGGTAAGCCATTTTAAGTGACCTGACGGTGATGCAATGGAGTATGTTTGTTGTAAAGAGGCTTGCAATGCAACCAATGTTGGAGAGCAGTGACTGTCATCAGGAGGGAGAGAAAAAGGAAAGTGGAAAAAATAAGGAAAGATACATGTCATCTAACAGAAAAAGAATGCATATTTTTCAAAAGCTATGGAGCTTAGAACGTCATAACGACGTGATGTGATGTTCTCAAGGGGACACGAGAATCACCGGCTAAATCTTGATTATTGAGCTAACGGAGAGACGGTTATAATATTCAGGGGACATCCTTGTATGTGTAGCTAGCTGACTTTGTTGTTTGTTGTGTGTCATTGCTCACAACAATGAACTATTTTGTAAACCTAGCACGCAAACATTATATTTTTGTTATGAAATGGCTCTACCTTAACAATAGAAGAACATGCATTTTCGATTCCGAACAATAGGAGCTAACTCATAGCGATTTTTTTACATGCAGTTTCTTAACTTGTAAACACCTCCTTTTCTACTAGTAGTACCGTTTTGAGGGGGTTTTCTAATATAGTTTAAAGATGCAGTAAAGAAAATAGTAGTGACCAGTGTAAAAATACAATTGAAATTCACAGTGTTGACGAAATACAGTAGAAGATGCAATATGACAGATGTACAGAACACAAAGATGGATGCAACAATTAAGATGGTAAAGCAAGAAAAGGAGAGTTTCAGTGCGGTGCAGTTGAGCCGGTGCTATCACAGCACACCAACCATGCATGAGTGTAGGGTTTCAGGTGCGATTATTAATCGTTCAGCTATGTTGTTTATGATCCTGATCTAATACAGTAATGCTAGTTTTGGCGCATGGGATTTGCATTTGCACGCACTTAAAGTCGTGCAGAGCTAGCTAGCTTTCATTAATACTGACGGACTGTCTTTGTGCCTAACCAACCGCAGGTAGCTCACTGGTGAATGGATGGATCAGGTTGGTAGCTATAGGCTTGCATTATGCGTGTTAGGGGTTTTCAAGCGAGTGATATTTCTGAAAAGGCAGCTCGGTTTTCAGGACAATGACCTAGTAACAGCCATATCCAGAACTGCAGGTAGCAGCTGAGAAGACCCTTCTGTCCATGTACTCGATCTTGGCCGTTTGCTGTTGCTGTGCCCCTGAAACTTCAGAACTCTTGCTACTGTTACGAAATAATTTGTCGCTCATCACAACTTCTCTGGCCTTACCTGATCAATTATTCTTCCCACCCATCGAGAACAGTGCATGTGGCAGGCCATCGTCACCCCAAGGGACTCAGATCGGCGGTCACCCTAATGACATGGGAAATTTGGAAGAAGAGAAACGCGCACGTCTTCAACAATGTGTACTCTACGCCATCTGCTCTATGCTCACGGGCGATAAGCATTTGGCCGAGATCGTTTCCTAATTACCATGTTATGATCATTTTTTCCTTTTAGGCCTAGGTCTACATGTTTGTTTCTTCTATATCAATATAAAAGGCAAAACTTTTGACCCGTTTCAAAAAAAAGAGAGAACAGTGCTGTTTGGCATCGACAGCGGAAAAGAAAAGCCTCCTCTTGAACCCCTCTAGAAAACCCTCTCTGGACCCTGACTTTTTTTAACCTGAACACTCCGAAACAAGTGGGCCGTATACGTTTTAAAATATAAACCTGCCACAAGTGGGCTTCGGCCCAATGTACATGACGTTGCATCGGACCGAGCTCGCTCACACTCGCCCAGACGCCAGTCGCCCACCGCAGCGTGGGAGCTCTCTCCTTCAGTCCTTCTCCGCTTGGTATCTTCCAGATCCTACCCCGTCGTCGGGCGCCGCAGCTCCTCCTCCGCCGCCGCATTCCTGTCCTCCGGCCGTCCCGCGGTCTCTTCTTCCCCATCCTGACCTGTCTCCGTTGCGCCGTTCCAGGGGACGCCGGTTCTTGGCTTGGCCGGAGACGGGCGACCGGAGAAGAAGATCCGACTGGCCGGGCGGCGACCGGACACGAGAAGCGAGGTCAGGAGCGCGTCGTCCACTCCTGTCTGGTAAGCTGTACTTCACTGCACGACTTTTGGTCCCATACTGCTAAGCTAGTAGGAATTCGATCAGTTTATAAACTTCAGCCTGTGCAGGCTCATCAGCAAGTAGAAGTAGAGTAGAAGAACTGAAATTCAAACACTTAGTAGTTACTTAAAAGTAACTGAAAGAGGTTACATAAAATAGAATTGAAATTCAAATGTTCCTCCTCAGATCATTTTTTGTTTTACGGATTAAAACTGCGTCCATTATTGTTTGTCTTATAGGCACAAAAATGGTGCATTAGATAAAAAGCAATGGCTCATGACAGTTTATGCAAAATAGAATTTATCTATGGTAAGCAGTTAACGTTTTTTCTACATTAAGGGGAAAATGCATTTGATGCGAACTCAGAGCATTAATGTCACCTTTGTGTAAAGTTCACCTTCATTTACTGTCCCATTTCATATTCGTTGGAATTATTGAATTTTAATTTTGACTAGACTGTTACGCTACAGCTAACTCTTCTCCATTGTACTGAACGTCACTTTTGTTATTCTAGTTTGTACTGCACAATTTTTTGCTCCATTTATCCACTGAAACTGTTTAAGGAAGCAGTCCTGTAATGCCTACTTAGCAGTTAGCACAACCTACACGTGGCGCATACGCTCACTATACGGAAACATGTGAGTTCTTCATTTTGTTTTTCTTACCTCGCTATTGTTTTCACATTTCTTTTATAGTCAATATATGCCTGCATATTAAGGTGCCATGTTTCTGTTGCAGCCTAAGCTCCCAACCATTATGTCATTATGTTGCTGTTTGTAATTTGTTATTGGTGCTCTAAACAAGTAGATCAGCTTATTTATTGGCTATGCTATTCCCGATTATTCATTTTTATGTTTTGAGGACTTACAGTTACAGCATAATACTAGTTCCACATGTTAACAAACCGTTAATATTTTGTGACATGCTAGTCCTGTTTCCCCATTTTACTGAAAGCAACATCCTTTTGGCGGTTGAAGTCAATTTTTTCAGGTAGGAGAAAAATGATTTTTGTGACCATATGACTGCATTATCACAAATTCACAGGGTGTTCGCTTTTCTATGCCTCTTTGCAATACTGAAGTGCAGGAGGCTACTGATGATGACCTGATCGAATTTAAAAAATCCAAACACTCAACCTGGGCTAGATTCCATTTGCTTATTCATCCTTTCCTTTATTTCCTTTTGTCAGGGTGCAGCTACTGACTGATTGGGATTTTCTTATTGAACTTACGAACACTTTATATAGATGATTTATCTGACAACACCACACAGTCGCTCCTTTCATTTACTGGCAATAAGAGTGTTCATAACTTATATGATGTCTTGTTGAACTACAAGTAGGACACTTAATCTAAATATTCTGTTCCTTGCAGCCCTCCACCCCCACTCCACCCCACCCACCCAAGGAATTAGTGCTGTATAACCTTTCCATAAAAATCATTGTTGGGAGAAGCCAAGCATCGTTATTGTGAAAAGACTCGTTCAACTTGACAAGCTCTCGGTTTATAGAGCCACTTCTTTTGAGCTTCAGCTTATACATTAGCAGGGTTAAGTTTAATTTCTGAAATAAGATTTGGTGGGGGAAATCTGTGAGAATTTGTTTTCCTATGCGTTTCAGCTTCTAATGTTTGTGCTTATTGTTGTGCAAAGTTACCTTTGGAATTGTCTGCTTGTTATTTGATTGATAAATGTTACATGTGGAATTTGTTAAAGCACAGCTGAGCACGGAAGTAGACTTCTCAGGTTCTGATCCATGCTTCAATGCACACACATATCCCATCCATTTTAATAGTTTACTGTACATACATACATTTCACGAACCCCACACCAAGTGCTTGAGGATAGAATTACAGTAGCCATTTCACTATTGTTAGGAAACATTCAAAAATGGGTTCCGTAGAAATATAGTTGAGTAGCAAAATAACAGCCTATGTATGCATGCTCAAAGTTTGAAGCAAAACACAAATATTTTCCTGCCAGTTCCTTTTACAAATCCACATACAGAAGTCATGTGTCTTATTTGTCCGGAAAATCGTTTCACGGTATATTTTTCTTACAGTTCTGTACTCACCTTATTAGTACATCTACGGATCTACCTTGAACGTAGTTCAACTTCGTAGTACATTTTTTTATAACTATGTACTTATGTTATTGCAAGGATCAGTAGAAAATCTGAAACATGTTTATTATGACACAGAGTTGGAAAAACAATGGAGGTACCTGCAAGGCACAAAAGAAGTGCAGTGACAGTTCCACGCTAAGCTCCACTAGTAGCTACTGTTCTCGGCATACGGCCAGCTCGCACTCGCAGCAGCAGCAGCATCGGCATGGCCACCACGGCGCCTCAAGTCATGGTGCTTCCGCTCCCGGCGCAGGGCCACGTGACCCCGCTCATGGAGCTGTCACACCGCCTCGTCGAGCATGGCATCGAGGTCACCTTCGTCTGCACTGAGCCTGTCCTCGGCGCCCTGCGACAGACCACTGCGCATGACGTCGGCGGGATCCACCTTGTCGCAATCCCGGACGGCCTGGCCGACGGCGATGATCGCAGGGACCTCCGCAAGGTCCTCGAGGCGCTCTCCGGTGGGTGCCGGGCTATGTGGAGGAGCTCATGCGAGAGACGAAGGTGAGGTGGCTCGTCGCCGACACCAATATGGGGGCCTTGTGCTTCGAGGTTGCCAAGAAGCTCGGCGTCAGAGTCGCCTCTTTCTTCCCAGCGTCTGCCGCGTGCCTTGGGACGCTGTTCAGTTTCCCCGGCTCATAGAGGACGGATTTTCGACGACAAGGGTATGAAATCAAATTTCCTGATCTTCATCTTCAGGCATCCATGCATATGGAGAAAGGTTGCGTATTTTTCTCTGAAGAAGCACTGCAGATGATAGTTAGTTTTTTAGAAGATCGCAGCTAAGAGGATAATTTTAATATACAAATGCAGGCTTCCCGAAACGACAAGGGGCATTCGAGCTGGCCCCGAGGATGCCGCCGATCTACACGTCGCACATGGTGTGGAGCGTCGACGGTGGCCTGGAGGTGCAGCATGCGGCCTTCCAGCTGGTGTGCCGGAACAACCAGGCGAGCAGCCTTGCCGAGATTGTCGTGTGCAACTCGTTCCTCGAAGCGGAGGCACAGCGTTCGAGCTGTTTCCCGACATACTGCCCATCGGCCCGCTCTTCACCGATGGGGAAAACCCGTCGGGCAGTTCCTGCCGGACGAGCGGTGCCTTGGCTGGCTCGACGGACATCCCGACAGCTCCGTGGTGTATGTGGCATTTGGCAGCTCCACCATCTTTGACACCCGCCAGTTCCGGGAGCTCTCGGAGGGGCTGGAGCTCAGCGGACGACCCTTCCTGTGGGTGGTGCGTCTGGACTTCACGTCTGGCGCCGGTGTGAACAAGGCGTGGTTCGACGAGTTCGAGCGCCGCGTCGCCGGCAGGGCATGGTCGTGAGCTGGTTCTCTCAGCAGCAGGTCCTGGCGCACCGGGCCGTGGCGTGCTTCGTGTCGCACTGTGGGTGGAACTCCACGATGGAAGGTGTGAGGAACAGGGTGCCGTTGCTGTGCTGGTCCGGACTGAGAGTCGACCAGTACGCCAACCGGAGCTACATCTGCGATGTCTGGAGGACCGGCCTGGCCGTGTCGCCCGGTGAAGACAGCATCGTGACCAAGGAGGAGGTGAGCGCCAGGGTGGAGCAGATCATGGGTGACCATGGGATCGCAGAGAGGGCGCGGATGCTGGGGGATGCAGCTGGAAGTAGCCTCAGTGAGGGCGGCTCGTCGTATCAGAACTTCAACAGGTTCGTTAGCCTCCTAAGGGAGTGAGCTGCATTCTAAATTTGCACGATGTGCTGGGTATGTGTTGTGTTCTTTGTGCAGAGACATGAGGTGAATTACTATGCCTTTAATTGTTAACATTTTAACAATTTCATGGCTAGCTTCTGGTTTTTTTACCTGTATCGATCAGCCAATTTTTTTCTTTAGGTAAGCTAATTAGTCACTTAATACTCGCTCCGTTCCTGAACTCGGCTCACTCTGGTTTCATTGAATAAATGGAACTGGGGCTCCCTTGTAGGGGTCCTTTTGATCTAAAAAAAACTCGCTCCGTTCCGAAATTAGTGTTGTGGTGTTAGTTCAAACTTGAACTAAAACCCACGGCAGTTTGAACTAAAACCAAGATACTTATTTCGAAACGGAGGGAATAGCTAATTGGCCAGAAATTTTGGTGACCCTTGCTCATGCTTGGACACTTGGGTCGCTTAATTGATACTAATAAATACATACATCACAACACTTCTCGTAATTTCGAATTCAAGAGAACTCAAAAGTGCACAACAAACTAATTACACCTTCTGGTTTGGACAAAATGAACGATACAACTCAACGTTACAACAAATGGATTGAAGCAGAGCAGCAGCGTCGCCGTCGCCAGAGCCAGAACTTCTTCAGTCTTCACCATCTCAGGTTGTCTAAATCTCATGTGCAATTTTGACTTTAGCACGAATCATCATGCAAATCTAACGGCTAAGAAGTCGACTAAAGAATTAAGTAAATCTCAATTAGTTTGACACAACTGCAAACCATGTACAACTCTTGGCCATCACGAATCACGATACAAAATTCAACGCCAAAGGTGATTGAGATATACTACTTAATTCTCATGCGAAGAATTAGCAAAACCGTTTTCGTATAGTTCAGAAAATATTACGGGTCTCAAAATCCAATGTGGCGACTAATAATTAGCAAAACCTTTTCTTTAATTAAACTCAAACACTTCGCACTCGTTTTACAATTTCAATCCCATAACAAACGTCAGTATACGTCTGCTTAACTAACATGCTGAGCTCATTGTTATTCTAGATTCCACGTCTCAAAGGAGGAGATTGCATGCATTCGATTCGTTGCTCATGCATGCATGGGGTTTTACACATACCCACCATTGACCCTGATCACCTGGCCGTTGATCCACCCGGCGGCGTCGCTACAGAGGAAGCCGACCACGGGCGCCACGTCCGTCGGCTCGCCGATGCGCTTCATGGGGCACTCGCTGGCAACAGCCTTCACGCGCTCCTCGGACTTCCCAGCGTAAAACATCGGCGTGGCCACCGGCCCCGGCGCTACGCTGTTCGCCGTGATGCCCGTACCCGCCAGCTCCTTGGTCAGCACCTTGGTCATCGCCTCCACGGCCGCCTTCGTCGCCACGTACGCGCCGTACCCTGGCCGGAGCGACGCGACGTTGGAGGACGAGAACGTGACTATCCTCCCTCGGCCGCCGCGCACCAGGCGCCGCGCCGCCTCCCGGCAGCACAGGAACGCGCCGCGCGCGTTCACCGCGAAGGCGCGGTCCCACTGCTCAGGCTCCGTGTCCGCGATCGCCGGGTACGCCGCGTCCTGCACCCCCGCGGCGGCCACCACGATGTGGAGCTCCCCGCCGAACGCCGCCTGCGCCGCGCCGAATAGGCGCGCCACCTGAGCGGGGTCGACACGTCGGCGCACACCGCGACGCGGCGCCGTTCAGGGACGCGACGAGCTGCTCCGCGGGCGCCGGGTCGCCGATGTAGCCGACCACGACGTGGGCGCCGAGGGAGGCGAGGTGCGAGCTGACGGCGGCGCCGATGCCGCCCGCTCCACGGTCACGATGGCCACTCGGCCGTGAAGCGGCAGCGGCTGGTGGCCGGCAGATGCCAGGAGCGGCGGAGAGACATCTACTGCATGTGGAGTGCTCATTGGAGTTGAGATTTAGACGGAACACCGGCAAGTGAAGAAACCCCGGTATCCCGATTCCCGATTATAAACACGCGATCTGTGCTTACTAGACCTTCATGCAATTTTTGTTCCCTATAGACATAGTGCATGCATAGAGTAATAATTGTACTGTGAAGCAATGAGCTTCGGCGAAAGGACTAACTTACGGTTAGCTCTGGGACTGGGAGTGATGGACATCTGCCTGCACCTACGGTGGGAAGTGAGGCATGTGCAATTAGAGGACAGTAGGAGTAGGACGAGTTGTACCACAGCGAGCCAGTGGTACCGCTACCAACAGTAGTACGCAGATCTCACGTGAACTTCGGTCCTTATTTTCGAAAAGGGAGCTCAAGCCCGACTCTAAATCGAAACGATGCACACAAATCTTAGGTGAAGTTCGGTCTTTGAGTGGTTGAATAGTTTTCAGCAGCCCCAAATATGGTCGGCACCACCCTTCCGGCCACTCACAGCTCGCCTCCCCCACCGGCAACACCCAAATTGTCCGGCCCTTTTTTCAGATTTGATTGCAACAAAACGCAACGAATAGGCTACTAAATATACATAGATCCGGTTAACAATGGCTCAGACAACATAGTCTCCGCCACCAAATGTCTCGACCAACATCAAGGCGGTCACAAAATGGCTCGGTCAACATCCCGGCCAGCAAATGTCTCGGCCATCATCAAGGCCGGCCACCAAATGTCTCTACAACATCAAGACAGCGATCCTCCCAGAATTTAACCTTTCTCCCACTGCCAATTTCATTGGTACCCTTTTTTGCTGCTTGGGTAACCCAAATGACTCCTTTCCAAAAAAGGGAGGCACCAATGATGCGACGGCTAAAAATATTAGGATCATTGATCATATACTTATGATTAATAATTTGTGCTCACAACTTTTGCTCATCTAATTGATATCTCTTTACCGAAGAGTCTAGGAGACATAAATTGAGATCATCAAGGTTAGGAATCCCTAGTCCACCATATTCTTTTTTCTGTGAGACAGCCCTAGTTAGCCAAATGATATATAAAATGTCCTTCATAATTATCCCAGAGGCAATGAGCCACTTAACAACTAATCAAGGATGTGGCCCACTTTGAACTTGATCACATTGATCATAAGGTAGATAGGAATGCTAGCTAGAACACTTCTAACTAGTTCTAACTTAGCATCTTGAGAGAGTAGCCTTGTAAGGCGGTCTTAGGCAAACTAGGCTATACGACAACCTCTCGCCGTGCCAGTAGCACATAAACCGGATTGTCTCTGTGCTCCAAACGAGTATGGGGACATGTGGGTAGGGTTGTAAGGCGGCACCCGAATCCATCCCAGTTCAAGTGAAAATAGGCTTCAAACCATGAACAATTTTTTGAATTGCATAAATATTTTACAATTTCGAATACTCCCTCCTATCCGGTATAATGTTACGAGTTGTACTAGCAAATTGTATGTTCCCAGTTCATTTATGACGTTTAAAACGGATCGGAGGCAGTATTTTTTATATCATATATACATGAAATAAGAAATAAAAAAATAAAACTGAAAAGAAAACAGGAAATAAAAAAGAAAAGAAAGAAAACGAAAACAATAACCTAACCTGGGCCAGCCCAGCACAGTCCGCGCGTGGTCGTCGGCACGCGAGGTAGGAGGTCCCGGCCCAAACCACTGAATCGTGAATACAGAAGGATTAAGTATATTTTTCACCCCAAATGTCACTATGGACAACATTCACCTCAAGTTGAAACCGGATGATTTCAACACTCAAATGTGCAATACGGATAAATCACCCCCTAAGCTGATTTTGGACAGTTTTGGTGGTTTCGTGGGATGATGTGGCGCTGACTTGGCGATGACGTGTTGTCGGCAGTTAGTGAGGTAGATAACGGCCGTTTGTGTCTGAGCGTGGGCCCGCCTGTCATATTCTCTTTGTGTGGCAGTTAAAATATATTGTCAGTTTGTGTCAGAAAAAATACTGTCAGTAACGGCGTCCTGACGACTATCAGTACACGCACAGAATAAATCCCAATAACTCGCATTTACACGTCGTGCCGGCTGCCGTCACCGCTGAAGCGCGGCCATGGGGCAGTCGTTGATGACGTGAAACACACGTTCGTTGGGAGACCCCAAGAGGAAGGTATGATGTAGTCAGCAGCAAGTTTTCCCTCAGAAAGAAACCAAGGTTATCGAACCAGTAGGAGCAGCAACTCTTCAGAAGGTTGTCAACGGCGCCAGAAAAATAGCTGTCGCAGGGAGTCTGGACTGTTGACGTGGAATCTGCACACAACACAATCAAACTACTTTGCCCCAACGAAACAGTGAGGTTGTCAATCTCACTGGCTTGCTGAAAACAAAGGATTAAACGTATGGTGTGGAAAATGAGTATTAAATTGCAGAGAATGAAAAAGGAACAGTTTGCAGTTTGTGGTTGTTTAATCAGTGTAAAAGAATGGACCGGGGTCCACAGTTCACTAGTGGTGTCTCTCCATAAAAGATAACTAACATGTTGGGTGAACAAATTACAGCTGGGCAATTGACGAATAGTGAGCGCATGACAATGCATATACATGACATGTTGACTACTATGATATTTAATTGGGCATTACGACATAATACATAGATCGTTATCCAACAGCATCTATGACTAATAATCCACCGCCGGGTTGTCATCCGAGTCCCCCGTTGGTATTAAGTTGCAAGCAACGGATAATTGCATTAAGTAAAGTGCGTAATGTAAACAAACACATATGTCCGTGGACATAGCATCGTTAGGTTATCCCTAGTGGCAACAGCACATCCACAACCTTAGAACTTTCTGTCACTGTCCCAGGTTAAACGGAGACATGAACCCACTATCTAGCATAAATACTCTCTCTTGGAGTTACAAGCATCTACTTGGCCAAAGCATCTACGAGTAACGGAAAGCATGCAAGATCTTAAATAACATATAAGATAGATTGATAATCAACTTGACATAATATTCAATATTCATCGGATCCCAGCAAACACAACATGTAGCATTACAATAATATGATCTTGATCATGTAGGGCAGCTCACAAGATCTAAACATGATGGCACAAAGTGGAGAGACAACCATCTAGCTACTGCTATGGACCCGTAGTCCAAGGATGAACTACTCACGCATCACTCCGGAGGCAGGCATGGCGATGTAGAAGCCTCCGGTGACGATTCCCCTCTCCGGCAGGGTGCCGGGAAGAGGTTCTGAACCCTCCCGAGCTAGGGTTGACGACGGCGGCGTCTCTGGAACTTTTCGTGGATATTTGCTCAGGTACTTAGGGTTTTCGCGTCGGGGGGAATAAGTAGGCGAAAGGGCGGCGGCTGCGGACCCCCGAGGGGCCCACACCACCCAGGGCGCGGCAGAGGGGGCCCGCGCCCTGGTGGCGTGTGGCCCCTGGTGGCCCTCCTCTGCTGCTCCTTCGCTCCGTCAGGCGTGTTCTGGAAAAATAGGCCCCCGTGTAGTTTCGTCCAATTCCGAGAATATTTCCAGACTAGCTTTTCTGGAATACAAAAACAGCAGAAAACAGGAACTGGCACTTCGGCATCTTGTTAATAGGTTAGTCCCAAAAAATGTATAAAAGTGATATAAAGTAGATGCAAAACATGTAGCAATTGGTATAAAACAAGCATGGAACATCAAAAATTATAGATACGTTTGAGACGTATCAGCATCCCCAAGCTTAGTTCCTACTCGTCCTCGAGTAGGTAAACGATAAAAACAAATAATTTTTGAGGTGACATGCTAATCTTGATCATATAATATTGCAAGGCACATGTAAATGAATGAAGTGATCCAAGTCAATGGTCTATAATTTGCTACCAAATAGATAATGAGTAAACAATGAATCACACAAGCTAAACGTTTTCATGAATAGTACTTTCGAGACAAGCATCAAACAGTTTTGCATAAGTGTTAACTCATAAAGCAATAGTTTCTAACAAAAGGTATTTAATCAACACAAAGGAAGAATTTAGTTTCAGCATTTGCTTCAACTTTCAACATATTTATCTCATGGATATTGTCAACACAAAGTAGTATAACAAGTCCAATACATTGCATATAACGCATGTTGTAACAAAGTTGACACTAGTGTTTGCTTGTGGAAGACAGAAAGAATAGGAAAACTGACTCAACATAAAAGTAAAAGAAAGGCCCTTCGCAGAGGGAAGCAGGGATTAAATCATGTGCTAGAGCTTTTAGGTTTTTGAAAGCATATAGAGATTGCATAAAATATTTGATACTCCTCCCAACCTTGCTAACACAAGCCATGGCTAACCGAATCCTCGGGTGCCTTCCATCAATCACATACCATGGAGGAGTATCTATTTTTGAGAGGTGTTTGTTAATTGTCAACG
Organism: Poa pratensis; assembly: GCA_947311845.1. Lineage (NCBI taxonomy): Eukaryota > Viridiplantae > Streptophyta > Magnoliopsida > Poales > Poaceae > Poa > Poa pratensis. The sequence continues at coordinate 19,030,764 of CAMZMU010000122.1, forward strand.
AATGGTAGCGGGTGAGAACAGTATTCTACCTGTCGAACGGACTTTTAAGAGCGGCTCCCATGAAGGACGTTATTTCTACCAGCAAGGCAGATCATCCCTCTTTCTCTTTGGTTTACACACATTCAGGTATTTCACTGTTTGTCATTGCTTACTGATGAATCAGGGCAAAAGTGTGAAGAGAATTAATTGGTTAAAGTTGTAATTAATTGGGACTGGGCACCCCGTTGCCAGCTCTTTTTGCAAGTTATTGGATAAGCGGATGTATATGCCACTAGTCCAGGTGTAAAAGTCCACTCGACAAATAGAATAAAGAATAACCACACTAATTCCTCATGAGCTAGTAAACATTGACACAAAAAGGGAATAATAACATTTTGAATAATTTAAAGGTAGCACATGAAAAATTTACTTGGAGTGGCAAGGAAATACCACATATAGGTAGTTATGGTGGACACAAATGGCATGGATTTTGGCTCAAGGATTTGGATGCACGAGAAGCATTCCCTCTCAGTACAGAGTTTAGGCTAGCAAGGTTATGTAAGCAAACAAGAATATCAACCCGTACACCAAGTTTTATATGACAAACATATTGCAAACGTTATAAGACTTCATACCGTCTTCCTTGTTAACCAAACCCTGTTATTAGAAAATATCTAGACCTTAGAGTACCACCGATGCAAACCAAATTTTCAACAAGCTTTACGGTAGTTCTTCACTAATAGGCTTAACTCATGTGATGCACAATTTAATCATGATCTACTTGTTAACTCAAAACAATTGACAAGCATCAAGTTATCCATTTTAGTGATCTACAAGATTAAGCAAGTTTTTCCTTATACCAATTACCACATGCAACATTTTCTGAACCAACCAAACACCAATCAATTTATTTCATCAACTCTCCAAACAAATATAAGTGAAGCAAGAGAGTACTTTCTACAAAAGAAAGCTAATAGCTCTGACAAGAGATACATGAAAACAAGAGCTAAAAGCTGAACAGCGCTAGATATGAATACTCAACAAATATAAGTGAAGAATAGGAGTATTCTCATGAAAAAGCGGAGCGTGTCTCTCTCCCAATCAAGAATGCTAGGGTCCAGTCAAGCTTTATTGAAAATAAAATGCAATACTGAAAATAAAAAGCACACAGACGCTCCAAGAAAAGCACATATGATGTGAAAGAATTAAAATATAGTTTCACTAGAGATGACCTGATAATTTTGACGATGAAGAAGGGGATGCCTTGGGCATCCCCAAGCTTAGACGCTTGAGTCTTCTTGAAATATGCTGGGGAGATCCATGGGAGCCTCCCCAAGCTTAAGCTCTTCACTCTTCTTGATCCTATTATATCATCCTTCTCTCTTGACCCTTGAAAACTTCCGTCACACCAAACTCAAAGTAGATCTCATTAGAGGGTTAGTGCATAATCAAAAATTCACATGTTCTGTAAAGACGCAATATGATTTGTTACTTTAAACATTAGCTACAGCCACTGATGTTATGTGAAGCTCTTCCACCCAAAAAAGAATTTCACTCAACACTAGTAAAAGAGAGAATGCAAAAATAAAAAGGCATAATCTGTCTAAAACAGAACAGTCCGCAAAGACGAATTTTTTCGAGGCACTTACGACGCTCAGATCGAGAAACTCTGAACTAATGAAAGTTTCAGACATTCATAAAGATTACGCACAAAAATTTCAGATTTTTAACAATCTGGTGATTTTAGGAATTTCGTACAGTGAACAGCAAAAATCTGTTTCTGCGCAGCAATCAAAATTAAGCATCATCTTATCATTAGAGGCTACTCTTGGCACAACAATGCGAGAAAATAAAGATACAAAGGAGTTGCTACAGAAGTAAACAAACTCCTTGACTCAATAAAAGAAAAATTGCAGAAAAATAAAATGGGTTGCCTCCCATAAGCGCTTTTCTTTAACGCCTTTTAGCTAGGCACAAAGCATGCATCAAGTATTACCAAAGACATTGAAATCTCCAACCTTTCGGTGGGATCGTCCTTCTTAATTGGAAAGAAGAACCTTCGATTAATAGGGGTATTGAATTTCATAAACCCATACTTTGCATTAATAAATACTCCATTGTTCTTTAAAAAGGGTCTTCCAAGGACAATATTACCAGGAGATTTTGCAAGAATCATAAAATTAACAGGGACAGTCTTATTCTGAATAGTAACCTTAACATCGTTAATAATCCCTATACTTTTTATGATTGTTCCATCCGCATGAAAATGAAAAACAGGGTAACTAACCATATTATCATATTTTAATAAATCATAAACCATTTTTGGCATGATGGACATTGTAGAACCAAGATCACAGTAGGCACGGAACTTTTCATTACCAATATTAATCTCAATGAATGGTTCCCAATCATTTTTTAACTCAACTAAAGGTTGTTCTTTAGATTATGGCTCAGAGTTAAATCATCAATTGACTTTTCTATTTTATCTAGCTTAGAGAATATCCCAGTTTCATCCACTAGTGGAAAAATTGCCAAACCACTCAAAATATTATGAGCTTTCATTGAATCAATCTCAGAAAAGGTTTCCCCTACCATGGTATCTAGAGCAAGTTGATAACAGAAAATAAACCATGGTAGAAATTTTTATAAGAACTCTCAAGTCCATCTTAGGTTGCACCTTCTTGTGCAATTCCAAAATTCTCGCCCAGGCATTCCTAAAGGATTCCCCACCTTCCTGCCTAAAAGTAATAATTTCTCCCACAGGTGGCACTACGGAAAAAGGAGCAGAGCTAGACATGATGACTAACAGAAAACAAAACTGAAAATAAACTAAATGCAAGTAACTAATTTTTTTGTGTTTTTGATAATTGAAAGCAAACAAGATAAAATAAAATAAACTAAGCAAGACAAAAACAAAGTAAAGAGATTGGAAGCGTGAAACTCCCCTTGCAGAAGACTGCTGTCTCCCCGGCAACGGCGCCAGAAAAATAGGCGTGAGAGGAGATAGGAGTCTGCTGAAGAAGTGCTTCACTCCCGGCAACGGCGCCAGAAAAATAGCTTGATGACGTGAAACACACGTTCGTTGGGAGACCCCAAGAGGAAGGTATGATGTAGTCAGCAGCAAGTTTTCCCTCAGAAAGAAACCAAGGTTATCGAACCAGTAGGAGCAGCAACTCTTCAGAAGGTTGTCAACGGCGCCAGAAAAATAGCTGTCGCAGGGAGTCTGGACTGTTGACGTGGAATCTGCACACAACACAATCAAACTACTTTGCCCCAACGAAACAGTGAGGTTGTCAATCTCACTGGCTTGCTGAAAACAAAGGATTAAACGTATGGTGTGGAAAATGAGTATTAAATTGCAGAGAATGAAAAAGGAACAGTTTGCAGTTTGTGGTTGTTTAATCAGTGTAAAAGAATGGACCGGGGTCCACAGTTCACTAGTGGTGTCTCTCCATAAAAGATAACTAACATGTTGGGTGAACAAATTACAGCTGGGCAATTGACGAATAGTGAGCGCATGACAATGCATATACATGACATGTTGACTACTATGATATTTAATTGGGCATTACGACATAATACATAGATCGTTATCCAACAGCATCTATGACTAATAATCCACCGCCGGGTTGTCATCCGAGTCCCCCGTTGGTATTAAGTTGCAAGCAACGGATAATTGCATTAAGTAAAGTGCGTAATGTAAACAAACACATATGTCCGTGGACATAGCATCGTTAGGTTATCCCTAGTGGCAACAGCACATCCACAACCTTAGAACTTTCTGTCACTGTCCCAGGTTAAACGGAGACATGAACCCACTATCTAGCATAAATACTCTCTCTTGGAGTTACAAGCATCTACTTGGCCAAAGCATCTACGAGTAACGGAAAGCATGCAAGATCTTAAATAACATATAAGATAGATTGATAATCAACTTGACATAATATTCAATATTCATCGGATCCCAGCAAACACAACATGTAGCATTACAATAATATGATCTTGATCATGTAGGGCAGCTCACAAGATCTAAACATGATGGCACAAAGTGGAGAGACAACCATCTAGCTACTGCTATGGACCCGTAGTCCAAGGATGAACTACTCACGCATCACTCCGGAGGCAGGCATGGCGATGTAGAAGCCTCCGGTGACGATTCCCCTCTCCGGCAGGGTGCCGGGAAGAGGTTCTGAACCCTCCCGAGCTAGGGTTGACGACGGCGGCGTCTCTGGAACTTTTCGTGGATATTTGCTCAGGTACTTAGGGTTTTCGCGTCGGGGGGAATAAGTAGGCGAAAGGGCGGCGGCTGCGGACCCCCGAGGGGCCCACACCACCCAGGGCGCGGCAGAGGGGGGCCCGCGCCCTGGTGGCGTGGGGCCTCCTGGTGGCCCTCCTCTGCTGCTCCTTCGCTCCGTCAGGCGTGTTCTGGAAAAATAGGCCCCCGTGTAGTTTCGTCCAATTCCGAGAATATTTCCAGACTAGCTTTTCTGGAATACAAAAACAGCAGAAAACAGGAACTGGCACTTCGGCATCTTGTTAATAGGTTAGTCCCAAAAAATGTATAAAAGTGATATAAAGTAGATGCAAAACATGTAGCAATTGGTATAAAACAAGCATGGAATATCAAAAATTATAGATACGTTTGAGACGTATCAGTCGTCTCCAAAGGACCCGGTGTTGGAACTCGGCGGCGGCGTAGTACGCGACCTTCTCTTGCACCGACACCGGCCTGTTGATCATCACGATTGGGTGTACCCGGCGTGCCGAACTTGGTTTTGACCGGGCGCTGATGGCGCCGTCCACGTCCTGTACCTCCTGGACGTCGCGTCCCTCGCTGCGCGCCGGGTTGACGATCTGCACGAGCACGGCCTTGCTTCGGAGCTCAGGGTGCTCCACCAGCAGCTGCTCCATCCCAGAAACTTGAGCCCGATTCATTTGAAGAGATCAACGTCGCCTACGCCCAGCACCAGGGGCTGCCCCTTGTACGCCCCGGCCACTGGCGCACCACATCGCCTGTCTCCGCGCGCGGACATAACCGACCTGAGCTGGCCCTCAAGGAGAGGGGAGGATCAATCTCTCGTGTTTCTTCAATTGATCCAATGTCTCGTGTTGCTTCAATCAATCTGTCGTGTTGCTTCAATCAATCGAATCAATCTCTCGTGTTCAATCGATCCATCTCTCATGTTGCTTCAATCAATACCTGCTCGTTCCATTCGGTTCTCGTAATGGATCTGAAATTGCATCTTGCAGATGATCACGGAGGCAATAGCGGCCCTCAAGGAGAGGGGCGGATCGAGATTTGTGGCGATCTCGAAGGACGTCGAGACCATGTACGGCGCCAAGCTGCCTGCCAACTTCCGGAAGCTGCTCTCTGGCGTCGTCGCCAGCTGATCAAGCTGCCCGCTCCGGTCGCCGCCGCGAAGCCCAAGGCAGCCAAGCCGGCAAAGAAGGCAGCTACGGCCGCCAAGCCAAGGCATCCCCGAAGGCCAAGTCGAAGAACAAGACCGCCGCTGCCAAGCCCAAGGCAGCCGTTGAGGAGGCCGCGGGCCGGAGGGAGCACCTCGTCGGCGGCGTGCCGGCCGACGGAGGTAGAACGGCGGCGGCGGCGTCTGTCTGGAGGTAGAAATGTTGGTGGGGCCGCTAGTCAGTAACGGAGTTAACGGCAGGCCACGTCACCGCCACGTCGCCGAACAGTTGGAATATACAAACCGCTCAAATTGACACAAAACCGCTCAAATTCTTCCAAAACCACTAGCAGGGGGTGATTTATCCGGTATTGCACATTTGAGGGTTGGAAGTATCCCAATTTTTTGTTCAGGATGAATTGTGTCCAATGTGATAGATTTGGGTTGAAAACTATACTTAATCCAATACAGAATGCTCTGGAAGCCCGCCTCTTCAACGTGGCCTTCCTCGTGGGCCACGCGAGGCACACCCTACAACGGGCCGGCCTCGCTGCGTAACACGTCGCGAGCCCACCTCTGCCGTCCCTCTCCTCCATTTCACCTCCGACGCCGACCTCTCCGACCTCGCCGCGAGAACAACGTCCCGGATGTCGGAGCCCGTCGAAGCCCCGTCGCCGCGGGAGACGCCGCCGCCCTCACGGCCCTACTGACCACTCCGGCCGCTTCCACTGCGGCGTGCCCGCGTCCCCTCCGACGACGGGTCCTTGATCAGCCCCCCTCCCGCTTCCGTTTCTGTACGGCCCCGCTCCTCCTCCTCTCGTTCCCTCTCAACATCCCTCCAACCCAATTCACTGCCTGCATCACCTGGTTTGCTTGTCGTTGTCTGAATTCTGGGTCTGCCTGCTCATACGGATCCTTCAATTGTTTGGAAAAAATTCCGGGCCTTTTAAAGTTTCTTCTTTTTGCTCATTTAAATTCAGTTGAAGTAGGGTTTTTTCCTTTTCCCAGCTAATCCGTAGGATAAATAGTAAATTTGCGCTAGTTTGCTAGTGCTTTACAAGGAATTTCCCCTTTTCTTATTGTTCGCCCAGTGTTGGATTACTGGATTTATCAGCGCGGTGGTGTGCATATAACTATATTGCACTGAAACATTGGCAATTTGGCACCTTTAATCTGGAAAAAAAAAATTCTGCAAGTAATTTTGTTTGACGGGTTATTTTTGGTTATAGATTATGTTCCATATCAAATATTTTCTGCCAAGTGCATGACTATTCCACTGTTTACAAGAAACTGAAATCTAACCAAGTTGCTACAGACCTCTTGTCCTCTGATGAAGATTGCTTCTGATGCAGATGTTGTTTTACCAAAGATTGAATCAGGTGGTCTGTAAGATACATTATTGTACAGGAAGAATTCATACTTCATAATGTCAATAGCTTGTGTTCTCTACTTTTATTGCCAGGATTTATGTACTGGGATAATCTATGGCCTCTTTCAGAAGCATAGTCAGAATGCCCATAAGTTGTATTCTCTACTCCTGTATACTGATTTACATATCAAAAGATGCACAGACTAGCACTTGATTACTTTATTGCGTGCCTCTTTGGAGAATGCATTCACCCTATGATGATGCTTGTATCTGAACCATTTCAGTATCTAGTCGTTTGAGTTGTGCTCTGATGAAGTCCTATTCTGTTTGCAAAGTATGCTGATTAATACTTTCTGATGCATCTGTGTACTCCATACTAAGTAAAGGAAGAATTGTAAATTGTGCATCATATTACGATCACCCATTTCCATGTTTATTTGTTTTCTATTAGGAACTAAAGCATCCATGGATCCACTGCAAAAGTCCAATGCTTTGTGTCTGAAGCGCAAGGCCATTGATGGTTCCTTACCCAAAAACTTCAAGTCTCATCGTGTTGAAAAGGAGAATGCATCTTCTATGCCTGCTCACTGTTGTCACAGTCAACCTAATCTGGCCAATGATTGTGTTAATTACCTGAAAAGTGGAGTGCCAACTCGCGTTGTGTTCTGCAAACAAGGTTCATGGTGTGATTTTCCTGACAAAGTAGTGAAATCCATTGTTGATGCATTCAAAGAAGACAAATCTAGTGTCGTTGTTGTGATGGATGACCAGCCTCTTCTGGTTGATTTCTTATCAATGACCCTGGTGAACCTAAAAACAAGAAAACAGCGATCTGTTGCATGGCTTGATGGGACTAACAAGTGGTCTCTTCCGTCTTCATTCTTTGATGAGGAAGTTGATGAATCCACGGCATTGGCCACGGGTGCTGTTAAAGGTGGTGCACAAGGTTTTGCAGGGGGTAATGTCATGAAGTCTCCATCTGATTCTGTGAAACAAGTTATGCTTGAAGCCAGCCCTCCAGCTGTACAGAATTCTCATGCTTTAGATATATTACGCAAGAAGATTGTACATGTTGAAAGAGGTAGCGAAAGCTTTATGTTTGTTCAGAACCTTTTCCTCTCTGGTATGGGTTCATTTGCAGGGCCTAACGACGTTCTTCATATTCATCGGTACTCTCCAAAGGATATCACTGCACAGCGTAGACTTGAAGCTTTTGAAAGACAGATGATGCTGACAGGAGAGAAGTCTGGCAATGCAATTGCAAGATATGTATGGCTTGGATCTGGAAAGCAAGATATTGTCAGTGTTATAACTAATGGTTTTCTTAGCACAGATAAAATCACTCATGAGACTGGAATAGGTGCTGGCATTTACCTGTCACCCGAAAACCGTGCCTTCACCAGGTTGTGTTTCATTTTTTAGTGTTGATGTTCTGCTTTAGTTACACATTGGTGGAGAGTGCATAACATTTCATCATTTTGCAGTGTTGGTTTTTGTGATGTTGACGAAAAAGGGGTACAGTATATGCTGCTGTGCCGAGCTATATTGGGCAACACAGGAGTTATCAAACCAGGATCACAGGAGGAGTTTCTACGCATATACGATTCTGGCATTGATAATTACTCAAACCCAAACTATTATGTGATGCGGCCATCACATCTTGGCACTCGTATTTCTTTGGAATATCTTATAAGTTTCAGGCTTGCTCCAAAAGTGCAAGGTAACATTAGGCGTTTAGTGTTCTGATCATGTATACTTACATGAGCTAAATTAGTGATCCACTTTTACTGAACTTATTTTTCAGAGTATTTGCTTAGCTTGAAGGGCTTATGGTTGCGCCCACCTCCAAAAGAAGTGAACGTCGATCTTTCTATTCTTCAACCTGTGAGTCGCCTTAAACTCTTATCATGGTACTTTCCAACAGGAGCTACAGGGTACAAGCATGTTATGCACTTCGATATATTTTTGAGTTTTAGCAATTTCCTAGAGAATGATATCAAAATTTCACTTTACCACTACTGCTCTTTCTGACTTTCTGTGTTTAAAGAACACTTATAGTACTATAATAAACTAATAGTTCGCTCACTGCTCTGACATCTATGACCTATGTAGGTACTGTGCCAAACTGATGAAGGGCCAACCTCTCCATGGATCTCATTCAGAGTTCTCTTTGAGACAATTCAAGACAATATATCCTTTGTAGAAAGGGAATTGCTTTATCGCCACTATGAGGAGTTGAAGGTACTGCTCTCTCGGCATTTTTTCATTTCCTTTGTCGATCATCATCGAATATTGCAGTAAGTTGGCTTCTGGGTGCTCATTAAACCATTTTTATTGCACAGGAAAATAAGATTACTCGTGATGAAATGGTCAAGAAAATGATAATAATAGTTGGGGAGGAATTACTTCTGGATTCCTTGACGAAACTTAAGTACAGCGTAAGTTACTCTGGGAGTATACTGTATGTAAGTATACATTTGATGATCACCATACTAAGAGTGTATTCTGCAAGATGTCTACCTGCCCACAAAAAGTGGACAAATTTGAGAGCCAAAAGTGTGGTAACATTTTTTTTTGCGAATGAAAGAACATCAAAATAAGACTATGACCCGTAATTCCTGGGGCTAACAAAGGGCGGAAAGCCTTTAGAGGTTCATGCCCATTATTTTTGTGAATAAAAGAACATCAAATTTTACTTTGTAGTATTAATTATTCATAGGGTATTAATGGTCTCATAAAGTCTGAAATATTAGCTGTTGCTGTACTCTTATTAGCTTTTTTGTACAGTACTATTACTATCTCTGTTTGAACATTTGACTGTCGGAATTTGTTCTTGGACAACAATTATCCACCAATATTTGGTTTATGTTGCACAAAATAGAAACCAGTTTCTTGTCATTATAGTTTTGTAACCATTAACAAAATATTGTATGAAAAAGTTTACGATCGAAGCTCAAATATGGGCAGCGAAACTACATCCTTATGTTTTGAAACGAGGAGAGTATGTACCGTTTGACAAAGTAAGCATAGTTTCATGATTTTAGGCCAAAGTGAAAATTAAATATTTTAGTCATTGCAGAATTTCCACTCTCTGCCCTTCAATTGTGTCAAACAGGTTGCAGTATGTCACCCTGTAGTCTGTATATATGATTGCCATTTATCTAAATTCTTTTATATTTAGTGCTTCCTTGTCTGTGCATGTTGTTGTCTTGGGAAAATATTGTGAAATGAGGCTAAATACAACATATCTGTCCATGCATGTTTTTGTTCTAACTTCTGCCTTCCTATTGCAGCCATCACTATGGTACAACTCTCCTGCAAAAATGGCCAGTTCTCCTGCAAGTATAATACCGGAATCTGTGTGGATAGGAAATACAGATGTTGAACCTGCAACTCCTAGTCATGATGGTCCAGCACCAAGTGCACCGCGTGAGAAATCTGAACATGCGGATTCCACATGTGGTTGTACTCCTACGACAAATGTGGCGCACAAACAACATTCACCCACCCCAAGTATGTGTTCTGAAAGCTCTTCATCCCGCTGTACTACCAGTAAATATCCTCTTGCACCAATGGTGCCACCTCCAGGTCATGATGCCCTTGTGAGGAGCGCGTTGCTCAGTGTCAATGTCTGCGATTCTTCTGGACCAAGCATGGAATATAATGGTCATGATCCCCTTGTACGAAGTTCTTCTAAAGGACATGATTCTGGTGTACCAAGACCAACACTTGGAAACTCTGCATCTCCCGGTATGGAAGGCCTACATTCTGTTGCCCCAAGTATGACACCTGAATCCCATGAACGGCTCGCACCCAGTATGGCACATGGAAACACATCATCAACAGGTGCTCAAGGCATTGCTGTTGCTGCAACTCCAGGCGTAGCATGCCAAGTCCAAGCACCAAGTACCGTTCCTCCATTCTGCGCAGCAAGAAATATGACACCTGAGCTCGGTGCACCAAGAAGTATGGCACCTCATCTCTCTGCGACAAGAAGTATGGCGCCTCACCTCCGTGGCAAGATGGTTGCTCAATTATGCCCAGCAAGAAGTATGGCACCTGAGTCCGGCGCACCAAGAAGTATGGCGCCTCACCTCCGTGGCAAGATGCCTAAACCTCTTGAAAGAAACACGATGCCTGAAGCCAACAATTCAAGTACAGCAACCGTGGTCCCTGTGATCTTCAAACCTCCGCCATCGAGCCCTTCACCAAAAGAGAATGGTCCCGTTACGTCAAGCAAGGAGTGTCCAGTGCCAAGTTCAGTTCAGCAAGGCCCTGACTGTCCTGGAAATTCGGTGACTAAACCGCAAAGCACTCCCAATCTGCGTATGCTGCTTCAGAATTTATTCTTATGCTTATAACAGGATATACCTTCTCGCTGTACTCACTAAAAGTTCCCATTGGTTCTGTGCAGCGGAGAATCAAGCAGCACAATGTGGAGCAAACAGGAACCTCCCGAGAACAGGCGTCGACGATAGCAGCACCGTCGCACTTGCAGCAGGTACGCTCGTCACACTGTCGACTGATGGCGAGAACGGTCCGTAGAAGAACAGCGCCCATACATGTGGATTGTGGTATGCACATGAACAATTGCTTTTAGGCTGTTATACTGTGGCAGGTCTCCCCTCCTAATGTGCAACTAGGTAATACTAGAAAGTTACTGAATGTTGGGTGCTCCAACCCTCGGTTTGGCCGGTTCACGAGCCCGGCCACACCATTTTTGGATACTATGTGATATAGATATACTTGGTGAAGTGAGATTCGTAAACTGAAACCACACTTTACTGTTCTTGTCCTCCCCTACTTTTCCGTGAAGGCATCTGCCGGAATCGATATTTTTACATGCTCAGCATCTTTTAAAGTAGTAATAAGTGTGTAGCTTCATGGTTTGCTTTTTACTGCGGCTGCTGGTGAGATTACCACTTACTCGGAGCATCCGTAAGAAACAAGATTTATATATCTGCCTATCTGAATCGGACCGATTCGATATCTGAGTGGAATGGCATATATATATAGGGTTCGATTCGATGGCTGTCATCGATCGACTCAGTCTGTGTGCCCACATGGAAATGTGTTGCTAGGTTCGTTTTCCATTTGCAGAAACCGTAAGTCCCATGTTCGCTTTCTTGTTTTTTGTGAAGAAATACTTAAAAAGTCCTTCGTAAGTTACTTTGGTTTTTTACGTTGATCGGTGGACGGAGGAGTTATTAGCCTAAAACTACTCAAATTTACTGAATGGTACCACTTCACGTATATCGGATATAAATCTACCATATTTTGTGCAATATTTCGCAAAAAAACACTGATCACAAGTTAAACATGAATTGACACCAATACTGACACACGGGTCCCTCCACTCAGGCTGACGTGGCATGGGCAAATTAACCTTTTTTTGCCACGTCAGGCTGACGAGGGTCCCGCCTGTGTATTTTTTGACAAATCTGACCCTTTTGAGACATTAAACGCATTTGTGACCTCTTATCAAAACAATTTTCAAATCTGGCCTCTTGAGGTCGGCGCCAAATATGATGGATCTGAAGTCTCATAATTTTCCTAAGGACTTAAAAGATTTAAAACAGGGGGTCGGCGCCAAATAGAATGGAGCCGACCTCCGGGGCTAGAATTGAGATTAGTTTTGCTTAGAGCCATTTTTAGGAAAAAAAAAAACCCCCACCTGTCAGTTCCGTGAAAAAAAACTTCTTCACGTGTGGACGAGCGTGCGCACCACCGTGCAGCACAAACCTGGAACCCGTGGTCGTGGAGTTCTTCTTGGTCCTAGTTCCCGTCTTTGATGAAACTTTCCACGGAACAAACTTTTTGTTTTAAAAAACAAGGCGTGCCTCAAGTTTATGGACTGTCGGTGCTTGCCGAGTTGCCGTGCGGTTTCAGAACGAAAATAGGCCAGTCAGCAGTCAACGGAATGAACACGTGGCGCCCGCTAGCTGAAAACGCCACGGAGTTTGCGATGCCGCGTTTCCTTTCCAGCCAATCGGAGCAGGACGCGTGCACGCGCATCCAACGAGACAAGCACAACACGCCACGTAAGCACGGCGGCCAAGTCCAAAAGCGCCGACGAAAAATAAACAATTTTGTCCGGTGGCTTTTCTGACTCTGCGCAAAAGGTTCGGGCATTACGAATGCTGTTCCTTTGCTAGCACAGCTGCTGCTTGGTGACTTTGTTAATCGAGGGAATATTCGTTTGGCCGGAGGTTTTTTCTGACCCCGACTGCTCCGCCCAGCGGACTCGTCCGAGTAGCTATTCGCACTACGTCCATTACAGGCGTCTTTCGTCCGGGTAAAAAACAAAACGTCTTGTAAAGCATCTCCACCGGTGTCCCCGTGTGTACTCTTCCGAGTTCCGAAGCAGCGTCGGACATGCGTTATTTCGTAGGGTTGCAGCGCAGCACCGAGAAAATGACAAGTAACCACCACAATTGCGCACGAGATGACAAAAAACCACCACCCGTCGTCGTTTTGACACATAAATACCACTATTGGGGCCATGGTGTGACAAAGAGCACTGATTGCCCGTGATTAGCCTTCTAACAGGTTTTCTGACATGTGAGACCCGCTGTCAGTGTACACATGGCAAAAACAGGTTTAAAAAAAAGGAAGTCAACGCTCTGTCCGTCCCCTTCCTCTGCGCGCGACAGAGCGAAGCGAGCTGCCGGCCCCGTCGCCGTCGCCGAGCCTCGCTGCTGCTAGACCTCGGAGACGGCGTCCATGGCGAACCTGGCCGGATCGACGCAGCGCGGCAGGCAGCTCGGCCCGGAGAGCGTCCACCTCCTTGCGGCGCTCGACCACGAAGGCGAGGATGCCCGCGGAGTCCATGTCGGCGCAGAGCGCCGCACTAGGGCCGGAGCTCATAAATTTTAGGGCAGAGCGCCGCGCTAGGAAAATAAACAGACATTTACCGTCGAGGGCCGGAGCGGCTGCGTGTCTTGCGCTCGCGATTCATTCCCTTCGGCAGCCAGAGAAGACGCTGCCTCAATTGCATGTGCAGCTCCAAATTCCACGAATTAATTGAATCGATTGCATGTTCAGCTAGCTCCAAATACCACGAATCAATTTCATGTTCAGCTAGCTCCAAATCCCACGAATCGATTGCATGTTCAGCTAGCTGGCAAAATCCTCCAGCTCGACGAAGACGTCTCGACACCGCGCGATCTGGCGGCGGAACTAGCTCGGCCCCGTCGATTTCCTCCGCCTGGCCGACGCGCACGGCAGAGCTCGTCGCCCTCAAGGCCAAGGCGTGCGCGGCCAGGGCAGGCGCGGGCTCGGCCAGTGCCGAGCGCGGCCAGGGCAGGCGCGGTCATGGCGCGGGCACTGGAGTCGCCGCCGGCGAGCGCCGGCCATGGCGCAGCGCGGGCGCGACGCGGCCAGGCCAGGCGCAGCCAGGGGCGGGCGCTCCGGTCATCCACGGACGCGGCCTAGGTACTGTGGCCGGCGGGCAGCTCTGGTGCGGGCGAGTGTGCGTGCAGGAGCTGCGGCCAGGCACGGGCGCGGCCGACCTCCGCGAGCGCCACCATGGCGGGCACGGGTGAGCTACGGTCAGGTGCGGGCGCGGCCGACCTCCGCGAGCGCCACCATGGCGGAGGAGGCAAGGAGAGAGGAGAGCGCGCGGAGGGCGGCCGTGAGGGAGCGGATGGTGGCGGAGGTGAGAGGCGGGGCCGCCGGTGGGGCCACGGAGGCGGCCAGGGAGGGGCGGCCGGCCGCCGGCGTGCGGTGACATCGCGGACTCCCCTGCGTGCGATGCGTTGACCAGGCCCTGCTCTTTTTTTTCTTTTCTTTTTTGCCACGTAGGTGGGTCCCACATATACACGTGTACACTAACAGCGGGTCTCACATGTCAGAAAACCTGTTAGAAGGCTAATCACGGGCAATCAGTGCTCTTTGTCACACCATGGCCCCAATAGTGGTATTTATGTGTCAAAACGATGACGGGTGGTGGTTTTTTGTCATCTCGTGCGCAATTGTGGTGGTTACTTGTCATTTTCTCCGCAGCACCTGGATCCGGGCCGTATAATGTAAATATAGGCAAAATTTTGACGTAACTTATCGGCTCAGATCCATCGTTTTGAACTAAAACTGTGTCATGCGGGACTATGCGGTACCGTTGCCTGCGCCCTTCTATTTAGTCTATCCGGGCAAGTACCTTGTCAATGGATGGGTGCAGCCTCTCCTCGAACGATCCGGCCAGGGTGACGGTCTCTTGGCTGAAGCCTTGGTTCAAGGCGGCAATGTTTGTCGTCGCCAGGGATGCCGTCTTCTTCCACTTCACCCCTATCGCATCGCCTGTCGCCGGAGGAAGTCATACTGCCAGTCCGTCTCTGACATCACCTCTAACGAACAAAATATTGGGCCGCGTCGAACGTAACGGTCCTAGCGTTTTTTTCGTCCGGCGCTCCCGTAAATATATTGGGAGGGGTATGCAGTCTTGTGCACATCGATTGAGCGTGACGTCTTGTGGGTATTCATTCACAAGTAAAAAACATTTTCTATCGTCGCCGCGACGACTCGGATCGCGCCGGTCGGACTAAACTGTTTATGCCGCGGCCGCAACGCGAACGCGACGCGGGCGCCGGAGTCGCAGATTCAAACGTTGCCGCGTTCAACGGTCAACATTCAAACCCATTCCCATTCCCAACCAAGCCAACAAAACAATCCTCCGCTCCGTCACCACGAGTCTCCTCTCCTCCACAACCTATATATGCCTCTCCTCCACCCGGTCTCCTCCCACGTCTCAACTCTCAACCAACCACGAAAACTTCAGCTCCGTCGTCATCCCATTCAACGTTTCCGGCCGGCCGCCGCAAAGGTGCGACTGACCGACCAACAACAGCAGCTTGCTCACCTTCGAACGCCTTCTTCCCTCTACCAACATCAGCAGCTGATCGAGAAGATGGTTCTGCCGATGTCGAGGGCCACGAGGATACTCCCGGAGCTCCCGCTCCTACGGCGGAAGACACGGCAGGCGGAGGACGAGGACTCGGACTCGGACCCGGAGCTGGCGGTGCCGCCGCACCACTTCCTGTGCCCGATCTCGCTGGAGCTGATGAAGGACCCGGTGACGGCGCCCACGGGGATCACCTACGACCGCGAGAGCATCGAGGGGTGGCTGGCCCGCGGCTGCGCCACCTGCCCCGTCACCGCCGGCGCCCTGCGGCTCGGCGACCTCGTCCCCAACCACGCCACGCGCCGCATGATCCAGGACTGGTGCGTCGCCAACGCGGCCGAGCGGGTGCCCACGCCCAAAGTGCCCGTCGCCGACGCCGACGCGGCGGACGTGCTCGCGGCCGTGTCCGCCGCCGCCAGGCGCGGCGACGCGGCGGCCTGCGGGGCCGTGGCGGCCAGGGCCAGGGCGCTCGGGAAGGAGAGTGACCGCAGCCGCCGCTGCCTCGCGGCCGCCGGTGCCGCGTTGAAACTGTCGTCCGCGTTCCGGGACCTCGCGGGCGAGCCCGTCGTCGCGGAGTCCGGCGCGCTCGGAAAGGTCCTGGCCGCACTCGCCGTCTTCTTCCCGCTCGACGAGCAATCACGCCGCTGCGTCGCGTCCCCGGCCTCGCTCAAGACGCTTGTCTCCGTGCTCTCCCACGGCGACCTCGCCGCGCGGGCCAGCGCCGCCGTCGTGCTCCGCGAGCTCGCGTCCTCCGCCGACCGGGAAACCGTCGAGGCCATCTCGAGGACGCCCGGCGCGTGCGACGCGCTCGTGGGCTCGTCCGGAACCCCGTCTCCCCGCAGGCCACCAAGGCGGCGCTCGTCACGGCGTACTACCTCGTCACCTCATCGGACCGCGCGGCCGCCCGCTTCGCCGAGCTCGGGGCCGTGCACGTCCTCGCGGAGCTCCTCGTGGACGCCGACAAGGGCACCAGCGAGAAGGCCCTGGCGGCGCTCGACGGCGTCCTCTGCGCCGACGCAGGGCTCCGGTCCGCGCGCGCGCACGCGCTGGTCGTGCCCGTGCTCGTCAAGAAGATGTTCCGGGTGTCTGACATGGCCACCGAGTTCGCCGTCTCCGCGCTCTGGCGCCTCTGCCGGGGTGCCGACGCCGGGGCCGCCGCGTGCCGCGCCGAGGCGCTGCGCGTCGGGGCGTTCCAGAAGCTGCTGCTGCTGCTCCAGGTCGGGTGCGGCGGCCTGACCAAAGACCGGGCCAGCGAGCTGCTCAAGCTGCTCAATGGCTCCAGGGGCAGCGTCGAGTGCATCGAGACCGTCGACTTCAAGGGGCTCAAGCGCCCATTTTGACTAGTTTGGATGCAGAATTTTGAGCATCCGCTTTCATTCTTTTCTTGTAGATTGATTTACAGACCTGATTAGATGTGTGGATAAAACATACAGAGAATTGTTAGACTTTTTTCTTTACACTGTAATTGTATACTCAGACACAGGATGCATGATGAACACAAAAGAGAATGAATTAACTGAATTTTTTTCTTGGCCAATATTTTCTCGTCCAACTTTCATAAGTTTTCCAAGTTATTTCGTTGGTTTGCTGTTTTCGAACATACCAGGCTTGATCGTGTAGTAAGAAAAAAGTCGAGCCAAGAAAAAATATCGAGAAATCGAGTTCAAATTTCTCACGGCATCTATAATCTATGCTTTTTTTTTGCTGTTTTCGTTGGACCAATCACCAATGTTCAGACTGCTCGTTTCCTTGCCTTGGTCAGAGACGTGTGTGTTTCACATTTCATTCCTGATTAAAAACGACAAACAAGTTCAATTTGGAAAGCACTGGCCAGACAGATTCCACCGATTCAGTCAGGCATTCAGCAACGAGTACCATCAGCAACGTTCAACAGCTAGTTTGTTTTTGAGGAAATAGCACCGCGCATACAACAAGTATACCAGCATGTGCAAGTTCATACAACTAGTTGCAAATTGTGCCAAACTCATACACAAACTAACACGGCGGTGCAAACACATACAAAACAGTTCGAATTGGCCATGTAGGACGCCATGGTGGAGCGAGCTGGCATGTATTTTTTTTGCAGAAAACCCCCTGAGAAAGACGGGAACATGACTAGAGGTCCTTCTGCAGCTGCTGTAGGGAAATATACAGATCGGCTCGCGTTATATTCCCTATTTACATAGTTTTTGTGCCCACCCCGACCTCGCCGTCACCTTCCGTACATGGAACGCTCTCGACGCCGCGGACGCCGAGAGCTTTGGTGGCTGAGCTCACTTTGTTCAGCTCATGTTGGTCCCATGTTCGAGTCCCTACGTTTGCATTTTGCTGCGCTTTTCCCCAGCTCGCGGGCCGAGTCTCAGTCTCCAGGTCAGCTCGGCTCAAGCCGGACCCGAGCCAATTTCGCTTAAGTAAAAAAAACAGAGCCGTATTAATGCCGGTAGAGAAGTGATTAAGTTTAACTAAAACGAGTTTAGAGATTAATTAACGATAAAAGACCAAGATACCCTTTTAAATTTGGGGAGAGGGGGTACACTGAAGCAGAACCCTTTCGCAAATTAAGTGACAAAACAGCCCTAGCTAATCATGTTACATGAGATGCCTCATAACGAGCTAATCTCTTCCTCTAAACAGACTTTGATAACGAAACTAGATATAGAACTACAAGACACTGCCATATTCTAAGGTAAAAACTTACTTGGAGAATCCCGAGCCCTACAAGTGGCACATGGTGGCCTGACGGGTCAGTGCTGCATGCTGGACCTTGTTTCCCATATTGGATGTAATGTAAAGTATTTTGCGCAAAAAGATGATGATTTGTATCTCCATTTTGTTCGATTAGACATCACACAACATGTGTGTTGTATGGATTTTCCCCTAAATAACCACAAGCACGAATCTCAAGTATTTAGTTTGAATGGGACGCATAGTAAATCCCTTCGTTTTAAAACACAAAGTTAGTATAAAAAACACAGTTTCTTTCTATATAAGACCACTATCACTGCGGGAGAGCCAATCTTTGCCGTGTGCCCACACTCTTTGCCGTGTGCTGGATGTCGGGCACACGGCAAAGAAATCTTTGCCGTAACAGAGAAAACACACGGCAAAGAATTACACACGGTAAAGACAGACGAAAGCACACGGCAAAGATGGACACACGGCAAAGAAATAGGATCCAGTCACGACAGCTCGTTACCGTGTGTTTGCACACGGCAAACTTGAAATCTTTGCCGTGTGTTTGCACACGGCAAAGAATATTTATTATTTGCCGTGCGTTTGCACACGGTAAAGAATATTTATCATTTTCTTTTTTCTAAAATAATGACCATTTTCATGGTATAATCCATATTATCTAAGACTATTTGCATTCATCTAATTTCCACACAAAGTAAACCATATTTGATGGATAATCCAAAAATATTACAAATTTTCTCGCTTTTTTTACCTAATTTCGCTTATTTAAATGACTTTATGCCATTTTTTTAGAGTAATTCAAATTTGAACTACAAGTGTGTGATAGTTTGCTCAAACAATTCTATAAAAAATCATTTTAAGGTACACAAGTAGTGGTTATATCACAGAACCGTCGATAATTTTAAAAAATTTGACCCCTTTCATTGAATAGCGACGATGGTCATTTTAACCATCTTTTCAAAAAAAATCAAAGAAAGTGAAAAATTAATCAAAAAAAGAACTTTGACATGGAGTCCTTTTAATTATGTGTACTAGTTGGTAGCAAAAATAATAAACTTGAGTTTTGACAAACCTCAGCAAGCGGGACGACCTCAGCACCTCGTCCGCCGCCTCCGCGCGGGCGCTCGCCGCGCTCCAGGTGGAGGCCGCCACCGCCTTGTCCATGCTCGCCGCGCTCCAGTACAAGGCCGTCGTCTTCGACGCGCAGCCTGCCGTCGACCTCCGGCTCGCCAACGACAACCTCCGTCCAAGCCATGGCCGCCCTGCCGTCGACCTCCGCCTCGCCAGCGAGGCAACGACGACCTCCGTCCACGCCATGGCCGCTGCCGTCGACCTCCGCCTCACCAACGATGACTTCCGGGCCGCACCCTGCTCGTGCCGGAGTCCAGCCTCGGGGGTCTCGACGCTGAGCTTTACCGCAGGGAGTGGGGCGGCCACATCACCTTGCACGCGGCGCCTACACCAGCGTCTGGGTCCCAGCTCCCTGCTTGTCGACGGCGTCGTCAATGTCGGGGACGGGGATTTTTTGTTGCTGACATCCTCCTCCTTTGCCGTGTGCCACCACACAGCACATGGGAAAGAGCAAGGGCGTGGACCCACTTGACCGTGCGTCGTCGGCGTCAAGTGGCAGTGGGACCCACTTGTAAGCTTTGCCGTGCGTCGCGATATTTGGCAGACGGCAACTACCAGCTCTCCGGTAGTGTATCTCTTATCTGTTATCAATAAGAATTGGTTAGGTTTTTGTCTGGCGGGCCGGTACGCCGATGAACGAGCCATCACGGCACAGGCCGGACCATTTCCACCATGTCGTCTTATCGACCGTCGACCACGCCCTGCTGGCTCGTTAATCGTCGTCATCACCGCGGATCCAGCAACGAGTCCGATCTGCTCCGATCAACGCCTAACAAAGCCGTTCAGCTCCGAGCTCAGCCATGACAGCAACCGGCGGGCATCGATGGAAGGGACGACGAGACCAGCTGGTCGACGCCCATGCGAGAGTGCGATGGGAGTCCGCGTCTCTCTTTCTTCGCTCGGTCCGCAACTGCATTTCTCTGCTTGGTTGGACGATCGCTGCTTGTCCGTGCTGTGTTACACAAGTCCCATTTGATTGCTCTGCTCCGTTTACCGGAATTTCTAGCTCCAAAGAATTTTGTGACGACGCTGACTAGCTAGTTCAACCGTCTTGAGTCGACGGAGCACGGTGGAACACGCACGGCCACACGAGTCTCGGCTGACCTACACGTACGTCCATCTAATTTCTCAGACGTATAGCTGTTGAAATTCCATATATTAGCTCACTGTCAAATAGCTCGAATTTACATATACGCCAACGCCACTTTTTTTATAGATAGGAGGCCGGGCCTCGCCCCAATTTTCATTAAAATGAAAACTGATAATACAACATCCGTTTTGCGGAATAAACATCACAGACCATCAGACCTCCACACGAAACAACTAGCCAAACATCACTGATCCAGCAAACTCCTCTACATAACAACAAACTCCACTACAGAACTCAACAGAGAACACTACTCTAAAACACTATCTTCAGCGAAAAACAGCAACATTTATCACCGGCTCCTTTTTCTTTCCAGGCATAGTATTAGGTCCTAGCCAACCTCAACACCAGCGGCCCCCGGCCCTGCCTTCTGTGGAAGCATTCAGTTGCTACTAGGACCAGCAGCTTGCCCCTTTGCGTTGTAACTCTCGAAGTTTTGGTCTCTGCAAACCAGCCCAATAAGAGATGTAATTAGCCATCTAAAAATTGTACTAGTCAGATCCTATGGGCAAACTCCATTGAAGCAAGCATCGTTTCTGGTTTTCCAGATCGCCCACAACAATGCAGCCACGCCTGAGGACATCAGGATCATTTCTCTAAGAATAAAAGAGTCTAACCATGCAGGTAAAATATCAAAACAATCCGGAACCGTGTTCATGTTAAAAGCACACCTCACCACACCCCAGATATATCTGGCAACCGTACAACTAAAAAACAGATGATCCGAGGTTTCCACATGCCCACAAAACATACACTTGTCCGAACCTTTCCATCCTCTTGCTGACAACACACTCTTAGTAGAATGCTTTTTCTAAAAGCTAGCCAAACGAAAACTTTAATCTTAATAGGGATCCTAACAAACGTTTGTTAGGATCCCTATTAAGATTATTTTTTATCCGTAAATAAATTATCACCCAACAATTGAGTGGATCTTAATGGTTTCGGGGCGCAACTCAAGAAGATACGAAAAGAAGGCTACATTCCGCCATGAGAAGGCGTTGCAAGCTTGATACCTCTTCCGCACGCTGATACCTGAACTAAGGGCTACTCCAATACGGGGAAGAAAAAGGACACAAGTCGCAGACAAAAAAGGTCCGCCCCATATCCACCAGTCCACTTGTGCCCAATCCGGCGATCCATTTCGTTATTCATTAATATCCAATTCAATAAATTTTATACATTAAAAACTAATGTATATGGAAACCATTTCTTCAGCACTTCTCGCAGGGGAGCTGGACGGCGGGGAGTGGAGTGGGGGCTTGGGTTGTGTCGAGGTTGCGCGCTCAGCGGGGAAGGAATGGATAGGGACAGGGTTGCGGTGGCCATTAAAAAACGTGTGGGGACAATGAGTGGGAGGCTAATGAGCGGGCCTAGGGTGGACACAGTGAGGCCTTCTCTCCGCGAGGACGCAAACCCAACGTAATTTTGGGCTAGAAACTGAACCATACGGACACCTACGCGAATAAAATGTGAAATGCGACACACGCATACGAAATGTATCCCGACGTTGGAGGTGCCATTACGCGTCACCACCAGTCCGCCACCTCTTTCTTGACCTCCCCCGTTCAATGGTCCGTTTTGCTTTTGGAGAGGTTCATAAGACGTGAAACCCAGATATTTACATGTTGACACGACCCAAAGTTTGTGGATCTTTAGTCGGAACTGAAAGCTCCATTCAAATCCGTACACGACAGAAAACGAACGTAATGTATATGGACTATGCATGGTCATATTCGTTCAGAGTGTGAAGCACGGACGCCTGCTATTGACAGGTTGACCTCCAATTCGTGTTGGAAGTTGGAACGTCAACTTCCATCTTTCTTTGGACTAGTCCATCAAAAAAGGTACATGTGAAGTGTACTAGTCCTTCGACAAAGATCCATACGAGTCCGACATGAGTGTTGTGTGCCCTACTACTCCCTCATTTTTTAATATATTTGTCCACATGTATATTTGTATACTTGACACATTTTAGTGTGCATTTAGACAAAATATGCAATAGATAAAACGTCTTATATTCATGCACGAAGGGAGTAGTATATATTGGACTTAAACTACGCCAGACTAAAGTTGCATGTCTTTTTTGTCTATGGCATATATTTGGGGGCGAACAATAAGCCCGAAACTCGAAAACCTCCTTAGATCAGCATGTTTGAGATCGGCTTGTTTAGTTAATAAACATAGTTGATCTTTGTTTTTAGCTTGTTGTGAGTAGCTCATTAATTGGTAGCGGCCCAGCATGTCTAGCCCATCTAGTTAGATCCTAGACCTCATTTCTCCCCATTGTTTAACCTCCTAATTCCTCCAAATCCACTTCTACCACATATGATTGCTAAGAAAATGTCGAAAGAACTAGCAACCGAGCGCCCGGCGAGCTAGAAAACATGAGACCTTGATTACCAAAGGTTTAATAAGCGTTCGCGAGCTTTTACGAACGGGTCGGTGTTAACTTTTATATCGGTAGCGATAACAAGCTTAGCAAACCATCCTTATCGAACCGGGTCTTTAATGAATAAAGCCTTAACAATCCAAGTTGCTAGTTAGTCCAACCTTACATATAGTGCTTCTTAATTGATGCATGTCTCTTGTAGGGCGCCACATTAAATTGATACCATAACACCATGACCACAGCCATAAATATTATCCAAAATCGAGCAAATATTATGGATCTTAGATTAAAATACAGAATTTGATCAATATTTGATTCTTGTTCTGCCCCAGGAAATATTCAATTTTTAATTGTACTATAAGTGGATGGAAGCTAGCCAACGAGCTCTGTTACGTTGATTGGCGGTATTTTTCAGTACTCCCAAGTCCCAAGTAATTCGGTTGGAATTATTTCTGTCCGTTGATTCAGCACATTTAATTATCAAATTTAATTAACTTAATCGGGGGTGTATTAGTAACTGCCTATGCGACTATAGTTGACCCACGATCTGAACCCGCGAGGCCGTGCCGACCGGCAGATGCTCGGCCGCGCCGACCATGCGGCCTCGTCGTCTTCAACCTCGGCGAGGAGCCCACCACATGCCACTCGACAGTCCGCTCGCGCCCCCAGTAGTCCCGCCTCGAGGAAAGGCGCGGCGACGACGGTTACAAGGTGCGCGGGGGCCCAGACCGACGAGGCGTTCCCGGAGGCGTGGGGCTCCGCGCCTCCACCGTACGCGGCGAGGGCGATCCCAGCGTGCACTCTGCTCAGGCTGCACGACCCGCGCACTCTGCTTGCATAGCTAGTTATTCTACGTGGGTGCGTCTTTTGCGAGTTGGTTCTTGCTAAACGCTCGTCTCGCCGGACTATGATCGTGGGCGCTCAGCTGGCCGCGTCCTCGCGGTCTGACCCACCCTGTAGGCTATGAGTGTACTTGCGGGTTTACCCGGCTCATCGCCGGCCAGGTCTGTCTGGCACGGCCCTGTAACTCCTTGCCGAGCACCACGCTGTATCTGCACGCTGCCACAACTCGTGCGGCAAGCTGTTGTACCCTCTTTTCTATCTTAATAAAGATCGGCCTATGGCCCTTCGAGATCGTGCCAAGCTTTGCAAAGCCATTGATTACGTCAGAAACTCGAGACCACACCTACGCCAACATCCACGCAGGAGTAGATGCTGCAGTCGCTGCTTAGCTGGCACGACGCGCGGGCGACGTGCGTGATCCTCTTCTTGTACCTCATCGCGGGGGTGGTGCTCTATGTCACGCCGTTCCGGGTGGTGGCGCTCGTCGCCGGAATATTTCTGCTCCGGCACCCGCGGTCCTGCAGCAAGCTGCCTGCCGTGCAAAGCAATTTCTTCCGGCGGCTGCCGTCGCCGGCAGACAGCGTGCTCTGACTGAGCCAGAAATCGCAACCAGGCAGTCAACGACTGGAAGAGACATAGACAGGTGGGGCGCCTCCTATTTCTACCCTTTTTATAAATAAAATAAATCAACGTTTTTTAGTACTTTTCAGTACTTATTTCTTGTACTTTTCAGTACCTCCTATTTTTCATCCGTTGGGTTTGCTCGTTGGACGGTTCCTAAATTCCCCAACCATGCTAAAACTTGTAATGGCCAATACTCAATCCGCATTTGGCATATTTCGCCACCTGTTGTGACAACCGAAACAAACCCGAGAAAATAACATATTCTAGATGGGAACACTGTCTCAAATTAATCTTATGAATCAAATATCAATTCGCATACAAGAGTCTTAAAAATTTAGACCGAGGGGGAAGAGGTCCCCTCGGCATCGCATGAAGAAGAATGGTGCATACGAGGGTTGCGACTCGAACCCAGACGGGCGAGGACGCATCCCAACCACCGGGCTAAGCCTCGGTCCACAAGAGTCTAGTTTGTTACAAGTATAGATTTGTTTAAGAAGAATAGAACTAAGAAATGAGTCAAAGAACGTTTACACACTGTACTATAAAATTAAGTAATTAACCAAGTTCTTGTATAGTTCAGCCGTCTGCTCGCTAGGTAGCTAGCCACCCGCTCGGCTCAACCCATGCGCGGGGCGGCGCGCACTTAACATTGGGGCTGTTGGTCGTGCACGACGCCCTGGCAAACCCTGCAGGTTCTGCAGATACAGCCCCTGGAGAAGCTGGTGGGTGGACTCGTCGGAGACGACGATGGCACCAGCGGTGGACTCTCCGCCCCCGGCATTGCCACCCAACGGCCGCGCCGTGCTCGATGCGACGAGGAGCGCCGTGATCGCCATCATCATAAGGATCACCGACAGAGCAGACTGCGATCTCATCATCATTCCGATTTCTGATCGGCTCACGCGAACTAAACTTTGCAAATAACACCGCACGTTGCTAGATTTTTTTTCGCAAATGGCGCTGCATGCAAAGGAGGTTGGCACTGTGAGATGACTGAATTACTCTTGGGCTCTCGCACTATTTAAAGGGAGCTGTTCGTCTACATTTTTCTTGAATACCGCGTACGTACTTTGCATCGTGTGCGACTGGGCAGAGAATTTGACGAGATAAACAGTAACGGAGAATTCTTTCTGTATGCACCTACGCGGATGTTGCACTGCATGCTGCCTATTGTTAGTACGGCAAACAAGTTTATCCAAGACACTTTTTTTGAAGGAAAACGGCAGTGGTTCTGCCAATGCATTTCAGAGGGAAGAATAGGTTCAGTTAAAAGCTAGGGAGACACTAGCCAAACAAGAAAAACTGAAGAAGGTAAAGAAAAACAGAGGCGCTGCAGACTGGCTACTCCCGGCCGTCAGGCCGGAGGCCTGTCTCTGAAATCTCCTGAGAGAGCTCCTTTTCCATGAGGTAGGTTCCCAGCACGAACAGATCATCTTTAATACACTCAATTATTTGCAATTCCGACAGCACCTTCTGCTGAAACACTCCACGGCAGCGCTTCCAGATGAGTTTACGTACGTCAAATCAATGTGCAAATATTTCATCCCACATAACAATACTTCAGTACATGTTGTGTTACTTTAGGCAGTAGTTCTTGCCGACAAATGTGAAACCAAATCGTCTGGTTGATGATCGGCCTGTCAAGTGCAAAAATCTGCTACGAGCCTACGACAGACAACATGGATAAGGCGCGCTCAAGCAAACACTCGGGAACGTCACTAAACCTCGTTGTCAAAATAACCCCAACGCCTTGCACCCAGATGAGCTGGAGCTTTAGCTACCAACTAAATCTGATACATTGAACCATGTTCACTGTCATCCTGTCAGTCAGGCTACTCTTATTTGATTACTATGAAGTTTTTAGTTACAATGCTTATAGGCCTTTCTGTCATATGAGGATCAAATAAAGTTGACAAACAGAGCAGTTCAGTCGGAAGAGTTCTCGGCACAAATGCATCTATTTAGTTTACCCGCTTTCATTTTCTAGACAATTTGGTTATGACAGTTTATATGTTCTAATATTTTCTACAGAACCAAGGAGATAACCAGAAAGGGATGTTTCAAAGCTGTATGTGGTGCTACTACGGGTTTGTTTAGAGCACCAGCTAAGTTTGGTGAGTATGTTCGTATTATAGGTTCGTCAAAGGAGTTTTAGTCTTGAAAAAAGCACGTTGAACTGGAGGGAACACAAGATTGGCTGAGTCTGCCAGCTTGAGCTACCTTGGGAAATTCTCCAGGAGTTCAAGTTTGTGATAGTTTTGAAAGGAGGAAAGGAAATTATGGGACATATTGTGTTTATTCAAAAGATGAAGTATCCCTTTATAGGTTAATGATATTATTGTGGAACCTTATTGGTGCCCATGATTAGACTAATAGTTACATACTGAACTTCAGATAGGTTATTAGTATGTCCTACAATAATCCAATCCGTACTTGAGTTTTGTCATTGAAGTTGTATTTATTAATGTTATACATTAATAAAGTTATGGTTAGATTGCATTGCAGTTACCAGATCAACCTGCCCATGATTAGCATGCAATACTAAGTCTTTAGAAGGATTATGACTCCAAGACTCTCAACTCCATCGCTTGAAACATGATCTATACTTACGCCTTTCTACATAACCTGACATGAGCTGCAGAAATCGTTATTCACTACGAGGTTGGCTGTAGATGCGAGTAGAATATGAAGGCCAAGAGTAAGTGTCTTATATATTGAATGTATTCTTATATCAAAAGATTCCGAACAGCTTGTACTAAAGCTTGACCAGTGATCGTAGAGCTATTATATTTATTCTATATGAAAATATGAAATTAGGACATACCATTTTCAAAATAAGTAGAGGAACTACCATATTACTTTCTTCTTATAAAGGATAAAACTGTCACAAGTGTCTTATGCATTGCTAATATGGTTGATGCTATATTGTGAATGTTTGTCCACAGAAATAAGAAGCATAGAGGAAGAGGTATCAAGATAAGAGGACTCAGGATAATTCTGAATTTCTAGGCCCTTAGCACAGGTGCTTATTATTCTGCTTTGTTGAAGATGATCCTATGCTTTCTGAAAAATTCTAAAAACAGTTGGAGGTGAGAGCCAAAACGCCTCCTCAGTCTTGTTCTCTTATATTGCGGAGGAGACAAGCGGAGAACTAATACAGATGGATCCGTGCAAGATAGTTACTATACACGAAGGGGGTAAAGCGGTGATATTTGACACCGCTCATTCGAAGAGCTCATGAAAACGACAACTGTGAATCAATACAAAATGCATCGTTTCTGCACTCCAGCATTATTGGTTGTGAACTAAGCTACTGTTGGTGAAACTTTCTGGTGGAAAGAGCATCACATGGAAAGAGGGGCAACAACCAACACGCACAACAACAAACAGATTTTAGGCTGGCACCTTCCACCGTGTTTATCATCATTTCATTCATGGAGCTCTTCAAATTGATTGGTTGCCCTTTCAAAATACTTGGGTTGAGATAAGCATTTGAGGTGCGTCGAAAATAAATCTACTATTTTTTAGGGTTCAGTTAAGATAAACCAATGAGACAATTTGCCCTTTAAACCTGATATTTTGTTGTGTACATTTTAGGACATAACAAATGGCCACTCTAGGAGGCCTCCTGCCCTCAGCCCTTGTGCACATTTTATAGATTTATGGTCCTTTACACTGATTATGCTTTCGTGAACCTCAAGCACCTCTCTTGTAATCGCAAACCATCTAAACTTCTATAAGTTAAATTTCTGTGAGATCTTTGCAAGTTCCTAAAGGAAGCCTTTGCTCACACCGACATAGTTTCTATTGTAAAATAGTTTTATTATGAAGGACACCAGACTGATATCAGAAGTTAGATAAAGAACTTGATTTTAATTTTCCTTTGACCTAATTAAGAATAGCAGTCGTTCAGTTGTACCCTACATATTATCATATGGTGCAATTATTAATGATGAACCATTCCGAGTCTACATTTAGTGTTTGACTGTTTGACTGAGATAACTACACTTGCGTCGATCTTTTTGATAACATACAATGATTATTGGCAAGAACGAAGTACAATAGTTTATCCATAGAGTTCTGATCAATAGAAAAAGGATTGACAGTTGCTACTTTATCCTTAGTAATGACATAAAGTCATAAATGTACATTTAGACCTAGCTGCCTACAGTTTTCAAACACTTAATGTAGTATTCCTAATACTGCCACATTCATGCAATTTTTTGTACACATTGTCATATAATAGGCAAAAGAACCATTTTGCTGCCTTATCTCCATGCTTTATTTCTTTTGGTGGTCACGTATAATCTTGGTAATGACAAGTTGAAGTGGAATAGGTGAGGGAAGAGCCTGCTGAAGTGGTAAATGTATCATGGTAGTCTGCATGTACTGTTCTTCAAATTCTTGAAAAGTATGATTCATCCATGTTTTGCTTCAACCATTGTAGGCGCTACAACAAGAAATAGATTTCTGAAGATCCGTAGTAGAAAATGATGCCGTCAGCTAGGGTAGAGCATACTAGGCTTCCTTGTCGTGGATATAACTAAGCATGCCATCTTTTTCATCTCAACTTGCTCATGGTAAGTCGAGTTTCAGGTACAAAATGTTCGTCGATACATGTGTGCGGAACTTTTTTGCATGTTGGTGACCACTTTATCATTGAATAAAAAGGGGAATATGTGCTATGATGCATCTTTTGCTACCCTTCAAAAACCTTTGTTGTAATGGCACATATAGATAGTTATGTACGTTTTTAGTTGTTCATGTGTAAGGGAATCTTGTGTTATGATGTACCTTTGCTGCTCTTCAAGTCCCAATGGATCTCCATGTTGTCTAAAACAATTGGAGTGATGGTGAAGAGGGTGGGAGAGAAGCAAGGTGCCGTCTTATTTTCTTGTGGTTTCAAACGCATTTTTGCTAGGGTTCGTGTTATTTTCATAACATATATATTTCTTTGAATACCGCATCGGCCGACCAAGTGACTTCATACATGAAAAGGCAAACATTCAATTTCACCGATGTGCAAGAGTTGGAAAACGCAAAGTAGCAGGGCGAGTACGACACCTACATTTGTTCTAATGTTATTGAAAAATAATGTGTTATTTTCGAAGAAAATATTATTGATGTAGAATTATTTGTAATTCAATAGCTATGCATAGAAATGCACAGGTCATAGGTGCACTCAAAATTGAGATTGATCGTTCACACAAATTTTTCGGACGTTTTTCTAGATGTTTTGGGATATAGAAGGAAGATGACACCCGTAGCAACGCACGGGCATTCAACTAGTATATATAACCTTTACTCCATGGCTTGCCGACAGCCAGAAGTTTTCTCGAGGACAAGAGAGACAAGTGGAGCGAACTTGCTCTGCCAGAGTTCATGGACCATCATTCGGAACTGAATTTTGGCATTCAAACCGTACCCAACAGGAACAAACAAGTGAAATTGAACTGTACATATGTTGAAATTCGCTTAGAGTCGAAAGTACGGACCCCTGCTATATATTGACTAGTTGACTTCCACTTTGTTTTGGAACGCGAAGTTGAAATTTCCGCTACTCTAGTCCATCATAGTACAAATATGCATACTAGTCCTTCCATAAAGATGCATACTAGACTACTGGTCCTACATTAGTCATGTCCCCTACTAGTCTAGATTCGGTTAGCTTGACTTGGACTTGGACTGTGCTACAAGAAAGTTACATATTTGTTTGGTCTATGACATGTAGTGCAACTTAATTAACGCATTTCCACGGGGCGCTAATTAAATTTAACTTGTGTTACCGGCCTCCTTCCGAAAATGTAAGTCATGTTTGTTTGTTTGCAAGTCAAACTTTCTTTAATTGACTAAGATTATGGAAATATACGTTGATATCAATAATACAAAATATATATTATGATTACGATCTTAACATTTGTGAACCAAATGTACAAAATTGAGGTAGTAGAATGTATGTTTGATTAATAAAAAATTGACCACTATTTGATTCAATGTCTATTATGAGAATATTCAAATTTTCCTTTGTACTATACGTCAAAGTAGATGTAAAGTATGACGAATATTCAAACTACATTAGGCATGTTTCCACTACTACCGACAAAACAAAACAATCGTAGTGGAAGTAAAATATTCTAAATGGGAACGTTGTCTCGAAATCTTATGAATAAAATATAATTTTAGAAACAAGAATTCATTTTGGTAAGAGTATTGACAAAATTCTCTCATGGTGTAAAGTTGGCCAGCGTGACTCCTCTCTCTCTCTCTCTCTCTCTCTCTCTCTCTCTCTCTCTCTCTCTCTCTCTCTCTCTCTGGTGTGATGCTGATTCAACCGTCGATTGACTCGTCTAGGGGAGATCCAGGCACTAACAAGGTTGTCGAGGTCGTACAAGCGGAGGTTGGATGGTCAAGAGAAGATATGGTAACGAAGAGATCATCAAGATCACAAAAGGTGCTTGGATCATTTATAGGAGGTCCGACCACCGAAGAAGTCATGTCATCTAGGATTTGTTCGTGCTAAAAGATGATTCAATCTTTTGAAAGGTTAATTTTTAAAAAAAATCACCATATTTTCAAGTTTATCTAAAAGGGTTTAAAAATTCCAATTAATATACTTGAAAGCTAAGTTTGATTTGTTTAAACTTCATAATAAGTTATTTAAAGTTCATATCGCAACTTTCACTGTTTAGATTCGAATGTTTTCAGATCTCGGCCCAATGTTTGGGAGTTTCTCCTTCATGTGTGTTGGTCTTTTTTTTCTTCTCCGAAAAGGCGAGGCAAAGTCCAAGGATGTGTATTGGTCCTGTGGGAAATCAACCGTTCACAGATGTTAACAACAAAGAGAAGATATGGTAATGAAGTTTGTCGAGTTCGTACAAGCGGAGGTTGGATGGTCAAGAGAAGATATGGTAACGAAGAGATCATCGAGATCACAAAAGGTGCTTGGATAATTTGTAGGAGATCCGACCACCGACGAAGTCGGGTCATCTAGGATTTGCTCGTGCTAAAAGATGGTTCAATCTTTTGAAAGGTTTAACTTTTCTATTTATCTTAAATTCACCATATTTCAAGTTTATCTCAAAGGGTTTAGACATTCCAATTAATATACTTGAAAGCTATGTTTGATTTGTTTAAAGTTCATAAATAAGTTATTTAAAGTTCGTGTCGCAACTTCCACTGTTTGGATTCAGATTTTTTTTCAGATCTCGACCCAATGTTTTGGGAGTTTCTTCTTCATGTGTGTTGGTATATTTTTTGTTCTTCGAAAAGGAGGCAAAGTCCTAGGATGTGTATTGGTCCTGTGGGAAATGAACCGTTCACAAATGTTAACAGCAAACACTGGTCTTGCACTAATTAACAGTCGAGCACAATATATCAAGAATATTTGGCAGAGAAATTATACACCCAAAATATTTTAATTGAACGCTGTAATTTGATTTGTATTCATATTGTTTCTAACAGTTGACGACATGAAAAAATTCATGGTGAAGAAAAGTATTAAAAAAACAAAGCGCCAGCAGAAGAGTCAGGTGCCGGAATTTGTTGCCATAAACCTAGAATGGAGAACCTACACCTACTGTACACTTTGGGAGAATTATTCAACAAGAACAACTAACAAATGAATCAAAGAATGCATACACCACACTACAAATTAACCAAGTTCTTGTATAGTCCTGGCAGTTCGCCAGATCAGCTAGCGAGATGACGTCAACCCATAGGTGGGGATGGTGGGCATCCAACATTGGGGCTGTTGGTCGTGCACGACGCTCCTGGCCCTCCCTGCAGGTTCTGCATGAGAAGCTGGAGGATGGACTCGCCGGAGACGACGACGGCAGCTGCCGCGGCGGCCTCTCCTGCGGGCGCATTGGCGCCCAACGGCCGCGCCGAGCTCGACACGACGAGGAGCGCTGTGATCGCCATCATCATAATGATCACCGGCACGACAGACTTTGATCTCATCATCATTGCAAATTCTGATCGGCAGACGAACTAAACTTTGCAAAAAGGCTAGAAGTAAACTGATGCTGCAAGCGGAGCTGCAAACGTTGGCACTGTGAGATGGCTGGACTGTTCTTACGCTCTCGCACTAGCTATAAAAAGGGAACTGATTGGTCGTATTTTTCTTGAATACCGCGTGTACTTCCATCGTGTGCGACTGGGCAGGGAATTTGACGAGGTGAACAGTGACGGAGAATTTTTTCTGCAGTCCAGCACCTACGCGGATGTTGCACTGCTTCTTATTGTTAAGCAGTTGTGTCACTTTTAAGCGGTTTGTTCTTGCCGTTACGTACGCAACAACAAATGTGGAGCCTCTGGTTGATGACTCTAGCTATTGGGCTAGAGAACATATTAAGACTCGGATAAAGAAACTAGAATGTCGAGACTGTAGCCCAAAAAGCACCTCTTCATATTTAGATTTAAGAATTATTTACCCATTTGGACAAGAACTAAATTTTACAGCTCGTAGAAATTCAACTGCAGTAAAGGGCGATTCACCATTTTGATTGGCCCTTCCCCTTGTCATCTCTGGGGTGGCGGTAATACATGTCGATCGAAGATGGAACTATTGCATTAGCCACTTCCGTCAGAGGAAGACGAGGAGCATGGGAGGTCGGCGAGGCGTCTGGCGGCACGGGCCTGCTTCGTAGCGTCGGGCTTTAGGCGGCGTCTTCGTCAGGATTTTCCCGGCGACGATTGTTGTTCCTTCTTCGGTGTGTTTGGCTTTAGTTCTGCACTTGCGCAACTTCAGTTCATCCCATCTCCGGAAGCAGGCGGCTTTCATCGCTTTGGTTGCGCCTAGCGGATCTCAGTTCTGGTGTCGATGCGCAGTTCGCACAACGGAGTGTCGGTAGTAGGGGTAGGGGCTTCCTTTTGCTTTCTCCTGGTGATGTTCGCTGCTACTTGGCCTGTCTTGTGATGTTTGCTGTAGGCACAGCTTGTAATCTTTGCTTGTTTCTAGTTTTTGTAAGTTGTAACAATGCCGTATCTTGGCTTTATTAATTTAAAGCTGGGCAATGCCTTATATTAAAAAAAAACTGTGGCGGCCGCTTTCTCAGCCACGACCCGCTCGGACGCCTCGATGTCATCCTTCAACGCCTTCGTGTTTATGACGGGGATAGACACCTGTTTTTGTGAAGGTCGGACCGGCGGGATCCACCCTCTCACCGGCCCTTTTGCCTGGCATCGCAGGCTCGAATAATGAAACACACCAGCGGCCCTGAGAGTACTTGCCGGCGGGGACCGCCTCACTGAAGATGCAGAGCGATGCGAAATCTGTGCGGACCAACGAGTGCATTAAACCTGGCTAGCCGCCGACGCGGAGCTCGAAGAGCCACCCTTGTACTCCAGCGAGAGGTAGAGAGCAAAGCAGAGGGCCAGATCCTCATCGTACTGGGAGGGAAGGGACGGGTAGGGGAAGAGAGCTCGAATTCTCCGCCGCTAGCCAATCCAAGACGACAATGAGACATGAGCTTTAAATTATACCGTTTTGGTCAAATGAGCCGACCATGGTGGAGCGGAGGAAAGTGAGAGGAGGACTGGAGTGGGGTGGAGCGAGCATAGCGGTTAAGGGTCTTTTTTTGGGCTGCTGCTGTTGATGAAGTAATTGTAACCGGTGGGCTGTTAGAAAGCAACTGTGGGAAGCAATTCCTGGAAGGAGAGATTTAATGTTTAGTAGGAGTGCTTTTGATAGCTGCTGCTGTTCGCTTAAAAATGAAATGTCTAGAATGCCTCTAAATGCTGAAAAACATGTATAAATGTTGATTTGAAACAATTAGCTAATTCTGAGTTTCAATGTTTGATAGCTAATTGGCTCTACCTGACTGTAATATGTAGAATTCTAGTTAACGTGTAATGAATAACATACAAATTATGTGTAAAACTGATGAATTATCTGAAATATCCTCGGAGTAACGAGAACATGTATCCGGCGGCTGACGAGAACGAGGGTGATTCAGGGACGACGTGAGTGGCAGCAGGGAACATCGGCGGTGGGGATCCCCTAACCATGGCACCGACATGGCTACGGGATGGGGAGAAGAGGGGAATGTGGGTCACAGACATCAGCAATGCCTGGTTGCACGAGCCAGCTGTGTTTATGTCAGGATGGCAAGAGTTTTGTAAATACTCCAAAGTACTGAGGGTATATCTTTCCAGCGCAACTCGGGAAGCAGGGAAAAGCTCGGGAATCACCTCTAACCTCGCTTCGGGCTCGCAGTGCATTCGCGAGCCGCGCTTCTGGAAGCGCTTTCGTATCTTCGGGTGTTAATTTGTTTGGCTTTCTGCTAGCCTTTTTGACCCAAAACTAGAAGCATAGGTCCAAACAAACAGAGACTATATGCTTTTGTCTAGTGTGGGGATGGAGTGGGGAATATGTGTGGTCAGAGTGGACCGTCCCGAGAAGATATGACGTGGCGGACACATCCTGCCGTGTCCATGTCGTTCCATATCCGCCCAAACGTATGATTTGAATTTAACGGGTGTCAGACAATTCGGACTGTGCTAGTTATAGCCTTATAGGGATCCGGTTGGGTAACACTTTTGTATTCAGTTTTGCTAAGTCTCAGCTAGCTGAGATTTAGCTTAGGTCTCAGTCACATCCGGAACCGTCGAATCTTCCTTTTGATTTGTGATTCGTGTTTGTGTTGGGTTGGCCTGTTTGTCTCCTCTTTGTCTTTTTGGGCTGGTTAGTGGTCCTGATTTTTTTAGGTGAGGGAGCCGAATCAATAGTGGGCTGGGCTGGGGATTTTGTTGCAGTTCGTGGGCTCGTTTTGTCTGTCGTTTTTTTCCGGAATGTGTGATCAACAGCTGGGCTGGGCTTGTTTGTTGGCTATTTTGTGGACCTTTTTTTTTTGGTACGTTGTAAATTTTAACGGATGTCTGTTTTGCTGGTTTGATATTGGGTTGTAATATTTGTTATATGGTCCGTTTGTAGTCATTTTTTCACCTGATTTTTAGGAAATAGCTTTTTTATTAGGTCAGCTAAAATAATTTGTGTTGTTTACGTAACGGTTGCACTTTTGTATGTTCATATTTTTTACGTAATAGCAACGAAAAATAATCTGAGATTTTTCTCGACGTTATAAGCCAGTTGTAAGTGCACTTTCAACTAAGTTTTATTTTTCTATATTGTAATTTAAATTATTATTTTTATTACTTTTCTTATTATTTTTATTTATTCATTTATTTTTGTGTTTTTAGTTTTTGTTTTATGAAGCCAGTTGCAACTGCACTTTTAATTGAGTTTTTTTTTTGAGCTAGAGCAAGTTGCAACTGCACTTGCAACCGAGTTTTTTTCTTAATTATTGTTTTTGTTCCTTTCTCATTATTTTTAATTTTTTTGTTCCCGTGTTTTGTTTTGTGTCTAGAAGCTAGTTACAACACTGCACTTGCAACTGAGTTTTTTCAGAGGCAGTTATAATTACACTTGCAACGGAGTTTTTTTCAGAGCCAGTTGCAACTATTTTTTTGCAGTGTCGGTTTCAACTGCACTTGCAACTGAGTTTTTCTAAGCCACTTGCAACTGCACTTGCAACTGAGACTCCCCGACTAAGAAGCCAGTTTTCTCTATTGTGTTTTATTTTTTATTTTTCTATATTATTATTTTTGGTACTTTTATTTTTAATTATTACTTTTTTGTTTTTGTTTTTTTGGGAGCCAGTTGCAACTGCGCTTGCAACTGAGTTTTTTCTCGACGCTATAAACTAGTTGTAGCTACATTTATAACTGAGTCTTTTTTCGACCCAGTTGCAACTGCACTTGTAAGTGAGTTATTTACTGAGACAGTTGCAACTGCACTTGCAACTGAATTTTTTCCTGAGACAGTTGCAAGTGCACTTGCAACTGAGTTTTTACTGAGCCAGTTGCAACTGCACTTGCAACTGAGTTTTTTGCGGGTGCTAGTTGCAACTGCACTTGCAACTGAGTTTTTGTTTGTCAGTTGCAACTACACTTGCAACTGAGTTTTTTTGAACCAGTTGCAACTACACTTGCAACTGAGTTTCAATTAAATTTCTTAAACATTATAATTTTTGTTACTTTTTTTTGTCTAGAAGCTAGTTGCAACTCCATTTGCAACTGAGATTTTCTCCACGATTTTTAAGCCAGTTGCAAATGAGTTTTTTTTAGCCAGTTGCAACTGCACTTACAACTGAGTTTTTTTTGGGTCATTTGCAACTACACTTGCAACTGAGTTTTTCTTTTGAACCATGTGAAACTGCACTTGCAATTGAGTTTTTTTTAGCCAGTTGCAACTCCACTTTCAACTTAGTTTCAATTATTATTTTCTATATTATTATTTTTGTTACCTTTTTTTGTTTTAAATTTTTGTCTGGAAGATAGTTGCAACTCCACTTGCATCTTAGATTTTCTCCATGATTTTAATCCAGTTGCAACTACATTTGCAACTGAGTTTTCTTTTGGAGGGCCGGTTACAATTGCATTTGCAACTGAGTTTTTTTTGGGCCAGTTTGCAACTGCACTTGCAACTAAATTTTTTTTACGGGGGCCAGTTGCAACTCCACTTGCAACTGAGTTTTTTTAGCCAGGTGCAACTGCACTTGCAACTGAGTTTTTTTGAACCAGTTGCAAGTGCACTTGCAACTGAGTTTCAATTATTATTTTATATATTATTATTTTTGTTACGATTTTGCTAATTCTCAGTCGACTGAGAATTCTCAGTCGACTCTATGTCCTTCAGATTTGCACAGAGATCCGTGTTTTTTTTTTTGTTTTCTCCGAGCAGCAAAAGAGAAATAAGCAGCTCCGTTTTAAATCGTACCCAAAACATGTGGCTGCGCTGCGCAAAAGAGCTTGATTACCATCAGGCCACAGTATGCACGTGCTTCTTTCTTACGACTACACATATTTCTTTTGTTCTTTTTCATTGTCTTTTTTCCTGCGTACCACATGAGGCCGCTTAACCTTTTTCTCTGCACAATAGCAAATATTGGATGTTTTTTGCCTTTATATTTGTTGGACTTGTTTTATCTTATCCTTTGTCGATGGTTTTTTTATTTATTATTACTTATTTTTGGTATGCCAATTTGCTTGTTGATATCTAGCGTATAAGAGCATTATCAATATTTCTTACCTTTTAACTTTTTAAATCTGGTTTTTAAATATTTTTCCTAATTCTTAGCTTAGGGTGCAGTGTCGGTATTCTAACGTTTTTTTGCTCCAAGATTCGTGTGAGTTGTCTCGTCGGTTGGCGCTAGCTTTTTTTTCTTTTAAAGTATTGGTCTCATCGCTAGCTGGGTCGCTAGGTGCAAGATATACGCGCATACGTTGGAGCTTGTGGTTGGGCCTTTTAACTATTTCATTTGTCCCTCCATGTGAAGTTTGTACAATGGGTTTTTCTTTCTTGTATTTTGTATACAAAATTGAACCTATTCACATGTGTGGGCTTTTTCTGGTGTTGCGGTTTTTTGTTGTCGAAGGGAGCGAGAAGCTCTCGATTATTACATCTATTTTTGTTAATAACAAAAAAGAAATATGTTTTGTTTTATATTTCCTTGTATTTTTTTAACCTTCTATTTTCCCATTTGCCTCATGGGTCCTAATTTGTCTCTACATTATTATTTTAGTGTGTTAAACAATGCATAGAGAGTGGACATTATTAAATATTTGTTGTATTCATGATTATTTTAACACTATTTTTTCCAATTAGTTTTTTTGGAATTACTACTCCCTCTTTCCCAAATTATAAGGTGCGTTATTTTTGTGACGAAGAGCTTCATATACGCCTAGGTTTTCGTGGTTCTGTCGTGCTTCCGAGAGGTGGCGATACCTGAGGGCGCTTGTCAATGTAGGCTTCACGTAGTCGGAGGACTCAACAACGAGCGATGACTGGTGTCAATGTAGAAGCCGGCCGATTTGTGTTGCTCAGGACTCCCGTCGAGTTTTGAGGTGATCCGTTGAGGCTTATCGATCTCCGCACAAGACTTGTAGAGGGCCGTTGATGCTTGTCGAGAGTCTTCCATACTTGTCAAGGGTCAACAATGCTTGTCGAGGGTCGGGAATACTTGTCTAGGTCGGTAGTGCTTGTCGAGGGTCGGGACGGAAGATAGGGTGTGAGCAGCCCTGATGAGGTCCCAACGGGAAACATCATTACCCTTCCGAGAGCCAGCGAGGGGCACGACAGGGTGGACGCAGAGGTCTTGGCATGATCGAAAGTTTCAACAATTAACGATGGCCCTCTGCAAGATCCCATCGGGATACCCACTAGGCTTGAGGTGGGCGCCGTCTCGGCGAGGTGAGGAGTGGTTTTCGGCCTAGGTCATTTTTGTACGTCACGGACAACCTCTTGGCAAGACAACATAGATGGGTCCGCAAGACGACTGGGCTGTCTGACAAAACAAAACTATGGGAGAGAGTGAAGGAAACGGATCATGCATGCATTGCTACACCCTACGGCAGTAGGACCGTACTTTATTTGAACAATCAATGGGAAAGAAAGTAGAACATGAAGGCCCAACAGACCAAATAGGCCCAAATTGAAAGGGAGCGGAACGTTCAGTTGGAAAGAAAAGATACGTACGCATACTACCAGCCAATCGATCATCGTTATGTTTAAATCGCTGGAAATCAATATGGGTGACGTCATTCGACTGAGACTTAAGTTAAGTCTCAGTCGACTGAGTCCTAGAGAGATCCTTTTGTATTCGGGTTATGTCCGAGTATACTCCTGCCATGGCCACGCATAGAACTAGCTCCACTGGATCAACGACCTGGGACTTGGGAGGCATAGAGATCAAGGCCCAGCTGAGCATAAAATTGGAATCACGGAACAAGTATCACAGATTGGTGGCGCCATTTTTCTTGTAGAAGCAACGATTTAGCTGTACGTAGAGTTCAGCGTGGCGCAGTGTTTGGTGCTGCGAGTGCGCACCCCACCGGCCGGAGTTCGATCCGCAGGGATCGCATTTCTGGTTCCCTTTGCTTTCTAAAGCAGGCTTTCAGGCCTATTTTTTTTTTAAATAACTGAATATGGAGCAACATAGAGTAAAGAGGAAGACGATCGACAGTCGAAGAAAATATTGTTTGGGAACCTACGGTGGTGGACGATGATCGCTGTTTCTGCTTTTACCGGTTAGACCCACACTGTTATTTTTACCGGACAAAGTTTACTTTGTAGTTGAGCACATATGTGTCACGTTGGCAAACATCTGATGCTAATTTTTCTATGATAAAAAAGGAGTATATCTCTATCTCGAACTCATATTAAAGGAATTTTCTTCCCAAAAATTCTTACGTCGAACCCACCTCTTGGTCACACCACTCCCTCGCAATTGATTAGCAAAGGAGAATCTTGTTTATCCATCAGCGCCTTTTTTTTTTGAATCCTATATCACCGCTCTTTTCTAATTGCCACTTCACAGTATGTACCTCCAAATTTCAAATTCTCTCACCCAGAAAACATGTGGCCAAGATCTATTTTCTTACCAGTTAAAAAATAAAAAGAAATTTTTTCACATGCGCTGACTAGCCAGTATAATTGAGCAGCAAGTCCATTCCACCCCACCCCTGGTGTGCACGACAAAGACGTTGGGAGAATATCAAGTGATCCTAGATAGTGCTCATATTCAAACCCCCCAAGATATTCTCCCATCGTTTAGATATTCTCCCAGCGTCTTACATGATCCCACATTGAAAAATTCAAAAAGCATATTGAGAAACAAAAAAAAAAAATTCATATGAATAGTGTCACTTTTAGTTGTTTGTCTTTTTATGAATTTGCATCTGAAAATTTTGGAGGTCGTAGACACATTCCATGTGAAGATTCACACCATTTTCTAGAATTTTTTTGAAACAGCTAAAAGTGATTTTTTTTTCAAAATGGAAGCATGAGAGCATGGAAAAGATTAGGATTACTAGATATTTTCCCCAAAGACGGTAGCCGAGATTTTTCCATCCATGGACGATCCGTAGCTGTCACGTGCGCGAGCCGTCGCTTTATAATCAGTCGACCGATTCTGCGTGCCTGGCTTCCTTCCATTAGCAGGCTGATCTTTTTTTGCGCACCTATGCATGCAGCCAGGACCAGTGTACGTACACAGATAGATACTTTTAAGTGAACATACTATCATAGTGCTACGATGGTTTATCTAGAATATTATGTAGTATTTTGGATCTATTTTAGCGTAGTCCTCCTATGGCCGCTGTTTTGCTGCAAACCGGTGCGGTTTTTTTGTGGCAATCTGGGTTACTCCTTAAACCCTGATGGTGCAAGCTAGCACAGAGATAATATTGTTTCCATAAAGTAAAGAATCAGAAACAGACTCACCAATACCATCAATATTTACTGGAGGGGCAGCGATGAAAGCGATAATAAATACAGAAGTTGCGGTCAATAAAGTAGTACCGACGCTTTCAAGATCCATGGTCAGGCCCTGTCCGCGGTGAGCCGGTGACACATGTCTCGAGGCTGATCTTTTTTTGCACCCATATGCATGCATGCATGCAGCCAGGACCGGTGTACACACGAAGCTTACTTTTAAGTGAAAATGCTTTGCCTATCATAGTGCTTTTTCGATAAAGGGAGATTTATTACTTAAACGGTTTTAAGCATTACACCCGGCCTCTGTATAACTAAGATGCACACAGCCGTCACAAGTTCAGAAGTGCGAAAAGTAAAGAAAGACGCATTATATATCATGATGAGAAATTGTAAAAACGCCTAAGATGGTGAAGGGCCGATCCGCAAATTATGCTGTCATCCATGTTGGGATAAAAAATCTCTTGCCGTATCCTCCAGTCTTGTACACACCTCTGTAAATAGGTCGCGATGCTCCACACATTGCAACGGAGACACGAACGGAGTGTAGCAGTACTCCTATAGATAACCTGCATGAGAGAAGAATTTTTATCATAAAAAACCTTGTCATTTCTACACAACCAAGGCGACCATATAACGGCAAGCGCTGCCACCCTAATAAGTTGTTTAAACCTATGATCCACACCATTCAGCCAGTTGCCAAAAATATTAGCAATCTCTGAAAGAGAGAGGGAGCGTGGCGGCGGAGTCCACTGAGCCGGATTGAATCACCGACGAGAAACAAAGTTAGTGTTAGGGATGCAGGAGTGCGGGTGGCTGCCTGCCTAGCCTAGAGGTGTGGAGCTGGGGGTCGCAGGGTCGTTCGGCCGGTTTTGGTCAGCCGGTCGATGAGGTTGCTGACGAGCTCAGCGGTGGCGGTGCAGCATAATCCCCTCCCATCCTTTGTGGCCACTGGCCAACGATCATTCCCACGAGCCCACAGTTGAACACCAAGTATTTCCCAACCCACACCCGATATGCAGGGATCACCTGTGCTCACGAAACCGAACCGAACTGAAAGAAGTAGTTTACCTGGAGATGGACGAACTCGACACCTCTTCTCTGCCACTTGGACAGGCTGACAACGACCGGAGAGAACAAGCTGGCCGTGCGATACCGATGGCACCCGCACCCATTGGGTGTGGGTAGAGCTGAACCAAACCCGCACCCGCGTCCTCGTATTTTAACCACACCCACACCCATACCCGCGTCTGGGTATAATTTTTTACCATACCCGCACCCGCGTGGGTATTTAATACCCGTGGGTAAACCCACCAAACAGGTCATTCATCCATAATGTATAAGAAAACCATCGACATGTATGGTCATTCATCTATAAAATAACACAATTTATATGAAAATGAACAACAAAACAACCCATTCATCCACGTGGAGCTCGCCTCCGTCAGTGTCCATGGCGAGCAGACGCGTGTGTGGCCGAGCCGGCTACCGCGTCCAGGGGAGTGTGTACGGAGAGGGCGGGATGGCGGACTAGCGGAGGCTGGTGGCTGCCTGGTTGGGGGAAGGGCAGGGCGGTGACGAGGAGCCGGGAGGGAGATTGCCATATCGAACTGAAAATAGTGGAGACTGGAGATGAAACGACGTGGGTGAAGACTGCCTGAGAATTGTGAATCAGGCGAAAATTAAGTGGCCGCACGTATGGGAACAAGCGAGAATTAATTAGCTGGTTAATATTTTGAGATTTTCCCCCTAAAATAACCCTATGTACCACGTATTTATATATCAAAAAAAAAAGATGGTATGTGGGTATGCGGGTAGGGGTACTACTTTACCATACCGCACCCGCAATACCCACTGGGTACACACTTTTAACCATTTGTTTACCCATGGGTAAAGTTTTTTTACCAAACCCTTACCCTAATAGGTAAATACCCGCTGGGTATGCGGGTAATGGTACCATTACTATCGGTACGTGCGACCTGCAGGAAGCTCTTGGGAAGACGAGAGGACCAGCTGGGCACGGATAAGATGAGCGCGTGCAACGAATAAGCCTCCTCCACGCTACAGCCTAATCAAGTCAGACTACAGCGTGGTCACACTCATGCCGACAACCCAAAATTGGGAAATTGAGTTTTACTTTAGAGGATGATGAGGTCCCATGTTAGGAACCCTGTCTGCACACAGCTAGGAAGGATGAGGTCCCATGTTAGGAACCATATAAGGAAATTGAGTTTTGCGGGAAAAAGATATTTTATTTACCCTGTG
Organism: Poa pratensis; assembly: GCA_947311845.1. Lineage (NCBI taxonomy): Eukaryota > Viridiplantae > Streptophyta > Magnoliopsida > Poales > Poaceae > Poa > Poa pratensis. The sequence goes on from CAMZMU010000122.1 coordinate 19,073,779, forward strand.
TAAAAAAGACAAATTTCGGTGTTTCAAATTGACTTTATACGAGACATTTTTTAATCTTTTTTACACATGTCACAAAAAATGTCTTTTTTGCGAAATTTTGTGTACGTACATAAAATGTATGGATGTTCATTCGAAATTTTTGTTTAGATTTTTTGACATTACAAAGTATTTAAAAATATTTACATAACGCGTGCATCTAGACTTGCTACCCAAAACACCGTGTCCTTCTTGACTACTAACCTATTTTTGTTCGTTGAACCATTGGTTACAAAATTAATCTTCCAATATTCCCCAATGGCCGTGTGACCTAGGCAGCACCCATCTATGTTCCTTCCAAGGTCAGAAATTTCATACTAAAACTTTTTATTGAGCAAGAGGTTCAAGTTGGAAGATAGTACCAGACATATATTTGTTCAAGCTTGTTGATTAAAGCAACCAAGTGGCTTATGGGAATATTTGCACTGTTGTCACCTTACCGTACACTTCATCACACAAGGTCCAAGTTCCTAAAAAAATTACACAGGAAATAAAAACGAACGGCTCGGTGTAAGAAAAGATCTCGTACACCCAACCGCTAAAAGAAAATAAAAGAACACTAAGTACTACAAAGAATGATAGGCTAAGGAGTTTATAGGTAGATAAAGGAAAATAAAATGCAAGACAACAGTTGCAAGGTGACCCACTGACCTCAACTCGTCAATATAACAAGATTAAGGGGTATGTTACGTAGGTACGGGTACGGTTGTCAGTGAATGTACCGCTACTCGTTATCTTGCAATGTGTCTTCGTTGCTCGGTGGCATCGCTCGTACGAGCGCTGGTACGAGCGGGTGTGGTTGTACCACACTACGCCTTCTCCCTCTTCTTCTTTTTCTGCGGGTCAGAGCTTCTGCGGTACAAGCGCCGGTACGTCCAAGCGGTCGTACCACGTCTCGTTAAATTTTACTATAGCTCCTTGATTTTCCTAAGTTTCACTTCGGCACAAGTACGATGGTAGGTACGGTCGAGAGCGACCGTACTGCCACTCTTTATCTCCTCTGGAACTGGGGCAATTTTTTACGCATGTCGATACGGTGGCTGGTGCGGTCGGAAATGACCATACCGCCACTTGTTAAGTTTTACTGTGACTCAAAAACGACTTATTATTTTCGGAATTTTTCCTAAGTACCTGAAATATTAGTCCAGGCCGGCAGCATATTTGATGATAAAGAGAAGTTTAACAAAGCGATACTACACGTTAGAGCAACGAACAAGTTCTACCTTTTGAAATATAGTCCAGCGTCAACACTAATAGTAAATCATGCTAAGATATAAAGTGTCAATGCAATATAAAATGCAACTAAACTAAAGACACAAAACTTTTAAGAAAACGCTTACAAACTTTCGGGTTGCCTCCGGGAAACGCTGAATTTTTTAGCCATCAAGCTAGCTAGGCTATTGTAGTATTGATACGTCTTAAACGTATCTATAATTTCTGATGTTCCATATTGATATTATACCAATTGTTACATGTTTTATATACACTTCATATCATTTTTATACATTTCTGGGACTAACCTATTAACAAGATGCCACAGTGACAGTTCATGTTTTCTGCTGTTTTTGTATCCCAGAAAATCTAGTCTGGAAATATTCTCGGAATTGGACGAAACTTGGACAGAACCTCCTATTTTTCCAACACGTACACGGAGTCCAAAGGAGAGACGGGGGGGAGCCACGAGCCAGCCACACCATAGGCCGTGGGGTGGTGTGGGCCCCACGGGCGTCTCCAGCCGCCGCCCTTTCGCCTATTTATTCATCTTCACGGGAAAACCCTAGACACCCGAGCCATTATCCACGAAAAGTTCCAGAGACGCCGCCGCCGTCAACCCTAGCTCGGGAGGATTCAGAAGCTCTTCCCGGCACCCTGCCGGAGAGGGGAATCATCACCGGAGGGCTCTACATCACCATGCCTGCCTCCGGAGTGATGCGTGAGTAGTTCATCCTTGGACTACGGGCCCATAGCAGTAGCTAGATGGTTGTCTCTCCACTTTATGCTATCATGTTTAGATCTTGTGAGCTGCCTATCATGATCAAGATCATCTTATTGTAATGCTACATGTTGTGTTTGCTAGGATCCGATGAATATTGAATACTATGTCAAGTTGATTATCAATCTATCTTATATGTTATTTATGATCTTGCATGCTTTCCGTTACTAGTAGATGCTTTGGCCAAGTAGATGCTTGTAACTACATGAGTGAGTATTTATGCTAGATAGTGGGTTCATGCCTCCTGTAATCTGGGAGAGTGACAACAACTTCTAAGATTGTGGATGTGATGTTGCCACTAGGGATAAAATAACTGATGCTTAGCTTAAGGGTGCACCGTTAGGTCTAATGCATTTGTTTATATTACGCACATTACTTAATGCGATTATCCATTGCTTGCAACTTAATACCAACGGGGAACTCGGATGACAACCTGGAGGTAGATTATTAGTCATAGACGCTGTTGGATAACGGTCTATGTATTTTGTCGTAATGCCCACATGAATATCATAGTAATCATCATGTTATATATATGCATTGTCATGCGCTCAATATTTTGTCAATTGCCTAGCTGTAATTTGTTCACCCTGCATGTTAGTTATCTTTTATGGAGAGACACCACTAGTGAACTGTGGACCCCGATTCATTCTTTTACACTGATAATACAACCAACTTCAAACATTGTTCCTTTTCATTCTCTGCAATTTACTACTGTTTTCCACACCATACGTTTAATCCTTTGTTTTCAGCAAGCCGATGAGATTGACAACCTCACTGTTTCGTTGGGGCAAAGTAGTTTGATTGTGTTGTGTGCAGATTTCACGTTGGTGATCGTAAACGGCGCCACCAACAACCTTCAGAAGTGATTTCTTGCTCCTACTGGTCGATTAAACCTTGGTTTCATACTGAGGGAAACTGCTGCTACACTGCTTCATACCTTCCTCTTGGGTCTCCCAACGAACGTGCGATCCACGTCATCAAGTATCGATCATTTGGACGAAGCCACACCCGCTTGTGGTGCATCGGTATGGCGTAAGAAACTGGATCCTTACTCTCAGGCAGAATTTGATGCACCGAGCTTAGTGAGCATGTCCCCTTATATGTCTGTGACGAAAGGTTTAGAGAATTTTCTATAAAGTTTAGATTGATACATTGGTTACTGCTGCGGGTGAACTTTTTCTGGGAACCAACGGTTCACCCTTTTCCATTGGAGCTCCCTGCACTGCATTAGTAGGACAAGATGCATAGCTAACTATAAGAGACACACGAGGCTCTATATCTAATTCATTCTCAGTATCACCAAAAAGAGTGTCTAGCCAAATATACTTAGAATCATAAAAGTTTTCTTGAGGGCAAACAATAGGGATTCAGACATTATTTGATTCATCACTAGGGAAAGGGGCATCATCATCGGAATCGGAATCGAAATCATAATGTGCATGCAAAGAATTAATAGGCATCGGAATCGGAACCGAAATCATAATGTGTGCGCAAAGGAGTAGCTTCTTCTGAGCAACATTGCTTAATGATAAGATTGCCATTGCAGCTTTACATTGCCATGTCAATCCCAAGAAGTATGCGGTCCAGTGCTGAGAAAATAGTGGGGCGTCTCTGAAAAAATTGTGCCCATATTATTAGCATGTTATACACAGTGCTAAAGTGTTATAAAAAGATTATCAAGGATAAGAGATAGAGAGGGAGCAAATTGAAATGATGAAACTAATTTATCTGTTAAAAAATAGAGCCATAAGCTAATTATCAGTTATTTTCATGTCAACTCTATAGTCAACATGTATAATCAATAGGTACAAATATGTGCCGCTTTATTATTAAACTTGTCCACCTGTCACTCTCACAAAGTGCGTAGAAACACATGTTGCAGTTGACTCTTAATATACAACCTGCTTCTCTTCTCTCCTCCTCTCATCTAAACTCAGCAAAAATATGTTGGACTAGCCATAGTGAGGAGTATCATACATTAGTTCATGCATAAGATATTAGTGTATGATCCTATTGCATAGTAACATATAGTGGTATATCATAGCCACATATTATTTATTTGTTTTTAGAACCACAAAACAAACTAATATGGGTTCAAGATTTACCCTGCTATTAAAATACGTGCTATAATATGTAACATAGTTAGATACCACTACCATCTATTACCTCATTAATTGTTGTGATACATCAAATTCTTATTAACATGACAAGCATCATACTACTCCCTCCATTTTTATTTACTTCGCGTTCTAGGTTTTCTCAAAGTCAAACTTTTCAAAGTTTGACTAATTATATACAAAAATATCAACATCTATAATATTAAACACTATTCCAAATATCGGCCGGTATGTCGATATATCGGCCGGTTTATCGGTTACCGGGTCTAGAACAATAAGATAAGTGAATACCGCCGGCATTTACCGGAATGGCCGATATATTGCTTGTCAGGCCGATATATCGCCGGTATTCACCGATATTTACCGATATACCACCGATATTCACTGGTAAATCTGTGTAACCCAACCAATTTAGCTCCAATTTTTTATTTTGGTTGAGTTTTTGGATTCTTGATGCCTTCTGTTTGTGTAGATGGCTAATTTCGCAACATATTAGGTTTTTAAGAGGGATACAAATGATATGGCTTATGAGTATGTCATATTGATTGATTCTGATGGAACAAAAACCTTTTTTTTAAAACTTGCCGATAAGTGGTCGACCGATAAAATCGATAAATCGGCCGATAAGTCGATTTATCTCTTATCTTGAGTCAACCGATAAGTTAACGAGAAGCGATATCCCGAACATTGATATTAAATATATATAATGCGAACATATATCTTATAGAGATTCTAATAATGTATAAATTTTGTTGTAAATGTTTATATTGTTTTATATATTTAGTCAAACTTTACAAAGTTTGACTTTAACTAAACACATAACCAGGCCCGGCTCTGGGCCTAGGCAAGAGGTGCGGCCGCCTAGGGCCCAGGCCAGAACGGGGCCCAAGATCAGATGTTCCTTTATATTGCGCTGAGTGTTTCCCTTACAAAAAAGACTACATTGGGTTGGGCCTTAGCATCCATTGGGAGAGCAAGAAACAGGAAACGCACGAACAAACAAAACAAACGATCGACGAGACCTCCTGTTCGCCTATTCGGCTGCTCCTACTCGCGAATCGCGAGTCGTCTTTTCGTCTTCGCCTCTTTGAACCGCCGCGTGCCCTCGTCCAGTCGCCACTCAACTTCTCCGCACGATCCGGTCACCCCTGCCCGGTATCGCGGTAGGTCATCTATGAATCCTGAATCCCTGATTTACGGGAGTATTGCCCTCAATTGCTCCTCTCTTTACCCAATCATTGATGCCCTGGTTAGATTAGGATTTAATTTTTGAAGTTCTAATTACATGTATTCAACTCTTTCACAATTATAGGTGTTACAATGCCTAGCCAATTGTCCGGTTCTGCGAAAAGGAACAAAGAAAACTAAATAATCCGTTTATTGAATCATAAAAAGGTGCTTTAAATAAATAATTTACAGTGGATGATGTCAACAATAATAATTATATGTCTATATATCGAGATACGCGTACATATATATTAGCTATAGGGGCCTAGGTCATCAACTTTGCCGAGGGCCTCGCAAAATATAGAGCCGGCCCTGCACATAACACAAAGTTAATTGTAAACGGATGGAGTACCTAGGATACCCGGCTTAGACAGTGCACCTAGCATCGATCCATCCAATTTTCTTCATCCTCCCACAAATAATGTTCCTAGCTCTGGACGATAGATAGGTCGGAATCGACCGTGGGCGCTTTAAACCCCGTGTCGCACTCTCAGTTGATGGAGTGTGTCGGCTTGCACCTTTTGCAGTGCATAAGTATCCGGCCTCTTCATTCGTCGTTCTGTCAATGTGGACGTGCGTGAATGATGCATGATGCTAACCTACGTGCGTGTACCTGTCTCCTAGCTTCTAGCTGCTCGAACCAACATAGCTACTCGGCAAATATCTTGTGCAGGCCTATCAAGATATTTGCAGTGCTGTTAATAATGATGCGACATTATATATTTTGACAAATCGATATAGCTAGCCCAAGTGGGTTGCATCATTGCATGTGTGCATCTGGCTGTGGCACCACGTGTGTTTTTGGTAAGGAGGGCCGGAGAGAAGAAGCATATGTCTATCTAGTTCAGGAGAACAAATTATGTCAATCTTGGATCCATTCCCCAAGAAAATGTCAATCTTGGTTCCCGGCCACCAAGAACTCTTTCATCATGGATCAAATTAAAAGTCATGGGTCGTACGATGTAGGTGAGACTCGTGATGGCTACACTAATTAAACAATTGTATATGTGTTTCCTTGGAACTCCCTCTGCCCGTTAGAAAGGTCAGCCTCATTTTTTTTACTAGATATTTTAGAATTGCACGTTAGCCAGGCGACACGTTGGTTCTTTTTGGAATCAATCAGGATTGGCCATCCCTCGTCGCTGTCGGCAACATGCCGCCACGGCTCGAGCCGGCTGAGCTGCCACGGCGCCTGGGGCCCACCATGCGGTTTTCCGTCAGCTCCGTCTGTCCGGCAAAACGTGCCGCCAGCCACGACGGCGGCAGGTGCAGCCGCCATGGTGGTGGCGGCATGTGCGCCACGGTAGTTTTGACATTTTGAATCGGACGTGGTTCTTTTTGACAAATCACTTGCTCAGGTGGTTCATTTTGTAAAAAATCCACTCTTTCGAGGTTGTTCTCATTTTTTTAGTATTTCGGCAATTTTGCGGAATGTGTGTATGTGGCGACAATGATTGGGAAGGTCAAGTTTAAACATTGTTATCGTGCATCTAATGGTGCGGCTCATGAGCTAGCTAGCTAAGTAAACTTGTTTTAGTTGGATTAAGCGTCCATCAAAATTGGTGGATCAACAAATCGGTGGACGATGTAATTGTAGTTTAATTTTAATAAAGCTAGCCCTAGCCATGCATGATAGCCTTCCCTCAACCCCAAAGAGTTGTCCCTCAAAGATAATTTTTATCGTATGATAATTTGCATATTTATTTATGGCAAAGAGACGATTTCCATTGAAATTAGACATATTATTACGACGAAATTTAAACCAAGTTTGAACTAAAACTAAACCTATTCTGAAGGCAGCAGGCGAGCTGGAGCCAACCCAAAGCGAACACCAAGGCCGGTGACGTGGTGTGGCTTGTCGTACACCGCCGACCTACGTTGGCAAAGAGTTGTCCCTGTCATGTACCTGCGTCACTACTCCATCCATGAGCTCTCATCCGATTGGGTCCTCCCTGGGATGCGGAGACACTGTACATCTATTGGACTAGTCACACAAATCCCATTTGTCGTACTAGATGTATAAAAGCAGCATACGACGGATCAAAAAAGGATGCGCCTAGCTAGCTTTCTCCTCGATCGGAAGTAGCTCTCCCATGGAGCAACATCACTGGAGTGGCAGCGGCAGCTACTGCCCGTCGGCGGCGTTCGACATGCAGCTCCTCAACACCCTCCTCGAGAAGGGCGTCGTGGATTTCGATTTGTTAATGGAAACATCGTTTTCGTCTTCCCTCTCCAGCTCCTCCGACCACGACCGTCGACTCAAAGAGGAGCAGCCTGCTGCTGCAGTACTGGAGACCCTCCCCAAGGTGGGGCAGATCGGCGTGCGGAAGCGTCCGTGGGGCAATTTCGCGGCGGAGATCCGGGACTCCACGCGCAAGGGCGCCCGCGTGTGGCTGGGGACCTTCAAAACCCCCGAGGGGGCCGCCATGGCGTACGACCAGGCCGCCTTCTCCCTGCGAGGCGCCACCGCGAGGCTCAACCACCCCATGGAGCGCGTCCGGGAGTCGCTGCGCACCCTCGCGCTCGAGGCCACGGTCGGGTCGCCGGTGCTCGCGCTCAAGCGGAGCAACCTGGTGCGCAATCGGTCGCCCAACAAGCAGGCCAAGACAACGGCCATGGCCGCGCCCACCACCAAGATGATGCCATCCGCCAGCAGCTCGGCGGTGGAGCTGGAGGACCTGGGCGCGGACTACCTGGAGGAGCTCTTGCGGGTCTCTTCTCTTCCGACAAGCCGCCGGCCCGCCGCCCCTCGCTAGCTGCTAATCTATCTCGATCATTTGCCAGTTGCTCTGGCTCTGGTTGAGTAGTTAATTAGAGGCAATATCATCAGCTGGCCATGTTTTGTCAAAAAAATAAAAAACAGCTGGCCATGTTATGTATGTACTACGTCCGTACGTGTCGTTATGCACACACTTACGTAGTACATGAGTGATTAAGCTAGTGTAAAATTATAGTAGTATACAGCAAGCTAGGGACTGTTGGAACAAATCTTGTTATTAGTGTTAAGCGTATAGGACTAGATCATGTTTATCTCTTCTGTTATTGAGTCATGCATATAGATTAGACCAGTGTGCGTGAACAGCAGGTTTGGTCATGCTAAGTTGCGTCTCGCATGACGCCGTTGCATTAGCAAATAGTTTATCTCTATGGATAAGTGTTAATTAGTTTATCATGCGTGGAGTAAGTATCGGGAGCCATTAGTTGTGACTTGGTCCTGAACGTGGGAATCCAAAGAATCTGCAAACTTGGTTGTCACTCAAGTAGTACGTGCATGCAGCAGCTAGTTAGTGGAGTCAGTTAGTGGTTAGTGGGTGCGTGTGTTCGCCATGTGTCTGGCTATATAAACCCATGTAATCGGCTGAGTTTAGTCAAGTTGAACAAAAGAGAAAAGACACAAGTGTGCGGTGCCACAAAGCTGTGCGTGTTCTTCTTCTCCCTTGTGTATATGTGCGTGTGTTGATCTTTGGGCAAAACCATCAGGAACTTCGTCTGCGTTGTACTGTGTTTCGCAAAAATAAACAAGCTAGGGACTTTTTTTAATATAAATTCACACTTTATTGATTAAGACGCATCAGTACAGAGTTCAGCCCGGATAAGCTCCGGGATAACACCCAAAGAAAAATTACAGGTCGAGCGCACCGAGGCGCGAGCTAAGAGATGAGCGGCGTTATTCAGACGACGATTAGCATGCTTAAAGGAACAGGAAGCAAACTCCTTTGCTTTCATCTTCACGTCACGCACCACTGTGCCGACTGGAGAGCAATCCTGCACCGACGAGTTGATCCGTTGGATCATTGTAAGACAATCAGACTCCACCACACAGCGCTGATAGCCACGGTCATGCAGCACTGTCAGAGCCTGCTGTATAGCCAGACCTTCAGTAAGTTCAGGCAAGCCAAATTCTGCTAGTCCCTCCGAGCAAGACAGGATGAAAGCTCCATTGTGATCACGTAGAACTCCACCCCACCCGGACCGACGCTCGTTAGGAAACAGAGCCGCGTCGACATTCATACAAACCGAACCCACCGGTGGTGGAGACCAGGCAGTGATAAAAGAGCTGGAATCACACCTGTTAGCTGTTTTCGGCTTGAAACAGTGTTGCAATATCATGTCGACATATGCTTTAATCTTGGCTGCCACACGTAGAGGATGCAACTGACCCCCATTGTTTCTCAGGTCATTGCGGGCCTCCCAAATGTGCCAGCAGGTTACGGCTAGAACAGTAGCTCCCGTTGCATCTTCACGCTTCAGCAACTCGAAAATCCACTGTTTAGCATCAACCAGGTTCTTTCTGCATAATCTCATCGGAAAGTGATCCTTGACTGAACTCCACACAGCCCGAGCAAAGGGACAGAGAATAAACAGATGCTCAACTCTCTCCGAACGCCCGCAGAAGTAGCAGCGATCTTCAGCTGGAATACGCCGATGTTGCAGCTGATATCCTGTCGGAAGGCAGTCATGAGCCATTCTCCACAAGACAATTTTCATCTTCCCAGGTGCTTGGATAGCCCACAAGCTTTTCCACTGTTTTGACTCCTCTGAACGGTCAGAACTAGCACCGTGACCGAGATCTCTTGGACGAGTGAAGAAGGATTCAGTCCTGGATAAATTGTACGCTGATTTCACAGTATAAGTACCGTACTTGTCATATGGCCATGACGCAAAGTCCACTCCCCCATGACGGCTAATAGGTATCCCAAGAATTGCCTGCGCCAACTCATCATGAAAAAGAGACTGAACTTTGTCAACATCCCACGCCTTCCCTGATGCATCAAACAAGACTGCAACCTTTGAGTCAGCTGGGATTGGAGCAGTGGTCTTGAACGTTCCAGCCTTGAAGCCAGGGACCCAGTTGTCGCCTAGCACGCTGACCTTCTGTCCATCACCGATACCCCAGTGTAGGCCTTTGATCAACAGTTCACGGCCAAACAGAATCGAGCGCCAAGTGAAAGAGGACGCCCTTGGTTTAGTAGCTGAGAGGAAATCGGACTCAGGGTAGTACCGGCCTTTTAGAACTGTCCATCACCGCGACGGGGAAGTGCGGCCACGCCCATGGCTGCAACGGCGAGTAGCTCAGGTCTGCGAGGCCAAAGAGTCGGCCACGGCGTGCCGGATGGAGGATGGCATCATGCAGGAGGAGCAGCCTCGTACTAGGAGGAGGAGTAGCAACCGGGAAGAAGATAATGATAAGTACGAGACCCCCCCTCACATGGAAGTCACCCATCCATTTGTACAGGACGGCACATGTAAGCACAATATATATAACCTCTAGATTATCTTTCGTCTATGTTTGGAGCAATTAGACTTCATAGAGTTTCTGTGAAATGAGAGGGGGAATTTGGAACCGAAGACTCGATCGACAGCGATAGTTGGCCCCACCTGGCTCGCGCTAGGCCGGGATGTGACGGGCGTGCACACATTAGATACGATGCAATCTAATTTGCCTTGTAAACACTGCATTCGATGATCCATTTCCCAAAATGACCGACAGAGTAAGCAAAGCTATATGATACAGCTCTAGAGTTTTACTCATACTAGTTAACGTGCACGTGCAACGCACGATTCCAGACTACTATAAAATTTATGGAAGTATAAAATAAAAAATATCGTGGTTGCCTTTCTCCTAAAAGATAATTTAGACTCCAATGCGACTGAAGCAAGATTCTGTATTTGAGTTTAATCCTACAAACCTAATTTCCGGCTATTAAGCAAGCAGATCAACGCTTATGTTAACCAACGTAGCAGAAATGTGATTGGAACTGGTTGTCTAAGCAACAAACACGAGAACAAAACTTGGATGCATAACATTTATTGTATTCAGCCAATGTTTTAAAAAAAAATATTAAATTTGCAAATAGCAATTGACATTGTTTACATCAAAAAGTAATCGATAGGACCATGGGTATTTTTCCCTTGCCGACACTCAAATGGGTAAAATCACCTTGGAGTTCCATTAGGTGTAGAATTATGGAAAATCCAAACAACATGTATGTCACAGGATTTCTGTGCAAACCAAACTATCATATTCAATTTTAGAACAGGACTAACCAAGAAAGTGAAGCAATGAGAACTCATACAGGTTTATCCATTCATCAGCAAACCCATTTAGCGTCTGTTTTGCAAAAAAATACTTATCATCAGATATCACTACTTATCATCTATTGTATAACTTCTGATCTTGAGCATCAAGCCACCATTCGGTTGTACTGACCAGCAAGGCTGAAAACATTCCTTAAGAAGTCACCTTTGTTGGTTGGTTTGAGATAGCTTATCACGTGTGCCACGCCGATTCCCTTAAGCAGTCAGCTGAAAACAGTTTTGGATAGAAGTATTAAAATGCAGCAAAATGCCCAGAACAATCATTGGTGGTTATTCACAAGATGAAGAAATAAGAAAGCACAAAGGCACCAGCCCTGGCAATTTTTTGCATGAGATTGTGTGACAAACTGATGGCGAAAAGGCATGGTGGCAAATCAAAGATGTTACATAATTTTGACAAAGGATTATTGTCACAACATATTGGTAAAAGTAATGTGGATCACCGTTTTTTCAGATTAATACTCGATCACCAAGTGAAAAAAAAACATATGCATGAATAGCAGCAACTTACCTACAGAATTCAGACTTCAGATTTTCTTCTTCTCATTTACTTCTTGTCCTAGCGTAGAGGTATGTCTTCTTTTGATCTGCACAAGATTGAGAAACATATGCTATTTTTTTTTGGTCAGAACCCATAGTTATCCTGCTCACTGTTTGATAATAGACATCATACTTGTGAGAACCCATGACTACTGGTCCATCTGGACATTTTGTAAGTTCCCAAACACATGATATATTTAGATGAGGTGGGAGTAATAAAATAACCACACCATTCAAAACAAAGTATCATAAACATTACAGATATCTTATGGCACTGTTAGCCTTTAGGTTCTACCATTTTTCACCGATATAAGGATAAGAATTAAGAAAGCAAGAAAAATACCATGCCAAGCTCAAAGGAGAACATGTAATTGCCTGGATCCTAATTACGGCCTATATAGCAGTGCTTTATGGTCATCTAAGTATCGAACATCTTGTACAATTTAAAAACAGTTGCATATCACTGAATTTATTAGACGTATGTTGTAATTTACAAACAAACTTACTCCACAAGCATCTGGTACAATAGTTTAATTAGTTGACCCTTTCTTATAGCATTTCACTGAACATGATTATCCGGGAGTAAATTATCTCTATTGTATGCCTTAATGTTAGGCATAGTTATCTTGTACAATTTAAAAACAGTTGCATATCACTGAATTTATTAGACGTATGTTGTAATTTACAAACAAACTTACTCCACAAGCATCTGGTACAATAGTTTAATTAGTTGACCCTTTCTTATAGCATTTCACTGAACATGATTATCCGGGAGTAAATTATCTCTATTGTATGCCTTAATGTTAGGCATAGTTGTTACGTAGTTGTTACTACCTTCTGAACAGAATCATGAGGGAGTAAAAAAATTCCTTCGTTCCTCCCCCGAGCCAGCCCCTTGAGAGTCGTCCGTGGTCGCCGCCGCCCGGCCCGACCCGGATCTGCTCCAGCGGCGCCGCCGGCCGGAGTAGAGATGGGAGAGGAGCGCGGTGCATCTCTGTAGTTAGTAGCTTTAGGTTTTGTTTCCTGGTAGTTAGGTCCCTCGTGGCGAGTGGCTTCGTGCCGTCTTCCTCTTCGTTGCGCCTGCTGTGGTGCCTCCCGAGCGGCGTCCACAGAGCTGGGAAGCCTCCTCCCGGCGTCGATCCATGGTGGTTCGAGTGGTGTGGGGGTGGATCTAAAGGCGGCTGCTTGAATAAGCTCGAAGATCGGCCGGATCTTGTTGATTTGGTCTCTCCTTTTCACCCCTCTGCTGGTCTCCGTGGTGGAGAAGGAAGTTGGGGTGAGGAGGATATGGCTTCGCTGGTGGTCCTCTGGCCGGCGGTGGTCGCGGGGGGAGGAGCTGGTGAAGCTCGGTGTTCTGGTTTCGTCCGGTCCACCCTCTGCTCCTGCGCTCGGCCGGCCGTGGCGGCGAGGGGAGCTGCCGGTGCTGGAGGGTGTCTCCGTTTTGGTGGTGCAGGTGTTGGGCGTTGTCTCCTGCGGCGAGCCGACTCCGGCCGGCCATGGTGGCTCGGGGAGTGGCGTTTGGAGACGGCGGCTCGTGGCGGCTGGCCTCGGCGATGTCTCCGTCGGCTGGGAGAAGGGTGGTGCGGTGGAGGTGCTGCTGTGACCGATTCTCGTTCATCGAGTCAAGTAGTCGTCGCGCGGCGGCGGCCGAATCTTGCGGTCTTCTTCAACAGGAGTGGCGGCTCTTCCACGGCGGCTCGCGGTACGGCGACGGCGGCGTCGGCTAGGCGGTTTGGGTGTGCGGAGGATCTGTTCGTGTTCGTTCCTGGGAGCTCAGGGTGCTCTGTGCAAGTTTGCAGGGTCCGTGTGTAATTTCTGTTTCTGGTTTGGACCTGTGTGTAATTTGTACAGTGCTCTCTGTTTCTATGAATCAGATCCTGTCAAAAAAAAAAAAAAGAATCATGAGGGAGTAAACGACATAGCAAAAATAGGAAGTAAAAGAAAATGAAATCAAAAGATGAGGAGCAGGACGGCTACCTTCTGGTACGGTGCAGGGCTTCTCTCGGTGGAGAAGAACTGCAGTGAAGGGGATGGCGGCGACATGGTAGTGTAGGTGGAAGACGACTCTTGGTTCGCCGCGTCGATTCGTTGTTGCAGCTAGTACTTGCAGGCATCGACCCTTGCCTCTAGCCGGGAGTCACGCTGAGCGGGAGCGCGGATCTGATGACATCCAGTGGCTTTGGAACTTGGCGTTCATGGACGGTGGTGCCGGATTCCGGCCGGCGGGAAGTACAAGCATCCAATTTCTACCTTGATGCAGACAAGGGGATCCCGCTGTAGCCTGTAGGTAGTACGGCGTGGCTACATGAGGTGAAGGTAGGAGTGCTTCACCGACGCACTGTCTAATTGAGTTAACAAGAACATATAATCCCCAAATAACAACATGCAGATCTAATTGATAGTAAGAGAGGAGGGAAATTATTAGCAACAGAAAATTCGAGTGGTCTATTAGCAAAATGAATGGTTGCCGTTCACCTTGAATACCATGTCATCTTCCGGCGACTCGCGTGGGATCCTCAATGGTGCCCAGCGCTGGTGCAAGAGGAGCACGGGTGGAGGCCAGCTCGCATCAGACCGTGGCATCCTCCAGAGGGATGGAGCGACAACTGAGGCGCCGCATAGGTCAAAGAAAGGGATGCAATCTGCGCCATCCAGGCTTCCGAAAAGCTCGAGGTCAGGAGGGAGGGATCCGCCGGAGGGGATTTCGGAGGCCGCTGGGGCGCGCGCGAGGATGCAGTCGGCGACAAAAATAAAGATTCGGAGATGAGTGGCAATTTAGTAGTATTATGTGATTTGGTGGGAGGGTAAAACGGGAAAAATCAGACATTGTTGAGTTGTCAAACATTGGGACGATCTAGGCTGTTTGATCGGATATTGAACGGTCCAGATTTAAAGTATCCAACAAGTTTGCTCTTTTAATAGTAGTATAGATTTAGTAGTATTATGTGATTTGGTGGGAGGGTAAAACGGGAAAAATCGGACATTGTTGAGTTGTCAAACATTGGGACGATCTGGGCTGTTTGATCGGATATTGAACGGTCCAAATTTAAAATATCACAACAAGTTTGCTCTTTTAATAGTAGTATAGATAGAAACAAAAATAAAAAATAAAATGAAGAACCGCAAACTACAAGGAAGCCCCGCTCTGCTCAGCTACGCGAGCACGGACATTGCTTAGCTTAACAAGCGTATATGGGTCTACACTGAGTCGACGATACGTTCAACCGGCGGCAGGAGGAGGTGGGCAGCCAACGTGTGGGCTATGTGTGCTGCAGGACCTCCCTGGCCCTCCCGACAGCCGCCGCCGCGGATAGCAATGCCGGGCGGGCGGCCCGACGACTGGCTCGCCGGCCCCTCCTCCGTCGCCTCCGACCACCTGCGCCAACCTCTCCGTGTCGAGGACCGCCGTGATCACCATCAAGATCGCCACCGGTGCAACAAAGTTGGACCGCATCGTCGTACGCAATGCAATACAGCGTCGTTGTACACCAAGGAGCTAGCTTTATATAGCGGGAAAAGTACCAGTGCAATGGAGCGAGAGTTTCATGAGAGTGATCGCCGCTAGCAGCCGCAGCGCTCGCGCGTGTAGACGTAACGCGCGCTTGGACGTTACGTTGTTTGGCTGGGAGAGTTCCGTTTGCAAAGGGGCCTACGCGGATGCTGCTCGGACCGTGCACCTTTGCTGCCGGATCCGACGGCCGTCCGAGGGTACACGAGGGCTGGCCAGCAGACCGCACAACGGAAGAAGACGGTATGCATGATGTCTGGGAGCGTATAGTCCAATTCACTTGCACGTCCTCATGTGTTATAAATACTCCATCCCAAAATACAAGGCGCTCTTTAGTTTCGTTGATTAACGACGTACAACTCTGACCATGCATGATTTGTATTTATAATATGTCCATTAAATTAATATAATACTATACACTACCGGAAAACCTGTTTTTGCCGTGAGGACCGGTCTCTGCCGTGTGCCGCCAAGTTCTCGGAACACGGCAAAGCGTACTTTGCCGTGCAGGGAATAAAAGGAGCACGGCAAAGAATTGAGGCACAGCACAGAAAATCGCGAGCACACGGCAAAGAATACGTTGCCGTGCTCCTTTACGTAACAGCACGGCAAATTAGTTGACTAGGATGCGCAGCTTTGCCGCGCTCCCCAATATTTCGCGGGAAATATCTAAATAAATTTCCCGCGCTATAAATAAATTCGCGGAAAAACTATACCGTGTGTATAAAAAAGCGCACGGCACATATTTTCTTTGCCGTGTGCCTTTTAGGCCTCACACGGCACATATTTTCTTTGCCGTGTGCATTTTAGCGTCCTACACGGCAAACCATGTGTTTGCACTAACCCCTTTGTTTGTTTTGTTTCGATATGCTTGCTTTGTTTATTTTCTTTGTTAAGCTTCTAGTACGTTCATTTATTTCACTTAATTATGTTTCTCGATAATATATATAAACCCTCCGGTGCGGGCCGCATGCGTCGAAACACCGAATAAGTGGACCTAACGTGCGAGAAGTCATCTACCCCTTCCCGGAGCGTCGTCTACACCTTCCCGGACCCCCAATAAGTGGACCTAGGTTTTGCCATACCATGTGTGTACAAGTGTGTTGGGTGTTTTTGAAGTGCAATATTTTACTCCGGTGTGTGACCATCTTCACCGACCGCACTCTCTCTACTAAGTTTCTTGACTTATAGCTGAAAACTCCCGTTTCGGGAGAACCGGTGGCAATCTTGTGAGAACTTATGATAATAGTTGGTTTTCCATGTTCCTATGTCATGACCTAACATAACCAAGGAAAAAAGTCCACTGGCCTACCCCCTTTCGACTTCGGTCAAGGTGGTAGACGGGAATTTTGACTTTTTTCCAGCAGATCTAGGGTTTCGCCGAATCGGGGCCCGGAGCGTCGGAAACCCACCCAAAACTAGGTTGTGCCATACCATATGTATACAAGTGTGTTGGGTGTTGTAAATGTCCAAGGTTTCTGCACTTATAGCTGAAAACTCCCGTTTCGGGGAACCGGGGGCAATCTTGTGAGAACTTGTGATAATAGTTGGTTTTCCTTGTTCCTATGTCCTAACCTAACACAACCAAGGAAAAATAGTCGGTTATTTTATCCTAGTGGTAACATCACATCCACAATCTTAGAAGTTGATGTCACTCTCCAGATTACCGGAGGCATGAACTCACTATCTAGCATAAATACTAACTATTGGTGTTACAAGCATCTACTTGGCCAAAGCATCCACTAGTAACGGAAGGCATGTAAGATCATAAATAACATATAAGATAGATTGATAATCAACTTGACATAGTATTCAATATTCATCGGATCTCAACAAACACAACATGTAGTATTACAATAAGATGATCTTGATCATGATAGGCAGCTCACAAGATCTAAACATGATAGCATATAGTGGAGAGACAACCATCTAGCTACTGCTATGGACCGGTAGTCCAAGGATGAACTACTCACGCACCACTCCGGAGGCAGGCATGGTGATGTAGAGCCCTCCGGTGATGATTCCCCTCTCCGGCAGGGCGCCGGGAAGAGCTTCTGAACCCTCCCGAGCTAGGGTTGACGGCGGCGGCGTCTCTGGAACTTTTCGTGAATAATGGCTCGGGTATCTAAGCTTTTCCCGTGAAGATGAATAAATAGGCGAAAGGGCGGCGGCTGGAGTCGCCGTGGGGCCCACACCACCCCACGGCGCGGCAGAGGGTGGGGCCGCGCCACCCCATGGTGTGGCTGGCTCGTGGCCCCCCTCCGTCTGTCCTTTGGACTCCGTGTACGTGTTGGAAAAATAGGAGCTCTTGTCCAAGTTTCGTCCAATTCCGAGGTCAATGGTCTATAGTTTGCTAGCACATGTTCTTGATCAAATAGTATTGTAAAGCACATGTTATGAATGAAGTGATCCAGGTCAATGGTCTATAGTTTGCTAGCAAGTAGATAATGAGCAAACAACTGAATCATATAAGCAAAACTTTTCATGAATAGTACTTTCAAGACAAGCATCAAAGAGTTTTGCATAAGAGTTAACTCATAAAGCAATAGATTCTAAGTAAAAGGTATTTAACCAACGCAAAGCAAGATTTAAGTTTCAGCAATTGCTTTCAACTTTCAACATATATCTCATGGATATTTGTCAACACAAAGCAATATAATGAGTGCAATATATAAGCATATAAAAATTGTTGCACCAAAGTTGACACTAGTGTTTGCTTCTGAGATAGAAAGAAGTAGGAAAACTGACACAACATAAAAGTAAAAGAAAGGCCCTTCGCAGAGGGAAGCAGGGATTAAATCATGTGCCAGAGCTTTTTAAGTTTTTGAAATCATAAAGAGAGTAAAAATTTAGTTTTGAGAGGTGTTTGTTAATTATCAACGAATAAGAAAATGGAAAGTACAATATGACCCCTGCCAACCAGACTTTTAAGAGCGGCTCCCATGAACTACGTTATTTCTACCAGCAAGGCAGATCATCCCTCTTCTCTTTTGTTTACACATGCAGATATTTCACTGTTTGTCATTGCTTGACTGATAAATCAGGGCAAAAATGTGAAGAGAATTAAGCGGTTAAAGTTGTAATTAATTGGGACTGGGCACCCCATTTGCCAGCTCTTTTTACAAAATTAATGGATAAGCGGATGTATATGCCGCTAGTCCGGTGGTAAAGTCTGTTTGACAGTTGACATAAAGACATCCACCCCGTCCTCATGAGCTTGGTAAACATTGACACAAAAAGGAATAATAATTTTTTGAATAGTTTAAAGGTAGCACATGAAACATTTACTTGGAGTGGCAATGAAATACCACATATAGGTAGTTATGGGGGACACAAATGGCATGGATTTTGGCTCAAGGTTTTGGATGCACGAGAAGCATTCCCTCTCAGTACAGAGTTTAGTCTAGCAAGGTTATTTGAAGTAAACACAGGATATCAACCGACACAGCAAGACTATATGAAAACATATTGCAAGCATTATAAGACTCTACACTCTCTTCCTTGTTAACCAAACCCTTTTACTAGAAAATATCTATACCTTAGAGATACCAATCATGCAAACCAAATTTTAACGAGCTTTACGGTAGTTCTTCATTAATAGGTTTTAACTACATGATACAAAAGCTTAAACATGTACTACTTGATAACTCAAATTATCCAATACAGTGATCTACAAGAATATGTAAGCTTTTTCCATTATACCATCTACCACATGCAACATTTTCTGTTCCAACCAAACACCAATCAATTTATTTCAATATAAACTCTTCAAACAATTATAAGTGAATCAAGAGAGTACTTTCTTTAAAATAACTAACAGCTCTGAATAAGAGATGCATGCAAAACAGGAGCTAAAAGCATAGCAATAGCTAGAAAAGAATACTCAACAAGTATAAGTGAAGAATAGGAGTATTCATATGAAAAATCGGAGCGTGTCTCTCTCCCAATCAAGAATGCTAGGGTCCAATCAAGTTGACCATAAGAAAAATAAAATACTGAAAATAAAAGCACACAGACGCTCCAAGTAAAGCACATATGATGTGCAAGAATTAAAATATAGTTTCACTAGAGATGACCTGATAAGTTGCTGATGAAAGGCATCCCCAAGCTTAGACGCTTGAGTCTTCTTGAAATATGCTGGGGTGATCCATGGAAGCATCCCCAAGCTTAAGCTCTTCACTCTTCTTGATCACATTATATCATCCTTCTCTCTTGACCCTTGAAAACTTACGCCACACCAAACTCAGAGTAATTCTCATTAGAGGGTTAGTGCACAATCAAAAACTCACATGTTCTATAAGGACACAAACATGACCGTTACTTTTAACATTAACTACTGCCACTGATGTTATGTGAAGCTATTCACACTAGAAAAGAATTCTACTCAACACTAGTAAAAGAGAGAATGCGAAAAATAAAAGACAGAATCTGTCTAAACAGAACAGTCTGTAAAGATGAATTTTTTCGAGGCACTTACGTTGCTCAGATCGAAAAATGCAAGACTAACGAAAGATGCGTACATATCTGAGGATCACGCACAAAAATTTGCAGATTTAAATAATTTTTCAGTGATTTTACAGAAGTAAAACGGTGAACAGCAGAAATCTGTTCCTGCGCAGAAATCCAAATCTAGCATCATCTTCCTATTAGAGGCAATACTTGGCACAACAATGCGATAAAATAAAGATACAAAGAAATTGTTACAGAATTAAACAACTCCTTGACTCAAAAAGAAAAGAAAAATTGCAGAAATAAAATAATAGGTTGTCTCCCATAAGCGCTTTATTTTAACGCCTTTTAGCTAGGCTAGAATATTTTAATGATGCTCACATAAGGATAAGAGTTGAAACATAAAAGAGAGCATCAAGAAGCATATATAAAACATGTTTAAATCTAACACTCTTCCTATGCATAGGAGCTTTGTAAGAAAACAAGTCAATGAAGCACAAAGTGACTAGCATAGGAAGGTAAAACAAGTGCAACTTCAAAACTTTCAATATAAAGAGAGAAAACTTAATATTATTGAGATATATGAAATTGTGTTTCCCTCTCTCATAATGACCATTAGGTTTTAAAGAAACCATCATATAAAAGCAACACAAGAGAAACCTCAAAACTTTCATCATAAAGAGAGGAAATTTAATAACATGAAGATTTCTATAACCATATTTTCCTCTCTCAAAATAATTTTCAGTAGCATCATGAATAGACTCAACAATATAGCTATCACATAAAGCATTCTTATCATGATCCACATGCATAAAAGTATCAGTACTCTCCACACAAGCATAATAAATTTCATTAGTAATAGTGGGAGTAAAACTAGCACATCCATCATTATAATCATCATGAATTACATGCATAGTATAATTATAATAAACTTTATTCTCAATAGTAGGTGGAACTAAAATATCACAATTATTATAATCAGCATAAATTGGAGGCAAAATATCATCAAAGCAAATTTCCTCCTCCAAGCTTGGGGGACTAAAAATATCATTTTTATCAAAACCGGCTTCCCCAAACTTAGATTTTTCCATGGCATTAGCAATAATTGTGTTCAAAGAATTCATAGTAATAATATTACTACTACATGTAAATAAAGTTCCATAGGTTTTTTAATTTTCTCTTCAAACACTTCGTGTCCCAACTCAAGATAAATTTCATAAAGCTCTCTCATGTTGTTTTCAGGCATAGGACTTGTTTCAAGAAAAGTAACCATTGATAGCAAGAAAAGAACTAGACATAATAACTAAAACAAGAAACAAAACTAGACAAACCGAAATAAACTAGATGCAGGAAACTAATTTTTTTTGTTTTGGATAAATAAAGCAAACAAGACAAGATAAAAATAAACTAAGCAAGACAATAACCAAGTAAAGAGATTGAAAGCGTGAAACTCCCCTTGCAGAAATCCTCTTGCTCCCCGGCAACGGCGCCAGAAAAATGCTTGATGACGTGGATCACACGTTCGTTGGGAGACCCCAAGAGGAAGGTATGAAGCAGTGTAGCAGCAGTTTCTCTCAGTATGAAACCAAGGTTTAATCGAACCAGTAGGAGTAAGAAATCACTTCTGAACGTTGTCAGTGGCGCCGACGTGGAACCTGCACACAACACAATCAAGCTACTTTGCCCCAACGAAACCGTGAGGTTGTTAATCTCACCGGCTTGCTGAAAACAAAGGATTAAACGTATGGTGTGAAAACTGTAGTAAATTGTAGAGAATGAAAAGGAACAATGTTTGTAGTTGGTTGTATTATCAGTGTAAAAGAATGGACCGGGGTCCACAGTTCACTAGTGGTGTCTCTCCATAAAAGATAACTAACATGCTGGGTGAACAAATTACAGCTGGCCAATTGACAAAATATTGAGCGCATGACAATGCATATATATGACATGATGATTACTATGATATTCATGTGGGCATTATGACAAAATACATAGACCGTTATCCAACAGCGTCTATGACTAATAATCCACCTCCAGGCCGTTGTCATACCGAGTTCCCCGTTGGTATTAAGTTGCAAGCAACGGATAATCGCTTTAAGTAATGTGCGTAATGTAAACAAATGCATTAGACCTAACGGCGCACCCTTAAGCTAAGCATCGGTTATTTTATCCCTAGTGGCAACAGCACATCCACAATCTTAGAAGTTGATGTCACTCTCCAGATTACCGGAGGCAAGAACCCACTATCTAGCATAAATACTAACTCTTGGTGTTACAAGCATCTACTTGGCCAAAGCATCCACTAGTAACGGAAAGCATGCAAGATCATAAATAACATATAAGATAGATTGATAATCAACTTGACATAGTATTCAATATTCATCGGATCCCAACAAACACAACATGTAGCATTACAATAAGATGATCTTGATCATGATAGGCAGCTCACAAGATCTAAACATGATAGCATAAAGTGGAGAGACAACCATCTAGCTACTGCTATGGACCGGTAGTCCAAGGATGAACTACTCACGCATCACTCCGGAGGCAGGCATGGTGATGTAGAGCCCTCCGGTGATGATTCCCCTCTTCGCAGGGTGCCAGGAAGAGCTTCTGAACCCTCCCGAGCTAGGGTTGACGGCGGCGGCGTCTCTGAAACTTTTCGTGGATAATGGCTCGGATATCTAGGGTTTTCCCGTGAAGATGAATAAATAGGCGAAAGGGCGGCGGCTGGAGACGCCCATGGGGCCCACACCACCCACGGCGCAGCAGAGGGTGGGGCCGCGCCACCCCATGGTGTGGCTGGCTCACGGACCCCCTCCGTCTCTCCTTTGGACTCTGTGTACGTGTTGGAAAAATAGGAGGTCCTGTCCAAGTTTCGTCCAATTCCGAGAATATTTCCAGACTAGCTTTTCTGGAATACAAAAACAGCAGAAAACAGGAACTGGCACTGTGGCATCTTGTTAATAGGTTGGTCCCAGAAAATGCATAAAAATGCTATGAAGTGTATATAAAACATGTAACAATTGGTATAATATCTACATGGAACATCAGAAATTATAGATACGTTTGAGACATATCAACCCGCCCACGAGTTTCGGGTTTAGCTGTCGACCAACTCCGGGAGGAGTTGTCTCAGCAGAAGGTGCTCTATGAGCAGCAGGAGCAGTCCAGGCAGATGATGGAGTGGATGACGAGCACGATGCAGCGCATGGCTCCTGCGGACGGGACTCTTGCTTTTCTCCACCCACGTTCCCTCCACCGATGTTCCTATGGGTATGTTGTCAAACTTGTCATTCTATCCATCTTATCTATGTAACTAAATTATTTGTGTAATGCGAGCATTTTTCCATGTTGTAGATGAATCCAGGATCGGCGGGTGGATCTCACTCGATGGCGCCGCCGCCGCCTAGTGGCCAGGACGATCCGGAGGGGCAGCCCCACTTCTCCAACCCTTCCGTTATCCGGAGGCTCCCGTGGGTATGCTCGCATGACTCATAATTTAGTTTGCCATGCCATTGCCACTTTAGTTGAACTTGTCAAAATTTAGTTAGTTGAACTTGTCAAATTTTAGTTAGCTTTCTTTTAATGTCATGACTATGCCATTTCCACCTAGTTGTCGAACTCATCATTTTTTTGCAACCGTGTAGGATGCTCCTCAATGATGTTGAGGACCTACTCCGCCGCCGGAAGGCCACTAGAGGTTAGTTACCATTTCAACTTGCTACCACTCTCGTTCAAAAACTTACTTCATGTCTCACTTAGATCGACATAGCCAATCAATGAATCTCCAATGGTCACTTGTGTCTTTTGGTTTACCACATAGATCAACTTGTGTCTTATTGTTTGCTACATCTAACTTAGATCATGTCTTTTGGTTTACTACATCTAAACTTGTGCATATTCTTGAATTTGCCATTTCCACTTAGTTAGTTGAACTATGCTTATGCCATTGACACTTAGGTATTTTAGTTGTCAAAATTGTCATTTCCACTTAGTTAGTTGAACTATGCTTATGCCATTGATACTTAGGTATTTTAGTTGTAAAACTCATGATTTTTGTATGAACTTGTAGGAGGATCAACAATGACGTCCATCTTCGCCATCCGTCCATCGTCGCGGAGTTCATGTGGATGCTATGTTGAATTATGCCTATGTGGTGTTTCAGATTATGTCTATGCTATGTGGACTTTGAACTATGTTGAATTAGTCTTATGGAGGATCGAGTTTGATCTTATTTGTTGAACTATGTGATGCATGTAAAATGCATACATGAACTTTGCATTATTTTACTTATATTCCAGTCATATTTGTATCATATAAGGGTTATATCACTGTTTTATAATGATTTTGGGAATATTTGATATGTCTCCTATTTTTTATGGAATTAACCCTGCACAGGCAGAAAACCCTATTTCTATATTTTAATGTTTCAGGGACCCAAATGACGTTCAAATGACCTGGATATTTACGAGCATCAATTTTTGGAAGGAAGAAGACTTGGGAGCGAAGGAAGCAAACAAGCGGAGACCCGAGGGCCAAGATAGGTGGGCCTACGCGGCCAGGTACATGGGCCGCGTGGGACCCCCCTTTTGGGCCTCGAAGCTCAGTTGCCGTTGATCATTCCTCCATCGACTTTGTTTTGACCTAAAACCGACTATAAAAATAGTCCCCGACTCACATCGGAAAGGAGCGCCGCAGAAACGCCGAAACCACGAAACAGAGACCTGGAGTTGCAGATTGGAGGGGAAAACTCCGGCGGGGCGCTGCCGGCGTGGTCTCCATCTTCTCCAACGACTTCTCCACCGTCTCCATGATGAAGAGGGAGTAGTCCACCTTTGGACTATGGGTTTGTGGAAGTAATTGATGACCCACAAGTATAGGGGGTGTATCGTAGTACTTTCGATAAATAAGAGTGTCGAACCCAACGAGGAGCAGAAGGTGCTGACAAGGAGTTTCGGTAAAGGTTTCACTGTAAATGCTAGCAGACAAGTTTTTAGGGGTTTTTGATATAGCAGGTAAATAAAATGCAAGTAAGTAAAAGATAGTAATAATAATTGCAGCGAGTGGCCCAATCCTTTTTAGAGCAAAGGACAAGCCGGTTGGTTTACTTATGATGACAAAATGTTCTTGAGGACACACGGGATTCTAGTCAAGTGCTTTCGCTTCACATAGTTGATTAATCTTCATTGTTTTGATAAGTGTTGTGTGGGTGAACCTATGCTAATGCACCACCCTTACTTGGACTAATACATAGTTGTGATTATACCTCTTGCAAGCATCCGCAGTTACAAGAAAGTAATTAAGATAAACCTAACCACAGCCTTAAACTCTGAGATCCTACGCTCCCTTGTGCACCGGTATACTAACGGGGGTTTTGGTTTCTGTCACTCGGCAACCCCCACAATTAGCAACCAAATCCACAATGCATTCCTCTAGGCCCATAAAGGTGAAGTGTCATGTAGTCGACGTTCACACGACACCACTAGAAGAATAGCACCACAACTTAAATATCAAACCATTAAATATTACTCAACATAATTCCACTACTAACAGCGTGACTTCTCCCATGTCCTCAAGAACTAAACAAACTACTCACAAGACATCATATGGATCATGATCAGAGGTGATGTAATGATGGATAACAATCTGAACATATACTTTAATTCACCGATAAAACTCAATAGCATCAACCACAAGGAGTAATTAACACGGGAGAGTTTGGCCCTATGAACTAAACAAAGTATAGCCCTAGATGTTACAGCGGAACGAGATGGTGCAGCGGTGATGGTGGTGATGGCGGTGGAGATGATGATGATGATGATCCCGATGAAGTCCAGCACGATGACGATGAGGATGGTGATGATCTCCCCCTCCGGGAGGGAATTTCCCCGGCAGATTTCTCCCTGCCGGAGAGCTTTTTCTCTCTCTGTTGTTTCCGCCTCGTGGAGGCGGCGGAATATTTTCTCACGGACTCTCCGTCTCTTAGGGTTTCTGGGGGATGAACTACGCGAAGGGGGAGCGCCTGAGGTGGGCCAGGGGCACCACACCTGGCTAGGGCACGGCCAAGGTGGGCCCCGCGCCCAGGGGTGGTGTGGGCCCCTCCTGGCCCATCTCAGCCTCCCCTTTGGCTTAGTCCATCTTTTGATAAAATAGGAACATTTGTCTTCTCGGAATATTTTTAGTGCTCCAGAAATATAGTGCCTGGACGATGCTTTTTCCAGCTGAAATCTGACTCCGGCAGTTAATTATCCAATGATCATCAAACATGCAAAATAAGACAAAATAACATAAGTAACTCCTTCTAATATGAAATATATCATTGAATAACAGTAAATTATGCTATAAAATAGTGATGCAAAATGGACGTATCAACCCCCCCAAGCTTAGACCTCGCTTGTCCCCAAGCGAAAGCTGAGCTCAGTAAACTAGAACAAAAGTTAATGGAGTGAAGCGTCGATAATAAAGAATACGGACAAGAAGCATCAGTAATTACTAAACAACACAACTCATTTTAAACAGCAACTACTCTTCATATAACCTAACTTGAACATGAGTAGTGAAACAACCACAATAAAAAATACACGAAGGAAATTATAGATTAGTAATGGCACACTTCATTCTTGGTCATAGAACAATAAGCAATCAATACTTATCTTTCGAAAGGAGTCTTTATATTAGAGCTTATATCGCAGAACTTCCACACTCAATTATCACACCTTCTTTACAGTCATTGATAACTTGCAAAGCTATATTCTTAGAGGTAAAAGTCTTTGTGCTAAGACAAGGAAGGATAAAAGACATGATTGACAATATTAATGATATATATGGTTGAATCACAACAACTCAAATGCTTGCTCAAGGAAGAAGGGAATAGGTGTACTGACTCAACATGAAAAGTAAAAGAAAGGCCCTTCGTAGAGGGAAGCAGGGATTAAGTCATGTGCTAGAGCTTTTAAGTTTTTGAAATCATATAGAGAGCAAAATTAAGTTTTGAGAGGTGTTTGTTAATTGTCAACGAATGGTAGCGGGTGAAAACAGTATTCTCCCTGTCAAACAGACTTTTAAGAGCGGCTCCCATGAAAGACGTTATTTCTACCAGCAAGGCAGATCATCCCTCTTTCTCTTTGGTTTACACACGCAGATATTTCACTGTTTGTCAATGCTTACTGATAATTCAGGCAAAAGTGTGAAGAGAATTAAGCGGTTAAAGTTGTAATTAATTGGGACTGGGCATCCCGTTGCCAACTCTTTTTGCAAGTTATTGGATAAGCGGATGTATATGCCACTAGTTGTAACATCCCAAAATTATCAACAAGTATTATTAGTTCCAAAAATTGAGAGCCAACAAAAACTTTTGTTAAAATTATATGTGTTGATCTCATATTCTTGCTTGTGTTGTTTATTTCTTCTTGTTTGTGTGATGCTTGCTCTAAAGACAAACATGAAGAAAATGAGAGAAATAAAGTAAAAGCAAAACAAGAAAAATAAATGTGGCAAGTGCCACACAAATTCTCCAAGTGAGGATCTCATTTTGTTTCCAACAAAACTCAGTGGAGTGGTAGTGCAAACCCTCCCATTTCATCCTTACTACTTATCTCTCTCAAATAATATTTTGCAACTATTTTAAAATTCAAAAGTAAAAACAATTGAAATAAACAAAATTCCATAATTATAACCCTATGAACAAAAATGATTCAAAACATTTTATTTTGAAATGCCAAATTTTGTGGAGCTACTACATGCTATGTGGAAGCCTCACAAATATTTGTGAATTTTTCTAAATTGTTTAAGTGCCCCAAATAAATCCTAGAAAAGCTACTGGATTTAAAAGAATAAAAGAAGCAGAGAAGGACCTAGTTGTAAATGGAAAAGAAAGTCCAGGGGGCGTTCTGCGAAAACGTCGTCGTCTCCTACCTCCCCTAGCTCACTGTCGCCGTGCGTGTCGCCATGGCCGCAGCGCGCTCGTCGCCGTTCCCAGGCCCCCCAGGCCCCCTTGCTCGCGTTCTCCCTCGCCCCCGTGCCTCTGCACCCTCTGCTGGCAGAGGAGAGCCTCTCCCCTCGCCATTACGCCGTTGTCTCCCGTTTCTCCGCCGTGGTTAAACGGACGGCGCCGGCCAAAATTGGCCCAGCTCGCCACACCTCGCCACGCAATCCTCTACGCCGCGAACCCTAGCCCACGCCCGGACCCCCAGACACCGCGCGCCGGCCTCTCCCGCCCTCTGGACGCCGCTGGACCGCGACCACCGTGCGCCGCCGTCGCGCCTATTTAAACTCGAGCCCGCACCTCGCATTTCCCCACGCCACACTGCCTCTCCCTTGCTCCACCACACCCTCCACTCGCCCGTGCACCACCAGGAGGGCGGAGCCGCTGCCGTGAGCTCGCTGCTGCTCGTGCCCGTGCTCGACAGTCCGAGGTAGGCGACGACGCAGCCGCAGCTCTGCTCTGCCCCATTCTCTCCCCTAGGCCCTGCACCGTGTTGCCCCCTCTTCACCACACTCACCCGCTCCTTTTTCTCCGTTGATTCGTGCCAGAAGCGCCGCAGGAACCTCGCCGGAGTTGCTGCCATGGCCGTGAGAAGTTCAGAAGCACGCCGCCGGAGCTAGACGCCGTCCCAGCAAGCAGGACTCAGCCAGGACGTTCGCCGAGCCTCCGCCGTCGTCTTGCGTCATCGCCAAGCCTTCCCGAGCCCTCTAGGTGAGGATTCCGTCCACCACAGTGCCGCCGGCGCGGCGGCGCCGCCATTTTATGGTCGTCGCCGTTTGCCTTGATCGTGGGCCGTTGGATCTCGATCCAACGGTGACATACCGTTTCGATTAGAGAGAGAGAGACTGACGAGCGGGCCCCGCTCGTCAGGGTTTTATTAATTTCCCCGCGTGTACTGAGCCGCTGACCAGTGGGTCCCCCATGTCAGCAATTTCAACATTATCCACAACAGTGCATTTTCTAATTTAAATTCTCTGAAATTTTCAGTACTGATATGAACTTGTAAATTCAATATCTTGAGATTTAGGAATCCAAATAAATAAAACTCAATTGTTCTGAAAAGCTTATGAAAATGTTTAACCAACCCAATTGGTCTCATGTCATTTAAATAAATAGTTAAAAAGTATTATTAAAAATACTACAGAAGGTTTAAAATATAAACTTGTTTGTTTCTGATACTCTGTTAGTCCAAAGGACTCCAAACCAATTTTGTTAGCTTATTACTGCCATGTATTAGCTCCCCTAATTTTGGTAGAATTATTTGTGCAGTAGTATTTGTTTAGTATTGAGTTGAAGTTTAAACACCCTTCTGCACTCAAACATTTAATTAGGATTAATGGTTGACCCAAATGAGTTAGGACCAATTTTGTTGGATCACATTAGTCATGTTTAGTTACCCCTAAAAGGATTTAATTTTAGGAGCAACAGAACTTGTTTGGTAGCCAAAACTTGATTATTAAGTTACTGGACTAAAACCTTTGTGTAGGGAGTTTAGTAACTCCAATGACTCCAAATCAAATGGGGTTGTCTTCTACACATCAGTAGCTTTCTATAGAAATTTAGTTTGTATTTTTGTGACCAACAGAACTCAAGTTGTGGAATTAAACATGTTCCACAAGTTTCTGCCATAATTTGGACATAAATAAATATTGTTTAGATCAAATAATTGAAATTAAATTGTATTGGTTGGTGTGTGCAGTAGCTATTTGTGATGCTTATGATTGTGATGTTGTGATGTTGTTTGAGTAGTTTAGTGATTGCTCGTATTTGTTTGTTTATCGATTAGACGAGAACGTTGCTGGATTTATCGAGGAGGGGGAATTTGTTGAACCTGAAGATCAAGACCAAGTCCACTTTGCCGAGCAAGGCAAGCTACTCTCTGAGCTTGCACCTAAATATATATGCAACTACTTTGATCAAATGATTTACTCTTAAAAGCAATGGTTTACAAAACCTTTTCAAAAAGTATATGGAAATTATTTTGCCACCCTATGTAGTAGTTATATGAAACTTTAGGATGGAAAACAATGTTGTTTATTCAAAACTCCTTTGGAAATACTTGTGTGGTTATGGAATGCCGAGATGTCGGTATTGAAGTGGAGAAACGGAGGATGATGATGTTTATGAAAAATGCACAGTGTCCTAGTACTATGACAACCAATCTTAATCTGTGCGACCACATTTACCCCCATATGGGAACGGGGCTTAGTCATATAATTTGCTCTTATTAGTATGGGATACCTCCTCGACGGAGATGACTCCGTTATGCGTGAGGGGATGGTTTGTGAACTCCCCTGACCTGGTCCTCGCTCAAACTCTATGGAAAGATAAGGAGGAGGATTGAAGACTTCATAAATGTGGTCGCCGGGAAAAACATATGAGTCCTCACACTTAGGGTTGCCGACGGGGACCGGACTGAGTGTTGGTGGGAATTATCATATGGGTAGGATCCTATACTAGCATGAGCAAAGGAGAGGCTAGGGTCGGTGGCTCAACTTCGCATACACCTTGTATGGCGGGACGTGGCTGACACGATGAGTTACCGGATGGATGTGGGATAAAAAGCGTGCTACCTCTGCAGAGGGTCAAAACTATTCGAATAGCCGAGTCCTCGGATATGGACAATTGGGAGGCTGTCCTAAGATCATGTGCAAGTTTTTGGAAAAGCTTTTAAGTTTAAAAGAAAATGAATTGGTGATGGTGTGACACAACTATACCAAATGGAGTGGTATGAGTTGTTGGAATAAATGGACCATGGTGAGCCTTGGTCAGGAAAAGAAAGGGTTTTGGAGAAACAAATGAGATGGTGATTTCTTTTAAAAATAGTTATAAAACTCTTCTTACCTTTTTCAATAAAGATATAGAGATGTTCTAAAACAAATAAAAGTTGTAAGTTAAAATAAAGCTAGTGCATACTCATGTTGGGGTAGTTTGCGAGTACATTCAAATATACTCATATTGGTTTCGTCCCTGGCTATTGTCCTAGCCAGACTACGAGGAGGAGCGCTACGCCGAGCAGGAGTATGGCGACTTCTACGCGAACTAAGGATCTCCACAAGTCAGCTGCCTGTCGGGTCGTCATCGTTAGATATGATGTCTACTACGCCGTAGCTTCCGCTGATATTTTGGTTTGGCCCTTGAAGGCACCTATGTAAGAACTTGGTCTAAATGACCATTTATGTAAGACTTTTAATTCGGTACTGTAATGGATGTAAACTTTGGTATCCAATTCGGATTATGTGCAACGACAGACTGATCACGGGATCGTTGTGTTAAGCATAATCGGGTATTTCGGACAGCTAGTCCGGGGTCCCCACAGACTTGGTATCAGAGCCATCCTGACTTTAGGAAATCTTAGTTAGCATGGTCGTCAGACAAATGTTATCAAAAGGATTAATTTCTAAAAGAAAGGAGTAAAGTATTTTCGAAAACTGCTTATCTCTAATCCTCTTACTTCTGCAAAAAATTTACTCTCATTAAATATTACATTTTCCTTTGTATCCTTAAAATTATGCACACTTCTCATTAAACTTAAATTTCGACTCACTTGTTGCCTCACTACATTTAAAATTTTGGTACACTCGTCAGATCACTAACTTAAAACTTGCTTAAAAATTTGTAGATGGCACTCCACTGGACCGAGTTCGTTCAGCTTGAGAAGGATAGCAAGCTGACGTTCGAGAGTGACTTGTTCGAGTTGAGCAAGCTGTTAGGTCGCCCCGCTCCAGAGTTTGAGGGAGCTCAGATTGATGTTCATGGTGTCGGAAGGCTGAGCTGGCTCATCAAGTCGTCAGTTCGCAGGAACATCAAGTCTCCCAGTTCCAGGACGCTCGTCTTCACCACCAAGGCTTCTACCTGGGTTGACGGTCTCTGTACTGCCGCACAGAGGATGCTAGCCCGACTTTGTGAGGAGCACAAGGCGGAGTTGGCAGATTCCCGTTTCCGATTCTACGGGAGGCGCAACTGCGACGGACACCCTACTCCTTCCCCTTGCCACCCGATGTTTGGGAGCTACATCATGGACATGGAGCTCTTACTTCAGCACACTCAGGATGATCGTATGCGCACTAGGATTCAGCTTCGCTTTGACCGCGAGTCGCTCGTTGAGATTCGCGAGAGTGAGGAGAAGCTACTGGAGGAGAAGGTCGCTCTTCTCACGAAGAGGGCCCAGCTGAGGAGGACCATCGTGAAGCTCCGCAAGAAGGTGGCAGAGCAGGACGAGCTGATTGAGGATCTAGAGCACCATACTGACGAGATGGAGGAGGAGGGCGAGGATCTCCGCAAGGAGAACAACGCTTTCCTCAGTGACGATGATGACTTTGTGGAGGAGATGGACTGTGAGGAGGAGGATGATGAGGAGGAGTTAGTTGACGAGGAGGAGGAGCCACTCGAGGCAGTTCTCGAGGACGAGGAGGAGGATCCCGAGGAGCCACTCTACCAGTCAGATGCTGACGTGTTAGAGCTGGAGGTTCCACCTCAGTAGGCAAGTGACTTGATCACTACCGCAGGATTAGGTTGACCCCTATCGCTAGTCGAGTAGTAGTAGTGGTTCTTTTGGAAACCAGATGCTATGTATCTTAGATGTAAGGTGATGTTGTAAGCTTGAGGTTGTAAGCTTGATGTTGTTGTGAACTCCTTGATGTGATGTTTGTGAAATATAAGTATGTTTGTCTTGTTAGATCTGTGTAAATTATTTTCATATAAATCCTTAAAATAATCAACCACTTGCGAAATCATCTTTTCCCTTAGTCGAACTTTTCTTGCCTTGCCTCTTATACCCGGTGTGCTTCAGGATGCCGCCCCGTCGCGACAATACGGGAGGATCAGGATCAGCACCACCACCACCGGACCCAACCCCCGCCCAACTTCTCGCGCTTATCATGGAGGAACGTGAAAATGCCCGGCAGGAGCGCCAGGCTCATCTCACCGCCCTGCAACAACTCGCAGCCGCTTACAACAACAACAACAACAACAACAACAACAACAACAACAACAATGGTGGTAATGGCAATGGCAATGAGAACCAGCGATCCACCTTAGGCGATTTCCAGAAGACCAATCCACCTACCTTCTCCAAGGGACTTCACCCACTGGAAGCCGATGATTGGCTTCTCACCATTGGGAACAATCTGGAAGTTGCTGCTGTAGGAGACAATGAAAAGGTGCTGTATGCAACCCACTATCTTGCTGGACCTGCACGAGCTTGGTGGGAAGCTACCAAGGCTCTCCAGCAGGCTGACCACGTTATCAACTGGGCTGAGTTCAAGGAGAAGTTTCGCAAGAAGCACATTTCTGGTGGACTCATTGATAGGAAGAAGGATGAATTCCGCAAGCTGAGGCAGGGAAGTAGAGATGTAGTCGGCTATCTTGATGAGTTTACCGATTTATCTCGGTATGCTCCAGAGGACACCGACAAAGAGGAGAAGAAGATGGAACGTTTCCTGAATGGGCTGCATGATGAACTGCAGTGTGCTTTGGTTGTCCATGACTTCCGTGACCTGGAGTCACTTGTGGACAAAGCCATCCAGGTGGAAACCAAGCGCAAGTCTATGTATGAAGGCCGCAAGAGGAGGATGAATGCTCAGGAATGATCGAGCAGTCAGAAGCCTCGTATCTTTCAGCAAAGCCCCAAACCTGCCTATCGACCACCCCAAGCCCCACGCCCCAATTTCCCTAACCGCCCAAACAACTTCAATCGCCCCAATGACAATAACCGTCCCAGAGGAAACTTCAACAACTTCAACCCCAATGCCAATGTTGTCTGCTTTGAATGTGGCAACAAAGGTCACTACTCCAGAGAATGCCCCAATCCCAAGAGGAATGTTCAGCGCCCCGCTGCACCGAACAATGGTCAAGCCCGCAATGGAAATGGTAATGGCAAGAAGTGTCGTACACCCCTGAATTGGTCCGAAACCGGAGAAGGCAAATTGTTTGGACCAGATACCCTCCGTGAAGCTGAAGAGCAAGTTCAGCTTATTCGTGAACGCCTCAAAACTGCCCAATCCCGTCAGAAGAGTTACGCTGACACCAAGCGCCATGACCTCACCTTCAACGTCGGAGAGTATGCCTATCTCCGAGTGACACCCCTTAAAGGAATGCATCGTTTCCATGTCAAAGGAAAGTTAGCGCCAAGGTATATTGGACCCTTCAAGATCATCGCTCGTCGAGGAGAAGTATCCTATCAGCTGGAATTGCCACCGGAGTTAGGAGATTATCATGATGTTTTCCACATTTCCTTGCTCCGGAAGTGTCTTGAAGTTCCTGACCAGCCTGATGTTTTCAAAAACATCGACCACCTCTCCATCGACCTGAACCAAGATTTGACTTATCGTGAGAGACCCCTCAAGATTCTCGAAGAAGATGTTCGTATCACCCGAAGGCGTGCGATCAAATTCTATAAAGTCCAGTGGACTAACCACTCTGAAGAAGAAGCAACTTGAGAACGTGAAGATTATCTTAGGAGCGAATTCCCAAACCTCTTTAGTACCTAAGCCTAGCAAATCTCGGGACGAGATTTATTTTAAGGAGGGAAGGATTGTAACATCCCAAAATTATCAACAAGTATTATTAGTTCCAAAAATTGAGAGCCAACAAAAACTTTTGTTAAAATTATATGTGTTGATCTCATATTCTTGCTTGTGTTGTTTATTTCTTCTTGTTTGTGTGATGCTTGCTCTAAAGACAAACATGAAGAAAAGGAGAGAAATAAAGTAAAAGCAAAACAAGAAAAATAAATGTGGCAAGTGCCACACAAATTCTCCAAGTGAGGATCTCATTTTGTTTCCGACAAAACTCAATGGAGTGGTAGTGCAAACCCTCCCATTTCATCCTTACTACTTATCTCTCTCAAATAATATTTTGCAACTATTTTAAAATTCAAAAGTAAAAACAATTGAAATAAACAAAATTCCATAATTATAACCCTATGAACAAAAATGATTCAAAACATTTTATTTTGAAATGCCAAATTTTGTGGAGCTACTACATGCTATGTGGAAGCCTCACAAATATTTGTAAATTTTTCTAAATTGTTTAAGTGCCCCAAATAAATCCTAGAAAAGCTACTGGATTTAAAAGAATAAAAGAAGCAGAGAAGGACCTAGTTGTAAATGGAAAAGAAAGTCCAGGGGGCGTTCTGCGAAAACGTCGTCGTCTCCTACCTCCCCTAGCTCACTGTCGCCGTGCGTGTCGCCATGGCCGCAGCGCGCTCGTCGCCGTTCCCAGGCCCCCCAGGGCCCCCTTGCTCGCGTTCTCCCTCGCCCCCGTGCCTCTGCACCCTCTGCTGGCAGAGGAGAGCCTCTCCCCTCGCCATTACGCCGTTGTCTCCCGTTTCTCCGCCGTGGTTAAACGGACGGCGCCAGCCAAAATTGGCCCAGCTCGCTGCACCTCGCCACGCGATCCTCTACGCCGCGAACCCTAGCCCACGCCCGGACCCCCAGACACCGCGCGCCGGCCTCTCCCGCCCTCTGGACGCCGCTGGACCGCGACCACCGTGCGCCGCCGTCGCGCCTATTTAAACTCGAGCCCGCACCTCGCATTTCCCCACGCCACACTGCCTCTCCCTTGATCCACCACACCCTCCACTCGCCCGTGCACCACCAGGAGGGCGGAGCCGCTGCCGCGAGCTCGCTGCTGCTCGTGCCCGTGCTCGACAGTCCGAGGTAGGCGACGACGCAGCCGCAGCTCTGCTCTGCCCCATTCTCTCCCCTAGGCCCTGCACCGTGTTGCCCCCTCTTCACCACACTCACCCGCTCCTTTTTCTCCGTTGATTCGTGCCAGAAGCGCCGCAGGAACCTCACCGGAGTTGCTGCCATGGCCGTGAGAAGTTCAGAAGCACGCCGCCGGAGCTAGACGCCGTCCCAGCAAGCAGGACTCAGCCAGGACGTTCGCCGAGCCTCCGCCGTCGTCTTGCGTCATCGCCAAGCCTTCCCGAGCCCTCTAGGTGAGGATTCCGTCCACCACAGTGCCGCCGGCGCGGCGGCGCCGCCATTTTATGGTCGTCGCCGTTTGCCTTGATCGTGGGCCGTTGGATCTCGATCCAACGGTGCCATACCGTTTCGATTAGAGAGAGAGAGAGAGAGAGACTGACGAGCGGGCCCCGCTCGTCAGGGTTTTATTAATTTCCCCGCGTGCACTGAGCCGCTGACCAGTGGGTCCCCCATGTCAGCAATTTCAACATTATCCACAACAGTGCATTTTCTAATTTAAATTCTCTGAAATTTTCAGTACTGATATAAACTTGTAAATTCAATATCTTGAGATTTAGGAATCCAAATAAATAAAACTCAATTGTTCTGAAAAGCTTATGAAAATGTTTAACCAACCCAATTGGTCTCATGTCATTTAAATAAATAGTTAAAAAGTATTATTAAAAATACTACAGAAGGTTTAAAATATAAACTTGTTTGTTTCTGATACTCTGTTAGTCCAAAGGACTCCAAACCAATTTTGTTAGCTTATTACTGCCATGTATTAGCTCCCCTAATTTTGGTAGAATTATTTGTGCAGTAGTATTTGTTTAGTATTGAGTTGAAGTTTAAACACCCTTCTGCACTCAAACATTTAATTAGGATTAATGGTTGACCCAAATGAGTTAGGACCAATTTTGTTGGATCACATTAGTCATGTTTAGTTACCCCTAAAAGGATTTAATTTTAGGAGCAACAGAACTTGTTTGGTAGCCAAAACTTGATTATTAAGTTACTGGACTAAAACCTTTGTGTAGGGAGTTTAGTAACTCCAATGACTCCAAATCAAATGGGGTTGTCTTCTACACATCAGTAGCTTTCTATAGAAATTTAGTTTGTATTTTTGTGACCAACAGAACTCAAGTTGTGGAATTAAACATGTTCCACAAGTTTCTGCCATAATTTGGACATAAATAAATATTGTTTAGATCAAATAATTGAAATTAAATTGTATTGGTTGGTGTGTGCAGTAGCTATTTGTGATGCTTATGATTGTGATGTTGTGATGTTGTTTGAGTAGTTTAGTGATTGCTCGTATTTGTTTGTTTATCGATTAGACGAGAACGTTGCTGGATTTATCGAGGAGGGGGAATTTGTTGAACCTGAAGATCAAGACCAAGTCCACTTTGCCGAGCAAGGCAAGCTACTCTCTGAGCTTGCACCTAAATATATATGCAACTACTTTGATCAAATGATTTACTCTTAAAAGCAATGGTTTACAAAACCTTTTCAAAAAGTATATGGAAATTATTTGCCACCCTATGTAGTAGTTATATGAAACTTTAGGATGGAAAACAATGTTGTTTATTCAAAACTCCTTTGGAAATACTTGTGTGGTTATGGAATGCCGAGATGTCGGTATTGAAGTGGAGAAACGGAGGATGATGATGTTTATGAAAAATGCACAGTGTCCTAGTACTATGACAACCAATCTTAATCTGTGCGACCACATTTACCCCCATATGGGAACGGGGCTTAGTCATATAATTTGCTCTTATTAGTATGGGATACCTCCTCGACGGAGATGACTCCGTTATGCGTGAGGGGATGGTTTGTGAACTCCCCTGACCTGGGTCCTCGCTCAAACTCTATGGAAAGATAAGGAGGAGGATTGAAGACTTCATAAATGTGGTCGCCGGGAAAAACATATGAGTCCTCACACTTAGGGTTGCCGACGGGGACCGGACTGAGTGTTGGTGGGAATTATCATATGGGTAGGATCCTATACTAGCATGAGCAAAGGAGAGGCTAGGGTCGGTGGCTCAACTTCGCATACACCTTGTATGGCGGGACGTGGCTGACACGATGAGTTACCGGATGGATGTGAGATAAAAAGCGTGCTACCTCTGCAGAGGGTCAAAACTATTCGAATAGCCGAGTCCTCGGATATGGACAATTGGGAGGCTGTCCTAAGATCATGTGCAAGTTTTTGGAAAAGCTTTTAAGTTTAAAAGAAAATGAATTGGTGATGGTGTGACACAACTATACCAAATGGAGTGGTATGAGTTGTTGGAATAAATGGACCATGGTGAGCCTTGGTCAGGAAAAGAAAGGGTTTTGGAGAAACAAATGAGATGGTGATTTCTTTTAAAAATAGTTATAAAACTCTTCTTACCTTTTTCAATAAAGATATAGAGATGTTCTAAAACAAATAAAAGTTGTAAGTTAAAATAAAGCTAGTGCATACTCATGTTGGGGTAGTTTGCGAGTACATTCAAATGTACTCATATTGGTTTCGTCCCTGGCTATTGTCTAGCCAGACTACGAGGAGGAGCGCTACGCCGAGCAGGAGTATGGCGACTTCTACGCGAACTAAGGATCTCCACAAGTCAGCTGCCTGTCGGGTCGTCATCGTTAGTATATGATGTCTACTACGCCGTAGATTCCGCTGATATTTTGGTTTGGCCCTTGAAGGCACCTATGTAAGAACTTGGTCTAAATGACCATTTATGTAAGACTTTTAATTCGGTACTGTAATGGATGTAAACTTTGGTATCCAATTCGGATTATGTGCAACGACAGACTGATCACGGGATCGTTGTGTTAAGCATAATCGGGTATTTCGGACAGCTAGTCCGGGGTCCCCACACTAGTCCAGGTGTAAAGTCTGTTTGACAAGTAGAATAAAGGATAACCACACTACTTCCTCATGAGCTAGTAAACATTGACACAAAAGGGAATAATAACATTTTGAATAATTTAAAGGTAGCACATGAAAAATTTACTTGGAGTGGCAAGAAATACCACATATAGGTAGTTATGGTGGACACAAATGGCATGGGTTTGGCTCAAGGATTTGGATGCACGAGAAGCATTCCCTCTCAGTACGGTGGTTAAGGCTAGCAAGGTCATGTGGCAAGCATAAAAGTTGGGGGATACACACAAATATATGTAATAAAGCAACCATGCTATCTTCCCTGTAAGCACAAATGTTTTAACTCAAAGAATACTAATCTTATTGGCTAGCAAGAAAGAAAGATAAAGGGATAATATTTTTGCATGTAATTCCCTCCTTCTACTTAAGTTTTCATGGTATTGTTGCTAATGACCAATACTAAGTTTGCCACAACTAATATAATTTACTTGATGTACCCAAAAGTGGCGTCAATACAATGGCAAGATCAGCACATAAAGAAGATTGCAGGCTAAAATAAAATGTACCGAAAGTAAAGGTGGAACTTCTCATTAATATTCTGAACAAAGACACACTCAAACCAACGGATACATGGATAACTAAAGGATTGACACTCCACATCGCAAACCATCTTATAAGATAACTTCTCTACTCATGATATGACCACGAAATTATAAAAACGAAAGGATAAAGATGATACTGGGCACTCCCCCAAGCTTGGAACAAGCCAAGGGAGTGCCATTACCCCTTGACGATTTAGGCTTGATCTCTTGGTGGTGAAGAAGACTCCTCGTCATCAAATTTCCAAGGCAGAGGCTCCCCATCAACGAAAGAGGATTTGGTTTCCAAGAACCTGAAACTAGCAGCTGAGCTTATGCGTTTGAACCTAGCTTCATACTCACAGTTTTGGTTTTGAAGATCGTAAATTTGCCCTTGTAACTTGGATGTAGTTTTACTAAGTGCGAAGATGTTATCCCACAGCTTATCAGTCTCCTTCTTGTGTTCATCAATAAGCTCACAATGATCTTGTGGTTGATCTCCACTCCGCGCTCTATCATCTTCTGGTACCGGAAAACTTCATGCTCTACTTCTTCTAGCCTAGCCTTCATGTCCCCTTCAACCTTGGGTCCCTTGACATCTTCTCGAACAAGGACTCCATCCACAAGCCGCATCTCTTGAGGGTGCTGCTTTAGCTCATTGATGTATGGGTTGACGACGTTCTTGAAGAAGGTATCCTTCGGAGCCCCGGATGAAGACATCTTCTAATCTGGAGCTAAACCTGGCAGAAACAGCTCGAAAACAAAACTCGACGAAAACACGATATACGGACCTCGGGAGATCCGGGTGATTATATAGCAAAAAGTTTTACGACAAAAGGAAGGTACAGGACGAAACGGGGTCGGAGACGGGCTCCGAGGAGCCCACACGCCCCACGGCGCGGCCAGGGTGGGGCCCGCGCCCAGGGGTGGTGTGGTGCCCTCGGGCACCGTTTCCTACCCTTTTCCGACTCATAATTTTCCATATTATGTAAAAACAACAAATATTTAGTTGAAAAGTAAATCGCGAACTTTTTCTTACCGAAACTGTTACCTATTCCAAATCAGCTTTGCAGTTGTCTGAATTTGACTTTTTATAAAATCCTCTGGAGTTACCACTTTGATAAATCAACATCTTCATTATAAGAATCTCCAGAAATGTAATGCTTGAGTCTTTGACCATTAACCACTTGTGGTCTGTCCCCATCTAGTGAATTGATTTTAATCGCACCTGAGCGATAGACCTCCTCGATGATATAAGGTCCTTCCCATTTTGAAAGTAATTTTCCTGCAAAAAATCTGAGACGAGACCTATACAATAAAACTTTTTCACCTACGTTAAATTCTCTCTTAAGAATTCTTCTATCATGCCATTGCTTAACTTTCTCTTTAAAGAGCCTAGCATTTTCATAAGCTGCATTTCTCCATTCATCTAAAGAATTCAAATTAAGCAATCTCTTTTTACCGGCAAGTTTAAAGTCTCTATTAAGTTCTTTCACCGCCCAATAGGCTTTATGTTCTAATTCTAGAGGCAAATGACAAGCTTTTCCATAAACCATTTTGTAAGGAGACATTCCCATAGGATTTTTATAAGCAGTTCTATAAGCCCACAAAGCATCGTTAAGCTTTTTAGACCAATTTTTTCTAGATTTATTAACAGTCTTTTGCAAAATAGACTTAATCTCTCTATTTGATAATTCTACTTGACCACTTGTTTGGGGATGATATGGTGAAGCAATTCTATGATTAACATCATACTTAGCTAGAGTTTTTCTAAAAGCACCATGAATAAAATGAGAACCACCATCAGTCATGAGATATCTAGGCACACCAAACCTAGGGAAGATAATATCTTTAAGCATTTTTAATGATGTCTCACCATCAGCACTAGAAGTTGGTATAGCTTCTACCCATTTAGTAACATAATCAACAGCAACAAGTATATGAGTATAACCATTTGAGGAGGAAAAGGACCCATAAAGTCAAATCCCCAACAGTCGAAAGGTTCAATAACAAGAGAATAATTCATAGGCATTTCATTACGTCTACTAATGTTACCTACTCTTTGACATTCATCACATGATAAAACAAATTTTCTAGCATCTCTAAAAAGGGTAGGCCAATAAAAACCTGATTGTAGAACCTTTTGCGCAGTTCTATCTCCAGCGTGATGTCCTCCATAAGCACTTCCATGGCATTTGCTCAATATTTCTTTCTGTTCATACTCAGGAACACATCTTCGCATAATGCCATCTACTCCTTCTTTATACAAATGTGGGTCATCCCAAAAATAATGCCTCAAATCATAAAAGAACTTTCTTCTTTGCTGAGCTGTAAAGGTCGGAGGCAAATACTTGGCAACAATAAATTAGCATAATCAGCATACCAAGGACTTTCGCGTGAGCTTACCTTTATCGCAGCCAATTGTTCATTTGGAAAACTATCATTAACAGGTATAGGATCATCTGAAATGTTTTCTAATCTAGACAAATTATCAGCAACAGGATTTTCAGCACCTTTCCTATCTACAATATGTAAATCAAATTCTTGCAGTAGAAGTACCCATCTTATGAGCCTAGGCTTAGCATCTTTCTTTTCCATAAGGTATCTAATAGCAGCATGATCAGTGTGAATAGTAACTTTTGAATCAACAATATAAGGTCTAAATTTATCACAAGCAAAAACAACTGCTAAAAATTCCTTTTCAGTAGTAGCATAATTCTTTTGAGCGGCATCAAGTGTTTTACTAGCATAATGAATAACATTTAACTTCTTGTCTACCCGCTGTCCAAGAACAGCTCCTACAGCAAAATCACTAGCATCACACATTATTTCAAAAGGTAAAGTCCAATCAGGAGGTTGAACAACAGGAGCTGTGATTAAAGCCTTTTTTAGAGTTTCAAAAGCTTCCTTGCAATCATCATCAAAAACAAAAGGTACATCTTTTTGAAGAAGATTAGTGAGGGGTTTTGAAATTTTAGAGAAATCTTTAATAAACCTCCTATAAAAACCGGCATGACCAAGAAT
This sequence comes from Poa pratensis, assembly GCA_947311845.1. Classification (NCBI taxonomy): domain Eukaryota; kingdom Viridiplantae; phylum Streptophyta; class Magnoliopsida; order Poales; family Poaceae; genus Poa; species Poa pratensis. The sequence continues at coordinate 19,115,900 of CAMZMU010000122.1, forward strand.
ACTACGGATACCTTTCACATCCCTTGGACAGGGCATTTTCTCGATTGCTTCAACTTTAGCTCTGTCCACTTCAATACCTCTTTCAGAAATTTTGTGCCCTAGGACAATTCCTTCATTAACCATGAAATGACATTTCTCCCAATTAAGAACAAGATTAGTCTCCTCACATCTCTGCAAAACTTTATCAAGATTGTGCAAGCAATTATCAAAGGAAGTTCCGTAGACGGAAAAATCGTCCATGAATACTTCCACAATTTCTTCACAAAAACCATGAAAAATAGCAGACATGCATCTTTGGAACGTAGCAGGAGCATTACACAAACCAAAAGGCATACGTCTATAAGCATAAGTTCCATAAGGACAAGTAAAAGTAGTTTTCTCTTGATCTTGTGCTTTAACAGCAATTTGTGAGAATCCAGAATAACCATCAAGGAAACAAAAATGAGTTTTCTTAGACAACCTTTCTAACATTTGATCAATAAAAGGCAAAGGATAATGATCTTTCTTAGTTACTTTATTGACCTTTCTAAAATCAATGCACATCCTATACCCAACTACTACTCTTTGAGGAATAAGTTCATCATTTTCATTTGGTACAACAGTAACTCCTCCTTTCTTAGGGACACAATGCACAGGACTTACCCATCTACTATCAGCAATAGGATAAATTATACCAGCATCAAGAAGTTTTAATACCTCATTTCTTACCACTTCTTTCATTTAGGGATCAAGCGACGCTGATGCTCAACAACAGGTTTTGCATCGGGTTCAATGTTGATGGCATGTTGACATATAGTAGGAGAAATCCCCTTTAAATCATCCAAAGTGTATCCCATAGCTCCTCGATGTTTCTTTAGTACTTCTAATAGCCTTGCTTCTTCATTACCTGAAAGTTTAGAACTAATAATAACAGGATATACTTTCCTTTCATCAAGATAAACATACTTAAGATTATCAGGTAAGGTTTTAAATCGAAGACAGGATCTTCCTTAGGAGGCGCTGAGGTACCCAAATCTTCCACAGGCAAATTATGCTTAAGTATTGGTGGTTGACGAAGAAAGGCATTGTCAATCTCATTCCTCTCCTCCATAAATACTTCACTTTCGTGTTCCTCCATGAATTGCTGCAAGGCATTGTTAGGAGCAACAGCAATAGAGCAAGTTGTTCATTTTCGAGTCTCATTAGGCAAATCAGTTTCATAAAGTTGTTTACCAAACTTAGAGAAATTAAACTCATAAGATTCTCCATTAAATTTAGTGTAAATTTTCTCTTTCTTACAATCTATAATGCACCACATGTATTCAAGAAAGGCCTACCAAAAATAATGGGACAAGCTTTACTAGCAACAGAACCAAGTACTAGAAAATCAGCAGGGTATTTAGTCTTACCACATAAAACTTCAACATCTCTCACAATACCAATTGGAGAGATAGTTTCTCTATTAGCAAGCTGAATAACCACATCAATCTCCTCAAGTTCGCAAGGACCAATTTCATGCATAATTTCTTTATAAAGATCAAAAGGAATAGCACTAGAACTTGCACCAATATCACATAAACCATAATAGCAATGTTCTCCTATTTTGACTGAAAGCACAGGAACACTTGTTTTCCTAGCTCTACTGGGATGTGAAACAATATTAGAGGCATCTTCACAAAAGATAATATGTCCTCCTTCTACATTTTCAGTTACCAAATCCTTTACTATTGCTATTGTGGGTTCAACCGCTATTTGTTCAGCAGGTTCTAAAGCTTTCTTTGCACTTTTATTAACCACACTAGCTATGATAGAATGTTCCCTAATTTTAACAGGAAAAGGTGGTTTCTCAATATAAGGTTCTGGCAAGATACGATCAACTGTATGAACTTCAATGTTTTTAATATTGGCAGAATTAGTATTATCTTTGTAAGGCAATGATACTTATTGCAACTTTCTTTAGGAACATCAAGATAAGAGGCAAAAGCCTTGTAACAGTTTGCAATAACTTGAGAATCAAGACCATACATATCATAGAGATTACGAAAATTATCAGTATTCATAAAAGTTTTAATGCATTCGTAATCATACTTTATACCTGATTCTCTACCTTTGTCGTTCTCCCATCCTTCAGTATTTTCCTCAATCCGATCAAGAAGGTCCCATTTAACTTCCTCTTTATTACGCGTAAATGATCCAGCACAAGAGGTATCCAATAGAGTTTTATCTTGAAGAGAAAGCCTTGCATAGAAGTTATCAATAACGACATTACCAGGAAGCTCATGAATGGGGCATTTGAGCATTAATGATTTCAATCTCCCCCACGCTTGGGCAATACTTTCTCCATCATGAGGCCAAAAATTATATATATGATTCCGATCTTGATGAATTTCACTAGGAGGATAAAATTTAGAATAAAAGAGAGGCACAATCTCCTCCCAGCCAATAGAACGCCCATTCTTCAGCATCCTATACCATTTTACCAGTCAACGATATAGAAAACAATTTCTTCTTGACCTCTTCCATTGAAATACCTGCACACTTGAACAACTCGCATAATTCATGAATAAATAGCAAATGATCCCCAGGAGGGACAGTTCCATCTCCTGCATAGCGGTTATTCGTAACTCGTTCAACAATTTTCATAGGTATTTTAAATGGAATTACTTGATCAGGTGGTTCCTCTTCTACTACCGTAGCAGTGGTAGTAGTATTTCCAAACAGGGATTCAAATGGAGATCTCTCCATGATAAAATAAAGTAGCAAGCAGAAATAAAAATAGCACCTACAGTAAAAGTTTCCCTTACCAATTCCACTCACCAATAGCGCTTCACTCCCCGGCAACGGCGCCAGAAAATAGTCACTAGTACAGAACGACACATCGGAAACGGGCCAAAAACCCCATCGGAAACGGAAAAAGGGTCCGTGTCCCCAACCCCGTTACTGATGTGAAGGCCATCATCGGTAACGGAGGCGAAAAACCGTCGCTGATGAGGCGTCGGTTTGGCAACGGTTGTGCACAACCTCCGTTTCTGATGTGTCGGAACATCAGTAACGGAGATTCTGTTTCTGCTCGTTTGCATTGAGGTTTCTTCATAAGCCTAGAGCAGGAATAGATTTGGCACTGGACATTTAAAATTTCACAGCAGAAGCACAAAAAGGCTAACAAATTCATTCATTCATAAGGTATGACAAATGTCACTGATACATTGCATCACAAGACAACCAATTACTTATCTTCATTGTCATGCCTCTCTAAATCAATCATTGACATGTCTAGCTAAATCTATCTATGTCATGCCTCTCTAAACTTATACTTGTCATTTCCAACTTAATTTATCTTCATGACTTGCTGTTAGAGTTCATGAATTCAATCTTCTTCTTGGACGGTGTCGCCAAAATATAATCAACTCGCCGCTTTGTCCCCAACCTTGTATTTAGCTCATTTAAATGAGCTAAACGGATCAGCACCATGCTCTGCACATAGTGCAATACGCGAGTGCTGATGTACTGAAGTTGCCTCTTTTGTAAAGTGGTCACTGAAATGCAAAGAGAGAATATATGACTCCATGTTAGCTCACTATACATCTAGCATAAAGGACATACAACACAAAAGGATGCATAAGACAGAATAACAAACTTACAAATCCATTGCATAGTTGTTGTGTACCAACAATTATGCCGGACGACAAGCGCACCTTGGCTAAGGACCCGGCTTTTTATACAGTGTCACCGAAATGTACATCTGTTTTGCAAAGGAGATAAGTCAGCCATGAGTTTCATACACTACCGATTTGTGCTAGTTATGTTCTTTTCGAGCGACACTACGTAGTCGTCCTCAGTGGCGGAGCTAGAACATATTGAACCAGGATGCACACATGTTACCACAATACATTTAAAACAATTTTTAGGGGTGCATATGTGATGAAAAATTGCTAATTTACAAAGAAAAATTCCTTCTCCCGGTGTCCTGTGCACCCGGCTGGCTCAAGGTGGATCCGCCAGTGGTCGTCCTCATCGTCCTCGGATGTATTACAACCCTAGTTCTAGTTCTGTTCATGAGTGTCCTATGGAAGAAAACCTAAGCAGAACAATGACAACAACCCTAGTTCGTCGGCACGACGGCCGGTCACAAATAGATGTATTACCTTTGGATCTGGCGGCGGGAGTACGTAGTCATCCTCGTCGTCCTCGGATCAACACGCCATGCGCCCTCCAGCTACAGATCAGGCGACGAGATCTGCCCTGGTGGAGCAAAGAATGGGTACGCGCTGCCACGGTCGGAGGAGAGGAAGATGCGCGCCGACACGGTCGGAGGAGAAGAAGATGCGCGCCGCCATGTCAGAGGGAGGGAGATGCGCGCCGCCACGGTCGGAGGGAGGGAGATGCGCGCCGCCACGGTGGAGCTAAGATCTGGTGCTGCGTGGAGGCGCCGCCACACTTTGACAGTGAGTCTGAGAGTGAGCGATAGAGTTTAGCGCTGTGTGAAGGGCGCATTTATAGCAAAGTAGAACATCGGAAACGGAGGGTATAAACAACTGTTTCCTTTGATTTTTTCACTGACACACTGGGCTTATACTGATCTCTACTAGTATTGAAGTTGAAGAACATAAAAATAAATAACTATAACTACTCCTCAGCCTCCGCCTTCTCCTGCTCGTATGCGAGGAGAGTCACGTAGTCGTCCGTGTCGTCGCGCGGCTCCTCGCCGACGATGTCATCGCCGCCCGTGCGCCCTTCCCACATCTCATCGTCGTCGTAGGCAGGATCGTCGCGCAGCTCCGGTGGGAGGAGGAGCCGACGGCTCTGAAGCAGCTCAACTCTTTCCGGCGGCATAGGCACCGACGCGCGGTTGAGGTGCCAGCCACCGGGTAGCCGAACCTTTGACCATGGCACTGGCCTCCTATATTGCCAGTGCCGCTCCGCGACGGCCTGCCCGACGATGACGCGGTTCCATCCAGGCGACCGCGGATGAGCGTCTCTCCGCCGCGGCGAGCGGCTGCGGTCGCGGGCGCCCGAGGATCCCGCGTCCTCTTCCGGCGGCATAGGCACCCTCCTGTCGTTAACGTGCCAGCCAGCGGGGAGGCTAACATTTGACCCGGGCACTGGCCTCCTATATTGCCAGTGCCTCTACGCGACGGCATCCGACACGACGACGCGGTTCCAATTCAGCGAAAGTGGGAAACTGCTGCGGCGAACGCCCGAGGAGTTGCTAGGAGTATCCATGGCTGCGGTGAAGTGGCGTACTGAGATGGACGGTGCCGCGGCGCCACTACGCCACTACGCCATAGCAGTTACTCCGCCTCGCTTCGAATTCCAAGAAGATGGAACGTGTCCACATTGGAAACGGACACCCAAAAGTCTCCGTTGCTATAGAGGCACATATCGGAAACGGAGCCAGAATTAAGACCGTTGCCAATACTATGGGTAACGGAGTTAATACTTTCTCCGTTACCTATGTTGACGGGCCAGCCACGGCCCAGGTCAGGTTTGTACGCACTGGCCGCGCGGAAAGCGCGATTCTCCGTCGCCTAACGCCTGCCGTTTCCATAGAGGGGTATCCGATGTGTCGTTCTGTACTAGTGAGTCTTGATGACCCACAAGTATAGGGGGTGTATCGTAGTACTTTCGATAAATAAGAGTGTCGAACCCAACGAGGAGCAGAAGGTGCTGACAAGGAGTTTCGGTAAAGGTTTCACTGTAAATGCTAGCAGACAAGTTTTTTAGGGTTTTTGATATAGCAGGTAAATAAAATGCAAGTAAGTAAAAGACAGTAATAATAATTGCAGCGAGTGGCCCAATCCTTTTTAGAGCAAAGGACAAGCCGGTTGGTTTACTTATGATGACAAAATGTTCTTGAGGACACACGGGATTCTAGTCAAGTGCTTTCGCTTCACATAGTTGATTAATCTTCATTGTTTTGATAAGTGTTGTGTGGGTGAACCTATGCTAATGCACCGCCCTTACTTGGACTAATACATACTTGTGATTATACCTCTTGCAAGCATCCGCAGTTACAAGAAAGTAATTAAGATAAATCTAACCACAGCCTTAAACTCTGAGATCCTACGCTCCCTTGTGCACCGGTATACTAACGGGGTTTAGGTTTCTGTCACTCCGGCAACCCCACAATTAGCAACCAAATCCACAATGCATTCCTCTAGGCCATAAAGGTGAAGTGTCATGTAGTCGACGTTCACACGACACCACTAGAAGAATAGCACCACAAATTAAATATCAAACCATTAAATATTACTCAACATAATTCCACTACTAACAGCGTGACTTCTCCCATGTCCTCAAGAACTAAACAAACTACTCACAAGACATCATATGATCCTCATGATCAGAGGTGATGTAATGATGGATAACAATCTGAACATATACTTAATTCACCGATAAAACTCAATAGCATCAACCACAAGGAGTAATTAACACCGGGAGAGTTTCCCCTATGAACTAAACAAAGTATAGCCCTAGATGTTACAGCGGAACGAGATGGTGCAGCAGTGATGGTGGTGATGGCGGTGGAGATGATGATGATGATGATCCCGATGAAGTCCAGCATGATGACGATGAGGATGGCGATGATCTCCCCCTCCGGGAGGGAATTTCCCCGGCAGATTTCTCCCTGCCGGAGAGCTTTTTCTCTCTCTGTTGTTTCTGCCTCGTGGAGGCGGCGGAATATTTTCTCACGGACTCTCCGTGTCTTAGGGTTTCTGGGGGATGAAGTACGCGAAGGGGAGCGCCTGAGGTGGGCCAGGGGCACCACACCTGGCTAGGGCGCGGCCAAGGTGGGCCTCGCGCCCAGGGGTGGTGTGGGCCCTTCCTGGCCCATCTCAGCCTCCCGTTTTGGCTTAGTCCATCTTCTGATAAAATAGGAACATTTGTCTTCTCGGAAATATTTTTAGTGCTCCAGAAATATAGTGCCTTGACGATGCTTTTTCCAGCTGAAATCTGACTCCGGCAGTTAATTATCCAATGATCATCAAACATGCAAAATAAAACAAAATAAAATAAGTAACTCCTCCTAATATAAAATATATCATTGAATAACAGTAAATTATGCTATAAAATAGTGATGCAAAATAGACATATCAGTAATTTATGTATCTCTCCTCTCTCTTGAGCTTCACTAATTAGTACCGTATGAGCTGCTGAACATGATTATGGTCATCTATGTAATACCTTTGTGGTGGATCTTTTTATGAGTTAATATATGTTTGAGATTGCAATGGTTTTGTTTCAGTTATGAAAGTAGATGCATATTATGTACCCCGTTCTTATTTACTTGTCATGATCAAGCATGTTTATGAGAGCGTGTGAGGGGGAACGTCTGCATTAGTTGGAGTAACGTGGCGTGGCTAGTGCAGTGAACGTGAGAGAAAGTTCTGCGATCCACTTGGGTATCTCTACCTTACTTTGTTGCCTCACTAGGGATAAAAAGAAATACCATGCTACCGGAGGTGTGGGTGTGACCATTGCCATTTCCTCCATGACTAGATCTAGCATGTTCTTATTTTAACTTCATGTCATGATACTTATTGCTGTACTCTGAGTTATCTTAATTACCGAGGTGTTATGATTTAGTTCGCATCTTGATGGAGTATAAGAGAGACTAATAACCAAAAGGTCTCTATGTTAGGACGTGATGCCCATATAATTATAACTTGTCATTAAACTGTTGTGTTGCAATCTCATATGTCAACTCTAGTGTTCCATTGTCTACCACTTTATTAAAGAGAGAGTGCATTTGTGAAACCATGAACCCCGGTCCATTTTTAATCATAAGAAACACCTTTCCAACCACTTTTACCACTTTTCCATTTTCTGCCATTTAAAAATCCGAAAATACAAAAACACTTTTCCATCTTGCATTCATCATATAAAACCCAAAAATATCATTTATCATTGCTACCACCATCCTTGCATATTTATTTACCACCATTGCATATTTACTTCTTCTTTGCATTGCATATTATCTTGATATCATTGTCACACCTTGTGCTTGACAACCACTAGGTGAGGTTGAGGACCAAAACATTTACTTTGTTTTGTAGGTAACCAAAAGAAGGATAGGAAAGATAAATCTTCACTACTGATTCCTCGAGAGTTCGATATTAAACCCTCGAGTCACCCCTCGTGGGGAAAACACGTCTTCCACTTACTACACACTCTGCACTTGGAGTCTCAACCTAACCCATTTACTTTTCACGCAGGTAACTACGTGAAGGCCATCACTATGTCTATGTTATGTGGAGTTAGAACCATGTTGGAGCACTATTTAGTCATATTTGTGTGAGAATTGTCATCTGTGCATTATTTTGTGTATTATCTGTAAAATGCAGGGATTAAAAAAACAGAATAAAACGGTGCCATATGGTCACTTTGCCGTGTGTAGGCACACGGCAAAGCCTACACGTGACGCGCACCTGTGAACCTGGCAACGTCGGGATGACCATATTGGTCAATTTGTCGTGTAGTGGTTGAAACAGGCACACGGCAAAGGGGTGGAATCTGGGGTCCGGTCAAAGCATCTGTGCCGTGCGCCTCGTCTGATGAAACACGGCAAAGATTGAAGATGTGCCGTGCGCCTCATCTGGTGGAACACGGCAAAGCTAGAAGATGTGTCGTGCGCCTAATGCGCTGCAACACGGCAAAGATGCCAGGTATGACGTGACTCCTTTTCTCCATGCACACGGCAAAAATTGGCATCACGGGAAATATCCGGCACACGGCAAAGACCCGGGTTGAGGGTTGACCATACTTTGACAATTTTATGTTGTGTAGTGCACACGGGGCACACGGCAAAGCCTTTGCCATGCTATTTTGGCGAAAGCGCACGGCAAAATTAAGCCTATGCCGACCAGAGTTGTGCCGTGGTTTCTTTGCCATGCTGATCCACACGGCAAATCCTTTGCCGGGTTCATAAGAGCCTTTCCCGTGCTGATTCGCCGCACGACAAAGAAACATTTTCCTGTAGTGATATATGAAATGAAAGAATTTTGTTATATTTCATTTTCTTGGTTGCTCGGTGTTGTTGTTATAGGGGGAAACAAGATGAAGAACAGGGTGATTCGTCCGACGCAAAATACGAGATGAATATTTGAATAAATGGATACCCTGGTATTTTATATGTATTCCTGAATTGTGGTGGCATTTTTCAAAAGTTTAAAAGGGGCATTTTAAAAATCCCACTAATCAGAGTGGCATTTATCTAGTTAACCCCAAAAAATATAGATGGGGCAACTGGTGATAGTTTGCTAAGCTCAAGAGTTAGCTATTTATTGACTCGAGTACCCGAAATCAATGGGCTGAAGAGGCTGCTACAATGTAGTTGCACAACAAGAACATTAATTTGAAGTTAGACCATATGTAAAGCATGATGAGGTTTTTTGAAACTAGAAGGAGCCCCGAGCGGTGCAGCGTGAATATTTTAACAACTCTATAATGCGAAGGAAGGGTATACAACGCATGGAATATGTATTTATATATGGAAATACACAAGATCCAATTGATCATGGTAATAGAGTGAATAAATTAATGGACGTGAACATGTTTTGTATTTGATCAGTTAAAGGTTGTTAAGATTCAGCAATGTACCCAACTGATATAGATAAGCTAGATTCAACGGACTAAATTAAAGAATTGATGATGTAGATAGCTTGCATGAATATATCGCCTTCACGTTTCCGCATAATTTTTGTATATCTTTTGAGCGGTTACATATATAACAGCACATGATCTCAAATGGAAGCTACTACCTCTGTCCACAAATATAAGACATTTCGGTGTGCTGTTTTAGCCTTCCTAACGTTTTAGATTTGGGTACAAAGGTAGTACATGATTTTCAACATTGAAATGTAACTGGTATGAAGATTCGCTTGGTTGATTTAAGGTGAAACTAATTATGGTGCTACAATTACACATCATTTAATTGTGTAATGGAATCAGTGGCGGATCTTGGGCCATACATTTGGGGGCCGGGGGTGGGGGCAAATGGGCTGAAAGGACCAAAATAGCATGGTTTCGGGCTAAACTGGGGGCAAATGGTTCAAATAGTAGTGCGTCCTTTACAGATTTTCAACAGTTGGGGGGGTTCAAATAGTAGTACCCTAAACCCTAAGCCCCCTGGTAGCAACTTACCTCCGCCTCTGAATGGAAAGAGGTATAGATGTCACGAGACCATCTGCCTAGTTGGAGAAAAGAATAAAAATAAACATGCCTATATATCTTCTCTTAGTTATTACTCACGGGAAGATGGTTTCACATGTTAATCTTTATCGTTAGAAGTTTGAGTCGAGTGATTCTATTAACTATTGTGTATACAATAAAATAAGCCCTTTATGGCATGTTATTGTCAACACCTTTAGAAGACGTGGAGCGTAACCCGAGAAGAAGGTTGCTTTCTCGACTACTCGACATGCCTTTTGAGGAAGCATATTTTGTTTTTTCCTTCAGCGGACGACTACGTGCACATCTTTGGATGGAGGTGGGAGCGTGAGATCATAACATGTCACGTTTCCGACAACCACGAGTCAAAACTATTGATGACATCATATTAGTATGAAATGAAAATTAAACTTTTCTGTTGCTACGTTGCGTGGACCCCACCTAAGAAAATCCATATTGTGGATGTGCTCTCTTTTGATGGAAATAATATTTATTAGTTCATGCTTCATGAACCTTTTTAAATCTATTTTTTCTCTGAGGTAACCTAGATTTTGTAAATAGCATAATTTAGTCACCAAGTTAGCTCACTGTAGTTACATTGCAATCATATATTTGGGACCTTGGAGATATCTTCTTATATAATATGGCATCCAATTTCTAGGTAGCATATTTTATGAGTTTCTCATGCATGTTCAACGCATTCAACAATGTTTGAATTGATGATGGAAGAGTTGCACTTGGGTGTTCTATCCGAGGTTAAAATGCTGTGAGGTTCATCTTTTATTTTTATTTTTCACGGACTTAATAATTCATGATGAGCCTTTATTGTTTGATAACAACAAATAAATAGTTGGATAAGCAACGACACAATTTGCAAAAAAAAATTGGTTTCAAATAGAAAGCATAATACCTAGTATTGTTTGTTGATTACTACAAGGAAACAAGACAATAACCGGAATTAGTTTGTTGAAAAAGATGCATGGATGTTATCCTCGAGTACATGTTTATAAATATTTGAGTGATTCATTATTGGTGTGGGCTTCTATTTGGTAGTCACATGTAGACCAAGGAACCAACGGTCACTTTCACACAATGGTTACCTTTTTCCTGCACATTTTAGAAAATATATCGCTAACTTGTACAAGTTTGAACATTCATAAACTTTATACTTTCAAAATTCTCAACTTAAGGAAATTCTTTCATAAATTTAAAGTTGAAAAAATCCAACATTCCAAACTTCTAGAACTTCCAAATTTCTTGATTTCAAACTTTCAAGAAACATATGGAATTTTTAGAATTTCAAGATATTCAAACTTTCTTAATTCCAATTTTGGAACCAAACTTTCACAAATTTACAACTTGAAAATCGAGAGGGGGTAGTGAAAGGCCCAAAGGTAGATGTGAAAATGCAAACTCTCTAGTTTAGTGTTCATGAAAATAATATGAAAATAGATAAATATAGACATACTATTTTGCAATGAAAAAAATTGAAGTGATCTCACTCTCTAATTATTTATATATTACCAACGACTAACATTGTACAATATAATTGCTGAGAACTTTTGTTTCAACATAAATGCAAAATAATAATTAAATACGATTAAGTTGTATCCTAAAGATTTCTAAGGGACCTCTCCATATGCAAAGTGTTTTATGATGCTTCCTCCTCCCATCGATCATTACCTCATCATCCCAAAAGAATAAGATGAATACAAAACATGTTATTATGTATCTAGTCAATTCTATCTAGTGGTTACCTCTTAGGGAATTTCCTACTTCATATATATATATATATATATTTATATATATATATATATATATATATATATATATATAGGTAAATTAACAGGGGCTCCATGGTGTATGGGCTCCCTGATCGCCAACGGTACGATTGTTTTGATCGTGATCATTAGGCCAACAGACGAACCGGGTATGCCAGCTAAGAATACCCGTTAGTACAACTTTAAAACCCGTTAGACAACTGTTTGAAATTTTTGAACCGTGGGATTGTTTCCAAATAAAATCAATCAGAAATTAATTAAAGGTTTCCTTTTTTATGGGCGAGCGTGATTCATGCTGAATAGGTATTAGCGATCCTTTCCAAAAAATGAGGTATCCCTCGCCCTTTTATTGCTATGCGCATTAATGATTCCTTAAATCACGTTCTTCACTTGCCTAGCTACGAATACACCCTCACACCCTCACGTCAGGTCATGAGCTAGCTGGAGGTTTGCTGGGCTGATTTTGTCATCGTTGATTCATTCGATTTTGTGGCCTCAGGTATGAAGTTTCTTCCACACTTACTTTCTTGGTGCTTATTTTTGATGTATATCGTGGCCGCCGGCCGCCGGCCGCCGGCAGCCTGGCCATGACTGTCGTTTTCCAATGTTACCAGTCGCGTGGTCATTGCCGATTCACATAGTTGCTTACGTTTACTTCCAGATCCACGCTTCCTTCAATCCCTTTGTTTTTAAAATGCAGGTATCTAAATGCCCAGGCTACAGAAGTGTGCTAGTGCAAGAAGGAAACGTCAATCTGTTGCTGTTCGAGGCAATATGTCATTCCATAACGAGCATGACGACGACGATGACTTCATGGATCCACCTCCTCCCAGGCTGAACATTCCTGTTAAATGTATGTGCTCTGCTGCTCTTCTTTTTCTCATGCATCACATACTTGGTACTTTTTATAATGGTGAAATACTATTGCAGATTTATGTTCAGCTTTGTGGAGATACATATGAGGCGACACACCTATGGAGATGGTCAGAACTGAGATGACGTTGGCTACAATTATCTTCCATACTAGCAAATGTCTATGTAATAATTTCAAAGTTTTTCTTTAGGAACAATGTGCTTTATCAAGAGAGTGTTATGTAATATAAGTACAATAAGTTTTCTTCTTCAAATTTATATTTGGTACTGATTTGGCGGTCTCCTGTACCCACAGCAAATTCATAACACAAACTGAGTATGCATCGATACCTATGAATAGTAAACATACCACAAGCTAATCACAGTTTGCAAAACCGGATTTTTACCCTACGTTTATTTCAGGGTATTTACAACATAAGTATGTGATATCAACATACACAAAACTCTGCGTACCGGATGTTTATTTGATCCGAATTTTCAGTTTTAAGTGCATATCATACGACATGAGTATACAATATCCATAAACCCATAAAAGCTTCTCGGCGACACTAGCCGAAAAGCGCCTCATTTACACTGATGAGCTCATATAGCGCCATGACATGCATCTGACATTTCATACTAGGTATCAACATACGAACATACCCAGTATTCCCGACCAGATACGCCAAAACACGATCTTAACCGTAAGTATTAGCCACTTCGGGCATCGATTTTTATTTTTTCCGAGTTTCATGTCTACATGGGTATAATACTACTGTAATATGTAACATACCCAAAAATCTGGGTATGGTGAGCTTATTTGAAAAGAACTTCACTTTTAACTGGATACCAGACGACATGAGTATGCAATATATGTAAACACATTTAACCTTCTTGGCAGTGATGTCCGACCCCCGCCCCCCGGTCGTGTTGGCTACTGTCGGCACGACATGTATCGACTATAAATTTTAGGTTGGTACCATACAAACAAGAGTATGCATCGACACACCCTCATAACCATTTTGGCGGGCCGAAGGCGCCACTATGGCCGTGTTGTCTACAATCGTCACGGCAGAAGCACATAGTACCACGGCTCGCCTCCGACATTCATTCTAGGTATCAACATACCAACGTACCCAATTTGCGTCTGGATACCCCAAAAACATACGAACTTAACCGTGGTCACTCCGGACATCGATTGTCATAATATAACTATAATATGCAACACCCATAACTCCGTGTGCCGAATGTTTGTTTGAACATAACTCAATTTTTACAAGGTATCATACGACATGAGTATGCAATATAGATAAGCCCATATAGCTTTATCGTCGGTATGGTCTGAAAATGCCCCCTTGGCCGTGTTGGCTACCATCCGCACGGCACGAGCGCATAGTGCATGGTCTCGCCTCGAACATTTCATAATAGGTATGAACATACCTAGGTACCTGGTATCATACGACATGAGTATTTGGCTACCGTTTGCACAAAAAGTGTCAAATTTCAATTTTAAGTAGGTATCATATGAACAAGAGTATGCGATATTAACATACCCACATATCCTTTTGGGCGGCGACAGCCGCACATGCTGAAATGTTGGTGATGTCCGTGATAGGAACGGCACGAGCGCATAGTATCTTGGTTCGCCTACAACATTTCTTACTAGCTATGAAAATACCAACATACCCTGTATTTGTGACTCGATACCCCCAAAACATGATCCTAACCGTAAGGATTGGCCACTCGGGTCATCGTTTTTTTCCCGAGTTTCATGTCTACATGGGTATAATACAATGGTACTATGCAACATACCCACAAATCAGGGTACCTAATGTTTATTTGAATCATAATTTCATTTTAAACCAGGTATCATACATTAAACTTTTTATGGCGCGTCGATCATTTTTTGGGGTATCCATTACACAAGATCATATACCCAGCTCCTACTAATAAATTACTCACTAAATAAGACAAGTTATCGCAATTTGTTGAGGGTACCTAATGTTTATTTGAATCAGAATTTCATTTCAAACCAGGTATCATACCTTAAACTTTTTATGGCGCGTCCATCATTTTTTGGGGTATCCATTACACAAGATCATATACCCAGCTCCTACTAATAAATTACTCACTAAATAAGACAAGTTATCGCAATTTGTTGAGGGTACCTAATGTTTATTTGAATCAGAATTTCATTTCAAACCAGGTATCATACGTTATACTTTTTATGGTGCGTCCATGATTTTTTGGGTATCCATTACACAAGATTATATACCCAGCTCCTGCTAATAAAATACTCACTAAATAAGACAAGTTATCGCAATTTTTTTGGGGCAACTTTTCTGTTCACGTAGACGATTTTTTTGGGGTATATAGTTTACACGATCATATACCCAAACTATGCATCAATCAACCGTCAGGTAACGTTATAATCTTCCAGCCATTAATGTTAGACAGCACCGTAATTTAGTCAACCGTTTCCTCCAGAACCGTAATTAGTCACCTTTATTAGCTGTCGTCAATTAAATGGTCAGCATTTAATACTCCAAAATTCTCATCCATAATAGATACCTGAAATCACGTTCGGTACATGCCAAATCTGGGTATCCTAACCTTCTGCCGGTCAAACAAGGCAACAAATAGTTCAAAATTTGAAATCCCTTTCTCTCTCTACTCACGTACATCATGCATACAAAATTCCATTAATTGCCAACACTAACGGGTCGACCCGGCAAACTAACAACCATTACAGAGGCTCAATCTAGATACCTAATCCGACGGTCATGAAGCATGGTGCCCAGACTCCTTGGTGCCCCAATTGAGCTTCCTATATATATATATATTTGGAATGGTCGCTTCCCCTTTTATTCCCTTTTTGTGGAAAAAACTTCACTATTGGACCAGTATCTTCACCCTTCTATTTTTATTTTCGAACTTTCGGATAATTTGAACTTCCAATTTTATTTTTGTCTATTTGAACCTTCAGAAGTCGCAAACTTCACAAAAGTCAAACTTTTCGAAATTTGGATGTTTGAAATTCTTAGAAATTTTAACATTGACATAACTCTAATTTTTTAGTCTAAAATTTCAGAGCGAGTGAGGAAAAGGGCGAGAGAAAAAAACCACATGGGTTGGGCCAACACTATTGTCCTTGTCTCCATTTGTCCTGGTTTCCATAAAGCTCACAGGCATAGGCGCATAGCTTACTCATCTCCACTAATATAAAAAGAGCCAGAGGGTGGCTGATCCAAATAATATCAACCACAGGATCATATGCATCCAACGTTCTAAAACTCTCCAATGATGTATCATACCCCCCTAATAATAGCCCTTGATCATGTAAATCTAACGATCACAATTAGTCTAATGTTGTACATACCACATCGCTGTTCCCCTCGGGCGCTAGAGTAACCACCAATCAGATTGTGCCCTCCACTAACTCTACTGCAGTTCCCCGTCAGATGCCTCCGAGCCCTGCACGTCGCCTCTCCGAGCTCGCCGCTGCCCCGGAATGCCGCGGGTCTCCTGCTCATCATAGCCCGCTCGGCGACTAGGCCGGAGTCCTGGAGGAGAACTCCAGCGACCTCTTCCTTGCCACCGTCGACTCCTTGTTTGAGGTGCGCTCGCCGCCGACGCTGCGCCCACGACCCTAGCGTCGCCGCCTTGGTCTCAGCGCTCGCCGCCATCTCAATCCCCACATGCAGTAGACGACGTCGTCTCAATTCCCACAAGCAGCCGTTCCAATCGCTGCTCGCCGCCGTCTCAATCCCTGCTCGCAGCAGTCGCCCGCGCGCCGCCATCTCCATCCCTGCGAGGGCCGTCTCAATCGCTGCACGCCGCCAACAATCCGCACTCCGACGACACCGCGCCAGGAGGCTGCCTCTGCAGTTTCAGCTCACCAGGTAGGCTTGCTGTTTTCAGTTTACAGAAGTGCTCACCATTTTACATTCGTCAGTCATGTCCACTTCCATACTGATGCAGAGTGGTGTAGCATGTATTGGTACATAATAGTTGTACTGTTGTTGTTCTCCATGCATCAGGATGAGACACGCTGGGAACTAAGATCGCTCTAAACAGAGCAGGGCAGGACAAAAGAGGTGAAACTACTCCCACAACACCTCTCTTAAGAGGGATAAATCATCGCTCTAACTTGCATGGGTCAAATTTCATCCTCTGTTTATTTCAGTCTGCTTCTTATCTTTTTTGCGGGGGTTCTTGGCTTCTTAATCTAGGGTGAGTTTATATGATATCTTACACATTAACACCTGAGATAGGTTGATCTTCTTTGAACTGTAAGTCTGAAGACTCAATTCCTAACCTAAATTGCTTTTCCATGAGATTGTAAATAATGAATGATGCACATTTACTGGTTCTATGAAATATGCATAAGCAAAGGAAGATATGTTCCTCTTCCCAGTTATGTATATATTGCCTTGGTTTTGTAAGTCATGTTTGCATTCTTTAATCGAATCATTAATCAAAATGCAGATATTATTGACATTTTTAATGTTAATGCCAATCATGATTGAAGCATCAGTCCTACAATTTCTTCCCTATCCCATGCAGGATATGAAGTAGTGTCATTTCTTCATCTTTCAAGGTCATGGAAGCGGGCAAATTTAGTTGATGGATATAGTCCCTGTTTGAGTTATCATGAGTGCTGATCCAGCTAACATACTTCATTATTTTGCTATGTTAGCATTGTGCCCATTTTCTTAGCACATAAGCTCGGGTAGCATTCAGTTATAGTCTTTGTGCAAAATGTGCTAATTTAGCTGATGTGAATTTCCGGTCTATTTCACTGACATCCTCCGCTCTCACCAATTCCAGTGAGAAACAACGCCTATTACATTGATGCTATGCGAGCGAACGTTTTTATCGATAAAACAATTTGGGGGTTTTGGTACCAACAGACAATATTTCCGTAAGTTCAGTGTCAAATCCCTTTTCTACCGTATTTATTCCTTGCTATATATTTTTCCACATGCCAAGTGCACGCACACACACGCCAGATTTATCCCTTGTACATTATTGTGGTTATGATTCTTTATGAGCTGCACAAGATGAAAACAAGCATGCACCAGAGTGGAACTCATAATTGCTGGACGTAGAGTACAAAATGCATTAGATGTACGACATGAGTTGTTTCTCGGGCGGGTGTAGCTGGCTTAATTATTGTGTCTAAAGCATACAATTAGGGAGTCAGATTGGATTAGTAGTGTAACCATCCATGATCTCGACGCTTGAGTTACAAATTGCTTTAATCCATCTTGCAGAAGTTGAAGAGATTCAGATTGCTACCTTCTTCACAAAATACCTGTTTTGTTGAGATCAAAGAAGTCTGGATGCAGAGGATTCAGGTGTAAAAAAAAGGTACAGAAGATTCAGAGGCAGGAAATATCTGTGAGTCTCTTGGTTCTTCTATCTATGTTGGCTCTCTAAGCTTGCATTGTTGGGCCAATCCAGATCAAAGAATTCTGGCAAAATGTACATGGATTTAGTTTAACAAATTGATTTGATCATATTCTCAAATTGACAAGCTATTTAGCTCTGAACACTACATGTGTTTTCCTACTGCAGGTGACACCTGTTGTGAGTATACTTATTATTGTTCCCCAGCATACTTATTATTCTTGATTAATTTATTGTTGATTATTCTTGATTAATTTATTATACCCCGGGATATTTTGATGGTGTCACTGCTTGACATGTGGCTACAACGTCCTAACCATGGGTGCAACATCAACTGGTCAAGAAGAAGTACAGCGTGGATGAGTTCAGACCATCGTGGTATCCACACAATCCCTATTTCTTATTGTGCACTCTTTATTATTGGTTGATGTATCTATCCATAGAAAAGCCTCCTGATGATACAGAATACATACTTCTTAGCTATATTGTGAGGTCGTCAATATTGGAATATACAGGTTTCAATCATTCAAAACATTATGTTCACTTGACAAATCTTCTCTACAGTTAAGGCAAGGAAACCAAAAGTCTGCCTCTAGAAGATCGTGTGAAGGAATTATTTCACAATCCCAACGCATTGAGAGTTGCCTTATCCTAAGATTTTTTTCTTTTCTAACCTCACATGTTTTTGGCGATCCTTGTTCTGATATGTTTTGTCCACATTTTCATCAGTGTAGATGTTTGCACTACTTCAAACTTAATTCACCGTGTACAACAAGTGCTAAATTTGAATTGAATCCAATGTTTCATGCGATCTTAGTTGGCCTGTTAAATCATCTGCAGAAGGAAACGCGATGTGCTTACTGGCTAAATATTCCTATGTATTTCTTCTGTTTTTTTGTTTAGACCTATTGTCTAAACAATTTTGTTTTTGTTTTTGTTTGTAGAGCAGTTTCATTCTGAACTATTCTTTCGAAATGCATGGTGTTGAGTTTATTATTTGGTTTGAAGTCACAGCTGAGAAGGCAATTGTGGACGGAGGAACTCGGAAGTTCCGGATAACGCCCACGAGCTAACAAAGAATTTTTCGCCATACGTGTGTATGCCCTGATCAGACGGAAAAATGTGACCTTTGCGCAATGACATGATCAGCTTCACATTTTCACTTTTTATGATAGCCAGGTGGCAATAAAATGGTCATAGAATCAATTCAATCGTAAAACATGCATAACTAATAACTAATTCTAATTGCTTCCTATTGTGATTGGGATTATATTGTTATCATAGTACGACATATATAGTTTGCATAGATAATACAAATGTATATTCGAGTTGACAAATATTGCAAAACACGTGCAAATGCATGTGCAAATTACTAGTTTTACAAAAGATAGATATCACCTACAAATTAATTCAAATGGTAATAAAATACTCACTCCGATTCAAAATAAGTGTCGCAGTTTTAAACTCGAGTTTGTTGTATAAATCAGATGTGGTATTAACCAAGTGTTACGTGGCTCAGTTTTTATTTTAAATGAAATGCTTCTTAGGTAACCAAACTAGATGTTCGGGGCCTGGTATTGAATCTTGGTGTGAAAATCAAATCTGGGGAAAACTAAAATTGGTCTGTAATACCAAGAGGTTGTTTGGATGCCTACCTAATCGGTTGTTGGAATCGGCCAATACTAACCTGTGTTTAGACCGTAGAATTGAAAATGTTGAAGAGTTCAGCAATGGTCCAGAGAGAAAGAACGCAAAATATGAACAACTGATCTAGCTTCGGGCGGATACAAAATATCAGCACATGGCCACAAGCATCAAAAATTAAGCTTCAGAATCAGCTGGTCCTTGCACGAAGTCTTTGCGCAGGCTGGAGCTGATTGCTTCTGGAGGCAGTTGCCCCCGTATCTAGAGGCAATAGGTAGAACTGGAGGCAGAGGACGAGAAGGGAGATGAGGGCGGGCGCCGCCGGTGGGGATGGGGGCGATGCGGATGTGCGGCTTATTGAAGAAGTCTGGAGCTGAAGGGGGCAAGGTATATCCTCGGAGACTTACGGGCTCGTATGGTGTGCGGGCCCAGTACCGACGACCAAACTATACACATGAGCAGACATGGGCCCACACACACATTCGGCCCTTGGCGGTCCGTCAGCCTCTCAAGTCTCAACCGGCGGCGGGTGGCGGTGGGCAAGCAACGTGTGGGCTGTTCGTCTCGCAGGACGACCCTGGTCCTCCCGCCAGCCCCAGTCGCCGGCGGTACAAATGCCGGATAAGCTGGACGATGGACTCGCCAGAAACGGCCTCTCCGGCACGTCCCCCGCCGCCCAGCACCCGTACCGCCGACCGCTGCCCGACGATGATCAACACCGGGAGCACCATCAGGACCACCGCCGCAACAGGCCTCCATCGCATCGGCATCGTCGCCCCAATGCTTGTCGCTGGCCGATCGCCGTCGGGTGTGTTGGTGCTCGTGCTAGCTAGAGATGCTTGTGGTCTGTACGCTGTGGCACACAGGAGTTTCATGAGCGATGAGTTTAAAAGGGAGATCGGAGAGGGCGGCTGGCGTCGGATGCGTTTTGTTTGAACGCCGGCCGCAGAGCGCGCGCATCCATGTATATGCCCATGTTGCGTGGTACGTACGTCTGCGGCGGCCAATACTCGCGGAGAAGTCTGCGTGCAAGACCATCCAGCGGACGCCCCTGGTTTTTTGGTTCTGATGCCTAGAAATATCGCTCGTCGATCTCCAGGGTTCCGACACAAAGTCTGAACTGATGCGGCCGGTTAACCCCAGTAACACCCTCAAACGTTTTTTTATTCTATTTTTTAAACAACACTCGAATTTGAACTATGGGCCTGTAGCTTAATTAACGGCGTCTCTTGCGACGCGAGCATGGCCACCGTGGTGCCTGGCAGTCCTCAAACTATGGCTTGGACTGGTGCGTGGCCGGTGCACCCGAGTGTCTAGGTGGTGTTTTTAGGTGATTTTGTCCCTGTTTGGTCTGCCCGTTCCGCGTTCATGCATAGCACCATGTGTAAAGCAGCGTTGGGCAGGCCCGATAGTAATGCTCGATTTGGACGTTTCCAGCGATGCAGCTTTAGAGTCCGTGAAAATCATACGTGGGCTGACATAGGGTGGCTCCCGAGATATGTGAGTTTGTTCCGGTTACCTCTCTTAATCTTCTCTACTTAGTGTCTCCATAATCAATCCAAATATTGCTCGATTCAAAATAAAGTGTACATTGAAAATATGCGCCTCGATGAGTAGGTTCCATACCGTGCTCGGTTTTGAGTTTCGTCGAGTGTAACTTGTCAGATCTGGACCGGAGTATGTAGTTGTTTTGGACGAATTTTGTCAAATTCGTTGCATGCTGTCGACCGTTTGAGATATCATTTGACGTGTAGCTTCATCTCAACGATCCGCACAACTTTCGTGTTGTAAGTTTTCTGATTCGGCGGTTGTGTACGAGCAGATCTTGTGTTGTATGTAAGCACATATTTAGGCTGCAGCTAGTGTAAAGTATATTCTTCAACCTCTGTCACCGCCGCTCGTCGCTGCCGTGAACTGCGTCGTCGCTGCCGCTGCTACTAGGTGTGCTTGGTGTATGTGTTCTTCAGCTACTCGACACCGTCTTCGCTCAGCCGAAGTCGCTCGTAGCCATGGAATTCGTCGTCGCCGTAGCGGTTAGTAGGCCGTGCTTGGTGTACGTGCGTGAACTAACCGCTCACCGCCGCCGTCCTGGCACCGCTGGTGCGTCACGCCGTTCTCCTGCTCGCCGGCCTTGATGGTGTTGTGATGGTGTGAGGTAAGTCTACCACATGGACACGAGGTAAGAGTACACGAAACACGGACGAAATCAAACGCCGTGCTCAAAAATCTTGCATCCAGCCGAACGGGCCTGGCTAGAACATTGTGGGCAACCAAACTACATGCACAACATGGCTCAGCTCCCGTTTTTTCCAGGGCCAGGCCCAAATGAGCCACGGATACAAAGTTGCAAATTTTGATGCGAGCAACCAAACACGCCCTAGGGCTTCTTGGGTCGTGGTGTACATTGTACGGTGGCACCACACGTGATTGCGCCACTGTTCTGGCGGACGCGGTCTTTTTAGGAGTATTGCACGATTTCGTGTCTCCCACGCACGTTGTGGAGCTCTGGTTCCGTGTGCGTTGTTACTAGGGATGTCTGGCGGACGTCCGCCTAGGACCCGAATTCGTTCGCTCCACTAATCCATCCGCTGCACTTAACCAATTCGTTTTTTCTTTCACGCACTAATCCTTTCTGACTGAGTGATCGCCTTGTCCGACGGCCCGTCCGCCTACATGGCTAGTTGTTAAATGGTCCTTTGGCGACTTCGATGTGATGGGCAGCACCCCTAGGCGGCGTCAGAATGGGACTCTGTCACGCCTGACAACCCACCCGCTCGGAACGTGACCATATGCATTTCACAAGCTCTATTGCTTACTCTAAACACATATATTTGATTAAGCTCAATATTATCCAAAGCCATATATACATGGCTCTATTTTTCTTTAACCGAAATGCCTATTTTGAGCTTATTAAATTTAAGTGAAATAACTTCTTTCCAGGGGAATTTAAGTGAAGTAGCTGTAAAGTGCAAACTACCCACTAAGGACATATAAGCTGACATCAGCCCACCACACATTCGGGCTATGGCGGTCCGTCTGTGTCACCAGCGGGCGGGTGATACGTGCATTTTATATCATCATTTATACAACTTATATTATCATATTAGAATGTAATTGGCATTGTTATATCATTGTTTTACATGCTTTAGATGATTTATGGGACTTTCATATAAAGTCCTTATTTTTGGTATTTAATTTCTGGGAGGCAGAAAACCTCCTTTTTCTTGTTTTAATGTTTCAGGAGCTACAGGAACCCAAATAAGAAAAGAAAAATTGCACAGCTGGTTTTTCATCGGGAGAACTGCAGTGGAAAGAAGATCGAAGGGAGGAGAGCCACGAGGCCCAAAAGAGGGGGGCCCACGCGGCCAGATTCTTTGGCCGCGTGGGGCCCATCATCTGGAGCCTCGGGCACTTCCTCGCTCGGGCTTTTTAACACGCCTTCGTCTCGCCCGAAAAGTTACGCTCTAATTTTCCCAAGTCCATCCGAGGCCTCGGCGGCGGCGAAACTCCTGATTCCCTCCGAAGGAGGGTCAGATCCTGCTGCTCCGGAGCTCCGGAGAAGGGGGAAATCATCGTCATCATCATCACCTCTCCTCCTTGGCGTGGGAGGAGGCCTCTACATCATCACCATCACCAAGACCAGCACCATCTCCATCATCATCTCCGTGATCCATTCCGTTCCCCTCGTAGTTTGAGAGTTGCTATACCCTAGATATTTGTCTTGTGCTACTATTCATGTTTGTGATTGAGTACTTGTCATTATTTGGAGGTGAAGTTATATTTTCAGATTGTGTTGTACCACTTATGCCACTGAATATCATTATGTTTGCACGTTGTGAGTAGTTCCCGTATGTTCCTGAGGGCATAGGATGAATTGGCAATGATTTATATATGACATGTGTTGGTATTTTGCCTAGTGTTTATCTTTTTATGTGATTCTATGATGGTGTTGTGCGAACGTCGACTGCACAACACTTCACCTATATGGGCTCATAGGAGAACACCGTAGTGTAATGAATTGAGGGAGACTTGGGGGACATGTAAACCTGAGACCGAGTCATGAAGTTGTATTATGAGGGTATTAGTATCGGGGACCTTAGAGTGTAATGCTATGGTGGGACTTTATGTTTTAATAATTCTTGTGCAGTCATTTACTTGGCCACATGATCCATCATAAGGGGTTTAGTTTATTTATTTAGCTCTACCTAACAATGGCTCCGTCCAAAGAAGATTAAAACTTGACAAGATATTCAACGTGTTGTTTAATAAATCTCTATGCCTAGCAATATCCATGCCGCTCTCGGGAACATTTTCCACATATAAGTTACACATCACTTGAGCTTGTCCTCTTGCCACATAGAGGATTGGGCTTTCTCTCTTTGAGAGCTTTTTTACTTGCTATCATTTATATTCAGCATTTTTACTTTCTTGCAACTATACAACCAAAAATCTCAAAAACACTTTCATCTTTTGTTTTGTTTATCATTCTTGTTACCAATACCTTCAGCTCCTCGTGGGTTCGACAACCTTTTCTAATCTAAAGGTACTACAATTGATCTCCTGCACTTGGGAGTCATCAGCGGGCAACCAATGTGTGGGTTGTGTGTCAAGCATGTCAACCCAGGCCCTTCCGCTAGGATCCGCCGATAGAAACGCCGTACAAGCTGGACGATGGACTCGTCGGAATCGGCCTCTCCAGCCAGTCCCCCACCGCCCAGCTGCTGCGCCGAGGCCAACACGACCATGATCAGCGACATGACCACCACGATCACGATGACCGCCACAGTAGACTTGATGTCATCATCGATCCAACGCACCGTCGTACGCAATGCACCATCGACGTACGCAAAGGAACTTATATATAGTTGGACAAGAGTTAGATACACGATGGATACTTGAACTTTTGTCAAAAGCACAATACGGTACCTATACTCATGAATACATTCGATACGGTCATTATACTTGTTGTGGTGATTACATGGTCACTGGTAACCGTATGTTTCTGTATTTTGTCTAAGCTGACGGGTCAAACTTGGTAGTGGACCTCTGATTGCGTGGATCACACGTTCGCTGGGGGACCACAAGAGGAAGGTATGATGCAGTGTAGCAGCAGTTTTCCCTCAGTATGAAACCAAGGTTTAATCGAACCAGTAGGAGCAAGAAATCACTTCGGAAGGTTGACGGTGGCGCGCTGACGTGGAATCTGCACACAAAACAATCAAACTACTTTGCCCCAACGAAACAGTGACGTTGTCAATCTCACCGGCTTGCTGAAAACAAAGGATTAAACGTATGGTGTGGAAAACAGTGGTAAATTGCAGAGAATAAAAAGGAACAGTGTTTGCAGTTGGTTGTATTATCAGTGTAAAAGAATGGACCGGTGTCCACAGTTCACTAGTGGTGTCTCTCCATAACAGATAACTAACATGCTGGGTGAACAAATTACAGCTGGGCAATTGACAAAATATTGAGCGCGTAACAATGCATATATATGACATGATGATTACTATGATATTCATGTGGGCATTACGACAAAATACATAGACCGTTATCCAACAGCGTTTATGACTAATAATCCACCGCCAGGTTGTAATACCGAGTTCCCCGTTGGTATTAAGTTGCAAGCAACGGATAATTGCATTAAGTAATGTGCGTAAAGTAAACAAATGCATTAGACCTAACGGCGTACCTTTAAGCTAAGCATCGGTTATTTTATCCCTAGTGGCAACAGCACATCCACAATCTTAGAAGTTATTGTCACTCTCCCAGATTACCGAAGGCATGAACCCACTATCTAGTATAAATACTCAATCTTGGAGTTACAAGCATCTACTTGGCCAAAGCATCTACTAGTAACGGAAAGCATGCAAGATCATAAATAACATATAAGATAGATTGATAATCAACTTGACATTGTATTCAATATTCATCGGATCCCAGCAAACACAACATGTAGCATTACAATAAGATGATCTTGATCATGATAGACAGCTCACAAGATCTAAACATGATAGCATAAAGTGGAGAGACAACCATCTAGCTACTGCCATGGACCCGTAGTCCAAGGATGAACTACTCACGCATCACTCCGGAGGCAGGCATGGTGATGTAGAGCCCTCCGGTGATGATTCCCCTCTCCGGCAGGGTGCCGGGAAGAGCTTCTGAATCCTCCCGAGCTAGGGTTGACGGCGGCGGCGTCTCTAGAACTTTTCGTGGATAATGGCTCGGGTATCTAGGGTTTTCGCGTCGGGAGGAATAAATAGGCGAAAGGGCGGCGGCTGCGGAGCCACGAGGGCCCCACACCATCCCACGCGCGGTAGGGGGGCCCGCGCGGCCCCATGGTGTGGGCGCCACGTGGCTCCCCTCCGTGTCTCCTCTGGACTCCGTCTTTGTGTTGGAAAAATAGGAGATTTTGTCCAAGTTTCGTCCAAATCCGAGAATATTTCCAGACTAGCTTTTCTGGAATACAAAAACAGCAGAAAACAGGAACTGGCACTGTGGCATCTTGTTAATAGGTTAGTCCCAGAAAATGCATAAAAATGCTATTAAGTGTATATAAAACATGTAACAATTGGTATAATATCAACATGGAACATCAGAAATTATAGATACGTTTGAGACGTATCAAGCTTCTGCTCTCTTTTCTCTCAAAAACACTGATTCTCAATTTTATGTGCGCTAAGAAAGCTTCTGCTGGTGGACCCCATGTTCATGCTGATGTGGCACGACGAGAACAATCTATGGAGACACATGTTAGAGTGGTTCTAAATCTTGGGGTTTTCGGTAAATTTTGGAGGGACCACTTGTTAGTTCTCTCTTGTCTCTTTTTTCTCTTTCAAAAAAAGAAAAGGCATGGACTGGAATACGACATTGTCCTACACTAGATAGGAACGACAAGAGGGCTATTCTCCAAATACACATGCCATGTAGGCCTAACAAACAGCGTCCACTCGTCAAAAAAGTCTTAATGGGTCTAAAATAGACGATATGTGCTTTTTTGTGACACTGTTACGGAAAACCGGTAGTTTGTTGAAAAAATCACATTGTCGTGATTTTTGACACCGTATCCTCAATTGTGGTAGCTTCAACCACATATGACCAAATTCCTTTAGCACACAAGAACCAAATGAGAAATCTGAAAACACACTTTTGATTTGGTTCTTATAGGCATAAGACAACACTTGCTAGTTTTTTAGGTTTTGTTGGATTTGAGGAGATGAGATCGATGTCCATGTTCTGATTTGAGTTGAATCTTGTGTGGCGCATTGCAGGGAGGAGTCGGACGACGAGGAACTTGAGAAGATGGCGGACCTGTTGGTGGCCCAAATACTCAACAGGCCACGGCCTTTGCGCTGATTTGATTTTTATTTTGAGAGAGAAAATACAAAGAAAACGTCTCGGGTCGAGAGACACCAAATCTAGCTATCGTGGAATCTTTTCTCAAAAAAAAAAAACTATCGTGGAATGATCGCTGGAATGCCATATATAGGATCCCCTTGCCTGCTAATCTGGGGTTCCGGTTACTCTGACTTCGGCGTTTTATATTGTCCGATGGAGGGAATAGTAATTTTCAAATAATGTGGATTGAGGTTACTCCGACTTCCGCGTCCTATATTTTTTTCAATCGAACATGCATGTCAATCACACATCTCCGTGGGCCACGGGCCACCTTGGCTTCTCACGAAGCTGGCGAGCGGCAGAATTGGCTTCTCTCCTCTGTTTTCCATGGAGACGCCGCCGCAGAGAGCAGGAGCAGGACCCAGACCGAGTGGTTCTCTTTCCGCCCAATTTCTCTCCATCTGCTTAATTCGGACGAGAGGTTCGATGCTACTACTATGTCTCAACCGCACATCATCCCCTTTTCCTCCATTGATCGAGACATAGATACTAATCTTTATTTAAAGCGAGATGCCTTATTGGAGGTTATTTAAGCTAAATAACTTTTTAGGGGAGTCTAAGCGAAATAGCTGTGATGTGCGAGCTTGTCCGATCCTGCCGACTAGGACCTATATATATTTTTTTAGGTGAGATGGCTTGTCCTGCACATCCCTCCGCGCCCAGCGCCCGGGCCGAGCTCGGCGCGACCAGGATACAAAACTCTTGTCCGGCAGGGAGACAGCGAACTGGAAGGAACGAATACGTACGCGGTATATATGTATTGTGCTCTGAGCCTCTGAGGGTATGTATGTACATGAACATGCATCCTAGGTAGAGAAATTCCAACTTAATTTTACAAAACTTCTTAAATGCTTGAAAGTTTGAAAATCCTGAAAGTGTCAAGATAGAGAAACAAGGTAGAGTTTCTGAATGTATAAATTCGGTGTTGTCTGAAACTTTGGAAAGTTTAAAATGTTACAATTTGAAGCTTGTCAAATATTGAAAATTATGAAAGTTAAGATATCTGAAAGTTAAACTGGACAGGCCACGGCCTTCTGCGAAGAGTTGAATTTTGGACCTTTGGTCGAGAGAGAAAATACAAGAAAATGTCTCGGGTCGAGAGGCACCAAATCTAGCTATCGTGGAGATCCCCTTGCCTGCTAATTTGGGATTCTGGTTACTCTGATTTCCGTGTTTTATGTTGTCTGATGGAGGGGATAGTAATTTTCAAATTATGTTGGATTCATGTTACTCTAACATACGCGTATTATATTGTTTTTAAACAATCATGCATGATAATCACACATCTCCGTAATTCCTGACGAGAGGTTCGTTGCTGCTACTATGTCTCCACCGCACATCCTCCATCTTCCTCCACTGATAGAAACTGGAAACGCATCATGGATACTAATCTTCGGGATGCCTTATTTGAAGTTATTTAAGCTAAATAACTTATTTCTAGGGGAATCTAAGCGAAATAGTTTTTTTAGGGAAATCTAAGCGAAATAGCTGTGAAGTGCGAGCTACTCCGATCCTAACGACTAAGACATATGACCTGACATCGGCCCACGCACACATTCCGGCCTGCGTTGTGTCTCACCCGGCGGGGGCGGGCAACCAGTGTGGGCTGTGTGTACCGCAGGACGACCCTGGCCTTCTTCCCGCCAGCCGCCGGCGATGATTATCCTGGATAACCTTGACGGCGCCCCCGGCGGACACGGCATGTCCTGCACATCCCTCGCCGCCCAAGCCCAACACCCGTGCCACCAGGATCAGTGCCGTGACCACCACCATCAAGACCAGCACGGCCGCAACAGGTTTCGATAGCATCGTCGGTCGAATGCTCGTCGCCGATCGCCGTCTTACCGGTGTATGCGCTGCAGATCAAGGAACTTGCAGAGGGAAGAGTGTTGCTGCTGTTCGTGGTAGAGACGATGGGCCTGTAGCCCTGTGCGTGCGTATAAAAGGTGGATCGTAGAGTCCGGCCGGCTGCGTCTTGTCTGAATTCCAGCCGGAGCTCGCTTGCATGCTTGTATACAGTAGTATTCGTACGTATTTTGCGTGTTATGTGCGCGTGCGTGCGGCTGGGAGCGCAGGCGGAGAGTCTTCGTAGTATATATAAGGGCCGACGCGGATGCTGCTCAGGCGGAAGCAGCCCGGCAGCCGGCGAGTTCGAAGGAACAGATACACGGTATGTACGCTGAGAGGGAGCCTCCGGGGAAACAGCAAGGAAGACGTAGCTGGATTAATACACGCATGCATCTTCAGTTTAGTTTAGTTTAGTTTAGTTTAGTTTGAGTGACTCCAAATTCAACCGAATGCACGTAGACAGGACAAAAACCCATGGGGCCTACCACACTGTCTCTCATCCTTATCCTCTATCACTCCATCTCTCTGTATCGACCTCTCTCCATCCCTGTCCTTTTCTATTGGGAATATTTAACTTGCAGGATTTCAAGCTTTAGGAAAGTCCAACTTAAAACAAGGAATTCTCATATGTTTGAAAGTTTGATTTTTTTATGAAAGTTTTAAAAAGAAGAAAGGTAAAATTTGATAATTTAAAGTTTCTAAAATATTTTAAAATTCTGAAAGTTCATATAAATAGAATAAAAGGTGAAGAGTATCAACCCTAAAATATTAAAAAACCAAAATTAAGGGTGTTGGGGGGGGGGGGGGGGGGGGAGGGGGGACGAAAGGCATTTTCTGGTCTCCAAAATGAAATGAGGAAGGAGGAAAGGACCAGTAAAAATAAAATGGGCTTGTCTAGAAATGAAAGCTAGTTAGAAGCTATCCATCGGGTGACCGTCGGATAGCCTAGCCCTATTTATCTTACCATTTTTATATGACGTCCAAAGCTAACAGTAGGCTACATTCCGAAGCACTACGTACACATGTCCTAAATATGGAACACATGTCGTTTGCCTCAACTAGGGACCTACATGCACATCTTTGTGGATGGAGGTGGGTGCGTGAGATAAGGGCGCCGGATTGCATGCACACGTACGGTCCATGGGGCATGTCAACTTTTAGACAGCTACCTATTATTAGCTTTTCGGGAATTTCCGAACGAACAATTTCAACAAATCTTTCAGTCAATTTTTTTGATGTCACCACATTAATTAATTTTTAAATCACAACTCTAAATATTTACTTTATCATGAGTTGTGAACCGTTTTAACCTTTATTTCTGTTTGACATAACCTTGATCTCATTTGGGAATGAATTCACATTCTTTTTGGTTCATGGTACTTATTACGCAATCATATATGCGCGGCCCTTAAGCTATCAGGTTATATAATCCAACATTATTTATCTTCCTAGGGATTTGATGAGTTTCCCACACATGTTCAACACTTTCAGCTATGTTTACAATTGATGATTGGCAAGTTATATGTCACAATTTCATCTTGGATGCATATATGGTATGTTGCCTGAAATTTTCTGTATTCTGTTAGACTTAACAACCTCAAAGAGGATTCATTGTTATATATTGAAAAATCAGTAGAGAGTCCAATAATATTGTAAACCTGTCGGATAAGTACCAACACAAAATTTCAACAGTTAGCATAGAAATATGTGGCATAATAATTGTTCTTGTTTGTTGATAAATACAAATAAACAATATGATTAAAATATAGAATTGCTGGGATAAGCATGCAACTACACTATTTGGTACATGTTCGGTAATTTTTTAGAGCTATGCATCATTAGTACATACAAATTTTGGTGATGTGGAGCCTACAGAGAATATTTGTGCTACTTACATATAAATTATCTATATTATTTATTTATAGTAATGAAAGGATATTAGAGACAATGCATGTCCAAACTTGTAAAAACTAGATATTCTTCTTAAAAATTACAACTCTTTGCGAGCTGTATACAAAATCGATAAGCCATTCTATCTTAGTTTAGTTTTTCACAAGCACATAGAAATGTTTAAGCAATGGATGGTACATGATTGACCTATATATTATATTTTTTATTATGCATTGAATATTTAAACCTGTTTTGTTTTTCAATGTTCTAAAAAAGAACACATGATCCCGGGAGTTGGAAGCTCTTGTTCATTAACGTTTGTTTCTGGGCTGTTCTGGCCCAGCCCAGTAATGGGAATCGCTCGGACAACCAGGCCACAGCCCGTTACACCATGAAAATCAACGGGCGAATTCTTTCTACGAGTAATATGATTTTAACGATAAAAAAATATCAAGATTTTAGTCATAGAGCGAATTCTTTTTACGAGTAATATGATTTTAACCGATAAAAAATATCAAGATTTCAGTCATAGCAACAGGTGGATGCATGTAACTGGCCTGTAACGGTGCGATGCCACTCCGACGTGGCAAAAGGATAATCGCCGTATCACTCGTCCCAACCGTATCCCTCTCTGCTCTCTAGTGTCCGTCCCACCAAAGCGTTAATAGACCACTGCAATTAAGCTCCCAGTTCTAAAGTAAAGAAAAAAAAGCTAGTAAATTAAATTCATTGCTAACCCTATAGTAATTTTCCATTTATTCAAATCACGAACACAGTTGTTGCTTTACCGAACTGAATAATACATTGAATCGAACACGTTACACGTACGTAGTGTAGAAAAATAATCAAGCGATGATAGATAGAGAATACACGACCACCGCTTCCGCCAACGTCCTAAGTGCGACGCGATGACGGATTGTGATAGCGATTTCCATAAGCGTCCTGAGATCATATCATGGGGTCAGTGCGGGCAGCCAGCGTTTGCGCTGTCGTGGGTGCCGCACGAGGGCCCCGCACCCAGCCGCTGCAGGTACATTTGCCGGAGAAGCTCCGCCACACCGTCGCCGCCGCCGTGGACAACCTCCCCTGCCGGCGTCTACACGTCGCCGCTACACATGCGGTATATAAAAGGCTCCTCCGATGAGGCGATGTTGTATGTCAGTACATACGTATACGTGCACGTCTGTCCTTACGAGGGAGGCACATGCGACGACCTGCAGGATTTTTTTTTTTTGAGAACACAGTACAACACAGACGCTCACAAATACGCACATACACTCACCCCTATGAACGCACGCACGCACACCCTACCCCTATGAGCACCTCTGAAGGACTGAGCCGGCAGATCTTGAGGTTGACGAAGTCACCACAGGCGCCTCGCTGTTGACGGGCACGTCACCTACCACTGAAAGAATAGCGCCGGATAATCCTGGAATAAATCCAGGTAAATGCAAACGCCCATGCCAAGTCTAGGACTTGAACCTGGGTGGGCTGGTTCCACCACAGGGAACCCAACCATCAGAGCCAAGCTCCGTTTGCGACGACCTGCAGGATTTGGCAGGAACGGTTCTTTCTAAGACGCACTAGCTTCACATGCTGTAATTGGCATGCATGCGAGCCCTAACTAATAAACTAACTAATCTGAGAATACCTAAGATCGTCAACTTTGCCACGACCTGTTCTCGTGACTTCGAGTCCCCTCGTTTGGTGTACATGGCCAAACTTTTCAACCCTAATTCATAGTTGCACACGGGTGTATGTGCTAAAAGGTGAAAAATAGTGTTATTTTAGAAAAATGAAAACAACTACGCAAGTGCATGCCTATGTCCCATGTGTAAATGTGAATTTTCGT
Source organism: Poa pratensis (assembly GCA_947311845.1). Classification (NCBI taxonomy): domain Eukaryota; kingdom Viridiplantae; phylum Streptophyta; class Magnoliopsida; order Poales; family Poaceae; genus Poa; species Poa pratensis. The sequence goes on from CAMZMU010000122.1 coordinate 19,148,726, forward strand.
TGAAAAAGGCAAGTTTGATGGCATGTGTTAAAAAACAATTATGACGTTGCTCAAATTGTTTTCTAGAGGTGTGGTTTGTTTTTATTTAATTTGCCAATGTCACATGGTATGTCTTCTCATCAGTGATTATCATAAAACTTGGGAAGACACAACCACTTTGTTATATTGTAAAATCTTCTAGAAGTTCTTGGATTGTCTTATACAAATGCACCTGGGAGCTAAAAAATCGTCCCCTTCAACTTTTAAGTGCTTTTGTCGTGCAATAACTCGAAATAGTATTCATATGAAAATCAGTGAAAGCCATGCATGGACCAACTTAGGAAGATTGGATGGTAGTTCGTAGTTGATTTGGATCGGGTTTGTGTCACAAACATGTGTCGTGTGTGGTGGTGGCTAGGATGAATCGTCCACTGGCCTACCAGATCAGATTGCTTGGGTGGATAAACATACACATACGTGGAAGATCTGTCTTTGGTCTATGCTAAATTCATAGATAAAAAAATGAAACGTGTCACTCCACATCATGGTGCCACTACATATCACTGTCCTTATTTGGTTGTCTTCCCATGTCCTACTACATGGTGTCACTAGTTTTCACGACTTGACCACCTACACTCAGAGGATTATCATCCCGGTGATGACACATTCAACGCTAAAACCTAAACCCTAACAGTAAACACTAAACCTAAACTGAGAGGATTATCACCACGGTTACGACACGTTCAATGCTATTTGGTTCTCAATTCTTTAGATGGATGACTCATACGACTTTTAGGAACTTGTGATGTTTGTGCATTTTGTGTATGGTTATGTAGCTATTAGGTTCTCAATTCTTTAGATAGATGGATCTTTGTATTTCATGCACATTTTAGTTTCATCGTCACTTCGATATATAATTTCTAACAAATTCTCCTGAATTATTGGTAATCTTATTTGAATTTGGCATCATTGGTTTTTCGACATCATCTGCGTACCATCCCAAACAAGTCTTACATGCCTATATAGTGGCCTATGTGTTGGCCACATCACCTCCATACAATCAAAAAAATTAGGTTAACGTTGAAGAAGTTTTAAATTTTGTAAACAGTTTAAACTCAGACAGCATAAAAAAGGGCAAAGTTTCAAAAAGCATAAAAAAATCATATGATAATAGCAGAATTCGAACTTATAAAACTCCACAGTTTTTTCTTTTTTTGCGAAACACAGTACAGCGCAGACGCTCACATACACGCGCATACACTCACCCCTATGAACGCACACACGCACACCTATCCCTATGAGCACCTCCGATGGTATAAAACTTACTAACCATTGTGATACTTCATTTCATTTGGTTATGTTGAGTTTTTCTGTCTATACTTCCTATGTGTTTTTACACGTTTCCCATGTCACATTATTACATGCCATCTAAATAATTCCCTATAACCGCGAAACTTAATTATTTCAATCACCTTAATAACGAATAAGAAGTTTCCTTCAAGCAGACGCTCTCCTTATGGTAGGAATATATTGTTTTGTCTACTTTTGATATTTTCCTATTATACTGTTTTTTATAATATCAAAATAATTTCCTATAATCGCGACACTTAATTATTCCAATCACCTTAAGTACGAATAAGAAGTTTCCTTTTAACCGGACGCTCTCCATATGGTACGAGTATACTGTTTGCGTACTGATTATTGATATTTTCCTATTATATTATTTCCTTTTATAATACTACCAAATAAGAAACCGCGGTCTTCATATGGTAGGGGTATATTATTTTCGCACCGATTATGGGTGCTTTCCCAATGAATTGTTTCCTTTTTCCAATACTTACCAAATATAAGACCGGTTATACTCATTTAAGAGGATCGGATGACCTAGTACTCCTACCATGGAGTAGCCCTCATCGGCGACCTATTACCTTCAAGATATTTATGTTTCCCTAAGTAATTTTTTTCAAATGAGGCAAAATAGTTACTATTTTTATTAATTAAGAAAAAGAGAATTGGTTGGTTAATAACGAGATACTTGCCTAAAACCGAAACAACCACCCTCGCCTGCTGTCATGTAACACGACTGTTGCGAGGTCTCGCACAACCACCCTAACTACCAACACAAACCATGCACACACCACCGAAAACAGGGGACGCCGTCAGGTTGCCCATCGGTGTCGTCGTCATCACTCCTCAATGACTCCGATTCAAAATCGGATTCAAACAAAGGTCGCGCCTTCAGTTTGCCCAAGGCTGCCTCGTAAAGATCACACCGGGCTATGCCAAAAAGATAACCGTCTCTTTACGTAAAAAACTGGCACTTCGATTCTGATGAGGAGTTTCGGAGTGGAATTGAGCAGGACCCGTGCTGAAGATCTTCGTGACCGGACTCTGGCTTCACAGTTTAGGAAGACCAATTGGAAGGTCCGTCGAACACGCCGGAACAAAAGCGGACTACCGTAGTCTAGCCGTAACCAAACCATCACCCACTGACGTCGTCGTTGCTGCACAAACCGCCACACGGAAACAAATACGCGGAGAATCGTAACACATAGTAACAGATTTAGGAGCGCACATGTGTGAGTAACCCAACTTGCTTTATCCAAATTAGAACCAAGCAAACCGAATACAATGAATCAAACCCGGAGGTGATTTATTATCAAATCATATAAGAAAAATTTGAAGCACTAGTACGTGAGCGTGGCCGTGATGAACTGAAAGGTTGAGTTCGACGGATGGGGATCGCCACACCTCAAAGCTAGGTCACGGTGACGGGGGTGGGCAGCCAACGCTGGGGCTATGGGTGACGCACGAGGGCCCCGCACCCAGCTGCTGCAGAAGCTGCGCCATCACACTGTCGCCGCTGTGGACGGCCGGCCCCCACACGTCGCCGCCGAGCTGCCGAGCCGTGGCGCCGGAGGCGGCAAGGAAGACCACGATCATCAGGAACATCAGCACGGCAGCAGACTTTGCCATCATCGATCGAGCAAGAATCAAAGTATATATCACTGCAAATAAAACTTGGGGGAGATGGATGGACGAGGCTGTGTATGGGGGTATCGATGGGTATATAAAGGAGAGGTCTTTTAGGGTACAATTTAATAGTCCATAGGACTACTTGTATTGAGTTATATCAACTTGATTTTAATAGGGTACTTTGAACAAATAATTGGGTAAGAAATCATGATAGACATTTGATTTGATTTGTTAGAGCAATAAATGCAATATGGGGCATCACAATTTGATATTCCAATGATACTTACCATGCATACGGTTCGACTAGCCTCAACCTATTTTTTTCTCCACTTGATGGTTTCGCTGGTTAACATATCATGTGTGAAAAAAAAAGGAAATAAATGGTGTACTTTTTATGCATATGAATTCATGGAGGGGTGAAGTACGCACATCATTTGCTATCATCGCCCAGGTATGGCATGTTTTTGGTAACTTGTAACATTACCTGAAATATTAATTCTACAAAATAAAAATCGTACGAATCGACGACTTGAGGATATAAATTTGTAACTGGGTCAAGAGACTCGCAAATGTTGGTAGGACGAGATGGCTTAGAGTGGTGTAGGTACGGAGAGAGTTGTATGTCGCTCCGGTCGGCGCCGTCCCATTGGGAGCAGCTTATAAGCACCGGACGAAACCAGGGGCGCTGCCACGTGGGACACCAGACAAGCGGGTCAGCGCTGTCATAGCGACATCGGCTAGTTAGCTTAACTAATTGCAGTCGTTGACCAACCAGTCGTCTATATTGAAGGCGACCTCGGTTTCCTTGGCGGGCCCAGAGAGCCATCGCGTCGTCGCCACAGCTTCCCCACGCCGTGAGCTCGTGAGATTCCCACGTGACAGCGTTAATGTGCGTGCCTGCCCGCCTACCTCCGACGCCGCTGTGCGTTGATCCCTCCCTCACATTCCCGTGCCTCCGTATCTCTCTCTCTCTCTCTCTCTCACGCGCGAAACACCAGCGCGCATGTCGAGTAGACAACACATGCTCACCGTCAAACACGCGACATTGATGCACTACAATGGGTACCTCCAGCCACCGGACGATGTCCGGTCACGTTGGCGCTTAGCGTTGGCGGGATACATGTCCCACCGGCCACGACACCGACGGGCCGCAACTGAGGGGCGGCAGTGCAGCAGCACCATAAATGCATTGCTTGCCACATGGTCGGCTTTAAAAATGTTCTAGCAATCAGTTAAACATGTGTCCATCTAGACCTGCACACACGAAAAGAAAGCTTGACTTTAGACTTTAAAAATGTTTGACAAGCATGAGAGAAAAGAATCAATTCAAGATAAATATTTACTTGAATTCAAAATGTTCTAGCGAAAATAATCAATAAGAAGTAAATATTTACTTGAATATTAAACGATCAAAAAGTTGGTCGGGATGTCTTAAAAAACTAGGGCGTGTCCTCTCCTCTCCCATGCGTACCTACATATATATAACTTGTGAAGTGTTGATCTAAATTTGTGAGCCAAGCAAATTGCTACTACCATGAAGCTAGTTTTAAGGAATAAAACATATAAGCTATTGTAAGGAATGTTAATCTAAGGAAACCTAAGTTCCTGTATTAGATGTGTTTATCTTCTTGCATCTGCCGAATCTGCCCTTTGATGAAAAAAAAAATACTATTCATTTTATCAACAAGTATTGACCAATATGAATCATTGGATCCGCTAATTGGACGGTTCATGTTTGTCCGTCTCTACCGCAAAAAGCCTCGTAAAGGAACCTGTAGGCAGGCATAGGCTTCTCCGATCGTAGCGATGGTGTGTCGTGACGAGGGACGCAGATGTAGATTACACCTCGTACGGTCGTCCATGTGCACCTGTGTGGATGTTTACATGAATGAATCTAAGACGCACTAGCTTCACATGCTAATTGGCATGGTACTACTAAATAAGTAAGTAATTAAGATGACGATAATCATGTTTATTCAAATTTCGTGCACTGGTTCTTTTTAAGTGGCCCCTTTTCTATGAAATGTCCAAAAAATAGTATGCACGCACGCATTTAGTGAATGCGGCGGAAAGTCGGAGACCAGCTACAGGCAGCAGCCGCCGCCCGCCGGCACGGTCGAGAAGACCAACCTGGGATTGGATGCATGGAAGACCACGGTCGGGAAAACCAAAGCGGGGTTGAGCCCACAGGAAGTGTATCATGTACTCCCTGTGTTACATAATATAAACCTTTTTAGCAATCTAAACTAGCTTCCTACAAATGCTTATATATTGGAACATAGGGAGTACTTCAGAGAAAGAGCCGGCGGTTAGATTTTTTTTTGTTATAAAATGTAAGTCTTTATTTGATTCCTAGCAATGTAGTACACAAACTTGTCCGGCGAAAAGAATTCAGTCCTCCAAGTTATAAAATACAACCTACTTGTGCCTTAACTTACAAAAGCGCGCAACATTTGTATTTTCCAAATCGCTCTAGGTTGTGGTAAACTAGCCACAGTGACACTACCATTGTGCCTAAGTCTGGTTGGGTGGACATTTTACGAATACCGCCCAAAATTTAGACACATCTTATTACTCAGGCAAAAAAATAGTATAGTGAAATATGTAGGGTCCGGTTGGGCACAATATTTGTATTTTCCAAATCCCTCTCTGTCTCAAGTCATTTTTCAGGGTTTGTTAAAGGAGTTAATCGCAGATGCCGGGGTTATTGATTTTGACGTTGTACGAAGCCATAGTATAGTGTGTAGGGTCTTGTATGGCAAATTTTAGGTTTTATGAGTTGTTGGAGGCAGATGTTTGATGATGGATTTATGAGAACGATGATTATTTTGTTTGATTTTTGACTTGATGAACACATCCTTATAATCATGTTTGGTGTAACCATTCATTTGTATTTTGTATTATTGTTTATACTACCGTGAAAAAACAGCGAACACCATAAATTACTCTCCGTAAAATTAGGAAAATGCATTGGTAGAAATTAAAGAACGCTGGAGTGAATCTGAGCAGTAGCATTACTATCGAGCTTGGTAAAAGCAAAAAAATGATCCATTCAACAAACGTGGTAAACGGTGTCCTAGTGGATATATGAGCATTTATTTTCCTTATTGTGAAGATTACTTACCAAGGAAAATACAACGCTGCATGAAAAGTTGAATTTTAGAATTATATGGATGTAGATATTGGCCAATACAGAATCATCCAGTCTAAGATACGGAGTAGAATAAACGCTTAAGACCAATATTAAGATTAATGCTCCGTAGTTTAGTTGGGAAGTCAATTTATAAAGAATGCGGCTGTGAGGAAAGATGTATCCATTTTTCATGGACATCCATGATTGCCCGAACTTAAGAGACTAACCCTAGCTTCCTCCGCAATATGTCAGTGCTTTATTTCGGGAAAACCATTACGTTGTTGTGTACAAAGTACACAAAATACATGGTACCAAATACCAGCATAAGAAATGTGAAGATATTATTCATTAGTTCAAAGGAAACTTGAATACAATAAAATATTGTTTAGCAAAGAATAGACCAAATCTTACATAGAACCAAACTGTAAAGGCGCCCACTCATCTAGTAAAGATACATGATCAGGACGCCTGAAAAAGCGCACGAACAAACTCATGCTCATTTCCTGTCCATCTCGAACCCTGGAGTCTTCTTCGAACAGACGACGGTCGTCAGTGCGGGCAGCCAGCGTTTGCGCTGTGGGTGCCGCACGAGGCCCCCGCCCCCAGCCGCTGCAGGTACATTTGCCGGAGAAGCTGGACCACCACACCGTCGCCGCCGCCGTGGACGGCCTTCCCTGCGGGCTCCCACATGTCGCCGCCGCCGAGCGACCTAGCCGCCACACCGGACACCGCGAAGAACACCACGATCATCAGGAACATTAGCGACACGGCAGCAAACCTTCTCGCCATCAGAAATGAAAGGTCTCGCTATTCTTTGATCACTCGGTCGATCACTGACGACCCGATTCTTGCTGTTTAGTGCTGCACAAAGGAATAGATCGATTAAGCTAGGGCACGATGGATGGTATGCTCCATGGGGTGGCCACGCGTATATATAGAGTGCTCTATCGGCAGCTAGCCTGCATGTTGCGCTAGCATATAGGCTCTTACATCACGGTACGTCGATGCACCTGCGAGGATGTTAAATGCAAGCATGACCGGTGTGAGAGGAATCGTTCCAACGCGCACTAGCTTCACATGCTGATAATTAATCTGTGCGCATTTCCGCTTTTGATTGGTTCTTTTAGACGCGAGCAAAGTACTGCTAAGGTTAGGACACAATGACATTATTAATTTTTGTTAGCAGGACCGTTGAGTGTCTCATCGTTGGTGGGCATTGCCACTTTGTAAGTGGTTCTTCTCCACGGGATTGCTCGGACTAGTGCCATGTGCATAGATCGAGAATGCGGCGGAAAGCCGGAGAAACAAGGGAGACCAACAAGAGATTGGATGGTACGACAGAATCGAGTCTACCGGTTGGCAGGCTGCTGCGACTCATTTTATTTGGACCGTGTTTGCAAATGCGATGACGTTTTTATGTGTTGTTTCGGACGCTGTGTGACCGTTTTCTGTGTTGTTTCGGAGGCATTCGAGAAATAAGTATTCATGTTGCATAGACTCATATAACATAATTAATTAGATATAATAATAAAGTACTTTATACCGCTTGTCATGTAAATATCTATGATGGTGTTCGTTTCATTAGGAAATAATAAGTTCCATATGAATGATATTCTCTTGTTTGTGATGCATTTATGTACAAATATGAACATCTATATGTTTTGATCAGTTCAGGTTCAATTATGAAAAAAATATAGTTGCCATACATTTAGGTAACCTAAATATATAAGATCTATGAATTGTCATATGATTAGGTAGAATTATGATGTTATTTTGAGTATGATTTATTAAGATACAATTCTGAAGATATATTTGATGTAGTTTGTTTGGTTAAAATTATGATTATACTTGAGAGAATCTCGGTGCATATCTCATGGACCTAAGATATTTTTTCTACTAATAAATGGGTGCATTGATTGACAGACATTTGGTTTCGATTTTACTGGAACTTTTAGCATATTCTTTCTTATAGTGAACATAACTTAGGAAACTAGACAATGTGGAACTCGTGAACTCTCACTAACATTTGAAATAATAAAGATTTGCTAACATGAGAAAAAAATTAAAGCTTATTCTCACATAAGAAGACATGCAGACTCTACAATTGTTTTGGTAAATAGCTTTTCAAAATGGTAGTATTTATATAATGTGTAAAATTCTATTTTAGTAGTTTATTAGTATATTTGTATTGTTGTTATTATGATTATTATTCCAACTCAGGGAGAGGCGTTTTGGCTCCCAAGCATCCGTGCTCCTGCACGATTAAAATATTCAAAAAATAGTAAAACATTTTATAAAATTCTGAAAAAATTGGAGATGAACGTATACACGTTTTCTACAAACATGCGAAGTTTCGCGGTGAAATAACACTCGTGGTTCTCGGTGAAAAAAACAAAATCGGTGCTCTGAAAAACTTTATTTGTAAGTCTAAATTTTGACAGTGATTTGTTTTTTTTTTTGCACGGGATTGCTCGGACTAGTGCCATGTGCATAGAGAATGCGGCGGAAAGCCGGAGAAACAAGGGAGACCAACAAGTGATTGGATGGAACGACAGAATCGAGTCTACCGGTTGGCAGGCTGCTGCGACTCATTTTATTTGGACCAACTATGTTTGCAAATGCGATGACGTTTTTATGTGTTGTTTCGGACGCTGTGTGGCCGTTTTCTGTGTTGTTTCGGAGGCATTCGAGAAATAAATATTCATGTTGCATAGACTCATATAACATAATTACTTTATACCGCTTGTCATGTAAATATCTATAATGGTGCTCATTTCATTAGGAAATAATAAGTTCCATATGAATGATATTCTCTTGTTTGTGATGCATTTATGTACAAATATGAACATCTATATGTTTTGATCAGTTCAGGTACAATTATGAAAAAATATAGTTGCCATACATTTAGGTAACCTAAATATATAAGATCTATGAATTGTCATATGATTAGGTAGAATTTTGATGTTATTTTGAGTATGATTTATTAAGATACAATTCTGAAGATCTATTTGATGTAGTTTGTTTGGTTAAAATTATGATTATACTTGAGAGAATCTCGGTGCATATCTCATGGACCTAAGATATTTTTTCTACTAATAAATGGGTGCATTGATTGACAGACATTTGGTTTCGATTTTACTGGAACTTTTAGCATATTCTTTCTTATAGTGAACATAACTTAGGAAACTAGACAATGTGGAACTCGTGAACTCTCACTAACATTTGAAATAATAAAGATTTGCTAACATGAGAAAAAAATTAAAGCTTATTCTCACATAAGAAGACATGCAGACTCTACAATTGTTTTGGTAAATAGCTTTTCAAAATGGTAGTATTTATATAATGTGTAAAATTCTATTTTAGTAGTTTATTAGTATATTTGTATTGTTGTTATTATGATTATTATTCCAACTCAGGGAGAGGCGTTTTGGCTCCCAAGCATCCGTGCTCCTACACGATTAAAATATTCAAAAAATAGTAAAACATTTTATAAAATTCTGAAAAAATTGGAGATGAATGTATACACGTTTTCTACAAACATGCGAAGTTTCGCGGTGAAATAACACTCGTGGTTCTCGGTGAAAAAAAACAAAATCGGTGCTCTGAAAAACTTTATTTGTAAGTCTAAATTTTGTCAGTGATTTGTTTTTTTTTTGCACCGAGCACCATGAATGTCATTTCACCATGAAACTTAACATATTTGTCGAAAACATGTATATGTTCATCACCAAAATAATTCAGAATTTTTCAAAATGTTTTACTATATTTTTCGAATTTTTTAATAAGGCAGGATCTTGTGAGCTCGGGAGCCAAATTGAATTTCTGTGCAACTCATTCGTATAGAAATACGTTTATGCTTTATAGTCTAGCATTTGTTTTTCGTGCCATGATCTGTAGTTTAGTTAACCTTGTGATAGTCGGAACATACATGTCTACATGAAAACAAAAACTATATCTCTTGTCGAATCCTTCAATGCATAAGATTCAAAGGGGAGTACTCATTTGCCTTAAATTAGATATCCTAGTACAAAAGTTATTGTGTTGTTTTGTACAAAGTACGCGAGAGACATGGTTCCAAATACGAACATATCGAATGTGAAGGTATTATTTATTAATTAGTTCAAAAGAAACTTGAATATAACGAAATGAAAGTGATTTAGCAAGGAATGAACTAACTAAAATTACAAGGAACCAAACCGAAAGGGCGCTCAGTCATCTCGTAAAAACGTCACCATCTCGTACTATATGTAACATACAAAGCCAGCTGACGGCGACGGATCATGATCAGGACGCCTGAAAAGTGCAGGAACAAATTCTCGTTCTTCTCCTGTCAGTGCGGGCAGCCACCGTTGGCGCTGTGGGTGCCGCACGAGGGCCCTGCCCCCAGCCGCTGCAGGTACATTTGCCGGAGAAGCTGCACCATCACACCGTCGCCGCCGGGGACGGCCTCCCCTGCCGGCCCCCACACGTCGCCTCCGAGCTGCCGAGCCGCAGCGCCAGACACGGCGAAGAGCGCCACGACCACGATCATCAAACACATTAGCGGCATAGCAGCAAATCTCCTTGCCATCACGAATCAAGCGTGCCCTTCTTCTTTGATCACCGACGAAATCGGTTCTTGTTGGCTGGTGCACAAAGGAATGAACAGATGAACCTATGGCCGGATGAGATGTTCCACGGGGTGACCAAGCGTATATATAGTGGTGGCAACGGCATAGTGCTGTTGCCTGTTGTATATATGCATGGTGTGCGATCTAGCATAGAGTCTTACATCACGGTACGCCGATGCACCTGCGAGGATGTTGCATGGCCGGTGTGAGAGGAATCGTTCCAAGGCGCACTAGCTTCACATGCTATAATTAACTTGTGCATATTGCCACTTCTTAATTGGTTATTTGCCGTTGAGAGTGTCTCCGAGTACCACCATGTGCATAGAGAATTCGATCGGCGGAAAGCCGGAGAAATAAGGGAGACTCATCTTGCGTACGAATTAGCAGAGGTCGTGGCGAGGGAGGCAGAGGTCCCATCCATCCGAGGCGAGCGTGGGGAGTGACGTCGACGTCAGATGGGAATCGATCGCTCGTGCCGGCCCCAGCCTCATCCTTCCGCGCTTAATTGTTTCTCTTTTTCTTCTTCCCAGATGGATGGTGTGTCGTGTGACGCGACGACGACGAGGCAGGCGGCAGCGCTAGGAGCTTCGACTAGTGGGGTAGCCAAGGGGATAAAATCGAATCGTTTTTTTCACTTGACGGTGGCAGTGGTGGGTAATTTTCGTCAACTTTAGGGGTAGTTTCAACGACGTACCACAAAAAGCCATCCTTCCTTTATTATTAGGTAAAGATAAAGATTGGCGGGAGAAGAAACTTTAAACATAAAATGGTTTTAATCTCCAGATCCGACGCGCCATAGGACATGAGATGAACAAAATGCTCAACAGATTCCTCTGAATCACAAAACATGCATTTCTTACATCCTGTTCAGCGCGTATTAACAAGGCTATCCCTCATAAATTGGATAAATTATCTTCATTTCGAGGAAATTGCGGAGGTCCCTGCCTTGTGAAGTGGTTCCGTCAAAAAATACTAAGACCAATGTTCGACATGCTTGGATGATCTAAGAAAGCTAATCCACACCCTCTGCCTTATATGGCTGTTTGTTTTCCGAGAAACCCTTTATGTTGGGTGGGCGTACAAAAGAGGAAATGGTACCGAATACCAGCATAAGGAATGTGAAGTTATTTTATTTATTTGGTCAGGGGAAACTTGAATAGAATGAAAGCAAAGAAAGAACCAAAAATTACAAGGAACCAACAAACTGTAAAGGCACCCACTCATCTAGTACACTATATTACATACAAAGCCTGAATGCGATGAATCGTGATCGCGACGGCTGAAAAGTGCCCCCCTGGAATCTTCTTCTAACAGATGACGGTCGTCAGTGCGGGCAGCCACCGTTTGCGCTGTGGGTGCCGCACGAGGCCCCGCCCCCAGCCGCTGCAGGTACATTTGCCGGAGAATCTGCCATCACGCTGTCGCCGCCGGGCACGGCCTCCTCTGCCGGCTTCCACACGTCACGGCGGCCGACGAGCGGTCTAGCGGCGGCACCGGACATGGCAAAGAACGCCATGACCACGATCATCAGGATTAGCGGCACGGCAGCAAAGCTTCTCGCCATCACGAATCAAGCGTATATATCCCTCTTGTTTGATCACTCGACCACCGATTCGATTCTAGCTTGTCGGCTGCTGCAGATCGAGAGGAACTAAGTTAACCTTGGCAGTATGGATGAGAAGACGTTTGATGGGGTGCCCATGCGTATATATAGTGATCGCATGGCTATAGGCTTCGCCGTAGTGATATATGATGTATGAGTGGACGCATGGCGCGCTAGCATAGAGAATTACATCACGGTGCAGCTGCGAGGATGTTGCATGGCCGGTGGGATCAGAGGAATCGTTCCAAGGCGCACTAGCTTCACATGCTATAATTAACATTTGAGTGTCTCCTCGTTGGTGCACGGACGCACTTAATTTTGAAGTGGTTCTTTGCGACGCGATTGCTCGGAGTAGTACCATGTGCATAGAGAATTCGGCGGGGGAAAGCGGGAGAAAGAAGGGAGACCAACAGGAGATTGAGTCTGCCGGATGGCTGCCTGCTGCGACTCGTCTTGCGTACCAAGCTTGTGGAGCGCGGCAGTGCGTGGTGGGAATGGGATGGATGCTTGCCCGCATCATCTCCTCCATCATCAATCGACAGTGGGCGGAACTGTAGCCCGGGCTACAGCAGTCGTGGCCTTCGTAGTATAGTAATCTACACACTAAAATATGTCTAGATATATACATGTTTGAACAAAGTTGTGATATTTTTTATGGACGTTGGGAGTAGTAGGTGAATCCAAAGGCGTAACCTTTTTAAGCCTTTGAGGTGCAGCGGTCCCAGCCTCTCACCAATGGGTGTGTTCTCATTTCCTGTTTTAGCCAGTTTACGTGTCTTTGCATCGGAGCAGAATACAGCACCAGGGTGCTTACTGGCAGGGGCGGGCCCACTTCAATCCTATGCAATTTGTCTGAAACATGAAGAGAAAGCTATCCTCTAATTTGTAAGCTCTCCTAACATTTCTGTATTTTCTGTCCTCAGATATTTTAGATGTTGTCCTTTGATATGTTAGAAAAATTATACTTATATGCTGAACAATTTCAAGTTATGATTGGTTCTACGAAAATGATATTTTAATAAACCGTGTTATATCTTCTATATATTATATTATAGTTAGAACCGTATGAATGCATGATGCTCCTATAATCAATTATGCATATAAAAAACTAGGCTTGAAAAACAGTATTTTTTTAGCCTTTGAAATTTTGAATACACACTCTCGAAATCCTGATCCCGCCACTGCTTACTGGCGCCACAACGGGGATTTTTTTTTGGGATACGCGATGTCCCTGCTCGAGTCCCTAGCACTCTCCGTGCTTGAAATCGAAAGGAAAAACGAAAAAATGGAGGACGTAACTAATGGTCACTCTGTGCCTGAGGCCGACCATTAAGAAGATCGGGCTTTTCCTAACATTACCCCTTGTAGGTTAGAGGATCCGGTTCCCGTGGTTAAGCCAGGCTGATTACTATGTCCTCACGGTATTTTGATATTCTTTTAGAATATTGTAAATAGTTTGTTGGTCCAAAAACTTATGCTTCCCTCATACCAAAAAAAAACTTGTGCTAAATGCTAGGTGTCCCAGCCTCCCGTGGGAGCTCTATTCACAGCGTTTAGCAGCACAGATGCCTCGCACCATCTACAACGCTTTTAAATGGGCTGCAGTGATGCGACCCATTATAACATCTGCCGTTTTCCTTTTTTTGTTTTCCTTTTGTTCATACTTTTTTATCTGAACACTTTTCTGATCTATTCTTTTAATCTGAACAATTATAAAATCTAAAAAAATTGTATGATTTTTCCAAAAGTCATAATAATTTTTAATTTGAAAGTTTTTCGAATCTTATTTTTTAAAAATCTTAACTTTTTCAAAAATATCATTAAATATCTGAATATTTTCAAATTTGATCATTTTTTAAATCTAAAGATTTCTCATATCTGAACATTTTTCAAAAATATTTTTAAAAATCTGAACATTTTTTGAATCTTAACATTTTCAACAATGAACATTTCAAATTCTAAATTATTTAGGTCTGAACATTTTTCAAACCTATAAAAATCCTAAAAAAGAAAACATAAAAATAAAACAGAAAAAAGAAAAGAAATAAAGAGAAATAAAAAGGAGAGGAAAAACAAAGTAAGAAAAAACTCCTAGCCCGTAATTGGGCCAGCCCGTTGCAGCGACGGGGTGTGCGCGAGCCTTTTGCGCCGCAACGGGCGGCAAATAGGATTTACTGTGTCCTGTTGCAAGCAAAAGAGTATGCCGCTAATCTATGGTCAATTCGAGACAAAATAAGGCTCAAGGGAGGCGATAGAGTTGGGCTAGAGAGCAAATCGCCTTATATATTAGTATGCGTACGATCAGTGTTTTCGAACTTTTATCAATATAATACATGTAAAATTATATGTAGTAACATTGTTTTATTTTTTAATTTATAATATAAAACATTTATGACATGGTTTTTACTAAGGATCCTTTGATTCATAAGAATATAGAGAAAAAAGGGATAATAAAGTCATGCACGTCCTTATTATGCATGACTTTCGTTTCAGATTGCATCATCGGAATAGTAAAGGAATTTTTGCAGTAGGTCCGACCGGAAGCAAAATGCAGCACAAAGCAGTACTTAGAAAAAAAAACTGTACACGATTCACTCCTACTAATCAAACAAAATCTAAGAGTTTCAATCCTCTGAATTTCTATGAGAATCCTTTGAATCAAAGAAGCGTAAGTTTTTGAGAAATTTTAAGTAAAATGTAACAATCCAATTCATCCATTCGAAACTATAAAAAGAACCTTGAACTTGAGATAATCAATCAGATACAAATCATGTTTGTCATCAATGCATGCCAAGTTAGTGAAATTACTCTTTCTTCCCGAGCACGCGAGCTTTCGCGCGGTTCGCGCACACGCGCGACGTGTGTCTGGGGTTGCACCCACGTTCTTTTTTCTCCCTCGCCTCCCCACGTTTGCCTTTCTCTCTCCTTTTTCTCTCCTCCCCGCGCACAACCTTCCTCGAGACGACGGCGACCGAGATGGATCCAGCGCCGCTGCTGCGGAGAAGGATCCCATATATACTCTGAGTAATAAATTGCTCTTTATCAAAAAAAAAGAAATCTGGCGGAGGCGGCTGTCTGGCCTAAATGCCCAACCTTGTTGCAGAACCTTGGGTTGGGGAGGCCAACTGTCATCGACTACAAGAACTCGGTGGTGGCCTCAGACTGCTCCTCACGTAAAGGGCTCAAGACGGCAACCATCCTGATTACGTGGGAGATATGGAAAGAACGGAATGCGAGGGCTTTCAACAACAAATTCGTGATGCCTTCCACCTTGTTCCAGCGGATCAAAGACGAGGGGATGAACTGAATCCTCGCAGGCGCTGAGATGTTAGCAGTGGTTACTGGCTAGTTAGAAGGGCTTATTTTCACTAGTTTTACCTTTTCTTTATGTTGGCTTAGTCCGTGGTTGTTTGCTCCTTCTTTATCAATATAAAAGATAAAGACTTTGTCTTGTTTCAAAAAAAAATCTGAATTTACTGTACCTAATTTGCACCTAAGATCACTAATGCAGTGTTAAAGAAAACCTGGAATTTCTAGCAGACTCAACGATGAAGCCTACAATACCGTCCAAGTCTAAGACTCGTGCAACGGTGCAGAAATTAAGCCTCGTCCAAGTCTTTGGCACCGCCAGACCCGGCCGCCGACGAGTAGTAGTGAGCGCGGCGAGGCCCGCAGGCAGGTGGCGATCGTCAACTGAGGCCAACGAGAGAGATGGAATTGGCCAAGGTGAGCACCGCCTACGACTTCTGTCGACGCCAGTGGGTCAAACAAAGGACAGAAATACGCCCGACGAACTGCACGCGTACCAAGAAACCGGCTGAGCCTACCACAGCATCACACGTCGGGCCATGAAAAGTTCTGCGGCATGAGTGACGCATGCGAATGTCAGCTTCCACTTGCAGGCATATGCGTGCGTAACCAGTGACATGTTTTCGTTTGTTCACGAATCAAAAATTCAGAGATGAGCCGGAGGTGCTTGGTCAAGAAGTTTTGAGAAATTGTCGGAGGAAGCCGAAAACCAGTTCAGGAACAAAAAAATTGTACTTTCAACATTCATACATGTATCGCTGGTGCTTTTGCAGCTTGCATATGTTTTATCCAAACAGATCATACGTACGTATATGTGTGTATATCTTTTGTATGTACAAATTGCCACTCGGGGAGCGTGTGGCCAAAAAACCCAAATCACCAAGAAAGAAACCAATCAAACGAATCCAATAATCCTACATACAGTCGACCGATCACCGGAGTCGTCTACCACTCGGGGTCGTCAAAAACGCGTTGGAACCCGAGAGGAACCGGCGTAGGCCATGACGCGCCGTCCGGCGGCGACGACCGATCCTAGGGCGGGCAGCCGTTGTTTGGGCTGTTGGTGCTGCACGACGCGCCGGGCCCGTCCAGCCGCTGCAGGTACAGCCGCCGGAGCACCTGGACGACGGCCGCGCCGCCCGGAAGCGGGATGCCTCCGGCGGCCGCCCAGTCCTCGCCGCCCAGCGGCCGCGCCGCCTCGCCGAGCACCGACAGCAGCACCAGCGCCGCCACGAGCACCACCAGAGCGAGCCTCATCTTCCTCACCAGCACTGCCATGGGTGCTTAGCTTTCTTCCTCGCTTCTCTTCTGTTTTGATCGACGACGCTGGCCGGGGTTGGCGACTTTGTGAATGTGCTATGAGACGAGGTAGGTGGTAGATATACGAATGGGTCGTGCCGCTGGGCGCTGGCCTATATATACAAGTATGCAACACGACGGAGAGGCGTACGCGGAGATTTTGAGAGGAAGTTGCATGGCGGTTACGTGCGGCATGCCTATGTCTGAAGAGTCAATATATGCTTGATCGATCGATGGGTCGGCATGGCGTACTTCGCACATAGAGTTCCATCCAAACGGTTCGTGCGTTCTTCTTCCAAGCTCGGCGACGGCGCGTGGCCGGGCAATGGCGAAAATACGACGAAAGAATGCCGGTGATCGAGCTCCAGAGTCAAAGCAGGCGACCGATTACTTGGACCAAGCCCCCAACAAGCTGTGCGTGGTATTACTCGGTCGATTTTACATTTGCTTTTTTGAACAGGAAAATCATGGCGATCTTTTTGTTTCCCGCTACGACTGAATTAGTTTTCTCAAATATATACTTTAATTTACAGCCTCATATATCCGTGAACTCAGCTTTATAAATTATCTTTTCATCACGAGGAACCAAGGAATCGATAGAGAGAGGAACTGTGGTTCGACATGAAAACGCCTTGGGAGCCAAGCAAGGAGACGCTGACACGCTGTGCTCCGAATTTTCACGACCCCGCGCGCGCAGCGTCCCTAGCTAATTTCCAAGAAAGAGTGCTCAAAACTTGGCCGAAAGTTTGTTACAAGGGCTACATTTTTCGCTGCATGCGTCTTATGTCCACCAAGCTGCTCGATCACTCTATCCATCGATCCTGGCTTGTACTTTCTCTGTTCCAATTTAATTGACTTGCTATCCACCACATGTGGATGTATCTATATATGTAACATGTCTAGAAACATCCGCATTTGGTGAATAGCAAGACAATTAGATTGGAACGGAGGGAGTAGGAGCAAAACTCGTAGTATTTTGTTATTGTTTGAAACGCGCAGAGCTCAAGAACAGCACGATATGGCCCTAGTCAGATATACTATATAGTACTACGTACGTACCTGATAAATCATTTACAATGCTATTTCCCAAACTGCCTCTGGTGTGTCAAAGTAGGCAGAAGCGATGACCCCGTTGGGGGCCTCGATTACGTGTTATATAGGTGATGGAAAAGCCCCATCACGGTGGCATTACAAATACGTACGTGGGGTTGGAGTACTACTCCATACCCCTTATACGTGTACATGATCGTATACTCTAACATCCCCCTTAATCTCAACCTGCAGAAAGGTTGAGATTACGACTAAATTCTTGTAGATTCTTGACAGGTAAAGCTTTGGTAAAACCATCTGCGACTTGATCCTTGGTGGAGATGAACTTAATAAGAAGCTGTTTATTGGCAACTCTCTTCTAACAAAATGATAGTCTATCTCAATGTGTTTGGTCCTGGCATGAAAAATAGGATTAGCAGACAAATAGGTAGCTCCCAAGTTATCACACCATAAGCATGGTTTCTCTCGGAGGGTGACACCAAGTTCACCAAGCAAGGCCTCAACCCAGATCAATTCAGCTGTGGCATTAGCAAGAGCTTTGTATTCAGCTTCAGTGCTAGACCGGGAAACTGTAGCTTGTTTACGGGCACTCCAAGAAATAAGATTTGGGCCAAAAAATATAGCAAACCCACCAGTGGACCTGCGGTCATCTAGACAACCTGCCCAATCAGCATCTGAAAACGCACTAAGCAGACTAGATGAAGATTTCTGAAATGTCAGTCCAACATGGAGAGTACCCTGAACATATCGAAGAATCCTTTTTGCAGCTGTCCAATGATCAGTAGTAGGAGCATGAAGATATTGGCATACCTTATTGACCGAAAAGGAGATATCAGGTCGTGTCAGTGTCAAGTACTGAAGAGCACCTACAATACTGCGATATTGGGTACTATCCTCAGGACCCAGAAGAGAACCCCGGTCAAGGTTAACTTTTCAGTGTTTGACAAAGGTGTAGGAGCCGTAGAGCAGTTTTTCAGACCAACTTTAACAAGTAAATCAGCTGCATATTTCGCCTGAGTTAAACGCAACCCATCATGTGTCTTCTGTACCTCAATTCCCAAGAAGAAGTGCAGATCCCCTAGGTCCTTAAGCGCAAAATCAGCAGTGAGATCTTTCAGAAGGGCAGTGATAGCCTCATCAGATGAACTAGTAACAATGATATCATCAACATATATGAGAACAAACATCATCACTCCAGACTTATGATAAATAAAGAGAGAAGTATCTGCCTTGGAGTAAATAAAGCCAAGTGCCCGCAGTTTTGTACTAAGCCGAGAATACCATGCTCGAGGAGCTTGCTTGAGTCCATAAATTGCTTTGTCAAGTTTGCATATGTGACGCGGAGCATGGGGGTTTTCAAAACCTGGAGGTTGTTTCATGTAGACTTCCTCTTCCAGAACGCCATGGAGAAACGCGTTCTTGACATCTAGCTGCCGCAAACTCCAGCCACGAGAAACAGCAACGGACAGAACAAGTCTGATGGTAGCTGCCTTAACAACAGGACTGAAGGTATCTTCATAATCAATGCCATACCTTTGTTTGAAGCCTTTTGCAACCAAGCGTGCTTTATATCGTTCCACTGTGCCATCAGCATTTTTCTTGATACGATACACCCATTTGCAATCAATAATATTTTTGGATGAACTTGAGGGAACAAGATGCCACGTCTTGTTCTCCACGAGAGCACGGTATTCTTCCTCCATCGCTGTGCGCCAACGGTCATCTGCAAGAGCCTCCGAAAGTTTGCTGGGTTCACCTGTAGACGTGAAAAATCCATACCGAACACACCATCAGTATATTTCTTAGGTTGCCGTATACCTTTTTGCAAGCGTGTACGAGCTTCAGGAGGCGGAGCAGTTTGTGTGGGAGCTGGTGTAGAAGATCCAGCCGGGCTGCCATCAGCAGAGGACAGCGGCGACGATCCCACAGCAGATCCGCTGGATGATGGCGTTGGCGAATCAGGGGGCGGGGAGGCGTGTGGGTTGTCGGAGCATCTTCAGCAGCATTGGCCCGGCGCGAAGCACGAGCAGGAGACGGTGTGCGCTGCGGGGACCGCGACAGCGACGCATCGTCGCACGCGTGTCGACCGCATCTTCAGCAGAGGACCGAGACAGCGACGATGGTTCCGGGGCCATGCTGTGCTGCGGCGGGGACCTTGGTGGCGAAGGAGGGCCACGCCCGCCCATGTGCGCAGCAGACGAGTCCGAGGAATCACCCTCGGGATCGCCAGGCGCGGAATCTGAGGCTGCTGCAGAATCAACCTCGGGATCGGATAAATTGTCATTTTCTGAATGTATTTCTTCACTGTTTGGAGCCATTTCTTCACTGTTTGAACCAAATTTGAAGCAGCATGTTGCTGAACATCAGAGGGACCTGCGGATGCATTACTTTCTGCAGGTGTGTGACCATTAGTAACAACAGGTATAATGGGCAAAGTCATATAGTCATTCACATGTGCATCCCCATTGGTAGATGTAGTGGAAGATAAATGTGGAAGAAGCAAAATTTCGTTGCGTAGACGTTGACCAGCATTTGGATGAAGTGATGCAAAAGGAAAAACACTTTCATCAAACACAACATCCCTAGATATATAGATACGACCAGTGGAAACATCTAGGCACTTAACACCTTTGTGACGAGGACTATACCCAAAAAACACATCGTGTAGAACGAAAGCAAGTTTTCGTTTATTGTAAGGACGAAGGTTAGGCCAGCAAGCACAACCAAAAACTCTAAGGGCATCATAATTCGGTGGAGTGTGTAGGAGACGTTCAACGGGAGTGTCACCATTTATCACCTTACTTGGGAGCAAATTGATCAGAAAGGTGGCAGTAAGGAAAGCTTGTCCCAAAATTTGAGAGCATGGATGCATTGGCAAGCAACGCAAGACCAACCTCAACGATGTGACGGTGTTTGCGTTCTGCAGACCCGTTTTGCTGATGAGCATGAGGACATGACACATGATGAGTAATGCCAATTTTCTGAAAGAAACTGTTTAGTTTTTCATATTCACCACCCCAATCAGTTTGCATGGTAATTATCTTTCTACCAAATTTTCTTTCAACAAGTTGCTGAAAATTTAGGAACACTTGGTAAACCTCAGAACGCTTCTTGAGCAGATAGATCCAGTAAATTTACTAAAATCATCGATAAAGCTTACATAATATGAATGTTTGCCAACAGACTCAGGAGCTGGACCCATACATCAGAAAATACTTGTTCCAAAGGAACAGTAGAAATACTAGTAGAGACAGGATATGGCAACTGATGACTCTTAGCTAGTTGACAAGCATCACACACATGTGGGTTTATTTCAGGCGAATGAGAAATCTTATGCTTCCTAAGAATTTGTTGAACAATGAAAGATGAAGGATGTCCTAAACGGCGATGCCACGTGGAAGATGACGGCTTTATTGTAACGAAGGCGTGCTTGGGCGACCCGGTAGAGAATGGCACTAGCGGGTAGAGGCCGTCACGACATGGTCCTCTAAACAGAATTCTTCTTGTGGCCTGGTCCTTGATCAAAAAGAAATGTGGGTGAAACTCAAAGAAAACATGATTATCTAATGTAAGCTGATGGACAGATAGCAAATTTGTGGAAGCACTAGGGACATGTAGAATATTTTTGAGATGCAACGAAGTATGTGGGGTGCATAATGTTGAATGACCAATATGAGCAATTTGCATACCGTTACCATCCGCCGTGTGGATGCGATCACGTCCAGTGTAGT
Organism: Poa pratensis; assembly: GCA_947311845.1. NCBI lineage: Eukaryota > Viridiplantae > Streptophyta > Magnoliopsida > Poales > Poaceae > Poa > Poa pratensis. The sequence continues at coordinate 19,170,416 of CAMZMU010000122.1, forward strand.
TCTCCTGAGTGGTGAGCTTGCTCAGCTCCCCCGTACATGATTTGTCGCGCCTGTGTCAGAGATCCAGCAGTTGCTATCAACTCCATAGGATGCAATGTGTGCACCCTTGTAGCCATCATCATCATTGTCATCCTGGAACCGCCACCAGCACTCAGAGGCCGGGTGGCCGTGTATTTTGCATATTTGGCATGTGACGTTCACGTAGGGCGTGGGTGCGCGGCCATGGCGTCGACGGCGCCCTTGGCCTCCATCACGGCGATCACCATCGTACCGATCACGTCGGCCGCGGTCATCTGGTCCATCATAGCGGTCACGTCGACCACGATCATCTTCATAGCGGTCACGTCGACCACGATCATCTTGGCGTCCGCGGTAGTCACCGCGATCCTCCTGCGTCCGCGGTAGTCACCGCGATCGTCCTGGCGTCCGCGGTAACGCTGCTCCTGGCGTCCGCGATCATCATCGTAGCGACCACGATCATCGTAGCGGCCGCGACTGTCTTGACGCCCCCAGTCATCATGGCGAGTTGGCTGCAGAGGTCGCGGGTCACTGGCCCCAGCACGACGCGCGACATTGGCAGAGGACTGGAAGTCCTGGCTCGGTTCATCTGATCCATCTGAACGCAGATCATAAGCAGACATCTGACTAAATAAATCAGCAAGGGTTGTACCAGGATTGGCGTTGACAGCAGCAACAAGAGCATTGTAGGTGTGATCAAGTCCATGGAGGATGTATCCAATCAATTCATCTTCATCCAGCGGTTTTCCGGCTGCAGCAAGTTCAGAGGCGAGAGCTTTCATCTTCGCGATGTACTTGGACGCCGTCATGTTGGTTTTCTTCTGGTCATTGAGGGCTGACCGCAAGCTTTGAATCCTCGACCGAGATGGAGAGGAGATCATGGCGGTGAGAGCCTTCCAAACTTCAGCGGATGTGTCAAGCCCGGTGACATGGGCGAGCACATCGGTGATAGCGAGTTCAGGAGGAACCGCAACACCTGCTGGTCCCGAGAGATCCAGGCCGTATAGGCGGGATTCTCCACGGTTATCTTTTTTTGTCGTCGTCTTCAACCTCCAGCGTCTCCTCCGGCGCAGCTTCAGAACCCTCGACCAGAGCGAGGACTCGGGCACCACGCAGGGCAGGGAGAACAAGCGCCTTCCACCCAAGGAAATTCTCCCGCGTCAGCAGCTGCGAGGGGGAGATCCAAGAGCGGCAGCCAGAGCAAGGGCTGAGGAACCCATGGCGGCGGCGGCGGTGATAGGAGGGAGATGGGTTTTTGGTTTTTAGGTTTTCTGTGTGTAGATCGATCTTCGGCGGCTAGGTCATGGAAGAGGGGGCTCTGATACCATGTCAAAGTAGGCAGAAGCGATGACCCCGTTGGGGGCCTCGATTATGTATATATAGGTGATGGAAAAGCCCCATCACGGTGGCATTACAAATACGTACATGGGGTTGGAGTACTACTCCATACCCCTTATACGTGTACATGATCGTATACTCTAACATGGTGTAGTATGCACCATCATCCAACAACTTGTCACCGACATATATACGGCCTCACACCCCAGGCACCACGATCGTTCCTAGTATTACCGAGGCACCTGCTTGAGATTTTATAAAACGAAAAACTGTGACGTTGAGGCTGAGATTTTACGAGAATTTCCAGCAGCACAAAATTAGGGCCCATTTTGTTGTTATACACTTAGCGCTGGCGGCGGTCGGTCTGGAGGTGAAGGCGCACGAACCCTAGCGCGCTGGGAGGGGATGGGACAGGTCGGGCGAGTGGTGTGCGGACGGGAAAAGTGGGCGATGGGGAAAAAATATTGGATTCCGGGCTCGTTACGGCTGTGGCTCACGGTGGCATTCTCCTCGTAATTTCCTCGAACGATATGTCCAAATATAAAAACGCTTCGCTGGCTATTGCGGGAAGCCACGGGAAGCACCTCCGGAGGTGCTTTCCCTCCTTTGCCTAATCGCTCGGTGGCTTTGGTCACCCCGTTTGGTTGGTTTGGGTTACTGAACCTTGTGGTCTTGACACAGTCGAAGGAAGGCAGCTTGGGGCAGCGTGCCGTGCGGCTTGCGGCGCGGTGGTGGCCCTATCCTCCTGCTCCATCCGGCCGTCGCGCTGCTCCTCTTCGAGGCCTCGCGGCTCCGCGCCTCCCCGAGCCCTGCCCCGCCAGTATCCTTGGCCGCCTCGACCCGACCACGCGTCTCGTCCATGGCGTGCGCGAGCGTGAGTCCTCTACCCTGTTTCGATCTACGCGTTGGCCGCCTCCAGATTCCCCGTGCTCTTGTGGTTCCCAACTCCCAATCAGGGTTGCCACGGATTTGGGAAATTTCACTGTAGGACTCGGACTGATAGTAATTTGGTAATGCGAGTTTTGTATATTGCATAATGTGCTGAGACTATGGTGGTGTCCTTGCCTACTTATTTGCACAAATCATTAGATATATCGTGGTAAATGGAGATTTTGGCTCAGCATATCGGGCGCAGAATTGACCTTTGTAGCCGTGTAACTAATAGGATTACAGAGATCTTTTTATTTTCTTACATGAAAATATTTGGTACCTGATTAGTCAAATCGAATGGCCAAAGTTAGGTCGTTCTATCAGATCTGGTAGCACACATCGTTCCAAATTTGTTTTATTCGGTGACTGTTATTGGCGTATGGATCAACTAACGACATTGTTAGTTTCTCTTCTTCTTGATATTGACAGCTTGCTTGAAGATCCTTAGCCCGAAAAGTATAGAAAATCTGGTACTTCATGGGAGCTCAAGACCTGATACTGTGGTCAAGAGGATCATATACAAATCTGATGACGACGACTATGGCTCATACCACTCTGAGGGAAATTCCACGTGTTTACTGCAGCACGCAGAAGCTACCAGGTTCAATTTGTTTACAGGGTTCCAGACACTTCCTGGAAGAGAAGATAGCTTTAAGGTTCTAATGCTGGCTGACATGCACTTCTTTGCCTTGGAAAACTATGCGGTGTCGATCTGTTTAATGTGTTTCCATTACTTCTCCAGGTGAATGAGATTGTTAATGTGCACTGCGGTTTCTACAGTGACAATGGTGGTTTCAAAATTTCTGTTATAGGATCTCTCAGATCTTTTGCATGGCCCTGTAGTTTTTACACACAATGTTGAATGAGTTGTACGGTAAATATCGCATTAGGTTATCACATTCTTTTGATTATGCACTGCCAGTATGTTTTGATACTTCATATTCACTATTTTCCGTTCTTCATTGGCAAACCTGGACGGTGTTTATGTTTCTGGTCATTTGGCAAACCTGGATGCTTTGATTGTGATTATAGCCTGTATGTTCATTTCTTGCTTGTAAAATATTTTGACGGAGCTTTTATCATCATGCTCTTGCTCACTATTATTCACTTGGGTTCTTCTTGTAGGTACCTACCAAGATGGCAAGATGTACAATATCACTTCTTCAGAAATTATCTTAGCTGATAGACCAATCGAGGTATGTGAAATTGTGAAATCAATACATTATCTTCTCTGGACAAAACCAACTGAAAGCTATCCATAGGTTCTATAGCTCTATCCTTATGTGCCAGTGCCACTAGTATAAATTCAAATTGCTGAACAGTGATGTTTATATCTTCAGGTTTTCTTAGTTGCAGTGCAAATTTGTACACAAACAGATCTACAGCTTCTTTAAAGAATCAGCCAACAAAGTTTCAGTGCCGATCATGAATTTAGATTTGTTTTGCACTTGTGCTTACTGTCTAGTACCTACTATTAGTACTTCTCATATTTGTACAATAGCTCAAGACCCTGTGCCATGTTTATTTCCTGCAAAATATTTTGACATTTAGTCATGATTTTGGTTAAACCAGATGTACATGCATAAAATTTTATACAACATGAGTAGTGTGCAGTCTGAACTAAATAAGATTATATAACAGTTCTGTTTTAGCAATGATAGGTAAGACTAATGAAGAAAATGTTTGTCTTAAAGCTAAATTGAAACAAAATTAGATTCAAGTGATTATGTGATCTTGTGCTTAGATTCATCATTCATGTTTCTAGGATCCTGTGTGTTTCTTCACAAAGGATAACTCCTGCTCATCTTCGATTTATCCTTAATTAACATGCCCTTTTTATTTAATGCTCAGTCATATTTTCGGTTGACATCGTCTACCACTTCATCGGTATAGTGTAGACGATAGCAACCCTGTTTGTCAATAGCATTTCCCTAGCAGCCTGGCTGAGGCCTTATGTCGTAGATGATAACTTGCTTATGTCGTTTTATACAAATCTTGAAGCAAGATAAACATTTTGTTTTGTTCATACAACCTGTAAGGTTTTTTGTTTAGACCGCAGCTATCCCTACTTGAAATATTTATGATAACTTGCAACAAATATAAACCATTAGTATTGTATATTATGCTAACGGCTATGCTATAAGATCCAACAGGCAAATCTAGACCACCATGAAAAGTGTAGTTAATGGCTATGCTGTAAGATTCATCAGGCAGTAACCTGTGTTTTTGTTTTGGTAACTGAGGAGGGGGCGGCGACCACCCGCCGCGCGAAGGCGTGACGGGCAAGTACTTGAGCGACAGCAATCTTTACGGGCCAAGCGAGAAGTCCAAGGACGCGGAGCTGACGAGGAAGCTGTGGGACTTGAGCGTGGAGCTTACCTCCTGAGCGAGGAATGCTGCTGCTTGCTGCTCCTAAGCTTTTTATAGGGAGATTCTAGGAGCGAGGATGAACGTAAGTTGCTGTCATATGTTGTCAATTGGTTTCACCAACAGTAGAATGTTTAACATGGATTAATGTCAACTGCTACCTGATTGTCAATTGCTGTGATGGATTAATGTTGTTTGTTGATGTAATGGATTGTAATATTTGAATTCTGATTGTAATATTTGAAGTCTGATTGCCTCCAATTCCAATAAACTGTAATATTCAAATTTTGCCTCGTTTATTGGAGGCACTGCATTTGAGACACTATACCAATTGAGGCACTCTATAATGCCTCTGAAGGTTAGTTTTTGAGGCACTAAATAATGCCTCTAAAGATTAGTATTTGAGACACTCTAAAATGCCTAATAATCATTTTTGGAGGCATTATTGAAAAATGCCACAAAAGACTTTTAACTACACAAGTAAATGCTACACTTTTTTTTTGCCTCAAAAAACATTTCGAGCCATTTTTATGACTTTTGGAGGCATTATGGAGTGCCTCCAGATCTGGGACGTGATGTAGTGGGTGGCGATCGTCAACTGTGGTCACGTTGAGGCGAACGAGAGAGATGGAATTGGCCAAGGTGAGCACCGCCTACGACTTCTGTCGACGCCAGTGGGTCAAACAAAGGACAGAAATACGCCCAACTAACGAACCGGCTGAGCCTACCACAGCTAGGCTCACACGTCGGGCCATGAAAAGTTCTGCGGCATGAGTGACGCATGCGAATGTCAGCTTCCACTTACAGGCATATGCGTGCGTAACCAGTGACATGTTTTCGCTCATTCACAAATCAAAAATTCACGGAATTAAACCGTGCGTGCTTGGTCAAAAAGTTTTGAGAAATTGTCAGGAGGAAGCCGAAAACCAGTTGAGGAACAAAATATTTCTAAGAGGCAGATCATAACCAAAGTTATTCATGTACTTTCAACATTCATACATGTATCGATGGTGCTTTTGCATCTTGCATATGTTTTATTCAAACAGATCATACGTACGTATATGTGTGTATATCTTTTGTATGTACAAATTGCCACTCGGCGAGCGTGGGGCAAAAAAAACCAAATCACCAAGAAAGAAAGAAAGAAAGAAACCAATCAAACGAATCCAATAATCCTACATATTGGCGACCGATCACCGGAGTCGTCTACCACTCGGGGTCGTCAAAAACGCGTTGGAACCCGAGAGGAACCGGCGTAGGCCGTGACGCGCCGTCCGGCGGCGACGACCGATCCTAGGGCGGGCAGCCGTTGTTGGGGCTGTTGGTGCTGCAGGACGCGCCGGGCCCGCCCAGCCGCTGCAGGTACAGCCGCCGGAGCACCTGGACGACGGCCGCGCCTCCTGGAAGCGGGATGCCTCCGGCGGCCGCCCAGTCCTCGCCGCCCAGCGGCCGCGCCGCCTCGCCGAGCACCAACAGCAGCACCATCGCCGCCACGAGCACCGCCAGAGCGAGCCTCATCTTCCTCACCAGCACTGCCATGGGTGCTTAGCTTTGTTCCTCGCTTCTCTTCTGTTTTGATCGACGACGCTGGCCGGGATTGGCGACTTTGTGAATGTGCTATGAGACGAGGTAGGTGGTAGATATACGAATGGGTCGTGCCGCTGGCCGCTGGCCTATATATACAAGTTGGAGATTTTGGGAGGAAGTTGCATGTCGGTTACGTGCGGCATGCCTATGTTTGAAGAGTCAATATATGCTTGATCGATCGATCGGCATAGAGTCCCATCCAAACGGTTCGTGCGTTCTTCTTCCAAGCGCGCGACGGCGAGAGGCCGGGCAATGGCGAAAATACGACGAAAGAATGCCGGTGATCGAGCTCCAGAGTCAAAGCAGGCGACCGATTACTTGGACCAAGCTCGCCAACCAGCTGTGCGGGGTATTAGCGCTAGCTTCTCGGTCGATTTTACATTTGCTTTTTTGAACAGGAAAATCATGGCGATCTTTTTGTTTCCAGGTACGACTGAATTAGTTTTCTCAAATATATACTTTAATTTACAGCCTCATATATCAGTGAACTCAGCTTTATAAATTATCTTTTCATCAGGAGGAACGATCGAAGGAATCGATAGAGAGAGGAACTGTGGTTCGACATGAAAACGCCTTGGGAGCCAAGCAAGGAGACGCTGACACGCTGTGCTCCGAATTTTCACGACCCCGCGCGCGCGGCGTCCCTAGCTAATTTCCAAGAAAGAGTGCTCAAAACTTGGCCGAAAGTTTGTTACAAGGGCCACATTTTTCGCTGCATGCGTCTTACGTACGTCCACCAAGCTGCTCGATCACTCTATCGATCGATCCTGGCTTGTAGGAGCAAAACTCGTAGTATTTTGTTATTGTTTGAAACGCGGAGAGCTCAAGAACAGCACGATATGGCCCTAGTCAGATATACTACCTGATAAATCATTTACAATGCTATTTCCCAAACCGAGCTGACAGCGTCTTTTGTGTTCTCTGCAAATATTTACCCCGAATGTTGTTTTGTGCAAAAAAACCTAGGGTTGTGGTTCTGTGCAAAAAAAGCCCCAACAAGTGGTGTTATGTGCTAAAATCTCCCGTGATAGTCCACCAGGGCATCTGATCCGCGGCTGCGCTGGTTGCTTCTTCGTCGCCGGTCGGTCGCCGCCGGGAGTTCTAACAGTTGAGTACTTGAGGTGCTGCAGAAATTCTGAAAATTAATCATATAGAATTTGCCCCAAAATTTAGAAGATCTTTTTTTTTCCAGATTGCATAGGAATCCTATGCAATTTGTCTGAAACATGAAGAGAAAGCTATCCTCAAATTTGTAAGCTCTCCTAACATTTCGGTATTTTCTGTCCTCCAGATATTTTAGATGTTGTCCCTTTGATATGTTAGAAAAATTATACTTATATGTTGAACAATTTCAAGTTATGACTGGTTCTACGAAAATGATATTTTAATAAACCGTGTTATATCTTCTATATATTATAGTTAGAACCGCATGAATGCATGATGCTCCTATAATCAATTATGCAAATAAAAAACTAGGCTTGTAAAAACAATATTTTTTTAGCCTTTGAAATTTTGAATACACACTCTCGAAATCCTGGGCCCGCCACTGCTTACTGGCGCCACAACGGGATTTTTTTTTTTTTTGGATACACGATTTCCCTGCTCGAGTCCCTAGCACTCTCCGTGCTTGAAATCGAAAGGAAAAACGAAAAAATGGAGGACGTAACTAATGGTCACTCTGTGCCTGAGGCCGACCTTTAAGAAGATCGGGCTTTTCCTAACATTACCCATTGTAGGTTAGAGGATCCGGTTCCGTGGTTAAGCCAGGCTGATTACTATGTCCTCACGGTATTTTGATATTCTTTTAGAATATTGTAAATAGTTTGTTGGTCCTAAAACTTATGCTTCCCTCATACCAAAAAAAAACTTGTGCTAAATGCTAGGTGTCCCAGCCTCCCGTGGGAGCTCTATTCACAGCGTTTAGCAGCACAGAAGCCTCGCACCGTCTACAACGCTTTTAAATGGGCTGCAGTGATGCGACCCATTATAACATCTGCCGTTTTCCTTTTTTTGTTTTCCTTTTGTCCATACTTTTTTTATCTGAACACTTTTCTGATCTATTCTTTTAATCAGAACAATTTTAAAAATCTAAATTTTTTGTATGATTTTTCCACAAGTCAGAATATTTTTCAAATTTGAAAGTTTTTCGAATCTTATTTTTTTAAATCTTAACATTTTTCAAAAATATCATTAAATATCTGAATATTATCAAATTTGAACATTTTTTAAATCTAAAGATTTCTCATATCTGAACATTTTTCAAAAATATTTTAAAAAACCTGAACATTTTTCGAATCTTAACATTTTCAACAATGAACATTTCAAATTCTAAATTATTTAAGTCTGAACATTTTTCAAACCTATAAAAATCCTAAAAAAGAAAACGTAAAAATAAAACAGAAAAAAGAAAAGAAATAAAGAGAAATAAAAAGGAGAGGAAAAAACAAAGTACGAAAAAAGCTCCTAAGCGCGCCGACGAGTAGCAATGAGCGCGGCGAGGCCCGCAGGCAGGTGGCGATCGTCAACTGAGGCCAACGAGAGAGATGGAATTGGCCAAGGTGAGCACCGCCTACGACTTCTGTCGACGCCAGTGGGTCAAACAAAGGACAGAAATACGCCCGACGAACTGCACGCGTACCAAGAAACCGGCTGAGCCTACCACAGCATCACACGTCGGGCCATGAAAAGTTCTGCGGCATGAGTGACGCATGCGAATGTCAGCTTCCACTTGAAGGCATATGCGTGCGTAACCAGTGACATGTTTTCGTTTGTTCACGAATCAAAAATTCAGAGATGAGCCGGAGGTGCTTGGTCAAAAGGTTTGAGAAATTGTCAGGAGGAAGCCGAAAACCAGTTCAGGAACAAAATATTTCTAAGAGACAGATCATAACCAAAGTAATTCATGTACTTTCAACATTCATACATGTATCGATGGTGCTTTTGCAGCTTGCATATGTTTTATTCAAACAGATCATACGTACGTATATGTGTGTATATCTTTTGTATGTACAAATTGCCACTCGGCGAGCGTGGGGCAAAAAAAACCAAGAAAGAAAGAAAGAAACCAATCAAACGAATCCAATAATCCTACATATTGGCGACCGATCACCGGAGTCGTCTACCACTCGGGGTCGTCAAAAACGCGTTGGAACCCGAGAGGAACCGGCGTAGGAGGTGACGCGCCGTCCGGCGGCGACGATCCTAGCTAGGGCGGGCAGCCGTTGTTTGGGCTGTTGGTGCTGCACGACGCGCCGGGCCCGCCCAGTCGCTGCAGGTACAGCCGCCGGAGCACCTGGACGACGGCCGCGCCTCCTGGAAGCGGGATGCCTCCGGCGGCCGCCCAGTCCTCGCCGCCCAGCGGCCGCGCTGCCTCGCCGAGCACCGACAACAGCACCATCGCCGCCACGAGCACCACCAGAGCGAGCCTCATCTTCCTCACAAGCACTGCCATGGGTGCTTAGCTTTCTTCCTCGCTTCTCTTCTGTTTTGATCGACGACGCTGGCCGGGTTTGGCGACTTTGTGAATGTGCTATGAGACGAGGTAGGTGGTAGATATACGAATGGGTCGTGCCGCTGGGCGCTGGCCTATATATACAAGTATACAACACGATGGAGAGTCGTGGAGATTTTGGGAGGAAGTTGCATGTCGGTTACGTGCGGCATGCCTATGGTTTGGAAACTCAACACATGCGTGATCGGTGGATGGACATGGTGTACGTGGTACATAGAATTTCATCCAAACCGGTTCGTGCATTCTTCTTCCAAGCGCGCGACGGCGCGAGGCCAGGCAATGGCGAAAATGCGACGAAAGCCGGCCGGCCGTGCATACCATTTTGACCGGAGCAAGCACTTACGTAGGAGTAGCTGCGTGCATATTATCCACGACAAAGGATGCCGGTGAGCTCCAAAGTCAAATCAGGCGACCGATTATTTGGACCAACAAGTTGTGTGCGGTATTAGCTAGCTTTTCGGTCGATTTATATTTTCGTTTTCGAGCTCAGAAATCATGGTGATCTTTTGTCTTCAAGGTAGGAGTAAAGTGTACTGTATAATGGTGATCTTTTGTCTTCAGAAATCTTTTGTCTTCGAGCTCAGAAATCAAATGTACTGTATAATTTAATTTTCAACTTCATGCATCTGTGCACTCAGCTCCATAAGACTAGCCACAATGGGGGTATCATAGGTGGTATCATGCATGCCATGTTGGCAAAAATCTGATGTGGCACTGCAATTAATGATGAGAGAGGTGATAGTGCTATCATAGGTAGATACTGTAACATAACGGATTCCAATGCAATATGAGTCTACAACCTAATAAATGCACTATTATATGATACCACACATATGTTACTACCCATTGTGGAGCTAGTAACATAGACTAGTATCATGTGCATGATACTAGTATATGATACTCCCCATTGTGACTAGTCTAAATTATCTACGAGGGAACTGAGAGAGAGGAACTGTGGTTTGACCAGGAAAACGCCTTGTGAGCCAAGGCAGATTGGGGGTTTTTAGTTGACTTGGGCAATGCCACGTGGATGGGGATTATGGAAGTGTGTGCTTGGGTCGTCGCTGACGCGTTACCTGTGTGCAGACGTGGTCAAATACTGGAATTTTCTCTTAATTTGCCTCCACCGCTCTGCATGCACGGAATTCAAGCACTCCGAATTTTCACGACACTCTGTTCACCGGAAGTCAAATTCCCTAGCTAATTTCCAAGAAAGTGCTCAAAACTTGGCCGAAAGTTTGTTACAAGGGCCACATTTTTCGCTGCATCTTACGTCCACTAAGCTGCTCGATCCTGGCTTGTAGGAGCAAAACTTGTAGTAGTATATTGTTAATGTTTGAAACGCGTAGAGCTCAAGAACTGCACGATATGGCCTTAGTCAAATGCTATATACTACCTGAAAAATCATTTACAATGCTATTTCCCAAACTGCCGCTGGTGTAGTGTATACTCTCTTTAATTTTTCTAGATATTATCGTTGCACCATCATCCAACCTGTCACGGTGTCACCGACATACGGCCTCGCGCCACGATCGTTCCTAGTAGTATTTTCCAGGCAGTTGCTTAAGATTTTATAAAACGAAAAACCGTGAAGTCGAGGCCGAGATTTTACGAGAATTCCTGGCAGCACAAAATTAGGGGGCGCCCATGTGTATATATATTTTTTTTTGAACCAAATCCCCTTGTATTCATACCAAGAACATTGAAGTATAGGAAAACTGAAGTACAAATACAAGAGGAGAACACCACCAACAGCGAAACCTACCGCTTCTTCCAGCCGCCGACGCCGTCGCCGGAGGGGAAGACGCCAGGCCGCCCACTTACCCAAGACAAGAAGCACCTCCACAAATGAAGAAGACCGCATGAGCTGTCCGCCGTCAGACGCCGGATCCGAGCACGTTGAACGAGAACGGCCATGGCGCTTCCCATCCCCGGTGCGGCAGAAGACGCCGAAGAGCCTGCAGAGCCACACCGTCGCCGCGAACCTCCAGCTTGAGCTGCATCAGCAGCACTCCCGCTTCCCCCCTCGCCACCACGGCCGGCCAGGGAAACCGAAGATGCGCACCGGCAACTCCAACTCCATCACACCCTCCAGAAGCTCCACAGTGAGGCTGGAGCGCACCTCACCGCCGCGAATACGGAGACGGAGGACAAAAGAGGCAAAGCAAAGTCGTCACCTCCGCCGCGACAACCTTGCCCAAGCCACCGAAGCCCGCCAGATCCGTAGATCGACGAGCACGGACCGCCGGCCGCACGCAGGCACCGCCACAGAGGACGAAGCCGAGGTGGAAGACGAGCACCGGCACCCAAACACCACGGACGCGACGCCGGCTCCACCCCACCGCCGCCACCGGACCTAAACTACTAAAAACACACATGTACACACGCACGGTCGAGATCCGGAGCTTCCCCCCGCCTCGCGACGCCGGAGACGGAGGGAAGCAGCGATTCGCCGGCGAGACCTCGGGTCGCCTTTTCTTCGCGCTCGATCTACTGTAGCAGGGGAAGGGGGACGAGAGGGGAACGGTATGCGCCCATGTATATTGTTGTTGTACAACTCAAGCATGGTGGTGAGATGAAAAAAATACTCCCTCTGATCCGGTTTATATGTCGTAGAAAACGAACTAGCTATGCACAAATCCTAGCTCAGCTACCGACAATCTTTTAGGATCGGAGGGAGTATAAAAATTTGCCATGCCCGGCAGGCATGTTGGTAAGACGAGAGAAATCTACGGCCACTTCCTAGGACGGAGGAGATGGCGACTTGTAAAACTCTCGGTCTGCAGCGCGTGATAATACGCCATGCATGGATTTTCCAAGTCCCGGGTACCGCTGGGCTTGATCATCTTGACTTACAGCTACAGACAGGAGCAGGTCGCATGCATTCTACCGCAAATTAAGACCTGAAGCATTTTCCTCGGAGAAAAACACCAAGTGCTGTAGCGATCAATCAAGGAAAACTTTGAATCACTTGTCCTGGACGAGATGGCACCGTACCGGTCGCTGTTACGGCTGACCGGGCGAAGCTGTCAATTCCTTGCCACCTCCCCGCACGACAAGTAAAATAACAGATAAATGGTTCGTGGTGCCAATGCGTCAAAATTACCGAAAATGTTAGTATTTATTTACCACGAGCGTGCAACGACTTCTCTTCATCACCGACTAAAACAACAGAAACAGATTTACCAAAGCAAGACTTGCCCTGGGCTTGCCACCTTTGTTTCTGCTGGCCGGTTCGAAAAACATGGTTCCTATGCTGACTTCCAGTGACTTCCCGTAATCGAGAAAATAATATACACCAGCAAGTCATGTGTATCACCGAGTCACTCTAATTTTCAGTCCACCTCTCTTCATGTCGGAATGCTCGCTGCCAGCTGCTACTTATTTTTTCGATAAAGTGAATATATTAATATCAAGATGATATCCATTACACTTAGTCTGTACAATATCATAGTGTCAAGAGCTAGTATAAAGACTAACGATGCCAAAAAAGAAAGAAAAATGAAACAAAAATAAAAAGGCCCGCCAAAGCTATCTGAGATTCGCATCAGCATAAGTAAACCACTACCATTAGCAACACCTAGATTTCGAGAAAGGTTCTCCAAATCGACGCCTCCAGAAAGGTCATAAGCGTTGTCGTCGCACGGTCTATCAACCATAGTCAAATTATGGGTTTTCACCCTAGAGAGCTCCAGTTTCTAGACAATGGCTTCAATAAGGAAACATCAAGAAAGGGTTCCACCATTACCAGGTACAACCAATTAAGTTTAGTCCTAGGAGTTTCTCCCCGAAAGCTGAGACACTGTGCTCTCAAAGAGCACCACCCCAAGAAGTCACCCTGTGTGGCCACCCCCCCCCCCCCCCCCCCCACACACACACTTGCCGAGAACACTGCTGCAACACCAATAGTCCGATTCACAGTCATCATCATGTGCACAATTTTGATGTGGACATCGCCACCCAGCTGAACCGCTTGCGCACAACGAGCAGTGAAGCATCATCTTCACCCCCATCCTCTGCATATACTCCCTAGAGCAACCCCCAACACTAAGCGATCTCGACTCGACACGAGCATGCGAGATGGTACCTCTAGAGCCTAGCCGATCTTTTTCAAACACGATCGACTCGATGATCCCACGTCAACACATTGATAATCGGGACAATGAAGGTGCCGAGCCGACGTAGCTAAGGTATCGACATTATGCAGTAGCCTCTGCGGGGTCGGCGATGCAGGAAAACACATCAGAGACCCGCCAGCCACTAAAAACCTTGTGGCGGCAAACCCTGAAGTCAGCGCCGCCAGGCCATGAGTAGCCAGCATGGCCGAGGTGAGCGCCGCCTACTCTACTTCTTTTCCACGCCAGTGGATCGGTCAAACAAAGGACAAAAAAAGCCCAGCCGTAACTGCATGCGTACCAGGAAACCGGCTGAACCAACCACAGCATCACACGTACTAGGGCCGCATGATGCCACGAGCGACGCATCAGAATGTCACATTCCACTTGAATGCACATCAGCACATGGGTGTGTAACCACTAACATGTGTTCATTCACGAATCAAGATTCAGAGTACCGTGCGTGCTTGGTCAAGAATGTTTGAGAAATTGTCAGGAAGCAGAATACCAATTCATAGACAAGTTTTTCTTCCTCATAAATAAAGCTATACATTTACATTCAACATTCAAAAATGTTTTGCTGATGCTTTTGCAGCTTGGCTATGTTTTATTCAAACAGATCGTATACGTACATGTGTATATCTTTGTATGTACAAATCGCACCCCAGCGAGCGTACACGCCTACGTGCATGCGCGTGAGCAAAAATCAATCACCAAGAAAAAAACCGATCGATCGCCGGTCTACCACTGGGGGTCGTCATCAAAAAACCCGGGAGGAACCGGCGTACGTACGTAGTAGGTGACGATCCTAGCTAGGGCGGGCAGCCGTTGTTGGGGCTGTTGGTGCTACACGACGCGCCGGGCCCGCCCAGCCGCTGCAGGTACAGCCGCCGGAGCACCTGTACGACGCCCGCGCCCGCGCCGGGAAGCGGGGTGCCTCCGGCGGCCACCCAGTCCTCGCCGCCCAGCGGCCGCGCCGCCTCGCCGAGCACCGCCAGCAGCACCAGCGCCGCCACGATCACCGGTATGGCGAGCCTCATCTTCCTCACCACGACGGCCATGAATGATATACCGATCAAGCTTAATTTCTTCCTCGCTTATATCGATCTCTTCTCCTTTCTGTCTCTGCAAGCAAGCTAGTGATCGATCGAGCGCTGCTTACTGCGATCGAGTTCGAGCCTGTGTTTTGGCAATGGTACTGGCTTGATCAAATGAGATAGTATGAGGGAGTAGGTTAGCCATGGAACGGGTCGTGACGGCTATATATAATCTCGGAGTCGAGAGGCGTGGAGGTTTTCGGGAGGAAGTTGCATGAGGGTTACGTGCGGCGACCAGCAGCTTGGTTTTCGCGCGCGCATACTAGGTTTGAAAAGTCACTGCGCGATATATCGATCGGTGGATGTGGCGTTCTTGGAAGAATTCCATCGCAACGGTTCATACATTCTTCTTCCCAGCGCGCGGCCGGGCAATGGCTGCACTGCACGAATTGCAAAGCACATGCGCGCGCGCAAAGGCCGGAAAACCCGACGAAAGCCGGCAGAAGCTTGCCGTGTTGACCCACAGCAAGCTAGCTAGCTCCACGTAACTGCGTGCATGGCAAAGTATGCCTGTGAGCTCGCAAGTCAGAGCGGATCGATTAATTGGACCAAGCTCGATGGGCAACAAGTTGAGTGCACTACTATAAGCTCTCGGTCGATTTTACATTTGATTTTTCAAATAAAAAAATCATGCATGGCGAGTTTTGTTTTCTCAACTATACATGCTTTAATTGACAGCTTAACTCGTGTGTGTGCATTCAGCTTCATAAAAAAAAATTCATCATCAGGAGGGACGAGGAAACTAAGAGAGAGAGAGAGAGAGGAACGTGGTTAGTTTGACCAGGAAAACGCCTTGAGGGCCAAGGCAGTGTAGGGTCTAGTTTGACTTAGGCAATGATGTTAGTACTTAATTAGGCAGAAGCTTTGTTGTGTCATCGATTATATATGCGCGTGCTTTGTTTGGGTCGTCTCTGACACGTACCCGTCTGCTCGCTGATGTGGTCAAACTACAGGAATTTTTCTTTGGCTGCATGCATGGAATTCAAGAAAAAGCACGCTCCGTACGATCCTTAACTTGGACTGAATTTTCCACGGTGCGGCGGTGTTCATTCCAAGTTCAGAACCCTAGCTAGCTAATTTCCAAGAAAGTACTCAAGAACTTGGCCGAAAGTTTGTTACAAGGGTCACATATTTCGGTTACTCGTGCCCCAAGCGCCGTCATTATTCTTATTTCCGTTTTGGAAGAATGCGGGCTCGAGACTGTACGAGAATTTTTGGCAACACAGAATTACAACCCACATTGATAGTTTGTTAATTGTGGCAACACATGATTAGAGTCTATATTATTAATCCTATTGTGACTACTCGAAAACAAAATCCTATTGTGAATGGTGCTGAGC
Source organism: Poa pratensis (assembly GCA_947311845.1). Classification (NCBI taxonomy): domain Eukaryota; kingdom Viridiplantae; phylum Streptophyta; class Magnoliopsida; order Poales; family Poaceae; genus Poa; species Poa pratensis. The sequence goes on from CAMZMU010000122.1 coordinate 19,186,719, forward strand.
TAAATTTTCTATATAAAAATTTGGAAGGAAAAAAATAATGTGGCATGGGGACTGAAACTGTACTGAGACGTTCTGGCAACACAGAATTAGCGCCCATATTGTTGATGCTACTGTGGCGTGGCGTGGCATGGCATGATGCTGAGCTAAGTTTTCTGTAAAGAATTGCCATGCCTCCGGCATGTTGGCAACACGGGAGAAAACCTACGACTCATAGGAGGAGACGGTGACTTGTAAAACTCTCGGTCCGGCGCGCGTGATACGCCATGGAATTTCCACATCCCGAGTGCTGCTCGGCTTGATCATCTTGACTTGCAGACGCGGAGTAGGTCGTAGGTAGGCAGGAGCATGCATGAACGGCTGGTCTCAACCTGACTTCGGGGATCAGGATTCTACCGCAACGACCTGAAGCATGTTCTTCGGAGAAAAACAGTAAACCGTAGCAATCAATCAAGGAAGACTTGGAAATCGGTTATCCTGGACGAGATGACACCGAGTCGCTGTGTTACCACTGACCGGACAAAGCTGTCAATTCTTTGTCACCTCCCTGCACGACAAACAACACATAAATGGTCAGTAGTGCTAGATAGTATACTAGTCTTTGCTCAGTCGTTTGAATGCGTCAATAGTCATCACTTCCATGCATAACTATTAGTAGTACAAGGTTTCAATACACATCACGCTGTCAAAAGACTGACCTGTTATCAGCGATGTCCACGTGGGTCTTTGTTTACGGTACACAAATTTCAAAAGTAGTATGTTACTTGTACCATAAGCACCATCTTAGAAATTATAGCGCAGCGAAGCAGAAAGTCATGCCTGGAGATTTCAAAAACCAAATATTGGTGGCCTCCTTCAGTTTCATATCCGTACGGCACTTGCTACTTCAAATGTCTTAACTCCTGAAAGCAGACCTAGCATCAGCAGGAGCTTAAATTAGAAATAATGCTGTTCGCAAGTTCTGGGCAGCAGTTGCACTTGCACAACAGGTTTGGCAGCAAGATCGGGAATTCAATTGTGTGATTATGTTACACAAATAATCATTTTAACATGCATTTATCAACAAAATCAAAACTGGCAAGGTGGAAAGTGGATTCAGCTACCTCTTTACCATGATGCAACACGCTACCCTGCATCTTCTAGGACTGCAAATTAATCGAAAAGATTGATTGCAAGTACTGACAACATATGGAATTGGCAAGCAAGGATGGTACGATTAGGTATGGTAAAAAGGACAGAAACTTCTCCAAATGGACCTAACGAGATATCTAAATTAGGATGTTTTGGTCTACCATTTTGGATTGGCAGCAGTTATTTTTGTCTCTGTTGGTAGCGCTTGGTAATTGCTAGCCATATGCAGCAGATGCCAGAACATACTGATGCTATTACAAGAAAATACTGTCAACAAATTGAAAAGGTAGAGCAGGGTTGCATTACTAGCTAAGAAAAACCTCAGAGACTAAGGCTGTTAGATTTTCTGAATCCACGTTCACAGAACAATTGGGCCCAAAATTTGTTGAAATATGAGGATGTGAAGTATGGTTTTTTACCACATAATCGTACATATGTCGTTCTAAGTTGTAAAAATCACAACGTCCCTTCTCCACAACCAAGGAGATTCGATAGTCATACCATAATGTCTTAAGCAGTGAGAAAGTGAAATAATGATTGTCACCAGTTTGATCTTCTGTCGGAACTCACTAGAGTATCACCACCTATAAAATAAAGCTGGTTAATCGCAGTTTTCCAAGATCAGTTCTCCTGTAAGAAAACCATACATCTGTTAGGAAGTTAGCATTCCCTGCTATATCCAAATATAATGTCTAGTTTGGTAAAACAGTGAATATGACAATTCTGAAAATTCCAAACATAACGCACTTAGATTCTTGAAATACAAATTTATACAATTGTCAAAAATTTGCTCATAGATGATTTCACCATTGGAATTCAATTACAGTGCATCCAAATAAAAGGTTTGGTACAGATAATCTCTTAAAGAGGTCCTTTACGAAATCTCACACTTAGATGCCCATGCTTGTTCTATCCCAGGTGCAACTATCAACTTTATCTGAAAAAAATAAGGGCATCATTTGTTTTAGATGGTTGCATGTCAAAAGCATGTGTTGCAGTCTGTTCCACTGCTATCTATTGAGCAGTAGAGCAGTGAAGTGGTTAGGTGTTGATGTATTTTCCTTATGCATTCTTGAATAGTAACGCTCATGACTGCAAGCACCAAATGAACGAACTGATGGGTGCCCAACCAACACTGCCCTGATGAGAAAAAGCTGCCAGTTGTCACATATGTGACGAAGGAGATTTTACAGATATCAGATATCAGTATTGGCTACAATCAAACATATCGCTGGCAGTTTATGGCTGCAGAGTGCACACAATTCCGATCACAAGGGCAAACCATATTTAAGGTAGCTAGCCTTCAGAAGCTGATTTTCTAGTTGCCTTGCATCTTTCCATCACAAATTGCACCGTCATATTTAAGTTCCTGATTAATCTGAAGCAAACCTCATGCCTAATTCGTTTTAGCAAGACATATTCATGGTGCCAACTAAGCATATTCTTATGAAGTTATCTTTTTGGGTGCCCGTTGCAGCATAAAATCCTTTAATCGTTCTGTTTCACCAATGCCAGGCAGCCATTCCATGAGAACATCAATGGTCACCAAATCAGGGGTGCACCTCTCCTCCCTCATGCGGTCCATCAGTTCAAAAGCCTTTTCGGGCATGTCCTTATCCCGAAGAACCTTCAACATTGCGTTGAAGGTTGTAACATTTGCAGGCACACGCTTGTCTCTCATCTCATCGAACAGTTCAATTGCTAAACTTGCATCTTTGCTCTTGAAGAGAAAGTCAATCAGAGTATTGTATATCACGGTGTTGGGCTGAATACCAGATTCATCCATAGACCGGAAAATCCTCAACGCCTCGTCCATTTTACCAACTTTGCAATATCCGTGTACAAGGGTACCAAAGGTGACTACAGAAGGCTGGCAACCATCGTCGATCATCTTCGCCAATAACTCATCCACAGCCAAGAAATCTCCTGCTTTGCACAAACCAGACAACAAGGTATTGTAGGTGTACACATCAGGCCTGAGACCAGCTTCCTTCATCACTCCAAGCAACTCATGTGCCTCACGCAGCCTCTTCTTCCGACAAAATCCACCAATCAAAGTATTGTATGCTTTTGCATCCATCTGAAAGCCTGCCTTCTTCATTGACGATGCCATGGAACGAGCGTCCTCCAACCGCCCTGCTTGTGTCAAACCTGATATCATGGTGAAATACATAACTGCATCAGGTTTGTGTCCTTCCTCTGCCATCTCATAGAACAACTCCTTGGCCACACGCGCATTGTTGTTGTGGAGGAAAGCCCCAACCAGGTTGCTGTAGGTCACCGCATTGCCCCTGGCTTGGGGCCACACTGTTCTTTTCTCCCTGAAGAACTCCAGCGCACACCCAACCCTCCCTGCCCGACACAAGCCACCCACAATGGTGTTCAGAGTGACGACATTCGGCGCCACGCCCTCTTCTCCATCCTCCTCACCACTTCAAATGCCATGCCAAGATTCCCCGCACGGCAAAACGCGTCGGCCAAGCAGTTATAAGAAACCGTGTTGGGCGCGCACCCATGAACGCTCCGCATCCGCTCCTCCACAAACTTCACAGCCTCCTGGACCCTCCCGCTCCTGCACAAGCCATCCACGATGGTGTTCAGCACGACGACGTCCGGACGCACGTCCGAGGCTGGCCAGACATTCCGTCGAGCACCCTGAGGCGTCCCCACGCGGCCGGCTTTGCAGAGGCCGTTGACGAGGATGCCGTAGGTGACGACGTCGGGCCGGACGGCGGCGTCCCGCATGGAGGCGAAGAGCTTGGTGATTCCCGGCAGGTCTCCGGCGCGGGCGAGCGCGGCGAGGAGGGCGTTGAACGCGGAGGTGTCCGGTGGCGGGGCGCCTGCGGCGAGGGAGTCGCGGAGGAGGCCGGCGGCGTCGGCGGGGGAGGAGGGAGGGCTCCGCGCATTGAGCTTGGATAGGAGCGCGGAGAGGATGGAGGTGGGCGGGATGAGGTGGCGTGAGGGGAGGGAGAGGAGGAGCGCGCGGGAGGCGGGGGTGAGGGCGTGGGAGGGCGCGGCGAGGAGCGAGTAGACCTCCGCCGCGAGGGCGGGCGTGTCGCGGAGGAGGGAGAGGGCGGAGGCGGGAGGGGTGGTTGAGGAGAGGAGGTCGTCGAGGAGGGAGACGGCGGTCGGGGAGGCGGCGGCCGAGGAGACGAGGCGGCGCGCTTGCAGAGTGCGGAGCGCCACGAAGAGACGCCGTGATGCTGACATTGTTGGAGGCGGCAGCGCCGGAGCCGTACGGGAGGAGGATCGACACAGCGGTGGACTGCCGGCGAGCTCGGCCGGACGTGGAGAAGGGAGAGTGGCGATGGTGAATAAAAAATGGTCTAGACCATTGGGCTTGTCTTGACAAGGCAAAGCCTATCCGATATGGACCTGGCCCATTTGTGTAGCGACGGCAACCAGATCGATCCAAGTGGCCTTCTTCTTCCTCGATGCGCCGCCGTCCCCCCTCGCACGTCGCCGCTACTCGAAATCCCTCCCGCCGCCCTCCTCCCCGAGCTCGCCCGGGAAGAAAAGGCTTCTCTTTACAGCCACAAGCTCGTTCATGCGTTGGAGTTTTGCTCCAAAGGCTTGGGCAATGGATGGCGCAGAGCCATGCGACCCGGCACACAGCCCGGAACGGGTAGCTGCATCTCATCCTCGGCTCCATTGCAGCTCTTCCAGGGCTCTATTGTTAGCAATAATCTTGCCTAGTTAGTGTTTTTGGAAAGGGTTAAGTTTCCTAATGTCTACGTGAGCTTCTAGTACTAGTTCTGGCTGGATTAGCTAGTGCTTTCCCATCCCAACATCCATGGCCTCTTTTTCTCTTCTTTTTATGATCGATCCTGTGGGCGAATCCCAACATTCATGGCCTCTTCAGGTACAAGAAAACACTCTTTCTCTTCTTTTTATGGATATCTTCAACCATTTTCCATTTTAATTCTACAACTTGTAACTACATTTTGTACAGCATCGAATCGGTCGGTTCGATTGTGGTATCTACATTGGTGCAAGCACCTGAATTGCAGGAAAATGGTTGGTGGAAAAGCACGCAATTCTGGGGAAGCTACTAATCTTACATACATATATAAACATGACAGACAAAAGGCCAAAAAAATACTGCAACACCATGATCTTCTCCGTGTGTTTCACCGTCGAGCACACCTTCTACTCGCCATCACCTGTGTCGTCACCTCCGACCAGATGGGGTGTCTCGTCGCCTCCGACCAGATAGAGCTTCTGCCCGTCACTGACCATGTCCACATCCTGGACCGCCGCGCCATCCTCGGAGAGCAAGCGCAGGCATGTGCCGGATAAACCCAGCTTCTCCTGGGCTGACATGATGAGGCCGTTGATCGTGTGAGGAGTCCACAACATCACCCCCTCTTTTCGTTTGGCATCAACACCCCAAGGATGGTTGGGAAACACGGCGCAACGCCGCGGATGCATTTTATCTGACAACACAAGTTCTTTTTGTCAGAAATCAACAATGTGGAAGTGGTTCTGTGGAGGTTCGAGCTTCTGAACTTGCCTCTCACTTCTTCGCTGCGTGTAGGGAACTTGGAGAGCTCGGTGGCTTTTGCTTGTTCCAGCAACCTCATCAGCGGCTTGCTCCCGGACTCGCGTGCTTCATCGAGCGGAGTAGTACCCCGTCTGCATACATGCCAATGTCAAGCTCAAGATGCGTTCGAAGCTACAGACAAAAATATATCAGATAATGGATGAGATATTGCTTTGTGGCACCTGTCTGTTGCAAACACGCTCGCACCTGCGTCTACCAGCAACTTCGCCATCATATACAATCCCTCTGCAGCTGCTACATGGAGAGGATTGCGGTTGTCGTAGTCTTTCAAGTTTGGATCGGCACCGTAAGCCAGAGCACCTTGAATGAATTCAGAGTCTCCCTTTGATACTGCCATACAGAGACGGCTGCCGGCATTCTCAAGGTTCAGCTTGGCTCCTTTGGTAAACAGCAATGTGGCCACTCTATCGTGCCCCTGCTTCACTGCCTCCAGCAAGGGTGTGTTCCCAAATTTATCTGGTGTTGAACAGAAAGCAAGTACATAGAACGTGTTATCGCATAATTGCACAAGCATATATGCTAGAAGCTAGAATTTGACACCGGGATGGCATTTCACTGAGTGTGTAACTGTGTATACCAGCAAGATTGATATCACCCCCTTCATGGATAAGAAACTGCACAATATCTTCATACCCTTTGGAAGCTGCAAGATGCTGTGATGATGATGGTTTCATCAGGCATGCAATATTTTTCATGAAGGATGCAACATTTTGGATTACATAATAACCAGAGCACCAAATTTTTAGTAAATCGTACCAAAGGAGATCGCCCATCGTAGTCAGTGTTCTTTGGATCAGCTCCAGCTCGGATTAAGCCTGTCAGCTGATGAAGGTCACCATAAAAGGCAGCAGTATTTACTCTCAAGGTCAGCTCTGCCTCTTGCTTCCCTATATGGAATATTATATCTGATTCTATTTGTTTGACACGCTGGCCGTATTCATTGTTCTGCAGTCAGAGATACCACATCAAGAAAAATGCACTATACATGAATACTGGAATTAGATAAAATAATTACTGTGTGTTGATTGTTTCTACGATTACCTCAGTAAGATTGCTCAAAAGTTTTCTTCCATCAGCGAAATAAATCTCCAATATGTCTGTAAATGACTCTTTATCCAGCCGTAACAGCCTGCAAAGTTCACAAACACGAACGGTGTAGGGCTGTGGAATATTGCAAACAATTGCAACTTCTCCAAAGGAACTGTCTTGCTCCAACATTAGAATATTCTCTTCTTGACCATCTTCGCCAATGCCAACACCTTCCTGAACAGAACAAGAATATATGGAAACTAAGATGCCTACATAATTAGTTAGACTTATAGAGGCCAAGTTTCAGCTAAGAAAGGGGTGTACCTGCACCCACAAACTGTGGATACAATTTTTGTGGTGCGTGTGAAAAAACAATCAAAAAAAAGATAGTTGCGGTGGTGATGAATATATAATTGCTTCTATCCTTATTCACGCTCTGTTTCTCCCATACTTTAAGATATATGGCCATGAAATTTTCTGGGTAATCTCGTCTGTGGATTTTCTAAGCTCTGTAGATATACCCCGGTACTATTCATCATACGTTGGGGCTTTGAGATTCACATACTTTATGTTCCTACTTCCTACTACCTCTGTTCCAAAATGTAAGCCTGTTTAGCAAGCTAAACTAACTAGCTAAAAAGGCTAGTACATTACACAAGATATGGACTTTCCGTGATGAACCAATACATACTTAGCTTGTACACATTTATCCCTATGCATGTTTGGAATTGAAAATGAGTTGGCAATTAAGTATATTTCAATTTAAAGCCCATTAACCAATTCCTAGACATGGTTGCACTGTAGAAATTGCTTGATTTAATGCGTAAAAGAAGGATGTGTTACAGTGAAGTTGATGAAAAAAAATCTCAAACCTATTTCAAAACATATATGTGGTACTACAATACTTGGGGAAATTTGCAGAAAATCTGGTACCATGTGAATAGCCAAAAGGTTATTGGGCATAGGTCTACCTATGCTTAGAAAAGTTACTCTTAGTTATAAATGTGGAACGAACCACCACAAGGAATTTAATAGTAGGTGAAAGCCACTCAACATTAAATCATCTGAATACTGAAATATTCGAAGAATTAAGGAATTATCCTTAGGATTGAACTTACCAGTGCACCGTGACAGACGAAGTATAACTGATCAACTGCGCTTCCTTGCTCCAAAATAACTTCTTCTGGTAAGTAGAACTCTTCTTGCAGCCTGATCACCTTCAAGGAGCAAACAAGCATTAGATAATTCTTATGAAATCTTAGAAATTTATACAATAGATCAACACGCATAATTTGTCCAAGGGAAAAGATACAGACAATCTGCTGGATGAATTCTGTTGAGCATCCTTTGAACAATGGAGTCCTTTCAATATAGGGCATGTACAGTGTTTGACAAATCTGCAAATACGATACAATATCTCATCAGTCAGAGACTCACGATAGACAAGAACATAGTTGATGTGCCTTGTAAAACAGACTAGACTTTTGAATCACAAGCTGATAATTGTAGAGAAGACAGATTTCGGAAGACGGCAAGATACCAAAAATATAGCTCAATCACCTTTGCGCGAATAGAAACTGGGATATCCTGAAGTACAGAGGCTTCAGTACAGCTACTTTCATACTGCAACCTCAGATGTCCCTTGATCTGTTCTCTCATGTCCTTTCCAAGTTTATTTCTGTTCATATACCTGATAACTTCTTTCATTCTGTCCCTGAATCGCTCTGTTGCCGAGCCTTTCACAATCATTGCAGTCATGTTACCAATCAGGTAAGCTCCAAGAACCATGTCAAAGGAAACATAAATCATGATAAATATCATTTCCCTAACATTTACAGCATGAATGTCACCGTAACCTGCAGAGGTATTAGAATATCTTATCATTTTCAAATACCAGGCTAACTTTCTAGAAAAAATGTTATGGAGAGCGAAAACTATTTGTTGAAACATGAGAGCAAAACCTACCAACAGTTGCCATGGTGACGATGGCGAAGTACAGTGATGTAACATAACGCTTGATAATATCAATCTCCCTGAAATTAGAATAGCTATAGTCTCCTAACTGCAAACTCCCTATCCATGTATGTCCCTCCATTGATTCGGGAAGTGTTGTTGCCAGGTAATAGAAGATACAAGCTGCCGTGTGTGTACAATAGAGCTCCACAACTATGAGTTTCACTATCCTCGTGAATAGGTAATTCACACGAATGTCCTTTTCCAAATCCGTAAAGAATTTGGTGACCTTCAGAGCTCGTATTAAGCGAATCCACAATAGGTATCTTAGTTCTTCTTTACGTCCAGAAGCCTGTTTTAGAGTTCATCGGATGAAAACAAGAAAAGATAACCTAAACATAACTACATTGTAAACTCAACACTGTATGCTAAATCAAATGATAGCAAAGTGATGACCTTATAGATAGCATCCCACGGGAAGCAAGCAAGGAGATCGAAAATGAAGCTTGACTTGCAATATCTGGAGGGATAAAGCAAATAAATCATGGTTACGCTTACATTTGAGTTGCCAAATAACATATTATAACATATTCCATAAGAGTACAAACTGATGGAACTGATCTAAGGATAACATGCAAATATAATGTAGGTATTTTTTGACATTAAGAAAGTCATTTGTTTCACCAGGGATCCTATGTGCTTTTGTGCCAATTTGAATATCCCAAAAATCCAGCGTGATTTCCAATTATTCTAGCTGTATCGTTAATGTACGGGAAAGTGAATATTACCGGAGGGCGATAGAGGTTGGCTTGTATACGATGCGGTATGTATCGGGGTCACGGTAGGCAACAACAAACTTGAGGACAATATCAATAAGGAAGGCAATCTGACCAACTATGTCCAAGAAGAACAACTTCCTGGGGAGCCCCCTGAAGAATCCAAATTCGAAGGGTGTAAGGAAGGAACTGTACACCGCCCAAACCACTATGAACCTGGTCCATGACCGATACATCCTGCGGGTACACCATCCAAAAAAACAAGTCACAAATCAATGGATTAGCATACCCGTAATTCTGTTAATTTGGATCAAACAGTGTTATTCTAGCCATTTTTTTAATATGGATGAGCAACAAGCCGACAACATTCTCCAAGGTTCCAAGCTTGCAAAACATTCAGCTTTAATTTGTTAATTCACAGCGATGCCATTTGTTGCCTAGAAAGGTTGACTTTGGTTGTCAAAGTAGCAACAGACACCCTCACCTCACAGCGTTTCTTAGCTAGGTGAAAAAGAAGTTGCTAGGCCTAATAAGCTCCCTGTTTAAAAGCACCGATACACACTAATCAACTGTCCCAGGTAATATCATACACATACCTCATCATGCACATGAACATGGCTGGGGTGATGTTGTCACGAGTGCTAGAGTGGGTTCCTCTTGTGCACAGATCGAACTGTTACCAATAATAAATTAATCTGAGATGGAATCACATCGAATGAATAAATTTAAAACGATCATTGGGACACCTAATCTCCAGTGAGATCTGTCCCAATCCCCAAGGGTTCAAAACTAAGAACCAAAGTCATACTGAATGTTTTACATTTTGGTCCACCTTACAGCTACACCTTCTTGTTGGCCTGCGGATCAACTTAAATATTTCCTCAAGAAAACTATTATAGCTGCATCTGGGATTAGTGTCTCTCTCGAAATAGTCCAGATTAATCCGCTCCTGCCAGCCTGGTTCAAATTTGGAGTGTTGGGCAATATAGAAAACCTCTGAACTGCAGTGGCCGTACACCTGGTTGGCGTGTGGCGGCAGGTTACTCGTGCTAGCTTATTAGCTTAGTTGCCATGTTGTGGTAAACATAGGCCTTTGACTACTATATATTGTGGTGAACAGAGCAGAGCTACACGGGATGGCTAAGCCCAAGCAACAACTGGCGAGCAGATGAGCCGATCAAGCTTCTAGCTCTAGAACAAGCAGAAGGCAGGGTGGGGAGGTGGGCGTATGGCAGTGACTGCACGTACTTGTTGTCGGGGTGGATGATGCGGCCGTGGAGGAACCCGTCCTCGTCGGCGCCGCCAGCGAGACGGCTGCGGCGGCGGACCGGGGGCAGGCGGCCGACGAGCTCGAGCCGGCTGTTCCGCGACGACCTGAGCCGGTGCGGCGCCACGTCGTCCACCTCGTACTCCTTCTCGTCCTCCTCCTTCTCCGCCGCCGTCCTCCTCGACCCCAGCCCCCTCGCCATCCGCACGCGTAGTGGCAGTGGCAGCAAAAGGCGGTGGGGATGGAGCTCTGGCTTCTGAGGTTTGAACTCTGAGCTGTGGCCAAGCGTGCTATCGAGGCGAGATCATAGGAGCAGGGGAGGGAGGAGAGGCCACGCGGCTGTTTACTAGGGGCGGAGCGTGGCACGAGTTGCTCGACACGGCGCCGCCACGCGTGAGCACCTCGACGTCAGTCGACCAGCCGCTAAGTAAGACGGAAAGCGACTAGAGAGTACAGACTGGACTAGACAGAAAAGGCCTCTAGCTGTTCGGTCTAAAGGATTGGTACAGAACACGTCTGCGAGTAGTGACTAGTGAGCTCGATCGATCGATGGAGCCACTGCAGCACCGGCTGGTTTTGTTATGTCACGTAAAACGAGTCTCGGTTGTTCATGCTATCACCGATTCCCTTACTTTCGGTAGTTATCCCGAAAATCATTTGTTGTAGCTCTCTTCAGCTCCAGTGATCTTGTTTTTTAAAAAAAATCCAAGGCCTCTAAAAATTCTTTTCATACGTGATCTGCATAGAAAAGACGAATGCTGAAAACTAAATGAGGTTTTATGTTTGCCTTTTCATAGCTACAATTTTGTGATTTTTTGTGCAGCCTAAAATACAAAGTTGTATCTACCAGAACTTTACAGATTTGTACATAACATGTGTATGTATCCACATAATTTTGTTTTGGAATTTTTTGAAACTTCAGAATATCATTTTTTTTTAATACCGAGATAACTGGAAGTCATGAGCCAAAACACCTCGCTTGAGTAGAGATTTCCTGGGCTCCATTGATCATTTAAAAATTTCAAAAATCATATTTACAAGTTTTAAAAATATTGAAATTAAAATATGCATGTTGTCAATGATTTATCCCACAAACATTCACAATTTGAATTTAAAATATTTTATATTAAAGCTATGAAAAATGTGTAGATATGGGTATATATACTTCCAAATCTCTAAAGTATATAAGATTTTATCATTTTTGTGTATCCTAAAGAACTTCACATTGTGATTTTGCTTGCTTGTAGGATGCATCATTTAACAATGTCCAGCTTTTTTCCCAATTATTTTTGAAACTTATAAATATAGTTTTTGAATTTTTTAAAATAAAGTGATAATTGGAGTTCGGGAGTCAAAGCGATTTGTTTGCATTATTAATCTGAAGAATGAGGCATAGCCCCAGTGGTAATTATAAAATAATTTTGCATTGTGATTATAGACACATCGAAGGAGAAATTTACTCCCTTCGAGATCATAGTTGTTGATTATAAAATAGTTTATAGTTCCCCGCACACTTGGATCAACTCTGCAAATTGAGTACCCAGAGATGCTCTGTCTCCAATAGAGCGAAGAGTTCCCAATAGCTCAATTTCTAGGAGAGTCGATCGGTTTGTGCAGATCTCCATTCACGTTGCATTTCCATTTGCATCCATCTCCATCACTTATAATATGTACATATTCAAGAAATGGTTTGTTTTCTTTCTTATATCTACCTGTGTACAACAACCGGCATGCGAAAATTTGCATGCAAATATGGGGAGGCTAATCCTACATAATACTTCACAGGAAAAGATAACAGCAAAATTTTCCTGGAAGACCATGGTCATTCTTATTCCGCTCCACGGCGCACCCTGCTCTACTCGCTCTGTGCCTCGCCATCGCCTCCGACCAGATAAAGCTTCTGGCCATCATGGACCATGTCGACGTCCTGGACCCTCGCGCCATCCTCGCCAAGCAAGCGCAGGGATGGGCCGGACAAGCTCAGCTTCTCCTGTGCTGACCTGATGAGTCCATCGATCGTGTGAGGAATCCAAAGCGCCACCCCCTCTTTGCGCTTGGCACCGTCGTCCCATGGATGGTTGGGGAATACAGAGCATCGTCGGGGGTGCATTTTATCTGCCGACAAAAGTATTTTTTTTTTGTCAGAAATGAGCAATGTCCACAAGATTTGAGGTTACGAGCATTTGAACTTGCCTCTCACTTCGTCACCACGGTCGGGGAACTTGGATAGCTCGTCGGCTTTTGCTTGTCCTAGCAACTTCATAAGCGGCTTACTACATGACTTGCGCCCTTCGTCTAGCGGAGTCGTGCCCCATCTGCATATACATGGCAATGTCAAGCTCAATCATGCCTACAAAGTTACAAACTTAGTCCTTCAAATAAGTCTACAAACTTGGTTGTACCTATCAGTTGTGAACACGCTTGCGCCTGCATCTACCAGCATCTTCGCCATCATGTACAAGCCCTCTGCGGCGGCTATGTGGAGAGGAGTGCGGTGGTCGTAGTCTTTCGAGTCTGGATCAGCGCCGTAAGCTAGAGCCCGCCGAACGAAATCAGAGTCCCCCTTTGATACTGCCATGCAGAGATGGCTGCCGGCATCCACGAGGTTCAGCTTGGCTCCTTTGCTGAAGAGCAATGTGGCCACCCGGTCATGCCCCTGCTTCACTGCCTCCAGCAAAGGCGTGTTCCCAAATTTATCTGGTTTTGGAGCAAAATGCAAGTGTGTAAGATGTTTGATCGACCATAGAATTGGTAACACTACAAGTATATACGCAAGAATCTGGAAATGGAAGCATTGACCGAGTGAGCATACCGATAAGATCAATATCAGCGCCTTCGTGGATTAGGAACTGCGCAACATCTTCATACCCTTTAGAAGCTGCAAGATGCTGTGAAGAAGATGATGGTTACATCAGACATACATTACTTATCATGAAAGGTACAGAATTCTGGATTAGTTGAGAACTTCAAAACTATTCACAGAGGTACGTACCAAAGGAGATCGCCCATCGTAATCGGTGTTCTTTGGATCTGCTCCTGCACGGATTAAACCCTTCAGCTGCTGAAGGTCCCCATAAAAGGCGGCGCTATTTACTCGTAATGTCAGCTCGGCCTCCTGCTTTCCTATATGGAATGTGATATCCGATTCTAGTTGTTTGACTCGCCCACCGTATTCATTGTTCTGCATTTAGAGAAATAACATCAAGAAAGAGAGAAAACAGTATCCTTCAGTTCTGAAATTTAGCAAAGTCACAACTGTCATGATCATTGTATATATTGTGTACCTCGGTAAGGTTGCTCAAAATTTTTCTTCCATCAACGAAATAGATCTCCAAAATGTTTGTGAATGACTGTTTATCAAGACGTAAAAGCCTGCAAAGTTCACAAACGCGAACACTATAGGGTTGTGGAATATTGCAAAGAATAGCAATTTCTCCAAATGAACTCTCAGGCTCCAGCATCATAATAGTCTCTTCTTGACCATCTTCACCGATGCCAACACCTTCCTGAACAGCAGAAGCATATCATAACTACCACAAAGGGATTTATAGTATTTAATACTTCGATCTGTACCGAATACCTAACTCTTGTGAACATACACGATTAAAATAATTATGTAATTATCGCTACGCTTGAACTCACCAGAGAACCATGACAGACAAAGTATATTTGATCAACTGCACTTCCTTGCTCCAAAATAACCTCTCCTGGTAAGAAGAACTCTTCTTGCAGCCTGATCACCTGCCAACCGCAAGAACATGATGAGGAATTATATAGTAGTAAATTTACAAATAGATCAACATATATAATTTAACAGAAGAAAAGATTACTTACAATTTGTTGAATGAATTCTGCTGAACATCCTTTGAAGAGTGGAGTGTTATCAATGTAGGGCTTGTACAATGTCTGAGAAATCTGCATATATAATAGTACAGCATATCAGTTACAATTCACAAGCCAGGAACACAGTTGATAGGCAAAGATGCGAAAACTTATGAAGCATTAGTACTGCAAGCTGAAAATTGTAGAGATAGAAGTTCTCAGACTAGTATGACAGAAGGATGGCAGAATATCCAAAATATAACACGTCACCTTTGCACGAATAGAAATGGGGATGTCCTGAAGTACAGAAGCTTCAGTGTAGCTGCTCTCATACTGCAACCTTAAATGCCCCTTGATTTGTTCCCGTATGTCCTTCCCGAGTTTATTTCTGTTCATATACCTGATAACTTCTTTCATTTTGTCCCTAAATCGCTCGGTTCTCGAGCCTTTTACAATAAGTGCAGTCATGTTACCGATGAGGTAAGCTCCGAGAATCATATCAAAGGAAACATAGATCATGACAAATATCATTTCCCTGACATTTACAGCATGAATGTCACCATATCCTGCGGAGAGAAAATGTCCAAGTATTTCAGGATATGAGCACATTTTATGTATCTAAAAAACAGAGACGGAAAGGAAAAAAAAATTGTGTTGAGTATGAGATCCACAACTTACCAACAGTTGCCATGGTGACGATAGCGAAGTACAGTGATGTCATATAAAGCTTGACAAGATCAAGCTCCCTAAAATGATCATAGCTGTGATCTCCTAACTTCAAACTCCCTATCCATGTATATCCCTCCATTGATTCAGGTAGCGTTGTGGCTAGGTAGTAGAAGATACAGGCTGCTGTGTGTGTACAGTAGAGCTCCACAACTATTAGTTTCACTATCCTCGTGAACAGGTAATTCACACGGATGTCCCTTTCCAAATCCCGAAAGAATTCCACAACCTTCAGAGATCGTGTTAAGCGAATCCATAATAGGTATCTTACTTCCTCTTTTCTGCCAGAAGCCTGTTTTGGAGATCATAAATAAAAACAGGAGCGTACAATCGGAATGTGAGCCATGGAGTAAACTTCAGACGGTATGTTAACAAGTGAAATTGAAATCGTTAGAAAAATAGTAACCTTGTAGATGATGTCCCATGGGAAGCAACCAAGGAGATCAAAAATGAAACTTGATTTGCAATATCTGAATTCAAAGGTTAAATAAATCAGTTTTTGGAAAAGTTATGTTTAATTTATCGCCAAAAATATTTCAAAAAAAAAGAAATGCCTAAAGAGGAGCCCTCTTATACAATTGCAAGGATAATGTTTAATGTAAAACATGCAAATTGATTGAGTTCCAGCACATTTTTCTTGAGATCCACCCATTTTAATGATTCTGATGGTTCATCAAAAAAGATGCAAATATACAGTAAAGCAGGGCAAGTTCCCGTTATTCTAGTTGCGCAATCAAAGCATAAGAGACCAAATAATATTACCGGAGGGCAATAGATGTCGGATTGCATACGATGCGATACGTGTCCGGGTCACGGTAGGCCACAAAGAACTTCACAATAATATCAATAAGGAAAGCAATCTGCCCAACTATGTCCAAGATGAACAGTCTCTCGGGGAGCCCCCTGAAGAACGCAAATTCGAAGGGCGTAAAGAAGGAACTGTAGACCGCCCAAACCAGTATGAACTTGGTCCATAACACATAAAGCCTGCCATTCAAAAAAATTCAGAAATCAGTAAATTTACACCATCATAGTACCATTGTAAAATGTCCGTTCTTTCTATTTCTTGCACGGAGGACCAACAAGCCAACAACATTCTTCAGTGATCCAAGGTTTCATAATAGTCTGCTTTAAAGTTTATGACTTTCGTTAACTGAGTCACGCATTTTTGTTGCATAGGAAGGTTTCAAACTGATTGAGAAAGTATAGCTAGAGCCTCACCCACAGAAAATTTGGTAGTTATGTCAAAAGTAGTAGTTCGGCCTAATGGGCCACTCACAGAAGAGTTAATCAGTTATCCCAGGTGAGATCACACGCATGCCCCATAATGCACATGAACATGTCAGGGGTGATGTGGCCACTAATGGTGGGTTCCTAGTGTGCACCGATCCAGTGGTATTGGTAGTAAACTAATGGCGATGCAACCACATGGAAGGAAATAAATAAAATCAACAAGCCAATATGAATGTCGTGAGTTCACGCCATCTCCAACGAGATCTGTCAGAACCACAGAGACAGGGCGAAACAAAGAACTAAAGTCAATAATCAGAAGGTCTTCTTTTTTCATCTAATTTACGGGTTTAACGTCTTGGCATTATTTTATTTATATGAATCCATTTATATGTAATGTCCCGTTGATTAATACATATTCACAGTTCGGTAAAGTAGATATTCATATAAAACAATTTGTAGCCTGAATTAAAAGGTTGAAAATTGTCAGTACCACAAACCCATGGGCTTTTTATTCCTACAAAATGGATCTGAATTAAATTGCAAAGAATACTTACAAAGTAGACACCTATATAACTATTTATACTTGTCAGGCACACTGTTGCCCCAAAACCATTGGCTTCTTATTCCTCCTGCAACCTGGATCTAAGTTTGCAGAGCATATTCGTACTGTCACCAACTCTTTCTGAGTACCGCGATCATCCGCCAATCAAATTAAGCTAACACTGTCGACGTCAACAGATTGCAGCCTACGCATCCACTACAATATTCTTCAGGATAGTGACTCCACCTACATCGATCACCCAGGATTAGCGGCGGCCATCCTGACTAATTCTTTAGGCCGTTCAAACCACCGATCCATCCAAGTGGTGAAGTGCAGAAACCGAATTTGGAGAGCACCACGTCAAAGATAAACCTCTCAGGCCTGCCGTACACCTGGTTGGCGTTGAGGAGGAAGGCTAGCTGCTCATACAAGCTAGCTTGCTTGTCATGGCATGATAAGAGCAGACAGCCCTGCTCGTTATATGTATAATCCAATTCAGTTCAGCTCGGAAATATATAATACAGTATAAATAAACGCATGCACTCTAGCTTGTCGATTGATCAGGTAACTGGAAAAAGTCCACATTTTTCAGAGCTTTGTTTGGAACAAAATCGTGTTGCTTTACTGGGAGAGGGAAGCTCGTGCGACAGGATGGCTCGATAAAGTAAAAGTAAGCTCCCGTGAACGCTAGCTAGCTACAACCGAAGCAACTGGCGAGGAGCCGATCATCAACCGGCGGCCAGTTTGCGTCGGCCATGGAACGCACGCACCGTGGAACGGAAGCGATTGGGATGAGAGAAACCGAGGCCGGGAAATTCGGGCGAACATTCAATTATCTACCGGCGGAGCAACTGACAGAGTAAAATAGCAGCAATTTCCTGGCCGGAATATTTGTGGTGCCGGTTTGTTCGATTTTTTTTATGACTGGACGCTCGTTTAAACATCGCAAAGAGATCTGATGGAGCAAAGCTTCCGGGACACGCGGCGACGCCCGGCGTGCACGCGAGCGAGCGAGCGTGGAGGAGCCAGGAAATTTATCAGGGAGAGGCCAGGTGCATGCGCGGGCGCGAGCCAGCCGAGCGTCGACAGGCGGAGAGAAAATGGACGGGGGAGGTGCGTACCTGTTGTCGGGGAGGATGATGAGGCGGTGGAAGAAGCCGTCCTCGCCGTCGACGGCGGGCGGCGGCGGCGGCGCGGGCGGAAGCGGTCGAGGCGGAGCTCGGAGCCGAAGAGCGCGAGGCGGCTGTTGCGGGACGACGCCAGCCGTTCCGGCAGCACCTCCACCTCGTACTCCTCCTCATCCTCCTCCTCCTTCGACCCCAGCCGCGTCACCATCGGCACGACCAGTGGCAGCAAAAGGTGGTGGTGGAGCGTGGGTTTTGAGCGATGGTAGGGAGGAAGGGGACGGGCCGGGTTATTTATAGATTGACGGAGTGCTGAATAGTGGCAGCGGAAGGTGGCGCTGGGGTCACCGCGCCGGTTACCACGGGCGGCGATTCCGTTCCTGGATGCTGGGTGGGGGAGGACCGCCGGGGAATAAATCTCCCAATGACCAAACTCACTTTTTTTTTCCGAATCAACTAACTTTTTTTAAGAGAAGACACCCGGAGCTCTTTATACATGATATTTGTCAAGAAAAACAATAACTCATACTCACTCTGTTTCAAATTAGATGAATTGCATTTGTCTAGAAGCGAATGTATCTAGACACTAAACAAGTACATATACATCCGCTATTTAAACAAATACAAGTTATCTAATTTAGAACGGAGGGAGTATAAAGGAGATATAACTTGGTACAACATGGGGCAGTACGAAGTAAAATACATTGAAAAACATACTAGCCGTTCTCTTCGTTCGATTGTTCGACTGCTGACGACGCTTAAATCAAGCACTGAACAAACAACAAAAGATTGGGACACTTGTAAACATACTCAGTGCCGCAGTAGCCACTAATCTCGAACAACGAGACAATATAACAATGAAGGAACATCGGATGTTGCCTGTGGACACGCCCCAAGCAGCATAAGCTTGCAATACTTTACCACCAATTCAGGGTTGAAGAAACTGAACTTTACGACGTACCCAATCAAATGAAGAGATGGAATAAGTCCCACCACAGACCAGCGAGTATCTCCTCTTGCATAATACACCAACAGGTAAGATGCAAAGGAATCTAACAGATCTGGCAGCGCCTACTCTCCCTGGCCCATCGCGCGCCAACGCTAAAAATGTTGACGAGGCAGTCAGAGGTCGGAGAGACCTTACTAAAATGTGCCACCGTCGCCACCACCTCATCGATGCCGCTGGAAGACCAAAACAAACCCTAACTCTATAAATCTTGAAACAACGTTGAGATCATGTTTGAGGTCCCCTCCCCCTCCCGCTGCTAGAGCAACAAAGAGAGGAGGCGGGGACCCCACAATTCACGACCGAAGACGATGGAGAAGGATCAGACGGCAACAGTTAGGGTTGACCCCTAAGGACTAGCACCCTAGAGCTGACTCCGTCGCCATTAAACTCTTGAATTGATCTGAATTTCCTTACACCAAACATGTAACACACCTAAACTGAACGAGATCGACCACTCCATTTTGAGAACATAATTAATTGTTTTAGCTAAACATTTTACCATGTGGCCATGTGGCACCGAAATTCGTGTATAGCAACAAATTTCTCACCCATTTTTTCAGAAGATGTTACACAAATGCAAAAGAAAAGTCCCAAAGGGTAACAATCTTTTCTTGCAGACTGATTTGCAACTAGAAAATATAAAACATAATCACCGAGACGACGGATCAGATCTTAAAATTGGCGCAGTCACCACCGACAACTTGCGATTGCGACCAAATTCGACTCTGTTTAGGAGTAGATGAAGTCGAGCCCAAATGATAGGAAATTACACACGGCATTACCACTTCCTCGCCGGCCGATCGCTGAGAAATAGGCTACGCCGCTACGCAGGCCAGCCGGCGACTCCACGTGATGTGCTTAAACCTAACAAACGATGACACAGAGACATGTGTGCGGTTCCTCCTCCGGCCTAGCCGATTAGCAGCATTCCGGCCCGTCACAATTTTGGTCTGCATATCTCTATCATTCACAGGATTCATGTGATGGATCGATCGCGATCTCTCAGAGGACGGATCGACGACCAATCTTGCCGGTGGGTCAGCATGCACGTTCAGGTGCTCCTGCTACTGCACGATGTGTCGGGGATCCACGTCGGAGAATTGCTCGGCGATGAGGTGCTTCCGTGCAAATTGCAATCCAATCCGTCGTGTCCTCCCACGGCTGACGCAGCGTCGATCTATCTACTCATGTTGCTGCCGATTCAAGTACGGGATATCTGAAGCAGAGATGCGCTGAGAGATTCCCGGGCCGGTCTGGGAATCGGTGGTTTTGATTCGACGACCACACAGCGGTAATTTCTCAACAACAAAAAAAGATCGGTTTTGCTAAGTCTCAGCTAGCTGAGACCTAACTTAGGTCTCAGTCACATCCGTGGCCGTTCGATCCTCTCCATGCTTTGTGATTCGCGTTTGTTGTTTGTTGGCCCGTTTGACTAGTTGTTTGTGGTGTTGGGCTCTAATGTTGTCGTTGGGCTGGCATGGGCTTTTGAGTCAGGTCGTTGTTTTTTTTCCTGTAGGTGCGAATCAATATTTTAACAGGCTGGGCTGGAGATAGCGGACCTCTGTGGGCTTGGTATTGTTTTTTTTCGGAAGTGATTTGTTGCCTGGGCTTTTGGTTGTTGTTAGGTAGTTGCGGTCCGATTTTTTTCATGTAATTTTTTGTTGTATTTTTATTTTGGATTGTTTGATTTTATATTTTTTGTGGACTTTTATTTTTGTGTTTGGCGATTTGTCTATTTTTTGTTCCTTTTTTTGTGTTTGTATGAAATTTATTTGATTCAACTCGATTGGGATTAATAATTAATCGATAAACTAGTTGGCCGAATCAAGGTATTAGCAACCTAAAATTGCATGCGTTTGTATAAATTTGTTATTAAATTTTTTTTTTGTGGAAGCCAGTTGCATATGCGCTTGCAACTGAGTTTTTTCCCGACGCTATAAGCCAGTTGTAATTACACTTGCAATTGAGTTTTTTTCGGAGAAAAGCCTGTTGCAACTGAGTTTTTAATCATTATTTTTTGTTACCTTTTCTTTTAAATTTTAATTTTTTTTATCGAAGCCAGTTGCATATGCGCTTGCAACTAAGTTTTTCCCCTGAGATAGGACTGTTGCAACTACGCTTGCAACTAAGTTTTCTCAATGAGATAGGACATTTGCAACTGAGTTTTTTCATGAGACAGGCCAGTTGCAACTGCACTTGCAACTGAGTTATAATTATAATTTGTTGGTAAGTTTTCTTATTAATCATTATTTATTGTTTTTGTATTTTTTTTGTTGGAAGCCAATTGCAACTGCGCTTGAACTGAGTTTTTTTCCGAAACAGGCCAGTTGCAACTGCACTTGCCACTGAGTTTTTTCATGAGACAGACTAGTTACAACTTCACTTGCAACTGAGTTTTAATTATTAGTTTTTGTTATGTTTTCTTAGTAATCATTATTTATTGTTTTTGTATTTTTTTTGTTGGAAGCCAGTTGCAACTGCACTTGCAACTGAATTTTTTCCTGAGACAGGTCAGTTACAACTGTGCTTGCAACTGAGTTTTTTTTCTGAGACATGCTGCAACTGCACTTGCAACTGATTTTTAATTATTAATTTTTATTACCTTTTCTTATTAATCATTATTTATTATTTTTGTATTTTTTTGTGGAAGCCAGTTGCAACTGAGTTTTTTCCTGAGACAGGCCAGTTGGAACTGCGGTTGTAACTGGGTTTTTTCTGAGACCTGACAGTTGCAACTGCACGTGCAACTGAGTTTTAATTATTATTTTTTGTTAACTTTTCTTATTTTATCATTATTTATTGTATTTTTATTTTTTTTGTCGGAAGCTAGTTGCAACTACGCTTGCAACTGAGTTTTTCTCGATGCTATAACCTAGTTGCAACTGCGCTTGCAACTGAGCTTTTTTCTGAGACAGGCCAGTTGCAACTGCACTTGTATTATTTTTTGTTATCTTTTCTTATTAATCTTTTTTTTGGAAACCAGTTGCAACTACGCTTGCAACTGAGTTTTTCTCAATGCTATAAGCTAGCTGCAACTGCGCTTGTGATGACCCACAAGTATAGGGGATCGCAGCAGTCTTCGAGGGAAGTAAAACCCAATTTATTGATTCGACACAAGGGGAGCCAAAGAATACTTGAGAGTCTTAACAGCGGAGTTGTCAATTCAGCTGCACCTGTGAATAGTCTTGCTCGACACAGATTATCAGTAGCAACAGTTTTATAGCAGTAGTAGCGGTGAAATAATAGCAGCAGTGAAGTAATGACAGCAGTAGTGATTGCAGTAAACAGTAGGATTAAAACACTGTAGGCATGGGGATGGATGAACGGGCGCTGTATGGATAAGATAGCTCATATAATAATCAAGACATAGGCATTGCAGATAATAATGATAAAGCATCCAAGTACTAAGTAAACGTAGGCATGTGTTCCGTATATAGTCGTACGTGCTCGCAATGAGAAACTTGTACAACATCTTCTGTCCTACCAGCCGGTGGCAGCCGGGCTCAAGGGAATCTACTGGTAATTAAGGTACTCCTTTTAATAAAGTACCGGAGCAAAGCATTAACACGCCGTGAACACATGTGATCCTCACATCGCAGCCATTCCCCTCGGCTGTCCCAATTATTGTCACTTTGGGACCGCGGGTTCCGGACAACAATATGTGTATACAACTTGCAGGTATGATCAATAAACAGTACATATCATTATGAAACAATAACATGTTCAGATCTGAAATCATGGCACTCGGGCCCTAGTGACAAGCATTAAGCTCAACAAGTTGCAACAACATCAATAAGTACTAACAACGGATACTGGGCACCATGCCCTAATGATCTTATAGCTTATTACATGAACAATCTCATCCAATCCCTACCATCCCCCTCAGCCTACAGCAGGGAATTACTCACACATGGATGGGGGAAACATGGATGGTCGATGGAGAAGCGTCGGTGATGATGATGGCGATGATCTCCTCCAATTCCCCGTCCCGGCGGAGTGCCAGAACGGAGTTTCTGGTCCCCGAAATAGGTTTCGCGATGGTGGCGGCGTACGGTGATGTTTCTGGATGAAGTGGACGACCCCCTCGCGTTTTAGGTCAGAGAGGGTTAAGTAGTCGAAAGGGGGACTCGGGGAGGTGGCCGAGGCGCCCTCCTTAGTGGCTGGCGCGGTGGGCCCCTGGCCGTGCCGCCCTGTGGTTTGGGCCACTCGTGGCCCATCTCCGCCTCCCCTTCTGGCTCCGTGAGTCTTCTGGTAAAATAGGAGGTTTGCGATCTTTTCTGGTGTTTTTCCCGAAAGTTGACTTTCTGCACAAAAACAAGACACCAGGGCAATTCTGCTGAAAACAGCGTTAGTCCGCATTAGTTGTATTCAAAACACACAAGTTAGAGGTAAAACAATAGCAAAAGTGTTCGGGAAAGTAGATACGTTTTGGACGTATCAACTCCCCCCAAGCTTAGCTTATTGCTTGTCCTCAAGCAATTCAGTTAACAACTGAGTGCGATAAAAGACTTTCACGAACACATTTGCTTCATATGATGCATATATTCTCACTATATGAACAAATGCTTAGGTAATTCAAGATGAGGTAAATGCAAATAATGTCACTCAATAGGCATGTAAACTATGAAAAGATATCAACATACTAATAGCGACAAACATGAAACATATTAATTCACAAGATTGTAATGCTCATAATAGGATATGATAAGATGGTATCTCGCTTGCCCGTTTTTGTACAGCAAAACATAAATGCCCAGGCACCTCTGAAGTTCATGGGAAGACTAGAATCAAAGATATCAAAGATAAAAGCATCAAAGTTATATCACAGTTAACCACATTCTGGGACAAGCACATTACACTAAGAATGACAACTATGCTCTCGAGAAAGTGCTCAAAGAAAGGATGGTGACTCAACATGAAAGTAAAAGATTGGCCCTTCGCAGAGGGAAGCAGATTATCATGTGCTAGAGCTTTTTATTTTTAAAACAGAAGCAAAATTGTTTTGGGAAGTGTTTGTTGTTGTCAACGAATGGTAGCGGGTACTCTAACCCCCTTGTCAACCAGACTTTCAAGAGCGGCACCCATGAAGGACGTTATTTCTACCAGCAAGGTAGATCATCCCTCTTCTCTTTTGTTTACACATGTATTTTAGTTTCATTATGGGTGACACTCCCCCCAACCTTGCTTGCACAAGCCATGGCTAACCGAATCCTCGGGTGCCTTCCAACATTCACATACCATGGAGGAGTGTCTATTTGCAAATTAAGTTGCTTACTGATAAATCAGGGCAAAACATGTGAAGAGAATTATTAATGAAAGTTGTAATTAATTGGGGCTGGGCACCCCGTTGCCAGCTCTTTTTGCAAATTATTGGATAAGCGGATGTATATGCCACTAGTCCATTGGTGAAAGTCTGAATGACAAGATTGAAAGATAAAACACCACATACTTCCTCATGAGCTATAAAACATTGACACAAATTGAGAAGTACTTTGAAGGTTTTAAAGGTAGCACATGAAAATTTACTTGAATGGTTCGAAATGCCATGCATAGGTATTTATGGTGGACACTTTGGAATAACTTGGTTTTCATGGTTTTGGAAGCACGAGCAGCATTCCCGCTCAGTACAAGTGAAGGCTAGCAATAGACTGGGAAGCGACAATCAAGAGAGCAATAACCGTCATAATCATGCTTGCGACAAAATGAAATTAATTGAGACATAAAAGTGATACAAGAACTCTGAGTCAAAATAAATCATCAAGGCTTAATTGACTTTTGTTTTTCAGTCATACGCATGCATGAGCATGTGCCAAGTCAATTCAAATGAATTATTCAGAGGAGATACCACAATGTCATACCCTTTATGAATAGAACAATGCAAGCAAACATCAACATAACATGCTATCACTATTAATAAATTGGGACCGATCATGAGAGAACAAGAACTACTAAGCATCCACTAAATGACATATACCTCACATGAACCAACTAAGCATGCTCACATAGATGAGTATATGTACAAAAATGAAAACAAATAGAGTTCATACCAGCCTCTCACCCCAACTCGAGTTGTTGTAGATCATCCTTATTGCTTTTTCACTTGTGTTGCTTCGAATGATAAAAATGAAAACCAAGCTCCATCGGAGTCACGGATGGCTGTCCAACTCTGAAAACACTATACAAAACCAAAAAGAAACAACAAATATTTTTGGGTTTTCGAGTTTTTGAAACAAGAGCAAAAAGAAACAATCAATAAAGCAAAATATTTTTGGATTTTTGAATAACAAACCGAATTTTAAAACTAAGCAAACTAATACTAAAACTTAAGGAAACCAATGAAGAGAAACAACAGAAATATTTTTGGTCTTTTTGTGTTTTGGAATGCAGCAATAAAAGGTAAATAATTAAAAAGAAAGAAAGAAAGATATGATATGTAAATGAGTGAGATGTCGATATACCTCCCCCCAAACTTAGGCTTTTGGCCTAAGTGGAGATCAATAATAACGCGGGTAGGAACTCCAGCCGGCGGGTCATACTGGGCGTGCTCAACATCCGGCTCCGCTGAGGAAGATGAGGCAGAGGGTCCAGCATCCCCAGGATAGGGGCGCGAGCCCCCAGTCCCGGAAAACTGAGTGGAGCCCTCGTCCGCCCATTCTCCATCATCCTCTGTGTGCAGGGCATGTTCCCTCAAGTATGCATCGAATTCATCCTCGGTGACTGACCAAACATTCCTCGTATAGGTCCGTCAAATGCTTGGGTTGCCCATGTATCTTCCCTCGTGATCCCCATTGCGGCACCCTAATTGCTGCACAAAAAGCATCAAAAGGCAAGTGGACACTTTTGTTGTAAATTTTATAGTGAACCATAGGGTTAGGTGAAGACCAATCAAATCTAAAGTCCTGCACCACAGACACAGTTAGCTTTGCATATTGGTAGGGTTCTCCCTCTACAAAATCACTCAATCCTGTATTAGAGACAAGAGTACGAAAATCACGCAAGATCCCCGAACTTCTCATGAATTCCAAGCATGGATAGCAGGATGGGAACACTCCTTCTTCACGATGGATCCCCATGACCTCAGGAACCACCAATTCATATTGATTTAGTTGGTGTTCATTTCCCTCCATCCTCTGAAATTTTTGACACATATCATAAAAATTATCTTTGAAGCATACAAATGAGGGGAACTACTATATGACTTGCTAGAGGACTAAACATGCATCAAAACTGATTATATCAACATAGAACAAGCATGCATACTCACTTAACAAGTCACCTACAGCAGCAAAATACTCAAGGTATACTTTACTAAACAAAATTCTACTTGGATACATGGAGGAGTCACATACCTGAGAGCAATTGCCCCAAATCTCAGCAGCTGAGATGGGCTGAACAAAGAGATCGAAATCGCGAGGAAGAACAGCAAAAACTCGAGTGTGAGAGAGAAAAACGAGCTGAGTGATGCAAGAGGAAGAAGTGGTAGGTGGGGGAACTGCTGGAGGGCCAAGGGTGCCCCACCTCAGTGGCTGGCGCGGCCAAGGGGCAGCCGCGCCACCATGTGGTTTGACCCCATGGTGGGTCCCCTTGGTCAGCACCAGGCACTCCCACGATGCTCTTTGAAAAATAGGACCAATGGTATAATTTTTACAGATTTTGAAAACTTTCAATTTGCATGAAATCTGGATATTTAAATTAATAAAACTTGGGCAGAAAAATTATTTTTAAAATTCAAAACAACTAAACTTTTGCAACCTAATTATCACTACAGGAGGTAAAACAAAGTTGAAGAAAGAAATGCTGTTTAGCTCTTTCATGTATGCAAATACATTTGATAACAAGGTTGATCAAGTCTTGGCACCAAATAAATTTACATGACACAAATGATTTAAACATCATGAAACACTCATGTTACCTTGTATTGTATTGATATGGATCCAATCATAATGTTTTGATATCCTTCTTGATGATCATATATAGGGCAATCAATACTTCCCACTTTGATAGTTTTAAAATTGGAGATGGTATTGACTCCATAAATCTTGTCAACTTTCTTGGGGAAATAAACAGTATGTTCTTTATCATTAACATTGAAAGTTACTTTTCCTTTATTGCAATCAATAACAGCACCTGCAGTATTTAGAAAAGGTCTTCCAAGAATAATAGACATATTATCATCTTCAGGCATTTCAAGAACAACAAAATCAGTCAAAATTAAACAATTGTTAGCCACTTGAACAGGGACATCCTCACAAATGCCAACAGGAACAGCAGTAGATTTATCAGCCATTTGCAAAGATATATCAGTAGGTATCAATTTATCAAGATAGAGTCTCTTATAGAGAGAAAAAGGCATAACACTAACTCCTGCTCCCAAATCACATAAAGCAGTTCTAACATAATTATTCTTGATGGAGCAAGGGATGGTTGGTATACCTGGATCTCCAAGCTTCTTAGGAACCTTGCCATTGAAAGAATAATTAGCAAGCATAGTAGAAATTTCCTCATTAGGAATTTTCCTCTTGTTAGAAACAATATCTTTCATATACTTTGAGTAAGGAGGCAATTTAATAGCATCAGTCAAAGGAATTTGCAAGAACAAGGGTTTCATCCATTCACAAAATTTATTATAATGTTCTTCTTCCTTTGATTTTAGTTTCTTAGTTGGAAAAGGCATTTGCTTTTGAACCCAAGGTTCCCTTTCATTACCATGTTTCTTAGCAATGAAGTCTTCCTTAGTGTACTTTGTGTTTTTAGTATGCTTTTCAGGTTCCTTTTCACTAACTTCTTTATCAAGAGCATCATTTTTATCCTTATCACTATCAAGTTCATTACCACTTTCAGTTTCAGCATCAGAGATAGATATACTATTAGGATCATTAACAGTTTCAGAGGATTCTACAACATTTTTATGTTTCTTCTTCTTCTTTTTCTTAGAAGGAGAAACTGGATTTTCAGCTAGTTGAGAATCTTGTTCAATTCTTTTAGGTGTCCCTCAGGATATAAAGGATCCTGAGTATGAGCTCCACTTCTAGTGCTAACATAGACAGGTTTTAATTTTTCTTAGAAGCATTGGCTAACATGTCTTGTTGCACTTTAGTGAGTTGATCAATTTGAGTTTGAACCATATGGAAATGTTTAATAAGCATCTTAACATCATTGGAGGTTCTCTCCACAATATCATGCAACTTACTAATAGAGAGTTTTCATGCAAATGATTCTCTACTCTCATATTAAAATTATCTTGCTTAATAACATAATTATCAAATTCATCTAAGCATTGATCAGGTGGTTTAGAGTAGGGAATATCTCCTTCATCGAACCTGTGGAGAGAGTGAACCTCAATTATGGATGGATGAGGAATTGGCTTACACAAATCTTCAATAGGTGGAAGGTTCTTCACATCTTCAGATTTAATACCCTTCTCAATGAGAGTCTTCTTGGCCTCCCTCATTGTTTCATCATTCAATTCAATCATACCTCCCCTCTTCTTTGATATTGGTGTCGGTGTAGGTGTGGGGGTCGGCGCAGGTAGAGTCCAATCATCATAATTCTGGCTGATTTTAGCCAATAATTCTTCAGCTTCTTCAGGGGTTCTTTTCCTGAAAACACAACTAGCACAACTATCCAGATATGCTCTAGATTCAATAGTTAGTCCACTGTAAAATATATCAAGTAGATCATGCTTTTCCAAATCATGTCCAGGCCGAGCTCTGATAAGAGAGCAAAACCTTGTCCATGCCTCTGGAAGTTTCTCTTCATCTTCCTGGTCAAAGTTATAAATTCTCTGCAAAGCATCATGTTGAGCACTAGCAGGGAAATATTTCTGAAAGAAAACATCAAGCAAACCAGTAGGACTAGTAATAGAACCAGGAGACAAGTTGTTATACCAAGCTTTAGCATCATCTTTTAATGAGAAAGGAAAAATCTTAGCAACAAAATAGCTACGCTTCTTAATATCATCAGAAAATAAGCCACTCAAAGTAGAGAGCTCATTCATGTGCTCTACAGCACTTTCACTCTTAGTGCCACAAAAAGGAGTTTTCTCAACAATAGATATATGAGATAAATCAAGAGAAAAATCATAATCCTTATCTTTAATGTTTATAGGAGAAGTGGCAAACTTAGGATCAGGTGACAACTTGTATTTAACAGCATGTTGTGCAAGAAAATTTCTCATATTACTTGCACCAGTAGTAGCATTACATTTATCAATAAAATCATCATCAAGTTCCACATAAGTTTCATCAGGATCATCATCACAAGTATAATCCCTTAACTCAGGTGAATAAACAGGAGTAGTAGGACTTCCATTAGGTGTTCTAGTATTTTCAAGTTGTTTAGACTTAGCAATAGCAGCATCTAAAAGTGGACCTAATGAAATATTCTCATCAATCACAGTAGAAGCATCATCAAATTATCAGAGGCAATTTCAGATTCAGCAGTAGTACCAACACGTGAAGATTGTGGTGGTGTAACAAGTTGACTCAATACAGATGGTGAGTCAAGAGCAGCAGAGGTACTAAGTGTCGTACCTTTTCTTGTAGTGGATGGCAATACACGGACCCTCTCATCACGAGCTTTACCCATGATGAATAAATTTCAGCGAGCAATATAGATCACAAGTGAACTCACAAATAAAGCTATGCTCCCCGGCAACGGCGCCAGAAAATAGTCTTGATGACCCACAAGTATAGGGGATCGCAACAGTCTTCGAGGGAAGTAAAACCCAATTTATTGATTCGACACAAGGGGAGCCAAAGAATACTTGAGAGCCTTAACAGCGGAGTTGTCAATTCAGCTGCACCTGTGAATAGTCTTGCTCGACACAGATTATCAGTAGCAACAGTTTTATAGCAGTAGTAGCGGTGAAATAATAGCAGCAGTAAATAGACAGCAGTAGTGATTGCAGTAAACAGTAGGATTAAAACACTGTAGGCATAGGGATGGATGAACGGGCGCTGCATGGATAAGATAGCTCATATAATAATCAAGACATAGGCATTGCAGATAATAATGATAAAGCATCCAAGTACTAAGTAAACATAGGCATGTGTTCCGTATATAGTCGTACGTGCTCGCAATGAGAAACTTGTACAACATCTTCTGTCCTACCAGCCGGTGGCAGCCGGGCCTCAAGGGAATCTACTGGTAATTAAGGTACTCCTTTTAATAAAGTACCGGAGCAAAGCATTAACACGCCGTGAACACATGTGATCCTCACATCGCAGCCATTCCCCTCGGCTGTCCCAATTATTGTCACTTTGGGACCGCGGGTTCCGGACAACAATATGTGTATACAACTTGCAGGTATGATCAATAAACAGTGCATATCATTATGAAACAATAACATGTTCAGATCTGAAATCATGGCACTCGGGCCCTAGTGACAAGCATTAAGCTCAACAAGTTGCAACAACATCAATAAGTACTAACAACGGATACTGGGCACCATGCCCTAATGATCTTATACTTATTACATGAACAATCTCATCCAATCCCTACCATCCCCCTCAGCCTACAGCAGGGAATTACTCACACATGGATGGGGGAAACATGGATGGTCGATGGAGAAGCGTCGGTGATGATGATGGCGATGATCTCCTCCAATTCCCCGTCCCGGCGGAGTGCCAGAACGGAGTTTCTGGTCCCCGAAATAGGTTTCGCGATGGTGGCGGCGTACGGTGATGTTTCTGGATGAAGTGGACGACCCCCTCGCGTTTTAGGTCAGAGAGGGTTAAGTAGTCGAAAGGGGGACTCGGGGAGGTGCCGAGTCG
The DNA here is from genome assembly GCA_947311845.1 of Poa pratensis. Taxonomy (NCBI): domain Eukaryota; kingdom Viridiplantae; phylum Streptophyta; class Magnoliopsida; order Poales; family Poaceae; genus Poa; species Poa pratensis. The sequence goes on from CAMZMU010000122.1 coordinate 19,217,665, forward strand.
CCCTCCTCAGTGGCTGGCGCGGTGGGCCCCTTGGCCGCGCCCTGTGGTTTGGGCCACTCGTGGCCCATCTCCGCCTCCCCTTCTGGCTCCGTGAGTCTTCTGGTAAAATAGGAGGTTTGCGATCTTTTCTGGTGTTTTTCCCGAAAGTTGACTTTCTGCACAAAAACAAGACACCAGGGCAATTCTGCTGAAAACAGCGTTAGTCCGCATTAGTTGTATTCAAAACACACAAGTTAGAGGTAAAACAATAGCAAAAGTGTTCGGGAAAGTAGATACGTTTTGGACGTATCAGCTTGCAACTGAGTTTATTCCCTGAGACAGGCTAGTTGCAAGTACACTTGCAACTGAGTCTTTTTTCTTGAGACAGGCCAGTTGCAACTACACTTGCAACTGAGTTTTTTTCCGAAACAGACTAGTTGCAACTACACTTGCAACTGAGTTTTTTTCTAACACAGGCCAGTTGCAACTTCATTTGCAACTGAGTTTTTTTCCTGAGACAAACCAGTTTGCCCATGCACTTGCAACTGAGTTTTAATTATTATTTTTGTTACTTTTCTTAATAATTTTACTTTTTTTTAAAGCCAGTTGCAATTGCACTTCCAACTGAGATTTTTCCTCAGACAGGCCATTTGCAACTGAGTTTTTTCCTGAGACAAGCCAGTTGCAACTGACTTTTAATTATTATTTTTGTTACTTTTTCTTACTGTTTTTATTTTATCGAGACGCTTGTCGGTGTTGGCTTGACGTAGTCCAAGGGCTCGACAACGGGCAACGACTAATATTGATTTAGAGGCCGATCGATTGGTGTTGTTGAAGACTCACGTCGTGTGTCAAGGTGAATCGCCGAGGCTTAGTGAAGTACACACAAGACTTTTCTAGGGTCAGCAATGCTTGTCGAGGACCAGCAATGCTTGTCGAGGATCAGTGATACTTTTCTAGGTTGGCGGTGCTTGTCGAGGGTCGGGACGGCCCGCGAGGGTCTGAGCAGCCCCGATGAGGTCCCGAATGAGAGACATCATCGCGCTTCCGAGAATCGGCGAGGCGCACGACGGGTGGACGTAGAAATCTTGCCATGATCGAAAGGTTTAGGAACAAATGATGGCACTCGGCGAGAGCCTGTCGAGATACCCACTGGCTTGAGGAGGGCGTCATCTCGACAAGCGAGAGGTGGTTTTCAGCCCGGGTACAACATATTCAGACCACTCGGGTGGCCTCTCGGCGAGACGATGACGGCCGGCTGGCTGATAAACACGTATACATGCACATACAATTATTAAAAGAAAGGTGCACGTATCAGCTGGATAGCTGATTTTTGTTTGATTGTTGCTGATCGAAACGTACATGCATGGATGCACCGTGCAACATGCAAGTCCACTTTCCCGATTCACCTTTTTTTTCTAAATTTTTCTCTCGTCTCGTTGACCATGCGAAGTTAAAAAAACATGGTTGTAGTGAACCTTACGGCCCAACACAAGCATGCAGCATTGAGGCCCATGCCGCTTTTCACCAAACCAGCGACAGATCGAAATCATTAGAAAAAGGGTTCCCTTTGCGAAGGGAACCTAGCGGACCATCTCGTGCTGACAAGTGTCGCCTTCTCCTTCGTGCGGTACCAACAGTTGCATGCATGTTCGCCAAGTGTCACAACCAGATTGAAAAGTGGAAGCAGGAGAGAGAAAGGGACACCGGAGGTGGGAAGACAGTTTTTGCCTTTTATTTTGTCAAAACCGAAACTTCAAAACGAAATATCTTGAGAGCCGTTTATCCAAATTACGAACCGTTTTCACTTTTGAGCTCCTCGCGTTGGATCTTCGAAACTATATCACATGTTGATAGGTTTCGACGAACCTTTTTTTTGTACTTCCGGTTATGTATAGTTGTACAACCTGTGTCTGTGTAGTTGTACAACCTGTATTTGTACAAACTGTGTCTGCGTAATTATACAACATGTGTATGTACAATATATGTCTTTCTAGTTGTATAATCTGTGTTTGTACAAACTGTGTCTGCGTAGTTGTACAACCTGTGCCTGTATATTTGTATAACCTGTGTCTATACAACCTGCTAGTTGTACAAGCTGTGTTTGTTTAGTTATACAACTTGTGTCTGTACAATCTGTGTCTGTCTAGTTGTACAACATGTGTGTTATGTAGTTTTACATTATGTGTTTGTTTAGTTGTACAACCTGTGTCTCTTTAGTTGTACAACTTATGTCTATTTAGTTGTACAACTTGTGTCTGTATACTTTGTATTTCATGTTCTGTATACGTTTTATTTTTAGTTGTACAACATGTGTGTCTGTGTACTTTGTACTTCCTCTTCTGTACTATATTTTCTATTTAGTTGTATTATCTGTGCCTGTATAGTTTGTACATAATAAATATTCTTGTACTTGCGGAAAGTACAACAAGATGCGGACACGGATGTTACGATGTACAACAGGACGTGTGAGGGCACAGATGTACGTGGGGCTAGACGTACGTGATCCATGCACCTGTCTGGATGTACGCGGGGAGCTTCTCGTTCGATCCGGGGCTTTAGGCATCACACGCGCGCCGACCGATCGGGCGTACGCGCGCTGGGTCTTCGCTCCACCCGCCGACGTGGGATTCGGTCAGTCTGTCTGCTGATCGATCGGAGGCAGAGAACAAATTTGAATTTGCCACTTCGGTAGAACCACCACGTGGCACGCTCGTGAGACAGGAGTGCCCTTTGCGAAGGGTTACCTTTTCCTAGTGATACCCGCGACAGATCGATCGGAAGTACGAGTCGTTGAAAATTGTTGACTGACGTGATGACGTCAGCTGACTGAGACTTAATAAGTCTCAGTCAGCTGAGCCCTAGACACACCCAAAAATGATCATATCTTGCGCAATCGGTGGACAGAAGCACGTTTCCCGGCCGAACTCGATCGACACCAAGCTCTGCCCTAGCCTGTTGCGTTGAGCTCGATGGATACCTCTGGATCGGTCCATCCATGGCGTTCTCCACCTTCTCCATCCACCCCTCCGCCACGACGAGCCCAACCCCCGCCGGACCCACCTCCACCTCCGGATCTCCCGACTGGACCATGCTCTTCAACGCGGCACGCGTCTCGGACCTCCGGAACGCGACCACCGCCGGCTGCGACGTCACGTTCGACACGGGCGACAAACGCGTCGAGGTGTCATTCTGGCTCGCCGACCCGCCGGGCGTCTCCTACTTCTCCATCCACTGCCCAGGCCTGGACAAGCCACACAAAGCCTCGCTCCTCTGCACCGAGACCAACTTCGTCCTCGTCGGCGTCACCTTCCGGGGCACCACCCACCACCTCGTCTACACCGCGGGGAAGAAGCAGCCGCTGCGGCCGCTCCCGCGCCCCGATCCTGCCCCGCGGCAACGAAGACGGCGAGCACTACGCGTCGTGGCCTTCGTCGACCGCAGCTGGACCATCGAAGACGACGTCTGCCGGTTCGACGCCCACGTCTACTCCTCCGAAACACAAACATGGAGGTGCACCGAGGCGTCTGTATCGGACTCCGACAAGCTACCGTGCGCTGGGCATGTCTTCGCCAGGCCGATCGCGGTCGGAGCGAGCGCGCTGGGTTAGGCCAATCCCCCGGCGGCATCCTCCTTCTTCGCAACCTGGTCGACGATAAGCACCCTGTCATCGAGTTCATAACGTTCCCAGTGCCAAACGTCTGCTTCGAGGACCGGGACGGCCATTACGGCGCCTCGGAGTATTTCTGCGACGTCGCGTGCTGCTGCGACGACGATCTCATCAAATTCGTTGAGATCAAACACGACGACGATGATTTCCTGACCGGCGGTAAAGCTTGGAGAGCCACCGTGTGGGTTAGGAAAGTCTCTTGGAACGACGAGTGGGCCGAGCGCTCCACGATTCATGTCGAGGACATCTTGGTCGACCAAAGCTATTCGATCTGTTGCCCGTGCTGCGGGATGACGAGGCCCAGCAACTGCAGCTGAAGAAACTGATTTTCTATGCCCCGATCCTGAGCGTGCACGACGACGATTTCCTTTACATGATGGCCAAGGTGAACGATAAAGACCACGATGCCTGGGTCGTCGCTATTGACATGAAGCATGCTTCTCTCCATACAATGTACCGCCCATGCGTCTTCCCCAAGTACATCGACATTACCCCAGGGGCAGACTTGGCACTAGATGAATCACAATCACAAAGTGATGGATCGACATCGGTTGAAACTTGTGAGAATAAGCCGATCCACACGAAGAATAAATCTTCCAACTGGCAGCAAAGGAAATTCACGGATCGGCATAACAACGGATTGGTCCGGAGAGTAGGAGCTCTTCTTCCGGGTAGCTGGTTTATGTGTTTCGTTGGCTGCTTACTGATATCGGTAATCATTGTTGTGTCATCTCCCTGGAATGTAAAATAGTCAGTATCTTAGTTCCTTTAACATACTAAGTCTTATTCTGTAACAGATGTTGATTCAAAAAAATTGGTCCCCCAACTCCAGCACAGCACCACACAATGTACTTTCTCACTTGACATCAGACATTTTGTCCCTCACTCAGGTTGGAAAGGTCTTTAGGATGACATGGTAGTTTTTAATTATAAACTACTCTGAACTGGTCAGCATAATTAAAACCATTTTAAGATAGTCTGACAGGAAAACCAAAAGATCAGAAAATTTAAGATAAATGTGGAATACATTTTAAGTTTTTTACAACATATGAAAATAAAAAGTTAAGTGGAAGCTTTATTCATAAATCATATTTATGTTGAATTTGAAGACAAATTATGGAAAACAACTTGATGCAAAATAAACATAATATTTATTTTAAATTTAGAAGAAAACAATAAAGTAGAGAGCACATTCTTTTATAAGAAATAACCGAAGAGATAAAAAATAAAACACAACCAGTATGGACTTCTTCCATTATAATATATATTCTCGCCTATATCATGCTTTACATATATGAAAACCATATGATTAAAATCATATCTGAAAATGGCATGTAAATCAAGATATAGTTTGGAATACGTGTTTGCAAATATTTGAAGACATGTACGAAAAAAATTCTTACTTGTGGGCGACACTAAATCAAGCTGAACATGTCAGACCCAAAACATGACATAGTTTTGGGATGAACGGACGTCTATGCTGTACAAGTTGACTGTCTACTTGTGATTAACTAAAGGAGTATATATGTGATATGTCCGAGTAAAATGCGCTAGCACAAAGTCAAAGGTGCGCCTCCCTCGGAGACCTTGCTTGGTTTGAATAGAGCCAAGTTGGATAGAACAAGTTGATGAAATACTTGGGTTTCCGCAGGCCAATGTCCTAAGGCCCCGCTTGGATGCCTGTTTTTTAGTTAAAACGACAGGAAAATTTCTCGGACCTGTTCAGCTCCTGCTAAAAATACGGAGCATGCTGAACAAATATTACGGAGACAGAAAGTCTCCCGACATTCCAAGCGCGGCCTAAGGGAGAAGCGATCCTAGTACGGATAAGCATCACGACGTACGAATCAGGACCATGTGCACCTACTTTGGCTGTTGATAATAACCATATATAATTAATTAAGTTGCTTATGCATAAGAGGCCTGAACACTGAACTTCAGTTCTCAGGATGTGACTGACTCGTTTTGTGCTTATCTCTGAAATTACAGTGGATGTTTTTTTTAGATTCAAAGGGTGGCTCCACCCGGTTCCATTACTTAACGAACCAGCAGTACATGTGTAGAGAACACAAATTAAACTACATGATAAACTAACTCTATTCTAAGCTAGAGGGTCTACACAAAACTAGAACTCAAACTAACAAACTAGAAACTAGAAAAGTTGATCTCTCCGAAGCAGCTACAAACTAGAAAGTGATGCCTATCTAGAACGAGAGAGAAGAAGGCAGCAGCAGCCACTGAAGTAGAGTTCTTGGGGTTTCTTCAGGAGGGTAGCCTCTGTCAAAACCATGAACTCGGGTTAAAGTGGCGAGGCAAGGCTCAGAACTGTCGCTGTAACTAGAAATTACAGTGGATGTTACAGATATTTTACTACTCCGATGATGGACCAGGCCGATTGGCGATCGCCAGTGACAGAGCAGCCAAATGGAATTTTCTCCTTCTCTTTATTCCTTCTGACGTAAGTAACCGGATCGACCTTTCGTGCATGTTAACTTATCTGCCACACAAAATCAGAGGAAGAAAAAAAAATGTGGGGAAAAGGTGCTGTTTTATCAGCTAGCTTGAACTGATCACACGCTGGAATTAATATCGATCGTTGTTGTGTGCCTTCACCGACGACGAGATGCTGGAGGTGTCGCCGTCAGTGCGCCGTTGCGGAGAGGAGATAAAGCGCTATCCAGAAATGGCTTGAAGGCCGGCCGGAGTCGGTGCGTCGTCGTCGTTGCGGTTGACGGCGACATCCATCCATCCTGACCAGCTGCCGGCCGGCCACGGCAGCGTGCGTCAGTCACGTCATCCCGGCCGGCCGGCCGACCGTCAACCACATGTTTCTCGTGGAGATAACAAACTAGTTTCTCGATGGCCATTACGCCGCCGCGCGCCGGCGAGTGCTGGGTTAGTGCTGACTGGAATGCCGTTTTGGACTCTCTCCCGCATGTGTGCTGTATTTTTCTTCCTCGCTTTTGGACCTCGATAAAAATGAATGGATCATGTGCGAATTCAGGTCTCCTTTAAATTTGGGAGTCAGGTGTCCACTAGAGGATTGCTTAATTAAGCAGGGCTTTACTCATCGTGGTATCCATTCATGGCACTAGCTACATCGATCTGCCTAAAGCAAAGCTAAAAGGCTGGAAAATTGCTTCGGCTTTTTGTTTTGCGTCAAGATTAATTCCAGAGCAAGCGCTTGGTATGTAGTAGTATATGCCGTGCTAGAGCTGCTGTATTGCCCCATTTGTGGCCGTGGCTTTTTTGCCCCGGAGAGTTCTCTCTGCTTTGCGTCTGTATCAGGCAAAAAGGACATTCCTTTGCAAGCATTGCCATCACTAGTTTAACATGATAATATCAGTTTGCCTTCTGCAAAGGTTCAGAAACTTTGCCGATTGTCATTCGAGCGGCAAAGCTTCAAGCAGGAGGTACCTTTCCGTTCTGAGCCTTTGGATGTACTCCCTCCGTTTTTATTTACTTTGCGTTCTGGGTTTAATCAAAGTCAAACTTTATCAAGTTTGACCACAAATATTGAGAAAAATATCAACATTCATAATACCAAATGCATATGATATGAAAAATATATCTTATGATGATTCCAATACTATAAATTTTACATTGTAGATGTTGATTTATTTCCTAAATATTTGGGTAAACTTAAGAAAGTTTGACTTTGACTAAAAGCAAACGCGGGTAACAAGTGACACCCAAGAAAAACGGAGGTAGTACTTAATATAAACGGTTGACAAACTTTCTAAGCACATTAGAATTTTCCATGGATATATACATATATCTGCATGAATGCGGGTAACAAGTGGGTAGTGGAGAAAATGAAATTGAAGAAGCACAGCACACGGAAAGATCAATCAAACGAACTTGGTAGCACTACCTCAGGGCTGAGAGTTGGAATTCCATTGGTTTCTCAGGTTGGTGGCAAATAATCAAAGTGTGATCACATCACCCAGATAAACTGGTGCCCCAACATATACCGATCAAGCTTGGCGCCTGTCTGTGACGGTGGACTAACGGAGTTTTTTGCTCGTGCATGTCCTGCTGCGAATTATCGAAGACAGTGATGTTGTAAAGCCTTTTACGCACCGGTTTCTTGGAGATGCCAGGTGTAAGACATACGATCGAGTCAGCGTGCCTTGCAGGTAGGTAATTAGGATGGCCTAACAACTCCACCGACCCGAGGTGGTGTGGCTCCACGTCGGCAAAAGCGGAGCACAACACACTAGCTGCTTCATATCGTGCGCATCACGATAACAGATAGCACAAAAACATTTTTTTCTTGGACATAAGGGGTCACCCCCCCCCCCCCCCCCCCCCCCCCCCCCGATTTCTATTATTAGAAACCACAGCAGTCTTTGTTAAAGCTCCCTCTTATGTACAGACAGTTAGCACAAAAACATTTATATTACTCCCTCCGGTCCGTAAAAACGGTCGCCAGCTTGGTGTAAGCTTGTACTAGCACAGTACAGTTTATGCGACAATTAATCCGGACTGAAGGTAGTAATTAGTTTGTACAATATAGTACAAACGCACCCTCATATGCACTCACTAGGGCAGAGTCTAAGAAAAAAATTACTCCCTCCGTTCATAAAAAGATGTCTCAACTTTTTCTAAATTTGCATGTATATAGACATGTTTTAGTGTGTACATAAATGTAAATTTAGAGAAAGTTGAGATATCTTTTCCTGGACAGAGAGAGTACATTTTGTGTGGCCTCTTGGAACCGAATTCCGTTCAGTTTGATCTCCAGCTCCAACTGTTAGATCTCTTATGAAGGAGCAAGTGTCTGTCTAGTGGATTAGTAGAGATACGGCATGGTGGCGACACACGGGAAAGGTGGATACGATCATACGATTGGGCAAAGGTGGCCATCCAAGCTCGTGAACAACACGACCCATGCATGCATGGGGTTCGATCGAGTGAGTGTTTGACGTGACTACATTTTGCCTACGCCCGCAGCTTTTGCACTCGTCACGGGAAGGCCGACATGCATACATTGATACATAAACTATCCATGATCCATCATGTGTGCCGCTCTTTATCAAACCCATCTCGATCGTCAAGAGCGCGTTTGGTAGTTAGCATGGACTTTTGAGCTCTGTGAACTAGGCTGGACAAGGCCTGATATAGAAGAGAGCCACAACCCTTTCTATGTGATCGACCATGATGAGCTCTTTACACATAGTTGAAGTTACCTCCCACCACCACACATGTCTATTTGACAAGACCGATGAGCAGGTGGACGACGTGGATGGCAGCAACGGTGGATGTCGCCAGCAAAATTGGCATCGGCTATGTATGGCGGCGATATATGGAGCCGATTGACGGAATGAAACCACATCATCAGCGCACATTTTTCTCGTGTAGAGCTTATTTTGAATGAAACACTATTGCATTTATATTAGAAGTGACGAGATGAAGTAAGATTGAGAAGTGTGAGCCCATGGACCGATCTTGACAGGCCGGAAAATTCTGAGCATGGACTGTGCTAACGTCAGTGGCGCCGAGGCAAATAAGCCCATGGACCGATCTTAACAGGCCGGGAAATTCTGAGCATGGACTGTGCTAACGTCAGTGGCGCCGAGGCAAATAAGCCCATGGACCGAGCTTAACAGGCCGGGAGCAATCAACCAGCTAGCAGGCTCCGCGGAAGGCCCGAAGCACAAGCTTGCTTCCGAAGCAGATCGTGCCTCCTTCCGAGCGTTCATTCCTCTCCGCCTTTCCTCTTCCAGCGGCGGCGAGCGAGGTCGTCCGGGGCTTAGGGTTCTAGGCAGACCGCCGGGGAGGAGACAATGGAGGAGAGGGCGAGGCAGCTGCTCCTGCTCGCCGCCGTCGCCGGGGCCGGCGCCGCGTTCGGCGCGCTCTCCACCGCGGCCATCTTCAACTTCCTCGCCAGGTAACTGGCCACCTCGCGACCCCCACCCCAACCCCAAGCTCGGGCGGCCAGTTGCTGCTTCATCGTTTGCCCCTGTTGATTTGTGGCAGGTCGAAGCGGAGGGAGGGCTACGTGCGCAACCTGCTGGAGTCCAATGGCGGCACCGGTGGTACGATCGCTGGTAACATCTGGTTAATGGTTTCATGTGTACTTGTAATTGTAGAGGCCTAAGTAGCACCAGTGGAGCACTAAGTAGATGAGGGATGTCTCATATGAACAGTTAAAAATTATGTGTTTTGCGAGCAATTGTGCGCTGAATAGTTTACTTTCTCGTTAGCCGAATTGCTGGTATTTGAGCTTTCAACTTAGTCTATCAAGTAATTTTTATGCCGTACGTGTGTTTGTTTGGGAGCAGGCTCCGCGGGGTCGGGACCACGTCCGAGGGATTGCTCGGATCTTCTCTCTGATGAAGTCGTTGCTGAGCAGCTTACAAGGTTCGTATTCTCACTATCCAATTCTAGAGGGTGTATTTGAATGAAGGTGTATTTGAACTTGCAGAGTGGATGAAGTCCTCATAACCGTTGCTAGAGCTATAGCTAATAATATGTGTGATTTGTAACCCAATGCTAAGAAAAGCTATTTTTTCCAATGCCAAGCTATTATAACTCGTACCTTTTGGTATTCATTTGAGCAGACAGTGATATGTATTCTCACGGTCATCTTGCAATTCTCTATATATTACAGATATATTCGTACACTTGTTCAGACTACCTTAGAGCACATGATTTTTTTTTTGAAATGCTCGATGTACTCATGCTTTTCATCGTGGTTACCAACGCCTGTTTATTTTTATATTTTAGGAATATACAATTTTTCGGCGTCGAATCTCAGAAGAAAGTTACTGAATCTTTTGTTGTAGTCATTGGTCTTGGAGGAGTTGGCAGTCATGCTGCTTCCATGCTCCTTAGATCTGGGGTTGGAAGGTTGCTCCTAGTAGATTTTGATCAGGTATGTTTTTGACGTTTGTGACTTGGAGTTGTTTTGCTCCTTTGTTGATAAATATATGATGTAAAGCTTAAAAAAACTAGAAACACAAAGAATCATTGCGCCATCTAGTACATACACAGGCAGTATCTCATAAAAATAGGACATATGCATCATAACTTATTTTGTATGTATTAATGATATCGGGTAGGCTTTTGTACGAAACCGGCATGCTTACATTATGTTTCTGTAATAAACGTACTGCATCCAAAATAGGTGGACATTAACATGGAACTCATGATATGTTGAAAGGTATCACTGTCATCACTAAATCGGCATGCTGTGGCAACCAGAGATGATGTTGGGACCCCAAAAGCGTCATGTCTCAAGAAGCATTTCTCACTGATATATCCAGAGTGCCAAATAGATGCAAGAGTGCAGTTGTATGATCCATCAGCCGAGGACGAAATTCTTTCTGGACAGCCAGATTTTGTTCTTGATTGCATAGATAACATTGATACTAAGGTAACAAATACACTGAAGTAATTCTCATACCAAATCTGGTATTGATATCTTATCAGATAATGACTTTCAGCCTTTCACGCTTTTGCATTTTTCTTCAGTATTCAGGAGTACCTTTAATTTTTCATTTTATTATGCTTTAAATGCTGCTGCCCTGTATTTAAGTTTCATGAAGAAGTAGCTGCGAGTATTTCTTGCAACATCATATGCCTTCATTTTCATGAAGGAATGATTTAGACGCATAATCACAATTTACTTAACTAATTTGAGAAACAAATTAGCCGCAAAGGTGCATGCTCCTAATCTCGCAGCACTCTGATGATTAATCAACACAAAGCTACTCTACTCAGTAGTTTAAACCTAGTGTGTTTAGCAAATTATTACCTGGCTCAGTTTTATCCATACTAGTCAACTAATTCAATATTACTCCCTCCGTCCATATTTAGGTGGCGTCTTAGTTTTGCGTTTAACAATTTTGACCATAAATTTCACCAACAAAATGTGTTATTTGCTAAAGGAACTGTACCATCGGATTCATATTCAAACAAAGTTTTTAACAGTATAATTTTTGTGACAAATATCACATATTTTGTTGATGAAATATATGGTCAAAGTTGGTGCACGTAAAACAAGGATGCCACCTAAATAGGGGCGGGGGGATATGTTTTGCACATCGTCATGAGACGTTTAGATATTTTTGATCCCTTAATAGGTGTCTCTCCTCGCGGCTTGCGTACGCAGAGGGTTAAGGGTACTTTCTGCAATGGGGGCTGGAGCTCGAGCTGACCCGACCCGAATTCGTGTTGCAGATTTGAGAGAATCATGCAATGATCCCCTTTCTCGGACGGTAAATATTGACTACTGACTACTCAGTTCAAAGAATAAATCACTCTTTGAACCCAGTTGAAGCTGCTATATGATCAATATTGGATGTGCTTACAAGGTGCTCCGGTTTTCTTTTCTGTAGGTAAGGTATCGTCTGAAGAAGGATCATGGAATTGAAGGTGGAATACCAGTAGTTTTTTCGTTGGAGAAGCCCAAAGCAAAGTTACTTCCTTTTCAAGGTTCGAAAGAAGAGGAAACTCCATCAGATTACCAGGTCAGCTTATTTTATCTGTGCACCAGCCAGCTTTCCTGCTACCTGGTTGAGTAGTAGTGTTCTTCTCTTCTTTGCATGCATAATGATTTAATTAAATTCCTCTAAATCATCTACTTGATTTATATATTAGCACTGCAGATAATACTGACAACATGGTATGCATCATCATGCAGATTGTGCCAGGATTCAGGGTTCGCATTATCCCAGTACTGGGAACTATCCCTGCAATATTTGGTCAAGTTATGGCCTCCTATGTGGTTACTCAGCTTGCTAAATTAGATTTTCAGACTGAACCAATTGTTAACCTGGATTTGGATCATTACCGTGTTCTTCATCATCGTCTTCTTGAGCATGAGGAGCTGATATATGGGTCAGCGGAACAAGTTTTGGTATTACTCCCCCTTTTCAATTTATGAGGCCTAACATTCTGTCATCTTATTTCATATTATGAGGCGTGCATGGATCTTTTTCTGTGTTTGCCCATATTTTCAACATTCTCTTCTCCTGCATATAAGTAGCACCCTCACCAACTAGTATTTTCTCCATGTCAGATGAATTTAAGTATGGGTAGCATGGTTATCTTCTCTTTCTGTGGTTTCAGAGCTTATTAATCCTTGTACCCATTCAAAATACGCCTTAATTTCCAACGAAGGTAGACAGGTAGTATATATCTTGCTACACCACTTCATAACCTGAATCGGAACGTCCTTAGTAGGGCATTATGTTGTTATGGGACTTTTTATATTGTGTTGATAGTTGATAATACTTATGAAAACGTAATTTCTTGATCTCCCCACATTGTGATATCTCATGGTGAAATTTTTAATTATCTTTTTTGCCATTGAAAGGTTGATGCTCAAGAGGTGATGTACATTGTGAAAGAATTGTGGCATGGCCGAAGTGCTAGGGATCAAAACATGAAGGACACTGGCCGGAAAATGTGGAGATCTGTCAATGAACTAATACTTGTTCGGTATGCTTCTCTGTTTAACTAATAAAATGTGGTTTTACATGACAAAAATCATGGTTTTCGTGATAGCTATGTACTTATGTATATGTTCTATACATGTCTGACATGGTTGAGTAAAAATATAATTTTGTATGGTGTAACATATAGATTTCACTTGCTAGTAATCGAAGTGGACAATGGCATAACACAGTTCTGTGGAATAATGAGATGAACTGTAAGCTGGTTGTGTTAACTGTTAGTCCAGGTTGAACACACTGACCATGCAGTTGATAACTTATGACGACAACTTAAGTGGTATACCAGCTTCAGTTGTGGGCTATGCATTCATCAACATACCATCACACATATTACTTCCATTTTAAGTCATCAACATCATTTTGGTATCAAGTTCCAAAGAAATCTTTCTTTCGAGAAAACGCAAAAGGATTGCACTTCGTTTCTTGAAAAATGGGAGTCTTTACAAGCCTGGAGAAGCTGGGTACAGCGTACAGCACATGCAAAATAAATAAATTAGTGAGCATCCCATGTGTCGGGCAGATAGAGCCGTAGGCCTAAAGACCCTCCGCGCGCCCAAAGAGTTCCATCAGCAATCTTATTTACTGAATGAGAAACATGACTTGCTATATACATGGTTTTCCCTTATTAATGAGAAACATGACTTCCTATACACTGTGGTGCTTCATTTTGTTAGGTGGGACAAATCAAAGCCTGCTGGTGTGTCAAACTTAATACTTCTCAAGTTCAGTGAGGTAATAAATCATGTGACATTGAATTAAGATGTTTATGTGCAAGCATATAGTAAAAACGAAGGAGTACCTTGTTCTTATGTTTCACCTTTTGTTTTCCCTACAGGCGGATGCGCATGAATCCACCACGCTTGATCGAGTAAAAGAGGAAGAACCTGAGTTCTACGCCATGGTTTCACGTGTGTTGAAACGAGCCGAGACAGAGTTTGCTCTATGAGCCGGTCACTGTTTTTTCGGGGTTTTTTCTACAATTGCCATACCGCCTTAAGCTGTGGAAAACGAGGTTTCAGTTTGTGCAGTATAGTTCTGTGTACGGCTGCTGGTGGGGAGCAAGTAGACGCGTGACAGCACAATTTTGCTTCGTGCTGGAACTGGGACTTGATAATGTTTCGATTTGTCTGCGAGGCAAGGATCTTCCTGTAATTGTCTCTCCCCAGGTTTTTTGATATGTTCAGATTATATTGCATATGTGGTATGCAATACTGCTTTAACAATTCTGAAATAAATAGATTAGAAAAAATAGCACAAACTCTTTGAAGAGTTCGAATTGATTAGGGTACCACTCTATTAGATAGATAAGAAGCCAAATCCAATAGCAGCTAGTTCCTAGTTCACTGCAGGAACTCTTTGAAGTTGCTTGGACGATCCGAGATCGTTGGGGGAGGGGCTGTGGTGTGGAGGGGTGAAGCATGGCTGGGCATGCTTTCTGAGTTCTGACCCGTGCTCAATTCTCCGATTTGAAATCCCCTTACCAATAGAACAATATACTACTAGTTTTTGTTTAGTGTTTGTGTCGTGTTACTAATCACGTTTTTATTTTACATGTTTTTCTAACACACCATTTGGAGGACTGGACGATTTTTAGGTGCGGTGTGATCTTTGTAAAGGGCTGCTGGTACGCTGCAAAAATTTGTTGTTTTTACCTCATGCGGCATTTCCATGGGCAATACCACACCGTTTCGAGTCTTCGGACGATTTTAATAAATGGTTACTGGGAGGCTGCTCGTTTTTGTTTTTATTGTTTCATGAGTATAGCACTGTTTTTGGGTCTCTAAACGATTTCCAAGTCCGTGGAATACTGTTAAACGGTTACTGGTCACAGAAACTTTTTCCACATTTTCTGCGTGGGCAATAGCATATCTCAAGAACTCGCCGTTTTAAAGATAAAACTAGAACATGAAAGTGTGTGTTGCTGGCTTGCTGCCCTCATCCACCGTGCTAAAAGAATGATACATGTGACGAAAACTTTGAGAAAGAAGAAAGACATGATAAATTTGAATAATTCATATTAGATTGTCTCCATGTAAAAGGTGGAAATCAGACGAAAATAGTTACTAAAACAGGCTTCTTAACACTGGCTGTACATACAGAGGTATCTTCCGGCTGCAACACTAAGAAATTTGAATTTTGTGCTAAAAATATGAACTTGATATTTTCTTTGAGGGGGCGACTAAAATGACCTGAGAAGGAAAATAATTTGCATTTGTTACAATTCTTCCCTTTATAAACTTCCACTCTTTCCTCGTCAACAAAAGAGGACCATGGTCTAATTAATGGTGCACCTTGCAGCTGGGCATGATAAAAAAGAAACAGAAAGATTGAGAACATATGATATTGTCTTTTTAGGGAAAATATATGATATCTTCTTCTCAACAAATCTGGCAATAATCTGCTCTCTTTAATAATCTGGCAATTATCTGGCAATAATCTTGATACAACTTCAGATGACCTCAAAGGCCGAAATAACATACATTTGAAATCGGAGTTGTCAGCATTGCTTAATTCTCTTTTCTCGCTGAAATCTGAACCATAGGGCATTATTATTATATTCAGTATGAAAAATAACTCACTAATCCATCCTCAGTTGGGAGGATACAGAACAATATCTTTAGGGTTTTCTATTAAATATATCAGTAACAATGAAGTGTCACCTTAGATGTAGAGACCTACATGTTTGTTTCAAAGCGCATGTGATATTAGAGATCAATCAGCAAGGAAAGAAAAATAACCACAAGGCCAAGAATGAAACAAGTGAACAAATGCTAATATGTGCAACTAAATCGATGATTTGTAATGGTGAAATAGCAGAGGTGAAATACCAATGGATTCATGGCAATGTGCCAATATGTTGAGCATCGCTACAGCTAGTGCATTCGGCGACACACCAGCAACTCTGCCTCCCGGTCGCTGCTGTTTCGATCTGGTGGTGAGAAGGCTGCCACCATCACGTCCTCACCATTCTCTTGCATCTCCCGCATAAAGAAAAATTCTTGTATTTTCTGCTAAAACCAAAACAGACCAAATGCAAACTAGTCAGTCTATAGCACCTAAAAATAATCTTATAAAATTGCAAATAGAAGAATGGAAAAGCATGGCATGTATTGCAGGATTAAGGCATATACATTCAAAGGTGAAAAGGAAGATGATCCATGGAGTTGCTAAAAGAAACTAAAAAGCATCAGGTAGGCACAGTGAGACATTATACTCTGTTTTGATGTATCTTAATCACAAAAGCACATCTTACCTCAAAGTAATCGAATTCCTAGCCCTGAACCAGCACTAACAAAGAATGAAAGTAGAGAAATGGCTTCAGGTTAAATAAAGAACACACTCATCAGTAAGTACTAACAAACCACATGACTCACATAGCCATTTATTATCGATCGATACAATCAGATAACTCAATTAAGCTTAACCGTCCCAACAAATCTATTCCTGTTTCACAATTTTAGCAACAATCAATTACACATAATCCAAATAACGCAGCCAGACAAGAAATATGAGATGAAATTACTAAACAGCCATTGTAAACTCATCGTTTATATGTACGCCAAAATTGCTAGAATAAAATTAAATAAAGAAGAACCAAGTCAGTGTTCCCTAGAAGAACAGTTGTAAGGTAGTTCTTTCTTCCCGAATCCCGAAACATCCCCAAATTCTCTGGCGTAAAGGCTCTAATTCTTCAGATTGCATTTGAGTATCTGCAGGCAGTCATGAAAAGGCACGACTCCCATCCTCGGTCACTTGCGGGCTGCCCAATATTACTGTCTCTTACAAAGGGCAAGCAAGTGACTGTCGAGTGAATGGTGAGCGTCTCCACTCTCCAGCGACTGCTGCCCCGCCCTGCATTTGATGTATGTCTGGTAGGTCCCGAACCTGATGGGTCATTGACAACATGTTCAACCGTAAAGTCTCCTCTCTCTTGCCTGGACGTGACCAGCACAGAACTCTGTCCTGCACAAGAAGCAACACATGCCCTCGCCTCTTCAACTCTCATTGGCCAAATTCAAAACTGCTTCAGTTTAACAAGAAAAATGGGTCCTGGGGTGCACAAAGAGCCAAACCAAGGCGTGACGCACTATCAACAGACGCTTGTCTCTTCTCCGTGCTCGCTGAAGCTTCTTAATTTTTGTCTACAAACGCGGTCTACTCTTGCTCAACTGGAAACTACCTGATTCCCACAAGATCACAAACTTTCCTGAATATAACTTCGATCAAATTTAAGACATGTTCAGGGATGTACTGTATATTCATCAGAAGATCACACAATCGATAAATGCATTTGTACTGTTCACGTATCCGAATCAAGTGTACTCATGTGTTTAGTGTGCTCCAAACCAGCTAGGCAAATCAATGGGAGTGTGGAACTTTACCTCCAAACCTTTAATAAGATCCTCCCTGGAATGGGAAGCTGAGATACATATCCTAACTCTCGGAAGCAGTAGTGCTATACCAGGAAATGCATGCAATCGCAGCCTAGAATTAGAGAGCATCTGAACATGCTACGTTAGTAAAGAAGTATGATGTGCTTCAACTAAATGGACAGCAAATATTTATTGTAATAAGGCTAAGGCATGATTCGGCACAACTAACATTTGCTTCATGCACTCCCTTGAGAATGCAGGGGTTTTAGCAGGGTTGTACAGCATGATGGGCTTGACAGGTGAGTCATTATCTCCTAGCACCTCAAACCCCATTTTTTGAAGCTCTGAACTTCGTCAAGACAAGAGGCATAAAATATTTGAATCCTCACTCTGATATGACTCCCATCTTCTCCAATGAAAACAACCTTTATCACGGAGATTACCTGCTGGACTGCTGGAGCTGACATGGATGTTGCAAAGACATGGGCTGGGCATACCGTGCTTGAGATGGTCAATGATCTAAAAAAAACATTGAATGGCCTACTCATCAGATTTATCAAATGTATGTTCAGTCAAATACCCCTTGCCTTGTCTGTCCAACAGCTCGAATACTGTGTGCATCATCTAAAGTCTAAACATGTGTGAGCCTACTAAGATGTTTAAGAACTTCGGCCAATACACATTTATTTTCACATAACTAGTGAACACCAGTACTGTATACACCCCAAGTAGTATGCCAGTATGCGAGGAACTACTGTATTTTATTACCATATGATGCACATTGTTCCTTATAAAATAGCAGAAGAAGTCAGTATGCAAAAACTGTTATATTTATTGGAATTTCCAAACATTATATTTATTGTAACAACTATTGTTGCATTACATGACAGAAACATATGGTATGGACTACAAACCAACAGCAACAGACTGAAGAAATTTGCTCTCCTCGATCAGCCCAGACTCTTGGCACGGGTCTGATAAACTCTTTTGCCTCCCTTAGTACTGTTGCGGTTATTCACCATGTCGCTCAGAAAGTACCAGCAAATTGTGCTTTGCCGAGCACCTCCAGCAGCAGCAGGAAGGCAAGGGGTAGACCTCCCAGTTGCCATGTCAAAGACCATGCCCTTATCTGTACCCCTCCCACCGATCCAGTAGACACAGTTATCCTTGAGCTCCGGAACAGCTTCAGCATACATCGACACCGCGTTATTCTTCCCGAGAAACACCGAGTAGCCCCCCAAGTCCGTCACAGCAACCCAGCATGGTTTGCGCCGCGGATAATACCTCAGAACAAATACTTCATCCTCTTCTACACGGCGTTGAGCGCCTGCTGGCAGCTTCAAGATACGGGTGCAGGTCATGTTCCTCCAGACCTGGTACATATTACCGTCGCAGAACACGAGGTTCTTGGCACTGGTAAAACCGGAGATCTTGCTGTATGGCCAGGCAAAATTGGTGGGAAGGGACAGCAAGGGCTCGAGTGAGGCCGGAGCATTCAGGTGTGCGCCAGCAGATGCTGGACGATTGATCGTAGCAGGTTTTGGGCGGCGGCGGCGGCGCTCCGGTAGGCGGAGCACGTGGACGTCTCCGTGGGCGGTGAGGCAGTAGACGACCCTGCCTTCCTTGTCATGGTAAACTAGGTCGGCGAGGCGATCTTGGGCGGCGAGGCGGACGGGGCCGAGGATGGCCCACCTCCTGGCGCCGGCGGTGACGTAGGCGAGCCTGTGGAGGTCGCAGATGGCGGCGGCGGCGAAGTCGTCCTGGCAGGGCTTGGCGCGAAGACCACATCTTGGAGAGCTGGCCTTTGCCGCTCCTGTAGATGAGCGGCGGCAGGGCGACCCGCGTGGCGGTGACGGGGTTGAAGAGGCTGAAGAAGCGCTGGTCGTCGTAGGTGAGCCCGGAGATGGCGAGCCATCCGTTGCTGGCGCCGACGCACCGCGCCCCCGCGGGGAAGGGCTTGAGGTCATAGGAGCGGCGCGCGAGGAGCGAGGTGGCGGACGGGCGGCGCGCGGCGTTGCCGTGGAGGGCGAGGAGCGGCGACGGGGACGGGCTGGAGCAGAGGTTGAGGTCGAGCAGCGACGGGGACGGCGGCGCGAGCGCGCCTCGCCACGCCGTGCAGGCCCCCCGCGCGCTGGAGTAGCACTTGAGGTCGAGGCTGTCGCCCAAGCTGCAGAGGAGCTCCGGCGGCAGATCCTCCCACCGCCGGAACGGCGGCATGGCTGGAAATGGTGGCCGGCGGCGCGAGTGAAAGGCGATGGACCAATTAAAAAGGACTTGGTTAGGCCTTGCGGATTATTTGGGCTGGGCCATACTCCTCCACTCAAAAAAAAAAAAAGAGAAGGAAACTCCTCGCCGGCGTAACTGCGTCCCATCTCAGGTCCGCCGCTGTTCGTCTTCTTCTTCTGGGGATGATGACGACCACCAGGAAGGACGAGAGGTTCGAAGAGTGGTACTCCGGGGTGCGTTCCCCTGCCTCCTTCTTCTGCCCCTCGCCGCCTCGGCGAGCCAGCTTGCTGTGTGAATATGATCTTTTTTCTTTCTTTGTTTGTCTGTACAGGCTATTGTTAACGCTGAGATGATCGAGTACTACGACATCTCCGGCTGTTACATCTTGAGGCCATGGGCGATGGAGATCTGGGAGCTGCTCAAAGTAAGTTTCGTTTATCCTCTGAAATTCGATCAATCAACCAATCTAGACGTA
Source organism: Poa pratensis (assembly GCA_947311845.1). Taxonomy (NCBI): domain Eukaryota; kingdom Viridiplantae; phylum Streptophyta; class Magnoliopsida; order Poales; family Poaceae; genus Poa; species Poa pratensis. Next base: position 19,237,852 of record CAMZMU010000122.1, read on the forward strand.
TTGATTCTTAGTATTTTCCCTTGCAATTTTTATATGAGCATGCGTAGTTACAGGTGTTGTGCACATGACTTGTTTGGACTATCGTCTTAGGCTTGTTTTGTCAACCTTACCTTATTGCTTTCATGATTTTATCGTGGTGACTAATTTGAACCTCACTTTATCCAATTAACTTATGTGACATTTTTCCATCAAGAAAAAACTTATCTGACATTTTATATGCTGGATTATGGGGTATGTTCCAGCTGCAACACTATAACAAATTTGACATTGCGCTAAAAATATAAACTTTTTTTAGGGGGCGAGTAAACTGACCCGAGAAGGACAATCATTTGTATCGGTCACAATTCATCACTTCATTTTTTTTTTGAGTAACCTCTCGAAGAGGGCAGGGCGTTCCTGCAATTCGTATAGAAAAAAGAATTGACCTAGTTTATAAGGAAAACCGGGCCCAAAAAACCATACATATGCCTTGTTTATGAGGAAAACAGGGCCGAAAAACCGCACAAGCGAGGGGGGCGACGCTAGCCCACCGAACGCCACAAAAACACACCACCAACCCGGGGCCGTTGCCCCGACTTACACCACTCGGCACCAAAGCCGCACAAGAGACACAACGCCGCACGACCCAGCCATCTCGTAGCCCATGCTACCCTCGCTAAAGATGACCGCCCGCAGACCTCAACGTCGCGCCAATTCCGAGGCCGCCGCCCCGGCGTAGCAACCAGATCAAACTCCGCTTTGCCCGGAGCCGAACCAGCGGGTCGACACACCTGCTACCCTCGCAGCACCAAGTCGCCACCCAAAAAAAACCTCGCTAGGAGAAGGCCCTGCCTCATAGGACCGTCGCTGCAGAGGGGACCGAGGCCGCCGCCTCGACGCACCACCACCGTCCGGGGTCGCCACCCCAGCATCCGCCTCCCCCGACCACATAGCCATCCCGCCCGGTCGCTGCGAAACCGACACACCACGAGGGCCAAGAGCTCCAAGGCGACGCCTCCAACAAGGAAGTGACGTGTTCGTCACCGTCGCCCACTCCGAGGGAGCTAGATTTTCACCCGTAGCTCTTGAAACCACTCACGTCGGAAAAGATCGAAACTCCACGATGACGCAAACAAGAAGGGGAACGACGCCCGAAGGCCCCGTCGTCATCGGCACCGACCGGAGTCGATGCAAGGCTTTCACCTGGAGCTTGATCTGCCCGCGAAGTGCCGGAAGCAGCAAGACGAGCGGAGGGACGTCGTGGTTCGTGCCATCGCGCGCCGGAACCAGACCGTGGCGCCTCCTGCCGCGGCGGTCGCCGCCGCACCATCTTCCATGACCTGGGGCCGCTGCCCCAGCTTGCCCGCAGTACCACAGCCCCTGATGGCGTTCAGCCGCACAGAGGCAGGGCAGGACCATCCGCACGCCAGGACGGCGCGACGGACGGGAGCTGCGCCGCGCACAACCGTGGCCCGCCCAGCCCATCTTGGGCCCAGATCGGGCCCTGCCTGCCCCGCCGCCAGCAGCCGCGTAATGGGCCGCCGCCACCACTTGCCGCACTGCACCTCCTTCCGCTATGCCGCCGAGCTCAGCCCAGCCAGGAGCCCCGCTGCACGTCGTCGACGCAGCCCCGCCGGCGCACCACTCCCAGTCGCCGCGAGAGAGGAGACGAGCAACGCGTCCACCGCGAGCATCCCCCGCACCACCTTTGGAGGCTGGGGCCGCCGCCACCGCGGCAAGGCCAGCGGCAGCGGCGGAGGGGCGCCAGGCGGGAGGGCGGGCTTGGCCGGCGGCGCGATTTGGGGTCCCCCGTGTCGCCCGAGCTGAGCGACGTGGGGGTCGTTTTTACCTTCCACAGACGTAGCTTTCACTTTCAGTTTCAGAACAATTCATCACTTCATCAAAGTCCATTCTTTCCTCATCAACAAAAGTGGACCATTGGGAGACGCTTTGTCTCCAGCAAAATGAAATAGTTCACAGTACCTCAGTTTTCGCAGATCTCCATTCACATTTCATTTCCATTTACATTCTTTTCCATCACTTATAATCTTTACAAACAACCAGCTTGCCAAAATAGCATGCATATCTAAGGAGGCCATCCCTAGTTTGCTCCCGTGGCGCACCTTCTACTAGCTCTGTTCTGTGCCCTCACATCGGACCAGATAGAGCTTTTGGCCATCATGGACCATGTCGGCGTCCTCCACCCTAGCACCATCCTCGTTGAGCAAGCGCAGGCCTGAGCCGAACAAGGTCAGCTTCTCCTGCGCTGACCTGATGAGTCCATCGGTCGTGTGAGGAATCCACAACACCACCCCCTCTTTGCGCTCGGCGTCAGCATCCCATGGATGGTTAGGGAACACGGAGCATCGTCGCGGGTGCACTGAATCTGTAAACATAATAATTTTTGTGGGGGTCAGAAACAAGCATCCATGGGACGCCGGTGTGCTCCGCGTTCGACATGCGGGTGCACTGAATCTGTAAACACCCAAGTAATTTGAGAGGGTCGTTTTGAGCGTCTAAACTTGCCTCTCACTTCTTCACCACGGGCGGGGTACTTGGATAGCTCGTCGGCTTTTGCTTGTTCCAGCATCATCATAAGCGGCCTACGACCATACTTGCGCCCTTCGTCAGTGGAGTAGTGCCCCATCTGCATACATGGCAATTTCAAGCTCAGTCATATTTACAAAGTTACAAACTTGAAGGATGAAACATTGTTCAGTGGTACGTACCTATCAGTTGCGAACACACTTGCACCTGCATCTACCAGCATTTTTGCCATCAGGTACAAGCCCTCCGCGGCGGCTATGTGGAGAGGAGTGCGGTGGTCATAATCTTTCGAGTCTGGATCGGCGCCGTAAGCTAGAGCCCTCCGAACGAAATCAGAGTCCCCCTTCGATACTGCCGTGCAGAGATGGCTGCCACAGTTCTTGAGGTTCAGCTTGGCTCCCGCGCTGAAGAGCAATGTGGCCACCCGGTCATGCCCCTCCTTCACTGCCTCCAGCAACGGCGTGTTCCCAAACTTATCTGGTTTTAGAATGAAAGGAAAATACATAAAACATCGTATATGCAAGAATCTAGAAATGGCAGCAAGTTGCATTGAACTGAGTGAGCATACCTATAACATCAATATCGGCGCCTTCATGGATTAGGAACTGCGCAACATCATCATACCCTTTTGAAGCTGCGAGATGCTGTTAAGAAAAAGATAAGGGTTACATTATTTATCTGAAAGGTACAACATTCTGGATTAGATTTTTTTCTAAAAGGGGAAGACCCTGGCCACTGCATCCAGTGACGCACACCACCTCACATAATATGGATTAGATGGGAACTTTAAAACTATTCCTAGAGTTTCATACCAAAGGAGATCGTCCATCATAATCTGTGTTCTTTGGATCAGCTCCTGCTCGGACTAAACTCTTCAACTGATGAAGGTCCCCGTAAAAGGCGGCGCTAATTACTCTTAATGTCAGTTCTGCCTCTTGTTTCCCTATATGGAATGTGATATCTGATTCTAGTTGTTTGACACGCCCACCGTATTCATGTTCTGTGGTTAGAGGAAGCACGTCAAGAAAATAAACAATATGCTCCAGTTATGCAATTTGGCGAAGTAACAAACTGTCATGAACTCATGATGATTGTATCTGCTGTCTTGTGTACCTCAGTGAGGTTGCTCAAAACTTTTCTTCCGTCCATGAAATAAATCTCCAATATGTTTTTGAAGGACTGCTTATCGAGGCGCAAGAGTCTGCAAAGCTCACAAACACGAACACTATAGGGCTGTGGAATATTGCAAATAATAGCGATTTCTCCAAAAGAACTCTCAGGCTCCAGCATCAAAATAGTCTCTTCTTGACCATCTTCGCCAATGCCTACACCTTCCTGGATAGTATAGAAACATATCATAACTCAGTATCAAATAACTACATATCATACCACTCATAAGGTACAAATACCAAACGAAAAGAAGAAAACAAGAATCAAGCAATCATCCCAAGGCTTGAACTCACCAGTGCACCATGACAGACAAAGTATATCTGATCAACTGCGCTCCCTTGCTCCAAGATAACCTCTCCTGGTAAAAGAATTCTTCTTGCAGCCGGATCATCTGCCAAGGGCAAGAACATGAAGACAAATCTTGAACAATCTGTTGATATGCATAGAAAACATATATAATTTTGACATCAGAAAAGAAGAGTATGTACAATCTGTTGAATGAATTCTGCTGAACATCCTTTGAGTAGTGGAGTGCTTTCAATGTACTGCTTGTACAGTGTTTGTGAAACCTGAAAATATTGTGTAAGTACAGTTCATGAGTCAGGTACATAATTGATATGCAAAGACACGAAAACTTATGTAGACTTAGTACAACAAGCTGAATGTTTTGAAAAGGAAGTTCTTAAAACAGAATATGGCAGAAGGGTAGCAACATAGCCAAAATATAACTCATCACCTTTGCACGAATAGAAATTGGGATGTCCCGAAGTACAGAAGTTTCTGTGTAGCTGCTCTCATACTGCAACCTTAAATGCCCCTTGATTGTTCTCTTATGTCCTTCCCAAGTTTATTCCTGTTCATATACCTGATAACTTCTTTCATTTCGTCCCTAAATCGCTCAGTTCTCGAGCCTTTGACAATAAGTGCAGTCATGTTACCGATGAGGTAAGCTCCAAGAATCATATCAAGGGAAACATATATCATAACAAATATCATTTCTCTGACATTTACAGCATGAATGTCACCATATCCTGCAGAGGAAAAACGTCTCACTATTTTAGGATATGGGCACATTTTATGTTTCTAAGAAAACAGAGAGAAAGGGAAAAAGTTTGTGTTGAGCATGACAGCACAACTTACCAACAGTTGCCATGGTGACGATAGCAAAGTAGAATGATGTCGTATAAAGCTTGACAAGATCAAGTTCCCTGAAATGATCATAGCTGTGATCTCCTAACTTCAAACTCCCTATCCATGTATATCCTTCCATTGATTCAGGTAGCGTTGTGGCCAGGTAATAGAAGATACAGGCTGCTACGTGTGTACAGTAGAGCTCCACAACTATAAGCTTCACTATCCTCGTGAACAGATAATTCACACGGATGTCTTTTTCTAAATCCCGAAAGAATTCTACGATCTTCAGAGATCGTGTTAAGCGAATCCACAATAGGTATCTTACCCCCTCTTCACTGCCACATGCCTGTTTTGGAGATCACCATAATATAAAAAACAAGAGGTAACAATCGAAATGTTAACCAGAGTAAACTCCACACCATATGTTAACCAGTGAGATTAATATCGTTAGCAAAAGAACCTTGTAGATAACATCCCATGGGAAGCAAGCAAGGAGATCAAAAATGAAACTTGATTTGCAATATCTGGATTCAAGGGCAAAAGGTCAGTGGTTGAAAATCCGTAGACCATATTTCAGAAAGTACAGTCGCCTAAACAGGAGCCCACTTATACGATTTCAAGGATAATTTTAAATGAAAACATGCAAATGCTCTTGTAAAAAGCATTTTCTTTCATAAATCTGCAACATCATTTTTCAGTTAGCAACATCAAAAAGATTGAGAGTTCCAACACATTACTCTTCAGATCCACCCGTTTTAACGACTTTGAGGGTTTATAGAGGATGACGTGCAAACATAGAGGTACCAAGAAAGATGCAAATGTAGAAAATGCAGGCAAGTTCCCATTATTCTAGTTCACCCGTGTTCATCAATCATAAGATGAGAATTTTTTTTACCTGAGGGCAATGGAGGTCGGATTGCATACGACACGATACGTGTCGAGGTCGCGGTAGGCCACAAAAAAGTTGAGAACAATATCAACAAGGAAGGCAGTCTGCCCGACTATGTCCAATACGAAGCCTCGGTGGGAGCCCCCTGAAGAAGCCAAATTCGAAGGGCGTAGCGAAGGAACTATACACTGCCCAAAGCAGTATGAACTTGGTCCATAAAAGATAGAATCTGCAAGGAAACCATCAGAAAATATTAGTCAAATAAGGAAATTAACACTCTTTATTATTCTTGCCATTTGTCTTCAAATATGGATGAGCAAAAGGTCGCACAAAACTTGATCGGCTCTAATTTAGCACAGTTATTGATTGAAAGTCAAACAGATTGAGAGAGTATATATAGTGAAATAATTAGGATGGAACCACTTGGAATGAATAGATAAAGGAGGTGTGTGTGTGTTTGGCTGCAAAAATGTAACCCAGACGCAAACGTATGTTCAGAATACCGCGTATCTTTAGTGAGTAGAAGACATTGGAAATCCAAACACTCGAATAGAAGCATAGATTCGATGAAACATACAAATCGAAACTGGTAGAGTAGCATAAGGTTGGCTGCTCTGTCGCCGCCGAGCATTCCAGGAGACGTTGAGGGGGCCTCATGAAAAATATGTTGCATCGACACATGAGATCAAGACCCAGCTCGCCTGGGTGCTCGTCAATCGCAAGCATGACGGGGGGCTATGTGCCGGGGAAACATCGAGGCTTAGGCCATGGTCACGGCCATGGAAGGCTTCGGCCGAGGACCATCATGGAGTGCCGGTCCAGGGCTGGGCGGCAGAAGTCGGGGCGGTGGCGGCAGGAGCTGCTCCGGTGCGTGGCTGGGATCGGGCGGACCAGGTGGGAAATAAGGCCGCGATTGGATTATCTGTACGAAGTACCGGAGCGGAAATATTTGCCCGCCCATGTCGGATTTTTAGGAGGAGGTCCACAGGACCGTAATTATATCCTGTCGTTTTGACTAATATCCAGGGAACCAATCGGGCCCTAAGGCCTCGCTTGGATCAGCGTTTAATAAGCAAAACGACGGGTATTGTTTTACGGACCGGCTGAGCTCCTCTTAAAAATACGAGCGAGGGGTGGAAAATATCCGGCTCCGTAAATATAACCAACAATCCAAGCGGGCCCTAAGAGGGGAAAAAAGACCTACTGACAAGTGGGTTCTAGCCATAATTTTTTTAATCGGTATGCATCAGTATCCAAAAAAAAAAAATCGGTATCGATTTGAGCTACCCAAACTACTCCCTCCGTCCAATAATAACTGTCTCAAATTTGTCAAAAAGTGGATGTATCTAGACGTGAAATATGTATGGATTCATCCACTTTTTGACAAACATGAGACAGTTATTATTGGACGGAGGGAGTATTTATATTTAGAAACGAGGATAGTGATAATTTTAGTTTTGTATCAATTTCCTTTACATGTGGTGCACTCATAGATGTTAGAAATATGGGTTCGGGCCTATTTAAAACTTTCAGTTTCAGAAAAATCTCAAAGACCCATTAATAGATTGCATGACATGGCCAAATGTTAGTCCCCAATAAAGTTCAGAAGAGTTGGGACCAACTTATAAGGGACTCTCCCTCACACACATTTTCTGAAAGTATGAAAAGAAGACACATTCACACGGGATGCTCCTCCTCCGTGCCCGCGTCGCCCGCGCCTCATGTTTTGTGCTCGAGCCAAGCTCGAAGCTGTATTTTGTCTTCGCTCTCTATTTTGGCCGTACACATTATTATCATTTTAGTCAGTCATGAATTGTCACTTACGGGTTTACGGAAAGCAAGTCATAGGTTCTAGACTGGTCAAGATGAATTACCTTCTTGTTGACTGAGAGATATTTCTCTAGGCCCTCTCTAGTGTTGGGTTTTAAAAAACACACGACCATGCTTATGATTTAAAATTTTAATCATATTTCAGAGGTACATAGAAAGATAAAGGGGTGGAGTTGAAACAAGGACCACAACCTCGTCTTGAGGTCAAAATATATCATGAGGCAAATGGATTGCATACGACACCTTCATTCGATATGATTTTCGTGTATGTACAGGAGTTGATATGACTAGCTAGTGTCCTATATTGACTATTGAACGAGAAGGAGTTGTCGGGTATACCGTAAATGTATGAATCTATAGGATCGCACACTTAACAAAACATGAATTATATTCGAAAAGAGAGACATGGAAAAGGACCATAAGATGTTCTCGAGCAACCCTCCCTTAGCCGCATGGGCATAGGGCCGATTAAACTTTTTTTGCAACGAGGTAAAAGCTTTGCCTATTCTATTTATTAAGAAGAAAAGAGTTGTCTGGTTAATTAACGAAAAGCCGGGCGAAAACCGATACAACTGGGCCGAGCCCACCTGAACATACCAGGGCCAAGCCCAAACACAACACCGACAAGACGAATTGACCTCCCACCAAACACCATGACTACTATGGAGGAGCAGGCGCGAGAAGTTCCAACAAAAATGAAAGAAGTCAACCCACCAGGAGAGCTGCGCCATCGTGACGACGACGTCACAATATCGAGGGCAACCTGTCGCTCTAGTGACACGAGGTCTATGCTCTCTCAATACTACAAATTTTTTGGTACCGCCACTCCAACATCCAGCTGTTCTGCTATGACGAGCGGACCTCCAACACCAGCTTATGGGACCGCCGTCCCGACGGTACCACTGCTCGCGCTCAGGCTACAATGTCGCATGTCCAGGCCGCCCACAGTCCAAACTGCACCGGGCAAACCGCATGCAGTCCAAACTACAATGGTACAAGCCCCGTTAGTGGGAAAAGGGGCCACACTATACCATAGAAGAGGGTTGACCACACGAAATCTTGGAAGGGGAATGGCCATGGCTTTGGCTATAGATATCCCCCTTGGGTGTGGTGCTTCCCTCAAGATTCATTTGGGTGTGGTGCTTCCGTGTGTTTCCCTCAAGATGGTTGCTTCCCTCAAGATTCATTCGTTGACTCCTTGAGACTCTCTTCCATAGCTTATAGGACATGAGTTGCTCTCACCTAGTGAGCTGCGAGAGGAGTTTATGAATTGGTGCCATCTGTTTGATCCCCCATGTCGACCGTGTTCGAGTGGAGGATCGGGAGTTAGCTTTTAAAAAACATTTTTTTAATGGGGAGAATCCGGCCTCTGCATCAAAGTGATACACAACATTTTATTGCATAATTTCAAAAAGTATCAAGTAACTTTGGAAACACATGACCGGACGGATTCCTAGTCTACGCATCCACTTGGATATTTTCTAGGACAGTGACGCCAGCTGCTTCATCCAAGGAATTAATATTAGCCCGAGAATCTCTGATTAACACTTAATTTAGGCTGTCCAAGCTATGAATCTAGCAGTCACTATCAACCTATCAAAGTCAGCGAAGCAACCAAAGGGAATTTTGGGGAGCATGACGTTATCGAAACCTCACAAGTAGCCGTACGTATGTGTACCTGGTTGGCCTGGAAGAGGAAGGCTGCTTATATAATTAGGAGCTGCTTATCTGTCATATTTTGATAAGCAGAGACATCTGCACACTGTGACAACTGACAAGACTATTAATTGCTTGGGAAGTTGGCAGTAACAGCTACTTGTGCATGTAGCCACTTAAAAATTCTAAACCCTCCATCAGGCATGTTTGACTTAAAATAGTAAAACGTATTTGCTTCAGTTTTTACACAATATATTAAACTTATGCGTACCGCAAGTTGAAGGCATAAAATTGTTTTGATGCTGCCTTGGAGAAGACAAAAAAAACTAGCATTTCGAAGAAAAGAAGCGCTAGAAAGACAAGTCACGATAGAGCGATTTTTCATAACCTGCATGAGTACCCATATCTGAACGAAGAGTAAATTCGGTAAGATTACTAGATACATTTAAGAAATGAAAGTATCATGCAAAATTTGAAACATAAACATGAAAATGTGTAACTTGGGAAAAAAAAAAACCTGAGGAGGAGTGCAAGCTCCTTCCCTTAATTGCACTGTGGCATACAATCGTATTGTTCTCGAAACTTTGCATGAATAAGTTTCAACTCGATATATATATATATATATATATATATATATATATATAGGGTAAATTAACAGATGCTCCCTGGTGCCCGGGCACCTGGATAGAATACAGTGCATTTTGGGTATATATATATATGTGCATGCTTTATTTCAAGACAACTTCCGGAAGCTTATCAATATGTTTTTCTTTTGCATGTTCTGAAGCTTGGGATCGATCAGGAGTACCCATGTCCATTCATGTGTTTAGCATAGTCAAGAAACAGTCTATATGGATTGTTTTCAGTACTCATGCATCCACGGGAAAAACAAAGCAGATAGTGAAAGGGTTTCCGATCTACTAAGTATTATCCGAATGCGACCGGTAATAATAATGACTGGGAGAAAAAACAATACTGCTACCATGCATCTCTTTGCGACCGATAAATAATATGGTAGTATTTCTTTCTTGTGCTATAGCAAGCAGCATGTTGTTTAGTTACGTGAAGCTTGGATGAGGAAAGGGAGTGTTAGTGAGATCCGATCACGCACCTGTTGTCGGGATGGATGATATGGTTGTGGAAGAAGCCTTCGTCTCCATCGACGGCGGCCCGGCGGCGGCCGAAGCGGTCGAGGAGCGCGAGGCGGCTGTTCTGAGACGAGTCGAGCCGGTCGTGCACCACGTCCACCTCGTACTCTTCCACCTGATCCTCATCCTCCGCCCTCCTCTTCGACCCCAGCCTACCCATCGGCAGTGAAGGGCGGAGGATGGTCGTGGTGATGAAGCTTGGGTTTTGAAGCTGTTCTTGAACTGGGTCTGCGGCGCGATAGGATGGAGCAAGGCGATGGGGTTATTTATACAGGACAGTGCGCTTACGACAGTCCCGGCGATTCCGTTCCTGAATGCCGGGTGAGGGACAAGCAGACCAGCTCCAGGAAATGGAAAAAAAGAGCACAAAGATTCTCCTTCCGGACGTGCTTTTTTTTTGTTCTGGATCAGTTCGTCGAATGTCAAACAGCTAGCTCATGGAAACAACGGTTGAGATCGATCGAGCCGATCGGAAAGTGATGGCTGGACCTAGAATTATTAATTTTGATGATGTTACATCGATCATACGTGACTATGGCTGTATCTATATATTTTTTTTTTGTTTCTAGCAGAGATAAAACAAACAAGAGGCTGTGAAAGATTGACAGTACACCTTCGTTTTCTTTGTTTCGTGAAACTACTAGCTAGTTGTCCCAGTTGTGTGAAATACTATTAATAGCTCCATGTTTTATTATTTTTGCATGAAAACATTATGGTTGGCTCTGAGGATAAAAATAACTCAAATATCAATTGGCCGAGGGTGCGGCGATTCAATGATTCGTGGCGGCCTGTCTTTGAGAGAGCTGAGCCGGACTGGGGCATGTTTTTGAAGAAATAGGTTTTCGCCCCGCTATATTAATATAGCAACCAAACGGTACAACAAGAGGCCACTGCTGGGGCAAACAGCACAGTCACGCCCAAAAGAAAATAAAGAGAACAAGAAGAGAAAACAAAGCCGACACCGGCGGATCAACGAAAACGAAAATGACTCGCAACCGCTGCGTTCTCTCCAAAGAAGTCCCGCCACGAACCTAGCACTCTGAATCGCCGCGTACCAAACATCACCTCCAAGAAGGAAAGCGACGACGACGACACTGCTGCCCGGACAGGTCCTAGGGTTTCCCCCGTACACTCTCAAGCATCACCGTGTCGGTGTCAAGATGACAAGGAATTTTTCCCGACCCCAAAAAAACCACCTCCCGGACAATCCATAGCACTCCACCAGTCTTGCCATCCACCAACAAACCCCACCACGGTCTTGCAGTCACTATGGTCGTCTCACCATGGTAAACGTAGCAAGGCCGGTCAGCACGAGACGAAGCAGCTGTATACAAGGTCCGACAGAATCACAACCACGCGGGAGGGAACAACCTCCACCATCATAGACGGTAGCCGACCGGATGCCACGACAAGAGCACACCGAGCCATTGGAGCCGGAAGGCGGTAGCAGCGCAGCCACCTGGAGAACGTTCTCCACCGCCATCGACGGGTGCCAACCGGATACGACAGCAAGGACAAACCAGGCCAAGCACGTCCGGCCGAGCCCCAGGGGCTCGTAAAATCCCCGCCGCCATGCTGCTACACATAGGCCGCCACCGCCGCTACCCTCTTGATCAGCCCTTAGGCTCGGCCGGACCTAGACAGGCCCGTAAAGCTCCCACCGCCACGCTGTAGCAGGGGTGGCATCATCGCAGCCATCTCCGTCACGAGCCGCTCAGCAGGCCAACCAGAGGCAAAACGAGGCAGACCTGCACTAACCCAGATCAGGCCCTTTGGGCCCAGATCTGGGCGGGCCAGAGAACCACCACCGCCGCCCCTGCTGCCAACGACAGCGCCACCACAACGAAGACCACCGGCGTTGCACCAGGGAGCCCCGCCGCCACGTCGGACCTGCGCCACCGAGCTACACCTCTAGGCATAAGGTTGCCCCGCGCCGCCACACACCAGGAGGGGAATCGCCAGAAGGTTCCGCCGCCACCGGCGCCGCCCGGCCAAGGGCCGGCGCAGCCCACCGGTGACGGCGGGAGGGAGGAGAAAGAGGAGCGCTGAGAGCTGGAAGGTGAGAGCACGGCCCGGCGCCGCCGCAGGAGCGGCACGGGTCGCGAGAGGGGAGGGAAGGGGCTGGGTGGGTCACGAGAGGGGAGGAGATGCAAATCTTTCTGCTGTAATCATTGGGGCATGTTTCACCTGGATGAATAAGCGGCGCAATCCTGCGCGCAGCGTACTAGATAAGGGTATTCATCTCTGCCTTGTGGGAGGTTTCCATCCCCTGGAGGACACCTAGGACCGGAAAGCAGCATCGACGAAATATTCTTCTCCCTAAGCCTTGTGTACTGGTGTTCTTTTGTCCCTCTGACGGTATTGTAATTTATCAATGGCAGGACTTGTATAAAAACAAGATAGTCTCCCCCCTGCTAATTTGGTTGTCAAAATATCACTAGGACAAGAGCGGACACATGCGTTGGTTTTTTGACGAAATAGGCCGTAGCCCCGCTATATTAATATGGCAACAGCAGCAAACATACACCCAAAGGCAAGCAAGAAAAGATAAAATAAAATGAAGACATAGGCGGATTGACTAAACTACAGTGACTCACAACCGCTGCGCCCTCTCCGATGAAGTACCACCATGCTCCTAGCACCGAATCGCCGAGTACCAAGCAGCACCTTCAAGAAGGCACGCACACGCTGCTGCCCGGACCAGCGCACTGATCCTAGGGTTTCCCCCGGCACACAGAGGACTGCAGACAAAGGGTAGCCACGACGCCCTTCAGGAAGGGATGATGCCACCCAAAGGCGGCATCGCGTCGGTGTCGGCCAAGCCGACAAGGATTTCTCCCGAAAAACCCTATCCACCACCCCAGACGATATGTATCATCGGAGCCCTGCAAGACGAGGCCTTGCCACCACCAAACTAGCCGCCCACCAACAAGCGCCACCACGGTCACAAAGCCACCATCGCCGTCGCACCGAAGCTGCCGTCACGAGGTCTGCAAGACGACTGCAAGTAGTAGCCAGAAGCGGGGACAACAGTACCACGGCCGCGCGGGAGGGAACTACCTCCACCACTGAAGGCGGTAGTCGACCGGACGCGGCCGCAGGGCACACCAGTCCTAGTTAGGTTGGCCGGGCCCATCAGGCCCGTAAAGCCCCCGCAGGGGCACACCAATCCCAAATGAGTCCGGCCAGGCCCGGGTTGGGCCCGTAAAGTCCTCCGCCACGCTGCAACAGGCCGGCCGCCGTCGTCGCTGCACCCAGCACGAGCTACACCTACTGCCATCTGCAGAACGGGCCCCTCGCAGGGCCAGGCCGTCCGCCCAAATCCTGATGGGCCCCGCAGGGCCTAGATCTGGGCCGACGGGCGTCGCCACCGCCGCCTTGCGCCACCTGTCGTGCGGCCGCGCCGCGCCGACCCACGGCACCACGCGCACACCGCCGCCACCGTGCTGCTTCTCGGCCGAAGCCGAGCCGCCGCCGCCTGAACCGCACAGTCGCCATGCCGGAGGAGCCCCGCCTCCACCTTCACAGCGCGGGGAAGGACAAGCCCCCGCCGCCGGCTCCGACCAGGCCGAGCCCGGTGGCCTTTGCCGACGGCGGCGGCGTGAGGGAGGTGGGGGAGGAGCTCGGGAGGTGGACTTGGACCGGGCACGCGCCGCCACCACTGGGGGTAGCGGGCACGTGCGCGACGGGAGAGATGAGAGGGGAGGGGAGAGGCGGCGCACGCGCCGGCGGCGGCCGAAACCCTAGGGGTGGGGGAAGAGAGCCGCGAGAGGAGAGCTGTGAGAGAGTCGCCTGGGCCTCCGTTGGTTTTTTAACTACATACTAACTATATGAAAGACGAAGGATTTCACGGCCCCTCAGGCCCCCGAGTTACTGTAGCTACTGTAGATTTCCTACAGTAACTGCAGCAGATCGATCCCAGCCGTCCGTCGACGATCGTGCGGCACTCCCGTCGTGTCCTTGACGGTCTTACAAAAAAATCCCTCCCAGAATCACAAATCAGCCCGCAGTCCACGCATTCGTGAGGCGAGGGACTCATACACAAATTGCAGAAAAGACACGGACTGGACTGCAAAAATGCCCTCACAATCCCCCCCCCCCTCCCTTCTTCCTCGCGTGCGAGCCGAGGCCGCCGGCGATGCCGACGCGGCGCACCGCCGCTCCGCTCATCCGCACTCAAATCGACGGACACGGCCGGATTCGCCGTCGCCTCTTCTCTCCCCTCGCCAAAAAACGCCTGCCGAGGCGCCTCGCCGTCGCCGGAATCGCCGCCGCGGTCCGCGCTGTCCGCCGCCACGTTTGGTGCTCGCCGGCGGTGCTCCGACGACTAAAATGAGGCGGCGCCGCCACACCCGGGCAGAGCGCCTCCGCGCGCATCCGGGCAGCCGACGCGCGCGTCCCAGCTCTTTCTGGTTCGCCGCCGGCGTGCTTGCCACCGCCGCGGCCGAGCCCGTCTCCACCCATCTCACCTGACGTCAGCATGACGTAAGTAAGGGCTGGGCTGGGCGACCTGGGCTCGCTGCTGGGCTGGGCCGCTTTTTGCGCGTCTGGCCCAGCACGTTTTTTTTTCCCCGTTTTGTTTTCTTATTATTCATTTTTTTTTTGTAACTTTCCAAATACAAAAACAAATCAATTAAGGCCAGCTTTAATTTTTTTGCAAAAAACACAACAATATTTCCAAATACTTTGGCCCCTCTTCGAAATTATTGCAGGCCTAGAAAATTTACATTATACATAAACGATATGTCAAATAATAAAAACAATTAAGGCCAGCTTTAATTTTTTTACAAAAAACACAACAGTATTTCCAAATACTTTGGCCCCTCTTCGAAATTATTGCACGCCTAGAAAATTTACATTATACATAAACGATATGTCAAATAATAAAAACACAACAATATTTCCAAATACTTTCGCCCCTCTTCCAAATTATTGCGCACCTACAAAATTTAAAATACACATAAACGATATGTCAAATAATATGATAAATTCAAATTAAATTACATTCAATTCTATTATAAAGTTTCAAAATAAAATAATATTATTTAAAACTTCACAACAGTTAAATTTCCCACAGAAAAAAAACAAACTTCATGCAAGTTTACAAACAGAAATTAGTAATTCGCAGAATAGCGATCTTCAAATTTTAAAATTTCATCTTCCTTTCAAATACCACTATTTCCCAGGTTTTTCGAAATCAAATAATTCACAGATATCAAAAAAATTATAAATGTTCCCCTTTTCTATATTTCCGTTCATCCAAATTCGAGCACAATTTAAACATGGATATTTCCAAATTAATATTTTCTGCACCTTTGTTTACAACATATATAACGCAAAAAAGAAAAAAAAAACCAGGGGTGCGGCGTGACGCCGCACTAAATATTACTAGTGAGTATTAAGAACTATAGACAAGAGCTGGATGTGAGAATTTACATGAGAAGCAAAACTGCACATGCTAATTAAATTCATCCACACACGTGTCATCGCTGCAGGTTTCGACTCCCAGAATACCAATGGCTTTGCCAAAAGAGAAGAATGCCGAAAAACCGCAGTGTGCGAGCTAGATCAATAGCTGCGGCCCCAAAACGACCACGTCTTCGCAGGCTTTCCAGAAGCAAAACACAGAGTTCCTGAATTTCAACATCATGCACAGGTCAGAGCCACGAGCAATGAGCATGCAACAAATGTAGCAGCATAAAAACCTCCATATGCATGCTAGGTGTCTGATCGCATACCTTCTGGAAGATCTGGTTGGTCGAATGGAGTACACAATGTTTTGGCGGCTCCGAGACTGCCTTTCGTCCGGGCTTTCACGTCCTTCTCAACTTCCTGCAGCAAAAGCATGAAACAGTATGATAAACATTCGAGGTGGAAACCAATGCAGGAGTCAAATGCTACATACAAACAGATAAACTAATAATTAGCTAATTTCTCAGTTTCAGCGACTGAATGCTTGGTTTTCAATTTTTTAAGTACTAATTTATAATTGTTACATCATGGAAAATGCGTACAGAAGCGTATGGGACATAAACTTGTGCGCCATAGTCATTGTTCACTCTTGTTAGCTGCTAATTTTTTTTAATAATACATTTTTTTAATTAAATTCGAAAAATATTACGAAAAATGGCGAAATTCCAAAAATAATACACCTTCGGCCAGGGCTGGGCCGATAAGTGCCTGTCGGCCAGGGCTGGGCCGAAATGCCTGTCGGCCGACCCCTGCACATGTCAGAGCGACCTATCGGCTAGTATTGGGCCGACAAGCTTCTGTCGGCCTAGGCCCAGCCGACCAGACCCAGTCGGCTTAAGCTGGGCCGACTTCTGCATGTATTTTTTTTCCCGTCGTTCCCGCAATTTGTCTCCCGCCGTTGTGTTCCGGCACATATCTTCCCGCCATTTTTCTCCCGCCATCTTCTCCCGCCCATTTTGTCCCGCCATTCACCTCCCGCCCTTTTTCTCCCGCCATCTTCTCCCGCCATGTTCTCCTGCCCATTTCCTCCCGCCATTTTTCTCCCGCTCTTATTCTCCCGGGTGAGCTTATATATACCCCAGCAGACGTTGTGATGGAGGCGTGCGGTGCGTGGTGATTTTCTTAGTCGCATAGGAAGGATGTCTGGTAGTTCGGGTCCTAGTTTGGAAAATAGGTCATGGTGTGTTCTGTATGAAGCCGTAAGATGGACTGATGGTAGTATTAGGGAAGGTAGGCCGAAGAGCTGTTATAGGGAGCTAGTTAGTGAGACGGGCAACCTTCGTGAGCTGGGAGAAACTATAGCCAAAAAATACAAAATCCCGCATATGACCCCCGATGAAATTTTAGATGAAATTGATGGGTGGCGGTGGAAGTGGCAGAGAGTGTATGAGCTAAAAGATATCGAGCCGGGTCTACGGGACATGCCTATGACTGCTAAGTCAAAGATAATCCATTTTTCGCAGGAGGCTTATGCATTTCACGTGGAGGTAACTGAGTACGAAAGTTTTATTTGTTAGAATATAATGTTATTTGTCTAAATATTTTTCTCTGCTATTGTTCTTGTGCAGCGCTGGCCCGCAGACGCACAGTTTCTGAACAAAGAGATCCCTCATTTTGGTTGGATGGAAGCTCTTTTTGGCGCTTGTCCTGATGGCCGTCCACAGAATGCATTGTACGCTGATGACGTGAAGAAGGCTATATCAAAGGCCAAATCTGACAGTGATGATGATTTCATGCCTCCTAAACGAGGGAACCGTAGACGTAAGTTTAAGAGTGTTGGCGCATCGAAGGCTGTCGCCGATGAAAATAGTGATGATGACTTCATGCCTCCATCACGAACACGTGGCAGAGGAAAGTGAAGTCGTTGATTAGAATTACTTTCGTACTCAGTTACCTCCACGTGATTAGAATTAGTTATCGTTGAGTTATATGTGAGACATATGTACGTTGAACTACTGAAGTTGTAACGGAGAGTTGTACTTGCATGTTAGATTAATGTATCGATGCAATGTGGAAGGATATGTCTCGTACATACATAATAATATGTCTCGTACATATATGTCTCACATACAAATCGAAATACATATATGTCTCACATACAAATCGAAATACGAATATGACCCAAAGATATCACTGACCACGGCGTCGACCACATATACCGGAAGTCTCATGGACGACGTCTGCGCATGCGCGGAGGTCTGGCAAGGTTTGGATCTGGCAGAGTCCAACCCAGCCTGTTGGGTGGCACAACCGCACGTCCAGGAATCAGTGATCCAGCATCATCATCATCCTGCGTCTCCTGTGTGGGGTAGGGTGGAGGAGTATTGTACATACCCATCCAATTGTCCAGTTGTGTGCGTACTTCAGGTATGGTCCCACTGTCGTGCTCACTCTCCCATGCGGATCCAGACGACTGCTGAGCGGACGTAGACGGACGATTTCCTGGATGCAATACAACATTAAGAAAGAAGTACGTAGCATTTAGCGTGGTGAATACAAATTTACAAGGTACTTACCATGTGGCTGCGGAGGTGGTCGAAGCTGATAGCCTGTCGTGGGACTAAACTGCTGCTCCCAATGCGAGCCTCCAGCCTGGTCAAGAGAGGGTGCTCTGGGCGACGGCTGCGACGTCGAGCCTCCAGCCTGGTCAGGAGAGGGTGCTCTGTGCAACGTCATACGAGGTCGTGGTTGATGTCGATCCTGAGGCGTCACCTGCGGCTGTGGCTGTGGCCGTTGCGGGGGATGTCGTGGTGGGCGTTGTGCTGCTTGGCGGTGATCGATGTCAGACGCAAGTGTGCACGTGATAGCCAGTTAGATACCTCGCAGCCTCTGCTCGAAGCGCTGCACCCAGGACTGATGGTGCGGCCGGTCCAATAGAGGGCCAGACGATAGGGAACGTCTGTAATCGGACACCTCCGTCTGTAGCTGGTAAGTCAATTCAGCCTGTAATTTGCATCGTTATCAGTAAGTTGTACATAATTTTGCAAAATTTGTAAGAATTAACTAATCTCTTACCGCGTACTGTCTGGAGCCTGCAGTAGACTGGGTCGGATACATATCCCACGTAGTAAATTTGCAGGTACGAATTGAATAGGTCAGGATCAAACACGAGGTCCTCCTGCCAGACTCGTGTCGTCGCAGTTTCCCACTCTACAACGTAGCTGCCAACCCTCCGCATCCACGATAGTGCGCTCCTATTAGTTCCCTTTCTTGTGAGCCTACAGTAGTAGTAAGTGTTAGACAATTCCTCTGTGGATGCGTAATTGAATAATGCGTAAATAAACAATGCGTAATTAAACATACCCGTGGATGATAGGTGGGACATGTTCCTCTGTCGACAGAGGAACTGCCTGTTGTCGTAGACCAAATTGCCTCATAACCCGCTGCTGGGCCATCTCCTCCACGCAGATATCAAAGACAATTTTTGATTTTGTCATCCAGTACGCGCGATCTCTCGTGCACAGGTCAGACATACCACCCGGGTATATAGCCTCCTTTTTTGCTTGCGTGTACGGTCGCCAGATTACCGCTCCCGAACTCAGAATGTCGAACTGCTCGTTGAATGGCTGGTAGCAGTTCCTCATCTGCGAATGAGCAAAGTGTCTCTGCACGACACAAAAGTTAGTGCAAGTCGGCAAAAATGTAACAATTGTGATAAATATGTAGATTAGACATACCTGACGACGTGTCCAGATAAAACCAAAAGTAGGCATGTCTATGTGATCAGCATCAAAAAACGCTTCCACTGGAAAAGCCTCGTGTGCACGCACGTCTGGTCGTCCAATTGGGAACCTCTCCCATGACCAAAGCTGCAACAACAAGGGACATCCAAGTATGGATGCTGTATCCGACAGTAGATGGCACCCGTTGCACATAGCTCGGTAAGTAGCCGCTAATACAGCTGATCCCCAACTCCTCTGTGTAATGTGTTCTGGCGCATTAGCACTCGCGATCTCGAAAGCAATATGGATGTACCTCTTGCTAATAGTGGTGACATGGTTCTCCGTGAACATCACCTTCCCCATAAGCCACAAGATATATGCTTCAAGGCTCCTAGTGATTTGTGTAGCATTCAGCGGAATGCCAGCAGGAAACTTATGTATCTGTACATTTCAAAATGAATTCTGTCAGTGAAATTAAACGATGCATGGGAAACATTGCATTCTGTATATAAATTGATGCATGTAAATAAAACAGTACGTACCTGAAAATCCAGTAACCATCCAAGGTTAGGTCCGTGATTCTCTGACATAAACACTCCAGCATTGGGGTTTATACCCTGAAAGCGAAGTGACATCTCGTGCTTCCAATTTTCTGGGGCCTGCAACGGCCCTATGGGCTGACCCGCCAACGGCAGCCCAAGCAAGAAAGATACATCCTCGAGAGTAGGAGCCATCTCACCCATCGAAAGTGAAACGTGTGGGTCTCGGGCCTCCATCTGTTCACTAAGCATGTGAGAAGACAGTTGTCTAACACCATGCATGAAGACTCAGCAGTGGCCTCTACTAGACGCGCGAAAGGTAAAAGTCCAGCCCACTTCAACCTGCTTGTTCAGCAAACAAATATAAATTCGTAATCATATATACGTAGCGAACAAGAAAATTAATGCAGATAATATATGACACGCAAAAATCAATTAGGCATGTACCTCTCCTGCCAAGCAGGGTGTATCTGCCAATATTCTCTTGGTCCTCGAGTTATTAGAGGCTCGAGGCTACGCTCCTGTAATATCCTTGCGCGATGGTTTTGATCTACATCCGGACTGATCAAGTATAGTTGTTCCATATCTTCGCGTAGCTAAATTAAAAGACTAAATTACAGACTAATGAAATCAAACTCTAAATTAAAAACACTGATCCACACTTATGACAGATAAGAACATACTCTAATTTAAAAACATTGATCCACACTAATTGAATGTTGCACACTAATGTGACACCAATTTACTGTTATAACCGGCAACATCTATGTACTTAATATTAGTAGCGCAATAAATACCTAGCAATATCAATATCACACTACCACCTTAACACTAATGCGTACATAATTAACAGTAAATCCTAATTAGCCAAAAAAAATGCATACCCTTGAAGCGTGCCGATTCAATGGACAACCACCGTCACCACCACCGCTGCACCACCACCACCACGCTGCACCACCACCACCCTACACTAACCTCCACCTAAACTACACCATTGCTCTAACCAAACAACACGAAATTGCACAAAACCTAACCCATATGTATATCTAAGCTGTCTTAACTCTCTAACACTACATGCAGAAAGATTTGCTGGCTGGATGGACAGATCGGCGCGCAGGGAGCTGCTGGAAGAAGAAAGGAGGAAGAAAGGAAGAGAGAGCACGCGAGGAAGAAGAAGCCTCGCCCGATCCTTATTCTGCGCCCTGTCGGCCAGGCTTGGGCCGATTAGAGGCTCGTCGGCGGAGACCTGGCCGATTAGTGGCCACGTGACGCAGAAAGGCCTGTCGGCCGCAGGCCTGGCCCGCCATGCAAAGCAATCGGCTAAGCCAGAGCCGACAGGCACTTATCGGCCCAGCCCTGGCCGACAGGCACTTATCGGCCCAGCCCTGGCCGAAGGTGTATTATTTTTGGAATTTCGCCATTTTTGTAATATTTTTCGAATTTAATTAAAAAAATGTATTATTAAAAAAATAGCTTAATAGCTAACACTTCTTGCTAACAAAGTTCAGTCTGGGAAGAGAATATGATAGATAGATGCAGCAAAGGCCTTCCTATACCTCTTCGTCACACCATGGAGCCAATATCAACTTCTTGTCATTCAAAGCAGCTGTGAATTCATCCCAAGTGTTGATGACTACAGTGCAAGCATCTCTCCTTTCTTTGGCTTTTTCAAACAAGCTGTCTTGAATTCCGTCCAGTAGCACTCTTACATGCTCAACCAAATCGGTCGAAGGGATATCAACCTTGGCACCATTGTCTCTCCGAACAATGCGCACCTGAAAAGACAAAGCATTATATTTCCATTTACGGTCGCTGAATTAAACTCGAGATCAGAAAAGGGCACCATTTAGTAAGGGCATCTCCAGCCGTCCCCCCAGCGCCCCCAGGCGGCTTTTTTAGCGCCGGCGCGAAGGAAATTCTCCCAGTCGCCCCTCCAGACCCTCGATTAGCGCCGATTTTAGCGCCGGCGAACCCAAGCCGAACCCAACGTGCTGGGTTCGGCCTGGGGGGGCTAAAGGTGACGTGGGCCAGACCTGTCGGCGAGGGAAGGCGATTTTCCCTCCCTTTTTCCCTTTTCGCGCCAGCTCTTCCGCCATTTCGCCCCACATATCCCCTCCCAACACTGCCGCTCCCGCCATTTCCCCCAGATCTTGCCGCCATGCCGCCCAAGAAGTTCACCGGCCCCTGCAACGCCGCCGCCGCTGTCGTTGCATCCTCCACCACCGCCGTCGTTGCGAAGGAGAAGAAGAAGAGGAAGCCGAGGGAGCCGAAGAAGAAGCCGGCGAGCTGGACCAACGCCCGGTGGACGGCGGACGTGGCGCGCCGCAAGACCGAGAACACCAGCCGCCGGGCGAGGGAGGCGGTGCAGCGCGCCAGGGAGGGTGGCGGCGACGAAGAAGAGGAGGATGAGGACAAAGAGGAAGAGTACGAGGAAGGGGAAGGTGAGGCGGTGATGGAGGTGGATGCGCCGGCTCGTCCACCCAAGGTGAGGGTCGGCTCCCCACCTCATCCTCATTTCGCCGGATGGGGCAGCCAAGCCAGCGTCGCGTCTCCGACGGGATACTCGCCGTCACCTTCGCCGCGCTGGAGCGTGTCTCCGCACGGCGTGTCTCCGCACTACTCCCATGTGTACGCCGACGGCGACCCACACGGCGGTTTCAACCCCAACCTCACGTTCCCGCACTGCGCTCCTGCGCCTCCACCCTATGCAGGATCGCCGGGATACTCGAGCTCGCCGTCGCTTCGCCGCGCCATCCCTTTCGCCCCGAGCCAGGACGCTCACCTCCTGTTCGGCGGAATGCATAGCGACTACTTCATGGAAGAGCTCATCACCACCGGCTCCATCGCTTTGGCCGCAGCACCGGGGTTCCTCTCGCAAGGCGTCGGTGATTCGTCGCAGCAAGCCGGCGGCATTGGTAGCGAGCCAGAGGCGCAGGAAACCAAGGTGGTCGAGGTTGAGCCGGCGGAGGTGGTCGTCAGCGAAGAAGCAGCACCGGCCAAAAGCAAAGCGAAGAAGAAGGACCCCAAGGTGTCGAAGCCTCCTGCCGAGCCACGCATCAAGTGGAGCGCCAGGGAAGATGTGCTCCTCGCCGAATCCTGGAAGATGGTGAGCTTGGACCCGATCATCGGCGCCAACCAGAACATGGACAACTACTGGAAGAGGGTCAAGACGTCGTACGATGAGCGCCGGATCGTCGACCCCGAGTACGCCATGGCCAACGAGTGCGGCGAGAAGGCCATGGCCAACCATTGGGCGGTCATCCAACAAGCTTGCAACAAGTGGCATGGCGTTCAAGAGGAAGTCCAGAATCGGCCGAAGAGCGGGGCGAACAACGAGATGGAGGTGAGCTCCTTTCGGATTGGTTTCTCTCATCTATGCCGGCTTGCTCATTTCAGCCCTTGTTTGGCCTTGTAGATTGTCTGGATGTTCGAGATGTACCGCGACGACGAGAAGGCCGACTTCAAGTTCCTCCATGTCTTCACAAGGATTGAGAGGTGCGAGAAGTGGGCGCAAGTTCATCTTGCTCTCTGCAAGGCCAAGGAATACGTCCCGGACGCGGCGGCAGCTGGAGCGTCAGAAGGGCGCCTGGAAGGACACAAGAAAGCCAAGGCGGCGAGGGATGCGGCGCCTGCTGCGGCGAAGCTGCAAGCGTCGATCGAGACGTGCATCGCCGATGCCCAAAGCCACGCCGCCAAGAGGGAAAAGAAGACGGAAGAGAGGTGGACGGTGCTCATGGCCAACCAGGGCACGAAGCTCGAACTCCTCAAGACCACCACCGCGACGAAGAAGAGGAACAACGACCTGGCTTTCCTGATGGGAGGCGACCCGGCGGCGATGGATCCCAGGTCAGGGAGTGGTTCATGGTGCATCGTGATGCCATCCTCACCCAAATAGCTCCGGCGACCCCGACACCTCCGCCGAGCTCCACTCCTTCGGCCACTCCGAGCTCCACGTCTCCGGCCATCTGATCCCCGACACCTCTGCCGATACGAGCTCGGCCACGGTCACGCCGCCTCCGAGCACTGCGCCTGCGGCCGCTCCGAACTCTACCCCTACTCTGACGACGACGCCCATCGACCTCGAGGATGATGCCGAGGTGTCGCCGGCGACCATCTGATCTGCGCATCAACACGCCGAATGTGGCTGTTCGTTTTCCTTAGATCGCCAGACTATGGCTTGATTCGATCGCCGAACTGTGGCTTTTTCGTATGATCGCCCAACTGTGGCTGCTTTGATCGCCGAACTCGGGGCACTGTGGCTTTTTTGTATGATCGCCCAACTGTGCCTGCTTTGATCGCCGAACTCAGGGCTGTTTTTGGGGCGGGAAACCGAACTTTTAAAATTATGTTGATTGTGTTCAGCTTGGGCACCGAAACGAGTGGAAACCTCCGCCCCCCAGGCCCAAGTTAGCGCCGGCGCAAAGCCGAAAAGGCATCGGCGGAAGCCCTGGGGGGGGCCGAACGACTGGAGATGCCCTAACTAGAGAAGATACGCCAGTAGGTGGGTGCAATAATTTGGTTACTACTGAGGCAAGACAAAATAAATGATATAACAAAATAGCAAACAGTTCCACCAAGTGTGTAAGGATATCTCGGACTAGTTCATGGTCTCTGTTCATGCGCCCTGTAGCATCCGATCTGGGCTATTGGTTCACGATCCAGCGGCCGAAAATGGGCAAAGTCAGCCGCACTGTAGCGTCGCTGCAGTTGCTTCTTGAAGTCAGCGAATCCGGAGCGGAGAAGAGAAATTAGCCCTTGCAGCTTATTCGTAAAACAAAAGATCCACTTGACTGTACTGTTGTTCTCCTCAAAACTATGAAAATCAAACCCCGCTTTCTTTAAAGACCCTTTCGGTAATTATAAGAAATGAAGTCAAGAATACAATAGCAAAATCCTCAATCACATGATCAAAATGGTAAAAGGGCTGAGAAAATCAAATATTTCAAGATGGTTTAATTTTACGTTTTTCAGAAAGTATTTGTGCTTCTACATCCCATCTTTAGGGTTATTTTAGCTGGAAATACTAGAGAAAAATGGAAAAAGGACAATTTATGTGGCAAATTAATTTGTGCGATACAATAAGCAAAATACTGGCGATCACTGGTAGACAATTGAATAAATTGAATGCTGACAAGTTGGGGGTACCTGCTTGTTTAACAGATCTGTGGGACCTATCTCGATTCTCAAGGGAACACCTTTCATTTCCCAGTGAGAATATTTCCATTCAGGGGAGTAATTCTCACTGGCATCGACGTCTGCACGAACCCCAGCTTGGTTTAGACTGTAAACAGTCGATTCACATGCTCCTTTAATAGCCGTCGTGTCCGCATCAGGAATGACGATGACCTGGATAGGTGCCACCTTTGGTGGTAGACTGGTAGCACTAAGGGCACCTCCAACGGCAAAACGCAAACGGACATGTAAAGGGGTGGTCCATGGACACAAAAAAAGCTTTGTCCGGTTGGGGTGGACACTGCCCCCAACGGCGCACCGCATATTTTCCTTGACCTGTCTTTTTTTCCTTCTTTCTCTATTTCAGCTGCTAGCTAGCAGCATGACCACGGCTCTGCCGCTACTAGTACTACTTGGTGGCACGCCGGCGGCCGGCAAGCCAGTGAGACCAAGCTAGCTAGCAGCAGGCTTGGAGCGCAGCGCGAGCTCCCTTGCCCACGCCTCCGTGACGACCGGGAAGAGGCGGCAGCCCGGCGGAGACGCGCACTGCAGGTATGGAGGACAGACACAAGACGGAGACGAGAACGTACACCACCGCTGTGAGCTGCTACGAGCTCCCACGCGAGCTCGACGGCAGAGCCGCTCCTCGGCCGCCGAGGCGCAGCCGTGCCGCCTCCTGCTCGACCCGCAGCAGGGCAACCTCCCGCTCCATCTCGGCGTTCGGCCGCCGCAGCGCGTCCGCCTACACTGCTATGTCGCTCTCCGCCGCCGTCGAGCCCGCGCTGTTGCGGCTGCTACTTGGGCGGGATGGGAGCCGCTCCATTCCGGCGCGATGCGGCCTCGTCGAGTCACGCAGCAAGCAGCAGGTAGACGCCTCCGACTCGGGGGATGGCGACGACAAGCAGCAGGTAGGCGCCGCCGATGTGGGGGACGGTGACGGCAAGCAGCAGGTAGGTGGTGCCGACGCGGGGGACGGCGAGCGGTAGACGGTGCCAAAGCCCGAGGTCAATGCCCGAGTGGAGGCCGCCGCCGGCGCTGCCTAGCCGGATCTAGCCGGCGGCGGCGTGCGACGACCTTGTCGGAGGCGGCGTGCTACGACCTTGCCGGAGGCGGAGGGGATCATGGGTGCTACTCGGGAAAAGAGAGAGAAAGAAAGGAGGGGAAAGGAGAGAGAATGAGTGGACTGGTCTTTGTGTGGCTGTCATATGGGCCAGGCCGGACATGGGAACGGACAGAACGGACAACGGACAGTGTCCGGCTCGCCCCAAACTCGGACCAAACTTGGGCCAGCTTTGGTCCAGAACGGACAGTCCGCCAGCAACATGTCCGTTTGCGCCAGCCCGTTGGAGCCAGTCATTTGTCCGGTCGGACAAAAACGAACATGCATGGTCTGTTTGCGCTTTGCCGTTGGAGGTGCCCTAAGCCCTTATCATCGCCATGTGTCATCACCATCACCCCAATCTGCAAGAGCACAAGTGCTGAATATATTACATATGACTATATGAGAACATAATTTAGGTGGAAACTTCACACGAGATATTCCAGACATAAAACAATGTACAATGCAATACATTTTTCTACAAGTTATATAGCACCACATGATATTGTAAAACTACCACAGATGGTTGTTGCCAATCCTTTGCATTAACACCAAAAGACCTCTTCTTTAAATAACACCAAAAGAGCCCTAAATTCTGAACATGATGAACCGAACACCAACTATTAGCTACCACTACGGAACTTAGGGCTAGTCCAAAATCTTCATTATAATATACCCACCACACCAAATTATAAGATGTTTAGACATTTTCAATATAGACTAGATATGGATTAAAATGAGTGAATCTACACACTGAAACATGTCTAGAACTCTAGACACATACGAATCCAAAAGAAGCTAAAACATCTTATATTTTGAAAGGTATTAATATAATATATATTTACAAAGTTCTTAATCAATTACCTCAACCATGCAGCAAAATGTCTAAGCAGGTAAGTCCAAAAAATAGTATACAACATTTGGGAATAAAAAAAGGTAAACCAAGAAGAGAACGCCAGCAAGAAATCCATTTCAAGTAGACAAAAAATAAGAATTACCGAGCGGGCCGTGTACGCCCAAGAGTTCTGCCACACTAAGACCATCCACTATGTGGAATCGGTTCAAAGAAAATATTGTCAGAAGTTGAAATCGGTGTGGTTTCTTTGCTATGTGTAGAATCGATTGCATGTAACAATGGGCCTACAAAACAGTAAAAGAACTCCTTTTCTAATGCATGTCCTCCTCTTCTCCCTCACAAGCAGACCTCCTTGCGCTCACATGCCCCCGCTCAGCTTGTGTGTGTCAGAAAAGAAGCGAACCAAAAAGATGAGTCGCTTTTCTAGTCTGACAATATGCATCGATGCCCTGCTATGTGAGAAACCGAACCATAGGCCATTTTGGTTCGCTTTTGGAGCACATAGTGGACGGTCTAAGGACCTTTTATGATCCTCCTTCTCCTGCTTATCTTGTTTAGGATGCTCATTCTCAAAACTAATATCAAACATCTTGGCAAAGTTTTGACCAAGAGAATGTGAAGTTTCCCCTTGTATACCACAGCCAGTGTTTGGAACAAACGCCTGAAAATAAGTAAATCACTTGCCTTTTTACTAGGACAGCTTTAAGAAAAGTAGATGTAGTAAGAGTGCAGCAAAGATTATCATATCAGTACCTCGACACTGGTTGTATAAAGTCCACCAGCGAACTTTTCCATCTCACTTTTCCTCCCTTTGGACACTGGAACCGCCAAAAATTCTTCATATATCCTTCGGTAGAGTTCCAATATATGGAGAACCTGATGAAATTCCACATGGTTTTCGACAATCATTTTATCAGAAACAACTTTGAATTAATAATATGATAGTGCATTTCTTTGAGTGTCTTGAATACATCAGGACATGTACAAAAATATTAATTTCATACAAAGCATGTCTTTAATATATGGAGAACCTGATGAAATTCCACATGGTTTTCGACAATCATTTTATCAGAAACAACTTTGAATTAATAATATGATAGTGCATTTCTTTGAGTGTCTTGAATACATCAGGACATGTATAAAAATATTAATTTCATACAAAGCATGTCTTTAATGCAATAGTTTTGGGGTAAAATAACTTAAATAACACTAATTTTTAAATATTTGAGGAATGGAACTGACGTAATGAGTTTGTACTTTGTAGTGATGTAATTTTATGAATGAACAGAAAAATAATTATCTACAACATCTCATATCTTATATCTTCATATACTATACTAGGTAAGCTGAGACTTTAGACTAGCCCTATGTTCCCTTCATGGTTCATACTGGATAAAACCAACCCATTGCCACCACTACCACTGTTTTACAGCAAACCTTCGCACTGTATTAGCGCTTTTCTTAATGAAAATGATGCGCTCCCAGTATTGTATGAGATTTTTTCTTACAGCAAACCGATTTTAATATAGTGCAGAAATAAGTAGTTAATACCTCTTCATCAGCCTCCTCTTTAGTAGCAAAAGCTGTATGACCTTCTTGCCAAAGAAATTCACCGCTCCTGAGTAGAATCGCTGCAGAAAGTTCAATTTATGGCAGTCTATCAGGCGCTACAGAAGATAAGTAAAAATTGAAGAAGTGCGTAGAAAGCTTAATAGCCAACAAATCGTAAGCTACCTTATAAAAGGAGTTGGATTGCTGAACTCCCGAATAACAGTGCACCACTGGTTGCACTTCAGAGGTAAGTCCCGGTGGCTTCTTATCCATTTAGAGAAGTATGGATACATGACCGTCTCACTAGTGGGACGGATCGCAATAGGAGCTTCCAGCTCAGAATTTCCTGTTTCTGTAACCCATGCTACCTGGAAAACAAACTAATAGGTTACTTATCTTTTTGTGACATAACTGACAAAAGAGCAATAAATGAATAGATAAAGTATCTAAAAAAAAGGAAACAATGGCATCCTTGACATGATTCTGAGAGCTCTGAGGTAAAGAAAAAACACTTCTGTGCCTGTGAGCAATGCCCAAATCAAAAGAAATGAAAATCAACTTCACTTTCCAGCGTTATTGCACACATCATTTCAATTGTTAATTATATGAACAAAATCACTGCCATGTTGGACATGTGAGTGGTATTCTAAGACAATATGCAAAACACAGGACTGAATGCAAGGAACAAGAGTGGAAAAAAGCATACCTCATGAGCAAAGCCCTCGATGTGGTCCTTCTCCTTCTGCAGAACATTCTCGGTAACAAACAAAGGGAAATAATAAGGTTTCAGCTTCAGCTTCTTAATCTCTGCATCAAAGAATTCCTGCAGAAAATAAATACACAGTGGTTACTACAAGGAACAGGGCGACAATAAGAAAAATCAAGAAGATAAGGCATATATATGCTTGATGACACAACAAGCTTCGGATGGCAGTCAAATTGAGTAAAAGTCTCCACATTGCAGAGAAGTGGCTTTTGTTTCATCACCCGTTGATGGCATTTACAGAACTCCCTTGCAACAGCGCATACATTACATACATTTGATTTCAAAAGGACAAAAAGTAGTAACAATCCACACGTCGACTGATCGAATTTCAGAGGATAAACTAAACTTACTTTGAGCAGCTCCTAAAACAGGGTCCGATACGAAAAAGGAGTGGACGGATTTCGGTGCCTGCATCCTGCAACCTGGTCCTTGCAGAACAGGGTCCAACTGCGGTGTCCACGTAAACGATTATGTTTCACTCAAAAAAAAAAAAACGTAACCGATTATGTTTAGAATCATTAGCTGCTCGTCGCGGATGCGCACGTCGCCCACGGATAGCTCCTTGTTCTCGAAAACCTTTCGGTTTCGTTGACGCCAAATCTCCCAGGCTGCCAGCATGAGGAGCGAGTGGGTCTCTTTCCTTCCATCAGGAGGAGCGGAGCGCGAAGACGACAAGCGTGAAGCCACTCAGGAATTGAACTTAGGCCATCCTATGTAAAAGGATCGAGGGCCTGTAGCTTGGACCATGTCGTAATGGTTTAGCCAAATTTTCCTTGACCAGGGCATTCGGAGCGAAACGCTCGATCGGTTTCCAACCAGGCGATTTTGCTAATTAAGGCAAGATTACGCCCGCATGCGCAGTGGCGGAGCTGGGATTAGGAGCAGGTGATGTCAAAAGCCCGAAATAAGTGATAGATGAGACTAGTGAGGTCATTATATAGTACTTTTAGGGTCAAAATTAGTGTATTCATAGCTGATATCAAGGCATGCATCAGATCTTTGTGATGTCAGTTGACATCATAAACAGCATGCAGCTCCGCCACTGCGCATGCGTTGCCGTATTAGACCTGCTGACTTTTCCACCTATTCCCTTTCCGCTTGCATGCTGCTAGACTGGCTAGCACGTCGCGAGACGAGATATTCCGCGTCCTTCCTTCTTGCGCGTGTTGTGTCAGGTCTGGCTGGCACATTTATTTTGAACTCTAGCTGATCTATTCCCTTTCTGCGCTCTTGCGCTTTTTGTTTCACGCTAAATTTTGAACTTCCTGGTTAAAAAACTATTCCCTTTTCTTGTGAAGAACGAATAAAAATTTGATTTATTTAGTTCCCTTTTGACCAATTCCCTTTTTGGGTTAGTGATATTTTTGGATAAAAAAGGGGTGGCAGATAAAAAATCCACTTCCAACTAGTGCAAAAAATTTAAACAAAAATATAGCAGCACTTTCAACTAGTACAATTTTTTTAATCAGATAATAACAGCACTTCCAACTAGTACCAAAAATTTGATCCAAAAATAATACTCCAATTCCAACTAAAAATCACAACTATTTAATTTAAAAACATATATGTCTCACAGACAACTCACAACTAGTAACCTATTCCTTTTTTTTATGGTGCGCGCAAACTGGTGCCATACAAAATTTGAACACATCGACCGTATCTGTTTCCTTTTTTCGCGCGCGCTTGTTCAGTGCCAATAAATTTTCCCCGCGCAACAGATTTAACATCATTGCAGCAAAAACTATTCCCTTTTGGCACAAAAAACAAAAAAAATCTGGATATTTTTGTTTCAATAAATACTAAATGAAAAAAATCCCTTTTTGGGCTAGTGATTTTTTAGGGTAAAAATAAATGGGTGGGAGATCGTAAAACCCACTTCCAACTAGTATAAAAAAATTCAACAAATAATAGCTACCACTTCCTAGCTGTTCCAAAAAATCGACCAAATAATAATCCAATTTTTGGTAAATGGAAAATATTATTTCACCAAAATAGAAAAAGCAAAAATCCATGTGCCACAACTAAAAACCAACTATTATTAAAAACATCACTAGACATCTTGTCGAAAGATATCCATTTCGGTAGCGTAGGTAGTTTCCGTATCAAATACCTAGGAGTTCATTTACATTACGACAAGTTAAGAAAAGAGGATATCCAACCACTAGTTAATAAGATTTTAAAAAGGATGGCTGGCTGGAGAGGAAAACTCCTATTTTATGCTGGTAGAATTCTTTTAATTTAAACTTGCCTAGCTACTGTTCCTGTCTATTTGCTTTCTTTTTTCAAATTCCCTAAGTGGGCTCTAGATCTAATAAATAGCCAAATGGCTCACTGTTTGTGGAGTGATTCGGAAGGGAATAGGAAGATTCACTTAGCTAATTGCAGTTTAGTTTGTATGAAGAAGGATTTTGGTGGACTATGTATTCCAAACCTTCGATACTATAAACACTATTACCAATCACATAGCAAACAAATTATCAGGTGGGGATACTAAAAACATTATTACCAATACATTAGCATACAAGTTATCGATAAGAAAAGAACTAGTAAGATATTAGTGAGAAAAAGAACTAGTAAAATCTTACCAATCACATAGCAAACAAATTATCAAGGTGGGCATACCAAAAACATTATTACCAATACACTAGCATACAAGTAATCGATAAAAAATTAGTCATATATTACCAATCACATAACAAAAAAATTATCAGGTGGGGGATACTAAAAAACATTATTAGCAATACACTAGCATACGAGTTATCGATAAGAAAAACTAGTCAAATATTACCAATCACATAACAAACAAATTATCAGGTGGGGATACTATAACCATTATTACCAACACGCTAGCATACAAGTCATCGATAAGAAAAAACTAGTCAAATATTAACAATCACATAGCAAAAAATATTATCAGGTGGAGGATACTAAAAACATTATTGCCAATAAACTAGCATACAAGTTATCGATAAGAAATGAACTAGTCAAATATTACCAATCACATAGCGAACAAATTATCAGGTGGGGGATACTATAACCATTATTACCAACACGCTAACATACAATTTATCGACAAGAAAAAACTAGTCAAATATTACCAATTGCATAGCAAAACAATTATCAGGTGGGGATACTAAAAACATTATTACCAATACACTAGCATACAAGTTATCGATAAGAAATAAACTAGTCAAATATTACCAATCATATAGCAAACAAATTATCACGAGGGGATACTATAACCATTATTACCAACACACTATCATAAAAATTATCGATGAGAAAAAACCAGTCAAATATTACCATCACATAGCAAACAAATTATCAAGTGGGGGATACTAAAAACATTATTACCAATACACTAGCATACAAGTTATCGATAAGAAATGGACTAGTCAAATATTACCAATAATATAGCAAACAAATTATCACGAGGGGATACTATAACCATTATTACCAACATACTATCGTACAAATTATCGATGAGAAAAACCAGTCGAATATTACCAATCACGTAGCAAATAAATTATCAGATGGGGGATACTAAAGACATTATTACCAACACACTATCATACAAATTATCGAGGAGAAAAGAACTAGTTAAAAATTACAAATTATCCAGGAGCCTCGGAGCAAAGCGGCGCAACGTCGGTGCCGATAGGGAGGAGGCCGTCAAGGAGGAACCCAAACCCCACCAGCATGATGACCTCCCACCGGATTGGCGCGTCTCATTGTCTCTCCAGGACCCAGTGGGCGACGGGAATGTCAGGTGAGGATACTAAATCTTTATTATCAATACACTAGCATGCAAGTTATCGATGAGAGAGAACCAATAAAATATTACCAATCACATAAAAAATATGTTATCAGGTGGGGATACTAATAAACTATTATCAAGACTCTAACATGCAAGCTAAACCTAGTAGGATATTACCAATCACATAGCAAAAAATAGTGGACGAACCGGTGTTTTTTTGTTTTTGCAAAGCATTAAAAAATGGTGATTTCCTAAACTCTAGCCCTAAATATGGTGTTTTTTTAATAATTTACTCGGGTCAAACAGAAAGACCCTTTTGGTTTTGGGTGGGTAGTGTATTTTGTATGAAAAAAAACATATTTTTAATTCTCTTTTTGTGGCATTGGTTGTTTGGTGGTAAAATTAGGCGGATGAGGATAGAAAAAATACACTTACGACAATAGAACGTTAATTTTTATGTTCTGGGTTCAAATTTATTTTTTACTATTTCTAATTTTAGCGACAAGAACTAACGAAAAATAGTGGCGCAAACAAAAGGAAAATGAGGTAGGAACACGCATGCGCACAGATAAGAAAAACGTGAAAATACCCACTATATGAAGTCTTATAGGTCTTGGGTTCAAGACCAATTAATTAGTTTTAGTTTTTCCGCTAAAAAGTGAACAAAGTGAAAGAGACGTGTATGCAAAAAAGGAAAAAAAAAAGACCAGGTGTACACGAGAAAGATAAAGAAAAGAATTAACAGAAGACGCGTATAAGAAAAAACAGTGTAGCAGAGACCTTTTATTTTCTACAGACCGAAAGGATGCATCCGTATGCAGAAGCATGGATTAAGCGGCAAGATTACTGAATAATACTCCCTCCGTCCATCTCAACCTAGCCAAAATTTGCATGTATGTACACACTAAATTATGTCTACATACATACAAATTTGGACTAGGTTGAGACATCTTTTATGAACGGAGGGAGTAGATTAATTAGCCGGTGAACAGGCCATGTGCTACACAGTTTCCGTGTAGTACTGCCAAGTCCATGTTCTCAGGCGTAGGTATTCGTTGGTACCACGCTGCATGCGCAAAACAACAAGTCTCTGTCAGCAGGTAAAGGGAAAAGGAGAACAGAGGGGACGACGCTGCATCGCCCGCGCTGAGATCGAGCGAGCGCTCGCGCGCTCGAAGAATAGCCATCTCGCATTCGGTGAGCAGATGCATGGGGGTCTCGAGGCTGCGGTTACAGAGCAAGCAAAAATAGTTGTTTTCCCAGCCCCTGCGCTGCAGCGCGTATGCCGTCAAGATCCGATCGAGTGCCGCAACCTGGCACCAAAAACAAAGGAATCTTTATCCACTGCATGGGTTCAATCTGTTCACTTTGACGAGAGAATATCCGGTGGAAATCAACTTTGAGTGGAAATCGATGAAAATCACAAAAAAATCATGTTTAAATCCTCAACAATACATTACGTTGAATTTTCAAGTTGGAAATCAAATTTATTTACGAGCTATGAAAATGAGAAATTCGGCTATGAATATTAGTGCAAGAATGAATACTAACGTTTGTAACTATTCATAACTGAATTTGTCATTAGTGTGGATTTGTTACCACCGGGGGAGAATGCCACCCCATTACGTACCGCCGCTTAATTAACTTGAGATTCGTGAATGGCAGAATGGTCTGTCCGGTTTTCGTAATCCGTTTTTAGTACCAGCTAATTATCTGCCATATCTGAGAGAATGCCATATCATTTGGCTTTACCCAAATGAGTTAGAATCTTTTGTGTTTTTTCGGCTCAGGATAAGCCAAAGTGCATGACGTTTTCTGAGATTTTGAGAGGCTCTGATATTTTTAGAACGCCAAACGCTATGGCGTTTTCAAAAAGGTCATAGTTGGCTAAATTTTTTGCGAAGGGTCATAATTAACTTAATGTTCGATTAAGTGTCATTTAGTAAAAAAGATACAGTACAACGTGTCTAACTTGCCATGCATGCACTTCTTATCAAATGTGTAGTACGGAAGCCTTGGGAGGGCCCGGGTGCATGCAGGTTCGTTTCAGTAGTCCTTTGACTACGTTGGCCAGCAGCAGTGCAGCACCTCGTCTTTAGTTTGGCCAGCTCACCCTAGTTAGTTGGGCAAGCTCAACGCACCAACTTTCAACATTATCACCTACTCTCTCCGTTCCAATTTAATTGACTTTCTATCCATCTAAATACATCCACATTTGATGGATAGAAAGTCAATTAAATTGGAACGGAGGGAGTAGTTAGGTTGGGTTAAATCAAATTTAATACTTGTCGAGCTGAGGCATGTCTGCTTCGTCGAGTGATAGCCACTGTTATGTTTGGTGTCAGGCCCGGAATATTTGGACACAGAAAATTACAGATGGAATAGCTAATTGCAAGGTTAATGGTTTAGACGGTACCAATCTCGATGCCGCATCCAACGGTGCAGTGAGCAGTGACGGAGGCCGGAATTTTTTTAAGGTCGGGCGAACTCTAACACGTAATGATCCTCTCAGCATTGTACATGACCTAAAAACAGGGGTAATATCACATAACTGCAATATCACCGTTCCCCAACCTCCACCATTAGAAATAAGATGTACTATTTCATTCCAGAAAATGGCCGGTATGGACATATGGAACAACCAATAGCTCCACTAGCTAATATATAACCCAATTCATTTTTGGAGAAGCCAAAAGAAACTCATGAACGCCCTGATTCAGGTAAACACGTACCGGATACCAATACCATTATCAGCACTCCATTTATCAGCGCAAAAACTCACGCCGCTGGGGTGGAGAAGTGCCGCCGGCGCCCGGCGCCATTCCTGCTGCCGCCGCCTGCCCGTCCGTCCGCCGCCGTTGTGCTCCACCGCTAGTGTTCCTGCCGTCCGAGGATCCGAGCCACGCGGTCGCTGCCTGTTCTGGCTCAGTCGAACTAAACTAACGAACCCAGTTGGGCAAGTCGCAATAGGTCTAGACGGAGCAGGCCGCCAGCGCTCGTCTAACTCGGCCCAAATAAAGCCCAATAACCAGCCTGCCTCTTCCCTTCCCTGGAAGAAAGTTCTGCAAAAGGAAAACTGACCACAGACGGACGAACTAGAATAGACTGGATCTGCCGACGCCTAGATGCATACATATACTTAATTTTTAGGGGGAAATCACGGCTGCCCTACCTTGCCCGAAGGGGTCCTCCCTACCTTGCCCGAAGGGGTCCTCCGCCACTGGCAGTGAGGGGGTATTCTCCCGGGTGGTAACTACACATTTCCGTTTGTCATTTTCATGACTTGGAAACAAATCTAAGTTTTAACTTGCAAATTTGCATGTCTATATAATTGTAATTTCTGAACGTAGTGCATTTTTGTTATGATTTTTTTAAATTTTTAATTATGATTTTTTCGTAGTTTTCACCGGTTTACACTGACAAGTCGAGCCAATGCTCGCCATCCTCCTCCAGCCGCCGCTACACTCCCCTGCTCCCCTCTTCCACGCGCACCCACCGCCAGCTCCAGCCGTAGCTGCTCCGAGCCTCCTCCCGTGCCGCCGCCATGATCTCCGGTGCTGTGGCCGTCGTCGATCTCCGTGCGGAATTGGGGTGACCGAGCCGCCCTCATGGGGCTGTCTTCCCCTACAATGGCCGCCCACTCCACCGACCACCGATCTCCTCCAATCCCCACCTCCATCCCGCAACGCGTCGGTTCCTGTCGGCAGCGGCTCCAGGGGGACGTCTGCGTGATCAGCTAGTAGTACATGAACACCGGCAGCAAGTTGATGTATGGTGATGTATTTTACTTTCTTATTTTAAATAACTCCTACTATCACCCTAATTGAGTAATTTTTTTCATTTTTTTGATCACCCAATCGAATTGAGCTCCTACTGGTTGTACTCTCTTATTTAGCCTTACTCTGTAAGAATTCAGAGAATAACTAGCCGGGCTGTGTACGATGAACAGAGAAAGTCAAGGAACCATCTAGTACAAATTTAGACATGTGTTCCTATCAACCAGGTAAGCACTGCACCCACTAGGAGGTACTGCAGACATCTTCTGGCCAATGGGCTTTCCATGAGAGTTGGTATATGGCAGAATGACCTCATGTCTGTGAAAAAACAAATCAAGGGCCAAATCAGAGCATCTAAAGGTCAGAGCAGTTACGATGCAGGTCTCCCTTGGATGCACCTAGATAGTTTTTCATCCTGTCTTATGATTCGTTGCTTCGGTTCGGGTCAAATACTTGTAGTATATATGCACATGCTTTTCAACCATTGCTCCGGGGTTATCTTGTAACGCTAAGAAATTGTGGGGGTTGAGAACGTAAGCATTATGATAGATATGATCTCTTAATGCAAATTGGACACCCATCAACTCATTCTGTTCTGCTACCCTTTTATTTTTTGCTCAATTGTTTCATCAGGGAGTTGGTACGCTGCCTACTTGTTATGTATTAGTATTTTGACCAACTTCTTGGTGAAAAATATTCAGTTGATGTCTCATTTCCCGCATTATATAGCAACTGCAATTCAAGAAGAGCTTCCGACCATCAAGGAATGAGCAACTGAAAGCATTTCAGGGACACCAAAGAAAACATGGAGCTTTCTCCATTGTTCATTCTCTTGTTCTTTGTTAATGTCCAGGCTTATGCCATTTTGACCAATCCAGAAGACAGTATGTGTTGTGTCAGTTCTACTTCCAGTCTTTGTTACCTCGGTGTTAATTTTCTCATTTTGTTGCTCTCTGTTTGCAGCAGCTGCCCTCAAGGGGATTGCAGATTCCTGGAGCAAAAAACCATCAACCTGGGTTGGCGATAATCCATGTCAAGACCACTGGACTGGGACGTCTGCGTGATCAGCTAGTAGTACATGTACACCGGCAGCAAGTTGATGTATGGTGATGTATTTTACTTTTTTTTTAAAGAACTCCTAGTATCACCCCAATTGAGTAATTTTTTTCATTTTTTTGGTCACCCAATCGAATTGAGCTTCTACTGGTTGTACTCTCTTAACTAGCCTTACTCTGTAAGAATTCAGAGAATAACTAGCCGGTCTGTGTACGATGAACAGAGAAAGTCAAGGAATCATCTAGTACAAATTTAGACATGTGTTCCTATCAACCAGGTAAGCACTGCACCCACTAGGAGGTACTGCAGACATCTTCTGGCCAATGGGCTTTGCATGAGAGTTGGTATATGGCAGAATGACCTCATGTCTGTGAAAAAACAAATCAAGGACCAAATCAGAGCATCTAAAGGTCAGAGCAGTTACGATGCAGGTAATCCTCCCTTGGATGCACCTAGATAGTTTTTCCTCCTGTCTTATGATTCGTTTTTTCGGTTCGGGTCAAATACTTGTAGTATATATGCACATGCTCTTCAACCATTGCTCCGGGATTATCTTGTAACGCTAAGAAATTGTGGGGGTTGAGAACGTAAGCATTATGATAGATATGATCTCTTAATGCAAATTGGACACACATCAACTCATTCTGTTCTGCTACCCTTTTATATTTTGCTCAATTGTTTCATCAGGGAGTTGGTACGCTGCCTACTTGTTATGTATTAGTATTTTGACCAACTTCTTGGTGAAAAATATTCAGTTGATGTCTCATTTCCCGCATTATATAGCAACTGCAATTCAAGAAGAGCTTCCGACCATCAAGGAATGAGCAACTGAAAGCATTTCAGGGCCAAAGAAAACATGGAGCTTTCTCCATTGTTCATTCTCTTGTTCTTTGTTAATGTCCAGGCTTACGCCATTTTGACCAATCCAGAAGACAGTATGTGTTGTGTCAGTTCTACTTTCAGTCTTTGTTACCTCGGTGTTAATTTTCTCATTTTTTTGCTCTTTGTGTTTGCAGCAGCTGCCCTCAAGGGGATTGCAGATTCCTGGAGCAAAAAACCATCAAAGCTGGGTTGGCGATAATCCATGTCAAGACCACTGGACTGGGACGTCTGCGTGATCAGCTAGTAGTACATGTACACCGGCAGCAAGTTGATGTATGGTGATGTATTTTACTTTCTTTTTTTTAAAGAACTCCTAGTATCACCCCAATTGAGTAATTTTTTTCATTTTTTTGGTCACCCAATCGAATTGAGCTTCTACTGTAAGAATTCAGAGAATAACTAGCCGGCTGTGTACGATGAACAGAGAAAGTCAAGGAATCATCTAGTACAAATTTAGACATGTGTTCCTATCAACCAGGTAAGCACTGGACCCACTAGGAGGTACTGCAGACATCTTCTTGCCAATGGGCTTTGTATGAGAGTTGTTACATGGTAGAATGAGGTCATGTCTGTGAAAAAATAACCGAAATGCTTTACATCAAGGATCAAATCAAAGCATCTAAAGATGAGATGCAGATAATCCTCCCTTTGATGCACCTAGCTAGCTTTTTTTTTCGAGAATAACCTAGCTAGCTTTTCCTCCTGTCCTATGATTCGTTGCTTCGGTTCGGGTCACACACTTTTATATATGCACACACCCTTCAACCACTGCTCCGGCCGGGTTATCTTGTAACGTTAAGCAATTGTGGACTGATAACGAAATCATTAAAATAGATACTGTCATTTTTCTAATGCAAATTGGATACCCATTAACTCATTCTGTTCTACTCACCCTATATTTTTGTTCAATTTTTTCCTCAGGGAGTTGGTACGTTGGCTACTTGTCATGTAACAATATTTTGACCAACTTCTTGGAAATCTTCATTTGATGTCTCCTTCACTGCATTATATAACAACTGCAGTGCAAGAAGAGCTTCAGACCTTCAAGAAATGAGCAACTGAAAGCATTTCAGGGACACCGACGAAAACATGGAGCTTTCTCCATTGCTCATTCTCGTGTTCTTTGTTAACGTCCAGGCTTATGCTATTTTGACCAATCCGCGCGATAGTATGTGTTGTGTCACTTCTTCTTTCAGTCTGTGTTGCCAATTTGCTCATGTTGTTCTCTGCGTTTGCAGCAGCTGGCCTCAAGGGGATTGCAGAGTCCTGGAGCAAAAAACCATCAAGCTGGGTTGGCGATAACCCATGTCATGATCACTGGACTGGGATAGTTTGCAACGGGAGTAGGGTCACTTCTATGTTAGTATATCAGCATCAGAAATTAAATATTTTGCTCCATTTACATGATGAACAATAATCACTCACGTTACATTGTTCTCCTGTGATGTCTGCTTTTCAGAAGACTGTCCGGTATTCTTGTAGGGCTTTCCAGGAACTCTTTCAGCGGGCATTTGGTTTTTGACAGAATTGCAGGAATTGTATGGCATCTGTATATGCACATATTTCTTTTCACAGCATTCAAAACAACCTTAATTTTATACCAACTGCAAGTGCACGTAGTATTTCCCCATGTAGTTAGCCAGGGACGATTTTACCATACCTCCGCCTAGGGCACGTGCCCAGGCTCTACGCTGCTGCATACATGAACTCTGGTGACCTCCTGGGACGACGAACATGGTGGCTGGAAGCGCGATATGTTGCTGAAGATGATGACATGTTTCTTATTGGGCTAAAAAATGCGTATGTGCAGTTTTTCAGCAGTGCCGGGTGCACGTCGGCCCAAGCTCAGTTTTGAGATTTTCAGACCTTGTGTGTGTTTTGTTCCTTACTGCAAATGGTGACCTTTAGGAAGATCACCAACAGCATTTCCATGAGAAGATATGTGAGACCTGTCAAGTGTCAACTGCGGCCGCTACCGTTTCAACCCGCATGGGCTATCACCCTAGCTGAGTTCGGTTCTCATTTGCTCTGTACTGTAGCTTGGGCACTTCAGATTTCAAAAAGATAAAAGAAAAAATAGAACAAAGGAACACTACGGGGAAAAAGTATACTACTCACTGATGAAATTCACTTTCAAATCAAGATTAGTATTTTCACTGAAGTTTAACCTTAATATTGTTCAAATTTCGCATGGCATGCAAACGTTACAGATTTGTCATCTTTTTTTGTTGCAGGGACTTATCCCAGAACAAGAACTTGGTTGGCCAACTTCCTGCATCTATTGGAGCCTTAAGCAAGCTCCAATTCTTGTTAGTAGTTTTAATCAAGTACTTCATAATTCCAGTGGATGAATTAGTATTTGACTTACTCTCTTATTTCTCTGCAGGATTCTTAGTGGATGTAACTTTTCTGGTGAAATTCCTAAAGAGATTGGCCGACTCTCGGAACTGGAAATGCTGTAAGCCATGTTTTCCCCAAATTAACTAGACATATTTTTCCTTATTGAATGGTGGAATTTCCGTCCTCGGAAAGAAAAGTTTATATTCATACACCAGACATTATGGACCTTTTCTTGTTAGTTTTCAAAGTGCGATGGAGTATTTTAATTTTGTAAACATTTCTCTAACGAAAAGCAAAACTTGGCCCATATGTCTACCGTGAGACGTTCCAACTGTCATATACTGGATTTATTTGTTTCCATTTATTTTTATTTTGATGAAGGGGTGATCCCAAGCCTTTGCATCGGTTGATGCGCGTATCATATTTATTGAAAAGTTATATATGTCCCTGTAAAAAGGAAGAAAAGAGCAGTTCATGGAGACAAAGCTAGCGGGTTTACTCTCATCAACTCTCCCAAAAGGGCGAGTCAGTGGGTTTACTAGTTACGTGAGACAGAGTTCTTTTTTTTTTTGAGAAAATGCAAAGCTTGCGTCTCCAACTCTCAATGCATTGATAGAAAGAATGTGTCGGCACTTGTTTCAAAGCAATTCTTGCTATACCCCATCGTCCTATAGTAGCTTAAGTAACCAGGGCATCAAGACTGACATAGTTGAAGTGTTCTACTTGGATTGTAGGGTAAAAAATGTGAATGTGTTTGATATTTTCGTTTCTTTTTTTCTTCCGTTTCTCAAACATGTTCCGCTCATTTTATTTTGCTGGAACTGATTTTTCGTGAATACTTTGTCTCAATAAAAGCATCAGTTACTCCATTTGGGGGACATTCTACGAACATGGGTCTTGTTTTGTACTATTATGCTGCCTGCTGAATATTTGCCTCGATCAAGTTCCTTGATCTATGCTGCTTCCATACGTCACTGCTTCTCGCAATATATCTGCACTCAGTTTCAGTTACTTAGGTTTTTATTGCACAATGCCTGCAGATATTTGAACTCCAACAATTTTGAAGGTCCCATACCGCCATCACTTGGTTCCCTCTCAAAGCTAATCTGGCTTGATTTGGCTGACAATAAGCTCACAGGAGAACTTCCCGTATTTGATGGGACAAATCCGGTTTGGATAATCTGACAAATACCTTACACTTGTAAGAGTACATTCTCCTAACTCCGATATATGAAGATTTACAGCTTTTCATATATGTGCCCTGTTTTCGCAGCCACTTCGGGATCAATCAGCTCTCTGGCACCATACCGAGCCAGATTTTCAACTCAAACATGAAGCTGATACATTTGTAAGGCGCAAATCTGTAACTCATAACTGCCTGAATTCTATGCTGAAGCTGATTCAGTGATATGTGACATCCTTACCAGGCTCCTTGACAACAACAACTTCTCTGATAGCATTCCCCCTACTTTGGGCCTTCTTAATAAGCTGGAAGTTATGTAAGTGCATTTATCTATAAATTGTATCACTGGCACAGTTTTTTTTTTTTTTTGCGCGGAGCACAATATTGTTGATTCTGATCATAAAATTTATTTTATCCATGCAGACGCCTTGATAACAATAAGTTGAATGGGCTAGTTCCCACCAACATGAGCAACCTCAACAGGGTTTGGGAATTGTGAGTCTCCTATAGACCTATTTTTTATTTTTTTTTCAGTTCATTTCACACGAGGACATCTAAAGAAAACTACACGAGGAGCTTACTCACCTACTATTGCCTTTTCATATGGCACTAGCCAACTAGCAAACAATCATCTCACAGGCCCTTTGCCAGATCTGGCGGGAATGAGTTCACTCATGTTTGTGTAAGTGACGAGTTCAACTAAACAAGGATACGATTGTGATTAAATCACTGCATCCACCTTCTGAATCATCTGCAACTCCGTCACAGGGATATGAGCAACAACAACTTCAGTGCATCTGATGCTCCATCCTGGTTCACCACTCTGATGTTATTGACTTCGTTGTAAGTTTTGAGCTTGTCTTTATACTTCATGTGCTACTTTATCAGACGAGTTTGTCTTAATTTCATTGAATGCAGAACCCTTGAAAATCTAGGCGTTCGTGGGCAGCTCCCGAGAGCCCTCTTCAGCCTACCTGAAATTCAAACACTGTGAGTGCTTACTACTTACTAGGCCGTCAACATAGTGCCCGTTTCAACTGGTTGGTCTTAGGTGTTAGTTTTAATCTCCATCATTGAATTGCATCAAATTAGTAAACTTTTTAAAAAGGGTGTACCGAAGCAAGACTCGGATAAAAATAAGTATGACCACACAAACTCATGTTAAATTTTGTTATTACTGTCCGGCGATTGCAGGAGGTTTCGGGGCAACCACTTCAACGAGACACTAGCAATTGGACCGACCTTCAGTGCTCACCTCCAACTAATTGATTTACGGGATAACCAGATCACAGATACCACTTCTGGGGTATCACAATACAATGAGGAACTCATGTCAGGACATTTTGCTTTGTGCAACAACTTACAGTTCTCTGACACTGTTTAATAAAAGATCCTGACACATTCATGCTCACATGAATCCTCTTGTCACAGACTATCGGGAAACCCGGGTTGCAACCAAGGGATTGATGCAAAATACTGCACACCTAATCTTACAACAACAACAACAACAACAACGCCATTTTATACTACCAGGACGGACTGTCCTGGCCTGCCACCAACATGCCTC
This sequence comes from Poa pratensis, assembly GCA_947311845.1. NCBI lineage: Eukaryota > Viridiplantae > Streptophyta > Magnoliopsida > Poales > Poaceae > Poa > Poa pratensis. Next base: position 19,281,883 of record CAMZMU010000122.1, read on the forward strand.
TCAAGCCAGCTTGTGAGCCCAAGCTGCTTTTGTGCTACACCATACAGTGGCAGACTATCCTTTAGAGCATTAAAATTTTCTGACCTCAGCAATCGCTCGTACTATCTTGGGCTAGAGAAGAATATGGAGGACATCTTCTTGGAATGGAAAATCCTTAGCTCAATTGCTCTTCACGATCCTTTCATGAATGTGGAAAACAACTTGGAGATAAGCTTGGAGATATTCCCCAGCAGCAAGACTCAATTCGGAGAGCAAGATATTTCTGTGATCGGTTTCATTCTGAATAATCATAAATATAAGCCACCCAGTGCTTTTGGTCCATACTTTTTCATTGCCCAGCCCTACTCTTTTGCCAGTGGTAAGATCATTGATTCAGAAGCTGTACTTCTTCGATTAAGAAAGAATAGCATTTGTTTCTACATATGGTTGTATTAGGTTAGCATTGCATGCTGATGTACGCTGACGATGTACGCTGACGTATCAATTTTCTATGAAAACAACGCAGATATGGGAGCTTCTAAGCAGGAGACTAATAGGATGCCGCTTATCGTGGGAACTTCAGTTGGTGGCGCAGTTGCAATTGTGGTGCTTGTTCTTGTTGTTGCCATCATCATCAGGAAGAGAAAACCAAAGCAGAATAAAGAGAGAAACCAGACTTTGGGTACGTTAGCGTCGATCAACCATCTCACCACTTTCAATCTGGATTTTTTTCTCGGTGACACGCAAAACCATTTTGCAGTTTCTTGGGACGTCAAGAGCACCAGCACTAGCGCCCCACAACCACGAGGCGCGCGGATGTTCACATTCAAAGAACTGAAGAACATCACAGATAACTTTTCGGAGGCCAACGTCATCGGCAATGGTGGCTTCGGGAAGGTGAATCAGCTAGAGCCCGCATAACATGCATTAACATGTAGTAGAATTAGTTGTCAGGATGGTATTAATTGTGCTTCAATTCTTGCTTATTACTGAAGGTCTACAGAGGGACACTTCCCGGTGGGCAAATGGTTGCCATCAAGAGAGCCCAGCAAGACTCTCTGCAGGGCAGCCTTGAGTTCAGAACCGAAATCGAGCTCCTCTCGAGGGTTCACCACAAGAACGTCGTCGCCATCCTCGGTTTCTGCTTTGATCAGGCGAGCAGATGCTGGTCTACGAGTACATCCCCAATGGCACACTTAAGGAGAGCCTCACAGGTAAAACCAATGCAAATTTCGCAATGAATGATGCTGTGTCAGTCAGTCAGGACTCAGGACATAACATTGGCGCATGCATTAATTCAGGCAAGTCCGGCATCCGGCTGGACTGGAAGAGGAGGCTGGGAGTCGTCCTCGGCGTCGCGAAGGGCGTCGCCTACCTGCACGAGCACGCCGACCCTCCCATCATACACCGCGACATAAAGTCAAGCAATGTTCTCCTTGGCGAGCGGCTGAACGCCAAGGTCTCTGACTTTGGTCTCTCCAAGCTTCTAGGCAGCGGCGGTGGCGGGGACACGTCACCACCCAAGTGAAGGGCACCATGGTACTTCGCAGCACTACTACTACTGCAGTTCAGAGCACAGCTTGGATCCTGCGGTACCTATCGTATTAATATGTTGTGCAGGGTTACTTGGACCCTGAGTACTACATGACGCATCAGCTGACGGAGAAGAGCGACGTGTACGGCTTCGGCGTGCTGCTGCTGGAGGTGATCACGGCGAGGACGCCAATGGAGCGCGGGCGGTACATCGTCCGGGAGGTGAGGGCGGCGGTGGACTGGAACAAGGACCTGTACGGGCTGCACGAGCTTCTGGACCCAGTGCTGGCCGCGTCGTCGCCGACGCTGGTAGGGCTGGAGCAGTACGTGGACCTGGCGCTGCACTGCGTGGAGCAGGCCGGGTTCGACCGCCCGCCAATGACTGATGTGGTGGGCGAGATCGAGCGGATCATTAAGATGGTCGGCACGGCGGCTGAGTCTGCGTCCGACACCGTAAGCTACAGCAGCCGGACGCCGAGCCACCCGTACGGCGGCGCAAGCTCGTCCGACCACAGCGGGCGTGGGCTGCCATTGACGAGGGTAGAGCCCAAATGAAGTGACAAATACACAGATGTTGTGCATATGCTGGTAGACAGTGTTGGTTTTGAGATCTGTATAAAATCTGGATCATGTTGGGAGGTCTCTAGTTTTGGGCTCTTGTTGGGAATAAATGGGATATGTGGTCTCATTTATGTCTTAGAGTAATGGATGTAACATTGACAGATGACCCAAACATTTTTAGATAGAATTTGACTGTGAATGGGCAATTTACAGTTAAATCTATGTATGAGGATCTAATGAATGAACATACTACATACTTACAAAAGGATCTTTAGAAATTAAAAATACCGCTAAAAATAAAAATCTTTATGTGGTTCCTTCATAGAAAAGTCTTGTTAACCAAAGATAATCTGGCAAGAAAGAATTGGCATGGTAGTAAACATTGTTCTTTTTGTGGGAATAATGGGAGTATTGATCATCTTTTCATTACTTGCCCTTTTGCAAAACTTGTGTGGCGTGTTGTTTTCTGTACGTATAATATTCCTCCCCCTACTAATGTCACAAACATGTTTGGAAATTGGTTGCGTGGGGTGGACAAAAAGACCAAAGATAGGATTCGCATAGGTGTTTCAGCTATCTGTTGGTCTATTTGGAATTACAGAAACAATCTTGTTTTTAATAGGAAGCATTCCTTTCATGTTTTACAGGTTATTCATACGGCGGTGCATTGGATCCAGTCATGGGCTTTCCTGCTTCTTTCGGATCAGCGGGATCTTATGGTGGCTGGGTGCACGAGATTGCTGCTGGTGGCATAGGATTTTTTCTCCTGACATACGTGGCAACATACTAGTCGACTTTCGTAGTTGTGCTTTGCTTTGTCAGTGTCGGTTGAGGCTTGTCTCAATCTTTGTGATTCTTGAGATGTAAACTGAATTCATATATGATCAAACTTTGTAATAATCGGCTGTGTGCATCTATCGATGCAGAGGCTGGGATTAATAAAATTCCCTTTTCTAAAAAAAAAGTTTTGGGATTTGGTATAGATAATGTATGGAACAAATGAGAACGATGTGTGCAGCAAAAAATGCAAAAGAAGTGCAATACTGTAAATTCAGTTGAAAAACATCTTCCACTCATAATTTGTTTTCCAACATGTTCAGGTACCTATAATCCATGTAACACTCCACCTTACTAACAAGATGGAATGCTGCAAACAACTACAACACGGTTGGTTTTGAGAATCTAGGGATGGCAATGGGTACCCATGACCAGTGCCGGACGCAGCGGGCGGGCAGGGTGGGCAGCGGCCCACCCAGAATTTTGAGAAAAAAACGGACCCCCCAGATATGAAGCTGATTAGGCCCAATTTAAACTCTTGGCCCATTTATTTTTTCAGCGCTTGCCTCCTCTGTCTCTGGACGAGACGTTCTGGGCAAGAGACGGATGGTGACCTGCGGACAGCAGCAGTGACGTTTCGCGAATCGATCTAGAGGAGAGTCCGCCATGGCGACGACCTAGCCCCTGCCCCGCCCCCGGCCGCCGCCGCCCCGCCCCCACTCTTGCGTCTCCGCCGCCGGCCGACTCCCCGAGACGCCCCGCCCCCGGCCCGCCGCCGCCCGCCCCTGCCAGTGCCCGACCATAACGTGGCGTCCGAGGAGGTCAGGCACGAGCTCACCGTGCAGAACCCGGATGACGGGCAGATCGTGGTGCATACCAGGGGCGCGTGGAGGATCAAGGGACAAGGGGATTATTCAGGTGAGACACCGCGATCAGGATAACCTTGTCATCTGATGATTAATTTGGTGATTCTCTGTCAGGGGATTTTAGAGGTAGATATCGCTGATTGTTCATACAATTTTCAAATTCAGGTCACCTGTCTGTGTGTGAGTGTGTCCTGATAGAATTTGGAGGTAGTTGTTAGTAATTGTAATGAATTTGTATCAGAGATTCAGAGTTTACTAATGTATAGCAGTGCACATCCATTAGATCCCAAATCGAATAAGAATAAGCCCCAATTTGCTATGCATTGTGTAAATTGACAATTTCTTGTCTCCAACTAGCAACCAATTGACAATTTTTCTTCTAATTGTAGAATTCATTATGAAGAGAAATAGCCATATTGCATCTCTTTTTAAGAAACATGAAGCTAAGAAGATGGTGGTAGAGGTAGATGATTCCGCACCACCGATCCAATCTGATTGTGAGATTGAGAGTGAGACTGAAATGGAAGAGCCAACACCAAATCCACCATCACCCCAACAACCGTATGCAAGGTCATATGATTCTCACTTCCTTCCACATGTAATTTTCTATTTATGCTATATTTTATCATGTCAGACTTTATTTATGTGTTTGAATTATTTGGTGAGCTATAATATTGTGAGACTTCAACTTATTTATATAGTCCTTTCAGTGCAATTATGGATTACATGTGTTGTCAAAAAAAAATCGCCGGTGGCACCCTTTGATAATTTCCTAGCCCACCCTCCATTTTTTTTCCTGCGTCCGCCACTGCCCATGACCCGTGTACCCTGTGAGTAAAAACTCTATTAGGTTAAGGGTATGGAATGAAAAATTATCCGTATGTACGTAAATGGAAAAATATCATGCCCATCGGGTAGAAAGGGAATGGGTATGTGATCATATAACCCATACCCGTATACCCATGTACCCTCTAATATTTTGACATGTGAGACTGAATTTTCATGAGTAGTGTTTATGCATTATGCCACTATTGTAATTTACGGGTATGTTATGTTACGTCAGAGATTGCTCGCTTCACCCCCTCCATGGATAGTGGACCACCCGGTGACGGTCATACTATACTGATAGATTAGCTATCCATAATATTGTATGTAATATATATTTTATTCACATGATCACGTCTCAACTTCAGATGGAGCAAATAACAAATAGATCTCTTCGGAATGAGTTATGTGTTGTTTCTTACGACTATTTTCCGCTCAATTTAATGTGTTTTAAAGCGGGTATTTTAACCCGTGTGTACCCTTTTACCCTGTTGGGTGCCGGGTATGGGAAAAAGTTATACACGTTGACGGGTATGGGTACGGGTGACGGGCAAACTTGGCGTCAGCGGGTAAGGGTATGGGGTGGCTTCACCCTTACCCATACCCTGTGGGTGTCATCCCTATTTAAGATCTGTATAAAATCTTGATCATGTTGGGAGGTCTATGGTTTTACGATTTGGTATAGATAATGTACGTGTGGAACAAATGTGAACGATGTGAGCAGCAAAAAATGCAAAAGAGCTCAGTTGGAAAACATCTTGCCACTCATAATTTGTTTTCCAACATGTTCTGGTCCCTATAATCCGTGTAACAATCCACCTACTAATAAGATGGAATGCTACAACAACTACAACACAAGTTGGATGATACAAGCCCATTAAAGAAATCCGGGGAGTTTCCCATGTACTGAAAGTCATCCATGACAAGCAGTTGAAAAGACTAACAAAAATATGAACCCCCATGATAATAATCAAATTAACCAATGGTTTCAAAGGACCATTCTCAACCCAACAACTCGATGAATCAACACTAGAGGGTAGAGGCTCCACAAGAGGATACAACAAGCTATACAAGAACCTAACATCAAGGACCAGTGAAGTGAATTTTATAGGTTCACGTGAATGACTAAATACGTGAAGTCAATGGAACAAGTTCTACTCAATGAGTGTTCACCCATCTTTTTTATACAAAGAGAAATAGTCATCCTAGCTAGGGAATTTTGTGTGGCAGCAACAATCGAAATACATAGGTTTCATAGGACATTTATACAGTGCAAATCGAAATACATATCCATAAAGATTAATAAAGATCCATATGCAAGACTCATTCATTTTTTTTAGAGCAGAAACATATGAACATAAAAGATTCATCCTTGAGAGAAGAAGAAAACTTACAAGATTCATCAAAGATTCAACCCGGAAAAAAAAGAAAAAACATGAACTTTTCATGATTCAAGATCCACTTGCATCTTGCATATTGCGGAACGAGCTGCGAAAAAACATGCGCGCAAATTCAAACCAACATCACTATCGAGATGTAGGTAACGTACCATACCCTTGCCGATGACAACGTTGAAGATTTCATGTAATTTATTTTAATAGAAAAAAATTCTCAAAAAATTCTGTTTTTGTAAAAGTTTTTAAAAGTCGAGAAAAGTGGGATGTTAATCATGAGCAAATAATTTTACACGACATCGTGTAGAGATGGAAAAGTGACCGTTCGAGATATTAAAATCAACGACGATGTGTGAAGCTGTATATATGTTGGAGGCCTCAATATACGGGATTCCTAATAGAGCAACCATGTTGAGCCACATCATCTAAATTATTGGGATAGTTGGATCTAAAATTTGTAGTTAAGATTTAATAGAAAATATTAGTCATGTAGCTTGTTTGACATGGCTAATGTTGAGAAGATAAGTGTCAGACATGGACTCCCATCATTAAGCAATCTGAATTCAACAAGCACTTCCCAGCACGTTACACACATATACAAACCCATCGATTTCTCTGGCCATGTGTAAGAAATATTTTGACTGAACGTTCAATATAGATCTTGACTCATAGACATTTTGTTCCAAAATACATCACTTCCTAGAAATTGTGATGTCGGGCATCTCTACTTGTGATTCCTAATTCATAATAAATTATTTAGAACTGTAATTTGTTCAATACAAAGATGCATTAGATCTGCCATAAAAAAAATTACAAAAATATCCCAGCTATTTTTTATGCATATACTTGAAACTTCAAAACTGAATGTTATCTATTTTGAGGCAAGTGACGTATTTTCCTTAACAATTTTTCCTTTGGAAGTAAGTTTGTGACGAGGGTAAGATTTTTCTTTTGACCAGGTAATATCATAAGGTTTGTATTTCACGTGGTCGCACACCTCCAGTTTTGTTATCATTTAAGCTTCCTATTTCCCCAAAAACATTCTCTCTATACTATCTTCTTGAATTTTTTTATTGTTTACCCAGCCTCTAAATAAAATTAGTGTGGATGTCGTAGGGTTACTATACCTATAAGGCCATCTAATAACATGGTTACAAATCTAAAACGGATTCAACATCTCTGTCTCTGGCAGGGACCGACGACTGTGACATCCATATTCTTCCAAGAATCAATCTAACGAGCTAGGTGGATCTCCGCAAACAATTTGGTTGGTTTGAGAAAAAAATCTAACTATTGGGTCAATCACAATCTCGGTTTGGGGGTTTAAATAAACCAGTGAGAATTAGTTTAAGCGAGTGTGCGGACAAATAAACTAAGGGAAAAATAAACAACAAAATAGTATATAGACAAAAATGGATATCATTTGTGTCTAAATTCAGGCCCTTTTAGCAAACTTTAGGGTTTATGCGATTTGATTTTCTCCATATTTCTTTTGGTCGCAAGTCTCACCCGCCAAAATGGCTAAATATAGGGTTGAGTTTGTGTCATACCAAACATGGCTTGGCAAGTCATACCCGAGCATAGCCTATTAGTAGATATCATCGAGAAAATAGAGTAATATGACATATGCTGAAATAAAATAGACCGGATGATCAAGAGAGAAGAAACCATGCTATTAATTTCATTCAAAATTCAAGGGTAATAACATTGATTTGGTATGCGCACCAATAGATCAATAGGAAATAAATACCAAAACATAATATGAGTACAAAATTTACGTGTGTTCACAAACATTATTTTTTGTTACATTATATTTATTTTAATACTAGGACCATAATATGCGCAACATGTTACCACCTTAATTTCTTTTATTTTGAAAATACTGAAACTCTTTTCCATCAAGAATGAAAATATGCAGATCACGTTTTTAGTGTAAGGTTGTTAAGCTTCAAACAAAGACCAAAATAGATCTAGCGGGCATGCACAAATTACTTTGGTTGCTGTCCTCGAAACCTCACCTCTGACTGTATAAATAAGATATCAATAAAAATTGTTAATATAATTTTATTTCTAAGATAACATTTCATAACTCTTTAATCTCATTTATTTTCAATATAACCATTCACAAAATAAACATGTGGTGACTTTTTAATCTCATTTCTTTGCAATATAACCATTGAAACAATATATCTAGACTTCACGCCTTCAAGATAACATCCATATCCGAACGGTGCGTATTTTATAACAAATAAGGTAAAAATGAAAAATCTTCATAACACTAAATTATATAACCGAAACTTTAGACGAACTACAAGTGGTGCCCTCGCATTTGTGAGGGCCCCTGTGCTAGTTATTCATAATAAAAATCCACCAGCCGAACAATTTTGAACCGGAAACAATTTCAAACAAAAAAAACTGTCATGTGTAGCACGACAATGACTCCACCTAGCAACTATTGACTTTATGGTAAAATATATAAATTTACGAAAAGTACACATCTCCTAGGCTAAACCTTCAAGGACGCGACCCCTTACTTGCACCGATGGTGACGAGTCCAACCATAGGCCGGTCTCGGGATGTTCTTGGTTTATGGTGGTGATGATGGTCTCAATATAAAGGATTGCATCGACGCAAGTTTCTAAGCCGACTTAGATCAAAGAGACAACTATGATTTCAGGTTAGCTCTCCTTGTAAACTCAACTTGTACTTCCAACCCGTTTGCATTTCATGTTATGGGCTACATGTTTGTGATACTCAAATAAGAAGTTGTTTGATTGGGCTCATTTATTACTTAGAATGCATGCTTGTGATAGTCATGCTCGGGATTACTCCACTTAGAAGTCATTTGATTGGACTCATTTGTAACTCACTTGTAACTTAGAATGCTTGTCATACTCAACTTAGAACTCATTTGAACTTGTTGTAAAGCACAAAAATTACCGAAATGCTCATAGCTTGTAAAATTCATGTGTGTGCTCCTTCACTTGTTGTAAAACTCATCTGAACTCATACTCGGCGACGGCTTGTTACATGCCCAAAATATTTCCAAATTCGGAATTCAATGACCGGCACCTCGAAATGCCTAGTCCATGCTAAACCTGGGAATGGTTTAGGTTTAACCGGGTGTTTTGGGTTGGTTTCTGCTTAACGTCTCATTTGGTTCAGGTGTTAACAGGTTTAGTCGAAAAGAGTTTGGTTTAGTTTGGTTTCTCATAGCAAATGGGTGGGTATGGTTGGTTATGGGTTCGATCAAGTCTGGTTTTAAACAGTTTGGACCCGTAGTTGACACCCGGTTGTTGACCATGGTTCCGTGTCCAATTTTAGAGCCCCTTCTTCTCCGTCCATCGGCCAGACGCCTACTACCTAATCTCGCGCTCGGCTCGCCAGCCCTGCCGTCGCCGTCGCACGCGGCTCGCCAGCCCTACCTCCGCGGCCACGGCCATCGTGCGCTTGGCCGGCAGCCGCTGCCGTCGATGGCCGCTCGTGTGCGGCGGCTGCCGTCGATGGCTGCTCGTGTGCGGCTTGCCGGCCCTGCCGCTGCGGCCACCGCCCTCGTGCGCCTTGCCGGCGGCCGCTGCCGTCGCTCGCGGCTGAACGGACCCGCCTCTACGGTCGCCGCCACCGTGCACCTCGCCGGCGGCCGCTGACGTTGCTCGCCACTCCTTCGCGGCTTGCCGGTCCTTCCTCCACGCCCGCCGCCATCGTGCGCCTCGTCGGAGGCCGCAACCGTCGCCCGCCGCTCGTGCGCGGCTCGCGAGCCCCGTCACCGCCTCCGCGGCAGGCTCCGTCGAGCGTGGCTGCTCTAATCCTCTGAAGACAACACGAGCACAAGGGCACATCGTGCCATCAGCACCAAAAAAGCAAAGTAAAACCACGGCCTTAGAAAAATCAATACTGCTCGGTGTATTCTTCTCAGCAATTTGACATCGAACAGTTCTCAAACGGTTTTGGCAAATGGTTTCAACCACGGGTGGACACTCAGTTTTAGTTCGGTTTGGGTGAAATGTCAATTCAGTTTGGTTTTGGTTGGGCTGACAAAAATATATACTGGGTATAGTTCGGTTTAGGCTGACACATTAAACCGTGCAGGTTTGGTTGAGGTACGGGGCGGTTCTCAAACCATTCTCAGGTGACTCCATGCCCTGCCCTGGAACAGTGGAACTCATCATGACGGCAATCAGTATTCACCAGTCTTTTTTACACCAAGAGAAATAGTCATCGTAGCTAGGGAATTTCGTGTGGCAGCAACGATCGAGTCTGGTATTTCCAGGAGGTCATGGAAATCAATTCAAATGTGGCGTCCACATCACCGCGGGCTGGGGAGTTCGGCGCTTTGGCGGTGCCCAACAAGGAGGGGCACAAGTTGGTCCCCAAGAAACCACGTCAGAAAAAGGTTGTTCAATTCAAGACGATCGATCGAGTTGAAACACAAAGAAAATAAAAGATCAGCAGCCCATGCCCATGCCGCCAGCTCTCTCTACATTATATTACATACATATATATGGACCCAAAGTGTCAAATGTGCACCGGCAGCTGCTACCTCCAAAACCATCACAATCTTAGACCGTCTCCCGCTGCTAGCACGAGCTACAAGAGAACTAGAGGTAGTATATCACACGTGCTTGAGAAACTCCTCTTGCTTGATCTAGTCCATTTCAAACACCTAGCATATATACACATTAGTTTCTTGCCGAACACCTAGCATACGCACTAGTTCCTTCATAAGTTCATGGTGGAATTAGCAATGGCAAGGGCCAGGGAGGTGATCGGTGGTGGGGGTGGAGAGACGGCGGTGGAGAGCGCGGTGAGGTGCCTCGGCACGGGGGTCGACATGGCTGGCGACCTGAGGCTGAGGCACTGCAAGGCTGCGGGAGGATGTCTCGTTGCTAGGAGCGGCGGGGACGCTGCGGCGGCGGTCGCCATGCCCGGGATCGGGGTGGTCGTCGTCCCCGCCGACGTCAAGTGCGGCAAGGGCGGCCGGACCAGGCTCAGGTCCGACGTGCTCGGGTTCAACCAGGTAATTTGTACCTTCCTCTGTGATTTTCTATAGATGCTTAATTCTAACTCAAATGGTTCAAGCTGCAAACCGGCCCGTTGAGCTATGTTTACCTGCTAGATTTACGAAAAATTAAATGGCCAAAAGCATTCATCTTTCCAATCAAGATTCCTCATAATCTCACTCAACTCTGCATCTCTCTCCTGGTAAAAATCTTGTGATCACAACAACCAATCTTTCTAGTCTTGTCTTGTCTTGACCCTTGACCAAGCCAACCCATATAACGGTATCTATTCTAGCAGAAAGCTACACGATTGATGAACTATGACATAGAGAAATTAATCAAGACTTTGGAATCTTTGACCGCGTGCATGCACGTATAATAGATGACGGAGCTGTTCAATAGCCGGAGCTCGGTGCCGGGGAAGATCCCGTCGGGGCTCTTCAACGCGTGCTTCGGCCTCGACGGCGGCTCCTGGGCTCAGGACGCCTCCAGCACCAAGTGCCTGGCGCTCGACGGCTACTTCATCTCCCTCCTCGACCTCCGCCTCGACTGCCGCCCCCTCGCCATCGCCGACCACGTCGTCGCCGACGTGCCGGCGACCTGGGACCCCTCAGCTATAGCAAGGTACGTACATGTATATTACAAGTGTACAAATTAAATACATGATGAGCACATGCATGGTGACCGTCAGGATTGTTTAAACTGGTGATTAACTTTCGAAATGGACCTCGTCCGGCCGTCCACCACAATTTTTCCATGTGCCCACGTGGTGTGAAAAAACGTTTGCATGGGTGGAAAACTGGTGCAGGACTTGACTTGTCCAAGGTCTAGAAGTAGAACAAGTAACTACACATGTTATGTTACCATCTTTGGTGAGTAGTCTGAACCCTGAACATGTCAAGTCATCACTTGGTCATGTATCAGATGATTTATTGTCACTCAGGACTCAAAATGTAGGATTCAAATCATGTACTAATATGCAACCATACTGTTTGAAGATTAATCTCACTCTATGTCAATTGTTACGCAGTTTCATCGAAAAGTACGGGACGCATATCGTCGTCGGCGTGAGCATGGGCGGCCAGGACGTGGTGTACGTGAAGCAGGGCAAGTCATCGCCGCTACCGGAGTCCAAGATCAAGGAGAACCTAGAGAAGCTGTGCGACCAGCTCTTCACCGGGACATGCGCTCTGCGTCCTTCACACTGCAAGTCCAGAGACCGCAAGGTTAAGGTCAGGGAAATTCTGTGTCACTTGTGACCATCCCAAACTGAAATTATGAGTTAACAGCCTCCAGAATAACTGGTATGAGGACCTGAAATGTGCTTAAGGAACTCCATGGTTCTGACTGCAACAGGTGCCAGAGGCCTTCAATGTATTTGATTCCCAATTGACACAGCAGAGGCTTGAAGGAATGACTACTCAAGTCGCATGCAAAGAGGTACTACTGCTACTCTTCTAAGTTCAAACTTTAAAGGAATATGGAGAGCAAGACATTCAGGATTCTTTGCCAACTCCCAACTGATGGATGCAGGGTGTGACAGTGATACACTCCAAGAGGGGAGGAGATGTCGCGGCACGGAGCCACGCCGAGTGGCTGCTTACGCTGCCGGCAAAGCCAGATGCAATCCACTTCAGGCTCGTGCCCCTGACATCCCTTCTCAGGGGAGTGGCGGGCTTGGGCTTCCTCTCTCATGCCATAAACCTCTACCTGAGATGTAAGACCTCTACTCCAAGTCCAACACACATTTTGCCAGACCAAATGTATGTACCCCAGTTTCATGAACACTGAGAATCTTCGTGTTTAAGCAAGTTACAAGCTTGAGCGATGAGCCTAACTCCTAAGGATGACATTTCTTAGTTATATAGAAGTGAGAATCAGCAGATATGATCTACTTAATAACCTAAAAAAAAATCACAAACTTCATTTACTTACTTGTGTGCATTATCAAACAACTAGAACTGCTCATTTATGTCACTGCTCTTTAACAGACAAACCTCCAGTAGCAGACTTGAGGTACTTCCTTGACTTCCAGCACCACAAATCGTGGGCCCCTGTACTCAGTGATCTACCTCTCGGTCTGTGTTCGAACCGCCAAGGCACTAGGCAAGCCTTGCACTTCAGCCTTGTGGGATCAAAGCTCCATGTCAACACAAACCAGGCAAGAAATCATTGATCATTGCTTGAATTCATCTGGAATCCAGTAGAACTGCTCACTCAATAACATTATACATAAACTAAATGCAGGTCATTCTTCCAAACTTGCCAATCACTGGGATGAGACTTCATCTAGAGGGCAAGAAAAACAACAGGTTATCGGCGCTATTGCAGTTTGCTGCAACATTATGTCTGCAATATATTCAGTCATTTGTCGAAATGTTGACCGAACATAATGCATAGCTCATTCTAGAATGCTGACATCTTCATGCCATGGTCAGGCTAGGCCTCCACCTGCAACATTTGGCAAGCACCCCAACGTTCATCACCGCGCGACCAGACCAGGCACCGTTGTGGCGAGGGTCAGAGACGATCTCCGATGAACGGTACCATGAACCGGTGCAACGGAGGATGTTCGCCCATGTCTGCACCATGCCCGTGAAGTACGACCACAACTGGTGCAGCAGCACGCGCCGACAGACTGCGTACATCGTGTCCGGAGCGCAGCTGCACGTCGAGGTTCATGACTCGACAAGCGTGCTGCACCTCATGCTCCTGTACACCGAACTGCTAGGGTACGCCGTGGTGCAGTCCAAATGGGCGCACAACACAGCGAGTCATTCAGGTAAAGGGACGAGCTTCCTGTCGAAGTCGTTCACAGCATCTTCAGCCGCTGCTGCCAAGAAAGATTGGCAGGAGGCAGCGAGAGTCAACATCGATTCCGGCGTGTTCACCGGAGGACCGCCGGTGCCGGTTGGAGACCAGAAGCTGCTCAAGTATGTTGACACATCTCAGGTAACCATGGGACCGCAGGACAGCCCTGGATACTGGCTGGCCACAGGTGCAATGCTTGATGTTGAGAAGGGGAAATCTCACTGCATGTCAAGTTCTCACTGCTGGCTCCAGTTTCTTGACAAGTGCTCCCAGAATTGTACAGGATTCAGCTTCTAGGATATATACACATAAACCAGCCATAATGTTAGTTACTCTTTATCATTGATTCGTTCAGTTCATTTTATAGAGAACCAGACAGACAGAAATGTGACTGGCAGCATCACCATTCATTGTCTGGACGTAAAGTAAATCAGTCCTGAATTTTTTTTTGTCAGGCACATATGCAAAGGTAAGACAAGTATTGTAATGGAATTCCAACCCAAACATATGGCAAACAGACAGAGCAGATAGCAATAATCATGTGAGAACAATATTCACAACCTGGGCAACCAAACAAACACGCTAACTACATTACGGATGGGAGAGGACGTAGAGACCGCCCAGCCTATACAAAAGCATCAAGGTGCATCGACAAAACGAGAGGGCGAGCCGTAGGGGGTTAGACCTCGTCTCAGGGCCACCTCCGCTACGGCAGAGCAGCAATCACGTCAGATCCAAGCCTACTCTTTTCCAGACCAACGGTACGGTATCGCAGGGTCATCTGTGCTATTATCTCAACCACAAAACTAATGGGAACCGAACGAAACAAATACAGAGTGAAATGGACTCTATGGAACAATGCCGCCTCAGTGTTAGTGCTGCCGTCATTGGAAGTTGCGTGTCAACCCACTTCGCGGTGCGCTTCTGCACACAAAGAAGAAAATTCAGGTGATTTAGAGGGAGAAACTACATGAAGATGTATTCGCAAGAGTGTAGTCAGAGTGTCTCCTTAGAGAAGTATTGTAGAGATTTTGTGCCAGCAAATGCTCCCAGCAGTAAACAAGAAAGACAGTACATGTTTCCGACCGAACATTATTCTTTTCAATTTCATCATCTAGTACATGAGATCATGCGCTCCAGTACCAATTACAAAGTAGCAGAACAATTCCAATATTTAGTTGTAAATGTAGTTCTTTAAACCTCACAGATTCATAAAATATAAGTTGAGGGTCTTGTTCATAAAATATACTTTATTGGCATGACAATGTATGAGAACTAATCACCAAGAGCCAATCTGGATACCAAAAAATTGAAGTTCATGAGTACTGGAAAATTAAACAGGAACTACAACTACTGTCACATAATTAATGGTCAAATACTAGATATCTGGCTTTTTACTACTTATTAGTTATCACAAATCATTATCTCAGGCATGCCATTTGGACTATTTCAATCATTATATGTTCCAGAAAACTTGTTAGAATTTTGAAGATTTACCTTCCAGGAAGCAGCTGAGAACTCCCGGACCCTCTTGAATTACCAAGCCGTCTGGCTTTGATCTCTTGGTCCTTATCGACTCGCATAGCTGCAACTTCTTTCTCCATGGCAGCAACCTCTCGCCTCATCTTTTTAGCCTCCACTTCCATTGCTTTGGTCAAGGTATCAACTTTCTTTGCTAACATCTGCATGACAAAAGGACAGAATAACTTTAATAATTTATAATGCCTAGATTCATGCCCCACGCAGACTGCATAAATAAGAGATGGTGGCATACCTCAATGGCATCATCTTTGTCCTTTAGACTTTGATCTTTCTCGTGGCATGATTTCCTCAAAGAAACAACTTCCTTCTGCAACATATTATACAGGAAACCAGAGACCATTTCAATTGAGTTGCTATTTGTGGTTTCATTACTTCTCTCATCTGGATTGCTGTTGGCACTTTCATTAGTTCTCTCATCCACAGTTCCTTTCCAACCATCATTAGTTTCCTGGTCTTTAACAGCATCTGTAGATCTATTAAGTAAATGTGATCCATTCCCATGGACCTTTCCCCTGTCTAGTGACCTAGTTCCACCATCAAATGACTTTGAAGTTCCTTTAGCATGTTTTAGGATCAAGCTGCTGCTAGAAGAAAGAGAGGATCTTGAATGGAAAGATGGGATCTCCTTGTTAATAAGCCATTTGGTGACAATTTAGACATATTATCGGCTCCACCAAGTGATAACCGACGGGAAGGACCATTGCTAAAACTCTTTAATTCTGTAGGCGGCGACTAGAGCCACTTGGTGGCCCTCGCAGTCCATCTTCTAAAACTTTCAGGCGCAGCTGATATTTTTCCTGTGTTTATGAAGAATCAATAAGTTTAGCACGCCTAAAACAACTTCCCTAAAGAAGTTTTAGCTCACACAAATTACAAAGGAAAAGTTAGTGAACCTTCAGTTGAGCTTCAGACCGTGCTGCGCGCTCTGCAATAGCAAGCTTATCACGGAGTTGGTTCATTTCACCCTGCAGAAACAAAAAACAAAGGTTGTCGCAGGATGCCAAATATGATTTTGATAAAAGAGCCAGCAGTAAAAACGTTTAACTTCATGAAGAACGAGTATATACCTGCATCTAGCCAATGTACATCAATAAAGGAAAGAAAGAATTTAATCCTAACACGGTCTCACCTGCAAGAACCTCCGCTCTTCAAGCCACTGTTTAACTGGCATCACTTTGTCATTGGAATCTTTCCACTCATTCGCAACCACAACAGCGACCCTATTTGCTGTAACTTTTGCACGAGCAAGTTCACGGTCAAGTGTTTTTCTTTCATCCTGACAAAATCATGAACATAAATAAGCATTGAGAAATTTAATACTTGATAAGAAAGGCAACAATCCAAGGGGAGTTTGTTACATTCATCTCTTGCACTTTGCGCTGGTAATCTCTAACAGCATTAGCAGCTGCACCACCTTGAAGAACAGCCTCTTCCAGCTCTCTCACAGTTTGACTAAGCTTTTCAACTTCTGCAACCTTATGGCGATGCAACTTGTCCAAGATCTTATTTTCTTCCTGCAATGCATAAAGCAAACAGTTTAGCACTTCCATAGTTCGATTACTATGTTAGAAGTTATTTAATCCTGATGACCAAGAATACACAACATGAACCCACATACATGGCAAATCTCAATTTGCTTCATCAAATCTTGGTTCTTGTTTTGCAAGTCATCAACCATAGCAGCTTTTGCCATTGCGATTTCCACAGTCCTTTCTGCTTCCAGTAGGGCTGCCTCTTTTTGTTTTGTTAGACGATCCAAGGCTCTATTATCATCCTGGAGCTTTGCAATCTGGAATAAACAAAGTCAATTTCATAGTTGCCATCTGCTTCATTACCCGCAAAAAAGAATATGCTTTGTTCATAGAAAATACATGAGTAGTGGAAAGTTAAAATTATAAAGTATTTAGTAACATTGGAGGATGAAGATAGTTGTGGGCTGCTAGAGAGATTCATCTGGATAAGCACAAAAATAGGAGAGAGGATATGAAATACAAAGTATAACCTCTTGCCGGATAGCTTTAGCTCTGCTTCAAGTGGAGCAAGAATGGCTTCAATTGGTGGCATGTCATCATCCTTTTGGGCTGCATGGACTCTTCGCAAAGTAGCTTCTGCCGCAAACTGAGCAGCCATGGCGGATTTTTTCTCATCATTTATCTTCTTGACTTCTAGATTCTGCCAGTATATTTCTCTATATTAAAGCACAATCAAAACACGGACACTCAGCATGTGGTGGACATAAATCATAAGGCAGTACCTTGTTTTCTAGGTGAGATTCTGTCAACTTGAGCTTCTCGTCCATCTTCTCCAACTCATCTGTAAGCTGTCATCACAAGATTACAATCATGTTAATAGTAAAAATAAGTAACCATTGTCACACTATAGTTAACAATAAAACAACACACACCAATCATAAATCAACAGTAACTAACGAGCTATCACGAAACAGAAAGATAATTCAGTACAATATGAACTGCAGCAACTTAAAAGTTTTTTCAATACATATTTTTTAATCAGCATATTTCAAGCCCAAGTTCCAATATATTATGATAAACAAACAAGCAAACTTTACTATACTCCTGCACAAGTATTGTAAGTTCTCGTGCACTAAATTACAATGAAGAATCGTTCCACTAAAGATTATTCAATCACAGATAAGGATTCAAACAAAAGTAATATTAGTGCACTAAGATCATCAAACGATCAAAAATAAATTAATAAATAATCAGCAGCAGAGCACAAATACTGTGTTTCTAAGTTCTTTGACATGATAGCAGGACATAGCATGCCAACGCACAATTACATAAAGTCCACAATCGCTACGGATGACAGAAAGAATCGAGCCCCTGGAGTTACAGAAAATAGCATTATTCAAGTGCAGCTCAAGGACTTAATTAAGGAATAGCCAAGCCACCATTTTTCACCAATCAACTCTCGAGACCATAAAACAGTGGATTAAGAATAACAGAAGATGCAAGCTACAAGGATCTAGTAACCAGGCATGGCAATGCCAAGTGTTGACAGAAACAAGAGCCTTGATGTTACAAAGAAATAAAAATAAAAACCTGATTCATTGTAGATACAGGCTCAATCCAGCTAACTAATTCTGAAGCACACAGAATTTAATGATCCAGGTTGCTCCAGTGAGGAGTAACCAGGACTGATGATACCAAGCAGGATGATCAAATTAAAACTAAGCAAAAAAGGTAACATGTCCCAGCAGACATATAGGGGGATCTAATATCATTGAGAACACTAGAAAGTAACATGACGATGCAACAAAACAAACACACGAAGCAGGATAAATGTTATGAGAATCTTTAATATTAAATGGGAGTTGGTGATGGTGTAACCCGGCAGAAAATTCTGCCTCCCGATTCTGCCTTCCGCTAATAACTGCTATCCACCATTCGTGGGCCGGCCCAAATAAAACAACCCGTGGTCCCTTTTCTTTCTCATGTCGTGCGACTCCTCTCATCTCCTTCCCCGCCGCCGTCGCCTCCACGCCAGCCACCATAGCAACTCCGCCCCCAAGCACCCAAGCCGCAAGCCCGACTCCCCGAGCCTCTGCGTCGACGACCATGGCGACGCTCGCTCTCCTGGACCCGGCGAGCGGCAAGAGGCCGGCGAATCCAGTCCGATCTCGACCTGCTGCTGCCGCCCGAGCTTCATTGGAGGACGACGGACCGTGCTTCTCATCCCCGTCCTCCCATGTACGGGCGCCGCGGCCGCCGCCTCCACAAGATTTATGCATCTGATCTGTTACTACTGTCGTCACTGTTGAAGGAGCGGAGTATTCGGTCTCAGAAGTTTCAGTCTCGCCGATCCACCTCCACGGCCTCGTCGCCCAAAAGTGGCCGAGTGCCTAGACGTCGCCCACACAGACCTGCCGTCCCCGCTGAACAATCTTCCCCGGCAGACCTGCTCCACTCTGGATCCCTCCCGAGTCCCGCCGAACTAGCTGTGAATAACGTCAATGCTAATCACCGCTATGACTTCTGACTGCACTTGTGCTGAAAAAATTCAGAGCACATGTGCGAATTAGCAGTAAGGCTTCAGGACCCACGGGTGCTGCTGCTCTCTCTCTTGTACATGAAAAAAAAAGGTGCTGCTCTCTTGAAGTATTGAAGTGATCACTTATCACCGGTGTGCACACCTAGGTTCGTTGATTCACCTAAAGCACATCTAGGAAAAAAAACTGTACAGATATATTCATCTGATTCTCTGCCTAACTTGGAGCTAATTATTTTGCGTGGATCCAGAACAGTTTGGTGCTCATCATCAGCGTAGACAGGATTTTCCTGTTTTAAACATAACAGGCATTGTTTGGGTCTAACCAAGGATGACAAACCTGAGATGTAAGAATGCTACCTTTATTTTAGTTATAAATATACAATTGCAAATGTAGATGGATGTTCATGGATTCAAGATTTCAAGTAAAGGGGCTTTTCTAAGTTGTCAACATATATTTATGAAATAACAGGACTGCCTACTATATGTTACTCCCTCTGTTTTTCTGGAACGAAGGTAGTACTTATTATTAGATTTACTTGGTCAGATATATCATGCAACAAATCTATGGGGAAACCAATTGCTAAATTATTTTTTGGCGAAAAAATGCATATTAAACTCTCAAGGTTTGTTTATTTATAGAAGTGTGATGTGTAGTTGCAAAAGGACTCTTGGTCATTTGATTTGATTGCTGGTGAATTTTAGAGAAGTGATTTGATTTATTTATGATGTTCTTTCCTGGTACATATGTGTTATTGTTGGTTGTAGACATATCATGATTCACACCTGCAACGCACGGCAGTCAAATCAATGTCTGTTGTCCACAGATGGACTGCCAATTACTGGGTGATGCAAGTGTGCAGAGTTAGGATACAAAATTGGAAGCAGCAGACCTTGACAGATTGTTTCTATGGAGTCAAGCTTCCTATGATGAGACCATTGATAGAATCAAGAGTAAGAATGTGTGAAAGAAATATAGTTACCTGTGTTAAGAAGCTATCGTAGCCTCTAATGGACTCGACCTGAGACCTTTTGATTCTTTACTTCCCCAGTTACAGTATAAAGAGATTACTGGCAATATTTATTGTAGGAGTTTGACAATGGAGCCATGAGAATGTACTGATTTATTTGACCATACATGCATTTCGTCTTGTGCGGCAAGTGGAGCGAGGACGAGAAGAATGGCAACCAGAAAATGATTTGACTAAGCAACATTCAAAGCATTAGAAAGGCATGTCGTATCATTCATGTGCGTCAAGCCGCCTGTCGTATCATTCAGATGTTTTGTGCTAGCTTAATGAAATTCAAAGTTTTTTATTGATTAGATGATCAATCAGTAGAGAAATTGAATGACGTAGCTAAGTGGATGGTGTTTTCTTCTGTAGAGTTGTCAGGAAAGGGATGCTGTAACTGGTGATTTTCAACTAGGCAGTTCACTTTGCTATTAGTAAAGAAAAACTTGGATTATTGGTTGTTGAATCTATGCATCATGTCATTAGATTTCTCATTATTTTCTTTTCTATATTACATCCCTATCTTCGGTGTTCATTGAAAATTAATTAAGAGGAGTTGGAGGAGAAGCAGACGAGGAAGAGGAGGAGCTGAAGATCGTAATGTTGGGCAACTTTGAGCTTTGGAAATGAATACCACGATCAATTTAAGCTTTCTAACACCTACGATATTCAAACCCCGATGCCTGTGTGTTGTTGGAAGATGCTCACCCAACGCACATATTTTGAGTAAAAATAGTACTCTTCCTAATTTGTGACCAATTTCAATTATGACCCGATACACAAGGAGCTACTCAATGGGTCTGGTATACTATTGTAGCAGCTTGATGTAAATGGAATTCAAAGCATCATGTGATTTTGTGTGGACTCTGAAAATTGAACATGTGGAATGGTTAATCATTCATATACATTCCTTCAGATGTTTTGTTTTGAGGGGTACATGTGAAGGTGGAACGGGGTATATTAGGAGGATAAAACTTCTTTTGGGGGGGGGGGGGGGGGTTAAGCAAGGTGAGGGTAAAAAAAGTTGTGAGGTGAAAGCCAAACGTATTCATGACATGAGACAACAATCAATATTTTTTTAACATCCGTAGCAACGCACGGGCATTCATCTAGTAATAGCAATATTGTAGCTCCATAGACTCGACAAACATATAAAGGCGAAATCTAAGAATGTCTTAAATTTAATTGATGATGTAAGAATGTCTTAAATTTAATTGATGATGTAATATTGTAACTCCATAGACTCAACAAACAGCAAGAAAATGAGGTAAGATCAAGTGCTTCTGGCATTGGTTGAGCAAGCAATCTGAAAGTTTGGTAGAGTGGAGCGTACAATTATGGTAGAGTTGAATACCACTAGTACCACCCAGAAGGTAGAGTTGAATACCACTAGTACCACCCAGAAAAAGACAAGGAACAAAACAGCTCGAAATTTTGGAATGTGAAATAGCTATTTTCCATTGTCAAGTACAAAATTAAAAAAATGGATGTAGAAAAGCAAGACACCTCCTATCCTATGGTTGGCATCAGAAGTGCCCACTTGGCAGAACGAATCATTGCTGTAGAACATCTAAACCCATCTAATCGTTGCAAAACTAAAATTTCAGTTTGATAATCCGGCATACAATAGACAAAAAATGGATCGAATTGCAATGAGAGCACAAGGCAGCACCACAGGCCATGACCCTAACCAACCCTCAACTCAGCATAACAACGTGCTGAAGTGCTCATTCTAACAGGATAACTAAATTTGGCACTTTCCCTACACTAACATAACACCTGGAGCCCAAATTCGGAAGACATGGCCATTGGTAAGAAAATGGAAGCACCCACAGAATCTCAAGAGCGACTGGCAGTTACCTCCTCGACGGCCTTCTCGCGCGCCCTCTCCGACAGCCGCAGCGCGCGTATCTCCGTGTACGCGTCCCCGAGCTCCCTCTCCTTGTCTGGCACAAGCACGGCGCAGCAACAAAGTCAAACATTCCAGCGACAGCAACAACAACAAAAAACTATCGAAACAGTAGAGCGAATCGCAGGGCTCACCCCTGAGCTCGTTCTCGAGGCGGGTGAGCTCGACCCTGACTGGATCCGATCCGTGCATGAGCGCCATGAGCTCGTCGGCGTCGAGGCTGGCCCGCATCGGGCCCCTCCGCCGCCTGGGCGGCGCCGCATTCCCCTCCTCGCCGCCGTCGGCCATCTCAGATCTGAGCCCCGGCGCGCACTGCGGCGTCGGTCAGGGGAACGCTCGCCCGCGCCTGGCGAGCTCCCTCCCACGCGCGCGGCGAGCTCGGGGGCCCGTCTCTGCCGCGCGCCGGATCGGGGAAACCCTAGCTCAGCTCAGCTCCGGCCTTGCTCCTCCTCCCCTGCCGTCAGTGTGTTGCGCGTGTTTGTAGTAGTTGCGGCTGTCTCGCTCTTAAGTGACGCGTTTAAAGGATATACAGTGTGGGAGCAGCTCTTCACGTACAAGAGGGATTAGTGATCTTGTCAAAAAAAGAGGGATTAGTGTTTTTTTTTTTCTTTTTGAGGGAAGGGATTAGTGATTTGTGTGTCGTAAAATGTTTTTATAAAAAGCTGAATTTTAAGTATATAAAGCGTACGGGCGTACAATGTTTTTCTAAAAGGCAGAATTTTACATATAGAACGATTACAACTCGCTGGTAACAACGACCTTAGTACGAACTCCACGTTAGGGCTAGTCTGAAGACAGCCACCACCAACATTATACAACTACATCGTAAGAAAGTCTGTCATAAACGAGTAACATCGTCACGTCTTTTCACCGATGTCGGTCTCCTCCAAAGATCAATGATTTCAACTAAACATCCAAGGTTGACGCACCCTCTACTCTTGATGATTAAGAAGAGGTGGCAAGTGGATGGCACGACTTAGTCAGTCCTGAGAAAGACACTATTTTGGAGTCACCTGCGATAACGTATTTTGCGCCCCTAACAACGGCGAGCACTGAGGAGCGCAACAAATGGCTTCCAAGCCGGACGAGTCAATTAAGTACTTATTTTCCTATGTAGGTTTGTTCGTTCTATCGTCCAAGTAGTTTCTAATTCGTATCCAACACGTAGTGTTGCAAATATTCTTGACAACTGGTTACATGAGATAGATCATAATTTTTTTTTTAAATATTAGGGTGGGTGTGCTTGCCATTATATGTTCTCTATGTTTATATATAAATATATAAATGACAGAGTTCTTAGTGTTAAGATTTTTTGTCTTATGTATGTCATCTAGTGGTGTACCCATTGGTTCCGTTCTTGGTTGTGTTTATAAAGGGTGGAGAACTGTAACCTTACCATGGAGATGTCTACACGGTTGGAGAATACAATGAGATATATTTTGATCACACATAGATGACATCGTGATATGAGCATTGGGCCTACAGCAACGTATGCGTTCCACAAAGCTTCAAGATCCTTATATTTTGCATGTGTGAACTTTTATTTTTGTTTTTGCATCTGTATGCATTTTGAATATGAAGAGGCTGGGTGTTAGGCTCTTATGACTTGCATCCTTGTGATACTATATTTGACTAGCAAATTACTCGTGCGTTGCAACAAATTTAAAATAAATGAAACATTCATTACTGGGAAAACCCTTATAGGTAGGTTACATTCTGTGGCGCACGCCACAGAAAGTCACATTTCTGTGGCGCACATGGCCAGGTGCGCCACAGAAAGTTATCCGGGGGGCGGGTTAAAATTTGAAAAAAATAATTCTGTGGCGCACCTGGCACGTGCGCCACAGAAAGTTGACATTCTGTGGCGCACCTGAGGTGACATTCTGTGGCGCCCCAAGCTTGGCGCGCCACAGAATTATTTTTTTCAAATCCCACCCACCCACCCCACCCCACCCCCCCCCCCCCCCCCGTGGATCGCCTTTTTTATCTTGCAGGAAGTAAAAGAAAATGATAAAAAATTCAATAAATAAAATCCTTCGACATGTACTTAGGTATGAGTGTCTAGCAGGTATACAAATTTTGAAATATGAATTTTGACCTGGTCAGCAATTCACAGATTTCTCAAATTCCAAAAGAAAAAAAAGTTATTTCAAACAGACGATTTTCCGCAGCAAAATCAAAAAAATTCAAAAATTCCAAAAAAGACACAGAAATGTATAACAAAGAAGACTGTTGACTTTTCTTGACTTTTTATTTTATTTTTTTTGGATTTTTTAGATTTTTGAATTTTTTGGATTTTTTTTGGATTTTTTGGATTTTCTAAAAAAATTAAGTTTTTTGATTTTTTTTGGATCTTTTGAAACTTTTGAATCTCCTTTTGAAAGTTTAGAAGTTTTTGAAAAATCTGAAATTTAAAAACACACGTTTATAACATATACATAATATATACACATACAAGACTTAAGAGGATACATATGATATATATATATATATATCAATAAGAAATTGAGTAGCACAAGGGTAGGTGAAGTGGGTGGAACTTAGAAGTTAAGCGTGCTAGGGTTGGAGCAATTTGAGGATGGGTGACCTAGCGGGGAAAGGTATCAGTTCAAAAAATTCAAAAAATCTGAAAATAATTCCAATAATTAGGATTTTTCATATTATTTCATATTTTGATTTTTTTAATTTTTATTTTTTTTGCAGTTTTTGAATTTTTTTCATAATTCTGTGGCGCACCAGGCCAGGTGCGCTACAGAAAATGGATTTCCGTGGCGCACGCCCATGGTGCACCGCAGAAAAAAAAAATAGTGGCGAGGATTCTGTGGCGCACCCAGCAATTCTGGGGGTGCGCCACAGAATTCTAATTTGGTGCGCCACTGATAGCTGCTTTCCCAGTAGTGATTTATGTTTGAAGTAAATATTGAGTTTGGTTATGTCATCTCGTTTCATAAGTAGGTTGGCGTTCTCTCAGATTTCGATTCTCTTACATGTCCCATTGTACAACAATCCTTACAAAGGTAAAAAAAAACTCACCACTTACTTTCTAATCCTCTTTTTGCATACATCATGGTATTCAAAAGTATGAAATCATCATGGAGAAAGTCACTTGTTAAATTACATGAAAAAATACAGTTCATTTGGGTATCACACATATGCCCAAATCCATTATTTTATTTGATCTACAACCAAATCAATGTCAGAGTAAACAAATATAGGTGCAACTTGGAGCAACGTCAAGCAATTCAAAATGAACTTTTACTTAAATGAATGAGCGGGTCACAAAAAAAGAGAGGGAAGAGAAACAAGAGGCTGTTAGAGCATACTAAATCCATTCCTGAAACAAGGCGCACAATTTGTTTCTGAAGTCAAACTATGTAAAGTATGACCAAATTTATAGAAAAACAATTAAGAATTATAATGTTCTACATATATATGATGAAAATATGTCTAATGGTGACAGGGATGGCACCCGCAGGGTATGGGTAAGGGTGGAGCCACCCCATACCCTTATCCGCCCCCTCAATCTTGCCCGTCACCCGTACCCATACCCTTGTGCGGGTACAACTTTTTTCCATACCCTTCATCCGACAG
The DNA here is from genome assembly GCA_947311845.1 of Poa pratensis. Taxonomy (NCBI): domain Eukaryota; kingdom Viridiplantae; phylum Streptophyta; class Magnoliopsida; order Poales; family Poaceae; genus Poa; species Poa pratensis. The sequence goes on from CAMZMU010000122.1 coordinate 19,307,692, forward strand.
GGTAAATGGGTACCCGCGGGTAAAAATACCCGCGTTTGCAACATAGCAGATTTAGTAGAAAATAATCATAAACAACATCATATAATCTTATAACTTTAATCAGCACCACATTTAAAACCACATCACATACTTATAAATAGTAGCACATTTTCAACAACAGCACATTGAAAACAACAGGACAGGTACTTATAAACAACAACACTTGTGCATAAGCAACGCATCTAAACAGCAGCACTTGCGCATATACAGCAACACATTTTAATGATAAACAACAACACAGTCATAAAAATTAGTAGGTACATTAGGTTATTATTGGGAGACCCACTTGTCACAGATTTAGAAGGGTACATGGGTACGCGGGTATGGGTTATACGAACTCATACCCGTACCCTCTCTGCCCGATGGGTACGAGATTTTTCCATTTATTACATACCCATGGGTATTTTTTCTTCCCAAACCCTTATCCTAATAGGGTTTTTACCCGCAGGATACGCGGGTAAAGGGTACCCATTGCCATCCCTAAATGGTGTACCTAATAAGATTGATCTGACAATTGTAGAGGTTGATGTGTTTTTCTAAAAGTTTTGTCAAACTTCACATGGTTTGCGTTTTGACAAAATTTATGCGCCTTTTGTTATTGGGAAAATGTGTACCAAACAAAAAGCTTGGACAATCAGCTGACTCAGGGGCCAGGACCACGTACTGCCTCCAACGAGAAAACAAAACGGTCTGCCGTTACGCGCAACGGGAACATCGGCCGATCGACCGTCCGTGGCAGCAGAGAATATCGCCCATGATCTGCTGGCCCCGATCGATGTACATCAATCAGTACAGCTACTAGCTAGCGCTGGTCCTCTCAACTTCGAATAGCTACCAGCTGCGTGATCGTGTTGATGGTTTTGGATATGTTTGTATGGCTCGTGTGAGGCACACGAGGTGCTGGTGGATCATCCTCGTTCTAGCTAAACTAGCTTCTCTCATGGGTCCGATCGACAAACTACATCATATTCAATTCAAACCCGTTCAATCAAAGCATCTATCGTAGTTATCTGGCATCTCCAGCCTAGCTAGTTATGGTGCAGGTACACGTCTTGTCTTTGGAGAGCATGGATTCCACCAACATTGGCTGCCAGTTGCCGCTCATGGCAATTTTGGCATATTTGATCCTTTTTTGAATTTATTTCACGATATATAGCTAAATCAGAATCATTTCACGATCTAACCCTTTTTCATGGCGCTCGGCCCTGGGCCGCCATCCTCTGTTTCACGACGCCCCGACAAAAGACGTCATAGACCTTGCCACGTCAGGCTAGGCGGACCCGCATGTCGATAGCACGGCGCCCCGGTCCAGGGCGCCATGCCTGGCTGGGGCGCCATGTTTTTTTCTTGAATTTTTTTGTTTTTCCGAAAAAAAAATAATTATTTTTCACTCATGCAACATATGCACTATTAATACAAAAGATAAATTTTAAGTATATCGCATTTTTTGGGTCATTACAACACATACATTTACTAAATTGCTGAAGTAGGCTTGTAAAAAATTAAAGGTGAGTAGCACTTGTTAAATTTACTAGTAAAAGATAAAATTTAAATATATGTTACAACACTTACATTTGCTGGTGCATGGCACATGCCACCACGGGTGGTGCTGGTACATGGTCTCCACGCCGCTCTGGGCCGCCGGACACCGCTTCAGCGGGATGAGCATCGCGCTCGCGGGGGAGTTCTTGGAGAAGGGGGTTGCCACCGTGTTCGTCACCGCCTTCATGCCGGACTACACCAACTCACGCACCCGCGCCATCGCGGAACTGCCTCTGCTCGACTGGATGGACTCTGTGACGAACTACGGGCACGCCCCGCCGTCGGTGTTTCTCGGGCCTGAGTTCCTACGCCGGCACCTATACCAGCTGACCCCGGAAGAGGACTACACGCTGTCACAGACCCTGGCGCGGGTGAGCTCCTACTACGTGGATGACCAGGAGCTACAGACGTCGTTTAGTGCAGACCGATACGGCGCGGTGATCAAGGTGTATGTGGTTGATACGTCTCAAACGTATCTATAATTTTTGGTTGTTCCATGCATGTTATATATCATTGCCACATGCTTTTTATAATGTTTTTATATCATTTTGACACATTTTATGGAATTAACCTATTAACAAGATGCCTAGTGTCAGTTCCTGTTTTCTGCTGTCTTTTTGTTTCAGAAAAACTAGTCGAGGAACTTTCTCGAATAAGTTTCCAATTTACATGATTTATTTTTACGAAGAAACAAAGACTGCGCCAGGAGGAGACCTGCAGGGGGCCCCACAGGCCCCAGACGCCACCCAGGAGCGGTCAAGGGTGGACCGCGCCTGGGCCCCACCTGGTTGCTTCGCGAAGCATGTGGATCCGATGAATTATGAAGTCATTGACATTATTGTTCAGTTTATCTATGATATGTTTTATTTATGATCTTGCATGCTCTCCGATGTTTGTGTATGCTTTGGCCGAAGTAATTACTTGTGTCAGTAGAGGGAGTATTTATGCTAGATAGTGGGTTCATGCCTCTCTTGTCTGAGCTCGAGTTGACAGAAACGATTAAGGCTTGAGATGTGTTGTTGCTACTAGGGATAAAACATCGGTGTTTATTGATATATGTTGTAACCATTGCTTACATTACGCACCTTACTTATTGCAATTATTTGTTGCTTGCAACTTAATACTTTCGGGTGACATGCTGGATAGCGATCCCGGAGTGGATTATTAGTCATAGATGCAGTTGGATAACGGTCTATGTATTTTGATGTAATGTCCATATTAAATAAAACGGTGAACTTTGTGTCGTGATAGTATTGTGTTGCGTCCATGTTTTTCAATTGCCCTGCTATAATTTGTTCACCCAACATGTTTATCTTTTGGAGAGACACCACTGGTGAACTGTGGACCCGGTCCTATTTTCCTATATTGCTTACAACCGTTTTAATAGCTTTTCCTTAGTTATTTGCTCGCTGGTCATATTTGCTCTCATATTATTTTCCACCATACGTTTAATCCTTTGTGCTCAGCAAGTCGGAAAGATTGACACACTCTCTATTTCGTTGGGGCAAAATAGTTTGTTCGTGTGTGCACAGGTCCACGTCAACAACTCTTTTCGGCGCCATTGCCATTGTCACCTAGCCGAAGCCTCCTCCAAATCCTAGTGGTTCGATAACCTTGATTTTGTAATCAAGGGAAAACTGCTGCTACGCTACATCATACCTTCCTCTTAGGGTTCCCAGCGAACGTGTGATCCACGCCATCAGTGGTCGCCAAACTGGATTTGACCATGATCGAGTGTACCAGAGGCAGATGATCGCCACCATTCCGGTGGCAGAGGTCAGGGAGACAGAAGACGCCGACCACATGGTGATGCTCTCCGCGCCGGAGGAGCTGGCCGCCCACCTCGCCGACATCATCAACACCTGTAATTGATCGATCCGCAGAAGTATGAACCTCCATCGGATCCCTAGACATGGGTCTGTCTATGTCATATATATATATCCAAGTCGACGTTTAAGTCTCATCCATTTAGAAAAATATTCTAGCGAAAAAAGCAACGTGCAGATTTTATCCTGTCACGAAAGGTGCAATTTCAGCTTGGTGTAGTAATTTTAGCTTACCTTTAATATTTTGCAAGCCTATTTTAGTAATTTAGCAAATGTATGTGTTATAATGACCCAAAAAATGCGATATATTTTAATTTTACCTTTTGTATGACTAGTGTATATGTTGCACGAGTGAAAAATAAAAAACAAAAAATACGAAAAAACAAAAAAAAATCGAGAAAAAAATGGCGCCCGGGCTAGGGCGCCGTGCTAGTAGGCATGGCGCCCCGGGATAGGGCGCCGTGCTATCGACATGCGGGTCCGCCTAGCCTGACGTGGCAGTGTCTACGACGCCTTTTGTCGGGGCGTCGTTAAACAGAGTATGGCGCCCAGGACCAAGCGTCAGGAAAAAGGGTTAGATCGTGAAATTATTCTGATTTAGATTCATTTTATGAAATAAATTCAAAAAGGGTCAAATACGTCAAAATTGCCGCGGCTCGTGTACTTTTTCTATGAGAGCGTTTTCGAGAAGAGGTCGTTTTCTCTTGAAACATGGCAATAGCTTCATTTTAAGTTTCGAAAAAGAACTTGGATTTTTTAATGTTGAATCTGATGATATATAGACATTTTTTAATATAAATAACATTTTGTTAATCAGATTGATTGTCAATTATATCCCGAAATGCATGTGCGGCGTGTAAATATGGACAAAGAGGATGTCCGTACACAAAATTGTTCTACATCCCTCTATTCCATAATATAAGACGTTTAGCTTGCTAATACGGCTTACTTTGTGGAACATAGAGTGTACCAAATAAAACAGTAATTCTAAATAAAAAGCATATTTATCTGCGCACCTAAGTAGTTGTGATCTTAGGTGAAGGTTATTTATCTGCGCAATTGGACGCTGAATCCTGCTAGTCTTCACCCATAAGTGAGACTTATTTCCATTTTCCACTGGTCGTACTGAAAATCATCAAATAAATTGGACATGACCGGCAATCAAACAGTGATGTTACAACCAGCTACGTCAGTGGACATGGCGAATCAGCTACACACCAAGCTAACGTCATAGGTTTCAATTTTCGACAGTGAACTACAGCACTTTGCTAGTAATTGTCTTCCGACCATGGGGGCGACAAATCAAATCATCTTATCGCCCGTCAATTTTGGTACAGCTGGAAAACGAAAACATGACAAAGCACTGTAGTTCGAAGATTATTAATCTACCCGAAAAAGAGCCATTAGAACATATTTTTATGATTGGCTTTCCTTATCATTTTCGTTTGTGGAAGATACTTGAGCACTGAGCAGTGGTTGTCAAAAGCATGTACCCTACCTTCAAAGTTAGATAGATCCTAGAATCCCTAATCAGACATGGTCTCTGTAGACTGTAGTACATTTGGTCGGTGATCAGACAAGGCGTTAATTTTCATGCGGTGCATTTTCCTTGTAGTTGCAGATCAAGGGCTACGGTTTATAAGTCACTGTTAGAACTAACATGGGTACATTTGATGTGCCAAGTGGTATTCACTTTAACCCAACAGCAAGAAAGTGATACTCCAATAACCTCAAATCTGGTCAAATCATTGGTTTAATTCACGGGTTTTTTCTTCAATACTTAAAATCACGAGAAGCTTAAAAGCATCCCCAATAATCCATGCCCTGTCGACCTTTCTTTGGAGCTCACATCTACCCTTTAATAACAGTAGGGGAGAGATAGCGCATATTTTTAATATATTTATTAGAATTATGACGATGTAAGGGAAAATACATGTTCAAACATGGGGGGCATCGGCTCCATTTTTGAAAAACACATTTCTAAATGCCAAAAATTCTTTAAAAGGTTGCACTCGTGCATCTGCAACTTCTATGTGCACGACGAAAGTTTCGCGAACAAATGACTTTATTTTTGGCATGTTAAAAGGACACTCGTATGAAGTTTTTTTGGGCACTGGAATATTTTTGGGGACGCAATTTGTTTCCGCGAAACTATGTGTGGCGCACATATTTGCGGAGATGCATGGCTGATTTTTTTTTTTTTTTTACATGTTAAAACGCGTTTAAAATGCATGGGGTGCAGATGCATGTTCCTCTAGGTGCAGAACGTCCACTCTCTTAACTAAAGGCCGTATTGACGGGTTATCTTCAATATTTGTAACCACGGGTGCAGTGGTTTCACCATAAATATGGTGCACCATATATATTACGTTTGTTTCTTGGGGAATGACCACGATGGGAGTAAAAGACAACCAACATCTCTCCATATATTCCACAAAATAAGGCGCATAAATTATTGAGCACTTTTGTAAACAAATATATGAATATGTATATGGTACCGAATCAATATCAATAGTTATATTATACAATATATTTTCATATTTATATTTTGGTGCTTTATAATATATTTGGCCAAACTTTGTAAGTTTTGTCTGTTGACACAATTTATGTCTTACTTCATGGAAAAAGTCCAAACTTGGATTAATAGTTGAACTACTAGACTTCACCTTTTTCACCCCACTACCTAGCTTTTTTCCTACGAAATAGTTCATGGTATGTAAAGATTGCTAGGAAGTCGCGTCGTGGTGGGGTCGACTTAAATTCATGTCTCCATTTCAAGAACATGCATTAGCTGAACAAATCCATCGAGGACGAAAAGGATCCACCACCCAAAGGCCTCCTTTGATTCTAAGGGTAGGAAATATAAGGGAATAGGAACTTTGTAGGATTGACTTGCCCTGTCCACTTGAATCCTACGGGCATAGGAACGAGGCGTAGGATTTTTCCATGAGGTCCAAGCTCATGTTAGTTTTCCTTTGAAAATGCACTACGCAGTTCCTATAGGAATATTTCCTGCAAATTACAATCCTGTGAATCAAACACCCTGGAAAGGAAATATTCCACGGGGTTCAAATCCTACAAACTTCCTTAGGAAATCCTGTGAATCAAAGGAGGCCTAGCGTGTTCCAGCACACGATAAGGAAGTTTCTCCAGCTTATTTTGCGGCTGCTTTATCCGACAGGAGTTCGTCCGTAATGTCTCGCGCCAGTGCGGCTACAGCTTTCGATTTGACGCTAATGGCGGCGCTTAGTACTGCAGGAAATGGGAAACTAGTTTTTTTTATAGGTAACTTGACACAACTTGCACTTCCAATGGGCCAATACATAACTTTATTTCATTTGCATCATTAACGTATTACAAACTAGCACACACACTAACAACATACACACTAATACTCTTGCTGCTACCTTTCTAGTACTCTTCCTGCTACATACTACTCCTGCTCATCTCGAATGCACACACACACAAACTAGTACATACGTAAACAGCACAGATACACTCTTGCTGCTACATATCTTGTCCATCTTCAGACTCAAAATGCCAGCTCTTGCTGCTAGCCACAGATACTACTCTTGTTGCATGCCAGCTCTTGGTGCTACATATCTTGTCCATCTCGAATTCACATATTGCACAGCTCAAATGGCACTCTTGCACACCTTCCTTCAGGCTTCAGAACATCACCGCATTGCTTGATAGGAAGTTTTCTTTCATTCTTCACAACACCTAATTTGCAACCACATGATTCTTGTGTTCGTGAGCAGAGCAGGTAAGAAGAATGAGAAGAAGAAAAAAGGACATTTACCTGTGGACACCGTCTCCGTGCTCGTCGGGGTGGCCAGTGGCGGAGATTGGGGGACCAGCAGGGGCCCTGGCCCCCCCTGAGATCTGGTATTTCTTGATAGGTCCCTGCTTTTGTATGCCTAAAGTCTATGCATTTTTATGCTCTGGTCCCCCCTTATAGTTCTATTTTTCCCTTTGGCCCCCCTAATGGATTTTTCCTGGCTCCGCCCCTGGGGGTGGCCAGGTGCTGTCGGGACGGCGCCGCGAGGAGAGAGCCTCCACGCTTGTACTAGTTGTTGGTGGAGGCGTGCGTCGTCTGGACGACCAGCCTGGGCGAGTGCTCTCGTGTGGAGCAGCCATGGCGGCAGACGGTGACCGGCAAGATCGGGATCGAGGAGATCCGTCTGCTCGGTCGACCAACGAATCGAAGGCACGGAGGGTCAGGGGGAAGGCAAGCGTGCGGGTCTCCCGCTGGGATGGGTGCAGGGCGGTGGCAAGAGCACGAATCGCCGGTGCGGGGGAGAGCATCGTGGGGAGGAGGAGAATGAGGTCAACGCCCAGAACATGATCGTGCTCCAGCGAGAAGGGAGGAGTTGCACAAAAATCGAAATACGAGAGGGGTTATTTGCAAATTTGCCAGGCACCGGGCCCCTGTCAGTTTCCACGCTGGACAGTACACGTGCCGGCTCCGCAACGATTTTGTATGATTTTGCACACATAACTATAAAGCTTTTGTACCACCGCACCACCGTTGGAGAGTTTTTGTATTGAAACTGCACATGACGGACAAGTTGTTGTATGTCTAGTACAATTACCTCTTTTTTTTTATGGGAAATGGGGAACTAGCTAGGTTAGGTTAGAGGCCGTTTCTGGGTTTATAGAGGTCTGACGACTGACACGTGGGCTGGATGTCTGTTGTTTCTGTTCGCACAATGGCACCGGCCATTTTGAAATGGAAGGCCCATAGACAGCGCTGCGAAAGTGTCATGCTTTTCTTTCACAACGAAATGAGCAGGGCGCCTGTCTTTTGCTGAAAAATAAATACACCAGCTCATATACTTCAGCATGCAGGGCACGATCAACATCATCCACCGTGAGAATTTGACAATAGAAGGTAACATTGGTTGGTTGCTGCTAATGTTATCATCGGTATGCGAAAGATGGCTCCTGTTTATATCTTTCCTATTTCCTCTTTACGAGTGGCGGAGCTGCTCTTTCCTATTTCCTCTTTACGAGTGGCGGAGCTGCTGGATAAGTATTGGGTTCAAATGAACCCACTAAAATAAATAATATCCTTCACTAATCTAGTCTTTGCCATTGCTTATTAGTGAAACATTACGTAATAAACAAGAGAATGAACCCAAAGGATTTATGCGCTAGCTTCGCCAGTCTTTACCAAAGAACTTACTAGGACTCCGTTCCTCGAGCATGAGACGCTCATCATGATAAACTGTATATTCCATAGTTGTATTTGTATACGTATCGGTATAGGTTTGTATATACCGAATACACCTCTGTATGTTACCTACTATATAATACATAGCCACCCCTGTACGTGAGGTGTGCGATTCCCTACCAATACTCTTTTATGGTATCAGAGCCTAGATCGTTTCCGACGGCTTCGAAAAACCAACCCTAGATCGTTTCCGCCTCCTTCAACCTCCGGCGCTACTCGATCTCCATGGCCACTACTCCGTCGAGCACGAGCAGCTCGTCTAGTTCTGCTACCTCCGGCGCCTTCTCGACCTCCTTTGCTGGTTCGTTGATGGCCGGACCTACAGCGACGGCGGCCTCGGTGATTCCTCCATCGCCGATCGACATCACCAACAAAATCACCATCCGCCTCACCCCCAACAACTACCTTTACTGGCGGGCTCAGATTCTTCCGATTCTTCGGAGCAATCTCCTGTACGGCTTCGTCGACGGGACCCTTCCCTGTCCTTCCGCCATGATCACCAATCCTGCACCTTCAACTGAAGGCGGCGTCGCTCCACTCGTCGCCAACCCACAGTACTCAGCTTGGCACCAACAGGATCAGGCGATTCTCACCGCGATCGTGTGCTCCCTCTCTGAGAACGTGATCGGCATGGTCATGCTCGTCACCACATCCAAGGAAGCATGGGAGATCCTGGCGGCAAGTTTCTCGTCACAATCGACGGCACGCATGATGCAGCTTCGCGATGCCCTCTCTAGGGTCCAGAAACTTGATAAGAACATCACTACCTACTTCAATGAGGTGAAATCTCTGTCGGACATCCTCATGTCTATTGGCGAGCCTCTTCGACCTCAAGAGTTTTCGGCATACTTGATGGCCGGACTTGATGGGGACTATGACGCCCTTGTGGCTCTCGTTGGTGCTCGGGCTGCTACAGATCCTATGTCTATTCAAGACATCTATGCTCAGCTTCTTAGTACCGAGCAGCGTGTGGAGGCACGACATGCTAAACTTGGTGCAGACATGCAGCACTCTGCCCACTACATCTCCAGGTCGGGTGGCAACAGTGGCAAGAAGCCGATGCAGGGATACCAGCAAAACTACCAGCAAAACTACCAGGCCAATTACCGCTCGGATCAGCAGCCAGAGCAGCGACCTCCCAGCAAAACGTCCTACCCTACCAATAACCGTGTTGATAATCGCGGTGATGGGCGTCGTCCTTCTTCCAATGCTCCTCCTACTGGTAATCGTCCTATATGCCAGATTTGTGAGAAGGTTGGACATGTTGCGTCATGTTGCTTCAAGCGCTTTCAACGCAACTTCCTCGGTGCCGGCAATGATGGGCGATACATGGATCGTCAAGTGGCTGCCTTTTCAGTCACACATGGATCACAGGGGGCTACTTCATCCTACCCCGTCGATCCTGCTTGGTACGCCGACACCGGAGCTACGGATCATCTTACCAATGAGCTAGATAAGCTCTCTACCAAGGAGCAGTACAACGGCAAAGACCGTGTTCACACCGCCAATGGTGGAGGTATGCGCATTACTCATATTGGTCATTCCACTATTCCCACTTCGTCACATTCCTTACACCTGAAAAATATCCTTCATGTTCCCTCTGTCACACGTAATCTTTTATCCGTTAAAAAGTTCACTTTAGATAATAATGTGTTCTTTGAATTTCACCCCTCGCATTTTTTTGTTAAGGACCGGGATACGAGAGAGGTTCTTCTTAGAGGGGGATGTCGTGGCGGTCTCTATAATCTTGATGTTTCCACTGTCAAGCAAGTCTTCAGCAGTATCAAGGTGTCGCGTGAAAGGTGGCATTCACGCTTAGGTCATCCAGCTACCCAGATTGTTCAGCATGTTTTACATCGTCATGAACTTCCATCGTTGTCTAATAAAATTAGTGAAATATGTGATGCCTGTCAACAGGGCAAGAGTCATCAATTGCCTTTTTCTTTGTCTACTCGAGTTACTACCGCACCACTTGAGATTATTTATTCCGATGTATGGGGCCCTGCCCAAACTTCTGTGAGTGGACATCAGTTTTATGTTAGTTTTGTCGATGCTTATAGTCGTTTCACGTGGCTCTATCTCCTTAAGCAGAAATCTGATGTGTTTCAAATTTTTCTTCAATTTCAACAACATGTTGAACGTCTTTTGAATAGAAAAATACTTCATGTTCAAACTGATTGGGGTGGCGAGTACCACCGGTTAAATAAATTCTTTTCGGATATTGGTGTTTCTCATCGAGTGTCTTGTCCCCATACACATCAACAAAATGGTACTGCTGAACGTAAACACCGTCATATTGTCGAAACCGGTCTTACTCTCTTAGCACATGCTTCTATTCCATATCGTTTTTGGAGTGATGCTTTCTCAACTGCATGTTTCCTCATTAATAGGCTTCCTAGTCGTGTCATATCTATGCAAACTCCTATTGAGCGTCTCTTAGGTGAAATACCCGATTATACTTTCTTCAAAGTTTTCGGGTGTGCGTGTTGGCCGCATCTTCGTCCCTACAACAAGCGGAAGCTTGAATTTCGCTCTAAAAAATGTGTCTTCCTTGGCTACAGCTCTCTTCACAAAGGATATAAATGCCTACATGTTCCTACAAATCGTCTGTACATATCTCGTGACGTCATTTTCGATGAGAACGTTTTTCCTTTTTCTTCCATGCCATCGGACTCCACACAACCATCCTCCTCCACTTTCCCATTGCACCCTGACCAATTTGATGATGCTGCACATATGCCTCTACTTTTGACTAACCATGGTGCAGGTCTGGGACGTGGAGCTCGTTTGGAAATTCTTGATGATTCTGTACCTGTCGCTTCTGATGCTGGAATTCACGTCGATCATGCTGGTTCTCTACATGGCGAGTCAGACAGCCATGCTGAAAGGGCCTCGCCTGCGTTGTCCACTCCTACGCGCGGCCGCCCAAGTTTGTCTATGCGCGACGGCCCAAGTTCGCCCGCGCGCGACGGCCCAAGTTCGCCCGCGCGCGACGGCCTGTCTTCGTCGCCCTCTCGCGACTGCATGTCTTCATCACCCGCGCGCGACACAATGTTCTCGTCGCCTGGCTCGGCGTCCTCAACTACTGGGCTGCACCAGTCTGCTTCACCCGATGGGCCTATTTCGCCGGATGGGCCTTCTTCGCCGGAACCAGCACCAGCGCCTGTTACGTCTCGCGTAATGACGCGTCTCCAGCACGGCATTCGCAAACCACTCGACAGAAAAGATGGTACTATTGCATGGGCAGCTGTTCGTCTCGCTCATCAGGTTGATCTACTGCGGACCGAGCCTCGTAATTACCGTGAGGCTATGTCCTCTCCACACTGGCGTGATGCAATGGAAACTGAGTTTTCTGCTCTTCAGAATAATAAGACATGGCGTCTTGTTCCTCCCGTCCCAGGAGTCAACATCATTGATTCCAAGTGGGTATTTAAAATCAAACAGAAGTCTGATGGTTCCATTGAGAGGTATAAAGCTCGTCTTGTTGCTAAAGGATTTAAGCAGCGTTTTGGTCTGGATTACGAAGATACCTTCAGTCCGGTTGTCAAACCCACTACTGTTCGCCTGTTGTTGTCCATGGCTGTTACTCATGGTTGGCATCTCCGTCAACTTGACATTCAAAATGCTTTTCTGCATGGGGTTCTTGAGGAAGAAGTGTTCATGCGTCAGCCTCCTGGTTTTGAGGATTCTAGTCAGCCAGGTTATCTGTGTCGTCTTGACAAGGCATTATATGGTCTGAAACAAGCTCCTCGAGCATGGCATGCACGTCTCAGTACTGTTCTTGTTGGTCTTGGTTTCACTCCCTCTACCGCGGATACATCACTTTTCATACTTCGAAGACCTGCCGTGACTCTTTACTTATTGGTCTATGTTGATGATATCATTGTGGTGAGTTCCTCTACCAGCGCGGTTGATCGTCTTATCCATCAGCTTCGTGATGCTTTTGCTCTGAAGGACCTTGGAACTCTGAATTATTTCTTGGGTATCGAGGTTCAGCAGTCTTCTGGTTCTATACTCCTTAGTCAGCGGAAGTATGCATCTGAGTTGTTACGACGAGCAGGTTTGTTGCAATGCACACCTGCTTCTACACCTATGACATCTTCAGATAAGTTGACAGCTACTGATGGCATTCTCCTTTCCGCTGAGAAGTCTACTCGATATCGCAGTGTTGTTGGTGGTCTTCAGTACCTTACTATGACCCGACCTGACCTATCCTTTGCAGTTAACAAGGTGTGTCAATACCTCCATGCTCCTAGGTGTACACATTGGTCAGCTGTTAAGCGTATTCTTCGGTATGTTAAAGGAACATTGTCTCATGGACTGATGTTGCGGCGGCCTACTACATCTCCTACTCTGTTGTCTGCCTTCTCTGATGCTGATTGGGCTGGTAATCCTGATGATCGTCGCTCGACGGGGGGTTATGCTGTTTTCTATGGAGGTAACTTAGTTGCGTGGAGTGCCCGCAAACAAGCTACTGTTTCCCGTTCGAGTACCGAAGCTGAATACAAAGCTCTTGCTAATGCTACTGCAGAGCTTATATGGATACAAGCCTCACTTGGTGAGCTTGGTGTTTCTCAGAATAATTCACCTATTCTATGGTGTGACAACATTGGAGCAACCTTTCTTTCGTCCAATCCGGTGTTCCATGCACGGACCAAACATATTGAGGTTGATTTTCATTTTGTTCGTGAGCGGGTTGCTCAGAAATTGCTTCAGATACGGTTTATCTCCTCCAAGGATCAATTGGCTGATATATTCACTAAACCTCTACCTCTACCATTGTTTCAAGCTTGTATACGCAATCTCAACCTCTGTCGACCGGTTGAGATTGAGGGAGGGTGATAAACTGTATATTCCATAGTTGTATTTGTATACGTATCGGTATAGGTTTGTATATACCGAATACACCTCTGTATGTTACCTACTATATAATACATAGCCACCCCTGTACGTGAGGTGTGTGATTCCCTACCAATACTCTTTTACATCAGTGGGAGGCGTAGAGCACGTTGACATCCTATTCGATTGCCAAGCACACTGCAGCGGACGACTCTCCGGGTGTATGCTAACACGGATGATGGGCTACTCTATGTTCGACCCACGTCGATTTGGAGAAGCTGACTTCGACAGCAAGCATCCCAAGGTTTGTTGTTTTGGTATGCTTCATCAACGGCGACAGAGTAGCTATACGGGCCATGCTTCATGAGAGATAGCTTTTCTCCAGCTTGTACTCTCGGAAATAAGATAATTCGGGCTCTTGGTTTCCACCAATGTCTCACCATCGCTTAACCAACAATATAACTAAATTTATCGCCTATAGCTATGCGCATCCTTCGATGCAGAGGTAGTTAGAGCTCCTAATTTTCCATTGTCTAGAAAATGATTTTTTCTTCATGGAAGACAATAGAAATTGTGAAATTGCTGTGTGGAGGATATTGTGTTTACAGTGATTGGGGGCACTCAAAGCGTAGGTTGGATCCAGCCATTTATAGGAGGTGTGTTCTAATGGGGAAAAGGCCTGACAAAATTTAGAGCAAGGGGAAAGGGTCAAAAGAGCGTGAGGCAGACTGGTACGTCGAACTAATATGCATGCATTCTGCATATCACGTGACAAATATGATTTGAGGGGAAAGGCTCTCCTCTGCAACTCTACCTCATCTCTGATTGCCGGCTCTATTGCATGAGTTGCAAGTGGGCCACGTGCCAGCAGCGTCTCCCTCGCCTAGCCTCCTGGGAAAAGGCCCAGTTAGGCCTCCCGGGCCCCTTCTTCTTGGGTCACTGTTGGGCTGCACGGCGCAGCTCTGACTGGTGACGGTGGTGGCACAGCTGCTGGGCTGCCTGCTTCCCCTAGGCTGCTGCTGGACCGAGATGCGTCACTGGTTCGTGACCTTGCCGCGACTGGGAATGCTGCTGGACCGATGGCTTCTGTTCCTGCTACTTCAGCCGTGGAGTTGGTGATTCATCGGATGCGGCCATCACTTCATCTCCTTCGCCGTCTTCCCGTGTCAAGCTTCCGCAGAAGGTGTCTACGCCGGCATCACCTCCCCCGGCCGTCGGGCTCTCTGCTCGTTACGTCTTCGACGGCAGCTAGGACAGCTGCGGCGAAAAGCACGACTATGCCCACATCTCTATGAACTAGTGGCCGCACTCTTTGGTTGTGGATGGGTCGGCATGCACGGATGAGGAATCCATGAGAAGGTGATGCGTCGTGGGAACCTCGGCTTCGATGCAGGCACATCTACACCCAAGTCTTTTTTTTAATTTTCTAATTCTCGCATTTCTACAAGTCTTGGGTTGGAGACGAGGGCGAGAACGCTACGAGCGGCCACACCTTGGTGAACTGGACGTCGGTGTGCCGCCCAAATAAGGTGGGAGGATTTGGGGCTTGTTTGATTTGTAGGGTAGGAAAGACATAGGAATAGGAAAAGTATAGGATTGCTATGTCATGCACATTCCAATCCTATAGGATTTGGTTTATACCAAACTTTGTTTGATTCCACCAGAATTATAAAAAGAGCTTGGAGTGGATGTTAGAATTCTTATAGGAAGTAGTACAAAGATTCCTATAGGAACTAATCCTATGAATCAAACCACTAGCAAAGGAAAAATTCCTATGGGATAAATTCCTAGAATCCTATGAAATTCCTTTGAATCAAACAAGCCCCATGTGTTGCGGACCTAGAAAAGTTCGGGTGCGCCATTCGGCTAAGATGGCTTTGGTTGCAGTGGACTGACCCCAAGCCGACCTTGGGTTCGTTTCGAAGCTGCCATGTGATGGCACGGACATGGCCCTTTTCAGGACATTGACAAAAATCACGCTTGGAAGCGGTAATTTGGCTATGTTCTAGCACGACAGCTGGTGTGAGCGCGGGCCCCTCAAGGCTTGTGTGTCTGATCTATTCAAAATTGCAACTAGAAAGAATCCACCGAAGATCAAAGACGACAACTGGATCCGTTCCCCAGACCAACATGACTCTATCAACTTGGTCTGGGTTCCTATGGCACGCCCTCGGTTTATAAGACACACTCATTGGGATCCCACCCAAAGTTTAGCATGGGTTAGATTTAGAAGGCGCGTGTGGCCAGGGGTGGCGCTGACGCGACATGGGAGCTCGGTCATGTACGGTGTACCTGCCGCCGGCGCACCTCACGTTGGGAGGCGCAAAGGTGCATGTCGAGACGAGACGTTTAGCGTCGTTTACGTTGATCTATGAATGAGTTCCGCTGGCTGGAGTCTGGTTCGCTGATTCTCGGTGCCAGGCGGATGCAGCCACGAACGAGGTGCGCGCACAGGTCGCCCTACTGGCGTAAGGCGAGGTGAGCGGCCCTAGGTACTGCAGTGCTACCTGAATGTGTCAGATACTCATAGGCGAATTCTCAATATTCCCTCTATCCTAGAAATAGTACGTGTACTTTCTTGGGAAGTCAAAAATGTTTATGCAAATAAAAAGCCAACAACATTCATGCGACCACATTAGTATCATTAGATTCGTGATTAAATATGCTTTTATATAAACTCGGTCAAATCTTGAGATAATTTGAGTTTACACTCTTTGCGGAACGGAGGGAGTAATACCCATACAATTGATGGTCCATGAATCAATACTACTTCCCCGTTGGACTAGTAAATTGCAGTGTCGAAGAGGTGAAATAAGGCAGAGCTAATCTTCCTTTCTTGGTGTTATTTGGTTGCATTTACAGTTTTGTGAAATATCAAATTAGGATCATTAGTAATCACCCTCAAGTGCTACGGCAATTTTCTCTTGCCTCGTACAGCAGGCACAAAGGATTTGTTTTCTTGCCATTCCTGTTGTAGTTCACCTTCTCCACCATTCCTGGCATTCAGCTTCTCGAGCCGGCGGCATTGGAAACACAGGGCTGAACGGTTCACCAGCCATGGCAGTTGGAGCCGATGGTGCTTTGAGGCAGATATCTTGCCTCCTAGTCATACACCTTACTAGCACTTGGTTTTCTCCAAGGTCTCACCGTGGCTTAGTGAGCAAATTAAGTAATCGGAAGTGGCATGAAAGAGTTCTCATAGTGCCCAGGGGGTGTGGAACACAATGTGTTTGATCCCATCGTTTTCTTGGAGGC
Source organism: Poa pratensis (assembly GCA_947311845.1). Classification (NCBI taxonomy): domain Eukaryota; kingdom Viridiplantae; phylum Streptophyta; class Magnoliopsida; order Poales; family Poaceae; genus Poa; species Poa pratensis. The sequence continues at coordinate 19,324,429 of CAMZMU010000122.1, forward strand.
TGCTTGGTGTCTTCACACGTGAAAAGAGTGAAAATCATTAGGAAGCGGAAAAGTTGAAATACGTGAGATGGCAGACATGAATAACTAACCTCTACCAATCCTTTTCTGTTCTCATGCAACAAATGTGATTTCTTTTTTCCATACAACATGTATGAATTTAGTAATGTACAAGACTACAACAGAATCCATTTCAAAATATCTTTACTACTTTCTTTGTTTCAGAGTCACTTGGATCATGATAACTGGCTGCTAGTAGATTATTTCGCGTTTACCACCATGCTTCTAGTTACTTCCTAGTCATACTGCAAGCAGATACAATCTTGCTTTCTAGATCAAACATTCTTCTAGCTAGATGACACGACAACATAGTTTATCTATTTTAATTTTGCTTAACCGAGCATTGCAATGGCCATTTCTTTTAAATCATGTTCCACATTGTAATCAACATTATTCAACTCTACATGTAAAAAAAACATTATTCAACTCTGCACCAATTGCCTCCTGAACCTTACTCAATGGATGGCTCTGCCCTCATAATTTGATATTGTGATCGGGTCAAGAGTTGAACCGACTCCTGCTCGCCTCCCCCCCCCCCCCCCCCCCCCCCTTCCCTACCACAAGATTGAACACGTGAAAGGCTGAGATTACTCGGTAGTTAAGGGTATGATGATCATTGACGAATAGTTAATTTGGCATTAACGGATTAATTAAGTTTAATTTAGCCCTGTAGAAACTAGAAACCCGTATTGCCCAATTAAACATGTACTGATCCACCGCCGGCAAGAGAGGTACGGGGCGGCCTCCGGCAGCTGATGCTATTTCTGCTGCGTAGGCATCGGCTCGGATGTGGCGGAGCTCTACATTGCAGATCGACTCAGCAACGGGTGGTGGTGAATGTCGGATGCATATTCGGCTTCACGACATAGTTGCAGCCCTGCTCCTGCTGCATGATCTGGTGTTGTTGGTCCTGGAACGCGGTGAGCTCCTAATGCTATTGCTTCGTCAGCTGGTACGGCTGCGGTGGCGCAGGGAGTAGATCATGGCATTGGTGGTCTCCTCGGTGAGCCTGTCGCAGAAGGTCTTGGTGCTCTCCTCGGTGAGCGTGTCGCAGGTGGCAGGCAGGGAAGGGAGCATGTAGGTGACAGCATGAAGAGAATAGTGCAAGCATGCATGTGCAATTAGGACGAAGTAATCAGGATGCAAAGATACTCCCTCCGTTTTTATTTCCTTCGCGTTCTTAGTTTTTTCAAAGTCAAACTTTTCAAATTTTGACCAAGTATATACGAAAAAATATCAACATATATAATACTAAATATAAATAATATGAAACTATATCTTATGAAGATTCTAATGATGTTAAAATTTTGGTGCAAGTATTTATATTTTTCCTATATATTTAGTCAAACTTTACAAAGTTTGAATTTGACTATACACAGAGTGTAAAGTAATTGTAAACGGAGGGAGTAACAGCGAATGTCTATGATTGGTTATACGCCGGGCTTGGATCTGGATCTGGCCGGGCGGGCTGGGCTAATTATATCACGATAATTACTAGTTAATGGCAAAAGACCGTACTGCCCTTTATAAGTTGGTTAGCAAAATCGACATAGTTTAAGTCTTCGTATTGAGAAAAGAGTGTTTATGAAACCATATTACTGTGAATTACATAAACAAATAAATTGCGCATCAAATTTTGTACATCTCTACATTAGTACGTACACGTACTCACATGCCTCCAGGGAATAAATGCTTAAAGCCAGAGCATAGAGATCTACAGTAGCTAGTGGACGGATCACATAGGCGGCAGTGAGACAGAAGACTGCGCTGCCGTTGGCATCGGCGATTAGAAAGAAGACTGTCTAGCCATCGGCGAGGAGCTTGTATCGTTGCTCTCTGATCGCAGATACATACACCGAGATTTCGCCGCCCTCGTCTGATGGCCTTGGCCGCATTGTGCCACTTCACCGTCCCTGTGAGTCTCGTTGCCATTGCGCTTCTGTGTGTCTCGCACCGAGGAATTATTCCTTTGAAAAAGTGACTTCATTGTGACTATGTGATGCTTCGAGCAAGATAGCTTGACATCTACTCATACTGCTCAATGTGCAACTTTAATAGCATTTGGTTTTCTCCAAGATCTCACTATCGCTTAATCAGCAAAGTAAGAAAATGTGCCATGAACGATAAAAATTCTAGTATAGTACAAATGGGAGGTGGCTGTTGTTTCCTACTACAGCAAGGTTGTATAGGCAATACGCTTGCAGTGATAGCGGAGCAATCAAATTGTGAGTTGAATCCCATCGTTTTATAGGAGGGTACTCCATTGGTGGCTGTAGAGGGGAAAAGCATGACCATCTTCTATGGGAAGGAGAAAACTTAAAATGCATGAGACAGTTTCCAGTGTCATATGCATGCAAACGATATGATTTTGTCATATGCATGCAACCTCGACTTTGGTGAAGGCACATCTACACCCGTCTTCTTTTAGCTTTCTGGTTCTCGCAGTTCTACGAGTCTTGGGTTGGAGACGAGCAGTGGCGGAGCTGGGATTAGGAGCAGGTGATGTCAAAAGCCCGAAATAAGTGATAGATGAGACTAGTGAGGTCATTATATAGTACTTTTAGGGTCAAAATTAGTGTATTCATAGCTGATATCAAGGCATGCATCAGATCTTTGTGATGTCAGTTGACATCATAAACAGCATGCAGCTCCGCCACTGGAGACGAGGGCGAGCACGCTTCGGGCACCCACTCCTTTGGTGAACTGGACGTCGATGTGCTGCCCAAAAAAGGTGGGAGGACTTGGCCCGCTCGGGCCCGCTAATCCTAGTTGGACGCCTTCCGAATCTTCTTAACCTGAACGAATTTGTGGGCTAATGGTGTCCTCACAAGCGTCGCCACTCGCCACCTTCCCTTCTTATAGTGGAGCCACCGAGCCAGTACACCAACCCGGCCACGAAGTACATCTCTCCGCGACCCAAACTTCCACACATAAACACCTCCCTGGATCCATGGCCAACCTCCTGATCCATCCTTACGCCGTCATGGACCCGCCCAAGAAGAAGCAGCCTACCGCCGAGAAGTCCACGTCGACGCTCCTCGACGCGTACGAGGTCGATTGCATCAGGCGTGAGCTCGAGAGTCTCCTCCTGAACCAGAACGCCGACGAGGGCAGCGCGGCAGCCAGCGGACTCGACGCCGCCGCGGGGATGCTCGGCGTCCGACTCGGCCGTCGCCGGCACAGATTTGCGAAGACGGTCAGCATCAAGAAAGCCACCCGCCGCCGCCGGCACCACCGACCAATAAGCTATCGGGTGGTGGGACGCGGCTACATCTGGGGAAGAACGCCATGAAGATATGCAGCGGCGCCGTGTCCGTATCCTCCTCCGGCGTTGCAAACGGCCGGAGACCGCAGCGCGCGGGATACCGGGAGGTGGAGAAAGTGTAAGCGCATGCATGCATGTTTGAGTTAACGTCTACTTTTCCTTCTGCGCGGTTAACCCTCCTTTTGCATAATCGTGTCTCTACAAATTAATGGCCATATTGTGTGAGTGCACTAGCTAATATACGAACAAATATTTCGTTACATTTTCTTTTTCACTTTTGCACGAAATGGTTGTGCGATTTGAAATTATTTTGAACTGCTCGTTTGGATTATCTGAATCGGTTCTGTTAATCCGCTTTCTCGTAGTGTGCGCAACCGGGTGCGGCTCCCTAACAGAATCAACGTGGAAAGATGGAATGCTGAGTGCCTGTTCGCTTTCTTTTTCTCCACAATGGCGCGGTAAAACTTTATGGTCAGATCAACAACATCGATTCAAAAATGCACCCCGGCAGAACGTGCTACCAAGTTTATTACTATGTGTCGTGTACAAAAAAAGATAGCACTCTCCGTTCCAACAATACTTGAAGTTTTATGTTTATCCTAAGTCAAACTATGTTAAGCTTGACCAAGTTTATAGCAAAATCTATGACACAGATTTGTTTTCTTTTTCGGGTAAAGCAGGAACATTATTAATCAGATAGGGTTACACACCGATCTAGTTCAAGCAACCGAATAATTTCTTCATGTCCTGAACCGATCCAAACTTCAGAACATCGTTCCACTCTACCAAGATTTGCTAGGTGGTGGCTAACCCTAACCTGACTACGTTCCACCTTTACAAAAGAACACTCTCTAATACCAGAAAACAAGTACTTAATGTCCAAAACTAAATTAACTTGAGAGGAGCGATCCACTGCCATAGATGTGAGCATCGAGATTAATTGAGCGCAATCTGTCTCAAGATGTAGTACTATTAGATTCATCATACAACATATTTTCATATAATATGGATTTGATTTGATGTTATAGTATTGACACCGTTTTCTATAAATCTGGTCAAATTCAGACAAGTTTGCATTAGAACAAATCTAAAACTTCAATTATTTTGGAATGGAGGGACTATTCTCAAAATTTGTATCACGATGAGACGGATATGTGAAACGGGTTCTGTATCGCCGATTAGAAATCAGAAATCATGAACTGGTCGAACGGTCGATCAGGCGTAACCTACGACACGAGTAGGGTTGTGTTATTGAACCGGCTAACAAACATATGGTTAGTAATGTTACAGGTGGCGCGGACCGACGCTGCAGAAGTCCTTTCGTCTTCGCATCCTTGAGTCCTTTTAGAGGATGACATCCTCTGTTCATCGTTGATGTTTGGCGACATGTGCAAAGAAAATTCAGAGGAAGAGTTTTGGTAGTTGATCCTTGGACTACGTTGGTATTTATGAGCGCATGATAAACAAAACAGATTAAATATGACCAAAGAAGCGGAAGAAAGAATGAACAACAAAGGTCCTCAAAAGGAGAACCAACAAAAAAGAGAGTTTATCGAATGAAATAAAGTTGAGTTTAGGGGATATGCGGGGCGACATACCACAGACCTATTGTCACCAAATGCACCTTATACACGAAAATGAAGCCTTGCCGACCAAAAAAGGAGGAGGGGTGGAGTTTATACATACCCTCTTTTTTATTTCTTCAATACACAAGAATGTAAAAAATGGGATCAAGTTGGTGTTTGAGTGTTCAAAAGTTATAGGTCGCGTCTAGGAAGCGCTATAGGCTAATAGCCCTCATTTGTTGCAATCAAGAAACACATGTTGAACGTATGTATTGTATCGTGAGCTTGTTTCTAATATTCCAACACTGGCCTGAAAAAGCTAGCTACGACGACTTCACTCCGCCAACATAGCAATAGGGATAGATTACGTCGTACCAAGGTTTTGGTTCCCGATACTAAAATTTCCCCGAAGGGGTTAGGATTACCTGTTACCGAGTGTTCTCGTTAACATTGTTTTTAAAAAACTATCTTTTTTTTTGTCCGGTGTGACCATTTACCGGGGTGCTCGGGATATCCAGTAAGAGGATTTCTTGACCGGTAACCAAAATCTTGCGTCGTATAGACACCGCCAATGGTTAGTTACAAATATAAAAGTTGCTCTACGACTCCCAATTCCCAAATGTGATTTATCCTTCGATCAAATACGTACATTAGCCCCAATTAACCAGGCACAAACACACAAAAGACTACTTGCATGTACATGCTGAATGAAACAGATCACTCTTTGGATTATTTGACCTACAAGTCAACGTAGCCAGTACAAACAAATTGGCCGGTACATCCGGGGCACACATGCAGCTGTAAGAAACGCGTAATAATCAATCAATTAACTACGCGCGCGGCCGGGCGGCACCGTATTTGGTGGGCACGAGCACGAGCGGCGTCTTGCGGTGGAAGGTGAGCCCGCCGGCCTCCTCCATGGACAAGTCCTCCGCCCTGGTCCCCTCCGGCAGCGCCCAATCGAAGCCGCACAGCAAGTTTGCCAGCGTGAACTCCACGTTCATCAGCGCCATCGCCATGCCGGGGCAGATCCGCCTCCCGGCGCCGAACGGCACCAGCTCGAAGTGGGCGCCGTGCAGGTCCACCTCGCCGTGGCTCGCTCCGGCCTCGAACCTGTCCGGGTCGAACTCCTCCGCGCGCTCGCCCCAGCTCGCCGGGTCCCTCCCGAGGGCCCACGCGTTCACGACAACCCTCGTCCCCGCCGGCACGTCGTAGCCGCCGATCTTGACATGTCGCATCGTCTCCCGTGGCAGCAGCAATGTCGCCGGCGGATACAGCCTCAGGGTCTCCTTAACGACCATCTTGAGGTAGCTCAGCTTGGGCATGTCGTCCTGCTGCACGTTGCCGTTGCCGGCGGCCACCGCCCTGATCTCCTGCTGCACCTTCTTCAGCACCCGCGGGTTCCGGATCAGCTCCGACATGGCCCACACGATCGTCACAGCGGTCGTGTCGATGCCGCCAAGGAACGTGTCCTGTTGAGCTTATATAATTAGAGCAACTATAAATGCAGCCGGTGGCCGACTATCAGTGTCAACTGTATTTTTCCATTTTATAATCAGGACTCACATCACAAGTCACGACAGTCGACAGGAGGATAAACTTAGGAAAATGCAACACCACAACTAACATGATATTTATATACTATCCACATTCTTCATTTCATCAAGATTCGTGTAACAAATTTATCAACGAATCTTTAAATGTCAACGCATTATCAATAATTGATGGATTTATGTAACATGAATTTTAGATTCATGTACCAACATGAATTTTCTGTGCATGCATTGAAAAAAAAAAATTGTGCATGCATTGAAAAAAAAATTTAAAACCACGCGTTAACATATTTTTTAGTTTTTTTTAACACATAAAATAGTAGAAATAATATGTTTCGTTGGATGCATAATCAACAATCATGATAGTACGTGGAGATCCTATTAGTTGTGGGAAAATCGCGTTGATAAACTTACCATGATGATGGCCTTGACGTGGTCTCTGGTGAAGCCATGGCGCTCCTGCTTCCAGAGGTCGATGAGGACGTCAACGAGGTCGTCGCCGCCGTCCTCCGGCTTGATGGGCCGCGCCTGGTCCAGGTGCTTCTCGATGATCGTCTCGAAGAAGGCGTCGAGGTCGCCGAAGAGCCGTTCTCGGCGGGCGACGAGGCCGGTGAGGCGGTCGACGAGACGCCCAGCGGCTCCGGGGAAGAAGTCCTCCGCGGAGAAGCTGACCAGCATGTCCATGGCCTCGTCGAGCACGTGCTGGAAGTGCTTCTTCTCGGGTGCCAGCACGTCCGCGCCGTACACGTTCCCGAGCGCCATCGTGCCGATGATACCGTCGGTGAGCCTGAACACGAGCTCGCCCATCGCCACCGGATTGTTGCCGCAGTCGGCCAGGGCGGCCATGGTCTTGTCCACCTGTTCCTGGCGCGCGACCCACGCAGCCTTGACGCGGCGCATGCTGTGGAGCTCGACCATAAAGATCTTGCGCATCTCGCGCCAGCGCTCGTCGTAGGGCGCGAACGCCATGTCCTTGAACCCGTACGACAGCCGATTCGGCCCGGGGCACGCCGGCCGGCTACAGCAGTCGGCATCGTGCGTCTTGAGCACCTCGCGTGCCGCCGACGCCGACGAGACCACCAGCATGCGCGCAGCGCCGAGGCGGAGCAGCATGACGGGGCCGTGGCGCCGGGCGAGCTCCCGCAGGTTCCGGTGTGGCAGCGTGCCCACCTGGTGCAGGTTGCCGAGCACCGGCAGCCGCGCGGGGCAGGGCGGCAGCTTGAGACCTTTCCTGCCGCTCCTTGCTAGGAGAGCCAAAGAGATCAGGGCAGGAAGCAGGAGGCCGAGCAGGAGCTGCCATTGTTGCGGAAGCTGGGCCAGCTGCGTGAGGAGCTGCGAGGGGAGAGTGATCGCCATTTTGTTTTTCTTGGAGGTTTAGCTTGCTAGCTATCTGCTTTAGCTCGTACGCCCCGGGCGGTTTAAATACCAGTGGCGAGGGAAGGATTGGCTGAGGTTGCCAGCTGGTTTGATTACGTATTGGTGATGACCTCACATTTGTTTCTACAACTCCTTATATGAATAATGAACTAATTACGTATTGGTTAACCATTTGGCCATTCTCCATTTGCATTTTTTTTGGAGGCTGAACAGTTTCCCCACTGTTTATTGTTTTATTTATTTTCAAAAAAGGATTTGTTACAAAAAAAAGTACAACTAAAACAACAGGCCAAAGGTCTCAAAGTTGCATTTTACGACTCGCTAAGTCGCTAATTCATTCATTATTCATACTTGTGGCCAGGCGAGTGAGGGAGGGGAAGAGCCGGGAATTAGACTACATAGTAACATAAATAGACCCTTCGTCTTACTTCTTTATGGTTCAATTTGCAAATGTCTTGTTCCAAGGCTAGTTTATTGGGGCTAAAATCTTGCGTACATTGGTGGGGAGAGACAACCAGTTACTAATTGAGAGAAAATAAAATGTTATTGTGCCTAATAGGTGGAGTTTTGGACTAATTGTTTTTAGGATTTTGCCCAAAAACTGGGACGGAGGGAGTAGTAACATAGATGTCACGTAGGCAAAAAAGAAGATATGAGATGTAATTAATGTAGAGAGATGGAAATTCAGTACTACTAATATAGGTAGTTACTATCACATTACACTTTCCCATGTAAAATGAGTCTACACAATAATAAAATGAATGTATACATGGTTTCACACATATGATAGTTACCACTATAGAGTTAGTTAACATAAACTAGTAACATATGCATGTATTAGCGTACGTTACTCCGCTCTATGAACAGCCTTATTGAGACACTACTATCTCTCTCCGCAGATAAGTGCACTTCTACATTTTGGGTTAGTCAAACTTATTAAATTTAACAAACTTTATAGGAAAAATTATCCACATTTATGGCAGTAAATTAGTAGCATTATATTCATTTTAAAATGAAGTTTCAAAATATATCAATGTTATGTAATATATGTTGCTACTTTTTTCTATAGAGTTGATCAAAATTTAAAAAGTTTGACTTCGTAGTAAATATAGAAGTTCACTTATTAAAAAACGGAGGGAGTACATCTCTTATAAGTCAACACATATTATGGTTGGCCTTTGGAGGCACTATGTGCCGCTGAAGGTTAAAGGAAATTCTTGGATGTGTTTTCGAGGTCGCATCCATTAACTGCAGACTTAAAAACCAAAGGCTGGCCGGGCAAGCCGGGCTGCAAGCTTTTTTTTTGTTTGGAAAAATAACTGGGTCTTGTTGGAGTGCACCACCACCTTCCTTCGAACATTTCTATGAAATTAATTTTAAAAATACCGGTTCTAGTTGTTTTCGGGACTTCGGCCTATTCTATTTGGAAATCCAGGAACAAGTTGTTCAATAATAAATTCTGCCCTTCCCCTCTTTACGAGTACGTTCAAAATGATCGTTGTTGTCTCGGAGTGGAAGTGCACGTTATAGCCGCATGAGGCAAGTGGGACAATCTCCTGGAAAGGCTGATGACGCTCATGCTACAATGAAAGAAAGTCCATGTTTGGTTCTCAACTCTTGTATAAGTAAGTTCCCTTAAAAATAAAAGATAAAACATACTCACTCCGTATTAAAATGTAAGATTTTCTATGTTTTTAGTTTTGTCCTATTTCGTACGTACGTAGACATGATTTATGTTGATTCACTCATTTGGGAATGAACCAAGACAGACCCAAAAAAACTAGAAAATCTTATATTTTGGTACGGAGAGAGTAATATATAAGTTTCCTTCCTGATTTTTTGTCCGATTCAAAACAAACGATAAACTCTTGAAAAAGTTATACAAACCCATTCTTGCGATCCGATATATATGTTGACATGGACAAGGAAAACCACTTTGCCTAACCCGTAATGTGACAACGCAGCACTTGTAGAGAGGCCTTGGTCGTAGATATAAAACAAGAGAAATTAAATATCACCAGTCAGACCTCTCTATCATCATGGTGGCCACCATGACTTAGCAGCGTGGCGCCCATCTATCCTAGCATTGCCACGTCCTGGCAAGCAGCTCTGACATCCAAATTCTCAGTCCCCCGTAACGTGCCCATAGGAACGCGGCTGGCCCGTTTCGCGTTTCTGCACGAGCACGAATCTTAAACCACCCAGGGCCAGGCTCGATAGAAACGCTCGATTTGGTCATTTCCAGCGAGCCATCTTGGAGTCTGTGCTAAGCTCACGTGGGCATGACGTGGGGTGGCTGAGGTGATAGGTGGACTTTGTTCAGTTGTTCCGGTTAAGTCCCTTAATCTTCTGCACTTAGTATTTCCATAATCTATCCAAATATTGGTCGATTCAAAAATAAAGTGTACATGAAAAATATGCACGCCGACGAGTAGGTTCCATTCAGATGCTCAGTTTTCAAGTTTCATCGACTGTAGCTTCTCAATTTCGCACCGATGTTTGCCCCCCTTTTTGGACGGATTTGGTCAAATTTGTCGCATACGGTCGACCATTTGTAGCATCATCGCAATGTTTCGCACAACTTTTGTGTTGTAAGTTTTCTGTTTCGGCGGTCGTATGCGAGCATATCTTGTATTGTATTGTATGTATGCACGTATTTAGACCGTAGGTGGTACAATATGTTCTTCAACCTCTGTCACTGCCGCTGCCGTGAACTCCGCCGTCGCCGCTGCTGCGACATGGTGTGCTTGGTGTAGGTGTTCTTCAGCTACTCGATATCTTCTTCGCTCAGCCGAGGTTGCTCGTAGCCATGGAATTCGTCGTCGCCGCAACAGTTATTAGGGCGCGTTTAGTGTACGTGTATGAACTGACTGCGCACCGTCACCGTCCCGGCACCGCCGCAGCACCACACCGTTGTCCTGCTTATTGGTCTATGTTGATGATATCATTGTGGTGAGTTCCTCTACCAGCGCGGTTGATCGTCTTATCCATCAGCTTCGTGATGCTTTTGCTCTGAAGGACCTTGGAACTCTGAATTATTTCTTGGGTATCGAGGTTCAGCAGTCTTCTGGTTCTATACTCCTTAGTCAGCGGAAGTATGCATCTGAGTTGTTACGACGAGCAGGTTTGTTGCAATGCACACCTGCTTCTACACCTATGACATCTTCAGATAAGTTGACAGCTACTGATGGCATTCTCCTTTCCGCTGAGAAGTCTACTCGATATCGCAGTGTTGTTGGTGGTCTTCAGTACCTTACTATGACCCGACCTGACCTATCCTTTGCAGTTAACAAGGTGTGTCAATACCTCCATGCTCCTAGGTGTACACATTGGTCAGCTGTTAAGCGTATTCTTCGGTATGTTAAAGGAACATTGTCTCATGGACTGATGTTGCGGCGGCCTACTACATCTCCTACTCTGTTGTCTGCCTTCTCTGATGCTGATTGGGCTGGTAATCCTGATGATCGTCGCTCGACGGGGGGTTATGCTGTTTTCTATGGAGGTAACTTAGTTGCGTGGAGTGCCCGCAAACAAGCTACTGTTTCCCGTTCGAGTACCGAAGCTGAATACAAAGCTCTTGCTAATGCTACTGCAGAGCTTATATGGATACAAGCCTTACTTGGTGAGCTTGGTGTTTCTCAGAATAATTCACCTATTCTATGGTGTGACAACATTGGAGCAACCTTTCTTTCGTCCAATCCGGTGTTCCATGCACGGACCAAACATATTGAGGTTGATTTTCATTTTGTTCGTGAGCGGGTTGCTCAGAAATTGCTTCAGATACGGTTTATCTCCTCCAAGGATCAATTGGCTGATATATTCACTAAACCTCTACCTCTACCATTGTTTCAAGCTTGTATACGCAATCTCAACCTCTGTCGACCGGTTGAGATTGAGGGAGGGTGATAAACTGTATATTCCATAGTTGTATTTGTATACGTATCGGTATAGGTTTGTATATACCGAATACACCTCTGTATGTTACCTACTATATAATACATAGCCACCCCTGTACGTGAGGTGTGCGATTCCCTACCAATACTCTTTTACATCAGTGGGAGGCGTAGAGCACGTTGACATCCTATTCGATTGCCAAGCACACTGCAGCGGACGACTCTCCGGGTGTATGCTAACACGGATGATGGGCTACTCTATGTTCGACCCACGTCGATTTGGAGAAGCTGACTTCGACAGCAAGCATCCCAAGGTTTGTTGTTTTGGTATGCTTCATCAACGGCGACAGAGTAGCTATACGGGCCATGCTTCATGAGAGATAGCTTTTCTCCAGCTTGTACTCTCGGAAATAAGATAATTCGGGCTCTTGGTTTCCACCAATGTCTCACCATCGCTTAACCAACAATATAACTAAATTTATCGCCTATAGCTATGCGCATCCTTCGATGCAGAGGTAGTTAGAGCTCCTAATTTTCCATTGTCTAGAAAATGATTTTTTCTTCATGGAAGACAATAGAAATTGTGAAATTGCTGTGTGGAGGATATTGTGTTTACAGTGATTGGGGGCACTCAAAGCGTAGGTTGGATCCAGCCATTTATAGGAGGTGTGTTCTAATGGGGAAAAGGCCTGACAAAATTTAGAGCAAGGGGAAAGGGTCAAAAGAGCGTGAGGCAGACTGGTACGTCGAACTAATATGCATGCATTCTGCATATCACGTGACAAATATGATTTGAGGGGAAAGGCTCTCCTCTGCAACTCTACCTCATCTCTGATTGCCGGCTCTATTGCATGAGTTGCAAGTGGGCCACGTGCCAGCAGCGTCTCCCTCGCCTAGCCTCCTGGGAAAAGGCCCAGTTAGGCCTCCCGGGCCCCTTCTTCTTGGGTCACTGTTGGGCTGCACGGCGCAGCTCTGACTGGTGACGGTGGTGGCACAGCTGCTGGGCTGCCTGCTTCCCCTAGGCTGCTGCTGGACCGAGATGCGTCACTGGTTCGTGACCTTGCCGCGACTGGGAATGCTGCTGGACCGATGGCTTCTGTTCCTGCTACTTCAGCCGTGGAGTTGGGTGATTCATCGGATGCGGCCATCACTTCATCTCCTTCGCCGTCTTCCCGTGTCAAGCTTCCGCAGAAGGTGTCTACGCCGGCATCACCTCCCCCGGCCGTCGGGCTCTCTGCTCGTTACGTCTTCGACGGCAGCTAGGACAGCTGCGGCGAAAAGCACGACTATGCCCACATCTCTATGAACTAGTGGCCGCACTCTTTGGTTGTGGATGGGTCGGCATGCACGGATGAGGAATCCATGAGAAGGTGATGCGTCGTGGGAACCTCGGCTTCGATGCAGGCACATCTACACCCAAGTCTTTTTTTTAATTTTCTAATTCTCGCATTTCTACAAGTCTTGGGTTGGAGACGAGGGCGAGAACGCTACGAGCGGCCACACCTTGGTGAACTGGACGTCGGTGTGCCGCCCAAATAAGGTGGGAGGATTTGGGGCTTGTTTGATTTGTAGGGTAGGAAAGACATAGGAATAGGAAAAGTATAGGATTGCTATGTCATGCACATTCCAATCCTATAGGATTTGGTTTATACCAAACTTTGTTTGATTCCACCAGAATTATAAAAAGAGCTTGGAGTGGATGTTAGAATTCTTATAGGAAGTAGTACAAAGATTCCTATAGGAACTAATCCTATGAATCAAACCACTAGCAAAGGAAAAATTCCTATGGGATAAATTCCTAGAATCCTATGAAATTCCTTTGAATCAAACAAGCCCCATGTGTTGCGGACCTAGAAAAGTTCGGGTGCGCCATTCGGCTAAGATGGCTTTGGTTGCAGTGGACTGACCCCAAGCCGACCTTGGGTTCGTTTCGAAGCTGCCATGTGATGGCACGGACATGGCCCTTTTCAGGACATTGACAAAAATCACGCTTGGAAGCGGTAATTTGGCTATGTTCTAGCACGACAGCTGGTGTGAGCGCGGGCCCCTCAAGGCTTGTGTGTCTGATCTATTCAAAATTGCAACTAGAAAGAATCCACCGAAGATCAAAGACGACAACTGGATCCGTTCCCCAGACCAACATGACTCTATCAACTTGGTCTGGGTTCCTATGGCACGCCCTCGGTTTATAAGACACACTCATTGGGATCCCACCCAAAGTTTAGCATGGGTTAGATTTAGAAGGCGCGTGTGGCCAGGGGTGGCGCTGACGCGACATGGGAGCTCGGTCATGTACGGTGTACCTGCCGCCGGCGCACCTCACGTTGGGAGGCGCAAAGGTGCATGTCGAGACGAGACGTTTAGCGTCGTTTACGTTGATCTATGAATGAGTTCCGCTGGCTGGAGTCTGGTTCGCTGATTCTCGGTGCCAGGCGGATGCAGCCACGAACGAGGTGCGCGCACAGGTCGCCCTACTGGCGTAAGGCGAGGTGAGCGGCCCTAGGTACTGCAGTGCTACCTGAATGTGTCAGATACTCATAGGCGAATTCTCAATATTCCCTCTATCCTAGAAATAGTACGTGTACTTTCTTGGGAAGTCAAAAATGTTTATGCAAATAAAAAGCCAACAACATTCATGCGACCACATTAGTATCATTAGATTCGTGATTAAATATGCTTTTATATAAACTCGGTCAAATCTTGAGATAATTTGAGTTTACACTCTTTGCGGAACGGAGGGAGTAATACCCATACAATTGATGGTCCATGAATCAATACTACTTCCCCGTTGGACTAGTAAATTGCAGTGTCGAAGAGGTGAAATAAGGCAGAGCTAATCTTCCTTTCTTGGTGTTATTTGGTTGCATTTACAGTTTTGTGAAATATCAAATTAGGATCATTAGTAATCACCCTCAAGTGCTACGGCAATTTTCTCTTGCCTCGTACAGCAGGCACAAAGGATTTGTTTTCTTGCCATTCCTGTTGTAGTTCACCTTCTCCACCATTCCTGGCATTCAGCTTCTCGAGCCGGCGGCATTGGAAACACAGGGCTGAACGGTTCACCAGCCATGGCAGTTGGAGCCGATGGTGCTTTGAGGCAGATATCTTGCCTCCTAGTCATACACCTTACTAGCACTTGGTTTTCTCCAAGGTCTCACCGTGGCTTAGTGAGCAAATTAAGTAATCGGAAGTGGCATGAAAGAGTTCTCATAGTGCCCAGGGGGTGTGGAACACAATGTGTTTGATCCCATCGTTTTCTTGGAGGCTGCTTGGTGTCTTCACACGTGAAAAGAGTGAAAATCATTAGGAAGCGGAAAAGTTGAAATACGTGAGATGGCAGACATGAATAACTAACCTCTACCAATCCTTTTCTGTTCTCATGCAACAAATGTGATTTCTTTTTTCCATACAACATGTATGAATTTAGTAATGTACAAGACTACAACAGAATCCATTTCAAAATATCTTTACTACTTTCTTTGTTTCAGAGTCACTTGGATCATGATAACTGGCTGCTAGTAGATTATTTCGCGTTTACCACCATGCTTCTAGTTACTTCCTAGTCATACTGCAAGCAGATACAATCTTGCTTTCTAGATCAAACATTCTTCTAGCTAGATGACACGACAACATAGTTTATCTATTTTAATTTTGCTTAACCGAGCATTGCAATGGCCATTTCTTTTAAATCATGTTCCACATTGTAATCAACATTATTCAACTCTACATGTAAAAAAAACATTATTCAACTCTGCACCAATTGCCTCCTGAACCTTACTCAATGGATGGCTCTGCCCTCATAATTTGATATTGTGATCGGGTCAAGAGTTGAACCGACTCCTGCTCGCCTCCCCCCCCCCCCCCCCCCCCCCCCTTCCCTACCACAAGATTGAACACGTGAAAGGCTGAGATTACTCGGTAGTTAAGGGTATGATGATCATTGACGAATAGTTAATTTGGCATTAACGGATTAATTAAGTTTAATTTAGCCCTGTAGAAACTAGAAACCCGTATTGCCCAATTAAACATGTACTGATCCACCGCCGGCAAGAGAGGTACGGGGCGGCCTCCGGCAGCTGATGCTATTTCTGCTGCGTAGGCATCGGCTCGGATGTGGCGGAGCTCTACATTGCAGATCGACTCAGCAACGGGTGGTGGTGAATGTCGGATGCATATTCGGCTTCACGACATAGTTGCAGCCCTGCTCCTGCTGCATGATCTGGTGTTGTTGGTCCTGGAACGCGGTGAGCTCCTAATGCTATTGCTTCGTCAGCTGGTACGGCTGCGGTGGCGCAGGGAGTAGATCATGGCATTGGTGGTCTCCTCGGTGAGCCTGTCGCAGAAGGTCTTGGTGCTCTCCTCGGTGAGCGTGTCGCAGGTGGCAGGCAGGGAAGGGAGCATGTAGGTGACAGCATGAAGAGAATAGTGCAAGCATGCATGTGCAATTAGGACGAAGTAATCAGGATGCAAAGATACTCCCTCCGTTTTTATTTCCTTCGCGTTCTTAGTTTTTTCAAAGTCAAACTTTTCAAATTTTGACCAAGTATATACGAAAAAATATCAACATATATAATACTAAATATAAATAATATGAAACTATATCTTATGAAGATTCTAATGATGTTAAAATTTTGGTGCAAGTATTTATATTTTTCCTATATATTTAGTCAAACTTTACAAAGTTTGAATTTGACTATACACAGAGTGTAAAGTAATTGTAAACGGAGGGAGTAACAGCGAATGTCTATGATTGGTTATACGCCGGGCTTGGATCTGGATCTGGCCGGGCGGGCTGGGCTAATTATATCACGATAATTACTAGTTAATGGCAAAAGACCGTACTGCCCTTTATAAGTTGGTTAGCAAAATCGACATAGTTTAAGTCTTCGTATTGAGAAAAGAGTGTTTATGAAACCATATTACTGTGAATTACATAAACAAATAAATTGCGCATCAAATTTTGTACATCTCTACATTAGTACGTACACGTACTCACATGCCTCCAGGGAATAAATGCTTAAAGCCAGAGCATAGAGATCTACAGTAGCTAGTGGACGGATCACATAGGCGGCAGTGAGACAGAAGACTGCGCTGCCGTTGGCATCGGCGATTAGAAAGAAGACTGTCTAGCCATCGGCGAGGAGCTTGTATCGTTGCTCTCTGATCGCAGATACATACACCGAGATTTCGCCGCCCTCGTCTGATGGCCTTGGCCGCATTGTGCCACTTCACCGTCCCTGTGAGTCTCGTTGCCATTGCGCTTCTGTGTGTCTCGCACCGAGGAATTATTCCTTTGAAAAAGTGACTTCATTGTGACTATGTGATGCTTCGAGCAAGATAGCTTGACATCTACTCATACTGCTCAATGTGCAACTTTAATAGCATTTGGTTTTCTCCAAGATCTCACTATCGCTTAATCAGCAAAGTAAGAAAATGTGCCATGAACGATAAAAATTCTAGTATAGTACAAATGGGAGGTGGCTGTTGTTTCCTACTACAGCAAGGTTGTATAGGCAATACGCTTGCAGTGATAGCGGAGCAATCAAATTGTGAGTTGAATCCCATCGTTTTATAGGAGGGTACTCCATTGGTGGCTGTAGAGGGGAAAAGCATGACCATCTTCTATGGGAAGGAGAAAACTTAAAATGCATGAGACAGTTTCCAGTGTCATATGCATGCAAACGATATGATTTTGTCATATGCATGCAACCTCGACTTTGGTGAAGGCACATCTACACCCGTCTTCTTTTAGCTTTCTGGTTCTCGCAGTTCTACGAGTCTTGGGTTGGAGACGAGGGCGAGCACGCTTCGGGCACCCACTCCTTTGGTGAACTGGACGTCGATGTGCTGCCCAAAAAAGGTGGGAGGACTTGGCCCGCTCGGGCCCGCTAATCCTAGTTGGACGCCTTCCGAATCTTCTTAACCTGAACGAATTTGTGGGCTAATGGTGTCCTCACAAGCGTTGCCACTCGCCACCTTCCCTTCTTATAGTGGAGCCACCGAGCCAGTACACCAACCCGGCCACGAAGTACATCTCTCCGCGACCCAAACTTCCACACATAAACACCTCCCTGGATCCATGGCCAACCTCCTGATCCATCCTTACGCCGTCATGGACCCGCCCAAGAAGAAGCAGCCTACCGCCGAGAAGTCCACGTCGACGCTCCTCGACGCGTACGAGGTCGATTGCATCAGGCGTGAGCTCGAGAGTCTCCTCCTGAACCAGAACGCCGACGAGGGCAGCGCGGCAGCCAGCGGACTCGACGCCGCCGCGGGGATGCTCGGCGTCCGACTCGGCCGTCGCCGGCACAGATTTGCGAAGACGGTCAGCATCAAGAAAGCCACCCGCCGCCGCCGGCACCACCGACCAATAAGCTATCGGGTGGTGGGACGCGGCTACATCTGGGGAAGAACGCCATGAAGATATGCAGCGGCGCCGTGTCCGTATCCTCCTCCGGCGTTGCAAACGGCCGGAGACCGCAGCGCGCGGGATACCGGGAGGTGGAGAAAGTGTAAGCGCATGCATGCATGTTTGAGTTAACGTCTACTTTTCCTTCTGCGCGGTTAACCCTCCTTTTGCATAATCGTGTCTCTACAAATTAATGGCCATATTGTGTGAGTGCACTAGCTAATATACGAACAAATATTTCGTTACATTTTCTTTTTCACTTTTGCACGAAATGGTTGTGCGATTTGAAATTATTTTGAACTGCTCGTTTGGATTATCTGAATCGGTTCTGTTAATCCGCTTTCTCGTAGTGTGCGCAACCGGGTGCGGCTCCCTAACAGAATCAACGTGGAAAGATGGAATGCTGAGTGCCTGTTCGCTTTCTTTTTCTCCACAATGGCGCGGTAAAACTTTATGGTCAGATCAACAACATCGATTCAAAAATGCACCCCGGCAGAACGTGCTACCAAGTTTATTACTATGTGTCGTGTACAAAAAAAGATAGCACTCTCCGTTCCAACAATACTTGAAGTTTTATGTTTATCCTAAGTCAAACTATGTTAAGCTTGACCAAGTTTATAGCAAAATCTATGACACAGATTTGTTTTCTTTTTCGGGTAAAGCAGGAACATTATTAATCAGATAGGGTTACACACCGATCTAGTTCAAGCAACCGAATAATTTCTTCATGTCCTGAACCGATCCAAACTTCAGAACATCGTTCCACTCTACCAAGATTTGCTAGGTGGTGGCTAACCCTAACCTGACTACGTTCCACCTTTACAAAAGAACACTCTCTAATACCAGAAAACAAGTACTTAATGTCCAAAACTAAATTAACTTGAGAGGAGCGATCCACTGCCATAGATGTGAGCATCGAGATTAATTGAGCGCAATCTGTCTCAAGATGTAGTACTATTAGATTCATCATACAACATATTTTCATATAATATGGATTTGATTTGATGTTATAGTATTGACACCGTTTTCTATAAATCTGGTCAAATTCAGACAAGTTTGCATTAGAACAAATCTAAAACTTCAATTATTTTGGAATGGAGGGACTATTCTCAAAATTTGTATCACGATGAGACGGATATGTGAAACGGGTTCTGTATCGCCGATTAGAAATCAGAAATCATGAACTGGTCGAACGGTCGATCAGGCGTAACCTACGACACGAGTAGGGTTGTGTTATTGAACCGGCTAACAAACATATGGTTAGTAATGTTACAGGTGGCGCGGACCGACGCTGCAGAAGTCCTTTCGTCTTCGCATCCTTGAGTCCTTTTAGAGGATGACATCCTCTGTTCATCGTTGATGTTTGGCGACATGTGCAAAGAAAATTCAGAGGAAGAGTTTTGGTAGTTGATCCTTGGACTACGTTGGTATTTATGAGCGCATGATAAACAAAACAGATTAAATATGACCAAAGAAGCGGAAGAAAGAATGAACAACAAAGGTCCTCAAAAGGAGAACCAACAAAAAAGAGAGTTTATCGAATGAAATAAAGTTGAGTTTAGGGGATATGCGGGGCGACATACCACAGACCTATTGTCACCAAATGCACCTTATACACGAAAATGAAGCCTTGCCGACCAAAAAAGGAGGAGGGGTGGAGTTTATACATACCCTCTTTTTTATTTCTTCAATACACAAGAATGTAAAAAATGGGATCAAGTTGGTGTTTGAGTGTTCAAAAGTTATAGGTCGCGTCTAGGAAGCGCTATAGGCTAATAGCCCTCATTTGTTGCAATCAAGAAACACATGTTGAACGTATGTATTGTATCGTGAGCTTGTTTCTAATATTCCAACACTGGCCTGAAAAAGCTAGCTACGACGACTTCACTCCGCCAACATAGCAATAGGGATAGATTACGTCGTACCAAGGTTTTGGTTCCCGATACTAAAATTTCCCCGAAGGGGTTAGGATTACCTGTTACCGAGTGTTCTCGTTAACATTGTTTTTAAAAAACTATCTTTTTTTTTGTCCGGTGTGACCATTTACCGGGGTGCTCGGGATATCCAGTAAGAGGATTTCTTGACCGGTAACCAAAATCTTGCGTCGTATAGACACCGTCAATGGTTAGTTACAAATATAAAAGTTGCTCTACGACTCCCAATTCCCAAATGTGATTTATCCTTCGATCAAATACGTACATTAGCCCCAATTAACCAGGCACAAACACACAAAAGACTACTTGCATGTACATGCTGAATGAAACAGATCACTCTTTGGATTATTTGACCTACAAGTCAACGTAGCCAGTACAAACAAATTGGCCGGTACATCCGGGGCACACATGCAGCTGTAAGAAACGCGTAATAATCAATCAATTAACTACGCGCGCGGCCGGGCGGCACCGTATTTGGTGGGCACGAGCACGAGCGGCGTCTTGCGGTGGAAGGTGAGCCCGCCGGCCTCCTCCATGGACAAGTCCTCCGCCCTGGTCCCCTCCGGCAGCGCCCAATCGAAGCCGCACAGCAAGTTTGCCAGCGTGAACTCCACGTTCATCAGCGCCATCGCCATGCCGGGGCAGATCCGCCTCCCGGCGCCGAACGGCACCAGCTCGAAGTGGGCGCCGTGCAGGTCCACCTCGCCGTGGCTCGCTCCGGCCTCGAACCTGTCCGGGTCGAACTCCTCCGCGCGCTCGCCCCAGCTCGCCGGGTCCCTCCCGAGGGCCCACGCGTTCACGACAACCCTCGTCCCCGCCGGCACGTCGTAGCCGCCGATCTTGACATGTCGCATCGTCTCCCGTGGCAGCAGCAATGTCGCCGGCGGATACAGCCTCAGGGTCTCCTTAACGACCATCTTGAGGTAGCTCAGCTTGGGCATGTCGTCCTGCTGCACGTTGCCGTTGCCGGCGGCCACCGCCCTGATCTCCTGCTGCACCTTCTTCAGCACCCGCGGGTTCCGGATCAGCTCCGACATGGCCCACACGATCGTCACAGCGGTCGTGTCGATGCCGCCAAGGAACGTGTCCTGTTGAGCTTATATAATTAGAGCAACTATAAATGCAGCCGGTGGCCGACTATCAGTGTCAACTGTATTTTTCCATTTTATAATCAGGACTCACATCACAAGTCACGACAGTCGACAGGAGGATAAACTTAGGAAAATGCAACACCACAACTAACATGATATTTATATACTATCCACATTCTTCATTTCATCAAGATTCGTGTAACAAATTTATCAACGAATCTTTAAATGTCAACGCATTATCAATAATTGATGGATTTATGTAACATGAATTTTAGATTCATGTACCAACATGAATTTTCTGTGCATGCATTGAAAAAAAAAAATTGTGCATGCATTGAAAAAAAAATTTAAAACCACGCGTTAACATATTTTTTAGTTTTTTTTAACACATAAAATAGTAGAAATAATATGTTTCGTTGGATGCATAATCAACAATCATGATAGTACGTGGAGATCCTATTAGTTGTGGGAAAATCGCGTTGATAAACTTACCATGATGATGGCCTTGACGTGGTCTCTGGTGAAGCCATGGCGCTCCTGCTTCCAGAGGTCGATGAGGACGTCAACGAGGTCGTCGCCGCCGTCCTCCGGCTTGATGGGCCGCGCCTGGTCCAGGTGCTTCTCGATGATCGTCTCGAAGAAGGCGTCGAGGTCGCCGAAGAGCCGTTCTCGGCGGGCGACGAGGCCGGTGAGGCGGTCGACGAGACGCCCAGCGGCTCCGGGGAAGAAGTCCTCCGCGGAGAAGCTGACCAGCATGTCCATGGCCTCGTCGAGCACGTGCTGGAAGTGCTTCTTCTCGGGTGCCAGCACGTCCGCGCCGTACACGTTCCCGAGCGCCATCGTGCCGATGATACCGTCGG
The DNA here is from genome assembly GCA_947311845.1 of Poa pratensis. Lineage (NCBI taxonomy): Eukaryota > Viridiplantae > Streptophyta > Magnoliopsida > Poales > Poaceae > Poa > Poa pratensis. The sequence goes on from CAMZMU010000122.1 coordinate 19,346,433, forward strand.
TGAGCCTGAACACGAGCTCGCCCATCGCCACCGGATTGTTGCCGCAGTCGGCCAGGGCGGCCATGGTCTTGTCCACCTGTTCCTGGCGCGCGACCCACGCAGCCTTGACGCGGCGCATGCTGTGGAGCTCGACCATAAAGATCTTGCGCATCTCGCGCCAGCGCTCGTCGTAGGGCGCGAACGCCATGTCCTTGAACCCGTACGACAGCCGATTCGGCCCGGGGCACGCCGGCCGGCTACAGCAGTCGGCATCGTGCGTCTTGAGCACCTCGCGTGCCGCCGACGCCGACGAGACCACCAGCATGCGCGCAGCGCCGAGGCGGAGCAGCATGACGGGGCCGTGGCGCCGGGCGAGCTCCCGCAGGTTCCGGTGTGGCAGCGTGCCCACCTGGTGCAGGTTGCCGAGCACCGGCAGCCGCGCGGGGCAGGGCGGCAGCTTGAGACCTTTCCTGCCGCTCCTTGCTAGGAGAGCCAAAGAGATCAGGGCAGGAAGCAGGAGGCCGAGCAGGAGCTGCCATTGTTGCGGAAGCTGGGCCAGCTGCGTGAGGAGCTGCGAGGGGAGAGTGATCGCCATTTTGTTTTTCTTGGAGGTTTAGCTTGCTAGCTATCTGCTTTAGCTCGTACGCCCCGGGCGGTTTAAATACCAGTGGCGAGGGAAGGATTGGCTGAGGTTGCCAGCTGGTTTGATTACGTATTGGTGATGACCTCACATTTGTTTCTACAACTCCTTATATGAATAATGAACTAATTACGTATTGGTTAACCATTTGGCCATTCTCCATTTGCATTTTTTTTGGAGGCTGAACAGTTTCCCCACTGTTTATTGTTTTATTTATTTTCAAAAAAGGATTTGTTACAAAAAAAAGTACAACTAAAACAACAGGCCAAAGGTCTCAAAGTTGCATTTTACGACTCGCTAAGTCGCTAATTCATTCATTATTCATACTTGTGGCCAGGCGAGTGAGGGAGGGGAAGAGCCGGGAATTAGACTACATAGTAACATAAATAGACCCTTCGTCTTACTTCTTTATGGTTCAATTTGCAAATGTCTTGTTCCAAGGCTAGTTTATTGGGGCTAAAATCTTGCGTACATTGGTGGGAGAGACAACCAGTTACTAATTGAGAGAAAATAAAATGTTATTGTGCCTAATAGGTGGAGTTTTGGACTAATTGTTTTTAGGATTTTGCCCAAAAACTGGGACGGAGGGAGTAGTAACATAGATGTCACGTAGGCAAAAAAGAAGATATGAGATGTAATTAATGTAGAGAGATGGAAATTCAGTACTACTAATATAGGTAGTTACTATCACATTACACTTTCCCATGTAAAATGAGTCTACACAATAATAAAATGAATGTATACATGGTTTCACACATATGATAGTTACCACTATAGAGTTAGTTAACATAAACTAGTAACATATGCATGTATTAGCGTACGTTACTCCGCTCTATGAACAGCCTTATTGAGACACTACTATCTCTCTCCGCAGATAAGTGCACTTCTACATTTTGGGTTAGTCAAACTTATTAAATTTAACAAACTTTATAGGAAAAATTATCCACATTTATGGCAGTAAATTAGTAGCATTATATTCATTTTAAAATGAAGTTTCAAAATATATCAATGTTATGTAATATATGTTGCTACTTTTTTCTATAGAGTTGATCAAAATTTAAAAAGTTTGACTTCGTAGTAAATATAGAAGTTCACTTATTAAAAAACGGAGGGAGTACATCTCTTATAAGTCAACACATATTATGGTTGGCCTTTGGAGGCACTATGTGCCGCTGAAGGTTAAAGGAAATTCTTGGATGTGTTTTCGAGGTCGCATCCATTAACTGCAGACTTAAAAACCAAAGGCTGGCCGGGCAAGCCGGGCTGCAAGCTTTTTTTTTGTTTGGAAAAATAACTGGGTCTTGTTGGAGTGCACCACCACCTTCCTTCGAACATTTCTATGAAATTAATTTTAAAAATACCGGTTCTAGTTGTTTTCGGGACTTCGGCCTATTCTATTTGGAAATCCAGGAACAAGTTGTTCAATAATAAATTCTGCCCTTCCCCTCTTTACGAGTACGTTCAAAATGATCGTTGTTGTCTCGGAGTGGAAGTGCACGTTATAGCCGCATGAGGCAAGTGGGACAATCTCCTGGAAAGGCTGATGACGCTCATGCTACAATGAAAGAAAGTCCATGTTTGGTTCTCAACTCTTGTATAAGTAAGTTCCCTTAAAAATAAAAGATAAAACATACTCACTCCGTATTAAAATGTAAGATTTTCTATGTTTTTAGTTTTGTCCTATTTCGTACGTACGTAGACATGATTTATGTTGATTCACTCATTTGGGAATGAACCAAGACAGACCCAAAAAAACTAGAAAATCTTATATTTTGGTACGGAGAGAGTAATATATAAGTTTCCTTCCTGATTTTTTGTCCGATTCAAAACAAACGATAAACTCTTGAAAAAGTTATACAAACCCATTCTTGCGATCCGATATATATGTTGACATGGACAAGGAAAACCACTTTGCCTAACCCGTAATGTGACAACGCAGCACTTGTAGAGAGGCCTTGGTCGTAGATATAAAACAAGAGAAATTAAATATCACCAGTCAGACCTCTCTATCATCATGGTGGCCACCATGACTTAGCAGCGTGGCGCCCATCTATCCTAGCATTGCCACGTCCTGGCAAGCAGCTCTGACATCCAAATTCTCAGTCCCCCGTAACGTGCCCATAGGAACGCGGCTGGCCCGTTTCGCGTTTCTGCACGAGCACGAATCTTAAACCACCCAGGGCCAGGCTCGATAGAAACGCTCGATTTGGTCATTTCCAGCGAGCCATCTTGGAGTCTGTGCTAAGCTCACGTGGGCATGACGTGGGGTGGCTGAGGTGATAGGTGGACTTTGTTCAGTTGTTCCGGTTAAGTCCCTTAATCTTCTGCACTTAGTATTTCCATAATCTATCCAAATATTGGTCGATTCAAAAATAAAGTGTACATGAAAAATATGCACGCCGACGAGTAGGTTCCATTCAGATGCTCAGTTTTCAAGTTTCATCGACTGTAGCTTCTCAATTTCGCACCGATGTTTGCCCCCCTTTTTGGACGGATTTGGTCAAATTTGTCGCATACGGTCGACCATTTGTAGCATCATCGCAATGTTTCGCACAACTTTTGTGTTGTAAGTTTTCTGTTTCGGCGGTCGTATGCGAGCATATCTTGTATTGTATTGTATGTATGCACGTATTTAGACTGTAGGTGGTACAATATGTTCTTCAACCTCTGTCACTGCCGCTGCCGTGAACTCCGCCGTCGCCGCTGCTGCGACATGGTGTGCTTGGTGTAGGTGTTCTTCAGCTACTCGATATCTTCTTCGCTCAGCCGAGGTTGCTCGTAGCCATGGAATTCGTCGTCGCCGCAACAGTTATTAGGGCGCGTTTAGTGTACGTGTATGAACTGACTGCGCACCGTCACCGTCCCGGCACCGCCGCAGCACCACACCGTTGTCCTGCTTACCGCCCAAAATAGTGTTGTGATGGTGTGAGGGGAAGAGCTGGGAATTAGACTACAGAGTAACATAAATAGACCCTTCGTTACTTCTTTATGTTTCAATTTGCAAATGTCTTGTTCCAACGCTAGTTTATTGGGGCTAAAATCTTGCGTACATTGGTGGAGAGAGACAACCAGTTACTAATTGAGAGAAAATAAAATGTTATTGTGCCTAATAGGTGGAGTTTTGGACTAATTGTTTTTAGGATTTTGCCCAAAAACTGCGACGGAGGGAGTAGTAACATAGATGTCACGTAGGCAAAAAAGAAGATATGAGATGTAATTAATGAAGAGAGATGGAAATTCAGTACTACTAATATAGATAGTTACTATCACATTACACGTTCCCATGTAAAATGAGTCTACACAATAATAAAATGAATGTATACATGTTTTCACACATATGATAGTTACCACTATAGAGTTAGTTAACATAAACTGGTAACATATGTATGTATTAGTGTACGTTACTCCGCTCTATGAACAGCCTTATTGAGACACTACTATCTCTCTCCGCAGATAAGTGTACTTCTACATTTTGGGTTAGTCAAACTTATTAAATTTAACAAACTTTATAGGAAAAATTATCCACATTTATGGCAGTAAATTAGTAGCATTATATTCATTTTAAAATGAAGTTTCAAAATATATCAATGTTATGTAATATATGTTGCTACTTTTTTCTATAGGGTTGATCAAAATTTAAAAAGTTTGACTTCGTAGTAAATATTCACTTATTAAAAAACGGAGGGATTACATCTCTTATAAGTCAACACATATTATGGTTGGCCTTTGGAGGCACTATGTGCGGCTGAAGGTTAAGACTACCCATAGTGGGAGTAACTTCACTAGTAACATAGATGCCACCTAAGCAAAAAATCCTATGTGGCATGTAATTAATGAGGAGAGATGTAAATAGAGTAACTTAGCTAGTTACTTGTAACACTAGTAACATCACACTTTTCAAGAAAAAATGAGTCTATAGAGTAATAAATGAGACCATATATGACACCACCTCTATGTTACTTTGCACTATGAGGGTAGTAACATAGTCTAGTAATATGTGTATGTTACTAGTTGAAGTTACTCCCCACTATGGCTAGTCTAAAGGAAATTCTTGGATGTGTTTTCGAGGTCGCATCCATTAACTGCAGACTTAAAAACCAAAGGCTGGCCGGGCAAGCCGGGCTGCAAGCTTTTTTTTGTTTGGAAAAATAACTGGGTCTAGTTGGAGTGCACCACCACCTTCCTTCGAACATTTCTAATTAATTTTAAAAATACCGGTTCTTGTTGTTTTTGGGACTTCGGCCTATTCTATTTGGAAATCCAGGAACAAGTTGTGTTCAATAATAAATTCTGCCCTTCCCCTCTTTACGAGTACGTTCAAAATGATCGTTGTTGTCTCGGAGTGGAAGTGCACGTTATAGCCGCATGAGGCAAGTGGGACAATCTCCTGGAAAAGCTGATGACTCTCATGCTACAATGAAAGAAAGTCCATGTTTGGTTCTCAACTCTTGTATGAGTAAGTTCCCTTAAAAATAAAAGATAAAACATACTCACTCCGTATCAAAATGTAAGATTTTCTATGTTTTTAGTTTTGTCCTATTTCGTACGTACGTAGACATGATTTATGTTGATTCACTCATTTGGGAATGAACCAAGACAGACCCAAAAAGACTAGAAAGTCTTATATTTTCGTATGGAGAGAGTAAGATATAAGTTTCCTTCCTGATATTTTGTCCGATTCAAAACAAACGATAAACTCTTGAAAAGTTATACAAACCCATTCTTGCGATCCGATATATATGTTGACATGGACAAGGAAAACCACTTTGCCTAACCCGTAATGTGACAACGCAGCACTTGTAGAGAGGCCTTGGTCGTAGATATAAAACAAGAGAAATTAAATATCACCAGTCAGACCTCTCTATCATCATGGTGGCCACCATGACTTAGCAGCGTGGCGCCCATCTATCCTAGCATTGCCACGTCCTGGCAAGCAGGTCTGACATCCAAATTCTCAGTCCCCGTCCCAGATTAACGTCCCTAAGATGTATCTATCACTTAAAGTGCCAATTAGTATGAAATGAAGGTTATATTATTTGTGCAGCTCGCTAAAATAGATATATCTATCACCTACCGTGCCAATTAGTATGAAATGAAGGTTATATTATTTGAATTTTTAACAGAAGAGACCACTTGGCCAAGTGATTGGTCAAAAAAGACCCCTCTGAATTTTTTTGTCAAAAAGGGCCACATGTACCGTGACGGCAGACGTGCCAGGCGACACGTGTCTCCTGCCGCCACGGGCAGAGGCGGCTGGGGAGGCCGCCGGCGGCGGTGACGGCACGTTGCTTTACAGATTTTTCCGAGGTCGCCTGTACTCACTGCATGCGCTGGGGGCCGGGAAAATTTTGCTCAGCTTGCACTTGCATGCCCGCTGCGAGTGCGCATCAATGAATAAAGAAAAGATGCCCGCGACGCAAGGCTGCAGTGACGACCTTTTTCTGTGCTTAACCACCGACGGTTCCCATGCTATGATTAATTTGCTGCCGTATTTTCGCGCCAGATGGTCACTGCCCGAGCCGAGGCTATAAAAATCTGGTGCAAGCAATATGCCGCCACCGCCGCCGGCACGTGTCGCCTGGCATGCCTGCTGCCACGGTGCAGGTAGTCCTTTTTGACAAAAAAATTCGAAGGTGGTCTTTTTGACAAATCACTCGGCGAGGTGGTCTTTTTTGTCAAAAAATCATATTATTTGTGCAGCTCGCTAAAATAGATGTATCTATCACCTACCGTGCCAATTAGTATGAAATGAAGGTTATATTATTTGTGCAGCGCTCAGAGCAATTAGTCCGAAGAAATAGCGATGGAGAAGTGGAGATTGGCTTAATGCATTTGTTTATCACGTTGTGGGTCCTATTATTTATTAGCTAAATACCCGTGCGCTGTAACGGTAGAAAAAGTGGATGAAAAAATGCGAGCGCGGCCCAAATTTCCTCCCAAAGTCTATCAACTGTTGTCTGCCGATTGCCAATGTAGAGAGACCGAAAATATAGACAAAAATATTTCTAATTTCATAAATGTGTGTTCAACATGATGATATGTGATTTCCATTCACATATGGACATTGCATGTTGTTTCCATTCATATGGGTCAAATATTGATTCTCTGTCCTGCGTTTTTCCTCCTCGGTTTATCGGTTCTAGCATCTCCTTGACGTCCACACCTTTCATGAAGATAAAAAGTGTATTATCCATCTAGCATTGTCGTCGTTTGAAAAGCTTGTCGTCCCTCCCGCCTTAACATTATTTTGCCACCTTTTTAAAACTTAAGCAAATCTATGATACACCAACTCATACCACGGGAGACGATGGTATATAGTATCTGATTAATTTTTTTTTTTTTTTTTTTGAACAGGGGATGGTCCCAGAGGGACCTAGATGCTTATATTAATTGCAGTGGCAACATACATAGAGGACCAAAGAAGATGTAAAATTACAAGCAAGTCCATACAATTTGCACTAAGGACCCTAGGTTTCCAGAAGGGAACGCAATCAGGTCCGACTCCATCTCCACTGCAACAAACGAAGGGTAGCGCAGCCGAACGCACCGCCGCCGGGGACGAACCACTTGGGGAGGAACGTCGGGAGCCTGCTGCACCAGAGCCAAAGGGCCTCCATACAGGCACGACGGCCAGGAGGTTGATCACCATCGAACGCCGGCGTGAATCCGGCGAAGAAGGACGGAGGGGTCGCCGATCGACCAACAGAGATGGCAGCCAACATAGAGCCACCATGGATGGCCTCCAGGGAGCAGCATCCAAACTCCCCTGGTGCATCTCCAGCAGCAATAGAACACGAGTTTGGACAGAAACTCTGCTCTCGCCACCACGCCAAGAAACAGAGAGCATACCCAAATTCATGCCATCACCAACAGAGACGCGATTTACGAACCTTTTTATTGAAGAGGTCGAAGAGCCAACGATGCACCTCATCTCCTCCATCCATTGGAGCTTGACGAACTGCCTCATCCTCTCCACCATGCAGCAGAAGAGGTCCCGGAACTTCCGCAGCACAGCCCCCGCACCAGAACCTTGCAGCCTGAGAACGAAGCGACAACACCAGATCCCCTCCTCGCCACCACGGCCGGCCAGAGGAACATCCACGCCGCCACACCTCAAGACACAAGGTCGGCCAGAACCGAGCTTATTAGGGAGAAGGGGAAGAGGAGCAGCTCCTCCGCCCTCCATCTCCAACCACTGGAGCACAGAGAGCAGAAGCAACAGCACCACCCATCGCCGGACGACGCTCGGGGTCACCGGCGCGAGATCTTCCCGCGGCATCACGCCATGCGCCACATGGGACAAAGGAGCGGAGCCAAACCTACACCTAAGCCTAGATCTACTATCTACAGAGGGGGCACGACCACCTACGCCATCCGTACGCTCGCCGGCAAGGCCGCCGGAGCGAAGGAAGGGGAGGGGCGGCGGCGGAAACCAGGAGTCGACTCTCAAAACGCGTGGAGAGATAAGGCTTAGTATCTGATTAATAAACTGAACAATTTCAACCATAAGCTCAGATGTTGCGAAGCAATTCAGCTGGTTGCAGGTTCAGACGACATGGATAGAAGATCGAGGAGCACGCCACACCAATCCATGTGACCCAAATAAATGTTGGATCAAGACATGAGATTTCTTGCGTTCTGAGGATTTTAAGAAACGTGACAACTTTGTGCATATACGCAGCCATGGTCATAAAGTAATTACTTGACCTTCAGAAGTTCATCCTGGCCACCGGACTTCCACCGCAGTACACGAGCCACCGGCTTGCCGTGCTGCAGCCAGACAATCTAATTTGCTCGTTTGTGTCCTGCGAAGTGAAAGCTAACGTCAAGCCGTCAAGTCTGTGTAATCTCTGATGGTAGGCATGAGACCAGGAAGTAGAGAACGACTCTGCATACTCTGAATAACAAAAACAAGGATGGACACAACTACTCAACGCAGCCACTAAACTGATTCAAATCAAACAAGCCGATGGCATCGACCCTTAGGCGTGGCTCGTTGGCAGCCGACATCGATCCTGGTGTATGTGGGATGGGCTCCATTGGCTGGCGGGGGAGGCTCACCCTGGGCATAAAAAACCGAAACCGAAGACCGAACCCAAAATAACCGGGACCGAACCCGAAATACCAGGTAATTCGGTTTCCGGTCATCTCTTCGGTTACGTGAATGAACTGACCGAAATAACTATGGTATGTTCGGTCGTGGCTGCTGGTAGACCGAACTGACCGGAACAACCGAAGAACTCAATCCCGCGAGCAAATTAGTACATCCCACATCCCTGTCCGCTAGTCCCCACTGCCAGTCGATTGGTGACCTAGCTCTCCAATCCCACGCCACAGAGCAGGGACGGGCGCCACCGCCACATCTCCACTCGTCGCCGGCCGACTCGCCGCCATCCTCACTGTCGACCTCGCCTCGCCGGCTGCCCGGCTCGCCCCTACTCCGTCCTGACCGGCCGCATCCTCATGTTCGACCTCACCTCGCCGGCTTCTCCGACCGGGGCTGCCGCCGCGCCGCCACATGTCCAACTCGGTCGCTGGCGCATCTCCGACTCGGGCTGCCGGCACATCTCCTTCCCCGCCACCGCCACCGCCAGGGCGCCGCACGTCCGCACCAGTCCAGCACCACCTGCAGACCGCAAATGTAAGAACGTTCACTAGTACAGAAGGACACATCGGAAACGGGCCAAAAACCCCTTCGGCAACGGAGAAAGGGTCCGTGTCCCCGCCTCTGTCACTGATGTGAAGCCTCACAATGGCAACGGAGCAGATAAACCGTTTCTGATGTATTTAACATTAGACACGGAGTTTTGCTAATAACCGTTTCTAATAAGGGTTACAGGAAAACAAAAAAAAAAACACGGTGACAGGCTGTGCCGTCGATGGAGCCCCGCTCCATGCGACTAGACGGCCGCCCGGTCGTCACCGTATTCCTGTACGCCCTGCTTTACAAAAGTTCATCAGTGCGCGTGGCTGGAGCTCTGCTCCTATGTCTTCACGGCCGCCAGATGAACATCTACTGTCTTTCCTGCTGCGCAAAATGTACTGCTCCTGGTGACGGCACCGTGTATGGAGCCCCGCTCCTAGGTCTTCACGGCAGCAGCATCGTCACCCAGCATCCACCAAGCCCTTGAAACAACGAATATTCTTTGTTAAAAACAGCAAACAAAGCTAATAAACAGAGCCAATAAGCAGTAAACAAAGCAAACCGAGATAAATACATAGCTGAAGAGCTAACTAGCAGAGCAAACCAAGCTAAATAAGTAGCTAACATAGCAAATTCATAGCTGAACAGAGCTAACTAACAGAGCAACCCGAGCTAAATAAGTAGCTAACATAGCAAATACATAGCTGAACAGAGCAAACCGAGCTAAATACGTAGCTAACATAGCAAATACATAGCTGAACAGAGCTAACTAACAGATCAAACCGAGCTAAATAAGTAGCTAACATAGCAAATACATAGCTAAACAAAGCAAACCGAGTTAAATAAGTAGCTAACAACAGAGCTAACTAACAGAGCAAACTGAGCTAAATAAGTAGCTAACATAGCAAATACATAGCTAAACAAAGCAAACCGAGCTAAATAAGTAGCTAACATAGCAAATACATAGCTGAACAGAGCTAACCGAGCTAAATAAGTAGCTAACATAGCAAATACATAGCTAAACAAAGCAAACCGAGCTAAATAAGTAGCTAACATAGCAAATACATAGCTGAACAGAGCTAACTAACAGAGCAAACTGAGCTAAATTAAGTAGCTAACATAGCAAATACATAGCTAAACAAAGCAAACCGAGCTAAATAAGTAGCTAACATAGCAAATACATAGCTGAACAGATCTAACTAACAGAGCAAACCGAGCTAAATAAGTAACTAACATAGCAAATACATAGCTAAACAAAGCAAACCGAGCTAAATAAGTAGCTAACATAGCAAATACATAGCTGAACAGATCTAACTAACAGAGCAAACCGAGCTAAATAAGTAACTAACATAGCAAATACATAGCTAAACAAAGCAAACCGAGCTATATAAGTAGCTAACATAGCAAATACATAGCTGAACAGAGCTAACTAACAGAGCAAACCGAGCTAAATAAGTAGCTAACATAGCAAATACATAGCTAAACAAAGCAAACCGAGCTAAATAAGTAGCTAACATAGCAAATACATAGCTGAACAGAGCTAACTAACAGAGCAAACCGAGCTAAATAAGTAACTAACAGAGCGGTCATTTACCTTAGGCGAGGCGGGGTCGCTTTCCGTCGCGGATTGCGTCCCAGGCGTCGGCGCCGGAGCCACTGCCAGAGGAGACGTCAGAGGAGACCTCATCCTGCTCGAACACCGGAGCGTCCTCCTCCTCCTCCTCATCCTCCTCCTCCGCCGCCGCCACCGCTGCCGCCGCCGCATCTGGCCCAGGGCACTGGCCAGGGAGAAGAGAGCGGTCTATGGCCGCCCGGAGCCGCGTTTGGAACAACGCCTCCTCGGCGGCTTCTATCGCGTGCTCGGCGGCGGAGATGCGGATAGCTCTCTGCATCGCAGACGCCCGAATGACACCCTCGGCGCGCTCGCGCTCAAAGGAGGCGCGAGAGAGGAGGAGACCGACCTCCAGATCCTCGTCCTCATCGTCCGAGGAGGACGATGAGGACGAGATCCGGGCGTCGGTGGCCGCCGCCGCCGTGGATCCGGATGGGATTTGACGGCTCAGGATGAACTCGCGACCGCAGTCGCCGGGGATCTCGCCCAGTTGTAAGGGAGATCCGGGCTGCGCCTCGGAGGGTGGGAGGAGGAAGATGCTCCATCCTGACTTCCGTCGGCGCAGGAGGGGTTCGCCATCGATGGGTGAAGTAGGAGGAGAGCGTGTGCGGCTAGGGTTAGGAACTGGGGAGAGTGAGACTGAGAGTGAGAGTGAGATACCGTACTGGAGTGGAAGATATTAATACCGACACCGCTTAATGTGCCTTCACATGGGAAACGGAGATAGACCGATCTCCGTTTCTGATGTGGCAATATCAGCAACGGAGATATTCTTTCCTCCGTTGCCTATATATGAGCAACGGAGATCTTTTCAGCCTCCGTTACCATTGTGTCGGGCCCATCGACCGACTAGCGCGCGCGCGCACTCGCGGAAGCGCGCGGAGCTCATTTTTCCGTCGCCTAACTCTTGCCGTTTCCATAGAGGGGTATCCGATGTGTCGTTCTGTACTAGTGGTTCCCAATCTCCTGACTTGCTACTTGCTTGATTGCTTCGATTCAGCTGTGAGTTATTCAGTTAATAAATGAGAAAGCTGGACTGAAAATTGCCTTTCTAGATTGCTTCGATTCAGATCTGAGTTATTCAGTTAATAAATGAGAAAGCTGAACTGAAAATTGCTTCCTAGATTGCTTCGTTTGTATTTAGATATTTGCAAGACTGCTAGCTATTTTCATTTGGAATAAGAGATTTTCTTGTTGTTTTTTTGTTGTAGATGACATCTAAATCTGAGGATGACCTGGTGGAATATAACCATGAGAATAAGCTGAATGCACGTACGCTTGCGGAGGCCGATGCAGAAGCAGAAGCAAGGATTGCTGCAGCAGATGAAGAGATACCTGCGGCTGGGGTGGTGAAAATCCTTGATCATGCAGGGGTGATTCAAATTGATGAAGAGAAACCAAAAGGGAGGAAACCCATGGCATCAAGATCAGAAGCTTGGGAGCATTTCACGAAAGCTATCTTTGTGACATGTTACTTTGTGAGGGTGAGACAGCAACGTATGGATATTTGCTTTGGATTATCAACTATTATTTGTGCTGGTTTGTGCTGCCACCGTGAGGTGTTGTGCTGCATTTTTTTGTGCTGCCTTTTTGGTATATATTTGTGCAAATTATGCTGGTTTGTGTTGCACTGCTGCCACAGTAAGGTGTTGTTCTGCCAATTTTTGGTGGTGACATTTTTGTACATATTAGTGCAAGTTGTGTTGCCATTTTGGTCTCGTTTGAGCTGCCACTATAAGGTGTAGTGCTGCCATTTTTTGTGCTGCCATTTCTTATCTGGTCTATATGGTCATGATCGAAGATCGGACCGAAAAGACCGTAGACTGAATACAGAATGACCGAAAAGACCGAAAGTAATATGGGTAGCATTTCTGGATGACCGAAATTCTCAATGACCGAAAAGACCGGACCGAGCAAACCGAACAGACCGAACGCCCGGGGTGAGGGGAGGCGATGGCGGATGCATATGTCGAGTTAGGAGGGAAGCTGTGGTGGATCCACATCGCGTTGCTCCTCTCACATGTCGTCGCCTAGTTTGTAGCCCACTTCGGGCCGAGGGCGCCATTCCTCCTCTGGTTTTGCATCGACCGGCTGTTCAGGGCGGAGGACGGGGATGAGGAAAAGAACGAGTGGGGCATAGAAGGTTGGGTGGACGCGTCGGGACGAATGCGGCCGGCCGCGGTGCGAGGGAGAAGTCCGGGGTTGTGTCGGCGGCGGCTGCGAGGCGGCAAATGGCGTGGAGGAGGAGCTCTTCCAGGCAAGTAGTCGCTCCGGCTGGTGGAGGAGCTCGGGATGGTGGTTGAGGTCATGCTGGACGTGGTTGTCCGGCGGGAGCTGGGGCTCGGGCTGAAGGACGACGGCGGAGAGGTCGATACTCGCGAGGAGTTCATCGGGCTTTTCTTTTTCTTCTTTCCCATGGGCCGGAGCACCGAAACTGCTACGTTTTACTTGGCGTTGGCAAGGTCTGTAATATTGCCTAACACGCGGGGGTAAAATCGGAAACAGAAAATAACGTACCAACCACGGTCGCTTAGCTATATTATATAGTTGAGATTGCTGGTCAAAGCCTTCACGCTGTACGTGAGCCCGGTGCCTCAAAAAAAATTCCATTTTTTTTAGAACAGAGGAGAAGGAGGATGGCTACGAGCTGCCGCCCGTGCTGCTCATTCCGGAGGACGGGTGCATCATCACCCTCTCCGGACGCGACTCCGGTGTGTGCATGCTCGACGTGCTCGTCGACGACGTCCTGCCAGCGTGGAAGCGTGCCGAGAACGCCAACGCCGAGCTCGCGGCCGCAATGGCGTCATATGTGGCAGGCGCGCCCGGTGCCGCCGCTCGCTTGCAAGCCGTTGTGGACGAGTGCGACCTCGCATGAGCCGTCCGCCACCTCGTCGAGAAAGAAGACCTCGACATCGACCCGTAGGTCGACGAGGAGGAGCCCGCCGAGGAGGAAGCAGAAAGCCAGAACACAGAAATCAGAGCTTGTTTTGAGCCTTGGTTGGGATAATGGCTTAAACAACTAATGTTGTATGTAAAAGATCTTATACACCATAAAAGAGCCTTTTCCTTAACAGAATAGTAGTGATGTGTGTAAATACATACTTTGACTGTCCCATAATGGTAAATATTGGAATGTTCTATTCTAGTTTGACAATGACCAGACTGGATGGTCGCCACTTCAGCAGAATATAAATTCATGCATATATGATCCCATGCTACCAATACAGCTTCTAGGGGCATGTTTTGCCCACGGCCCATAGGAATGCGGCTGACCCGTTTCGCGTTTCTGCACGAGCACGAATCTTAAACCACTCAGGGCCAGGCTCGATAGGAACGCTCGATTTGGTCATTTCCAGCGAGCCATCTCGGAGTCTGTGCTACGCTCACGTGGGCATGACGTGGGGTGGCTGATGTGATAGGTGAACTTTGTTCAGTTGTTCCGGTTAACTCCCTTAATCTTCTCCACTTAGTATTTCCATAATCTACCCAAATATTGGTCGATTCAAACATAAAGTGTACATGAAAAATATGCACGCCGACGAGTAGGTTCCATTCAGATGCTCGGTTTCAAGTTTCATCGAGTGTAGCTTCTCAATTTCGCACCGATGTTTGCCCCCTTTTTGAACGGATTTTTTCAAATTTGTGGCATACCATCGACCATTTGTAGCATCATCGCAATGTTTCGCACGACTTTCGTGTTGTAAGTTTTCTGTTTCGGCGGCCGTATGCGAGCATATCTTGTATTGTATTGTATGTATGCACGTATTTAGACCGTAGGTGGTACAATATGTTCTTCAACCTCTGTCACTGCCGCTGCCGTGAACTCCGCCGTCGCCGCTGCTGCGACATGGTGTGCTTGGTGTAGGTGTTCTTCAGCTACTCGATATCTTCTTCGCTCAGCCGACATTGCTCGTAGCCATGGAATTCGTCGTCGCCGCAACAGTTATTATGTCGCGTTTAGTGTACGTGTATGAACTGACTGCGCACCGTCACCGTCCCGGCACCGCCGCAGCACCACACTGTTGTCCTGCTTACCACCCAAAATAGTGTTGTGATGGTGTGAGGTAAGTCTATACCACATGAACACGAGGTAAGAGATGTGTTCAAAATATCGGCCGGTTTATCGGTTACCGGCTCCAACCGGTAAGATAAGTGCATACCGGCTAGGTTTCTCGTTAGAGCGGGTTATCTTGGGCCGGGACCCACCTGTCCGTAACTAAAAAAAGAATTCGGCCCCGTCGTCTCGCACATCTGACGCGCACGACTCCCCCAGCCCCAATTAACCCTCGATTGGGTTGGAGCGCCGCCAGCCCGCACTCGCGGTTCACCCAGGCGTCGCCACCATGCTCCCCTCCGGCGGCCGGAGCTAGTCTGGCCCGAGATTCCGCGCGATCTCCTTCATCCCGATCCCCATCTCCAGCACCATCCGCTCAACTCCGTTCGCTTGTCCCCGTCTGTAGCACTGTCCGCCCGTTCCTGCCATCTAAACGACACGCAGGCGCCAAGGAATACAACGGCCGAGCAGCATCCCCCGCCACCCATCTCTCATCCAGCAGGCAGCAGATCAGCTCCCACTCGCCACACCTCATCCTGGATCCAGAAGCAACAGGAGAAGCTCCGCACGCCCACGCTTTAATAATCTCGAATCTTTTCTTACCCGTCTTTAATCTCTTCTCCCTCTAGAATATTTTTTCTGGTCAAGTCGGCTGCATCAGATTGTATAGCTTCAGATTTTTATTTTCGTTGAGTTTTTTGTCCGGTAGTTATACATGGCTGCCGCCTTCTTTTAGATGTATGCTTCAGGTTCATCTCAGGTTGCAAGAGCAAGGGAACTTCATGAAGATACTAAATTTGTTCAGCTACGTAGAAGTGCAAGAGTGAGAGAAATTCATGAAGTGGAATATTTTGTTTCCGATGAGAAAGAATATGATATGCAGTATAATATATATAGCATATTTTACATTATTCGCTTAGGAAAATCTGACATTTAAAAAAACCTTGCCGATAAATGGTCGACCGATAAAACCGATAAATTGGCCGATAAGCCGATTTATCTTTTATCTTGGGTAAGAGTACACGAAACACAGATGAACACCAAATGCCGTGCTATAAAATCTTGCACCCAGTCAAACGGATCTGGCTAGATCATTGTTGGCAACCAAACTAGATACAAAACATGGCTCTAGTCATGTTTTTCCAGGGCCTGGCCCTGGCGAGCAACCTGGCTGCGAAACTCATGCAAAGTTGTCAAAATCCATGCAGGTACCAAACAGGCCATAGATTGGACACCATTCCTTGAAATTTTGATCACTTGTTTTCTCTGGATTAATATGATCGCCAAAGTGAATTTCACTCTAGTTTTCTACCGGGTTGCGCTATGTAAGACATGTAATCGGCTTGTTATACATGTCAGCACGGTTCAACAGACCCGACCCGGTAATCTTTTTTTAGCCGGAGTTATGTTTGGTATCCGGCATTTCGTCCCGTAATCACAGAATTCAGTTCAGATTCCGTAACCGCAGGTGTTTGGCTGCCCTGGAATGGCACCCCGAATTCCAGCGAAAAGACGTGGATAGCCACAGCCAGTGAACCAAACACACCCTAATCGATTCCCGTCACGTACATCCTCATTCTTCTGGAATCACCCGCTATCTCCTTCCCCGATCCCATCCGCCTCCAACCTCGCCGGCGCCGCCCTCATCCTCTTCCGGTAAGTGGCCGACGAGCTCCTACTTCCTTCCTCTACTCCTCTTCTTCCTTGCACTTTCGCTCCTCCCCACCTTGGATCTAGGGCACGCACACACAGTGGTCAGACCACAGAGTGATTTTAGAGCCGCGTTGGGTCGGGTAGCGAGGTGATCGTGGGTAGGAATTTTCATGTACGAGCTGGCTAGCCATTTCATCTAGTGACCCAGACTAACTTTGCGCGAATTTTAGGCCAGCTAGATCCGCCCCTTTGCTGGATTGCTGGTGTCGAAACCCTAGCTTGCTTGAGCAATCTGGCCTTTTATTTGTTTTTTGCTCTGCTGTGAGCAATCTGATACGCCAATCCACCCAGTTCGATTCATTTTGCTGCGTGAGGGAGTACTAGTTGCTGATTGTTTTTCAGAATATAGATGATGAAATTGGGGGTTCACTGGGGTGCGTGACCCCAAAGGAAAAAGGACATTTGGTGCATTCGCCCCTGCCCTAGGTTGAAATAGTTGATTTGAGGGATTCAGCACCTCATCATCTCGCTTTAGATCACACGTATGAATTCCATTCCATTCAGGCGCTGATTCTGCCCTGCTCCTAGCCATTTTAGCTCTGAGAGGTGTATGCGATGGTGGCAACGTGCTATCCTATTGGAATTAATGCTGGGAGCTTGGCATAGGGTCAAGGTTATAAAAGTGCGCCTAAGTGCCCGCTTAAGCTCGCTTAGGCGCTTAGCAGAGGCAAAACGTCTAGCGCTCAACTGCGGTTAAATGTGTGCTTAGCGCTTTAATCCTTCAGAAAAGGGAAAAGCGGACGCAAAAGCTCAGTCAGCGTCTAGCACTTAATAGAACCTTGCATAGGGTTAGCTATGGTTCATCTTTAGGAAAGTAGGAAGTCAGAACATAGAAATCAGAGCATCTTTTGCGCCTTGGTTGGGGTAATGGCTTAAACAGCTAATGTTGTATGTAAAAGATCTTATGCATCATAATAGAGCCTTTTCCTTAACAGAACAGTCAGTGCTGTGTGTAAATACATATTTTGAGTACCCCAGAATGAAAAATACTGGAATGCTCTATTCGAGCTTTACAATGACCAAACTGGTTGATCGCCACTTCAGCAGAATATATATTCCTGCATCTTTGATCCCATGCTACCAATACAGCTCCTAGATTGATACCATTCCTTGAAATTTTTATCACTTGTTTTCTAGAACATACTCTTTATTCTGCAACTATTAATTTGATTCTCTGGATTTTGTTGGTGGAGATAGCTTGCCAGATATATTTAAACTAAGTGTTTGCATGTAGGGAAGAGTTTCTCTTTTTGGTCTCTTGAGATGGTAGGATTTGTTTAGACAGAAATAATATGGTCCAGACATATCATAAAAGGACACCTTCATTACACTAGTAATCGTGCCCGTGCAATGCACGTGTTGACTAACCTAAAATTTCTAAACGCAAAGAGACTAAATGGAAAGCATAATTTGATTTATGGTATTGTTATTACTACTACCATTTTAAGTAAGAGGGCGTAAAACAGCAAAAACATTGTTTTTCATAGATTTAGCGGTGTATGAGAAAATCCAGGGCATAGCATTAACCGATGTATAATCTTAGGTGTGTATTACATATGGGAGTACTGTCGGGAGAGTCAAGGTGGAGCTTTACGGACTCCAATCTGAGCATATTGGCTAAGGTAGTCAAGATAGAGCAAACAAAAGACTAAGATTTACAAGGGAAACACAAGCACAAAAAAGACATCATACACACAACTTTGTTTCTTCAAACCACACCAAGCTACTCTAACAATTAAAGTACATAATTTTGCTTAAAAAAAAAAAAAAAAATCCAGAGTAGCTTGGTGTGGTTTGAAGAAACAAAGTTTGAAAAAAAAAAAAATATCCAGAATAATTTTGCTTCTATAGAGAAAAATATCCAGATTTGCTTACGGGTACAAAAGATACAAAACAGGGAGTACATCGAAAGAATTTAATGATAGCATGTTTAGGGGTCTGATTTACATGGAATCTAGAGAAGTAATATTGACAACAAGCGAAATTAAATACTGTAGTTCGATGGTCTATTTGACCATACAATCTCCAGCACTATGTTCTTGGGCCATCCATACGACCTTCATGGCTGACACTGAAAAGCCCTTCTTAGATGCCAACTTATTTTATCTCGATGTTCATGGATGTACACAACGAATGTACAACACCATACCTTTGCAATGAAATGTTGTTGTTGCCTCGGAAAATCTAACCTTTCGAATGATGCTGAACATGCCATCTATGGTCCTCAGATTTAATTTGCTGCAAAGTTGTAGTTCTGCATAAATCTGAACTTAATATTCTGCAAAAACAGCTCAACTATTGAGTTACATTTTTGCCTGAAGGCTATCATATTGCATCTTGGAACTGTAATAAGGAACAGTAACAGTGCATAGGCATTTATGTTTGCATGAAACCTAAAGGAAAAACACAAGGAACTGTACCATTAAATAGCAAATCACACATCTCGGATATAGAAGTTCAGTTTATAGATGACTGAATTATGCAGCTGTGTGCAGGTATAATGTCAAAGTAGCGGCACCGGCCTGCTGCGGCTCGAAGCGACACAACTCTGCCAATTTCCTCTACTATAGCTTAATAAGCAGTTTCATTTTTTCTGAAAGGAAGAAGGATCAGGAGTGTGGAAATTGAAATATTAATCAACAATGTAGCTTGTACACACCTTTATCCCTTGTGGACTTGATACTTCATTGGAGATTTTAAAATGAAGATACGCATCCTGCATAATTTTGTCCGTAACACATAAAACCAATTTCTCCCTTTGCCGGAACAATCCTTCGGAATAGCCATACATGACCTGCCATACAAAAGCCAATCCCACATATCAAGCTCTTTAATTTCACAATCAAGACATGAAGCAACGCTTAGCATGTACTTCTTTTGTGTACCATGTTGCTGAGTATGTCTAGCTACCGTGCTAGGAATACCCACTGAATGTCACAGAATTTGTACACAGAAGAATAATTTAATCGTAAGCACCTGGTTAATCATTTGGTTCGCTCCAGCATCATGCAGCTCAGGAGGACGTTCTGTTTTGACTGTTTGTAAAATAATCAATAATGTTTTTGACTCGCCTCAAGCCCTCAACCACCTACATGAAAAATAACGGAAGATTCAGCAAACAAGTCGCTAACCTACTGAAGAAAATTCTCCGCAGAAAATATTTAGTTCTTCCTGTGTCATATCAAGAACATTTGTTTGACAAACCATAGTTTAACTGATTTTTTGTTTGAATATATCTCTATTTGAACTGATTGTTTGATTAGTTTGGAAGAGGGTAGAAAACACGTTCTTCCAGGGTTGCTTGTCTGCATTGACCCCAACCTCAGAGTCTACGAAATTGCAACCCAGGATGGGAACCAATCGACTATAGTACCACTTGGTCGTAATTGGACCATAAACTGAATATCAAACTTCTGAGTTTAAGCAAATTGCCAAGAGATTATGATTGTAAATTAGAAAAAAGAAGCATGAATGCATCACAGATTCACAGCCACACACGTCCTTATTGATTCAGTAGTTATGCCATGATATCAAGCAATACTTCAAAGGAATAAAGAGAAATAAAATCATACCTTATCGTCGGTCCAGGAGATAGAGCCCGACGAAGTTGAGCAGGCGACACTTCAGCCTCTCGGATGCTCTAGGTTGGAGGCCAGGTAGCTGGTTACGAACATGAAGATACGGTTCGAATCAACATGCCTGAGGGGTGGGATCTGAAGTTGCAGTAGCCCATCTACACGCGCTCGTGCGTGAAAACAAGACCCAAATTAATCAGATTTAGAGAAAATTTACGTAGCGGATCGATCTGGCTGCTGCTCACCGCGAGTCCGCGAGGCACATCCGGCCCGACTGCGTGTAGCAGTAGGTGCTCCGGCGTCGTTGATGGCAGCGCGGCGTAGAGGGTCTGGGCTGGGATCCAGCGGCGTTGATGGCGAGCCGATGGGGAGGGGCGGTTCCTGACGGAGTTTAAGGTGGCGCGGGGATAGGGCAGCGGCGACGCGGGCGGAGATGGTGGGCGGCGGCGGGCGGAGATGGGTAGGCGGCGGCTCGTCGGTGGGTGGTCGGCGGCGCTTGTGTGGATGGTCGGAGCGGGCGTTGCGGCGGCGGGGCGGGGAACGGTGCGGTCTGTCGGTGACGCGAGGAAGAACGGCGGCGATGAAGACTGGTTGCTCGGGCGGGTGGGCTGTTTCGGGAGGGAAACGTGGATGAGAGCGGTTTCCTTTTCGGGTTAGTGCCTTAGTGGGTTTTTTCTTTTTGAAAAAAAAGAAAGTGCACAACATACATCATTGGGGAAATTTGAGACGTTGGATCAAGCCTGATGGACGGTTCAGATCCTTCGGATCTGACAGACTCTGTCTTTTAATATTAGTGGAGATTAAATAACTTGCTGCACCGCGACCTCATTGTGAACCATACAACACAGGCCGGCCGGACCGGATTGTAAATGGGCCGCATTTTCCAGAAAGCTACGTGTCGTCGTAGAAATAAGCCACGCACCATCTCCTTGTCCTGCCACGTTTCTAGAAACGATTGGGCTGTATATTTTATTTTATTTTCTAGTTTTTAAGACAAAGAAGAAAGTAACTACCATGTTCTGACCAAATCTAATATTTTTTGGCAGTGTCTGGTGTCGAAGACTTTGAGCTCTTTCCTTTTGTATTTGTGTTATACTTGGCTCACATTGAAGGCTCACTTGACATTTTCGAGGAAAAATGAGCGGTGCTCCAAAAAGGTTGCATGAGGAGGGTAGCCACTCTACACCCGCGAAACGTCCTTTGGATGAAAGCAGCGTGTATTCGAGCCCGTCCGGGAAACTCATTCAACCAGGCAGCAGTGATTTCCATGGTTCTGATGGAAGATTTGCCAAAGTACAACGCGTTGAGTCTCGTGATGATAGTAGACCATCTCTGACACATCGGGTGCCTGTTGGCTCCTCCAACTTTGTAGACCACCCGACCTCATCTGACAGCAGATTAGAAGCAAAACAAAACAAAGATGCACGTGACACCAAGGCTGATGACCGGGAGGCAAAAGCTGATGCTCGGGATGTCCATAGTGATACCAGGATTGAATTTCAAGGCAACAAAGTTGAGACTGATGTAAAGACAAACAACAGAGCAGATGCCAATGAATTAAGAGCTGACCGAAGGGTGCATGCTGACTTCTTGGGCGATGTCAAATCGGATAAGGATAGCCACCCTACTGGAACTTCAAACTTAGCCTGGAAAGATAATAAAGACCATAGGGGTAAAAGGTATCTTGAACAGCCAGATGACGCAGCTTGGCGTGTTCCCCGTCCTGGTTTGCAAGGCACAGATGAAACTCCCAAGGTTCCAACTCCTGTGGAAGAGCGCAACTCCAAGGATGCACATGAATCTACTGGTGAGAATAAAATAGAACCTAAAGGTGAAGATAAGTTCAGAGACAAGGACAGGAGAAAGAAGGATGAAAAACATAGGGATTTCAGTGCAAGAGACACCGATAGAAATGACCGCAGAATTGGTATTCAGCTTACAGGTGGTAATGTTGAACGAAGAGAAATTCAAAGGGACGACCGGGATGCTGAAAAATGGGACAGGGAAAGAAAAGACCCCCAGAAGGACAAGGAAAGCAATGATCGTGAGAAGGATTCTGCCAAGAAGGATTCATTCATAGCAGTTGACAAGGAGAATGCAACACTGGAAAAAACAGCATCTGATGGAACTGTTAAACCTGCCGAACATGAGAATACAGCTGCTGAAATGAAGACACTTAAAGATGACACATGGAAATCTCATGACAGGGAACTTAAGGACAAGAAAAGAGAGAAGGATGTAGATACAGGAGACAGGCATGACCAAAGGAGTAAATATAATGACAAGGAATCTGACGATACTGGTCCTGAAGGAGATACTGACAAAGATAAGGATAATTTTGGAAGTATTCAGCGCAGGAGGATGGCACGTTCAAAGGGAGGTAGTCAAGCTTCTCAACGGGAACCTCGTCTTCGGTCCAAAATGCGTGACGGTGAAGGGTAAGCTTAGCATTGCATCTTTCTATGTTTCTCCTGCTTGATTCAAATATCATAATAGCGGGAGTAAGCGTAGCTATAAAGTCTAATTTTAAATTTTTAATAGATCATAACTTCATCTGTAAGTGATAACCCGTTGAAAAATCTAATGCTCATTGTTTATTTCTTCTTGCAGGTCTCAAGGTCAGTCAATTATCTCCATTCATACTGGTGCTTCTTTTGAAACTGGAGTCATCAAAAGCTTAGCACCTAGATGATTTTACATTTCCTTCTCATAAGGTTTTAGTGCACATTGAGATTTATCGCATATTCTCACAGAGATTTTAGTGCTCTGAACAATCCACTTCAGTATTTGAAACCCCTTTGCATTTAGGGTGATCCATTTTATATTTGCACCTGCATGTTTTTGTTTTTTTCTAACTTTTGGCTAATTCAGTTGGAGCAAAAAAGGATTAATTACGATGATCCAGCGTTTTGAACTCTTTTATATATAGAAATGATGGATGAGGATCCAGTATAAAGCTACATAAAATGATTTCTTTGCCATGGTCCATAAGCTTGCCAGCTTTGTATTTGGTATCTTAGTATTCTCATCGGTGCAGGTAAGTCTGAGGTATCTGCTATTGTATATAAAGCTGGTGAATGCATGCAAGAGCTTCTGAAATCATGGAAAGAGTTTGAAGCAACCCCAGATGCTAAAAATGCCGAGAATCAACAAAATGTTCCTACTCTTGAAATTCGAATACCTGCGGAGTTCGTTACTTCCACTAATCGGCAAGTAAGTTTACTGATTTCGCAGGTGATTTCTGTGTTAGACTCTTAGTCACTTCATCAATCGCCAAGCCTGTGTTGCTGGATTTATTTATCCTTTTCTTCACAAATAGAATAAGTAAAGCAGTTAATGATGAAATCAGTTGGAAGTGCATTGCTGTCTCGAAATCATATAGGCCAAAGATTACACTCTTGATGTAGTCAGCAAGTGTTCTTTGACAATTGTAGCAAACTTCTTCCCTTAGCTACTTTATTCACTTGTTAAAATCGCCGTTTTGTAGGTAAAAGGCGCTCAGCTTTGGGGAACAGATGTTTATACAAACGATTCAGACCTTGTGGCTGGTAGGTTCTTCATTACTTCTCCAATCTTCTAAAGTAGCTCAGAAAGCTGATGATCTAACTAGCGTTTCTTTTAGTGCTAATGCATACCGGTTACTGCTCCCCTACATCATCACCTCCACCATCTGCCATCCAAGAACTACGTGCAACAGTTCGTGTTCTACCACCACAAGACAGTCAGTGTTAACTAATTCCATGTCAATTCAGTTACACTTGGTTAACAGATCAAATGGTTGAATGTCTAATCTTACAGTGCATGCTATATCTCCCAGGCTATACTTCAACTCTAAGGAACAATGTGCGTTCACGTGCTTGGGGAGCTGGCATTGGTTGTAGCTTTCGCATAGAACGCTGCTGCATTGTTAAGGTAGTAAGACTAAAACTGTGCACAATTTACAACGTTTTATTTTTATTTTATTCTGTTCACGCTGCAAGCTTTTTTGTTAGAAAGTTGGTGCTACAACCTTGTGAAATCCTCTTATTGATCACTGTTCCAAGGTTGTTTGCTTAGCATGCTTTATGCTTTGCAGAAAGGTGGTGGTACCATTGATCTCGAGCCTCGCCTTAGCCATACATCAGCTGTGGAGCCTACACTTGCTCCAGTTGCAGTGGAGCGTTCAATGACAACAAGAGCAGCAGCTTCCGTAATTTTCTGATAATCTTTGTTCTTTCCTGTTTTTGACAGCTAAGTGGGTAGAAGTTTTACTTTGCAGTATCTATTTAATTTTCTTGTTTTAGCCAGTGACCTAACTTTTTGTTCTGTACTAAGGTTTTATCAATATGTTTCATGCAGAACGCATTACGTCAACAAAGATTTGTGCGGGAAGTCACAATACAGTATAACCTCTGCAATGAGCCATGGTACTGTTCCGACTTGCCTTCTGTAGCCCCTCATGTTCAGTTCATAAAGTACCTATCTTGCCATTTCTCATACTAGCTTGTGTGTTTGTGAGCGCTCGTGTCTTGTGTAGTTTGCTTGTAGAAGCTATTGTCTTGTTCTGTTTTGAGCCAAGATTGCTCCTAGTAAAGCTGTTTTTTGTTTTTTTCCTTCAGGTTGAAATATAGTATAAGCATTGTGGCGGACAAGGGATTGAAAAAATCACTTTATACTTCCGCGAGGCTGAAAAAGGGCGAAGTCATATACTTGGAAACACATTTCAATAGGTACAAGTGACTGACTTGTTGCCTTGACTCTATGTTTTATGTTTGCTGGCAATTTTTGGAATTGAACTCTGACTTGCATCTTTCATTGCTGGTCTTGTTGGCCTAAGTTCTCACAGGTATGAGCTGTGCTTTAGTGGAGAAAAACCTCGTTCTGTCGGATCAAGCTCCAACGCATCCGATTTAGAACCGGAGAAACACCAGAACATTAGCCACCACCATTCACAAAATGGAGACAGGGTCACTGCAGAACATGAACTCCGGGACGTGTTCCGATGGTCCCGGTGTAAGAAAGCCATGCCCGAGATCGCCATGCGATCTATTGGTATCCCACTGCCAGCTGAACAAGTTGAGGTATTTTTCCCGTGTTACTACACCGGCAAAGTCGTTTCTTTCCTGTGGGCATAGACATGATCATTCAACTGTGCTGTCTGTTCCATGGGGCGCAATGCAGGTGCTGCAGGACAATCTGGAATGGGAGGACGTGCAGTGGTCGCAGACTGGCGTCTGGGTCTCCGGGAAGGAGTATCCGCTCGCCCGAGTGCATTTCCTCTCGGCGAACTAGGCGGCTCGGCGAACTAGTCTAGTAACAGCCGGCCAGCCCATGAAGAAACTATGTTCTCTAAACAAGGGCAGGAGCTGCTTTCTTCGTTGCTGCTTCTTTCCGCCGTGCCATGCCATCTGTGTATACAAAGAAGGAAGAGAAGCTCAGCTGTTGTAGGCTGTGTTGTCCATGTAGTCTTTACATTTAGTAACCATTATACTATATGTATGTGAGATGTAATTCTTGGTTCTTGAGTTAGGCAACCTGATTATTATTCACTGACTGATTATCTGTAACTTAAACTATTTATGTTACCGAATGTTTCTTCATTGTAACCCATTTGGTGTAATTCAGTGCCCTTGACATGATGTAGTAGCATCTGTCTGATTGTTTTGATGTTTGGAAGGAAGTGGAGAACTGAGTCTCCTCTCGCGATATGGTCGAGTTGGCTCTGTTCTCTGATCTTCTGGAACCATCACAGCAAAGCCCAAAGCAAGCAGTGACACGAAACCATCCGGCCAACTCCATCTTCTATATATCTAGACTAGGGCCTCTTCAGTTCATAGGATTCTGAAAACGTACGGACATTATAGGCAAACCAGTGGATGTGAAAATACAAGAATTTGGCGTCATCCGACTCGAGGGAAAGAAGCCCTCCGAGAAATTGCACACCTTCCGCACCGAGACTCCTATTAACCGCCTTCAGAAGCATCGATTGTTTCATACATGTACCCCAACTCTGAATACGGGCTTCGCCGATTACGAGAGACCCAAACAAAACATAATACCTACATAGTTTCCGTTTCGTTCGGTTTGGTTCGTCTTTCCTTGTTTTCAATGCTATTCGGAAAGTTTTTGTTGTTGTTGTTGTTGTTGTGCTCTAGAGCTCCTGTTTTCCATCGAATTTGGAAATCTAGGAAAAACGTAACAAAAGGACATATAGGTCTCAAAGAAAATGAATTTGTAGATGAATTAATATATGTATGCATCGCAAAAAAATCAAATATGTCAAGCCGTGATTATTTTTTGAATCCGTGAACATTTACTCGAATCTTGAAGATTTTTCGAAATCTCATGCATAATTTTCCGTGAACACATTTTTGAACACCAGTAAATATTTTTTGAACCCTTAAAAATATTTTTTAATTTATGAATGTACTTTTGAACTCCCATGAACATTTTATCGAACACGTCAACATTATTTTTTGGTATGTGAACGCATTTTTATTTTCAAACCCGTGAACATATTTCGAACCCCACGAACAGTTTTGAAATAGGTAAAAATTATTCGTGAATCCGCGAGTATAGATTTTGAGCTTAGTGATCTTTTTTGAACTCCGCTTGCATTTTTACAGAACCTCATCAACCTTTTAATTTTTTTTAGACCATAAACAATTTTTCCCACAATGAACGTTTAGAAAACAGAATAAGAAAGAAAAGAGGAAAGTAAAAGTAAAAAAGAAAACATAAACTAGATATTAGAAAAATAAAAGGCAAACATAAAAATATCTATAACAAGAAAAGGAGAAGAAAAACAGAGGAAATCTAACAGAAACTCTGAAAATCTACAAAAACCGAAATAAAAAATGGAGCATACGGAAACGAGAAGAAAACGTGCCAATTTTACGGCGCTGAAACTAAAAAATGGGTTGGCCCAGGTCACCATGAGAGTGCGGGCTGTGAGCCACTCGTGCCGCTGCGGGCGGCAGATAGAATATGAGGTTGTAGTTCCGGCAATTCTGTTTAAAATAGCGGGCTATTGTGTTTAGCGCCGGCGATTTTAGAAGCTACGAAAGGCTATAGCGCGGCTAAGACCTTATAGCCGATTTGCTAAATAATTGAACAAAACAATGTGTGGGCAAAATATATTTGTATATACATATCAATAATTCACACATAACATGGCGGCCACTCCTCTTGGTTTTATTTTTGGGAGAGAGAGGAGAGAAAAAGAAGAATTTAGGGCTCTGGTTGACCTTTGGTCCCCGAAATTGGGCCGAGTGAGAAAAATTTGGCCTGAGCGGGACAAATTTGATCCAATTATTTTGAATCCATGAGCGGGAATATAGCGGCTAAGGGGCTAAACAGGGGCTAAATTAATTTAGCCGGGCTATTAGCGGCTATTACCCTTATAGCCTACAAAGACCTTTTCTATAGCGCGGACCCTCTCACGAGGCTATAGCAGATACGATCGAGGTTTGTGTGGGAAAAGGATCCACACCATGTTACCCCCTCTGTTCCAAATTAATTGAAACAGATTCAATACATTTTAAAATCTGCATCAATTAATTTGGAGCAGCGGACATGGGCTCGACGACAGAGGTAGAAAACTCGGTGGTACATCTCCCTGAATTCGAGGATGCTTTCAATGATGCGTTTTCAAGTGGTTTGAGACCGTGCTGCGACGTACCATGTATGTCTCGGGGACGTCAAGCTATATGTATACTGCCCACTTTTAGTAGTATGATTTTGTCAGATGATTATGTTCCTTTATGAAGTACTCTTGCAGCTTATATTTTGTTATGTGTTTCTATTTGGTTATGTTCCAACGGTGTTTGTTCCGATACTTTGCCTTATCTAGCTTACTTATCAATGTTCATCAAACCGGGTTAATGTGTAGAGGCAAATGAGCATTTTTATTATTATCCCTCCCATGGAGATAAGCTCGCAAAAACTACTTGCAAATGCGCCATACACTGCTCACTGGATAATGTAAAGCAACTCAAATGGGAATATCATATCCATATTATAGACTGAGTACCAGTGGGCCAACTGCCGCAACACAATTGCAACATATTATTATTTCGATAGGCATTCATTGATATCCAATATTCTGTCTAGTAACCACTTCTTACTTCTTTACTTGAGTATCTGGAGTACATATTATGCATTCGCATGAAGTATCACCGCATATGGCATCCCAAGTACACGCGCTACCACAACGAGCATTCAGCCTTTGGCATCCATCCTTGCATTTCTCAGGTGTGCACGCTTTACCTATTGGCAGGATAGCATGTGGCGTACATGTTGCATCTACAAAAGTTCAGACATGAAGAAAAGATCATACATCACAACCATAACTTCGATCTGGGGCGAGTTGCATGCAAAGGAATATACCAAAACAAAAAGTGGTATATACCTGTTGCTAGCACGAGAAAGGCGAGGGTCAGGAATAGCACCAATGTAGTCCTCATGTTAGCTCAATGTGGCGTTGCTATAGATTGTCGATGTCTATCTCAGAACTGTGAGTTGTGAAGATGAACACAAATGAGAAATGGTAAGCTTTTTATAGAGCTATACATCAATTCTCGCAACTTCAACTGGGGAACTCCATTAGAGTACCCCCCCGTCCCAAAATAAGTGTCTCAAGTTTGACCAAAAGTGGATGTATCTATACGTGAAACATGTCTAGATACATCCACTTTTGAGCAAACTTGAGACACTTATTTTTGGATGAAGGGAGTAATAAAATTGACAAGTTGTGCCAAATTAAGAATATTAAGTGCATTAATTATGTGATAGATGGTAAGGTGCATAATGATCCAGTCTTCTGAATAAGGGCAAGTTTAAAATTGGATACTCATTAATGCCTTTAATTCCCTGATTATTAGCCTCCACGTCTCCACATTGTAGCAGAGAATTCCATCAAAATAATACAACATTATTAGCCTCCACCGCCATGCCCCTCCGCCGCTCAGCCCTCCTGCCGCCTCCACCGCCATGCCCCTCCGTGTCTCCACATTCAAAATCTCATGAATACTTTTTCGTGAACATATTTTTAAACACCAGTAAATATTTTTTGAACCCTTAATTTTTTTTTTTTGAATTTATGAATGTACTTGTTTTTGAACTCCCTTGAACATTTTTTTGAACACGTCAACATTATTTTTAGTCTGCAAACGTATTTTTTTTTCAAACCCGTGAACATATTTTGAACGCCAGGAATATTTTCGAAATAGGAAATTATTTGTGAATCCGTGAGTATAGATTTTGAGCTTAGTGATTTTTTTGGAACTCCGTTAAGTTTACATTTTTGCAGAACCTCGTGAACATTTTAAAAACAAATTAGACCATAAACAATTTTTCCCACAATGAATGCTTATAAAACAGAATAAGAAAGAAAAGGGGAAAGTAAAAAGAAAAAAGAAAAAAACAAACTAATGTGCGTCATGAAGTGATGGCACAATGCTCTAGAACCGGGTGGCAATCTAATGTGTTGATGTGTGTCGGATGTCTCTCTGGGATGAGGAGCGACCTCTTTTCTAGACACAGCAGGAATAGCCGAACAATTTAGAGCCAAAGCCAAACAATTTATGAGGTAGTTCAGTTAGTTTTCTACTACTGTGTGCAATGAAGACCTTTTTTCTTTATCTTCCACCGTTCAGATAAATCTAGTCATTCGTAACAAGTATGCGCGTCGTGAAGTGACAAGCGGGCAATGGAGGAGAAGGAGCGGACCTTGCATTAATGTAATACTGTATTAAACTTTAATCACACCAATTGCTATGCGCTAATGAAAAAAATGGGCCTCTATGATTTTCTATTATGGATTTTTGCTAATTTATTGATGATGCCGTCGTTGATTCATCTCAACAAATTGCTTCGTCTAGAGCCTAACTCCGGCAGATACCCACTCCCTCAGTTTACAATTAGATGGCGCACATATATAAAGTCCAACAATGACATTGTTTTGGCCAACTTATAAAACATGGGTTATCATAACGTGTTGTAAAACTACCCTCATTGCATAAATATAACAAAGTGAACTATAGGAGCTTTCCACTACCATACATACAAAGATAGAGTTGGCCTCATCAGAGCTTGCCGGAGACGGCGATGGACCTGGTCCTAGGGCATGATGACGGTGAGCACACCGTTCCCCACGTCGGCTATTATAAGCTTCACCCTCACGTGCTCCTCCGGCAGCACCTCCTCCCACGATGACTGTCGCAGGTCTGAACCAAGTCTAATTTAAAACAGCGACACTTATTTGTTTCGGAGGTAGTACCATATAACAGTTTAAATCGATGACGACGTCTTTGCATGATTTTGCCCAAGGCACGGGCTTTTGTCTAGCCTAGGTGGGCTGCAGCTAGGGTGAGGTCTGTACAACCCATACAAATGGGCCAGCTGGTCACAGATATTAAGGCCCACAAAGCCAAGGAAGCTCACACTGATGTACAAAGGCCGGTGCAGTTTGCTCGTGGTTCAGAGAGAAGAATTTTGATGGATCATATACGATCGAGATTTGTTTGGGAAAAAGGTAAGACCCACACCATGATAACACCCTCTGTTCCAGATCAATTGACTTAGATTTAGTATAACTTTTTACTGAATTTGCGCCAATTAATTTGGAATGGGAAACATGAGCCCAACAACAAAGGCAGGCAACATGGTTTGAGACCGCCGCTGCGATGTGTCATTCACTCGATAACAAAGGGGAACATGAATTCGATAATGATTCAAACGATGTATGTGTTCTCAAGTGGTTTGAGACCGCCGCTGTGATGTGTCATTTATCACTCACGGATGTGAAGCCATATGTATATTGTCCACTTTTACCAGTACGATATTGTCAAGGTGATTATGTTAGTTTCGAAAATACTCTTGCAGCTTATCTTTGGTTATGCGCTTCTATTTGCTTATGTTCTCAGGGTGTTGGTTCCTACACCTTCGCCTATGTAGCTTATATATCAATGTTCATCAAACCGTTTGATTAGCCAATTTGTCTAACCACCATGTCCGGGAAATTTGGGGGGGGGGGGGGGGGGTGGGTGGGGTGAAGTAATGTGTAATATACCTCCCATGGAAAGAAGCTCACAAAAACTAACTGCAAAAAGCTCATACACTGCTCACTTGATAATGTATGCAACTCAAATTGGAAAATACTGTATCCATATTATAGGTGCAGAAACAATGGGCCAACTATTGCAATACAATTACGACATTATTATAATTATTTCTATAGGCATGCAATGATATCCAATATTCTATCAAGTAATCACTTCTTTCTTGGAGTATCTGGAGCGCATATTGTGCATTTGCATTGCCCGTTAGTGCAAATGGCATCCCAAGTACAATGTCTGTCACAATGATCGTTCAACCTTTGGCATCCATCATTGCATGCTTGATATGTGCACGCCTCACCCAGGGGCGGACCTGGAGCAAAAGTAAACCGGTGTCACTATATGAGTCATACATAGTTTTGATCTAAATTAAGAGGTGTCACACACTATAATTGTGTAAGATTTATGAAGGAAAGCAATTTGGACCCGGTGTCATGTGACACCGGGTAGCTTAACCTGGGTCCGCCCCTAGCCTTACCTACTGGCAGGATAGTATGTGTCGTACATTGTTTTGCATCTACAAAATTCCAGACATGAAGAAAAGATCATACATCAGCACCATAAATTGTGGGGCGAGTTGCAAAGGAACATACTAAAAAAAAAAAGTGGTACCTGTTGCTAGCACGAGAAAGGCGAGGGTCAGGAATAGCACCAATGTAGTCCTCATGTTAGCTAAATGCGGCGTTGGTATAAATTGTTGATGTCTGTCAGAACAGTGAGTTGTGAAGATGAACACAAATGAGAAATGGTAAGCTTTTTATAGAGCTAGACATAAATTCTCACAACTTCAACTGGGGAACTCCATTAGAGTAATAAAATCGACAATTTGTGCCAAATTCAGAATATTAAGTGCATTAATCATGTGATAGATGGTAAGGTGCATAATGATCCAGTCTTTGGAATAAGGGTAAGTTTAAAATTGGATACTTATTAATGCCCTTAATTCCCTGATTATACTCATTAATGCCCTTAATTCCCTGATTATCAGCCTCCACGTCTCCACATTGTAGCAGAGAATTCCATCAAAACAATACAACATTATTAGCCTCCACGTCTCCAAATTGTAGCAGATAAGATAAGCATGCTAAATTTAGAGGAATTAAATTACTAACCAGTGCTTATCCACCCATCCATCCACCTTTATAATCATTTAAATATAGTATATCTAATGTTTCAGTTTTTATTCATGGAATAAGTTAATATTAAAATTAGGAACATGACCATAATATATTTATCTATTTTTTCATTTTCATGAATTTATGTGGGTTCAAATCTTGCACAATTGTTTTTATGAAAACGGGAGCAAAGCGATCTCTGCGTCGCAACGATGCACACAACCTTCTTTGTTAGTTTTCAAGTAGCAAGATTACATCCCAAGGGTCGCACAAAAGTTGTAGCGTGAATCTACCAGCGGAAGAAAGATTAAATAAAGGAGAGTGGATTTTTGGTACCCGGGCTAAATGGAGCCCTTTTTTTGAAAAATAAATAAATCAAAAATGGCATTTTTAGTTTTAAAAAATCACGAAAAAATGGCATATGTAGATAGTGTCGAGATCTACAAGCGTGCAAAATTTATCTTCAAATTCGTTGTAGTTTGGGATGTACAAAAAAGAAAAATCTGGAGAAAGTTCAAAATTTTGAAACTGTTTCACCACCCAGATCTATCATTTTTTGTTTTTTGTGCCGCCCAAAATACAACGAATTTAAAGTTTAAAATTTGCACGATTATAGATCTCGATAATATCTACATATGGCAATCTTTTTTGATTTTTGGAAACTTAAAAATGTCGACTTCATTTTTTTTTGAAAACAGACACCATGTAGCCCCGGCTCCATTTTAGGTTTTCGTAAATAAAGTGCATATGCATCCTGTAGTCTATTAGGGTGCCGCCAACCACCCTGGTTGAATATAGCCCGAACAACCGCCATCAGCCGAGATGCAGAATGCGTCATGTAACCATAAAACCCAGTTGATCAACAGGAATAAGGAACAACAACATATGGATCCCTCTGTACACAAACTGCAAGAAGTTGGCGTCCAAAGATTTTTTATAGACAACATCACTATGACCATTTGGAATTGCCCATAGTAAAGTGCAAACGCCAACACGTATTCACGTCTTCTCCTTCTTGTCCACTCCATTAAGCCAATTACTAAACATATTGGCACATTGATGAGTGGAGAAATATTAAAAGTAAAATGAACAATTCTCTACACATAACGTGCTAGACAACGAGAAATAAACAAATTCTAAGGACATTCCTGCGAATCACAAAAAACACATTTGGTAAAGCCATCCGATCACATCTTTGCTAAGCTATCTTGCACCCAGTTCCTTGCATCTATTGATGATCATAATTATTTAAAGCGATGTTGGAGCCATCATAATTGTACGTGGTGACCGAAAAAGTCTTTAGAGCAAATCAACTTCTCCTACTCAAAGACACCTTGTGCCATCCAATTTCTAGCCGGGTCTAACCAAATAGATGTAAAGTTCCCTGCCGCCAAATTGAGTGAGGTAGATGGTATGGTTGGATAACCATCATTAGGCATTTTCTTTCGAAACGGAGACGAAGGTTCCCTGAGTTTAGAGATAATGTGTCGTCGAGGACAAGGAACATATCAAGAATGAATGTGCGGCCTAAATCTCAGGGGGGCTCAAAGGAAAGCAATTGACAATTCTTACCGCTGAGAGAGCGATCTAAATATTTACGCTCCCACTCGAGGAAATAACACTTAGTATATTTTTTTACGGGATATAAATTTTTATGTAAGTTACTATAGTACAAGCAAATACCAGCCCACCCAATTTTTAAAATTTTAATTTAGGGCAAGCATGCCCATACTATCTACTCCTTGATAATTACATAGGGAAGATATCCTATTATTAAAAATTCATTTGTATATCATCAACTCTTGCCGCATGTTTCCCTAAAAATCATATGCATCATATTAACATGGTCATTGTTTAGACGTAAGGTACCACGTTACCGGCTTTAATTAATAATGAGGATAACAGCTTAAGGTTCTACATCACGGCACAAGGGCGACAAACATGGAAAGATAATAAGAACATAAAGAAGGAACGGAACATGGAGTCGAGCTTCATGACGATGACGAAGTTGCGACATTGTGCGGCAGCGGCGAGAATGTCTGAGAGTAGTGGCGTTGAATAAGCGCTTCACCATCTCACCCAGGGCCGGTCACAGTCTAGCTTTTGTACCTACTTCCTCCGTATAAAAATATAATATGTTTTAACATTTTTGGACCCACACGTATCTAGACATGTTCATGTGCAAGATTGAATCATGTGGGTACAAAAATGATAAAACATTTTATATTTTGATACGAAGGGAGTATATGCTAAAACCGAGTACATCTAAATCAATATAATAGTCACGCGGTAGATGCATGAAAATGAGTAAAGAATAGGTACCCCATACTTTATCACGTGGACTGTGGATTACAGATCTATTTTGAGTTCTTCTATTTAGATTCAGCTGGCCCTGTGATGCGGAAAATAATTAAATCTGGTAAAACGTGACAGATGCATTGCATTAAAAAGTGAAGTTTACTGCAAATCAAATGCCGAGTAATACATTTTGTTGACAATGAGTACAGCAAAGGTACTTCGCACTTTATTATGCCTCACAGGCTCACAGCAAGTACGTAGATGCGTGCACAAGCCACAAGAAGAGACGACAAGACCATGCAACAGATGCACTTATAGCCCGCCCCGGCCGCCGCCGGCCAAGTTTCAATCCTTGCTTTTGGTCATCCGGCGGCAGGCGGCCTCGCACTCGACGTTGCAGTCGGCCAGGCACTGCTTACTGGTTCCCCTCATGCAGTCGGAGCATGAACTGCCGTAGCAAATGCCGCCGCACGTCATGTTGGCGTCCTTAACGCAGGCGTCGCACTGCTTACTGCCCGAATAATAATTGGCGCATGCGCAAGCACGCACATGCTAAATCTGGGCCGTCAGATCGGCCATCCGACGGCCAGGAATCACCGTTGATTTTTCGCTGGGTCAACAGTGAATCCTGGTCTGCACTTCTTGATCTCTCCGGACTTGCAGTCGCCGCAGCTGGAAGCGCCGCAGTACTGGCTGCATTTCAAGGGAACGGAGGCGTCGCACCTCGGG
The DNA here is from genome assembly GCA_947311845.1 of Poa pratensis. NCBI lineage: Eukaryota > Viridiplantae > Streptophyta > Magnoliopsida > Poales > Poaceae > Poa > Poa pratensis. Next base: position 19,381,888 of record CAMZMU010000122.1, read on the forward strand.
ACGCAGTAGCTGCAGTTGCATTTCACCGGCGGCGCCGCCGGGGCTGGGGCTCGAGCTAGCTCTGGGCCTAACGACGGAGAGCGCGCCGAGGAAGAAGGCAGGACCAGCACGGCGAGGACGGCGGCCGCCTTCAGAGCGAGGCTGCCTGAACCTGAACCCATATTTGAGACTTGAGAGGAATGTAGTGAAGATCGATGGACTAAGCGGTGTGCATACCAAGGAGCAGACCGCCGGTGCTATTTATAGGCGTTCAAGGACGGCCTTACGCAGTAGTGGTGTTCATATAAAGAAAACAACCGCAGCTACCATTGGAGGAAGAGCATCTATCAGGCGCGCGGATCCGTCCTGGAAACCACGCATGCACCGATCTTTTCCCTCGCGAGTCGCGTGGGTGAAGCCCACCAGAGTACTGAATCCTTTCTCCTTTCCCACGTGTGTCCACCGAAGTAATCAAATACTATTGCTGTTGGGCTCCATCGTATTCAGTGGACGCTGCTGAAAAAATGCTACGGAGTAGTTGCTTGTGCCGACATCTCAGTCATCATGCTAGCTCCATGTCATTTGAAAGGTTGCAGTTGTTAAAAACTTAAAATATCAAATTGGCGATTGCTTTTTTTACCTCCTAGAACTGCAAGTGCTTCTGCAATTTTAGCTGAGAGACAGTGTGGTATTATCCCCCAGGCTAGAAGTAGTACAATGCCATTTTGATCTCTCAGCACGACACCCCAGGCTCCATTGTTCTCCTCATATATATGAAAATCGAAAAGCTAGCGTCAACGTTAAGTTTTAGCCATCCATGAAACAACCTCGTATCACGAATGCAATCAACAATATGTAACTGTTTAGCCAAATAATCGAGACCTCTACTATTTATAAATACTAGAAAATACCCCGCGCGTTGCAGCGGGAATTTCACTAAAACTTTTGTGTAAATGAAAATGTATAAGACATATGGAATATGCAAATACTTCCAAAAATATGCAAAAATCTCACGATAGTCGAGAGTTTATATTTAATTAGCGTGGTATTGTTGTGTATTTGACGACAAATAATGGTGACATGGATGTATGACTAAAAAATAGATGATGTGGATAGATTGCATGTACATTATACTATAATTAATGAATAATTAGGGGGGGGGGGTGACTTGGACAATTGATTGGCTAAAAAAATGTATGATGTGGATAGCTTGCATGTTGAGATAGAAAAATAATTAATGCACTTAGTGGGGTTTTGCTTTATAAGAAGTATAGATGTCATTCATTGAAAAACATTTGGCGATGGTGGAATAGTCTCATATGGCCCGTTAGCCGTCGAGTTGGGCTTGGCCAACAGCCTGGCCTTAGGAGACACGACACCAGCCACCGGCCTAATCCTGGGCCGCGCATGTGGCCTGCTGACCGATCCTTGGGCCAGCTGGACTCCAACCGCAGGAGCCCGACAAGGAGACAACAGACCGGTTCTAGCGGGCCGTAGTGGCTCGGAAGGAGTAGTGATGCAGTGTTAGAAAAAGTGAAGTTCACTTGAAATCAAAAGACGCATAAAAATATTACGTGTCACAGCATACTTATATGCGAACACAAGCAGTTACAATTGGACCATGCAACATATCGCATGTATGTTTATCGAGGAGCCAATAATCCGGCTCACCTGTGTGCGAAGCATGCCTGCTCTTTGCAGAAGGTATGGCAGTCCTTAGCGCCTTGCTCTTTGCAAAAGGAGCATGAATCTTCGTTTCAGATGCTTTTGCAGTTTGAGAATGCTTGGCTACCATCACATGCGTTGCAGTTGATGCCGGTGCAGGTGGTCCTGCAATCCTTGGTCGCTTCGGATTTGCAGTCATCACAGCTTGATGGGTCGCAGACTGACTGGGCGCATCTTGCGAGAACCTCGACGATTGCAGTATGAGTCACAGTCGCTGCATCTCTTTGCCAGCGAGAGTGCAGGGGCGACGCTGGCGCGGGAGGTGGCACTGGTTTTGGGCTCTGCGACCCACAACGCGCCATGGAAGGCATGACTAGTACGGCGAGGACGACAGCAACGGCTTCCACGTTGAGAGCGAGAGTGGCTGAACCTGAAGCCATATTACTAGAGAAGAATTGGAGATAGACTGAGTGTGGTGTGCGCAGGAAGGAGTAGAGCGATGCTACTTACTAGCGATGCTGAGTATAAAATGGTGGTTACTAAATATAAAATGTTTTAGCTATTTCCGTGAGCTCCATCGGTTACTAAATATAAAATGTTTTAGCTATTTCATAAGTTGACTAGAACATGCATATTAAAACGTGTCTAAATACGTGTGAATCCGAAAAACCTAAAACATCTTATATTTACAAATGGAGGGATTACTAGCGAATACAATATTTGCAAAATATACCTACATGGATCGTTGTAAGTTGGTACTATGTTTGCAGCAAACACACTAGTTTATGACGTGTCAAAAATTACACTTGCACCACGGACACACCACTTGTAATAGAGCATCGAGATTCATCGTAGCATGTCGCATGTGTGTCTGCAGCAAAGCACACACTAGTTTTCACCATGTCAAAAATAACACTTGCCGCAAATATCCAGAGTCATCACAACATGTGGCATGTGAGTTTGCATTGAAACACACGCTAGGTTGCAACATGCCAAATAACACTTGTAGAAATACCCAGAGTCGTCACATCATATCGGATGTGTGCTTGCAGAAAAAACACACACGACTTACATAGTAAAAAAAACACTTGCAACAGACGCCTAGAATCGTTGCAGTAGGTCATCTATGGTGTTTGCAGTAAAAAAACCACACGAATTTGCAACATGTCAAGATAACACATGCAGCTGGTTTTGAACATCCTAAGTCATGGAAGCATGTTGTCCGTGAGTTTGTAGCAAAGCACGGACGAACTTGCAACATGTCAACATAATAATTGAAGCATAAACATAGCACTTGTGGATCTGGATTTTTATGGCCGATAAATGCCCCAGATAACGAATCTTCAGATTTTTCCATAGAGCATGCTCCTCCTGGTGAGCCACCTCGATTCCTCCATGCAATCTGGCTGCCAAATTAAATCATTTACCACCCTAAACTTCAGGCGGATGTTTCCAAGTGAGTGTAGGGCAGTATGAGCATGTCTTATTGTAAGTTCCTGAAAAAAGCAACACCGACAACCGTAACACCACACGGTGACACACATGGACCTAGCCTCACTGTGAGTTTTATGGTTGGGATGTTAATACAGATCTGCTCTCAAGTCTTAAGTCTAAATCTAGTACCTCTGTTCCCTATATAAAACGTTTTGGCAAACTATAAAACGTTAGGAACGGAGGTAGTAGAACCTAGCTATGATGCGGAAAGCTAAACCTGATCGATGCATTATTGTAAAAAGTGAAGTTTACTCCAAATCAAAACATCGAGTATCTAGTACTTTGCTAAGTATTTTATGACAATGAGTAAAAGATAAGATGAGGTATTCCAACATTATTACGTGTCACAGCATACGTATATACATACGTACAAGCGAACACACACGATTGGACCATGCAACAGATGCACACATAGCCCGGCCAGACCCAGCCAAGTTTCATTCTTGTTTCTCTTCACGCGCAGGTGTCGGCGCAGCGGCCTCTGCAGGTGACACGGCAGCCCTTAGCGCCTTCCTCTAGGCAGACCGAGCATATAGATCCGGAGCAGATGCCGCGGCAATCCATGCTTGCGTCGTAATCGCAGGCGTCGCAATCGATGCCGGTGCAGCTGGCCCTGCAATCCTTGATCGCGGTGGACTTGCAGTCGCCACAGCTGGAAGGGCCGCAGGCTCCTGACTGGGTGCAACTTGTGGGAACCTCGACGACACACGTCGAGTTGCAGTACGAGTCACAGTCGCTGCACTTCATCGCCGGGGACGGCGCCGGCGCCGGCGCGAGAGGTGATGGTTTTGGGCCCTGCGACCCACAGCGCGCCAAGGAGGGCAGGACCAGCATGGCGAGGACGGCAGCGACGGCGGCCGCCTTGAGAGCGATAGTGGCTGAACCTGAAGCCATATTTTTAGAGAAGAATCTGATGATCGACTTAATCGGTGTTCATAGGAAGGAGCAGAGCGGTGCTACTTATAGCACTATAGGCTACTCCATGTACGTGGATTATTTATTTAGGTGCTCACCTTGAGATCTCCCCCATGCACGTTATTCATAATTGCTCTCATCTTCATCTGCGCCATGCACGTTACTCATCTTGAGCAGGGAAGATTCCTCGTCTAAACATCGTATTTGACCCTGCTCGTGGTGTACTTAAATAAATAATCCACGTATATGGAGTAATCTACTTGACCCTGCATACTATGTCATAATTTATTTATATACCATGTAAGTCCACGAAGTTACAACTTGAGATCTGCACCATGCACGCTAGGTCATAATTGCTCATCTCGGCCGGGCAAGATTCCTTGTCTACACATCGTACTTTTTTTGTGGGGGGTCTAAACATCGTACTTGACTCGACACAAAGCTCGGTAATCGATATTTGGCTCTTTTTCGACAAGACTTGGCTCGGGCTCAGCTCCGAGGTAGGACAAGCCAAGACTAAGCCTTCCGGCCAAGCTTAAAACCTCGATAAGCTGTCTTGGTGAAACTCGCAAGCCGGCTCGAATATTCGATGCAAGGAAAAAATTGCAATGACCTTTATTAAAATGTAACAGTTCACAATTATACTCCATAACATAGTCTAACAAGTTTCAGAAAGTTGGGGAAAATTGAAGGCCTGCCTAGGGCGACTAGGGCTCTGGCGCCATCTCTGGCGGCGATCTAGGGCCTCCGGCCCTTCCTTCCGCTGGTGTGAGCCGACGAGCACTCGTGAAGACATTTGCCTCCCTTGCGATGGTGGGTGAAGGAGTTTGGCGATGGAAAGTGAGGTACGTGACGGGTCTTCTCTCCCATCGTAAACCCTTGTACCATGGTTTATTCGCTTGATCCGCGTTCTAGGAAAATTGCATTGCTATCGTCGGATCTGGTGATCCTTGATCGTAGAGAGATTCGTTTGAATGAGATTGTGCCTCCTAGATCTACGATTGTTTTCCCGTGTCATGCGGCTCTCGTGGGTGATAAGATCTCGCAGATAGATGACCCACACCATAGCGCCTGATTGCAAGGCGCTACATGACCCGCACCATAGCGCCTTGTGATCGGGCGCTACACGATCAAAAGTGGACCCTGGCTGGCCCCGCAACCGTCACGTTGACATGATGTGTAGCGCCTGATCGTTGGGCGCTATCCTGTAGCGTCCGATCGTTGGGCGCTACCGGAAATGGTTATTTCGATGAAATAGTTTTGCCGAAAGTTCATTTCGTGTAATAGTTTTGCCACGTGGTCAATTGTGTCCATTTTGTCGCATTCTGCGAATGCTTTGCCATCGCAGGCATTTGTAGTCGATGCCGGTACAGCTGGCCCTGCAATCCTTGGTCGCTCTGGGCTTGCAGTCATCATAGTTGGAAGGGCTGCAGAATGTGCAGCTTGGGGAACCTTGACGTCAGATGTCGAGTCACAGTATGACTCATCATGGACGACGGTGTGGGTGGCACTTGTTTTGGGCCCTGTGACCCACGGCACGCCAAGGATGGCAGGACCAGCACAGCGAGGACGGCAGCGAAGGCGGCAGCATTGAGAGTGAGAATGGCTGTACCTGAAGCCGTGTTATTAGAGACTAGCAAAACATGCCCGTGCGTTGTTACGGGTCGAATCGTCGCTAATGTGCATCGTGGCCATAGGAATACGCCACCATAGCCAATCTACCGGACACCACTTTACCCTTACTACAATAGATGCATCGCCACACTTGTCTGTGACAAAGTGCAGAAGACGAACAATGTTTTAGTCCTGAACATCATTCTCCAATATTCAAACTCGAAGCAGCCAATTCAGAATGAATGGGTGGCCGGTACATTCTTGAGAGACAAATGAACCATGTTGTTCAAAAGAGAGGCAGAGAAGATACGCTCCTTGATTACAGAATTATGCGACTTTCCACGAGGCAAAAACATCTACCAGAAACAAATTTGGGTAGTCAAGTACAACTTGATGGAGTAGACAACAAAGAGGCAAACCTGGATATTATCTCGCTGCACAATAAGTTGAATATTGAACTGCACAAGCAAAATAATATGTTAGCCTACATATAAAGAAATGTAAACAGGAAAATCTATGGGTTACAATCTATTAAGTTTCATCAAGAATGATGATGCTGAAAATGTACTGCACCTTGAACTGTAGTACTGCACTACTGCCCCACTGAAGCACAACATTGACCATAGCAGATTTTCCAACCAAAAGATACATTACAACAAACCGGATGTACTATGTAAACTCAGTGATGCAAATTTTCGTCTCCAGCAAAATCATTATGAGCATACAGCACCAAGCAGCAGTCTCCATGACCAATGAAGCAATCTGTAGGAGGTAGGTGGAACTTCTAGTAACTGAACCCGTGAATGATCAAATTCAGAGGAACATGCACAGTGCTTGATTTTCTTGGAGGCTTCCTTTTACTGTAGCCTATTAGTCTCAGCTGCCACGGAGCTGGAATGTCACTGTACCAAGACAGCGAGATGGGAGGGCAGGGAAGGGGCCGGAACCTGAGGCAGGCTGCGAGAAAGGGGTGGCCGTGTTGACCAACCTCACCGGCATCTCCAGCAGAGGCAGCGACGGCTATCTCGATCTCATCGCTGCAGTCAGCAAAACTCCCGTCGGCCGGCCCTAGTTAGTTTCTTTCTGTTTTCCCGGATTCGTCTCGGAGATTGTGGAAGGGGACGCACAGAGGAGGCCTGCAGCTTCTCGACGTCAGGGTCGCCCTCGCGCGCCCCGCGACGGGCGACAGAAGCCATCGCCATGGCGGCCTTCCGGAGCTCGTGCGTCCGCCCCAACTCACTGGGCAGGGAGGGGAAGCCAGGACCGAGCTGCCGCACCTGCCGGCGTAGAGCGGGGGATAGGGCAGAGCCGCGGAATTTTCTTTGTCGTGGTTCTTTTTCCCTGTGCGGGTAGCGAGACAAACAAAGCTGTACTCCCTCCGTCCTCGAATAAGTGGACATTTAGGTTTGAAATTTGTCCACAAAAGAGTGTACATCTATATTCCCAGTGCACTTTGAAGTGAAGAAAATGCTTTTCTCTCCTTACACGGGAATCAAGGCCAATAATGTTCAATGCATGGCATCCTCATATTCTACATGCACTTAGCTCATTGGAGGTGGTGGAATTAAGGAGGAGAGAGATGGTGGTTTGCATATTCTCAATGTATTTTTTAATCCATTTCATAATTTGTCTTCAAATTTCTATATGTCCACTTATTTGAGGACAGAGGGAGTACGTAGTTTATGATGGCATTTGGGGGTAATTTCCTGAAGGGTATTTTCAATAACGTAGAACAAGAAACCTTCCTCACTTTATTATTAGGTACAAAAGAATTTCAAGATCGACTACCCAAATGTGGTGCGCGTAGCAAGGAGCAGAGCGATGCTACTTATAGGCTAAAACCTAAAACTATCCAACTGTAAAGTAGATTAGTCTGTGTACAAGTGCATCTCTTAAGTCTGAACAATTTTTCTGAGCTACTAGCAATTGTTTAACTACGTCTCGCGTTCCAGTGCTTTGATGCTTATCATTTCACAAACACGGAGTAAAACAGAGTGAACTATAGCAGAGTTCCACTTCCACGCACAGAGATAGTCGGGCTCATCAGAGCTTGCTGGACACGGCGATGGGCCTGGTCCTGGGCCGGGCAGGCGCGGGCTCCTTGGGCACGACGACGGTGAGCACGCCGTTCTCCACGCCGGCCCTGATCTGCTCCACCTTGACGTGCTCCGGCAGCGCCACCTCCCGCGCGAACTCCGGCTTCCCGCGCTCCGCCACGTGCCACACGGCATCCGTGTCCTCCTCCTTCTGCTTCGCCGCGCCCCGGACGCTCAGCACGTTGCCGTCCTCCACCTGCACCTTGACGTCGTCCTTGCCCAGCCCCGGGACGTTGATCCTGATGACGTGGGAGCTCGGGGTCTCCACCCAGTCCATGGCGGCTGCCGTGAAGGGGCGGGCGTACATGAACCGCCGGAATGGGCTACCCAAGAAGAGATCCGCCATTGCTTCGGTGAGCTCGGAAAAGGATCGGCTGAGCTGCGATTTTCCTGCCGTTATGTGACTGGAATCTGAGTTGGGATTTGGTTCGCGTTCTGTAGCTGGAAACTGGATATGAGCTGCGGAAGATGAAGGAATTGGAAGAATGGCGGCAATAAATTAGGAGGGTTTGCGGCGTCGACGTCGGGGAGATGGTTCGGGAGACGTAGAGAGTGAAGTGGACGAGGGAAGCTTCTGGACCATGCATGGTTTGTTGCGTTGTACCCGTCTCGAACATATCTTCCGTCGGCTGCTAGAAATGTCTCGGTTGTCCTTTTGCATCCAATCCTGCGAGCAAGGTATAGTTCGGTGCCATCTCCCTCACGTCCAATTTTTTTCTTTTGAACTTGCCTCATGTAGCGAAATGTTAAGAGATTTCGCGGAAATTCATATTGCCCGGGAGCATATGCTCCCGGTATTTTTTTAAAAAAATCAAAATTTAAAAACTTATCAAAAAAATCTGAAAAAATCATGCACGTACCTGACCATGGTACGCACCACCGTGTTTTTTTCGCGCCGAAATGACATCGTACGCGCCCTGTACATTTTTACGCACCACCGTGTTTTTTTCGCGCCGAAATGACATCGTACGTACAGGGCGCGTACGATGTCATTTCGGCGCGAAAAAAACACGGTGGTGCGTACCATGGTCAGGTACGTGCATGATTTTTTCAGATTTTTTTGATAAATTTTAAATTTTGATTTTTTTTTGAAAATATCGGGAGCATATGCTCCCGGGAGCCAAAACGGCGCTCTCGAGATTTCGGTCCTTGTTATAGATCATGAAAATTGACCAGCATCGACATGCTAATTTTCAAAAGAAGGAGAGGAAAAAAAAAGGTCTGTTAAAATATCAAAAATTATATCTACAATTTAAAAAAAAACTGAAAAAATCATCTTAATGTAGTGAATGATGTAGCTTACCAGTACGCAAAATCGCAATACAAACTTCTTTAAATTATGGCTACACAAAAATGATAAATCTTATATGTTTGGAGACCTGAAAGTGTGTATACACAGCTCCACACATTTGAAATTTCTGTACCTCAGAATATAAAGTATTTCAAATTTAAATTTTGCACGTTTGTGGGCTGCATTTACAACATTCAATATTTTTTAGATTATTAAAAACTTTTATTTCTTAGAATTTTATTAATAGATGGATCACTCGAGCCCCGGAATCAAAAATCTCCACTGGGGAAAAAACTACATGTCGTTGATTTGTGTTGTTATTCAGCAAAGAACACCTTACGGGGAGATAGAAGTCCTTGCTCTCATGCGAAGGGATCTTCTCTCTGCCATGTCGGGTCCAAGAGGGCCGCAAGAAGTAGGTGCGGACTATGGGAGGGAGACTACATGCGATATGGACTGAACAAGTAGGACGTCAGATTGAAAAAGCGCCGACCTCGGGTAGTCGGGGCGGAGCTAGACTTATTCATGTAATTTATTTATTAGAGAAGTTTTCCCCACCATGAACAATATTTATTTATGTTATTGTAATTGTGAACCTACATATATTGTATTGGTGTACTTTTGAAAGTGTATGAAGACAGTAACTCACTCTAGAATGAGTGAATGACCACCACTTGATTAGTGTGTCTGCGGTACTGCCAGTGGCCGGTGTACCTGTCGAGCAATAGCTAATAGCTAGCTTATCAAAACAGAACCAACTGCTATGATCATTAGTCACGACCAATACGTAAGACGCATCCATTTATTCCACATCAAATTCAGCTACACGCGCACATAAACAAGTAGGGGAACTAAAACTCCGTAGGAATGTTATTGCCGACCTTCTGCACCGCCGGCCTCGCCATGAGCTCCTCCCACCAGGCCTTCACCTTGGGGTACTCATCAAACAGCGACGCGTACGGTGTTGCCATGAAGTAGAAGGTGAACGGGATGTGGTTCAGATCGGCGAAGCTGATGGCGTCCCCGGCCAGGTACCTGCTCTCTCTCAGCCGGGCCTCGTAGACCGTCAACACTCCCCTCAGCCGATCCAGGCTGTCGTCGACGACGACCTGGTTCGTCGCGGTGCCGCGCATGACCGGAAAGATGATGCACTCGAACACCACGGGCGAGATGGCCGGGTAGTACTGCTGCGCCTCCACCTCCGTCCACACGTCCACCATTGCCGTTTCTTCGATGCTGCCGTTCTCTCTCAGTAGGTCCAGGCTGGATGTCTTGTGCTTGCGGAGGATGTACTTGGCGATAGCGCGCGACTCTGTAAAATGCCTCGTCGATTTGTCATTAGAGAGAGAAAATTAGCACGACCGATTTGTGTATGGATCAATGGATGTCTCACCGAACAGGACGAGGTCGCCATCTTGTAGCGCAGGGATCTTCCCAAACGGCTGCAAGGAAAACATAACAGCGTCGTCACAAATCATTACCCGCTACGCCACGGTGAGTGACAAATCATCGTACGTCTACTTACGTTTAGCTGGACATGTTGGGGGCTGTTGTGCTCGCCGGCGAGGAAGTCGACAGGCACGAGCTCATACTCGGCGTCGACCTCCTCCAGGCAGATCAGCACCCGTGCGACGTTCGTCGACAGCAGGTGCCCAAACACCTTCACCGGAGACATGTCTGTTTGGAGGATCTACGGAAATGGCATTTACTGGAGCAAGCTATGCTCTGTAGTTTGTGTGAGAGAAGGCCTCTTGGTGGTTGATCTCCATTTTAAACAGACTGAGCAGGGAGCACCACGCCCGTGTGGACAGGGTAGTGAAAGAAAACAAAACTTCAAGACTGACCGGTCTGAATATTGTAGAGTCTAGACCTGCTTCCCGCTGATTTTTCTTTTTTTTTGGATCAGAGCTCTTAATAAAAGGTGAGTAGTTGTAGGGAAATTGTATCTTTTGACCCGTTGACTTGACTAGGATGCCCTTGTCTTGCGCTATCATTGGCATGACATGACGTGCGCAATAGCCGTCCAATCTTTAAGAAATGTTTGCACTAATTCAGAAAAGATGAAACAGAACAATCGTGGAAGCTCATACGGGTCAAAAGATACAATTTCCCTACAACTACTCACCTTTTTATTATGAGCTCTGAACAAGACGATGGCTTATCGAACAATGGATGGCTTATCGAACAAGACGAGATCGTCATCTTGGAGCGCAGGGATCTTCCCAAACGGCTACAAGGAAAACATAATACCGTCGTCACAAATCATTAACCTCTACGGTGAGTGATAAGTCATCGTCTCCTTACGTTTCGCTGGACGTGTTGGGGGCTGCTGTGTTTGCTGGCGAGGAAGTCGATGAGCACGAGATCGTACTCGGCGCATACCTCCCCCGGGTAGATCAGCACCCATACGACCTTCGCGACAGCTGTTGCCCAAACACCTTCACCGGATACACGTTTGAACGTGAGCGTGATGGATGCTCTACAGAAATGGTACTTAATTAATATAAGAGCAATGCTTTGCTCTAAAATTTGTGTGGTGTCGGCGCCGGGGTCCCCGGGGTACCCGGAACGCGGGCGCGTGGGCTATCTCCGTACCACCGGGAGAGAAACCCTAGGCCCAGACCCCTGCGATGGGCCCCCAAGCAGCAAGCATGAAACATACACTCTACATCTATCCGGGCTATACCTGACCATACCTCGGGCCAGGCTGAGAAAAGCCCGACACAGAAAACTCAGGCCAAGCCCGGCTCGGCCAAAAAGCACGAAAGCACGTCGGGCCATCGGGTCACAGGCTGGGTGCCGTCGTATGGAACAACAGATGCCTAGGGGTAGGCTTAAGTTTGGGGCCGATGGACGCTAGAGGATTCGGAGAGGGATAGCGAGCAGAGTTGCTCACACAGACAAACAGATGAACACGAGTATTTACCCTGCTTCGGGCTCTCATGAGAAATAAAACCCCTACTGCAGCATCTAGCCTACTCTGTATATTTTTCCCTCTGCATACGGTCTGCACAAATGCTCCTGGAGCTGAGCTAAGGTGGCCTGTAAGAGGCTTTCTCTCTAGGTGGTGGGAGGAACTCTCACGTGCAAGGGGAGAAGAAATGAGCCCCCAACGGGGTCAGGAGAGCAAACCCCCTGGTGCTCCTTATATAGGGAAAGCCCAGGGGACAAGGGGTGGCCCGCATGTCACTATACAAACACTGTACATGATTTGACTACTGGGGTCTCTTCGCACTATTGCTGAGTTGACTGATGGGGTCTTGTCAGCACTATGCACGCGTCATGTAGCTGTACTCTCGTCACATCATAGGCACTGTAGCCATGCTACTGTGTCATCATCTTTGTCTTGTTCTGCTTGGTCAACTCGTAACTGTACCAAGTACGAGTTGGTGACGTCCGAATACTTGGCGTAGCTAGATGCCGGAGATGTCTCGGTCCAGCCAAGGATATCATATCTCGGTCGAACCTGACCGAAGGAACGGGAGGTCGTGGCGTCGTGAGCTTGTGTCGGTCGCGGCTGTCTCGGTAGCGATCCTGGGGGTCACGGTCGAGGCGCTGGGGACCTTGGTCCAACGTGGCCCGAGGCGCAGCATCGCCCTGGTCTTATCTCGGTCGAAGGAAACCAGCCGAGGCGCGGCTCGGTCTCGTCTCGGTCGAAGGAGAGCATCCGAGGCGCGGCGACCGACCGGATTGTCGATCGATCCGGTGGCCCGAGACGCGAAGGAAGCGCCGGCCTGCTTGAGGCGCAGGAGAAACCGGCCCGATCCGGGCGCAGTGGATGTCGGCCCAATCCGGGATAAGAAACCTCGGTCCGCCCGGGGGCAGATAACTCGGCCCAAGCCGAGATAGTAGGCGCATACCTCGGCCCGCCCGGGGCAAGCGGTGGATACTTCGGCCTCGCCCGGGGTAAGCAGCGGATACCTCGGCCCGCCCGGGGCAAAGATATGCCGGTAAATGCCTGTCTCGGCCCAGAATCTGGTATCTCGGTCTGGGCCAGCATATGTTGGCCCAGGCTGCTTTTTTCTGCCTCTTCCTTTATCTTTTATCCCTTTCTTGCTATTTCTTGCACTAACTCAACAAAACCACCAACTCTGGGGTACCCGGGGTTACATCCCCGACATTAGTCCCCGAGGCTGTGGGGGACTCGCAGAGTCGCGCACAGACTTATAAAAACAAATAACAAATATCAGAATGTCGTCATATAAACAACAACTTGACTGCACGGGCAGCATTATTATTTATCTTGCCCACAAGCGCATGCCCGACATACAGCCTGCACGGGCACTGTCGTATGTCGATGTCCTCGCCGACATTGGCAAATGTGACACATTGTCCGCATGGGCACTGTCATATGTCGGTTTTTAGCCACTCTGGACGTTACCGAAATCGGATATGTCGGTAGCGCTAGCTTTACCAACATATAGCCGTCATTGCTAAATCTGACATTTTTGCCTTCATGGGCACTTTTAATATGTCGGTTTTTAGCCACTCTGGGCGTTACCGAAATCGGATATGTCGGTAGCGCTAGCTGTACCAACATATAGCCGTCATTGGCTAAATCTGACATTTTGCCTTCATGGGCACTTGTCAGATGACGAGCTGAGACATCTCTCAACACGTAATACTCAGTGAGATCTGATACCTTTTGACTCATTGTGCCGAGATAATGATGCTATGATATTATGGTAAGCTCGGATAACTGAAGAATCATGATAATTGATTAAGCCGATAAAGATAGCAATTAAGAGACGCTCGATGATATGAGATAAATGCCGTGATCTTTTGGCGAACCGAAATAAACGGCGATTTGAGATAATACCGACAATGCTATGATATTTTGGATAATCCGAGACAACCGATAAAACCATGATCTCGGGGATGAATATCCTCTCGGTAAAACCGATATCACCTTTCAATGTTAGTTCAAACATATATGTATAATGAATAATTAATGGAAACAACAACTCTATTTAACAGACAAAAATAAGCCTAGCAGCGAAACTATGCAACAGGGTACAGACTCGAACTCAACCGAGTTCCCGAGTCAGTTTTCTTATCTAGGAGATAAAACAAAACTTGACTGGCTGTCCAGTCCCGGGTTAAGACATCTTGCTCCCGGGAAAAACAACTAAGCAAGGTACGAGGGGGCGGTCCCCGAGCTATTTTTGAGATTAACTATTTGCGCGCGATACAAAACCAAATACTGTAAATACTTACATTGCGTGGTCGGTGCGGACTGGGTGGAGACGTACGAGTGGGCCCGGGCTAGACCTCAAAATAGGGGAGATGCTAGACACAGATAGCCCGGATACAACTGATTCGGATGCGCTCGGTCCAGCAGACCAAATAGCGCCGGCGACGGAAGAAACTTGCAGGGGTAGAACCGGGCATGTCTCACTCGGCCAACCAAAATGGAGCCGAAACATCACCTGTTCATCTCGGCCAGTAACGTATCTTTAACGCCGGCCGGCATATTTTTTATGCTGGCCCGACTCATTCTGACGTCATCATTTTTTTTCTGATCCAACATATCCGTGTCGGCCACTCACAATTCTACCCTCGGCAATTAATTCTTAACCGACATGGACTTTTTATGTCGGCCGGCATAGCCTATATGCCGGCTCTTCTCTCCAACTCTTTGCCGACATAGGCTATATGTCGGTCGTTTCCTTCTACCTATTTCTTTCTTTTTCTCTCTTCTTCCTATTTTTTCTTTTCTCTTTTCTTCTCTTCTATTCCTTTTTCTCTTTTCTTTATCTCTCTTTTCTTTTTTCCTCTTTCTTCCTCATCCTCCTCTCCCGGAGAATCCGGCTCGATGGAGGAGACGCGGGGAGCGGGGACCGCCTCGGGTGGAGCGTAGGGAGCCGGCCAGGGAGGAGCTCGGGCGGCTCTGATGGGGTTGCTGCGGCGGAACGCGGCCAGCCGGCCGGAGGCGGCCATGCCGGGGAGCTGGCGAGGGCGTGGCCAGCCGGCGCCGTGCGGAGGCGGCCGGAGCAGGGCCGTCCGGGGCGGAGGTCGAGGCGGAACTCCGGGCGCGGAAGCACCGGAGCCTGGTGGAGGCGGCGGTGGCCAGGGAGTAGCTCGGGGCTGGCGCACGAGGTGGTCGAGGCGGGGACGAGGTGGAGCAGAGCGGAGGAGCTCCGGCGTCCTGGCGCGGACGCGCCGATGCAGGTCGGTGCAGGTCGGAGGAGCTGGGCGCGGACGTGGCGTCTCGGTCCATTCGAGATGAGGATATCTCGGTCGAGCCGAGGCTGGAGATGACGGCCTGCCGAAGCAGAGGAAATCCCGGCCCGTCCGAGGTTGGAATACCTCGGCCCAAGATGCGGATGTGTCGGCCCAGCCGAGGCGCAACCTGACTCGGCCCATCCGAGTTGCAGATTGACTCGGTTTGGCCTACCTCGGCCCAAAACCCAATATTTCAGCGGGATAGCAATTATGTCGGACTGGGCCGCATTTAACTCGGTTTGGGCTGTGACTATGTCGGATTTGGTGTTACTATGTCGGTTTTGACCAACTCAACCCGAATTTGACCAAGTAAACCCGGTTTTGACCAGCAGATGCCGGTTTGACTTCTGTTAACCCGGAGGTGATGTCGGAGTCGAGTCCCCGAGTTAACCAAAAAGATCCCGTCCAAATTTATTCCAGCAAGCGCCACTACCAGCCCCACGGTGGGCGCCAACTGTCGTCATATGGAACAACAGATGCCTAGGGGTAGGCTTAAGTTTGGGGTCGATGGACGCTAGAGGATTCGGGGAGGGATAGCGAGCAGAGTTGCTCACACAGACAAACAGATGAACACGAGTATTTACCCTGCTTCGGGGCTCTCATGAGAGATAAAACCCCTACTGCAGCATCTAGCCTACTCTGTATATTTTTCCCTCTGCATACGGTCTGCACAAATGCTCCTGGAGCTGAGCTAAGGTGGCCTGTAAGAGGCTTTCTCTCTAGGTGGTGGGAGGAACTCTCACGTGCAAGGGGAGAAGAAATGAGCCCCCAACGGGGTTCAGGAGAGCAAACCCCCTGGTGCTCCTTATATAGGGAAAGCCCAGGGGACAAGGGGTGGCCCGCATGTCACTATACAAACACTGTACATGATTTGACTACTGGGGTCTCTTCGCACTATTGCTGAGTTGACTGATGGGGTCTTGTCAGCACTATGCACGCGTCATGTAGCTGTACTCTCGTCACATCATAGGCATTGTAGCCATGCTACTTGTGTCATCATCTTTGTCTTGTTCTGCTTGGTCAACTCGTAACTGTACCAAGTACGAGTTGGTGACGTCCGAATACTTGGCGTAGCTAGATGCCGGAGATGTCTCGGTCCAGCCAAGGATATCATATCTCGGTCGAACCTGACCGAAGGAACGGGAGGTCGTGGCGTCGTGAGCTTGTGTCGGTCGCGGCTGTCTCGGTAGCGATCCTGGGGGTCACGGTCGAGGCGCTGGGGACCTTGGTCCAACGTGGCCCGAGGCGCAGCATCGCCCTGGTCTTATCTCGGTCGAAGGAAACCAGCCGAGGCGCGGCTCGGTCTCGTCTCGGTCGAAGGAGAGCATCCGAGGCGCGACGACCGACCGGATTGTCGATCGATCCGGTGGCCCGAGACGCGAAGGAAGCGCCGGCCTGCTTGAGGCGCAGGAGAAACCGGCCCGATCCGGGCGCAGTGGATGTCGGCCCAATCCGGGATAAGAAACCTCGGTCCGCCCGGGCGGCAGATAACTCGGCCCAAGCCGAGATAGTAGGCGCATACCTCGGCCCGCCCGGGGCAAGCGGTGGATACTTCGGCCTCGCCCGGGGTAAGCAGCGGATACCTCGGCCCGCCCGGGGCAAAGATATGCCGGTAAAGGCCTGTCTCGGCCCAGAATCTGGTATCTCGGTCTGGGCCAGCATATGTCGGCCCAGGTTGCTTTTTTCTGCCTCTTCCTTTATCTTTTATCCCTCTTCTTGCTATTTCTTGCACTAACTCAACAAAACCACCAACTCTGGGGTACCCGGGGTTACATCCCCGACACCGGGCTTCCTAAAACCGCAAAAATGCAAAGCACAGGCCCGGCCCAGCACAGGCCCGGCCCGGCACAGCCATCGGGCCTAGATTTGAAGCCCAAGCCCGAGATTTTCGGGCCGGGCTTCGCGCTGGGCTTCAGCCCGGGCTTCCCATGGCAGGTATAATCCGGGCACCCTGCGCGGACGGTAGCACGGTCAATGCCTCGGGTACCTTCAGCAGCAACCAACAAGCATCCCCTCGGCAAGTGGAACAGATGTAGCCCCGGGGAGGCCCCGGGCTAGACGTGACACTATATCTCCGTGGCCCCTGCCTGTGACTTAGGTTGTTTACGGGCACGACAAGCTCGGCAGGCCTTTGACAAGAAAAATGCGCCGTCTCGTCGGCACAGGCGGGTCACACAGCATGCGGTACAGCACGGCGCCACCGACGCCCTCCGGTGCCACCTCGACGCAGCCCCGACACGTGCCCCGCCTCCGTGGCGTGCATGCAAAGAGACGTTGTGGTAACCCCTTGAGATATAAAAGGAGGACCGTGGGCAAAAGGAAAGGGACACTCCAAAAAACTCGACCGGCAAACACTTCATTCAGGCAGCACACTAGACTTGGGGGCTGGAGAAGGGAGCATAGAAGCCAAGTGCTCACCTTCCACCTAGTCCCCTGAGAAGAGAGACGAGCGAGTTCTCCATCCTTGTAATCCGAAACCACCTCAATACATCAGACAAGCAGGACGTAGCGTATTATGCGGTAAACATCGTCAGTGCTTGAGTCTTTCCCGGGAACCGAATTTGGAGTGTCTCGTGCCACCCTACCAAACAAATTGGGGGTGCCCCTCTCTAGTGTCCGCGTTCCCATACGCGACAAGGTTGACCCCATTTAAACAGAGCGAGCACAGTGCACCACACCAGTGTGGACATGGTAGTGAAAGAAAACAAAACTTCAGGACTGATCGCTCTGAATATAGTAGAGTCTAGACCTGCCTCCTGCTGATAATTTTATGCTTGTCTTTGGATCATAGCTCTTGCAAACAAAGGTGAGTAGTTGTAAGGAAATTGTATCTTTTGACCCGTTGACTTGACTAGGTCCCCTGGTCTTCGCTATCAGTGGCATGACATGACGTGGGACATAGCCGTCCATTCTTTAAGAAATGTTTTCACTAATTAAGAAAAAACTCAAAAGACTTAGTATATTTCTTACAAACCATCGTGGAAAATCATTTATGACAGTTTATGTCATATTCCTGATGGTAATACACCGTCAACAAAGGTTGGAAACCACATAGTTCCTACCTCGGTGATCGGTGAGCCCGAGGTATACACCGCCAGCAAAGACTCTAAGATGTCAAAACCCCACAACACGGATGACGTAAACATTGGCTATGAGATTGCAAAAAACGCCATTTCAAATACTTATTTCAAATGATTTAGCCGTTTTTACATTTCGCAGTCTCAAATAAGCCAACGTGAACGATGTAACTATAACCAGCCGTTGAAATAAGCCATCATGAATGACTTCTTTGGGAAGGGCCTGAACAGACTGTAAGTTTTTTGAGAGGTCATCAATGGCTGATATTTTGGAAAGAACCATTTAGGACAAAAAATATCTTCTCTCTGCGGTGTAAGTGTTTCGTTGGGGGATGGTGGTCCGTGTAGCATACAATATTTGCAGGCAGGTAACGGCAGATGCCTGACAAAACAGTCTCAGACAGGATCCATATAAACATATCTCTACATCCATGGTTGCCGAGAGCTTGCAAATTGCTAGTTTTATACACGATTTGGCTACATACGTAGCACACGGGGCCCTGCTTCCGAAGGCTCCAGTTTACCTCATACATACGTAGCATACAATATTTGCAGGCAGGTAACTCTACCCACTTACCTCATATACGAATACGAACACCCGTCAAATATTGCACATAATCCAAAATTATTACGATTTTCCGACTTGGTTGCATACTTGCATTGGGTCCCTTTCACTGGATTACGTACAGCCACGGTCGCTTAAGTATGACGAGTTTTCTTGCCCCGTCATTTTGTAACAGAAATATGATTGTCTTATAGGCTAGCTGATGTGTCAAACAATTATAGAAAGATGGTTCTCTCATTGCAAATCAACACCTACGTACTGTAAGTATGCAAACTCACCAATCTGCTATAAGTATGCAAATTCACTTGCACTAACAGCATCTCCAGGCCAATAATCACCAGAACTAGTCCGGCGTGAATGGAGTTACCGCCATTGGCCATCTTCCTTGCCATGGCGCTCGCCGCCGCTCTGTACCTAAAACTCAGAGCCACATCCCGCCGCGGCTGCAACCTCCCACCAGGTCCGAAGCCATGGCCCGTCATCGGCAACTTCAACCTCATCGGTGCGCTCCCTCACCGCTCAATCCACGAGCTCTCCAAGAAGTACGGCCCGCTCATGCACCTCCGCTTCGGCTCCTTCCCCGTCATCGTTGGGTCGTCCGTCGAGATGGCCAAGTTCTTCCTCAAAACCCAAGACGTCCTCTTCATCGACCGCCCAAAGACGGCCTCCGGCAAGTACACCACCTACAACTACGCCGACATCACGTGGTCACCGTACGGGGCGTACTGGCGCCAGGCGCGCCGGATATGCCTCACCGAGGTATTCAGCGCCCGCCGTCTCGCGTCTTTCGAGCACATCCGCGCCGACGAGGTGCGCGCTCTGGTTCGCGGCCTCTTCGTCGCTGCGTCCGCGCCGGGGCGCGCCGTCGTGCATCTCAACAGAGACCACCTCTCCACGCTTAGCATGAACGTGATCACGAGGATGGTGCTAGGAAAGCGTTCTTTGGTGACGGCGCGGACGCGGCGGAGGGACCGGTGTCGTCGCTGGACGAGTTCAAGTGGATGCTGGACGAGCTTCTGCTGCTGAACGGCGTGCTCAACGTCGGCGACTGGATCCCGTGGCTGGACTGGATGGATCTACAGGGGTACGTGCGGCGAATGAAGAAGGTCGGCAAGATGTTCGACGCGTTCATGGAGTACGTCCTCGACGAGCACAGCGAGCGGCGGCGGCGTGACGGAGAGGGCTTTGTTGCGAGGGACATGGTGGACGTGCTCATGCAGGTCGCCGACGACCCGAGTCTCGAGGTTCAGTTCGGCCGCGTCGGCGTCAAGGCGTTCACCCAGGACCTCATCGCGGGTGGCACGGACAGCTCCTCCGTCACCGTGGAGTGGGCACTCTCGGAGCTCCTGAGGAAGCCTTCCATCTTCGCGGTCGCCACCGAGGAACTTGACCGCGTCGTCGGCCGCGGGCGCTGGGTGACGGAGAAGGACATGCCAAACCTCCCGTACGTGGAGGCCATCGTCAAGGAAACGATGCGCGTGCACCCCATCGTGCCGCTCCTTGTCCCGCGCGTTGCCCGCGAGGACGTGGTCGTGGGTGGCTACGACATCCCAAAGGGTGCGCGCGTGCTGATCAACGTATGGACCATCGGCCGGGACCCGAGTCTGTGGGACGCGCCGGAGGAGTTCACGCCGGAGAGGTTCGTCGGGAGCAAGATGGACGTCAAAGGGCAGGACTTTGAGCTGCTCCCGTTCGGGTCCGGCCGACGGATGTGCCCTGGCGTCAACCTCGGGTTGAAGGTGATACAGCTGAGCCTGGCCAACCTGCTCCATGGGTTCACGTGGGGCTTGCCTGAAGGGATGACGAAGGAGGACGTGAGCATGGATGAAGTGTTTGGGCTGACAACCACCCGCAAGTGCCCGCTAGAGGTTGTCATCGAGCCCAAGCTTCCTGAGCACATGTATCTTTGATGCATGGTATTTTGCAGTGTACTATTTCCTCCGTTCACAAAAGTATATCTTAACTTTGTCCAAATTTGTATAAAGTTGAGACATCTTTTTATGCACGAAGGGAGTAGTATGTTGGAAGTTGCATCAAAGTAATAAAGAAAGAGTTATGACTTATGACTAATGTTTTGTTGTCGTATTTATTTAATTTTTGCTCTGGCCCCCATTTTTTTCCTTTTTTTAGTACATAAGTGTGTCGGGGCTGCAGCAGGTTGGAGTTATCAGTTTGGCGTGAAGCTTCGGCTTGTAGCGGTTTCGTTTGTCTCCTATCCTTAATTTACACGTGCCATCGGTGTCACCGTCTTCGATACTCGCTAGTTGCTGGCAGGATCGGCGCTCCACCCTCCGGAGCGAGAGGACAGGCGGCTCTCTCCGGCGATAGTTTGCTGTGTTTGGGCTGTCAACCACCCGCAAGTTCCCGCTCCAGGTTGTCATCGAGCCCAAGCTTCATGAGCACCTGTATATTTGATGCATGGTATCTTGCAACAGTTGCATCAAAGTAATAAGGAAAGTGGGCCTCGCCGGTCGATGGCTACGTTTGGAGCGGGCTGCGTGGTGTTTTGTTTTGTCTGGCATGGAGGTGGCCCGTTTTAATCCGGTGGGTTTTGTGCTGTTGTTAGCGAAATCACTAATAAAAGGCTTCCATGAGAGAATTTTGGTGGGTTTTTTTTTCTTATCCCCGCTCAGATTTGTACCGCATTTATTTCGAGATTCGTTTTTAAAAAACGAAATATCTTTAGAACCGTTTATCCAAATTATGAACGGTTTGCATATTTGAAATCCTCGCGTCGAGATCTTCAAAAGTAGATCTCATGTTGATAGGTATTAAGAAACTTTTTTTTCTCGTACTTTGTACAACCAGTTCTGTGTACTTTGTACATCCAGTAACGGCGTGTACATCTAGTAGCAGTGTGACTACATGCAATAGCAGGACGCGATTGTACATCCAGTTGCATCGTGTACATTCAGTAGCACGCAGGTGTACAACCAGTAGCATCGTGTACAACTAGTAGCAGCGTGAGTGTACATCTAGTAGCAGTAGCGGTGTGTATATCCAGTAGCAGAGAGAGTGTAGTACATCCAGTAACATCGTGTACAACTAGTAGCAACGTGATCGTACATCTTTTTACCGGTCTGTACATCCAGTAGCAGCGCGGGCGTACATCCAATAGAATCGTGTACAACTAGTAGCAGCGCGTCCATACATCCAGTAGCACAATGTACGTACATCCAGTAGCAACATGTTGTACATCCAGTAGCAACATGCTAGTTTGTACTCCTACTCTATTTTAGTTTGTACATCGTACTCTGTACTTCCAGTTTTGTGTGTTTTGTACATCGTGCTTTATTTTCTTGTACTCGCTAATACATGTTGTCTGTACCAAATGCTTTCGTACTGCTTGTGGGAATTACAGCGATCGATCCAGCGCGCAATGAATGTACGAGCGGGGGCGCGGAACGGATGGATGGACGTGCGCGCGGAGGCTTCGTACGCATGCCCGCTTACGCGCGGATGTACGACTGGGTTAGCTTCGTAACAGCGATCGCGCCACGGAGACGGAAGGATGTACGCGCAGAAAAAAGACGGACGGATGTACGCGCAGGGGGTTTGTGCGCCCGCGTTCGTATGAGCTGAGCTTGTCGCGTGCAGCACCTCGCTCCTCTAATCCCTGCTCGTCCGCACGCGCAAGATGGTACACGTGTCGAACGTGCAGTAGGTCTGTTACCTTTGCGAAGGGTTACCTTTTCCTAATCATACCCTGTTGCTAGGCCATTTTAATCTTTTTCCGCTGCGTCTTTTGTTACTCACTCCCTCTAGTCCACAAAAACTATCGCAAGTAGAGCTAAAGAGTTGTGCCAAACAAGTTCATTTTTACGACACTTTTAGCGGATCGGAGGGAGTATATTTTGTTAGGAAGGGTTTGTGTTGTTGTTGGGCTTTTTTGTTGGTCATTTTGATATACGTACGTAGGTTTTTTTCTGAAATTATGCATATATTTTGAGATTTGGTATATTTCTGTTTACACACACAATCAGTTTTTCATGGTTAATGTTTTTTGATATTTTTTATTTGGTTTAATTTGGTCAAGAAAAGTTACAATGGACAAGAATTTCTTCTACTAAAATAGTTTTTCTTTTTAGTACTGATGATGCAGAAAAAATGAAAATTTATTTACATTGATATCTTTTTTGAAATTTTATTTACATTGATATCAGTGTTGTATTTTACTAGTTGAGTGAGGTGGGGGAAGAGATAAATATGTCAAACCGCCACAAGCCCACCAACCATCTTTAAGACTTCTTTTACTGCCACATCCAACCTTTTTGCTGCCCCTATTCCTCTTTTGGATTTCGTCTAGCATCGATCTAGAAGGAGAGTTCAAGGCTTCAAAAAACTCTACGACCGAAAGGGAAAGCACCTTCTGCATAGGGCGGTTTCTGTGGAAAATCCATATTGTCATAGGTGTAGATCCACCCACTGCACGAAAATCATTTTTTAAAATGTCAAAAAATTCCAGGTAAAAATTTCGGATAGAAATCAGAACATTTAATGTTAGCACGAAAAGTTTCGTGAAGAAAAGACATTTTTTGCGGGCTATATAAAAAAACAAATCTGGGTGCATCAAAATGACTTTCTACGCGACATTCTTTTATCTTTTTTACACATGTCACAAAAAACGTTTCTTTGCGAAACATTGTGTACTAACATAAAATGTTCTGATGTATATCCGAAATTTTATTTAGAATTCTTTGACATTTTATAAAAAATAAAAATGTTTTACATAATGGGTGCATCTGGACCTATGACCCGAAACGTCGTGTCCTGTTTCTGGATCTATCTCTAAGAAGATACTATTCGCACCTTTTTTTTTTACTGTGGAGCCTTTTGGATCTATCTCCACCATTCTTTTCTTCTATTGTGGAGCTAGAAGTTATGTTTTTTTTTTTGCAGTAGCTGCAAGGACTTTTACATGGATCTATGTTATTTTTTCTGACTAATTGATTATTTAGTCTTTCAACTTAGGAGTTTGTTTCCTTTTTGCAATATAGATGTAGGTGAAGCGGAAAATACAAGTGAAATCCACTTAGTTCCCACTGAAATAGCTCTTTTTGTGTTCTGTTTGAAGTCATTTCATTAAGGAATATGTGTGTTGGTCTGTTTTTCTAGTTTTCCAGATTGAAGCCTATGTGTCTATTTGTTATGTCTATATTAGTCTATTTTCCTTTTCTTAGTATTATGGAAATGCGTTTGTTCATATGCAGTTTCTTTAATGGTGAACATTTTATATCTTCTCTGTGAATTGTGTCCCACTCAAGAAACATTTATATTATCCTTTTATTTATCTTTTCTTTTTCAATGAAGTGCACGTTGTGTGGGATTGGAGGGGTGTTTGTGAGGAGAACGTACATGAGGAATGTTAGGTCTTTCTACATTCAAATTCGTAGCAACATTGCAGATTGCATGACAAGTTTGTTTGTGTGTTTGGTGTGTGATGTTTTGTAGGATTTGTTTCTTATTTCCTCTAAATGAACTCGTCTTTTTATTTTTAACAACCCTACTAGATCAGTTGAGACTGAAGGCAATGACTTGTACATGTTGGATCTAAAGAAAAAGTCCAACAAAACCATCTTTGGTGATGAGTATCAAAAGTTTCTGTTAGACTATGATATGTAGGCTTATGATAGAGTAAGATTTGAGATTGACATTAACGATACATGCATGTTTATCTCTCCTGAAAACAATGAATGTTTTATGAAGGAGAGAGTAAAAGGTTTTTTATTTTTTCTACGGGTGATTAGGTGCTTTTGTTTCCAGACTTCTGCCATTTCTGCTCTTTAAATAAATCATGCAAAATAAGAGGGAAAACATTAGAATTGCATCGCAACGTAAAATATAATATCGAATAAAGGTAAGTTATAGTAGGAAATAATGATGCAAAATGGACGTCAGCTCCCCCAAGGTTAGACTCCGCTTGTCCACAAGCTAATACCGAGCTTGGTTAACATGACCAGACATTTATGGAGTGAAGTTCAGATAATAAATAATATGGACATAATGATGACCCACAAGTATAGGGGATCGCAACAGTCTTCGAGGGAAGTAAAATCCAAATTTATTGATTCGACACAAGGGGAGCCAAAGAATAAATATAAGCCTTAACAGATGAATTGTCAGTTCAGCTGCACCTGAAAGTAAACTTGCTCGACACAATTTATCAGTAGCAACGGTGATATAACAGCTGTAGTAGTGAAGTAACAGTAGCAACAGTATAACGAAGACAGCAGTAGTGATTTCGGTAAACAGCAGGATTAAAATACTGTAGGCTTAGGGACGGATGTACGGGTGTTGCATGGATAAGATAGCTCATGTAATAGTCATAACACAGGGCATTTGCAGGTAGATAATAATAAAGCATCCAAGTACTAGTCAAACATAGGCATGTGTTCCGTATTTAGTCGTACGTGCTCGCAATGAGAAACTTGCACAACATCTTTTGTCCTGCCAGCCCGTTTGCAGCGGGGCCTCTAGGGAAACTACTGGCAATTAAGGTACTCCTTTAAATAAAGTACCGGAGCAAAGCATTAACACTCCGTGAACACACGTAATCCTCAAGTCACAGCCATCCCCTCCGGTTATCCCAATTGTTGTCACTTTGGGGCCTCGGGTTCCGGGCAATGACAAGTGTATACAACTTGCAGATATGATCCAAAACATAATTATACTCATGATTCAATAACATGTTCAGATCTGAGATCATGGCACTCGGGCCCTAAGTGTCAAGCACTAAGCACAACAAGTTGCAACAACGATAAATAGCACTAACAATGGATACTAGGCACCATGCCCTAACAATCTGACATCTATTACATGAACAATCTCATCCAATCCCTACCATCCCTTTAGCCTACAGCGAGAATTACTCACACGTGGATGGGGGAATCATGGATGGTTGATGGAGAGGCGTTGGTGATGACGATGGCGATGATCTCCTCCGAATCCCCGTCCCGGCAGGGTGCCAGAACAGAGTTGCAGACCCCTGAGCGAGGGTTTCGATGGCGGCAGAGCTCGGGTGTGTGTTTCGTCCGAAAGAGTTTTGTCCCGACGTTTTTAGGTCAGAGGCTTTAAGTAGCCCAGAGGGCATCGCAAATCGATGGACGAGGGGAGCAAGCGACCTGGCGGCGCGGCCAAGGATTCACCCGTGCCTTGGGCCCGCTTGGTGGTTGTGGGCCGCCCCTTCGTCCGTCCTCCTTGCTCCGTGGGTCTTTTGAGTCAAAAACTCTTTTTCCAATTTTTCGGGAATTTTCTGAGGGAATATTGAGTTTCTGCACAAAAACGAAACACCAAAACAATTCTGCTGAAAACAGCGTTAGTTCGTACTAGTTCCACTCAAATCATGCAAATTAGACGAGAGACAATAGCAAAAGTGTTCGGAAAAGTAGATACGTTTTGGACGTATCACATAACAACATCATTATATACTTAACATCATCAAACATTCAAAACAACAATCATCTCTCATAAACTTCTCACGAACAAGTAATGATCCATTCAGATGCTAAGATTTAAGAAACAAAAGCCTCTTGAGCATTGTAAACAAAAAATTGCGCTTCATCCTTGTGGCACCCCGCTCTGGCACATATTTCCAGAGAGGCGGTCGCCCCGTGCGCCAGCCCAAGATATCTGGCCGCACGTTACGACAATGCAACATAGCGGAAATCATTACACAATAAGGCACAAAGTGCTACAAAAGGTTTACAAGGCCATCGAGGCATTACAAAATATCTTGCTAAGCTTGGCTCAGGACAGAGTTTAACTGGCAGCGGAAGACGGCTAAGACAACGGCTTGGAGCGGCTCCACTCCACAGGTATCTGGCTGGGCTACTGATCCTAGCACGCTCTTTCTCCATCTTCTGGCTAAGTCTGGCCATATGAAAAGCTAGTCTGAGTACAATGACGTACTCGCAAGTAAAATAACCATAAGACATGAACAGTCAGGCAATCATGCAACAAGTTATCCAAAGAAACAACATCATACCACATGGCAACCGTCTACTCAAGTATAATCAGCATCATGGCATGAAGGTAGCATGGAATAGCAAACGATTCATGGCATAATCACTCAACAGGGGTATCACGGGTACAGAGTCCAAGCCAGGTTGGGTTGGATCGTATACTAGCAATCATACAAAGGGATTACCTGTGATGAGTAAACGGGTGTACCCTTTGGTACCGAGTAACATCACAATATTTATCATCCCTACTAGGCCCACTGGCCTTATCTCTTTTCTCAACACACCTAGGCCCTCTGGCCTTATCTTTCCACATTGGGCATGCATGGTTGATGTTGGCTCGGGCCTAACTCTAGGCTCCCAACGATCACACCGTCATCCCTAAACACGGTAACCATCCACGGCTCAAGTAACATTCCCTGCATCATCTTATTGTTCATTTAGTGAAATCAGGTTGTTCATCTTTCTTTCAAACCGAACTTATGTTTAACCTCCGGACTCGACAAAGACAATAGTGTGACCGACACTGAACTGTGGTTCCATAACCTTGGAACGAGGCTAGACATCCAGATTTTACACTCTCGAGAGGCTGCAGATACCACCCATCTAAGTGCACCACACTCAGCCGGTACTTTAGGATATCATCCCTAAGACGAACTCAGCAAGATACACTCACCTGACCGTTCACGCTACCAAGACACTCCCTGTATAGCTACCGACACAACTCTATGTCTTATGACGAAGTGAATCCGGCACGCCCCCAACAGATGAGCGACGCCTAGCTCCGGAACCTTCACAAAACTAGCCCCGACCATAAAGGTAACCGACTAGTCTTGCCAAAATGGTAGCATCAAAGGAGGCTCAATAGGTTACGTAGGCCCGCCCATATGAGCGACAGTGGCAGTGCTTTCGATGTTCAGATTAGTGGCACTATGGACTGACCCTATCAATGTTTGTAGGGGTGTTTCATTTAATCAAGTTTCATCATAACAAGTCCAAACAACAGAGGATCAGTCCAACACAACAATCACAATATCATAATAATATATCATCAAACGACAAGACATTAGCAACACAATATTTCAAGAAATAGTAGTTTGTATTGACCGGGTGACTAAGGCGCCATCACAGATTAATACAAGAATTCAAGCAGCAAATAGATCGTATTGACCGGGCGACTATGGCGCCACCATGTATCAATGTCCAAAAAGCGTCAATCGGATGACTGTGGCGGAGCTACCTCCGACCAGCGCCATCTTGTTTGACTACAAAAGAAAGCGTCAACCGGATGACTGTGGCGGAGCTACCTCCGACCAGCGCCATCTCGTTTGACTACAAAAAAATTTAGTAGGGCATCGTTCCTCCATTTTTGTCAAAGTCATGATATCTCATGACGCACAGTTCATGAATACAAGCAAACATATACACATACATGGCCTGATAATATGTAATCAAATAAGCCAACAATATTGCAAGACTGGTCATAGCAAGTGGTTAGCTTGCCTTTGAAGACGGGCTCCTGGTGGGTTTGGGGACGGTCTCGAACTTATCGCGGCGTTGGTTCGGAGAACGCCGACCGCGAAACGCACCTATACACACAACACCTACTGGTTTAGAAAGTTTCTCAAAAGCATGTGAAACCAGTACCGCTGCGTAGATCTTTTCAAAACAAAATTTAAGGAATTTGAACCATTCAAATCCGAGTTACGGTTCAAAAGATATAGCACTTCTAGTTTTTTTGAAATTATCAGACACTTTTCCAGAAAAAAAAAAACTCGCGGGCCGAACTTACTGGGCTGGGCTGGCCGAACCGGCGCGGAGGGCCGTGTTAGCGTGGGCAGGCCGCTGGGCTGGATTGGGCCACGAAGCCCATTGGACCTTAATACCGAAACGGTATTTCGGCCCGGTCGTCGTCTTCCTCCTCGTGCCAAGCACGACAAGTGAGCAGGAGGCTCGGGTGGCGCCGGTTGCCGGCGTTCCGCAGCGCTCCGCCAAGCGCCGGTGGCGGGAGAGGGACCGCGCCGCCGCGCCACGTCCAGGGGATGTCTAGGGAGCCGGGGAAACCACGGGAGGGTGGCGGCCCGAGCTTCCCCGAACCCGGCCATGGAGGCCGTGCTTGATCTCCCGCCTCCGGAGTTTCTAGGACGAACCGAGGGCGGAGATGGGACGGCGGCAGGGAACCGCGGCCAGGGGATGGCTAGGGGCCCGGGGGAGGTGCTGGTTGCTCGAGCGCGCAAGCTCGCCTGCGTCGGCCATGGTGGCCGACCACGAGCAGCTCACGGCAGTGCTCCTTTGGATGATCTGGGGCCGGGAATCGGTAGCGGTGGAGATGGGGGAGGTGTGCAGGTGGTTTGGCTCGGGCTGGGAGGTGTGGACGGCTCGAGCTCGTGCTCGACATGGCTTCGGTGTCCACGGCCGAAATCTGAAGGAGACGAGCTCGTTCCTCGAGCAAACTTGCCGGGAGTCCAGGGGGGAGAGGAGAGTGAGGTGCGAGGTCCAGAAGAGGGTCTGGGCTGCCTTATATAGGCAGGGGAGGGGAGAGTTAGGTCGTGGCCGTGGCGGCCATTAACTTCCTCGTTGAGGTCATGGCTTACGTTCTCCGGCTACAGGGGAGGGATAAGGAGGGGGAGAGGATAGGGAGGCCGAGCTGGAGGTACAGCGTCACACGTGGAGGCACTGCAGCAAGGGATAAGGGCAGGGCTGGGGTTTGCACAGTGTCATGCCGAAACTAGCATGCCCAGAGCGCGACGTGATCGGCATTGCTCGCGTTCCCGGTGCTTTAGGGCACCAAAAAGAAAATGGGTCGCGTCACTAGGTTGCACTACTACTACAACCAACACACAGCAAGCAAAACATCAAATTGGGACAAAATGCCAGTACAAGGTTTTGAAAAATTCAAATGTACTCAAGGTGTTCGATAAAATGAAAATGGACTTCCTCTATCCCAATGGAGCTAGGATTTTTACTGGTGATGCTCTACTGGTATGTGAGCAATGTGGTCAAGTTTCACTCAATTTGGAGAAGGTTTCATGTGTAAACATTTTTGGGTTTCGAAAATGGCAGAAGGTGTTCGATGGATGTTTTGCAAGAAAAAGTTGGTCCAAATGATCCCAAATTTCTGTGGGAGGCTACTAATGGGACAGGGAACACTTCCTCAGGTGGTCAAGATTTATGGTGGAGTGGAAGTAGGGTTTTGGATTTAATGGCCCGGTAGTGGCAGATTTGGTAATATCTTCAATCGGAAAAGTTGCATAGGTCATGGCTATGTTCATGCATATATGGGATACACATGAGGATACGTGTCTCTGGAATTTTTGGCGGAATTTTCCAAGAAAGATAAAGGAGAGTTGCTTTGGAGAGGCGGTATATCGGGTTTACTTTTCTATAGAAAAGGCATTAAGGTTTTATAAAGAAAACCCTAATGAATGGGATCAGAGGTGATCAGAAATATTCAGAGAATATTCCCGGGGTTGGGACAAAGAGAGGTACATGATCTCAACATCAATCACCAAAAGTTCAAATGAGCTTTGATAAAATTCAGAGAAATCCAAGTCAAAAGGTTTTCGCAAATTTTTAGCTCACCCCTTTTTCAGGAAAACCGTTTAGTGAAATTCGGGGTGTTACAATCCTCATCTTTCCAGAAGGCTCATAGTCCTTAAATACCACATGCTCAACTATCTATTAGTCTTTAAATTATTAATAAGCTCTCTAGATTATATTTTTAGAACATAAGTGTTTAAGCCAGACACATAAAGGAAAACGAAAGTTTAGCATTGCTCAACTTTCAAACTTATTTATCTCATGGTTACTCTCAACGGTAATGTATCATGATCAAACATATTATACGGATATAAGTGATCATATATTCCCTTCAACACACAATGTTTGCTAGGTGGAGATTAAAGGTATAATATATAAATTGACTCATCTACCTGGGCGTTATCGCCTTCGACCCGCAACTATCGTTGTTCAACTGTGAGGCCGTCGCACGGATAGTGTACGATTATGCGGGTTATTAAGTGGTCCCACGTAATGGAGCTAGAGCTGTTTGTGGGCATTAGCAGGCCTCCTACGGACAGCCCCATTTGCACCCTCATGCGGAACAGGACGGGATCCTCTTGGGGTCTTTTCGTTGCTGGGTTCAGGAGGTGCATTCTACCTTTAAAAGGCGCTATCCTACTCGGGCAATGAGGCGATGCCGGGGAGATCACCGTCTCGTGTTTGTCCGATTGGTTGACAATTTTGTTGCACGACGCTTCCAAAAGCTTACCATCGTAGGATGTGGAAGAAACTTATCTTACTTCCTGCTCTAAATAGCCTATGACGATTGAGCCCAGCTACACGCGGGGCCTGCTATCACAGACTGCGAACAACTCTTGTTTGCGTCTCATGTTTTGCCTGGTCGGTGTGTGGACACCGTGTTTTACGGTGTCTCTTGTTACACTCTCTCATTGACGCTAGGCCTAGAGTCCATGGGGTCTGTTAGGTGGTGAGGCGTGGTGTGCAGCGCAGTGTGATGGCTTCACATATTTTTAGGGCGAATTAATACGGTGGACGACCAAGGAAGGAGAAATGAATCATAATGCGTCAAAATTGAGTGCAACATTTTGACTCCTGAGCTCGAGGGGGCTCGGTATTTAAAACTTTTCTAATATGATATTTTGACATTTTACAAATTCATATTGTTTCTATGGATACAAATATTTTCTACAAGTTATGTCAAGTTTCAATACATATACGTTGAGTACACAAAAGATTCACATAATTGTGGTTCTAAAAAGACAAAAAATATCGATTTTGATCCTCACATGTGCCTTTTTGCGTAGATCACAGATGAATTTTTTTTGAAAAAAATGCTGTGTTTACATACTAGGTTTGTTTATGCACTCATGCATTTTTCCCTTTTTTTTGAAAATAAAGTTTTTGAATGTTTTAAAAACCGAGTTCCCTGGAGCTCGGGTTGTAAAACAAGTATTCAGTCAAAATGCTTATTTTGTTGGGATTTTTAAAGTATGCAAATTGTCATTGCAGAGGGGAACTTACGTTTATATTTTTTTTTAGTATTAGTACGAGTTTTTCCTACATTTTTAAAGATAACATGCAAGTTGCATGTACCTCAATATGCACGCATTTCCTAATGTTATTGCACACAGGTTGGTCATACATGGAAGAATTGTATAATCAGCAGGTGCATGCTTTTGAACTCCCAGTTGGTGCATGCACTTTTTAACTTGATTGGCGGTCCATGGTACACATAGTATTATGGGCTTTCTTGCTATATGCTAACTCAAGAGAACTGATTTTAACATTACCAAAGATAACAAATTAACATTAAGATGCCTTTCATCCATTTCTTGTGAGCGCCCTATGATTTTATATTCCAAAAGCTATCAGAAAAGCTGCTCGAAATTATTCAGTTCCCAACCGCATTACTCGTCAACAGATATTTATATGCCACCAGAAAACAAGATTTCAGTAATTAGCTCCGAGAAATTAACAAACATTTTACATTATACTATACCAGCAACGAAACGCAATGACATAACAGCAGTACAATAATGACATGGGCATTAATCATATATGTAGAGGGCACTTAAACAAATATATATCTTCTTGTTTTTTTTTCGTAATATTTTCCTTAGTGGCTAGAAAGCAGCTGGAATCTTCAGTTCCCTACTTGGGTACAGTGGCAACCTTTCAGCTAAGGCCATTGCAGCATCGGTTCCCCTTTTTTTGGCCCTATGATGACACGACAAAAGAGACCCTAAAAGATAGAAAGAGGAGCACGAGAGATACTAAAGCAACGCCGAAGCCAAAAGCCACCGACCGATCCAATTCCAATTTGAGTTAAGTTGGTGACCATCCAACCCATAGCTTAGATTTTGCCTGCATATAGATGGTTCAGCATCATCTATATATGCCATGAACATTGTGAGATTATTCGATGGTTTCCGGTTCAAATTCGAGTCTTACCATTGGCAGCACGAGCTCTTCGGAGGAAGGTGAGGAAGACGATCACAACTGCGGCTGCCGCCACGATGCCGATGATGATGGCGAGAGTCTTCCCGGATCCATCTGACAAACATAAGGAACAAGAGTTAGATGTCAAAAATATTATTCATTCCACTCTATGTGTGTCATGTGTTTGATCCTATATTACTACTTGTAGTACCACATAATTGTAGCTTTGTGCAAAGTTGCCTAGTAAAAGTTTTAAAGCTACAGCGCAAAGCATAAAAAGATGAGGAGTACTCTAGTCACATTGGGCACCAGAGATATGCCGACGATACAAAGCAGAGCCAGGATCATTTTGAATCCACACCTTGTGATGTGCTGGTTCAGAGCAAGCTTGATGACAACAGGAAAGTGAATCCTCATGAAAGTGTTTATAAAAGTTCACATTTAAAATATGTGTGCCAAAAGTCCTTTTAGAACACATGCTCTCTTTTGATACCTTTGCTACAGTTCGAACCCATCATAATTTGCTGGCCATTTCGTAGGTCCCATATATACAATGTGTCTATGTGCATGTGTTACAGAATGCATACCTCGGGTTAGGGTGCAACTGTCAACTTGTTTACAGACCGTAATGCACAAGGGTAAGGCACATCTAATTGTATATCAGAAAAAAGAAAATGATGGAACGTTCTGCCAGGTGACCCTAATCATTGATGCCCTAGGCAGTAGTCATGCCTAATTTCTGGTGTAGATTTTGGCACAAGGTACACTGGAATCCTAAATTTCATCAAAGCTTGCTCTCACATAGTTCCTACGTACCTAAGTAGTCACATAGTCACATGTGTCTAGCTCAGTCGATGCAACCTATAAAAGTTGAATACCTGGACATTTCGGAAGTACCATGTACTCTGCATATGTTCAGGCATTAGAAAAGGAACGTTCTACCGGAGCCAATCGTAATCGTTGACGCCCTAGGCAGTAATCTTACACTCATATGCCTAATTTCTGGTGTAGGCTTTGGCAGGGAATTCAGAAATTTTAGCGCTCACATCAGGTGGCAGTAAACCAGAAATAATCAAGTTTTGGATCATCCAACTGTGTGTAGCCAACTCCCTGACCATGTTACACAGTCAGTCTAAGGGACTATTTGGTCGGCTAGGATCGATGTCAAGTCTGAAAGACATGTCTCTAACAAAATATTTGTTCATCTCTCCCCAAGCTCACTATGTGGTATTTGCCTTGAATGTATAAGTGCCGGTTAACAGGTGAACTCAACTCGAAGAAAAGATACTCTACTTTTTGTAACTAAAACAGTATAGTAAGCATGTGTACCAATAATCTAGATAGGGAGCCTATATATTATCGGTGCGGCCATCACCATGACATTGGCACAAGGCCGTGGTGTACCCTGCGAGCATTTGATTAGATGGATCTATTCTTGGTAATGGCCTAATGGACGATCTTAACGAATTAATCGTACTATACGCCTCTCTCGAGGGATAGAATGGACCACTCCCGGTTGCAAGATCCAACACTTGTATTCAGATTTCCGTAACAGGAAGTGATCTGAAGGGCTCTCGAAATCAACGCCATTTCTTCTGCATCCGTGCCAGTATGAGTGATGACCAGCCGGAAACGTACTTACCTTCACGCGGTGCAATCATCATCACCAGCTAAAATTTCTACTACTGCAAGTGGAAGCAAGGAACTGATCGAGCCGATGCTGCCAGTAATGGTTACCTTGGACGTCGCCGTACGTACGAGGCACGAACCCATACCCGTACCCGTTGCCGACGCCCGGGACGCCCACGCCGCCGCCCATGACGCCATTGCCACCGTCACCGACGGTGCCGCCGTTGCCGCCGCCGCCGATGGTGCCGCTGCCACCTCCGTTGGCGGCCCCGCCGGTGCCGGCATTGGACCAGAAGCGCGCGTAGCACTTGCCGAGGTACACCTCCCCGGCCGACGCGTCACCGCAGCCAGCCTTGAGCTGCGCGGCCGCGGCGGAGACGCAGTCGGTGCACGCCTT
Source organism: Poa pratensis (assembly GCA_947311845.1). Lineage (NCBI taxonomy): Eukaryota > Viridiplantae > Streptophyta > Magnoliopsida > Poales > Poaceae > Poa > Poa pratensis. Next base: position 19,416,754 of record CAMZMU010000122.1, read on the forward strand.
GTCGCCGAGGTCCCCCACGCACTGAGACATGGCCTGCACGTACCCGGCCGCCCCGGCGCGGTACGAGCCCTCGCCCGCGGGGGAAGACGCGGCCTGGAGCGCGCCGAGCGCACCGTCGCGGAGAGCCGCGATGCCGGCGTCCACGCCGCTCTCGCCGCCGCACTTCTTGAACAGAACAGCCGTGTCCTGCTTCCCGACGAACGCGTCGTTTCCGTACCGCAGGAAGCACGCGCGCAGCTGCACGGCGCCGCCGGCGGCCGAGTTGCAGAGGGAGGAGAGCTTGGAGACGGACGCCTTCACGCACACGCCGCAGACCGCGGCGGGGAGGTCGGCGCGGCACTGGTAGAGGCCGACCAGGCCCGTGGAGGAGCCGGAGGGGGGTTTGTAGGTGGCGTAGGTGGTGGAGCCGGCGCTGTCCGTGAGGGCCGAGAGCACTGTGTCGACGTCCGCGGCGTACTGCGTGCCGGTGTCGTAGCGCGCCTGCGAGCACCCGGCGTACACGAATGCCGTGTAGTCGTCGGCGCCGCGCGCGCACGCGGCGAGCAGCGAGAGGATCGGGAGCGCTGCAGCTGCGAGAAGCCACGACATTGTTGGACGATTCTAGGCTGATCTAGGCAGCTAAGCGCGGAGGAAAGCAGCTAGCAATAGAGTGGCGGAGGAGCTGGGAGGGAGTGTGGTCGATGAGTGTGGATGAGTGGGCTGTAATCAGTCGATCGCACCAACAATAATACAGATCAATGTCGCTGGTAATTTGTTAAGTGTGAATGTTTCTCAGTGCCTCTGCTACAATAATAATGGTCGATTCATTCTTGGCAATGCCGTCGAAGGCATTTACAAACTCATGGCATTAGATTGTGGTGGAATAATAATTAGTACGTGAAGGAGAAAGAGATTGTATTGCCCCTCACACTCTAAATTAATCTAATTAGACTACTGGAGTACTGGTAACGAGTTAACTATTGTCATTAGGCACTGATCACAGACTTGTAGCATACTAATACTGCATCTCTTTTTCAGGAAATGTAAGCATTATTATCCACTACTTATATTAAATATTTAATACTAAAACAAACATTAAATATTCTCAAAAATAAAATAAAACATTTTGTGTTTCAAGGTAAAGATTTGAAAAATAGTATTCTAGAAAACCGAAATAATCAAGATAACTTAGGCCCATTTTTTTTCATGGCAGGTCAAGACATATGTTAAAGAAATATTTCCTTCGTCCCAAAATAGCTGGCGCATAAATTGAGTAAAATAGTCAAGATTTTGAAAGTTTGACTGAATTTATATACAAAAATCTGAAGATTTGTAATACCAAATCAATATCGCTAGATTCATCATTAGATATATTTTCATAATGTATTTTTGACGTGTGGTAGCCGTTAATATTTTCATCTATATATTTAGTCAAACTTAGAAAACGTTGACTTCTTACTCGATTTATAAGCCACCAATTTGGGGATGGCGGGAGTATAAGAGTTGAAAGAACCACATATAAGCCTTTGTTTTACTTTATTTGTATGCTTGCCGACATTCTCGAACCTTTTTCCATTCTTTTTTTCCAATCCATACATGTTCAACATAAATCCATACCCGTACGTGGAGGTGACAATACTTGTCCACCAATGCTAAATTGGTTTTCGAGTATTAATTGTATGTTTTTCATGGGTTTTCTCAAATTATTATGTGATTCACAAACAATTTTGTTTTTATTCGGCTTATTCGACATCCATAATGTGGTGGAGAAGTGGTTTGAAGGGGGATTTGAATGGATTCGGTACACTGCGAGGCATCGGTTCATCAAGTATGACAAGACAAATAATTGAAGTTGTTGTTTCACTTCTTTGCGTGCATGTGTAGACCCTTTGTGGTGGAACAAGAGGACAAAGGCTGGATAGAGTAGAAAATTGATAGTTTTTTATTTTGTAGTGTGACCAACAAGCAATATCAGGCATAGCAGCCAAAAACTAAGCGCGGAGGAGAGCAGCTAGCAAGAGAGTGGCGGAGGGGCTGGGAGAGAGTGTGGACGATGAGTGTGGATGAGTGGGCTTAAAAGGTTTTGTAACGAGGTAATCAGTCGATCGCACCAACAACAATACAGAGCACTGTCGCTGGTAATTTGTTAAGTGTGAATGTTTCTCACTACCTCTGCTACAATAATAATGGTCGATTAATTCATAGCAATGCCGTTCAAGGCATCTACAGTCTACAGACTCATGGTATTAGCTGGTTGTAGAACAGTTAGTACGTGAAGGAGAAAGACAGAGCATGGCCCTCACACACTCGGAATTAATCTAATTAGACTACTGGTAACGATTTAACTATTGTCATTTGGCACTGATCTCACCAGACTTCTGTAGTATATATGCAGTCGTATGGTAGACTGGTAGCATACTAATATTACATCTTTTTTTTTCAGGAAATGGAAGATTTATTATCCACTACTTATAAGTATTTAAATATTAAAACAAACATTAAATATTCTCGAAAATAAAATAAAACATTTTGTATTTCAAGGTAAAGATTTGAAAAATAGTATTTTAGAAAACCGAAAAATTAATTCAAGATACCTTAAGCCAATGTTTGGTCATGGCAAGTCAAGCAACATGCTAAAGAAATATAATAATCGAACCATATTTGCCTTTGTTTTACTTTATTTGTATGCTTGCAGGCATTCTCAAACCTTTTTTCCCTTCTTTTCTTTCCAATCTATACATATTTAAATGCATACCCGTACGTGGAGGTGACCATATTTGTTGATCAATGCATGCTAAATTATAGTTTTCGATTATTAATCGTACGTTTCCATGTGTTTTCTCAAATTATTACGTGATTCGCAAACAAATTTGTTTTTATTCGGCTTATTCGACATCCATAATGTGGTGGCAAAGCGGTTGGAAGGGGGATTTGAATCGATTCGGTACACTGTGAGGCATCGTTTCATCAAGTATGACAAGGAAAATAATTGAAGTTGTTGTTTCACTTCTTTGCGTGCATGTGTAGTCCCTTTGTGGTGGAACAATGGGAGAAAGGCCAGATAGAGTAGAAAATTGATAATTGTTTATTTGGTAGTGTTGTTATACGTGCACGTGTAGGACACGTCTACCCAGCCGAAATCAAGGAAAATTAGATTAGTTTAGATTGTTTCCATATTTCTAATCTTTTTACTTGGCAACCAAGCCACCCCTTGTACTATATAGTCCTATCAAGAGATCAAATCAATCTAAGTGCAACAATTCCAATTGCCTGTAGGTCAATCTCAAGGATCTTGGTACATTGGATTATTTCCTTGGAGTCGCAGTTACTCGGTCCTCAAATGGCATGTCCCTCACCCAGCGGCAAATACATCATTGACATCCTTGATAGTGCAGGAATGAGTGAGTGCAACCCCTGCTCCACTCCTGTAGACACACAGCCCAAGCTCTCAGCCTGGTGGGTGCTCTCCAGTACTTGTCCTTTACAAGACCAGACATCGCCTATGCCGTGCAACAAGTCTACTTGTACTTGCACGACCCCGGGAGCCGCATCTCAATGCGGTCAAGCGGATTCTCCAGTACCTTCGCAGCACCGTTGATCATGGCCTTCAGATACATTGCTCGTCGCCGGCAACACTCACTGCGTACACGGATGCAGACTGGGCTGGATGCCCCGATACTCGCAAATCCATCTCCGGTTATGGCGTTTTTCTTGGTGACAATCTAGCTTCTTGGTCGTCAAAACGCCAGCAAACTGTCTCCCGCTCGAGTGCGGAGGCTGAATACCAAGGTGTTGCCAATGTTGAGGCATGCTCGTTACGCCAGCTCCTGTCTGAGCTCCATCGACCTCTTCAGCATGCTACGGTGGTCTACTGCGACAACATCTCTGCTGTCACTGCAATCTGCAATGAGACTGTGAATGGGCTGAAGCTACAACGGAGAGCCCTTATTCGCAGACGTGGTCTTTGAAGCTTAAATTTTGTGTTTTTGGAAGCAAGCTGAACCAGTACAGGAAACAAGCGGCCGAAGCATATGGTTGTTTCTTTCTAAGACAAAAATTCCATGTAGATAGAAAACAAATATTCTTAGTACTTGAAGCAATTGCAAGTTCGAAGTGTTCATGTATTTGCTCGTGTTTAAAGAAGTTCCTTGTTTGGCAAGAATCTGAGCACTTGCAGAACGATCATTGATGTAGAAATAAGAGGATTCGAGTGCTTGAATCATTGTCAATATATGTTATCAGCAAAGCATATGTATCAGTGAGTAGAGGGGGCATATTTGCAACGTGTTCGGAGCATTCTTGATAAAAGATTAAGCATATAACAGTTGTGACTTAAGGAAGCAAGATAACGTGCCATAAGAAGCACATTATTTTTTTCAATACAGTACTCCCTCCTATCCTAAAAAAGAGGCGCGACGGTTATTTTGCAAAAAAAACCCCTACTCGTTACAAGCTCAACCCGCACTCCCTCGCGACGGTCAACCCACTTTCCCCTCCTCCCGCACTGCACTCCTCCTCCCGCACCGCTCTCCTCCTCCCGCATCTCACCGCTCTCCCGTCGCCACCCTCTCCCTCTCGCCGGCCCTGACCACCGCCGCTCCCCACCACCGCCCCTCACCACCTATCGTATTCTTCGATGCTGCACACCCCTAACCCTAGAAACCCGCCTGCACGAAAGATTTTGATGCCAAAGGTGGCATTTTTATTCGCCGGAGATGCATGCGGTTCTGGGAGAGGACGTGGTGGATCTCCGTGCGCCGGCCCTCGATCTGCTATCTGGAGAAGCGGATCTGTAGCTGGTGGTGTCGCGCGGCGTGCAGGCGTGCTCCAAGAAGCCCAAGGCGACCGGCGACATCGACGGCGTGCTCCGGTCTGCTCCCACATGCGGCTATGCTCCGCCGCAACGAGATGCGGTGGCACGAGTTCTGGCGTCGCTCCGTGTGCGGCGCGGGCAAGTACTGCTCCCGCGCGTGCCCATGGACCGCTGGCTCCTCGGAGCCGCCGCCGGCGACCACCCCGAAGCAACGAGCAGGCGTGAAGACGGCGTCGTCCTCACGGAGCCCCCACCATGGTAGCGTGGGCCCTGCCCAACCATGCCATGGTGCCACGGCTCCGTGCATCAGGTATTATTTCTTCTCCCCTCCTCTCTCTTCTTGCAGTGATTTGTTCAAACTGTTGTGTGTGCAATGTGCAGATTACCCCAAGGGCCCGTGTTCGGTTAATACTCATCTAGGCACATAGCCCACAAATCCGCAACTGTGTCCCCCACACTTTGGCCAACCAAATAACCATATGCCATGAGTAATGAAGCATATAATGGATCTTTCCATTTTAAGGCTTGACCTTGACGTTGTTGCCTGAGTCTTGCGGTTCTTTGTGATCAATAGAAACATCATTGTGATCATATGGGAGTAGTTCATGTAGGTTGAGAGGAATGGCTGGGGCTCCTCTTGATGTTCACTAACATGAACAAGCCTACACAGTATTATCTCGTGTAACTTCAATATTTGGAAGGTGTGATATGAATTGGCACTTTCAGCTGCAATTCCTTGTTCTTTGTCTTGTTCGTAGTATGAATTAGTTAAGGGTATAATACAGGAGTATCATATCTCAACCTGATGTAATTTCAGGATGTCCAACACATGAGCTTTAGCACTAGCTTGTGATTGATAAATGCATCACTTACAAGCAAACAAGCTTCACAACCGTGAGATTCAATTGTGTGCTTGCACTCCTATTCCTGAGTACATTGTGATAAATTAATGAACTGAATATGAACTGAATAAGCAAACAAGCTTAACAACACATATGCTTGCTGTCTCACTTACAAGTGTCAATATTTATCAGTGCTTTCTGTAATTGAGTGAGTACATAAAGAGCAAGAGCACATATAGTGCAAATACATACAGATTGTAGTGATTACATACACTCCTAAACATACAGATTTGTTTGCAAAATATTTTTCTCCTTCTAAACAATGACCACTCCTTCTTGTACCCCTTTCCTCTTTCTTTTCTTGTTTGGTGTTGCTCCATTTGACAAGGATAATGCCTCTGCTTCATAAGCAGCTATAATTTCCAAGGTCTTTCTATAGAGTTCACCATCAATCCTTAGAGCCATAGGCAGAGTTCCTTCCCTCAACATTTTGTCCTTGTTCATGTGGGGAGTCTCATATTTATTGCCACCTCTAGCATTCATAACTTCCAGCAGAACTGACTGTAAATTTATGAACACTTTGTCAAGATTATCCACAGGATAACTATGAAAAGCATCTTCAACTGATTCTATAAGGTCATTCAGATTTTTTGGGGCAGTTTCTAGTGTTAAGGACTGAATGGACCTAAAATATGCAAGGTCCAACACGTTCATATCCGGTGAATTTGCAGGTTGTTGCATTAGCTTTATATCCATCCCTGTTTTTCTTACAGCTGCTTGAAAAGCTGGATCACTAGGCAACATATGTGTACATTCGTTGTCTTGTTGAATATAAATTGTCCCTTCGTCATCATCCGGCCATAGGGCTTCAATAGCTGGAAGTACTTTGTTACATAGGTAGTCTCGATGGACATCTCTGGTAACTGTCACTGGCTTGACTTCCAAAGTGCCTTTGGCTCTGTTCTTAGATTTCTTTACAGCTGGAGTTAGCTTGACAAATGGCCAGATCCCAATTTTACCATCAAATGTTACTCCATCCGCATTGCGCCTTGGCCTCGCCACTGCACAAAGAAACATTACTTTTCCTATTCTGGTTTTGCTTTGGATACTGCGCTCAGGATTAGCTTCTTCTGGCGATAGATAGTAGGTCCTCTTTTTTTTAGTCAAGTCAAACCATTTTTCATCCGTATGCAGGATCTTTCGCATGTCTATGAATTTAGGCATAGCATCCGACACAGTTCTTTCATCCACCATCTTGACAGTGAATTTGAGCCTGTCAATTTGGTTTGCTAGCTTGAGATAGGGCTTTATAGTGCTTGTATGCTTCCTAATCTTGCCCCATTTTAACCTCCTTTGCAATGATGTATATGGAACTTTCAAAGACAGTGCAAGTGCCCTCATGGTAGAACATTTGTTGTAAGGAATTGTTGGTATCTTCTCAAGACCATGGTCCTTTCTCTTTCGGCCAGATCTCCCTTTCTTTTTGTTAGACACATCAACTTGTTCCCCTCTCTGAATTTGATCTCTTGCCTGTTTCCAAATTTTCTCAACAGTTCGAACACTTATTTGCAATAGCCCAGCTACAAGTTTTTTATCAGCTGCATGATCAGCAGGGAGTACCTCTCTTGCTTTTTTGAGTGCTTCCAGTGCAAGATAAGCTCCAAACCTGTGATCATCTTGCTTGTTTTTCTTTCTTCGATTGTTACAAACTGCAAAATGATGAAACTGTGTTAGAACTGCAAAATATACTCTCAGCAAGTATGAATTGTTTATGTTGCAGCTGCATGCCGTGGAGTACTTTTTTTGTTTCTATCATGTCCATGTGTTTTGCCTTTTTATGCATCTATAATGTTGCTTTTCTGTATGTTGCTTGATATAGTAGATGCATTTGAATCATATGAACTCAACACTGACTGAAATATAGAAATACAGAAATACAGAAATGTGTTTATAGAAATTTTGTAATTCCAGATTCGAGTGGTTTATTAGTCCACTGTATTGTTTGTTGTTTCACTGTGGTGTATAAAATGAGTGTATATTCTTGTAGACTGTGGTGTATAAAAAGAGTGTATAAAATGAGCAGTTTTCCACAACACTAGTTGGCATTGGTTTATAATACGGTGCTGAATTATGTTCCTGTAACACTAGTTGCCATTGGCTGATTATTCAATTTTATGATGTAGGAACCCTGAGGAGATCCCATGGGGTGAAGCTGGTGCTGACTACGTTGTTGAGTCCACTGGTGTTTTCACTGACAAGGACAAGGCCGCAGCTCACATTAAGGTACTCCATGGGATACCCTGATCCCTGAATACATTTTTGTTGAGTACATTTTTGTTTCAGATAGTGTCCATTTCAGTGTACCCTGATCCCTGAATACTTGAACCATTCATGTTTATGTCTGTACTACTTGCAGGATAAACAAATCTCATGCACATAGATGTACAGAAACAGATAGAAGCACGCATTTGGAGTTTATTCAGTTACAACTTAAGGGATAAACAAAAAAATTCTTCTGCTTACTCAAGTTTATACTCCTACCTAACCTGTACTTCATACAGAACTGAACTGGATGATCACAAGAATCACTAGCCATGACTAAATGCAGGTGGTACCAAGGATGAACAACAAGGACCTGACGATGATCCGGAGGCCGAGGAAGAAGAAGAAGCTGCACTGGAAGCTGCAGTTGAAGATGCACTTGAGCCATCCATTTCCTGGAGTTGGCCTGAACCTGGGAGCGAGCTGCTGTTGCTGCGACCTGAACCTGGGAGCGAGCTGCAGGTGAGCTGGACTATTGCTTGTTGCTCTGCCTGATCTCCCGTGCTTGATCTTGTTGATCTGTTGTGCTACTGCTTGCAATTGCCTGATCTCCCGTGCTTGATCTTGTTGATCTTGTTGACCTGAACCAGGGAGCGATCATTTGGTTTGCTAGCAGGTGTGCTACTGCTCGGCGGAGCTGCTGCTGCTGGCGAGGCGCCCCAGGGGCCGGCGATCTGGAGGGAGCTGGCCGGAGATGGTCCGGCGAGCTGCTGCTGCTGCTGGCGAGGAGCCCCAGCGGCCGGCGGCCGGCGATCTGGAGTCGGCGACCTGGAGGGAGCTGGGCAGGAATGGATCGAGGCTGGCGCTGGCGATCGAGGCTGGCGCTGGCGAGCGAGCGAGGCTGGCGCTAGCGATCGATCCCGCTGGGGCCGCAGTGGCTGGCACTGGCGCTGGCGATCCCGCGTCGCTCGATCCCGTGCCCGCCGGCCGAGCGATCCCGCTAGCGCTGGCGATCGAGACGGAGGGACACGAGCGAGACGGAGGGGCGGAGGGACTTTTATTTAAGTTTTTGAATCGCTAAGGATTATTATGTAAAATAGACTTTGAACTGTTGGTGCGCCTCTTTTTTAGGATTCCGGGAGTACAAAACAAAGATTCTTTTGATGGATTTTTTTTTTGAAAAGATTCGTGTGATGGAAGCAAATGGTTGGTTGAATAGCTTATTTTGTTTCCTAAAACTCTGAAATTAGTTTCCTTTAAAACATGTACCAACAACAGTAGAAAAAGATTATGGGAAAGTTCACGTGATCTGCTATATATTAATTGCTTCCCGGCCAGTAGGGGGGTTACTGAATTGTTGATTCCCTGCCGAGAAGGCAAATCTTGGAAGCACGGAGGTAAATGATTGATGCAGATTTGAGGAAGCACGCGGGATGTGCGATACGGAATCAGTTAATTTGAACCTCGCCGTTAACGACGGCTACCTTCCGAAATAAACGCGGATTCGTTCATATATATCGTGCGAATCCAATTCCAACGACCTCCGACTTGTCCGATGGCAAGTAAATATTGCGTCCGATTCTAGTGCTTGTGGCGAGATGCGATACCATAGCCCGCGCTCTACTTAACACCGAGGCAGTGATGCGAGAGAGGTCGATCTATCTACCTATGGAGTTTCGCAAGAAAAAATAGATCCATCTACCTATGGCGGTGGCGACAGCAGCAGCACTGCAGCCGGATGACAGACCAAGATCATGGGCTGAACTCCCGATGGATCTCGCCGCAACCGTGCTCCGGCGCCTTCCGCCGCGGCCCCTCGACCGCGTCTGCTTCAGCGCCGTGTGCCCTCAATGGCGCGCCGCGGCAAAAGAGAACCCCGCCATGCCCTCGCACTTCCCGTGGCTCGCCTTACCGGACCGGACCTTCTACAGCCCGCCGGACACCGCCTTCCGGCTACTGCCGGCGCACCTCGACGACCACCGGCAGCTGCCGCACGCCCAAACCTCCTGCGGCGAGTTCCTCGTCTTCGAGCGCCAGGACGGGGCCATCACGCTCATGAGCCCCTTCTCTGGCGAAGCCACCATGGTGCTCCCGGGGCTCCACACCCTCCGCGACGAGCCTTTCAATATCGCCTACGACGTCCAGGGTCCACCCATCCTGAAGCTAGTCCTGTGCTCGCATAACCTCGTGGCCGCCGTCGCCACTTCCAAACTGGCGCTGTGTAGGCCAGGAGCAGCCTCGTGGTCGTGGGCGCTGCTGGACGGCACCAACGTCTATGCCCGAGACATTGTCTTGTACCAGGGGCAGCTCTACGTCTTGGGACCCGACAAGAGCCTCTCCGCCGTCTCCATCGCCGACGACGACGGCGACGAGCCGGCCGTGTCCAGCGTCGACCATGTCATCGACGGCCTCATCGAACAGCCCTCGTACAGGGGTCCTACCTGCTGGAATCTGGCGGCGCCTTGCTGATCGTCACCAAGAAGGACGAGTACTCCGTCACGCCCCGACGAGGCGACGACCCTGAGTTGGCCAAGTTCGTGGTGTGCGTGGCGAGCTTCCAGATGTCGCGATGGACGCTTGCGCAAGACGACAGCCAACTTCTGGCGGAGGTGACGGACGGCCGGGTGCTGTTCCTCGGGGGAACGTGCTCCCGATCGGTCGCCGCCGGAGCCCCCGACCAGCGCGGGATCGTCGGAGGAGGCTCCATCGTCTTCTTCTACGATCCAAACCGTGGCTTCAACCGCTTCCGCGACAAGAGGTATCCCTTCTTCTGCGGCTTCTACGACATCAAGACACGACGGTCGCAGTCTCTCCTGCAGAAGTCGGTCAATCCGCTCAAAGGTTTCGAGGCCACCTCGTGGCTGTTCCGTCCGAGCTAGTCAGGCGTGAGCTCAACAGTCACGGTCGGTTCTTCCATCTTGAATAAATTCCACTGATCGAGCTCCGTATCGAACTCGTTTTTCAAATAATCACCTATATGTAATGTCCTACTCCTAAGATCTTTATTATTTAGCTTCGGATCGGCTGTGCTTCGCCATTCACTTCAGTACTCTAAGTGTGTGTCCAGTACTAGCTTGTGTTATATGAGTCCATTTCACCCTAGCTGTGTCCAGTACAAGACTACAAGTTTGCCGCTTGCCAACTGTTCAAATTTACACTTCTGTCTAACTGTAACTGCGACAGTTCCAGATCATGCCTGTTGAAATTGATCTCGCTGAAACGGTGCTACAGTATCCGCCGCCGCTTTCTGTTGCTCTCTTTTTTTTACATCAACTAAACATCTAAAACCATATGTGATCTTATCGGTTCTTCCTTTCCCTATGTCGGTTGGGAGGGTTTACTTCACCAGGAGCACACCAGAAAATGTGCAACTCCAACCGGTTTTCAGTAGGAGTTTCACTTTTTATTCAGAAATGTGTACCGCCACCATCCCTCGCCAGCGGCTTCTCCCGGCTCACGTCTCCTCCGCCACTCTCCCTGGCTCTGCCTTCCTCGTGGGTCGACGCGGCGGACGGGGAGGTCTCGCCGCCCTCGCCATGCTCCCCGCCTTGCTATGCCCTCCTGCGCGACCATGTTCCTCTGTCTTGGGAGGATGAGGGCGAGGGGGACGGAATGACAACTGGTCCGTCGACGTCGCGGCCATGGATGGCCGTTTCAGCTTGATGGCGCTCGCCTCCACGCCTCTGCCGGCGGTGGCCACGGCCACGCCTCTGGTTGCCGTGATTGCCACGGCCGCTGCGCCGGCTACTTTGGACGGGCCACACGCTCTCGAGGACACCCAGGACGCCATCAGTGACCCGCTCGGCGCGGGTGCGGCTCTGGTTGACCAGCTGCTGGGAGGGGCGAGCTCCGTCCTTGACGCTGCCATCTCTCCGCCGGGAGCTAGCACACCAGAAAATGTGCAACTCCAACCGGTTTTCAGTAGGAGTTTCACTTCTTATTCAGAAATGTGTACAAAACAAACGGTGACCTTACGAGATGCGCTTTTCACAATAAATGTGCAACTCCAAGCGGACTTCCGTACAACGCACTTTTCTCGAGAAACTTGCTATTGACAATCGGTTATCGACATACGTTGTAATTTTCTAAAGAAAAGTCCAAGTATCAACCGGTTTTTGATAAAACTTGCCCTTTTATACAAAAAATGTGCAATGCCAACTTGTTTTTTAACACGAGTTGCACTTTTTCTCAAGAAATGTGCAACTAGAAGTAGTTTTCAATATAACTTGCATAATTCTCAAGAAATAAGCAACTACCTTATTTTATTTCGTTTCCATTTTTGTCTTTAATTTTTTGGCTTGTCCTTATGTTTCAAATCACTAGCACTTTTCATCAAAAAATTAGTTGTAAATTTCTTAGGGTTCTATATCTTTTTTCTTTCATTTTTGCTATGCAATTATTTTTTATAGGTGCACTTTTGCAACACCGTGTTTGTACTTTAATTTTTTTTGCAACTGCCTGATCGATAAAAGTAAATAATAATCTATGTATTTCTACTTTTATACGGTTATTTTATAGGCTTCATTTTTCGCGACATTATAGTTACACGTTTTGTAAAATGTGCAAGTACCTGACGAGAAAAGTACAACTATGGTTCTAAGTCCAAAATTCAAACCGTAGTTTTGTCAAGACATCTTGAGACTATAATTCTTATATATACGTCAAATCAAACTGTAGCATATGTGGTGTTTCTGTATTTTTTAAGCGCCAACTTTTATCCAAAGCAAGTACACATGGTTCCTTAAATCCATAGGGCTCGTTTGATTCGTATGGATAGGAAACATGAAGGGATAGGAAAAGTAAAGTATTGGTTTGGACTGCCTATTGAATCCTACAGGAATGGAAACGATGGGAATTTGTACGAGTGGGTGTTTGATGGATGTGTAGGAAAATCACAGGAATCCGAGCTATCGTCGCAGATCACAGAACCCAGAACGAGGATGAGTTTGCTCTTTGATAATCCAGATCTGAGATAGCCTACCACGTACCTTGCTGCTGGACATGGAGAAGCACAGTGGTTCAGCAGGGGCAGTGGAGAAGCAGAGCATGAGTGAGGGCGCACGGACGAGTTGAGAAGCTGCCGGCGCGACGGCCCGGCCGCGCGGCCGTGGAGCAAGCTCAATCGATCTGGATTTTAGACCAAAGGAGGCGGTGATGCTTTGAGGAGAAGTGTTTCTCTTTCCTTCTAATCAGGGGTACGCTGAGAATACTTTATGGGAAGCGGTGTTTTAGCGGCGAGAGCAGAGCCAGCGAGCGGCGCGCGCTTTTCTTCGCGCTATAGGAAATTTTCCAAGAGCTCCAAGCTAATGAAAATTTTCCTACGAAACGCACTAGCGAAAATCCCGTGGGAAAGAATCCTACGAGTCTATTCCTTCGTATCAAACGGTGTTGGTAGGAATAAATCCTTAGGGCCAGGATCCTACGGAAATCCTGTGGAATTCCTACCAATCAAACAAGCCCTAAATGGGCCATACTACTGCTTTTGTTGGAAGCTCAGCCTAGAGCTAGAAGTAACACGTTTTGTGGGCTATGCAAAGCCGATTGCATTTGGGAAATGGAAAAATAAAAAACAAGACGCGAGATAGAAAACACGAACGAAGGAAAATTAGCTAGGAGAAAATTCAAAAGAAAAATTAGCTAGGAGGAGCGGTGGCGCGTTGTATGGCCGGTCGTTCGACTTTGACCTATTCATACTGCAAAACCGAAAGGTCAAAGTGTTAGGAATGGGTGCACACGTTCAAAGGCAATTAGAAAAGTTAACCGGTTTTGCGGAAATGATGGATACCAATCTCGAATTTAATTTTGATTGATCTCGAAACCAGGATTTGGTTAATACTCTGTATCAATTTCCAACTGAAAAACAAGGAATTGATATGATACCATAACGCGCTCTACTTGAGCCGAATCATAACACCAGCATTTGTGAGAGATTGCCTCTACAGCCTAGAGACTAGAGAGATCGATCTACCAATGGCGGCGGCAGCAGCAGCACTGCAACCGGGTGACCCACCGAGATCCTGGGCGGACCTTCCGCTGGACCTGGCCGCGGCCGTGCTCCAGCGCCTTCCGCCTCAGCCCCTCGACCGCGTCCGCTTCGGAGCCGTGTGCCCTCAATGGCGAGCAGCCGCACGAGAGAACCCCGCCATCCCATCGCACTTCCCCTGGCTGGCCTTACCGGACCGGACCTTCTACAGCCTGCCGGACTCCGCCTTCTGGCTACTGCCGGCGCACCTCGACGGCCGCCGGCAGCTGCCGCACGCCCAGACCTCCTGCGGCGAGTGTCTCGCCTTCGAGCGCCACGACGGCGCCATCACGCTCATGAGCCCCTTCTCCGGCGCAGCCACCATGGTGCTCCCCGGGATCCACACCCTTGACCCTCGCCGCGACGACAAGGAGCCTTTCAAGATCGCCTACGACGTTCAGGGGCCAGCCATCCGGACACTCGTCGTGTGCTCGGATAACCTCGTCGCCGCCTCAGTGGTCGAGGCCGGCGATCCAAACGTCAAGTTGGCGCTGTGCCGACCAGGGGCGGCCTCGTGGTCGTGGGCGCACGAGGACGGCGCCAACGTCTTCGTCACACACATCGTCCTGTGCCAGGGACAGCTCTACGCCTTGTACCCCGACAGGAACCTCTGGGCCATCTCCATCACCACCGACGACAACGAGCCGGCCGTCTCGAGTGCGGTCCGTGTCATCGCCGGACTCGCCGTTAAGCCCCTGTACAGGTGGCGCTACCTGCTGGAGTCCAGCGGCGCTTTGCTTATGGTCACCAAGAGAAAAGACAGGTTCGGAGGCGTCGACCCTGCGGCACTCAAGTTCATGGTGTACGTGGCGAGCTTCGAGCGGTCGAGGTGGAAGGTTGCGCGAGAGGATAGCCAGCTTATGGCAGAGGTGACGGACGGCCGGGTGCTGTTCCTCGGGCCATGGTGCTCCCGGTCTGTCGCCGTCGGCCAGCGCGGGGTCGTGGGAGAAAATTCCATCGTCTTCTTCTCCGCTCGAAGCCGTGGCCTCAACCGCTCCGGGCACTTCCTCCGGAAGAGGCTGCCGTTCTTCTGCAGTGTCTACAACATCAAGACACGACAGTCGCAATCTCTCCTGCAGACGACGGTCAGTCCGCTCAAAGGCTTCGAGACCACCTCATGGCTGTTCCCTCCCAGCTAGTTTGAGCGATCCTTGCAATCGAATACAATTAACTGTTCGTCGTACGTAAGTGTTTATTACTACTCCATTTATTTATCTTCGAATCGGCTGTGCTAATATAGAACTCTTTGAATCGGTCTGCACTTCAGTACTATACTACTACTCTTGCTATGCATTTGCATCGTGTTGTATGTGTAAGCACCAAAACCGGAGAGATGAACTCACACAAATTAACGAGTAGGAAGACGACGACGTTTTTGCACAACGTATTGACTCCCCGCTTTTTTTCCGAAGAAAACAATGTGTGCCGTGGCGTCTCACTATGTCTCGACATTTCACGCGCAAGTCACGCGCTAACCCGCACGCGGCCATGGGGTTCTACTTATAGAGCCAAGTTTGAGGGAAAGAGATGTAGCTAGCGAGTGGTACTCTCATCTCTTCCTTCCTTCGTTGCTCGTTGGGAGCCAGGAGAGGTAGGTGGACGGTTGAGATTTGTATTGACATGGATTGGTGTCTTGGAGGGTTGGTTGGTTATCTCTAGGAGCAATTAAAGACTACGTGCACCGTTTTCTGGAGCGTTAGTTGTGGGGTTGGCTGCTGTGTTAGCTATTACTCAGGACTAGTGGAATTTTGCGCGGCGTCACGCCACGTTTTTGTTAGTTTGTATTTTTTCATAAATTTGTAAGATAACTCCATAATTAGAGAATATGTACCTTGTGAGCATTTATTAAATTTAAATCCATAATTGGATGAAGTCCACTTAGATTGTATACAAATATTAGCCAATTTAAATTGTTTAAATATGTTTGTATTTTGGTATTAATAAGTATCATTTATTTTTTCTGATCATGTCGATATATTTTAGAGTACCTCCAATATTTTGAGAGCGGCGTTTTGGCTCCCGGGAGCATATGCTCCCGGTATTTTCGAAAAAATTGAAAATTTTGAAAACGTATCAAAAAATTCCGAAAAAATTCATGCACGTACCTGACCATGGTACGCACCACCGTGTATTTTTTCGAGTCAAAATGACATCGTATGCACCCTGTACAAAAATGAAAAATTTCGGACAGGAAAATGACAGAAATTTGTCATTTTTGTACAGGGCGCGTACGATGTTATTTCGGCGCGAAAAAAAAACACGGTGGTGCGTACCATGGTCAGGTACGTGCATGATTTTTTTGGAATTTTTTGATAACTTTTCAAATTGTTCAATTTTTTCAAAAATACCGGGAGCATATGCTCCCGGGAGCCAATGCGAATTTCTACAATATTTTAGCAATTTAAAATGATATTTTAGCATATGCTTCTATTTTGTAAATGATATTTAATTTAAGTATGTAGTTAGGGGTAATGCATATTTTTTGGATTCGAGTTCACAATTCGGGAAAGTTCATTTATATAGCATCCAAATATTGACCATTTTTAATTGTTCAAATATGTTTTGTGTTTTGGCATACGTAGTTAGTGTTGGTTTTTCAGAGCATTTTTTATATAGTTTAAAGAATATCCATATAGTTTGCAAATTGAAGTGTTTAAATATGTTTCTATGTTGCCATAAATTTTTAACTGTAATTAGAGAAAATGTATTTGAATTATCTCCAAATATTTACCAATTTTAAATTTTTGTAATTCGAAATGTGAAATGCGTCGTAATTTGTCGCCTAGGGTAATTTGAAATACTTAGCAAATTTGAATGTTTGATTATGTTTCGGCGATACGTCGCACCTGTTGTAATTTGAATTGTGAAATGCATCGGAATTTGTCGTCTAGGGTAATTTCAAATACTTAGCAAATTTGAATGTTTGGTTATGTTTGTATGTTGGCATAAATAATTAATTTAGCTTTGTAATCATAAGATATGCATTATATAAGCATTTAGTAAAGTCAATCTATAATTTCAGGAATTGCATCTGAATTTCATATTAAAGAAAGTTAATTTAGTTTTTTGCCAAATATTTGTCAAAGTAAAATGTTCAATTAGAGTCCATAATCAGAGGAAATGCGTAGTGTGAGCATTTGTTAAATTCAACTCCACATAATTGTGGGAAGTGCATTTGGTTTTTCTTCAAATATTCACCAATTCAAAATTGTCAAACATGTTTGTTTTTTTTGCCATAAATTATGTTTGTATTTTGCTGTAAATAGTTGGCATTTATTTTTCTGAGCATGTTGATATATTTTGGAGTATCTCATTTTTGGAAATGCACATTCATTCAATTGAATGCCATATTTAGAGAAAGTTCATTTAGATTACATCTAAATATTTACCAATTTGAAGTGTTCAATTTTAGTCCATTATTAGAGGAAATGTATTATATGAGCATTTATTAAAAATTCAACTTCACATAATTAGAGGATATGCATTTTGATTTTCTCCAAATATTCACCAATACAAAATGTTCAAATTTGTTTGTTTTTTGCTGTAAATAGTTGGCATTCATTTTTGTGGGCATGTTGATATATTTTGGAGTATTCCATTTTTTTGAGCACATTGAAATGTTCGAATATGTTTATATTTGTCAGTAATATTTATTTTAAGTTCGTAATGAGTGAAAATACACATTTACTTAATTGAATTCCATATTTAGAAGATGTTTATTTAGATCATATACAAATATTAACCAAATTCAAATGTTTAATTTAAGTCCATTTTGAGAGGAAATGCATTATGAGCATTTATTAATTCAACTTCACATAATTAGAGGATGTGCATTTGGATTTTCTCCAAATATACATCAATTCAAAATGTTCGAACATGTTTGTTTTTTACCGTAAATAGTTGGCATTTTTTTTGTGAGCATGTTGATATATTTTAGAGTATTTCCAATTTTTAAGCAATTTGAAATGTTCAAAAATTATTAATTTTTATTTAAGTACATAATGGGTGGAAATGTACATCTATTCATTTGAATTCCATAGCTAGAGAAATTTTTTAAATTCAACTCCATATAATTGGAGCAAGTGATGTGCATTTGGATTTTCTTCAAATATACACCAATTCAAAATGTTCGAACATGTTTGTTTTTTGACGTAAATAGTT
This sequence comes from Poa pratensis, assembly GCA_947311845.1. Lineage (NCBI taxonomy): Eukaryota > Viridiplantae > Streptophyta > Magnoliopsida > Poales > Poaceae > Poa > Poa pratensis. The sequence continues at coordinate 19,434,833 of CAMZMU010000122.1, forward strand.
GGCATTTTTTTTGTGAGCATGTTGATATATTTTAGAGTATTTCCAATTTTTAAGCAATTTGAAATGTTCAAAAATTATTTATTTTTTATTTAAGTCCATAATGGGTGGAAATGTACATCTATTCATTTGAATTATATAGATAGAGAATTTTATTTTAATTCAACTCCATATAATTGGAGCAAGGGCATATGGATTTTTTCCAAATTTTTACCAAATTGAAATGTGTAAATATGTTTTCATTTTGCCATAGTTAATTAGCATTTATTTTTGTGGTCATTTTGAATTATATTTCACATTTTTTGGATGGAAAGATTTGAAGTTGTTGATTTTAAAGTATTTATCAATTTCTGGAAATTGTCTTAATAATCTGGGGCCCACTTGTAAGGAATTTATCGATTTGTTGGAAATTATGCGAAAAAGAAAAAAAACTGACAGGCCGGTCCCACTGCGACGTCGTGATGACGTCAGCAGTGGACGGGCCTGCCAGGGCGACAACGGCGACGACCGAACGGCGACGACCACGGCCGCGCCGCGGTACCACGAGCCGGGACACGCGGCTGGGCGCGTTCGATGCGGCTGGACGCGGGCTACCCGCAGGTGGTGGCGCCGCTACATAGGGGTCACCGGAGCGTCCGCGGCGGCGAGAAAACGCGGCGGCCGGAGCGAAGTCACGGCGGCGGCGATTCCGCGGCGCGTCGGCCGTCCCAGCAGGCGATTCTCGACGGAGACGGAGAGGGGACGGTGGTGGAGTCCGTGGCATCCTTCGATTCAAGCGAGGAGGTGCGAAGCGGCGGCGCCGCGCGTCGGCGGCGGCGGGGAGCTCCGGCTCGCGCGGGAGAGAGAAAGAGAGAGGGATGGATGTGTGGACGTTTTTGCAAAAAAATCCTTGGAGTTTCCTATAATTGCAAGTAAGTCCAACATAGCGAGGAGATGTGGACTGCAGGATAATATCTGGTTTTGAGAGGGTTTTTTTTTACAAAAATGCCACAGGTATTGTTCAACACTGGTCAACACTGTAGATCTACAGTAACAGGGTTGCTCTCCGCTCGCGAAAGCGCTCGTCTTTGATATAGTTAGTAACTAGCTGGGTGACCCGCGCATTTGCGCGGCTAGAATTATTTTAGGATTCCCGTATTTTTGTATTGTTGGCCTTATGTTTTCACTCGCCAATTTTTCCATGACATTTACTTAGATATGTTACCAATAATATTTTTTTCTCCAAAAGTAACTCTTGAAGAAATATAAATGATTTGATTCAAAAAATTGTCAAAGACTGTGAGGATTTGGCTTGTGATACATGAACGCGGGATCATTGAGGTCTGCTAGTGATGCTAGGAGCAGAATATGTTCTAGTAATTTGTAAATTTTAATTTTCACTCCTTGGTCTCTCAAAGTCTATCTCGGCACACATTTATTTATTGAAACTATATTTGGAAAGAATTAAATGTAAAACTTTTCGTCACACCTATCTCTTGTTTTCACCCATTCAATGTATCACTCGCCATATTGGAGAAACCTTATTCAACTTGTGCAATATTTTTAACTATTAGAAACATCAGTAAAATTACACCAACTTATAATCCACCTTTGAAAAAGGAATGCAAGTACCACTACTTGTCTCGCTTCTATAATGGAAAAAGCTTCGTAATGTCATATATATTTTATTGTTTCATCAGAGAGAGCTTGCTGCACCAGTTGGCTTTACAAAACAACCGTCAACCCATGAAGCTAAGTAAGCTAACGTGTCAACTAAACAATGATGATGAAACTTTTTGTTGATCCAGTTGACCATATGCTCTAACTTTGTTCATTAATTCAGTTTCCCCGCGGATCAACGACGCATGAACAATGTTCTTATCTTGTCCCTGTTCCCTTGCTGTAAAAGTTTAGATATTAATTGCATGTCATTAAATAACTGTGCAAACAATGAAATCCATCTGGGAAATTCTTCCTGTCGTCGTACCTCAAGGATATATGAAGATTAGTTTGTACCCTCGGATGGACCAAAAGCCTTGACCGAGGAACACAGCTTGATCAAGAGGTAAATTAAATAGCCAGGGCACACAACACGTGTTTATAACATCAAACATCATATTAAAAAAGTGAAAGCAGATCTCTATCTTAACTTTGCTTGAAGAGATTACCATAAGCAAAGGATCAGCGGCCAAGAGCAGAGTTCTATCTGCTTGTCGGATATGACGGCAGTCGGAATTCCACGATAGAGGACGCGTCATGGTTACTTGGTCCTTGAACTGGATTGGCCGCTGGCGAGGGAGACGTAGCATGTGACCAGTTACAGAATACTGATCTGAAATATGATTAAGAGAAATCAGAACGCTAATATCCAGGCTTGTCAACTCCTGCATTTAAATTATGTACTCCGTATTGAAGCAATAAATCAAGCTAGCAAGCATATGAGAACAAAGAGACAGATCTGATGCATAAATTGTATCTACTCCATGAAACCTGCATGTAATACTATGATTTAAAAAATCATCCAAAATATGTTGCCCTAGGTATTTCTCATATTTTTCAACCTGTTAGCATCAAACTTGCTCATTACATCTCTTTATCAATTATCTTCTAGCGAACAATCCTTGAAGTAGTACCGCAGCACCCAAGGAGACCGATTTCAGCAAGTGGATTGCTCATCAGCTAATGCTGCTATGTCGTGAAATGGAGACAATAGAAAACGAATTAATGTATTGACATAAACTTTCTAGTAAACATGGTCCAAAGCCAGATCATATGTCTTTCATTGTTCACTGTTTTGAACCTTTTTGCTGATCCTAGAGTTGGGTGACCATGTAGATGTTCTTTTTATATTGTTATTTAAAAGAGCAGCAGGAGAGTCACCTGCTGTATCAATACTATAAAATTATAAAACTGGCAAGATGGTAATAAGAGGGAATACCATATGAAACTGAAAGCTTCCTGCAGTAATATAGGTCAAACATTACCAAACATGAGAGGTGCAGAGATATAGGCAGTTCGATCTTCAGTCCTAAGATGATGTTGCCGCCGGTCTCGTCGTGCCTTGATCGCCAATTCTTAGCAGAAGATGATGTTGCCGCCGGTCTCGCCGTGCGTCGCTGGCCGCTAGACATTCTGAACAGATGAGATAGTTGGGACGGTAGTGGTAGGCGGATTTGAGACTTCTCGCCTGATGTAATGAGGTCTGAGAGATGCTCAAAGGAGCTTCAGTACTTCTCTGAAGACGACGATAATCTGAACTGCTTTAAACTTTAAAGCACCGATGGCCGATCCATCAATCAGGTTGAAATTGTTCGGCCTTGAAAAAGATGCACAAAAGATCTCCTCCAATTCATCTTTAGGTTGTACACACTGTCAAATTAGTTCAGTTGAGGACCTTAGATGCTTGATAGAACGCATAACAGAGCAAAGAATGATGAGAGACCCATCCAATTCCTATCTTGTATTGATCCAACGTGATCCATAAATTTGCTTGAAATTGTTCGGCCTTGATAACGATGCACAAAAGATCTCATCGAATTCATCTTTAGCTTGTACGCACTGACAAATTAGTTCACTTGAGGACCTTAGATGCTTGCTAGAACTCATAACAGAGCAAAGAGTGATTAGAGACCCATCCAATTCCTATCTTGTATTGATGCAACATGAGAAATCAATGCGATTTTCGTCGAGCTCTGTACTGAAAAACTTGGCAGTCTGGAAAATTGATGCAACATGAGAAATCAAGGCAATTTTCGTCGAGCTCTATACTGAAAAGCTGGAGGGTCTGGAGAATTGAGCTTGTGGCTGCTCGACCCGATTACAAATATCAGTATACCTACACGTGTGCTTGATGGACGTACTGTTATGGCCTTGTGAAGAGATGGTGGATTGCATCATGCATGAAGTCTTCTGCTTCACCGGCAATTGCTGTCGTAATTTGCTAGCGAGCTAGGAAGTTAGCTCCAGGGCGTATTGTGTTTTCAGATCAATTGCCAAGCCAATATTTGCCATGTATTGAAGATCCTTTCATCTTCCTAGGCTGTTTTGCCGAATAGAGAAAAATTGAAGACGTAATCAATCGAGTATAGGAGATCTTGGTAATGTTACCACCGTTGGTCAGGTCGTTACTGCCGTCCACCATGCGCTTCAGCGTCGGTAACATTGCCCTTCGATCGTTCCGCAACCATGCCGCCGGCGATCGATTAATCGAGAGAATATCTGGCCGCTTATCCGCTGCGTCTTGCAATCGCCGGACACGTTGGCGTCATGGCCCGGCCTAGTCTGGCATGGTCAGCCATCTGCCGCAGCTCGTCGTCGATATCGAGTTGCCTTCGGTTAGCGACTCATCTCCACGACTAACCCCTCCCTTCATGATCTGATTAAAAGGGGCAATTGCAATACTGCAGAAATCGACCGTATACTTTCTTGATCGGCAAGCTTGCCACCAGAGTTGTCCTGCCAAATTACGTTTGAGTAGCCATCACGCCTAGCTTACCATTATTTTCTAAGCTGCGCCAAATGAAAAGAGTACATATCGTACAGGACACGAATTTCTATGGAATCCTTGCCATGTACGTGCAGTTTTGAGCTAGGACATCAGCCATCGTAGGTGCCCTTTCCTTTTCAGATTCATGATTAATGTACGTGCTGATCCGTGACGTATATCGGCGCGCTTGTCTAGCTATTGCGGGCTGACTTAATTGACTTAATCTCCACCGTTAGTTTTAAGGAGACAAATCTAAAGCGTTGGTTAACCTGTGTTTTAATTATATAATAGATTCGTATAGACGCGCTCGCCCATTTGTTGCAACATTCTAGGAATTTAATGAGTTAGTTCTAGGCTTTCAGCCGATGGAGATAGCAATTTCTTGCCGGATGTGCTACCTTGCAAAATCATGTATCTTTGCTTTGTTCACATCGTGACATGTATCCTTGCTTTGTCCATTACCTCATCAAGTAATTTTTACCCCCTACTCGCTTCAACTGATCAAGAGAGCAAATTACTTAGGGCGCGTTTGGTAGCCTGCAGCCAGCCGGGCCAAACGGGCTGCGCGTTTGATTGCCGTTTTCCTGGAGTCTGGCCAGCGCGCTGATTAAAGCACCCTCGGGGCAGACCCCATAGGAACGGCCGAATCGGCCGTTTTCAGGGAGCCTGGCCCGTTGTTTTCCTCCCTCGCTCCAGCAGTTACGTTGACTCTGGTTCCTCTCACTCTCCTTAATCTCACTTCATCTTCTTCCTTCCAATCCTTCATAGATTGCTCGGTTCAAAAAAGCTCTACACCAAAATGATGCGTTTTGATGTTGCGGTTCCATTCCGACGATCACTTCGAGCTTTCGTTAAACGTGCTATCCTAATTTCGTGTTCTTGTTCGAAACTTTTTTCGCCGAATTTTGAAGATCTTGTCACACACAGTTGATCGTTTTCGATTTCCTTTGAGGATCAGCTTCACCTCGTCATGCCGCACAACTATCGTGTTGTAAGTTTTGCGTTTTGATGCTTGTAGATGGACAGATCGGATACTGTAGAATGCGTATATAAACTGTTCTTGATGTTTACGTCTTTTTCAACCTCCGCTCTTCCTCTTCGTCGTCGAGGTATGATGCTGTCATGCCGTGGCTTTGCCGTCGAGCTCTGCAACCACCATGCCGTCTCCTCACTGTTAAGCTCCGCCGCCATGCCGTCTCCTCGCTGCCGCCATGCGTCCAGCTCCGCCGCCGCCGCTCGAGCCGTCGTCATGGTCGCCGCTCGCGGATAGGCTACCTCCGTCACGGCCGCTCTCGTGGTCGTCATACTCGTTGTTCTGCTGCTACTACATGGTGAGAGGTAAGTACACCTAAGTAAGAAGAGGTGAGGCTTAACATAGCCGTAAACACAAGCATCATATTTGGTTGTCCTGCATGAACTGATGCCACGTTTTTTGCTGCAGCCTACCAAACTAAGCACTGTTTTCAGCTCAAGTCTCGTATGTGCTTAGCAGTGCCCTCTAGAGTTTGCCCAAGGTGAGCCACGAAATGGCTGCAGCCTAGCAAACAGCCCCTTACTGTCCTGGACTACTAGTAGTTCTCTACCTGCTGTATATTATCTAAGATGGCGAGGACTTATTCAAAGATGAAGTTGCTGGAGACAGTATTCAAAGTGGCATCGTCTATGCTAGCAGGACTGAGCTTCCCAGCGACTATGTTTGTTCCGGTTCATTGCTTTTTCTGTAGTCATAGGTTGTCAGTTTTCCAGGGTCGTCTTAGGTCGTGCTGTCAAGAGAGTTTGTTCTCTGTTGTAACTTTCAGGTCGGGTCGTTTTACCTTTCCTTTGCTGGTCACCAGCCTTCTGTGAACTTTGGTCTTTGGACTTTTCTTTCTTTCTTCTAATCAAATACGATACATGGCCATTCAACTGGGAAAAGCATCTCCATACCATATACATACGGACTATATAGGTAGGCAGTTAAGCCTGAGAATGCGCATGCACTTGAGCCACTTCTACAAGCTTCATATACCAGACTCAAAATCAAATGAATCTACATTAGGCACTAGGAGTACACACAATCTTCTGCATTTGAGTTGCTGCTACAATTATTGCAGGCAACCATGGCCAAAAATAGCCTAGCAGAGGAGGTGCACTGTCTTACATGGTCCCGGTACGAAGCGGACAAGCTCACAGCCTAGCCGATCCTGAGGGCCGTCGCCTCGCCGCCTTGTACGCCGCCAGGTTGGTGTTTGCCATCAATGGTGGTCTGACACCGCCTTCTCCGTGGCCTACTTCGCCACATGCTCCGCGTCCACCACTCGCTGCAGAGCCGGCTCTTCCCGCACGCTGTTAGGATGTTTCCAACGGGGCGATCCAAACGGACGCGTGTTTGGTCCGCGTTTTGTCCGTTTGGGTCGAGAAACGGATGCGCGTCTGGCCCATGTCCGCCCCTTTCTGGCCAGTGCCCCCAACGGGGCCGACGCATTGAGTCCGCTTGCCATTTTTTTTCCCCAAACATAATACTAGGATTACATTTTTAAAACTAAAATTACATAGTAAATTTAGGACTTCCTCCTAACATTAAACCCTAAAACCTAAACCTAAATTTGAAGAAAATTAATAACCGACCACCGGCCGGCAAGGGGAAGATCAAAGAGGGGCTGCGGCCTTGAGGAACGTCACGCAGCATGCCCGTTCTGCAACGGACTTGCTGACTCTTCCTTCATCGCGGCCATGGCCAGCCAGGGCTGGCTGACTCAATCTTCTTTGATCATTTCGTAGCTACGAAACACGTAGCGGGCGCCGGTATTAGTAGAAAATGAGCCGCACATAGGCGGCCACGCCGGCGGGGATATGACATCAGGTGGAGCTGCCTGCTCCTTTCGCGGCCTCGGCCGCGGCCAAGGCCTCCCGGTGCTGTTTGCGCCTCGCCGCGCGCTTCTTGGACTCTTCGGCGCGGCGCATTTGCTTCATCTCCTCCTCCACTGCAGCGTCGGTATAGGCGCGCGCGGCGGACATGAACGCGGCCGCCCTCTGCGCGTTCAGCTGCATGTGGGCTGCATCCACCGCCTCCTCCTCGGTGATGTGAGCAGGGCCGCCCACGCCAATGGGAGGCTCCGGCGGCGCGCCATCCCCCGCGGACACCGGCCGCCGCGACAGCAGCCGCCGCGACATCGCGGCGGCGTACTCTTCTTCGTCGCTGTCGGCGCAGTCCGCGAACGCCGCCTCCACCGCACTCATCTGGGCGTCCGTCAGGCGCGGACGCGGCGGCTGGGGAATCATGCCGGCCCATGCCGGGCTGGTCGCCATCCGGCGCGAGAAGCTGCCGCGATAGCGCCCGCGCGCGCTCATACGCGCTCGCTCGACCTCGTCCACCAGATGCTGCGGCGGCGGATCCATTCCGGCGCGTGGATCTGAGCTTGGAGATGGTGGCCGCCGTGGCTAGGGTTTGCCTGGCCGGCGCGATTGGGGAAGAGTGCTAGGGTTTGTGTCCTAGGGTTTGGCCGGCCGGCGCGATTTATACAGCTCCACCGCCCACAGTTATTGCGGGTAGGTGGCCGTTGTAGACGATGACACGCGGGGCCAGGGCGAACACGGGGAGGATGCAGGAACGGTCCGCGGGCGTCCGGGCCCGACGCATCGGTGGCCCAAATTTGGGCCAGGAATGCGTCGCGGCGGACCAAAAAACGGACCGCGGTCCGTTTGCGTCGCCCCGTTGGGCCGTGTTTTTGGCTCCCGCGGACAGGGACGGACGCGCGCGGACTCGATGGGTCGCCCCGTTGGAGACATCCTTATCTGCATATCATAAAAGAATATTAAGGTATGAGTGCAGGCTAAGATTGTGCTATCGCTCTTTCAGGAACTGAATGCTAAGGTATGAAAGATATTCTACAACTAATTATAACGCTAGCAGACATACTATATCTCTCCACCGAGCTTATTTATATTAAACCTTTATACACTGCAACAGTCATTCCAGTTCATGATCAGATGGCTGACACTACTCCAACAGTTAAGTCCAACCAGCTAGTAGGCAGTGAAATGAGGTGATGTAATACTACTTATACATGTAAATCAACAAGATGACTCCCAGCCAGACAGACGAAGGCCATCATGTGCTCTTCGTCGTCGGCGTCGGCTTCGTCTTCCAGCAGGGCGGCGAGCATCTCCACGTCGTCGGAGTCCATTAGATGGCGAGGCAAAACGCAGAACACCTCGTGGGCGAGCTGCTAGAGGAGGTTGGATGCGGCGAGTAGGCGGCGGCGGTGAGAGGGGGTACCGGCTACGGTGCGGCTGGTGGTGGCTCTGGTTCCTAGTGGCTAGTTTGCGCAAACGGCGGGGAGAAAGGTGGTGCGGGAGGGAGAATCTGGGTGGGGAAAGTTGATGTGTCGCTAACAGAACTGGCCCACACGTGCTTTTTCTTCCGCCGGCGCCCCCAATCACCCCCACCCCCCAACGGCCTGGGTTCGAGCTGGGTGCACCAGATGAAACTTCCGCCCAAAGCGGCGCTATTTGGACCCTGGGGACCGAGTGGGAGAAAAACGGCGCTATTTCGGCCGTCTGCGCCAAAAAAGGTCCTTGTGAGGTGATGCATGTAAAATGCATACATGAACTTTGCACTTTAATTGCTTATATTCCAATCATATTTGCATCATATAAGGGTTATATCAATGTTTTATAATGATTTTGGGAATATTTCATAGTTTTCCCATTTATTTGGAATTGTTTTTCCAGAAAACGTCTTTTTTAGTGTTTCAGACTTTCCGGGAGCTTCGGGACTCCAAAAAGGGCAAGGCCAAAGAGCACGGTTCAGAATTTTCGAGACGAACGCAATGGGCTTAAATTGAAGACCAGAAGCCCAACAGGCTGGAAATGGGAGGGTCCCACGCGGCCTAAAATACCTGGCCGCGTGGGCCCAGCTCTTTCCCCCTCGGAGCTCCGTGGCCGTCGATCTTTCGTCCACCGACTCCGTCTTGACCTAAAAACGCCTATAAAAAAGGTCCCCTGGCGTTTCGCGAAAGGAGGCGGCGGAGAAACACAGAACACGAAACAGAGAGTCAGAAGGCTGCCGCCGGAGAAGATCGGAGGGGGGAAACGCCGCCGGAATCACCTCCGGAGGGCTCCACCCCCCTCCGGCGTGTTCATCATCAACATCTACAGCAAGAACTTCTCACCATCATCACCATGATGAAGGGGGAGTAGTCCACCCCTGGACTAGGGTTTGTGGTGGTAACTTTTGTATCTCTCCTCTCTCTTGAGCTTCACTAATTAGTACCGTATGAGCTGCTGAACATGATTACGGTCATCTATGTAATACCTTTGTGGTGAATATTGTGGTGTGAGATGATTTGTTATGCATTTACCGTTGTGTTGGAGCTTTTGTGATTTGTCATACTTTGAAGTATGATGTATGTGGGTACGGGATGGCCGATGTGACACGGCATAGGTATTGAGTGACACAGTACCGCCCAACATCCTTTATCTGGGGGTAAAAAGAAAGAGTATGATGTGGGAGTGAGAGAAACCACGCTAGCCTTACGAGGGGTGACCTAGCAACACAAATGAGTATTTCTTTCAACTATGTGTTTTAGGACATATAGCCGTCATAAAAAGCTACCATTAAAACATGACAATTGTGTGTACTTTATCTATAACATGATGATCACCGTAGATGAGAGAGAGAGGATTAAGTGAACCCATGAACCATGTCCATTGTTCCTATAAGAAACACACACTTGAGCTTGTCCTCTTGCTACATAGAGGATTGGGCTTTCTCTCTTTGAGAGCTTTCACTTGCTACTACCTTTGTCTTGTCCTCTTGCAAAGAAGAGGATTGGGACACTTTTACATCCATCAAACCAACCATCTTGTTCTCTAAACTTGTTTAGTGCATAATCAACTAAAACTTGTGACACTTTAGTTGTAGGGAATAGATAACTTTTCCTTCTTGCTCCTGCGGATCGATACCTTACTTCCACATTGAGAGGTGCTACAGTGATCCCTTGCTCTTGGGGGTTATCAAGTACTTTTCTGGCGCCGTTGCCGGGGAGCGTAGCGCTTAAGTTTCTATTCTTGTGTGCACTAGACTAAGCTTGGGGAGGTTCCTTTTATATCTTGCAATCATCTAAGCTTGGGGAGGTTCTTTACTTGTTTGATGATACTATGTCTCCCATTTATGATGATGAATATGATATTTTCAGTCCACCCACTATTGAGTATAAAGTTTATTGTGATTATGATATGCCTCCTATATATGATGATTACAATGATTATTATGAATGTTTTACTCCCACTATTCCTAATGAAACTGTTTATGCTTATGTGGAGAGTAATGATACTTTTATGCATATGGATCATGATAAGAATGTTTCATGTGATAGCTATATTGTTGAGTTTATCAATGATGCTACTGAAAGTTTTTATGAGAGAGGGAGACATGATTTCATATATCTCAAAATATTAAGTCTCTCTCTTTTTGTTGAAAATTTTGAAGTTGCACTTGCTTTGCCTTCCTATGCTAGTCACTTTGTGCTTTATTGATTTATTTTCTTACAAGATCCCAATGCATAGGAAGTGGGTTAGACTTAAATGTGTTTGATATTTGCTTCTTGATGCTCTTTTATATTCAACTCTTATTCCTATGGGAGCATCATTAAAACTATCAAGCCTAGCTATATGGCTATAAAGAAAGCGCTTTGCGGGAGGCAACCCGGTTATTTTTGTGTGTGATTTTTCTTTGTGTCCTCTTGCTGTAACAAGAGATTTGTGTCTAGTTTAGTTCTGGAGTTTTAATAAAGTGCCAAGTTTTACCCATTTTGGTTTGAAAAGTTGCTTATAGCGTTCGGAGATTTTATTCCTGCACGAGTCAGTGCACGGTATGATTTTTAATTCTTATTCTGTAACTCCGAATGAGCTCATATTTGAACTGTAGTTGCAACTTTTCATCCTCTGTATGCATGAATTTTTCGGAATTTTTCGAGAAAGTTTGGTAGGGTAGAAAAATACGTTTTGCTGCTGCTGTTTTTCTGGACAGATTCTGTCCCATTTTGTTTGATGCATGCTTTGAGCTTTTAAGTTGAATCTTTTTGATCCAATTGAGTTTATGAGTAGGCATACAACATTATACACTTTCTGGACATTCATATGAATTTTTGTTCAAGGATTATATGCAGCAAGAACCTATTTGTTTATCACTATTAATGCACCCCACAGAAAAGAGATGGGAGAAACGGTGTTTTGAAGTTTTTTCACAGGGATTGGAGGAGATGCACCAAGAGCTATCCAAGGATGGTGAAGACCATAAGCTTGGGGATGTGAAGACAACCCCGCTGGACCTACACACTCTCGGTTTGCACACGTCCAACTTCTGTTTTTCGATCGAAACACTTTATCGCATAAACTTGGAGCGTCGTTTTTTGTTTTTGTTTGAGTCTTGAGAGACCACCACACTATCATTATATATGAGAGAGCTACTGGAAATATGGGTTGAAATATGTTGGATGCTTTTATAAGATTGGGAAAAGGGATGTTTGACTTGATTTTTAATGATACATATAGTTGCATGATTCATGAGCTTGTTTATGAGTAATAGTTTGCAAATTCTTTTTGTAGAGCTATCACTTATTCATGTTTTGGTGCTGATTGTTATTTTACTTGGTTTAACATGGATTAGTTAGTTCTATGGACACTCATGCATGCATCTAGATGGTCAACTTTCTCCCTTTTGCTAGCCCAAAAACTCCAACAAGCAAAAACTTGTTTCCAACACCTTCAACCAAAGTTATTCCAGTGAGTCCACCATATCTACCTATTGGCTTTATGCTATTCCGAGTATGTTTAACATGTTGTTTGTGTTATCTTACCTCTGAATGAAAATGTTTATGTTATTGATTGCAATGGAAAATTGGTTATATAGCTCTCACGAACTTGATGCACAATGTTCTTTTATTTGCATAATAAAACTTGACCCATTGTGATTAAGATTATGATGTTTGTGGCTTGATGAATGTTTTGGGTTGGAAGTTAGCCCATATGTGCTGTCACATGGCAAGCTTTCAACACGCTCTTCATCTCATTTAGTTGATATCATGTGCTTTTGTCTATGGATGCTTATCATGTTGAAATAAATGTGGAAATAGAGTGAGTTTAAATGAGTTTGTATAAATGGTTAGAGAGACGCCTGGGCCGCTAATCTAAGCCATGCATCATTCATGGTGGAAATTTACTTACATACTATGGTGAACCTTCTGTGATACACCTTGCAATAAAAAACTATTCCAAATGGTAAATAAAAAGGGTGTTGAGATTGTTCATTTTGTTTGTTTGTCTTGTCATTTTGATATGGGCTTGTTCCATATCTTGGGACAAGAGGTACCCCAGTTGACGCTCTTGATGATACTATTATTACTTACAATGATATTTAATTGAACTTGCTTTGTTTCCCAAGTTGAGTAACACATGGTGTAAGTACTTGTATTCAAGGGGCATGAGACATTCAACCATTCTTTATCAAGCACACTACTCATATTTGCTTTCACTTTAACTTAATCATTCAAGATGCTATGATAGGGGCAATGAGAGCTTGACACCAATGAATACCTTATTGCAATCATTAACTTAAGTAGAAGAGTTTGGAAGTTGGATGAAACTTATGCATGCTTTACCTCTACTCACATATACATCTTTCCAAAGTGTACACCTATCATATTCAGATTTTCATCTACACTCTATGACCATTGTAGGATGTTCTACTTATCATTATGCATACATGTGTTCCATATTACTTGCTACTATGTTACACTTTGTGAACTATCAATGAACATCCTTGTCTTGAATACTTGATATCACTTCATAAACTATTTGCATATTGCTACTCCTTTGAAGAATGAATCATTTGACTATATGTAGCAATAGTAATCATCTTTGATATTCATTGTTAAGTATTAAATTGCAAAGTCCATGTTAGTTTTATCATCTTCATACTCGAGGACGAGCATGGATTAAGCTTGGGGATGTTGATGCATGTAAAATGCATACATGAACTTTGCACTTTAATTGCTTATATTCCAATCATATTTGCATCATATAAGGGTTATATCAATGTTTTATAATGATTTTGGGAATATTTCATAGTTTTCCCATTTATTTGGAATTAACCCTGTTTTTCCAGAAAACGTCTTTTTTAGTGTTTCAGACTTTCCGGGAGCTTCGGGACTCCAAAAAGGGCAAGGCCAAAGAGCACGGTTCAGAATTTTCGAGACGAACGCAATGGGCTTAAATTGAAGACCAGAAGCCCAACAGGCTGGAAATGGGAGGGTCCCACGCGGCCTAAAATACCTGGCCGCGTGGGCCCAGCTCTTTTCCCCTCGGAGCTCCGTGGCCGTCGATCTTTCGTCCACCGACTCCGTCTTGACCTAAAAACGCCTATAAAAAAGGTCCCCTGGCGTTTCGCGAAAGGAGGCGGCGGAGAAACACAAAACACGAAACAGAGAGTCAGAAGGCTGCCGCCGGAGAAGATCGGAGGGGGGAAACGCCGCCGGAATCGCCTCCGGAGGGCTCCACCCCCCTCCGGCGTGTTCATCATCAACATCTACAGCAAGAACTTCTCACCATCATCACCATGATGAAGGGGGAGTAGTCCACCCCCTGGACTAGGGTTTGTGGTGGTAACTTTTGTATCTCTCCTCTCTCTTGAGCTTCACTAATTAGTACCGTATGAGCTGCTGAACATGATTACGGTCATCTATGTAATACCTTTGTGGTGAATATTGTGGTGTGAGATGATTTGTTATGCATTTACCGTTGTGTTGGAGCTTTTGTGATTTGTCATACTTTGAAGTATGATGTATGTGGGTACGGGATGGCCGATGTGACACGGCATAGGTATTGAGTGACACAGTACCGCCCAACGTCCTTTATCTGGGGGTAAAAAGAAAGAGTATGATGTGGGAGTGAGAGAAACCACGCTAGCCTTACGAGGGGTGACCTAGCAACACAAATGAGTATTTCTTTCAACTATGTGTTTTAGGACATATAGCCGTCATAAAAAGCTACCATTAAAACATGACAATTGTGTGTACTTTATCTATAACATGATGATCACCGTAGATGAGAGAGAGAGAGGATTAAGTGAACCCATGAACCATGTCCATTGTTCCTATAAGAAACACACACTTGAGCTTGTCCTCTTGCTACATAGAGGATTGGGCTTTCTCTCTTTGAGAGCTTTCACTTGCTACTACCTTTGTCTTGTCCTCTTGCAAAGAAGAGGATTGGGACACTTTTACATCCATCAAACCAACCATCTTGTTCTCTAAACTTGTTTAGTGCATAATCAACTAAAACTTGTGACACTTTAGTTGTAGGGAATAGATAACTTTTCCTTCTTGCTCCTGCGGATCGATACCTTACTTCCACATTGAGAGGTGCTACAGTGATCACTTGCTCTTGGGGTTATCATGAGGGCATTGGGGGACCGAGTGGAGATGCTCTTACTGGCTGGAACCAGTTCTGTGTGGCTCTCAATAAAAAGTCGGGATCTTTGAGCCTTCCTTCTAAAAAAACAAGATCGGCCAAGCCCAGCAGCCGAATGGTTCAAGGATTCAGGCCGCATTAAGCGGCATATAGGATTTGCGTGTTTTAGCTAGATTTAGGGCCCATCCGGAAACATTGACCACAGATTCTCACATAGTTCCCACCTGCACTCTTCTGAATTTGACACAAGCCCAACCGTATGCTAGCATTTGAGGGACCTCCACTGCTTCTTAAAATCAAATTACTTGATTGGCCACTTTTTATTTATTTATCCATTTCTCGTTACAAAAGTGGCACTATCAGGATCACCCACTTCATATTAAAAATATAGTGCACAATCTTGTTTGATCTACCTGCCAAGAAAAGGGGAATCGTCAGGTTTACTGCACACTCGTGAAGTTGTGATAGTGTGTTAGCTCGTACTCTTAATGGAGTAATTTTGTTTTTCCATACGAAAAAGGCGCTCCATGTGACAGAGATTATTTATCTCAATGGGAAAAAATGATTCAAACCTGGGCAGACCATACATAAGCATGCTTTCCTATTCTGACAGCCTACTTTAATTTGAGTGTTAACCATCCCGCGTCTCGTGTAACGTGCTGAATGCATGTTGAAACTGCCGTAGACCCGTAGTGCATTGTATCTGCCGTTGCCTCTCGATCCAACGACGCCACGAACCCAGCTCTATCTGTCTAAAAACATGCAGAATCATCTCTCGTTAGACGCCGGCGATCATCTCTCCTTGTTCAAGGGCGCTAAAAATATGGCAAAAAAAAAATTCCAGCTCTAGCCACCGGAGATCATCCCGGAAGATGGCATTTTGCTGCGGCCGCCAACTATCATCGCGGAGGAGGGCACACTCTCGCAGTGTGTCACACGATACATAGCAGGCCACTGTATTAACTTAATTACAAGCCAACATGGCTCAATAGCATGTTCTCGCTCTACTTTTCCTCGTGTGGAGAAGCCTTGGAGCTGGCAGGATTGGGGTCATCACCTTGTCGAGTCGATGCGAGAATAGCCTGCGTAGAGGATGAAGGTTGAGCCGGCGCTGGAGGAGCCTCTGGCGTGGATGAGACGGTCGATGTGCCCCTCCTAAATTCGTTCCACTTGATACACTAGGGATGATCAAGGTGGAGGAACTTCTCCAAATCGAGCGATGATGTGATCAAAGTTACATGACCGCATTGTGACCTCTCAACGGCTTTATACTCCTCGTTGGCATACTCCCTGCCATCGCATGCTTCTCCTGCAGCGACGACATACACATCCATATATGCATGATTTGCATGGGCAAAACCCACACACGAGTCGTGCCCTTATGCAGGGGCAGAGCCAAGATTCGGACATAGGGGGGTCAAAAGTCGACGACCATCAAATAGAATAAACATCATAACATATTAGTAAAAAAATATATAATTGAAAATCCATATAAATATTCGAGTATATATGTTCGACGCTTAGAAAGAAATCTATAATAGTAATATTGGCGCTTGAAGTTGAACCAATCTGCTTGAAAAAGAAATCTACTCCCCTCTCCGATGGTCCCTTTCTCTTCATCTTTGAGCACAACAAAATGATAAAAGACACAAATTAATAAAGTAATCTACTGGTTTATGTACTAATGAATCAGATCAAGTGACTAAGATTTTAATTCGCTCAAGACAGTGTGCTAATATAGAACAAACAACAGCAGCAGATACCTGCAGGTGTCCCGGAGTAATGTTGGACAGTTTGTATCTAATTGCCGGCAATCCGGCCGTGTATGCCCGTGGGGCGCTGCGGGAACGGAAGTACACGGCGATCGAACGCAGAACGACAGCAGCGGCTACGGCCCTAGCAGGGAGGAGGAGACGGAGAGCGGGAGAGGTAGGCGTAACTTTCGATCGGTTGGGGTCTGCGTCCATACTCCACACTCCACGATGGCCTAAGCCTGGTACGTGGGCTGTTGTTTATTGGGCTTAGTTACCTCTCTATGCAATGGACAATTAGTTAACAACTAGCACAGGGGCGCTCGCAAATGCGAGGGCACCACTTGTAGTTCGTCGTAAGTTTTGATTATATAATTAGGTGTTATGAAGATATTTATTTCTCATGTTTATCTTAGTTTTTTTATAAAATAGGCACGGTAAGGACATGAATGCTATTTCGAAGGCATGAAGTTTAGATTTTATTAATGCTTATATTGCAAAGAAATGAGATTAAAGAGTCACCACTTGTATTTTGTGGAAAGTGCGAGGGCATCTTCTTCAGTGTGTCAAAATTATTATTAATTTTATTTATATTGCACAAAAATACTACTAAATGGTAACTATGCAACTACCTTACAAGTTACTATAAAGATGCTACACAATCTGAAACTGCACTCACTCACAAGTGATTTTGTTTGGAGACCTAAAGTACAGTCATACCATTATTATCATTGTTAAACTGCTCCAAATATTTTATACTAAATTCATTCCATTATATTAATTGAATACACATAATTGGTCAAAGTATTTCCCTACAACAGTAGCATATAGAAAACTTATTTAGGTAGAAGTACATAACAAATTCCATAGCAATAACATCCACTATGTTGTTGTCGTCACTAACCCCCTCAACTAATTTACAATGTGGAAGTGTATCTCTTCGTTTATTCTTTGTCTCTGATAAGGTGCAGTTTGCAACATAGTTATCTGATAGTTGCAACGTGACTTCTTTCTTCAAACCAAAATTTGAAGAGGTCAACCATGCTATAAAACATCACACTCTTCACAAACAGTACTCACCTTAGTGTCTTCGCGACATGATACCGGAGAAGTTTTACATTTTCTTTGAACACCAGTAAATTCAAGAGAATATAACTTGCCTAACCCTTGCATAGTTTCTTTGATGGTTTAAATGCCACTCCATCAAACAAATTGTGTACCGAGAGGAAGACCAACTCCATCATCATATTTGTGTTAACATTTAGGAAATGTAAAGAAGTAAAAGTATTGATTATAGATTCATATCCTTATTTTTTTATCAAGAATAGACATATAATTTGTTTATTTTGAACTATTGTGTAAACGGACCAGACCTTTTGAATGGATAGTTTGGAGATACACATGCAGACATGTTTACAATAAATTTCGTATAATAAGAGTAGAGATTTGGTTCTCCCGTGCTCCAGTGATCACAATGCATAATACTTTATGTTTTGTGCTATAAAAAAATAAAAAATGTAAGGATTTGAGTATAGCGTATAAATTTCCAACTTTGTCATTTTTGTGTAGCCCATACTACAAAATATTTTGCATTGAGATTTTGCATGCTTATAGTATACTTCATTAAGAACATGCATAATTTTTTTCAGAATTTTGTTAAACTCATAAATATTATTTTCGAATTTTTTAAAATGGCATGAGCACAGGTGCTCGGGAGCCAAAAGCACTTTCCGGTATAATAATCACTATAACCTACTATAGTGGATAACAAAGATATACCAATTATGTGACTTAAAATTGGGAAAACATGGAGGAAACTGTATAATAATATAAAGTAAGTTATACGAATACTCAAACTGTGGCATAGAAAGCATCAGGGGCGGACCTAGGTTATGGTGTCAGGTGTCACAGGACACCGGGTAAAATTCTTTTTCTTTACTATATTTAGTAGTTTTTTAGTGTATGACATCCGGAAATTTAGAAGAAAAAACTGTATGTCTCATGCAATGACACCGGGTTGATTTTGCTCTGGGTCCGCCCCTGGAAAGCATAATACGTGGGCATACAAAACAATCTCAATGATGGTAGCATGGTCGAACTCTGCCATGTTCTGGTGCTACTTGATTAGAGAACCCGTCTCTAGAATATGCAATATAGTGGATCGAACAGAACATATCAAGTGTTAAATGCCAATCTAAGAAAAAAAAAAGGGGATGATTCTCACCAAAAATGGGATTGCAAATGCAGAGCGAATATTACGTTGATGCCCTATCCAAATATTTTTAAATACCAGGGTGATATGCAATGTATAATGCCTCAAAACCTGAATTTATTCCGTAAATATGACATTATTGTTATCTGTACCAACTAACACAAAGTCAATGGATTTTAGTATCTAAGGAAAATTATTACTACCAGCAATGATCGAAATACTGAAATTAAGAGTTGAATTCTTTTTTAGGCCAAGTTATATAATGTAGAAAAACACCTCATGAAACAGTTGCAAGTTTGTCTATCCGATGAAACTATAGGTGCACATGAGTTAGTCCTTAATCAAGAAAAAGGAAACAATACAAACATCTAGTAGGACATTCTGAACACGTAGTAAGCTACGGAGTAGTACATTAGATTGAAGGAGAAAATCCACAACATCGCCCATAAAAGTTGCTTTGCAGCTTCACCCCTTTGTTGGGCCATTGCTAATGCTACCTACCGGCTCGGATGCCTGTCCGGCTGCGTCAGCATGGCCATCGTCGTGTGCCTCAGCAGCAGCTGAGCGCCTGGACGGCCAATCGATCAGAAGTCATGTTGGCGTTTGTACACCTTCCTATACGATCAACTCGCAGAGTTTGATCCCAATCTGGTTGCCGCGTTGATAGAAAAACGACCAGACTTGCGGATTCCCTCGCAGTTTTAGTTTTGCATGGGTGAGTTTCTTGTACAATCGACAATCGAGAAGGTCACCAGCAAGCAAGAGATTGAAACTGTAGTTAGGGCTGCGGTCGGCCATGAAGAAGTAAAATATTAAAGAAAAAGAAATTGAAAAACGTACTGAGTCGGGCATCTTCGGGTCAAGCTAAGGGATATGTGTTATTTTTTTTGATCATGTTCAACGTGTTGAAGACTTGTCTGTACCCAATTAAATGTTGTACGTAACTTCTCTATCTTGTAATCTCAACCATCAAAAATAAAATCAATGGATTATATATTTCTAACCCATGTGGATTAACGTAGTGTCTCTATTAAACAACCTTATTTTGCTTTTAGTATATAATAGATGGGCTAAATAAGTCTTATTACAAGCTAGCACACTGCACGTCTGCACACACGTTTGACGAATGACGTATTATTGCTTTAGAGCGAGCTCCTCCAGAAAAGAAGTGTGCCTAGATCGATGGACCTACAGAGTGAGGCTCAAGTTATAAAATAATTCATGAAGAATTGGTGACCCAAGTTGTTCGACGACTTACCGGAGAATCATGGAATCATGTCAGAAATAGCTTTGCCAATCGGAGCAAAATGTATTGATGTAATCTTGCCGGTGGCGTTAAGGAGGATGAGGAATCGTCTGGTTCGGATTGGTGGATGGTCAATGCATGTGTGTTGCAAGTTTGGTATATAACGATCGATCTAGATGTATTTATTCAATAGTTCAAATGTTCAATAGCGACAACTTCGTTTTTGAAGCGCCGATCCTTAATTAGGGGCACCCGCACGAATCTGAATTCCTCTGGCTACTATAAAGAATCTGAATTCCTCTCGCGCATCTTGGTGTTCAAACTTTTCTTCCCTGCCCCAAGAATCGGCTAGCACGCGGAAAGTCTATTTTGAGGCCGACCACCATGCATGGATTAGCTCGCAGGTGAGGTGCGCCGTTGCAAACAATCTCCCATCGTACTAGCTATATATAATTGGTAGGAGCGTACTTGCGTATGCCGACGCTCTAGCACTGTAGGAATGGATTAATCAACCAGTCCAAAAGTACGTACAGTAGTAGCTACAGTCGTCCACGCCGCAACAAAATCAGGCATGCAAACCCTAATTACGCACTACTCCCTCTGTTCCATGTTAGATGACTTTTTTTTTTATTCACATGTGGATGTATCTATACATGTAACAAGTCTAGATAAATACATATTTATATAAATGAATGTCATCTAATTATAACGGAGTAGGTAGTTAAGCTGAACCTAGGACAAGGTTGTCGAAAAAGACAACTCCGACCCGGCGCGCGGCCGGCGGAAGATAATATCTGATGCACTGAATTTCGAAACATGCACTGATCTCGGTGAGTATATATTAGGAAGATTGGAGATCTCGGTAAGTAAGAAGATATTCATCGTGCTATTCTGATCGAAAGATGAAGATGAAGCTAGCTACGTGCACGTGAACATGAAACCAAAAAACACGCTGTCCCTGGGTGTGGACCGACTGGGACGTGCCACGCTATCTGTATCTGTGAAATCTCAACCTGCCTATTTGTGTGACAGTGCGTGCCTGTACACTGCATGTATCGACTGGATCAGATCGAGGACGTTGCAGCAATAAGATTACGTGGGTCCAGGTGCACCACGCAAGATGCGATCCGGCCCCTGGTCCTTTTGTCTGGCCACTTGTAGCACATGTGGGCAAATTATTGCTTTTTTTTTTGAAAGAGAGGAGTACAAACCTGCTTACATCAAAGAGTACAGAAAGAACGAACAAAAGCAAGTTCATACAAGAAGAACTCGACAGAGAGCACTACAGCAGCGACGAACTGCTGAACCGCCAAAGCTCCTCGACGCCGACGACCACCGGAGAAGAAGAGCCCATACCTCCTGCCGCCTGGGAAAGGGAGGACCCCCAACATTGAAGAAGACCGCAGAAACCACACGCCGCAAGCGACGCGATCTTGACGATGAACAGACACGGCCAAGCCGCCCCCACGCCCAGCACCAGCACCACCCGCCGCCGGGACGGCCAGGCCATGCCAGGACCACCACCACCGCACCACCGAGCCCAGCACCTGAGTCGAGCACCTCACCTCTCTGCTCTGGAACTCCCACTCCGAGTGGCTCCACCCCTCGCCTCCACGGCCGGCCAGAGGAACCACCAAGAACCGGAGCGCCCGAAGCAACCCCTTTAAGAAGCACGTCGCTGCAGCACCACCCCACGCCACCATGGCCGGCCAGAGGAGCCACCAGGACACGCCCGCACCAAGAACTCCAGAACCACCCCCAGAAACCACGATGGGGCCGGAGCACACCACATCGCCGCGGAGCTGGAGACAGGGGACAAAATCCCAAACCGAGGTCGTCACCACCGCCGCCACGACCTCGGCCAGGGCACCAAAACTCGCCAGATCCGCAGATCGGCGAGCACCTAACGCCAGGCCCCACTCGCCGCAGCTGGCGAGGAAGAGGAAGGAGCCGAGCCTACCACTCCCAAACGACGACGAATCCCTCTCAGATCCGCCACCGAGGGAACCTAACTCTACACTATCTACACACCGGAGCAGCAGGAGCAAGATCCCCACCCCCCCCCCCCCCCCCCCACCGCCGAAGCGGCGAGAGACGGCAGAGATCCGCTCCGGCTCCGGCGGGGAAGAAAGAGGACTTTTTCGCCGCCCTGGTCGCCTCGGGGAAGAGAGGGGAGGGGAGGGGATATGTGTTGTTGTCCTGGTAACGACAATATTGATAGTGAAACCTGATCCAAATCAAAAAAAAAATCTATAATGGGCAAACCCAAATCAAGTATATCCCTTAGAAGTACACGAGCTGTCATGCAGTATATCTATCTAACTATATGAAAGATGAGCGATTTCGCGGCCTCTCCGCGCTCGAGCACTGTTGCGAGCAACAGTAGCTACAGTGTTGAACAGTACCGCGCGGAAGGACCTATTTGCAATTTGTAGAAAACCAGGGACTTTTTTGCAAAAACATCCACAACTTCATCTCTTTCCTCTCTCTTCCGCGCGCGTCCGGAAGTTGCCGTCACCGCCGCCGCCCTTCGCCGCCGCTCCGCGCCTCCTCCCTCAGATCCACGCCGACGACGAGATTCGCCGTCTCTTCCTCTTCCTCGTCACTTCGAATTGCTTGCCGGGATGCCGTCTGCGCGCCGGAATCGTCAACGACGTCCGCGCTGTCCACCGCCGCGTTCGGTGGCCGCCGGCGTCGCTCCGGCGAGCCAGACGCAGCGGCGCCGCCGCCTGCGGCCACCCCGGCTCCGGGCGCATCCGCGACACGCACACGCGCGTCCCAGAACGCGGTGCTGCGCCGCCGCCGCCGCCGTAGTCCTTGCCGTCGTCGCCGTCGGAGACCCTTCCCCTACTGATGTCATGCTGACGTCACGTTGGGCTCATTTTTTTTTCTAAAAAAAGAAAATGCAAACATTTTTACAAGTGACCATCCTCTATATAAAAAAATATATCAAAATGAAAAATGACTAAATAACAAAAAACTATTTATAACAAAAAAAGTAACACGTTTGAATATTTTTATTTGTCAACATTTAGAAAAATTTGTGAGAAATACATTTCCAACTAAACCAATTTTTAAAATCTAATCATTTTAAAAACATAAATTTAAATACAACAATTTTCAAATTTAAGCAATCTCTAAAATCCGTTCATTTTTAAAGCAACAACTTTTTTGAATTCCAATAATTTCCAAACTTAAACAATTTTAGAATGTCGACCTTTTCAAATTCGAATTTTAACAAATTATATAACAGACAGGAACTTTCGCGCTCCCTCAGCGCCTCTACAATGCTGAATCGGCTAACATGGAAACATACACAAGAAATAACGCACTTGCTGCAATGGGATTTGGGAAAGTCCAAGCATTTGTATCATTTTATGCAAGCATGGGTTAGGCTGCAAAATCAATGGAGCTCAATCTATTGTCGTTTATTGGGCCATTGCTGCGGGAGGAATGGAAAAATCTCTGTCCAAAATGATAGTCCACTTTGAAGTGTAGTGTTTGTTTCATGTTAATGGAAGCATGTGGTTAGGGTTTTGTTTCCGATAAAAATGGGTGAAGGTAAACGACTTAGTCTTACAAACGCTTCCACAATTTAGTTTCTCAATACAACCTTTTTCCTGTTCCTTAGAATTATATATATAGTTGTAACCATGATCATGAATTTTATTTCCACATACCTGATGTATTGGCGCCATTACATAAGTTCAAGCTATTTTTGAATTGTGCCTGCACATTTAGCTTCTGCAGGACCCTCAAACAAGGCGACATCCTATAAGTAGTTATAGTTGAAAATTTAAAATCCACAAAAGTTATTGCAGTAGTAATCTAATCTACAGTACCTACACAACAAATGGAGCCTGCATACATGTATCAAAAAATATGCTGATGGGATTGCTTTATCCTGAGGAATGTAGATTCTATACCGACCTAATACATACCAAGTAGAAGTCCTAAAATCAATAACTTTTTTCTACTTAAAAATAGTGATTTTCAAGCTATTCTGTGGTTTTTTATCAAGGAATTTTCTCCTTCAAAGTACAATATATCAATTGCTTCATAATATTTATATGTATTATTCAAGCAAAATAAGCTCTATGCATGCCATTTTTACTGAAGTATCGTTAGAGCTATTCTCTTGAGCAGTATTTTTAAGCATAATAACCTGTACATATGCATGTTATGTTTGCTAGAATATCATTATAACTATTCAAGCAGAATGAACTCTACGTGTGCCATTTTTACTGAAGTCTCTTGAGCAGAATTTTTAAGCATATATTAACCTGTACATATGCATGTTATGTTTGCTAGAGTATCATTAGAACTCTTCTTATCATGTTTCTTATGTTCGTCAATATGCATGTCTCATAGCTACAGAGATCACCAAACCATGAGACTCACGCTAACAACAAATCAGTTTGTTTTTTATCAAGGTCAGAAAACTGTTATATCTTCAGAAGTTTGAAAAACATTGATGGAAACACAGTATAATTATGTGATGGTTTACTTGGTGTAAGTTTGAGCGAGATGTTTACGTTAAAGTAAAAGGTGAACGTCCATTGGTTTTCAGTACATGGTAAGGCTGACCACAAAATCACCGGCAGTGATAGATGCCACTAATGCACAAATCAAATTATTTGTGTTTATTTTAAATGGCAGATTCTTAAGTTTTTATTTTGACAATCCTAAACATATCCTTGCGTCCTTAGTCATGTTTTCTTTCATGGTTTTAGCTGAAAACCAAGGACAAACCCCACCTAATTATAGCTTTTGCCAGTAAATAAACTTAGTTCAATTGCTTTGAAATTGTCAACTTTTGCATTTAGTTGAAATAGCATCTACTTGCTGAAATCAATTATAGATGTATGTGCAGTTTTATGAAAAAAAAATAGACATGGTATGCTAAGGTTGTGCAAGAATATATTACTAAAACGATTGTTAACAGTTTGTGCCAATTTGGAAACTTGCTACCTCTCGATTTTGTTCTTGGCAGAGGATTCTCTCTGGGTCTTCTTTGCAAAAAATACTAATGATTGAATATTCATGGGGAAACATTTAATCTGAATGTATTAAACAAATAGTTTTTTCCGATCAGGATCCCGTTCAGGTATGCTGCACTGATTACTTCATTCTCATCCTCTAGAACATATTGAATATTTTAAATAGTATGCTTAATAACTTATAAGTTTAAAAAAATTCCCATGGTTTTGTAAATAAAATGAACCTAATTTACAATATATTTGTTCCATACATTGAAATTTTATTATTCTGTAACAATGTCAAATCTCTATATGCATTCTCTATTTACAAATTGAAACTAGCCTATTTACAAATTCATTAGCTTTAAATTTACACACTATAAAAATGTGGAAAAAAAGGCAAAATGGACACAAAAATGAATACCATCTATTTATGCTACAAGATCAAATTTTACAATTTGAATATTTTAAAATTTAAAATACCTTCCAGAACTTCACATTTCGTAAATGTTAAAGAATTATAATCTGAATATCTTCCCGATTTAACGACTTTTTAAAATCCAACCTACTTTTAACCGCAAACTTTTTTATAATTCCAACCATTTCCAAAATTGAAGAATTTTCAAATGTAAGCGTTTCCAAATTTAAAAATATTCCCCCTAATTACATTGAATCAAATTTGATGAATGCTCACAAATTGCATTCTCCCTAATTATATCTGGAGATATTTAAAATGCCAAATTGCTTCTTTTCGTTTACATGTTTTCATTTTTTCTATTCTCTTTTCTTTTTCTTTGCCTTCTCCCATTGTCACCAAACTTACATATTTATTGACAATTCATCTCCTTACAAATTTCACATTTCAATTTGTAACCATACTTGACAATTTCAATTACACAAACATATTTAGAGGTACTAAAACTTAAAACTCTCTAATTATGTAGTTAAATTTTAAAATGCATGCCTTAATAAATATTCAAAAAAAATTCAATTCCACTTTCCCTAATTATGAAAAGAACTTCAATTGAATTTAATGCATGCTCACTTAATATATTTCCACCAATTATTGAATTAAATTTAATATTTAAGAAAACCCTTAAACACATTATATAAAACTAAAAAGATTAATATTTAGAAATAGTACTACAAATGAGCTTCCTACAACTATGCAGCTAAATTTAATAAATATTCAAACTGAACTAAACTTCCTCTAATTTGACAGTTAAATTTAAATAAATGAAGAAACATATCACAAAATTCACAACAAAAGAAAAAATGCTGACTACTTATGACATACGATCCAATTTCAAATATGAATATTTGAAAACTATAAAATATTTTTAAAGGCGCACATTTCCAAAATTGAAATTTACCACGCGAGAGCGACGTATGCCGAAGAGAAAAAAAAATCAAAACTATCGCAACAATACAAATTTCGAAGTATAAACACTTCTTTAACAGAAAACTTTATTTGCATTCCCAATTTCCCGTAATCAATTAGTTAACATGGTGGTCAACCGTATTATGAACGACAAAAAAAATCATTGGCTTATCAAATTCTCTATCGAACTGTTAAAAAGAAAGAATACGACAACAAAAAGACCCTCTTTAACCTAAATTCTAACTAATTGGATATCCCGCATAAGGAATTGAATAAAGACGCGACGTTTTATTCCCGGGAGTTCCCAACAGAGTTTAGAGCATAACGTCAGTTGTTGACCCACAACTCAGATTTCTCTTTTTTCAGCAACAATTCCAGAAATTAGTAGAATTTCGACAAGTGGGCCCACTTTAGGGTTTAGGCTTTGAATGTGCACACTTTCAAATTTGAAGTTTATCCACCAAGTATTCACAAATATGACAGATATATGAACATTAACACAAAAAAATAAACGTTAACTATTTATGCCATATGATCAAGTTTCTAATTTGGAAACTTCAAAAATTTCAACGCCTTCTAGATCTGAGCATTCAAAAAAAAAACATACAAATAGCTCCCCACTTTCACCAATTTTTGAGATTCAAACAAATTATAAAGCAATAACTCCGAATATATCCATTGGAAAAATACGAGTAATGTATCAGAACAGTCAAAAAAATACATACGAACTACTTATGCTAAAGAATTTGAAATATTCAAATGTCCTCATCATTTAGATGTAATTCAAATGCATCTTTCCTAAATTAAATTAAATATTGCCGCCAAAATACAACACATGTTCGACTATTTGAAACTACTAAATATTTGAATATTATACAGAGTGTATCAAAAATGCTCACAAAAAATGCTACCTACTCATAACAAAATAAAAAATATGTTTGCAAACACCAATTTGGCCAACATTTGGATGAATATTTCGATATTCCATATAATATATCAGAAATACTCAAAAAAAGGGGACATACTTACAGCAAAATACAAATACATGTGAACATTTCAATTTGGCCAATATTTCGACACCATACTACTAAACTTTCCCCAAATGTACAATCAAATTCAAATGGATTTCTCTGATTTCAATTAAATATTGACGTCGAAATACAAACATGCTTAAACATTTCAACCCACTAAATATTTTAAAATTCTACAAAATATTTCAAAAATGCTCACAAAAAAATGCTACCTACCTATAACAAAATAAGAACACGTTTTAACATTCCAATTTGTCCAACATTTTGATGAACAAAAAATATACATATTGTACAAAAAAATCACCAAGAGCGTGGCGTGTCGCCACGCAAAATTCAACTAGTTTTTTTTAATAGACGTGCGGTGACTGTGTGTTATCATTTCACCACTCTTTTGTGAGCATCGACTCGTGAATGTGTGAAATTTGACAAATTAAACTTCTTTTCGTAAGTTTAGCATAAAATGACCCTATTTTTGTTTTTTTACAATCTAACATATTTTCATAACGCCCAAGACCGCATAACTCGCCTAAAGCATCATGTCCGTGACTATAGCGCCTTGGCCCAAGGCGTTATGGGGAAGACACCGTGAACCCAGGGATAACGCCGACGTTATGCACATATATCACCACACCGTACAAACTGATCGTTATGGTACGGCGGAGCCAGCCCTGGCCGACGCCCCGAGCCACCTTCATAGCGACAATGATGAACAATTAGTGATGAGTAGCTATGGGAATGGGTTAGATTGGGGAAAATTCACAATATGATCATTTTATGTTTAACGTCTAAGAAGAGATCAGAATCATACGTAAGACGGGCACGTGCCTTTTGTTTTTGGATGATATGCCTATGATTAATTTGAAGATGCCCAATTTACTAACCACCTGTATATAATACCCGTTTTTTTGTGTGAAAGCTTCGGAAGGGGTGGAACATCCCTACCATGATTTTGAATTAAAAGGGAGCTGAGGCAGCTCAACGTTTCGTGCAACAGTGAGTAACATGCAAATGTAAACAAGAAAACAATACCCGTTTCAGTAAAACGAACCACTACATATTTAAACCAGGAAACCTTCGGTCAAGCTAGCCACTGTATATGCACAGTCATGCTACATGTTTCTAGGCCCTACAAGTTTGTGTGCCTAGCTGGGCCGCTTCGATTCGTGCAACTTTCATGTACGTCCTTTCCTTTGGATATGGCACATGTGGGTGGTCTGCGCTGCAGTAAAATAAACAGCGAAAAAGCTGTCATCGTGAATATTGTGGTTCTGTGTTGAAATAAATAAAAATCCTGCCGGTGCTATGAGTTGCTGAGGCCTATCATGTTAGAAAACTTACATAGGTCACAGGTGCATGCATGGGTGGTTTCCGGCCGGCTTGAGCTTGTCCAAATTGTGAAAATTCTCGAAAAAAACGACGTATTGTTGAGCTGAAATAAATTAATGGGTAACCTGTAAATTCAATTATAGATACCAAAATATAACCAATTATACATACATCACATGGCACCCTAGGTCGGTCCTAGAACGGATCTAGAAATTTAACTTTGGGTGTTTAAATTCTAACCAACTGAAAACATAATAAGGGTGAAAAACTGATAATGGTCCATGCCTCCACTCCAGTAATGGTGAAAAACTGAAAATGTCCTCGTCTCCGGGAATCGATGACCATGACGGCCACCGCCGCGCTCTCCATGTCCCCCCTCCCCTCCACCCTTCTCACCTCATATCAACCGCTAGACGTTGCCATATCAGGCTTGCTTGCACCTCCTATCCGTGCATCGGCCTTCTTCCCTCCGCTGCTTGGCCTGACTCAGACCACATCAGAGCCATGCGGCGCTGCGTCTCTGCTCAATTTGCGAGGATTGGACGAATGCTCCCTTTTAGCATAGAATGGCCGCTGCTTTGCTAGTTCACTTGGTGAGGCCGCATGGTCATGGCCGCCGTACGTATGGGCTCATTGCCATGCTAATCCGAGGTTTGAGCTCGATTTGACCGAGAAAACGCCTAGTAATCTAGTATACATGCTAAGAAACACAACAAGTGATACATATGTCCACTATATACTACACATACTAGATTTACAAAAAATATTGGGCGAACATTTGTACACCAATGACCCATTATAGAACCGTACATAGCCCTATCGATGTCGCCAGCTAGATATTGCAAAGGAGCTAGAAGGAATCTATACCACACGATATACATATCTGGTGCACGTTTAGAATGGAGTGAGGTGTTAAGTAAATTGGGTTTCCCATCATGGTTGCTCCCTCCACCTCTACAGACAATCTTCAGGACTGGTGGAAATCCATTCCTAATCTGCTACCACAGTCCATCTCGGTGCTTAGATGGCGGTCAATTGCACTATTATGCTGGTGGATGTTATGGAAGGAGAGAAATGAACGCATTTTCAACAAGAAGGCAAAGAATCCTCTTCTACTGGTTGACAAGATTCTATCAGAGCTGGCCCTCTGGAAAACAGCAGGGATCTTTGGAACGGTGTGGCCAGCGGGAGATTAGCTCTATATTTCATTACCTAGAAGTTCTAACTTTAGTTCTACACCTTTTCTTTTCCTTCATACTTACTGTAACAGCCCTCTTTTGTCTCGGTTTGTCCTAAGGACTGCCGTGTAACCTCTTGTACTATCCCGGTATTTGACCGGTTCCATCTTAAGTAAATGAAGCAGTGCTCGCTGTTTCCGTCAAAAAAACTATAAAATATCCCGACGTCTTGGTTGTATATAAACAGGGGTAGTAGGGTGAGAAGCGGAGGCGTCCAGGTCCAGCCTATCTACGGAGGAAAGACATGACACCCACCACAGCCACTGCTCTTGTGCTAGCTCTAACCGTAGCACACTATGCCAGCCTCGCCGCCGCTGCCGGCCCCAGGGTCATCATCGTCGGCGCCGGCATGTCCGGTACATATGCACACCATTCATTAATTGACCAGCTCGTAAGCTTACGTACATGCATTAATTCATGCATACATCCGTTAATGTTGTGCAGGGATCTCCGCCGGGAAGCGTCTGTCCGAGGCCGGGATAACGGACCTGGTGATTCTGGAGGCGACGAACCACATCGGCGGGAGAATGCACAAGACCAACTTCGGCGGCATCAACGTGGAGATGGGCGCCAACTGGGTGGAGGGCGTCAACGGCGGCAAGATGAACCCCATCTGGCCCATTGTCAACGCCACGCTAAAGCTCAGGAACTTCCGCTCCGACTTCGACGACCTCGCCAACAACGTCTACAAAGAGAAGTATATACGCCTACCCAGAATGAATTAATTAATTACCACGAAAGTGAACGCACGCTTATGCAAATTAATCAACTCATGAACGCATGGGAAATAACGTATGAGCAAATACGTATGCTTCACTTGAACAATGGAAAGCTTAATTAAGTTTCAGAAGAAGAATAGAACGAACGCATTTTAACAAAAAATAGTATATACTGGGTTTGAAGTTAGTTTTCCCACAATATTCAAACTGTGTTTGGAAGGAATGAAAATCACATTATTAATACAAGATCAGATTTCACTAGGAAGAGTTATTTTTCCGAATTAAGCAGCCCACGGCTCCGATTTTTCATTTCTCAAACTAATAACCATCCCAGCGGCTGTCTCATCATGTTCAAAACAGCAAAACGAACAGCAGAAAACAAACTTTTTCCTGGCAGGAACAAACCTCCCTCTCGGCCGGTCAGTCGGCCCTTAGGAACGAAAACTCTACCAAAAACAAACATTCACCACACTCCACACATACCTAGCAACATGATAGGTGAATAAAGAGGTGCTCCGACTGTTACAGATTCGCAGCAGATAAATATTTCACTCCCCTCCCATGCTCTCTTTAACAGATTTTGTTTTGTCAGGATTGCAATTTTGAAAGCCACCAAAGAAAGAATTTTATTTTAGAGGAATCTTTAAAACTAAAATTTTCTATAGGACTTTAAACTGGAGGACAGCGTTTTGGCTCTTGGATGCACATGCACCCTTAATTTAAAATGTATTTTTTAATAAAGAAAATTTCGTATGTACATCTCATCCACATCCTATTTGCGCACAAAGTCGTTTCTCGAAACACCGATATTTTTGTGGGTTGTGTAAAAATGACAATTATTCGTGTTCACTTAAGTTTTTCACGTGGCATTTATTTGTCTTCTTACACGGCTGCGAGCAAATAGAATTGGTGGTGTGTACGTGGAACTTGTTTTTCGAATTTGTTTAACATTTTAAATTATTTATTTGCTAAAGGGAGTATATGCATCAAGCAGGCAAAGTGATTTTCCGCCGGGTTAATTTTTTTGAAAAATCATTATACACATAGAAATCTCTTTCTTATCTAACAACATCAACTGCATTAATGTCCTTCTTCCATTACAGCAGCACACTCTCACACATCAACTACAGTTGCTTTCGTTGTTCAGCTAAGTTACCCCACACAAGATCTTCTAAAATGTAAATATTACCCATACGTATCCAAAACTTCATAAACCAGAATATTCTTACTATATTGTTAAGCCTGGAAACTTAATGCTTAAAGTAACATAACAATCGGTACGGTCTTTCCCTATTCTTACTATTTATTTTTCTGTAAACCGCCGATACCATTTTCATACTGCACAATTCCCTCCGTTCAAATAATTATTGTCGAAAACCAGGCCGGACAAGAATTATGAAACGGAGACAATAGTACCGTATAACAACATATCTTAATTTTTTCACAGCGGCGGTGTCTATGACAAAGCGTACGTGCAGGGGAGGATCGACCGGTCGGATGAGGTGGAAGAGAGCGGCGGCAAACTGTCCGCCCAGCTGCACCCCAGCGGCAAGGACGACATCTCCATCCTCGCCATGCAACGCCTCAACGACCAGTATGTGCTACGTACTAGTAGTAGTAGCTAGCACCTTATTCGGCCCGACGGGCAGTATACTAAATCCGACGTGGTATGATCTGCCAGCATGCCCAACGGGCCGTCGTCGCCGTTGGACATGGTCCTGGACTACTTCAAGTACGACTACGAGTTCGCGGAGCCGCCGCGGGTGACCAGCCTGCAGAACGTCGTCCCTCTCGCCACCTTCGAAGACTTCGGGGACGACGTCTACTTCGTCGCCGACCCGCGCGGCTACGAGGCCGTCGTCTACTACCTCGCCGGCCAGTACCTCAAGGCCGACAAGTCTGGCAACATCGTCGACCCTCGCCTAAAGCTCAACAAGGTACGTGCCCAACATTCAAGTTCAGTGCGTTGCCATTTCCCCGTCAGAAATTAAGCATATGGGGTAACTTATACACTGTGACCATTAAAAAAAACTTATACACTGAGAAAAAATGTGGTCTTGCATTGCAGGTGGTGCGCGAGATTTCCCACACAGGCAGCGGCGTCACAGTGAAGACGGAGGACAACAAGGTGTACAAGGCAGACTACGTCATGATTTCTGCGAGCGTGGGGGTTCTGCAGTCTGATCTCATACAGTTCAAGCCACAGCTGCCCGTCAGTTTCTTCTGCACTGCTTTTCATATTTTAATTGACTGGTGTGCTGGTTTGGACCGTTAGCATTTTTTTCTGAACCTGATTTCTGTATTTCAGACATGGAAGGTTCTGTCCATCTACCAGTTCGACATGGCCGTGTACACCAAGATCTTCGTCAAGTTCCCCAAGAAGTTCTGGCCCGAGGGGAAAGGCAGGGAGTTCTTCCTCTACGCAAGCAGCAGGAGAGGATACTACGGAGTATGGCAGGCACGTACAAATATACCATGGTCGATGCTCTCAACAATTTCCTAACACTGGTGCTGCAGCTTAATTATATGCTTTACCGCAACGGTCTTCTTAAACCTACTTGTGTTTATCCAGGAGTTCGAGGCGCAGTACCCAGACGCCAACGTCTTGCTGATCACCGTCACCGACGAGGAGTCGAGGCGGATAGAGCAGCAGTCGGACAACCAGACCAAGGCGGAGATCGTGGAGGTGCTGAGGAGCATGTTCCCGAACGAGGACGTCCCCGACGCGACCGACATACTCGTGCCACGCTGGTGGTCCGACAGGTTCTACAGGGGCACCTTCTCCAACTGGCCCATCGGCGTCAACCGCTACGAATACGACCAGCTCCGGGTACACCCATGCCCATCCTGGTTCTGAATTGCTCATGTGAATTATCATGTTTTTACATCAAACCATATGTAATCTTATCGGTTCTTCCTTTTTCCCTGCGCTAGGCGCCGGTTGGGAGGGTTTACTTCACCGGGGAGCACACCAGCGAACACTACAATGGCTACGTCCATGGAGCTTATCTTGCAGGTATGATAGTGACGTCCATTTTGCATGATCTTGAGTTTCAAATTCGTGTACTTGGTATTGTGGCAGCAAAACATTTTGATGCTAATTTCGTGTCTATGTGCATTGATTTTTCCTTCTTTCCAGGTATTGACTCTGCGGACATTCTAATCAACTGTGCTCAGAAGAAGATGTGCAAATACCACGTCCCGGGCAAGTATGAGTAATGCTTTTCAAGGTAACCTCTAAGTTTCATATTCCGTCCTGGCAAAGCCCGGCCACCTGCATGCCATATAGAGTCTAACTATCATTATATTGATTTTGTTTCCCTCTGCAGCAATTTCGTCGTAAATGTACGATGCCGGTTCTAATAAATTGAATGGGTGTTTGCATCCATGAGGGCAAGCTTGCTAGGGAAACTTCTTCAGAGAGCGCCATGTGTATGCCACGACGGCGCCATTTGTTCGTGTTAAATCAACTTCTGGATGTCTACTTGTGTCTTAATTTGTTACCTATAGTCTGTTCTTACCTTTTTTATCACTGAGATCTTCATGTTCTCTTAAATTGAATAAAATCTCCATGTTCGTCTAAAACACGTTCCTTCTTTTCGTGTTTGAAAAAATTCTCAAATTCATTTGTGAAGTTTGTTCCATTAAGCTTCTTTTTCCATGGGATTGAGCTAAACGTAAATTTGGACAGCTTGAAGAGACACATCATTTGCATAGGACGTCTTGGTTTTCCACTCTTGGGGGAAGGGGGAGAAGTCTAACCCTATATCTGGACTAAGGGCACCTCCAACGGCTCACCACATACGATACTGAAATGTGTCTGATTCGATCCGTTTGGAGCAAACCGCGGACATGTTTTAGGCCTTTATCCGTTTGTGGTGGCGGTGTCCCCAACGGCCACCCACATTTTTTCCCGATCCGGCATTGGCCTTTTTTTAGCTATTCTGACACAACTATGTAAAAAGTAAATAATTATCAAATTATGGTAAATGAATATTCCACAAATAGATAAATAATATGGTTCATAATTTCACAACAAAGTTCGCACACATGAAATAAATAACATAGTTCACACAATGAAAAAAAATAGAGAGGGTGTCACTACTGGTTTCCAATAATCATTCTGCAGTCGGCCGTGTGTAGGTCGATCGCATCTCATTATGCACGTGGAGATACTCCTGGAACGTCGCCGGTTCAGGCGTAGGCTCAATCAACTCCCCTGAAACTCTCAGCCTTGGTCGAATAGCCTTGCATTAACTGTGTGCGCTATATCACCAACGAACACTATTTCATGTCCGTGTGCGATAGTTTTATCTGTTGTAACAGTCAATACGGAATGACCGTGTTCATTCAGACCAAATGCTATAAGTCGAGCCGAGTGAGCAAACTGCAGAGAAACCCCTAATACTGAAAGATAGGAGCTGCGGTGGCAGAGGCGGAGTCAAAATCTCAATACTGCAGAAACCCTTACTAATGACGGGCAGTTTTTGTTCATCATAGATGGGCAAGCTGCCCGTCACTAGTATGATGTCACTGGTATACAGTTACTTGTGACGGGCGGCCCAATATCATGCTCGTCACTGATATGAATTTCGGTATTAAAAAATATTTTTCACGATAGCACAAATATAAAAAGTTAAATGCATATTCCATGAATATTTGAGATAGTACAATAAGATTTTGTACCAATGATACGTTCACATAACGGAGGCGGCGTTTTGGGTAGTAGGTGCAGATGCACCTATTATGTAAAACATTTTTAATGTTTTTTCAAAATATCAAAAAAATTATAGAAAAAATTTCGGACACACATTAGAACATTTTGTGTTAGCATAAAAAATGTCGTGGAGAAAAAACATTTTTTGTGGCATGTGCAAAAAAGACAAAAAATGTCTCGTATAAAATCGTTTTGGAGCATCCGGATTTATCTTTTTTGCACAGGTCACAAAAGATGTTTTTTCTTCACGTAACTTTTTGTGCTAACATAAAATGTCTTGAAGTATGTCCGAAATTTTTATTTTGAATTTTTTGACATTTTCAAATTTGCTTCTGGGCAGTGGGTGTATCTGCACCTGCTACCCGTTATGAATTTCCGTCACATAACCCAATATGACATTATATTTTCACAGATAACACAATGGCATAAAACATGCAAATTGCATGATCCAAATTACAATGTTGCACTAACATCCGACATAGGACAATCCTAAACACATAGCACAATCCAAAGATATTCTCACAAGGGTGCACCGCATCGATATAACTAGCGTCCAAATCATAATCCTCAGGATAATCTTTCTCTCGTGAGAGAAAACAAACCATTTGAGATGTACACCAATTTAACCTGCATAAATCGAAAGTCACTTGCCCTTCAAATCAAAGCACTATGTGTGAACAACTAAAAATCAATAATAAGCCATCGGTGTAGGGTTGTACAGTAGGTGTGTAGCATATGCAAATGGTCGCGCATTGTGTTGGTATCTCATTTATGTACCTACGAGAGATTTAGAAGCGTGCATTATCATAGGCCAAAATCCAAGATTTTCTTACCACTCCTGAAAAATCAGTTGACCAATTGCCGCACACACTAGTAGAAATGGGCCTTTAGTCCGGTTGGGAAGGGCCTTTAGTCCCGGTTTTCCAACCAGGACTACGCAATCGGGACTAAAGGCCCCGTCCTTTAGTCTCGGTTGGCCACAAACCGGGACTAAAGCCTCTCCACGTTGCTGCGGTGGAGCGCTGGGGCTGGAGGACCTTTAGTCCCGGCCGGTTGGTGTTATCAACCGGGACTAAAGGACTGCTCCACAAACCGGGAGTTTTTTAATTCTATTCTTAATTCTACTCTTAATTCCATTCTTAATTCTATTCCTAAATTTCTCACTTAGCTACAAATTTAATCTCTAATTATACACTTAATCTCAGGTCAAAGTACTTACCCTGGTCAAACTTCCCATTCGGTCAGCCATCCTCAAATTGCTCCAGCCCAAACACGTTTAACTTTTGAGTTCCTCCAAATTAGCTTCCAAATGAAAAGTTAGAACTTACTGATATTTTTTTGACGGGCAAAACAGTAGGGAAGACCCATACTGTTAATTTTCTCATTTTCGCAAAATCACGGGTATTTACAAAGTATCAGGTAGTTTAAAAAGATAAATTACAAAGTATCAAGCCATTGCTGCATGCCTTCCTTAAGGCTTGGCTTTGCTCTATGCATAACAAGAGCAAAACTTACTGATATTAGTATCCTATCAATCATATTAACCCCTGGGTCATGATGTTACACTTTTTTATTGTTTAAATTTTCAAAATTTATTTGAATAAATAACAATGATTATGTAATAATATTTTTTTAAATAAATAACAATGATAATGTAATAATATTTTTTGAATAAATAACAGTCATTATGTAATAATATTTAATATGGAATAATTCATATCTTTAAATCCATAAATCGAAATTTGACAAATAAAATATCTAAATCAATTAGAAAAATGAGAGGAATTCAAATATGTCATCCATATCATCTTTTGCATCACAGAAACGTCGATAAACTTGCTATGAAAAAAAACTCTAGCATGGAGCCAAATGATCAAGTTATGGCAATTCCCACGGCATAGTTTGCGATAAAGTTATCATATTTGACAAATAGGTGTATCTTGGTATAGGATGCAATGGTTCTGAAGGGATTTTTCAAATTATTTTTATAAATATCATTTTCCTTTTTCTAAGTAGCAACAATGACTTTTTTGTGAACCAAGTACAAAAAAATATGGTGCAAAATGGCACCCATCTAATTCTCACAAAGAGTAGTCCATATTTGATGGATAATCCCCAAGTATTAGGAATTTTCTTGATTTCTCTCTAATTTCACCTAGTTAAAAAAATTATACTGATTTTCCGAAAGTAATCCAAATTTGAACTACAAGTGTTTGATAGTTTGGTCTGAATTTTTTTAAATTCATTATAAGATACACAACTTGTGGTTATATAACAAAAACATCGATAGTTTCAGAGAATTTGACCTCTTTTGATGAATAGTCAATGTGGCAATTTTGAACTTTTTTGAAAAAAAATCAAATAAAGTGAAAAAACCTCAAAAAAAATATATCCTCTGGCATGGAGACCTTTTATGTGTACTAGTTGGTATGAAAAATTATAAACTTGATTTTTGAAAAATTGTTCAAAAACAATCTTCACAAAAAGGTCTATCATGTATAAACATCTATAAGTTTCAAACCAAATGACCAAGTTATGACCATTTACACGGCATAGTTTGTGATAAAGTTCTCATATTCGATAAATAGGTGTAACTTGGTATAAGAAACAATGGTTCCGAAGGGATTATTCAAATTATTTTCATAAGTATCATTTTCCTTTTTCTAAGTGGCAAAAATGACTTTTTTTGTGAACCAAGTACAAAAAATATGGTGCAAAATGGCACCCATCTAATTCTCACAAAGAGTAGTCCATATTTGATGGATATTGCCCAAGTATTAGGAATTTTCTTGATTTCTATCTAATTTCGTCTAGTTAAAAGAGTTTATGCTGATTTTTCGAATGTAATCCAAATTTGAACTACAAGTGTTTGATAGTTTGGTCTGAATTTTTTAAATCATTTTATGTTACACAACTAGTGGTTATATAACAGAAATATCAATAGTTTTAGAGAATTTGACCTCTTTCGATGAATAGTCATGGTGGCCATTTTGACCTTTTTAAAAAAAATCAAATAAAGTGAAAAAAAACCTCAAAAAAGATATCCTCTGGCTAGGAGTCCTTTTATATGTACTAGTTGCTATGAAAAATGATAAACTTGATTTTTGACAAATTGTTCAAAAACAATCTTCACAAAAAGGTCTATCTTGTATAAACAACTATAAATTTTAAGCCAAATGACCAAGTTATGACCATTCCCACGGCATAGTTTGTGATAAAGTTCTCATATTCGACAAATAGGTGTATATTGGTATAAGAAACAATGGTTCCGAAGGGATTTTTCAAAATATTTTTGTAAATATCATTTTCCTTTTTCTAAGTGGAAAAATGAGTTTATGCGAATTTTTCAAAAATAATTTCGCCTAGTTAAATAAGTTTTTTGTGATGCAAAAGATGATATAGTTGTCATATTTGGATTCCTCTCATTTTTCTAATCGATTTAGACATTTTATTTGTTAAATTTCGATTTACGGATTTAAAGATATGAATTATTTCATATTAAATGCAACGGTCGAAGCCTGCCGCAGCCCCTTTAGTCCCGGTTGGTGTCTCCAACCGGGACTAAAGATAGAGCTTTTGGTGTCCCCAACCGGGACTAATGATAGACTTTAGTCCCGGTTGGAGACACCGACCGGGACTAAACGGGCTCTCCCCTTTAGTACCGGCTCACATTAGTCTCGGGCCCAAACACGGCCGGTACTAAAGTTCCGAACGGAAGGCCCATTTTCTACTAGTGACACCACCAGTTCCAGAAGATGACAGAAGAAAACTTATAAACACTACAAACTGCAGAACACTTACAGAATAGATGATAAACTGAATTCAAACAAAATGTCGAAGAAACTGCCAGGAAGTAGAGAAGACTGAAGAAATAGGTGTACAATGGAACTGGTAAAAAAACATAAAATGTTAACCTCGGACTGAGCTTTACTTTTACCGAGAGTCGTTGAGATTGACCGCTGCGTGAAGTCACACCGAGCACTGACGCGAGGCTAATTGATTTCGGCACTGGATCAATTCCTATTGGAGGTCGTGCAAGGCTAGCTTGATGTTCAGCGTGATGCCAAGATAGCAAGCAGATACCTCGATCAATTTATGAACCTGTGCAATTTGCACATACGCTAGCCAGGTTGATACATGCTAGTTGATTGATCATCAAATAGATCCAGCTTCTCACACGTGCGATCCGATCTGGGTACTCGCCGTAAGAACTAGGATTTTAGGGCTTGATAGCTTGACCATGTCTAAGTCCTGCGAGTCCTCCTTATATACACAGAGTCTCGCTAGGTTACAACAGTTCTACACGAAGCCGATTGTCTTCTTGTCTTCCAAGGTAAGTTTTACCACCGACCTTCTGGAGCTTTCCTTCGGCAGGCCGCGATCTTTGATCGGCCCATCTTTACATGGCCCAATAATAGCGTGATCATGAAGATGAAGTCGCCGTTTTGGTTTTGAATAAGTCACGGGCTAATTATTCCCCGACAGTAAGGCCGTCGAGAATAAATGGATTGACGCTGACGATAACGTGACCGTCTATAAAGCTTGACTTGTCGCAAAAGGTTTCCGACAAATTAATGGAATTTACTACGATGAAACTTTTTCACCTATAGCGATGCTAAAGTCTATTCGGGTTTTGCTAGCGATTGTTGCATATTTCGATTATGAGATATGGCAGATGGATGTCAAAACAGCGTTCCTAAATTGCAACATTGAGAAAGAGTTGTATATGGTACAGCCTGAAGGTTTTGTCGATCCAAAGAATGCTGGTAAGGTATGCAAGCTTCAGCGTTCCATTTATGGACTGAAGCAAGCATCTCTCGGAGCTGGAATCTTCGATTTGATGAGGTGATCGAAGGTTTTGGATTTGTCCAAAATGTCGAAGAGACCTGCATTTATAAGAAAATGAGTGGGAGATCAGTTGCATTCCTAGTACTATATGTGGATGATATATTGCTGATTGGGGATGATGTGGAAATTCTGAATAGCGTGAAGAAGTATTTAAACAGTAAATTTTTTATGAAGGACTTAGGAGAAGCTGCTTACGTATTAGGTATTAAAATCTATCGTGATAGATCAAGGCACCTATTAGCGTTAAGTTAGAGTACTTACCTTGATAAGATTTTGAAAAGGTTCAAAATGGATCAGGCGAAGAAAGGGTTTCTGCATGTTGTCAAGGGTAAGACATTGAGCACGGCTCAGTGTCCCGTTACGGCTCATGATAAGGCCGTGATGGCTAGCAACCCCTATGCTTTAGCCATAGGATCGATCATGTATGCCATGTTAAGTAATCGACCCGATGTAGCATTGGCTCTTAGCTTGATGAGCTGATTCCAAAATAATCCTGGCAAGGATCATTGGACATCTGTTAAGAACATTCTGAAGTATCTTAAGCGAACCAAGGAAATGTTTCTTGTCTATGGAGGCTGTGAAGAGGAACTTTTCGTAACATGTTACGTTGATGCAAGTTTCAGCACAGATCCAGATGGCTCGAAATCTCAGACATGATACGTATTTATGGTGAACGGAGGCGTTGTGAGCTGGAGAAGTGGGAAGCAACCCATAGTTGCCCAATTTACAATGGAATCGGAGTACATTGCTACTTCGGAATCCGTGAATGAAGCTGTCTGGCTGAGGAAGTTCGTCATCGAGCTCGGAGTGTTCCCAAGCACGCAAGACCCTGTGAAACTCTACTGCGACAACATAGGCGTTATTGCAAACGCGAAGGTATTCTCCGACGCTTCCATGCGATAAGACAGTATATCAAGAAAGGCGATGTGAAGATTTGCAAAGTACGTACGGATCTGAATATTGTAGATCCGCTGACAAAGCCTCTTCCACGAGACAAGCAGGATAAGCACCAAGTTGCTATGGGTGTTAAGCTTTTACCTGATGTAAACTAGATTAAGTTGTACTCTAGTGCAAGTGGGAGACTGAAGGAGATATGCCCTAGAGGCAATTAATAAAGATATTTTATTTGTCATATCTCGATTGTTCATAATATGTTTTATACCATGCTATAACTGTATTGAGCGAAAACATTAATACACGTGTGGTATGTAAACAACCAGGTCCCTACTAGCATCTTTACTTGTCCATTGAGATCAACAGATGATTAAGATTTCCTGATCATGGACATGGATGTCAATTGATAATGGAGTCATGTCATTAGGTGAATGATGTGATGGACGCACACCCAATATATAGGAGAACGTAGTACTCAAATCTTCGACCGTGAGATCATATATAATCACTATCTCTGGAAGGTGCCCTTGATTGCATCAAACGTCGTTTCTTATATAGGGTGACAATAAAGGTATCGCATATCAGGTATCCGAAGGAATAGGTTGAGGCATATGATCAAGAGCGGGATTTGCCAATCCACATAGCAGGATAGATACTCTGGGCCCACTCGGTGAGATTGCATCAATGAGCTTGCAAGCATGTGACTAGGTCACGAGGATGTAATATCACAGACGAGTAAAGATAGTATTGTCGGTAACGAGATCGAGCTAGGTATCGTGATACCGGAGATCGAGTCTCGGACAAACTAAGTATCGCTAGGCAAAAGGTATGGGACTTGACGTTTAAGGTTCAGACGACAAAGATATTCGTGGACTCACAGGAACTATCATGGGTTTCCAGATCCCGCTGTTAGTCATTGATAGGAGAAATGTCTCGATCATGTCTGGAGTGATACCGAACCGTAGGGTGGCTCACTTAAGGCAGACGACAGTTTAAATTAGATTGGATATCGAAGAGAAAATAGAGAAGGGTTCTGAAATGGTTCCGGGACATATCCGAAGGAGTTCGGAGGGCGGCGAAATGGTTTTCGGAGCCGGAATAAATTAGATAATATGTATTTAATATTAATTATTGTAATTAATGATTAGATATATTGTTATTTTTATTTAATTCGAATTTTAAAGGCAGCCCAACCTTAAATGGGACAACTCCCGGAGGAGAAGGCCCATAGGGGGGGCGCACCAAAGGAGAGGGGTGAGGGGCAGCCGGTCTAGCCGGGCCGAATGGGGCCCACCAGGGCCGGCACTCCACCCTTGGCCGGCCGCACCATGTGGGAATAGTCCCACATGGCTAAGCCACCAAGGGTGACACCCCTCCGTCCTCCTTTATATAGTGGTGCCCATTGTCTTTGGAAAATGCATCCTCCCTCTCTCTCTCATCCGTTTAAGACGTGACTCCGTGATTGGAGCTACGCACGGGTTGAGACGTTCTCTCCACCATACGCACACCACCGTGCTGCTGGAACCAAGTCTTCTGCTTCCGCTGCTTTGCTGGATCGGAGCCCGGAGGTCGTCGTCTACACCGTACGAGTGTAGAGCTACGAGTTTCTGCACTTGCGGCACTTAGAGGAGTTCGTCTACACGACCTTGAGGTAGGCTACGTCGATTTCATCGACAACGCTTGTGCGGGAGCGTAATCCCCGCTTTTCGGTCTACAAGGTTATGTACATCGATATTCTCCGTTACTCTATATCTGCATAGTAATAGATTCTGTCTA
Organism: Poa pratensis; assembly: GCA_947311845.1. Taxonomy (NCBI): domain Eukaryota; kingdom Viridiplantae; phylum Streptophyta; class Magnoliopsida; order Poales; family Poaceae; genus Poa; species Poa pratensis. The sequence goes on from CAMZMU010000122.1 coordinate 19,477,865, forward strand.
TTTAGGTTATCGTTGTTAGGAATTTTTTGCTTTCTGCATACGATCCCCTTCATATATCTAGCTTCAGTTTCACATTAGGTGTTGTCCAGTGAATCTACGCACCAAAATACGTATAGATATATCTAAATTAGAAAAATATAATTATATCTCGGAACAGATTAGTAGTTAATTGCCTAGGGTGCCTCACCGTGGCATATCTTCCTTTACGAGTAAAGATACCACAAAAGGGAAAAGAACAAATACGAAGAGATACCACTACCAGCTGCGTCCCTTAACCTCTTGTCATCTCTTTCATATCAAGATTAGATTGCTTGTCGTAATGGTGCCACAGTTCTAGCCAATTGGCTGACCGTTTTGATTGCATCTAATACATATACCTTCTGCAGAAGTAAGCTCAAAGTGGCATGATTTATCCTAGAGCGATTTGACACACGCCGGAATCGCTCCTATGCTTGCCCTTTGTGGATGTTCTTTAGGTAGATGGATAACGCGATAGGATTAATAATATGGATAACGATTAGCATTAGCACGCCTCAAGGCTTTTATGGTCTCCAAGGCCGCTGTACCGGCGATTTCTAGTTAATTAATAAAATCTAAAGAGATTGATGAACTGGAAAGCCGTCTCCTACTTTTTTCAGTGTTTCACATTTTTTCTGAAAAAACTGGGTGCATCTTTTCTAGTTGAACCAGGGCCGGCCCTGTCATTTCAGGGCCCTATTCAAGGCAAAAGTATCAGCCCCTATTTTCTATTTTTTATAAAGGACATTTTACTATTTAACAGTTTAAACATTATACCCGGCCTCTGCATAATTATAATCCATAAAGCCCCAACCACAAAGTGTGATAACAGTAAAATAAAAAAGACATATGCGAGTAACAAGATAACAACTCCGTATCGCCTATGTCGGAGGGGGGCCAATCTGAAGATCACCCATCAATGTCGGACAAAAATATCACTCGCCGTATTTTCCAGTCTTGCAGACACCTCGATAAAAAGGTCTCGATTTTCCACGCGTTATAATGTGGACCATGAATGGAGCAAACTGGTGCACCGGTGGATTACCTGCATGAGAGATGAATTTTTATGAGAGAAAACCTCGTCATTTCTTGCCAGCCAAAGCGACCATACTACGGCTATCACTCTCACCCTAATTAGCGTTCTGAACTTGTGCTCAAAATCATGTAACCAAGTGCCGAAAATATTCGCAACGGATTGTGGTGGATGTAAATACGAAACTACTTGGATTGCTAACCATATAGAACAAGAAAACTTGCAATCGAAAAATAAGTGTTTGATCGTTTCCTCATGAGGACAGAACACACACTTTGTACTTCCTTGCCAGTTACATCTAACAAGGTAATCCTTTGATAAAATAACACCTCGACGAATATACCACACAAAGATTTTTAGCTTTAGTGGTATCTTTATCTTCCATATTTTTTTGTTATTATCGACTGGTATCTCATGATGAACTAATGCTCTATACATGGAGTGCACAAAGAACTTTCCATCCTCCCATAGACTCCAGCAAAATTCGTCGGACCCTTGCGACAATAGTACCCAAGCCAGCCGCTTGGCTAGGGCATTCCATGCCGCAAGTCTCGGCCCTACGAATAATAATTTTATTAAATTTTCTCCAATAAACATGTGACAAAGCACTTGTCCCGATATATTTCCTTTTGAGAAGCATTTCATAGACCCCGTTTTCAGCAAGTAGCTTAAAAAGCCATTTTCCTAGAAGAGCAGTATTTTTAACCTGAAGGTCATGAAACCCAACCCTCCCTAATCTTTCGGTTGGCAAACAAGACCACATCTAGGATTGTTTGCAAGAGTCCACATACTTTTTATGCAAATTAATGTGCAAATTGTTTATGGTTGTAATGAAGGTCTTTGAAAAGAAATACTTCAAATAACCCAATTTTGTAGACTCAACTTGTCTCTAATCAATTAATTTGACGATGATGAGATGCGCGGAACAATCGTAGCTGTCATATGTGACTGCCATGGAGGCTTCATTGCAGCAAATAATAGCAAGCTCGAGTTCGTGCAGGATGCTCTCCGCGCCGAGTTCATGGCTTGAAGTAAGCATCCTTGGCCGAATCGCTAGGGTGCGTCAAGGTAGTTAGAGCGATGCAAGAGGAGGACAACTCGCATGGAATATCGGATGCGGACTGCTACCACCTAGATACTGAATTACCCAAAATACAGTGAGCATAAAAGCTTTCGTGCTACTGAATAACCCAATATTACTAGCATCGAAACAAAGAACATTGGGTGACCACGTACGAATGCCTCTTTTGTTTCGCGAGACAATTAGGAATGTATTACACTACAAACTGCCTTGTAGGAAGCTCCAGTGTCCCTGGAAGTAAGCTATGAGCAGTTGGGGATATCAGACGGCGGAGGCGGGAGCTTCTGGTTGGGCAGCGGCCCGTCGTTGACAAGCCACACCATGGACATGCCCCAGCTCATGTGGATTTCGAAGTGGCAATGCATCATCCATACACCTGGGTTGTCGGCGACGAACCGGATGGCGACCCAGCCGGCGGCCGGCACGCTGACGGTGTTCCGCTGAACCGGGTCAACGAGGTTGTACTGGACCTCGGTGTCCTTGCCGGCGTCGTAGTTCCCGAACCCTTGCCCGACCACGTGGAAGTCGTGGCCGTGCAGGTGCACAGGGTGGCTTCCGGCGCCGTCCACGCTGGTGCCCTGCAGCACCACCTCCACGGCGGTGTTGAACTCGAGCGACACCACGCTGGTGCCGTGCCTCACGAACGTGCTGTTCGGCGGCGCGCCGGTGAAGTTGAACATGCGCGGCGGCGTCACGGGGAAGTCGCTGGGCATCACCATGCCGTCGTAGTGCGCTTGGAGGAGCGAGGTCGTCGTCATCCTGGGCGTGACGAATGACACGTTGTTGATGGAGGCGGCGATCCTCGTGTTGTTGGGGCCATGGCATGTCCCGTTGACGGGACTCTCGCAAGGGTCGGTGCCCAGTCCGACGGTGAAGAAGAAGCGCCGGTCCACGGTGCGTGGCGCGGCGCCGGCGTGGAGGCTCCGGAGATGCGCCGAGAAGTTGGCCACCGCGGCCGTGTCGTTGAACATCGGGAAAGACGGCGCGGGGAGCGGCCTCTGGGTCTGGGTCTCGTTTTGCGGGGACGAGTACTCGAGAATGGCATGGGCGGTGTTGTAGTCGAACGGGCCCACCATGGTGGTGTACAACGTGGCGGCGATGGCGAAGGACGGGGAAGAAGGGTTGGTGGCGGCGGTGAGGAGCACGTCCATGGTCTGCCCCGGGAGAGGAGCAGCGTGGTGGCGTCGAACGGCTTGACGTAGTTGCCGTCGGCCTGCACCACCGTGAGCGTGTGGTTGGCCACCGCGAAGAAGCGTTGATGAGCCGAAGAGTGCAGCGTTGATGAGCCGAAGCATGTACGTCTTTCCGGGCTTCACCTTGAGCTTGAAGGTGCCCGAGCAGTTGTACGTCGGGCCAGGGAGGCCGTTGAAGGTGTAGGCGTCGGATAGCCTGGGTGGTCCGCCGCTCTGCAGCGCCTCCCGGATGTTGGCCTCCGGGTCGGTGAGGAACCACTCGCCGAGCATGATGGGCACCTCCCGGTAGGCCTTGGGGAATGGGTAGCCGACGCCGCGGGGAGGGAGGACGACAAGCGGGCCGTAGAGCAGTGTGACAGTGAAGCTAGATACTGTCACTCATATGAAGCGGGCCGTAGAGCAGTGTGACAGGGGTGATACACGGAGTCAAGAAGGCGGCAAACGTCCGGGTTTGGAGACCGTGTCCTACAGGCGCGGCACCGTCGACCAAAGCATATTTAGCACAAGGAATTGGCGAGCAGTGTGACAGTGAAGCTAGATACTGTCACTCATATGAAGTACTAATGCTGTGAAGTGAATGGCGAAATAGATAACAGTCCAACGACACTTGCCCGTGACATCAATTGAAGAAACAAAATGCAGAGTACATAAGTAGGTCGTGATTAAAAAAAATGTAATACCACAACTAGGAGGATACGCACCTACTATCATGACCGTTGATTTCATCAAGATTCGTGCAACAAATTTATCAACAAATCTTCAAATGTCAATGCATTATCAATAATTGATAGATTTGTGTAATTTAAATTTTAGATTCATGTATTAACATGAATTTTCTGTGCACGCATTGACAAAAAAAATTAAAACCATGCATTAGCATATTTTTTAGTTTTTTGACATATAAAATAGTACAAATAATATGGTTCGTTGGATGCAAAATCAACGGTCATGATGGTAGATGTGTATCCTCCTAGTTATGGGAAACCCGCGTTGGTCGTGATTACTTGAAAAATGACTCCAACACGTAACCGTGCCACTGTGAAGTACTGCTTTGCCGGAATTATTACGTGGTATGCTGCTACTGTTGAACTCATGTCAAAGTCTGACTGGGAGGGAACAACCACGAGACCGTCTGTTAGCAGCCCTACTGCTAACGGGTCACAAGCCCAGGAAGATGATGGCCCAGTTCCAGAAGCAGCCCGACGCAGGAGCTCCAAAGCCCACAAACCCAACCAGCGTCTAACTGGCGACGACTGGGCAAGGTGAAGCTATATGTTGCGTGTGAACCAAGAAGAAGGCATCGGGGCTTCGATCACGAACACGGCACGGCGGCGGCTACCAACCCTGTCTCACCTACCTTACTTCCCCCAATTCAGCACTATGTGCTTGTATCAGACTATGAACTACTCCAATTCGTGTATCTGAGATTGTATCTGTGAGTGAGAATACCTAATCCCCTCTAGTAGCTAACAAAGTGGTATCAGAGCCCACCGATCCGGGCCAGAAATTTTTCCCCAATCCCCGATCTGGCGACGGCGGCGTCGATCATCGAGACGCGCAAGCAGAAGGCCGCGCGCATCGCAGACACCATGGGCGACGACGAGAAGATCACCAAGGCGGACCTGAAGGAGCTGTTCAAGGAATGGCGCGTCGAGATCAAGAGCGCGGTGAAGGAGGAGCTCAGCTCATGGCAGCCGAAGGTGGACAAGCAGATCTATGGTCTGCAAGTCGCCGTCGACATGCTTCAACAACACGTCTACAACGATAAATTCCACGACGCAGAGGAGGCGTCGCCGCACGATCCCCTCGATCCCGGCACATCGCGGGAGTCCTCACCGACCGAGGATCCGCTGAATCTTACTCCTCGGGCCAAGGGCCACGGCGGTGCATCATCTCCACGGACGGCGACCGACGGAACCCCGGTTCCGGAGGTCCCTCCGGCCAACGGTACGGTCGCCCTTCAGAATACTCAGATTGTTCAGTCTCCAACAGTTGCGTCTCCTCAGATCGGTGCACCAGCACCCCCACCGATGCCGTTTCCGGTATTCGATGGTGAGAATCCACAACTGTGGAAAGATCTGTGCGAACAATACTTCATGGTGTACAATATTCAGGAGTCGTACTGGGTCCATATGGCTACTCTGAATTTTTCTCCCACAACAGCTGTGTGGTTGCAGTCTGTTCGTAAGAAGTTGTTAGGGTGCACTTGGGAGAGTCTATGCAACACCTTGTGTGTTCGTTTTGGTCGTGATAGACACCAGTTGTTGATTAGACAGTTCTATTCCATTAGACAGCAGGCTAGTGTTCAGGAGTATATTGATGCATTTGAGCATTTGATGAATCAGTTAATTTCCTATTCTGATGAGATTCATCCATACTATTTCCTGATGAGGTTCATTGGTGGCTTGCGCAAAGCGGTGATGGTGCAACGTCCCCAAGATTTGGATGCAGCTTGCTCTTTGGCACTGGTTCAGGAGGAGGTACATGATGGCATACAACAAGAATATGGCCGTTATGGTGAGCCATCCTATCGTCTTGCACCTCGCATTAATCCAGCGGCTATACCACAGCAACAAATACGACAACCAGCACAAGCAGCTGCGGTTGATCGTCGAGCACAAGAAGCAAATCGTCCACCAAGAGCAAATGCAGCAAGGCCACCAGCACCTGATCAAAATCAGCTAGCTACTTTGAGAGCATATAGACGAGCTAGAGGCCTCTGTTTCAAGTGTGGGGAAAGATGGGGACAAGAACATGTCTGTCCAACTACAATACAGATGCATGTTCTACAAGAATTTATGGATTTCATGGGGATTTCTGCAGCTGATAATGGTGAACCTTTAGAAGCAGAGCAGATAGATGCTGAGGGAATTGTCCTTGCTACCATCTCATTGCAAGCCTTCAACGGTAATGACGTTGCAGTGTTAATTCAGTTGGCTGCAGCAGTTCATGGCACTCCTGTGTCTATCTTGGTGGATTCGGGCAGTTCAATTTCCTTTATAAATGCCAAGCTCATCAAGGACCTGCCAGGAATTCAATGTTTGCACAAACCAGTGAAGGTAAAAATAGCTAATGGCGCAGAATTGCTGTGTTCTCAAGAGATCATCAACTGTCCTTGGGAGACACATGGCCAGGAATTTCACTCAACTCTCAAGATCTTGCCGCTGGGAGGATTTGACATTATCCTAGGCATGGATTGGCTCGAGAAGCACAATCCTGACATCAATTGGGTCGACAAGAATATGTCCTTTATTCACCAAGGTTCTCTTATTTGCTTGCAAGGGCAACAAGCAACAGCTTCTCAGTGCACAGTCTTGTCTGTTGCCCAACTTCAGCAATTGTTTAAGGAAAATGAAGTTGAACATGTGGTTTTCGTCTGCAAAGAATCAGAATCTGCAAACAATGACACTAGTAGCAACACTGATTCCGAAGCTATGCCACCAGAAATACAGGAAATGGTTTCGGAGTTTAAAGAATTGTTCATGGAACCGTCTGGCCTTCCTCCAAGACGGTCTTGTGATCATAGAATTCCACTCATTCCAGGTGCCCAACCTGTGAACATTCGATCTTACAGACACTCCCAGAAACAAAGGACGAGATCGAGAAACAAGTGGATGAAATGTTACAGAGTGGAATCATTCAGCACAGCAACAGCTCCTTTGCTTTCCCAGTAATTTTAGTACGCAAGAAGGATGGACAATGGCGAATGTGTATCGATTACCGCCGACTGAATGCTCTTACTGAACCTACCACTTTCCCTATACTGTTATTGATGAATTGCTAGATGAACTTTCTGGTGCTAGTTGGTTCACAAAGTTGGATCTCAGGGCAGGGTATCACCAAATCCGAGTTGCTCCAGGAGAGGAGTTTAAAACTGCTTTCCATACCCACTCAGGACATTATGAATATAAGGTGATGCCGTTCGGTTTGGCCGAGCGCCGGCTACATTTCAAGGAGCCATGAACGCAACACTCAAACCCGTACTCTGGAGATGTACTTTAGTCTTTTTTGATGACATTCTCATCTACTCACCAACACTTGAAGACCACATTCACCATGTTCGTCAAGTGTTTTCTCTCCTCAAACAAGATCAGTGGAATATTAAGCAATCCAAATGCTCCTTCGCTCAGCGAAGTCTCTCATACCTCGGTTCATCATAAGTGGAGAAGGGGTAGCAACAGAACCATAGAAAATTCAAAAGGTACCGAGCTGGCCTACACCACAGAACCTCAAGGAGCTTCGGCAAATCCTGGTCTTATGGGTTACTACAGAAAGTTTGTACCCTTCTATGGTGTTATTGCTAAACCTTTACTGAATCTGCTTCAGAAAAACACCCCATTTATCTGGACAAGTGTGTGTGACACTGCACTGACAACATTGAAGCAGAAACTCACAACAGCGCCAGTATTGGCTCTACCAAATTTCTCTCGCCCCTTTGTGGTAGAGACAGATGCCAGCGACACCGGCATTGGCGCCGTCCTGCAACAGGATGGACACCCATTGGCTTACTTGAGCAAGGCGCTGGGACCAAGGACTAAAGGCCACTCTACTTATGAAAAAGAATTGATGGCCATTATCATGGCAGTAGAACACTGGCGACGGTACTTACAGTCAGCAGAATTTGTGATCAAAACTGACCACCGTAGTCTAGTCCATATGGAAGAACAGAGATTACATACTCCATGGCAACAACGGGCATTTACCAAGTTGTTGGGACTCAGACACAAAATCTGCTACAGAAAAGGAACTGACAATGGAGCAGCAGATGCTCTGTCTCGTCGACCTTGCAATGATTCTGACACTTTGTGTGCTATTTCCTTTTGCAAACCATCTTGGTTAGAGGAGGTTCGGCAAGGATACACCAAAGATATGCACACTTCTAAGATCATTGCAGATTTGACAGCTAATCCTGCATCACATAAGCATTTTACCTACACTGATGGTATTCTCAAGTACAAGAACCGCATTTGGCTAGGGCACAATACAAAACTTCAGCATGCAATTATGCAAGAGGGACATGATTCTCCACTAGGTGGTCACTCCGGGGCTCCAGCAACGTACCAGCGTCTGCACTCCGTTTTTGCTTGGCCAAAATTGAAGACAATGGTGACAACATATGTACAAGCCTGCTCTATCTGTCAGCAAGCAAAACCTGACAGAAATCGATATCCAGGGTTGTTGGAACCATTACCTATGCCTACACAAGCTTGGCAAATTGTGTCTCTCGATTTTGTGGAGGGATTGCCACAATCTGGGAAGTTTAATTGCATATTGGTTGTCGTCGACAAGTTCTCGAAGTACAGCCACTTCATTCCTCTAGCTCATCCGTTCTCAGCTCCACAGGTGGCATCAGTGTATGTGGATCAAGTGTACAAGTTACATGGCATGCCAGAATCACTCATTTCTGACCGCGACCCAATATTCACAAGCCGCTTTTGGAGAGAGTTATTCAGTCAGACTGGCACACAACTTCGGATGAGTACTGCCTACCATCCTGAAACTGATGGGCAAACGGAACGTGTCATTCAATGTATGGAAACATTCCTACGTTGCTTTGTGCACTCATGTCCGCGAAAATGGAGCTCTTGGCTGGCCTTGGCAGAATATTGGTACAACACTTCCTGGCACAGCTCGTTGGGGAAGAGCCCCTTCCGTGTCTTGTATGGACACGAACCTCGACACTGGGGTATTGAAGCATCATCAGCTTCCCCAGTGACAGAACTAAATGCTTGGTTGGCTGAGCGTCAAGATATGACTGCCCTGATTCGGATGCATCTTCTGCGCGCAACAAACCAAATGAAAATGCAAGCAGACAAGAACAGGTCAGAAAGGGAGCTCAACATTGGTGATCAGGTTTTCATCAAACTTCAACCATATGTTCAGAGTTCTGTGGCCAAAAGAGCTTGCCACAAATTGTCCTTTCGTTACTATGGGCCATTCCCAGTACTTGCTCGCATAGGCAAGGTGGCATACAGGATTTCCTTGCCCGAGACATCTACTATCCATCCGGTGTTTCACGTCTCACTCCTTCGGAAGGCTTTGAAATGCACAGATCAGGTATCGACCACACTTCCTACTGATGCTAACCAATATGTGGTACCTGTGAAAGTCCTGGAGCAGCGAAGCAAGACCCAAGCCAATCGCATCATTGATCAGGTGTTGATTCGTTGGTCGGGTGGCCAACTTCCTGATTCTTGGGAAAGCAAGGATGAACTCCAGCAACGCTTTCCGTTCGCTGCGAGAGGGGGGTGTTAGCAGCCCTACTGCTAACGGGTCACAAGCCCAGGAAGATGATGGCCCAGTTCCAGAAGCAGCCCGACGCAGGAGCTCCAGAGCCCACAAACCCAACCAGCGTCTAACTGGCGACGACTGGGCAAGGTGAAGCTATATGTTGCGTGTGAACCAAGAAGAAGGCATCGGGGCTTCGATCACGAACACGGCACGGCGGCGGCTACCAACCCTGTCTCACCTACCTTACTTCCCCCAATTCAGCACTATGTGCTTGTATCAGACTATGAACCACTCCAATTCGTGTATCTGAGATTGTATCTGTGAGTGAGAATACCTAATCCCCTCTAGTAGCTAACACCGTCTTGAAGCCTTTGAGTGGATTGACCGGCGTCTGCAGAAGAGACTGCGACCGTTGTGTCTTGATGTCGTAGACACCACAGAAGAACAGCAGCCTCTTCCGGCGGAAGCGGTCGGGACCACGGTTATGATCGTAGAAGAAGACGATGGAGCTTCCCCCTCCCACGCTCCCGGCGACGGATCGAGAGCACCATGGCCCGAGGAACAGCACCCGCCCATCCGACACCTCTGCCAGAAGTTGGCTGTTGCTTCGCGCCATCGTCCACCGCGACTGCTCGAAGCTCGCCACGTACACCCCAAACTTGGCCGCTGCATGGTCCAGGCCTCCAGAGGAGCCGTCGCGGCGCTCGAAGACGAGCCACTCGCCGCACGTGCTCTGGGCATGCGGCAGCTGCCGGTGACCGTCGAGGTGTACCGCCAGTGGCCGGAAGGCGGTGTCCGGCAGGTTGTAGAAGGTCCGGTCCGGTAAGGCCAGCCAGGGGAAGTGCGGGGGCAGGGCGGGGTTCTCTCGCGCGGCGGCGCGCCATTGAGGGCACACAGCGCCGAAGCGTACGCGGTCGAGAGGACGCCGGAGCACGGCCGCGGCCAGGTCCAGCAGAAGGTCCGACCAGGATCTTGGCGTGTCACCATGTTGCAGCGCTGCTGCCGCGGCCGCCATAGGTAGATCGATCGATTTCTCTCACGTCACTGCTTGCTGTTTCGAATCGCTTTAACTAGAGCGCTCTATGGTATCAGATCACTCAGTACCCATTTTTCGGTTGGAGATTGATATTGACCGAATCCTGTTTTTTCGCGATCAATCAAAAGCCAAATCGAGATTTGTATCAATCAAATCCATGATTTCCGTAAAAACCGGTTATCTTCCTTACTTGACGTTGGACGTGTGTACACACATTCGTAACACTTATTTTCAGGTTTAAATTCGCAACACTTTGAACTTACGGTTTTGCAGTCTTTCGATTATTCAGCGGCTCTAAATATGAAGGTGCGTCGTGTGTGACTGTGTGTGGCCCGCCTGTAGGACGCGATCTCCAAACTCCGCCTTCGCATGATCAGTCACCACACCAGGAAACACCGGCGGCACGACGCGGTTACCATCTGCATTCGCTCGTGCCTGCTCAGGTCCGGGTGTAGGTCCAGTGGCATGTGCCCAGACGGCACTCATCAGGTGATCTTGTGGTCTCGCGCACAAGGTGTTCGACGGAATGCAAGAGAAAAGGATGTGTGGTAAGTTGGTAGATAGTCTTATATTTTGATACGGAGGGAGTAGTTCATTGGGACATGCTAAGTTGTGCCAACAAGTGTGAGTGGGACATAGAGATCCGGAATGGAAGAAGAAGGCACATCCGTTGCTTTTGAAGATTCGGTCTTTGTGTAAGAAAGGCGGACGAGAAGATGTGAAGGCTGAGAGGAGGAAGAAGAGAGCTACAGAGAATTACAGGTACTTTTCTCTCCTCCATAGCTTGTATCACAGCCAAAGGCGGACTAGTAAGCACGTTGTTGAACATTATTTATTGTGTTTTACCAGCTAATTGGAACGCACAATGTTTCCTTTTTCAGTATTTATGTGCAATCAAATACACTTCAACAGTATATATCCTATTTGACCAGTAATTGATATTTGATACACCTATGTTTCCCAAATTATGTGCAAATCATACACATGTTAAAGCCCGTCACATTTCACTTCGAGAAGACCTCCGCTTTTCCTCCAACTTGACAAACTCACTTCCATCATATATGCCTCTTATGCTATCCTTGTGAAGAAAACCGTCCTTGCACTTGAGAGCTTGTATGACAGCCCCCACTCTTTTACAGGCCCTCCCCTATATTCATAAGAAAATGCCACTTAGGAAAATTTAAGATCGATAATTTATCATTTGACCCTGTGGTGAGTTCCTTGCATGCTAACGATGCTATTCTAAGAGGAGTTAGATACGAAAACTACGTGATAGAATCATATGGCACACTTTCATTAGTTCTATTGACAAAGCTAAAGTCATCTCAACAATGTTAAATTCACCATAACCAAGTCCCAATGAAAATTTACCATGATTGAGGGTCTAGTGGATCTCGATTCGCTAGGATCAGCTCCTGAACCTCCTTCGATGTGAGCGCATCTGGTCTACGTTTTGCATGCTTTATGAATATTTCTTCAAAATTTTGGGAACAAACCTACAACTTGACGTGTTCGGTAAGTGTGTAGATTTGAATAAACTGAATGAATAAATTAATAAGCAGTGCCAGTGTTATCTCATAGAGAAAAATGATAGAACGTAGATATTAATGGCACGTACCGAAATCACATACGTTGGTTATCTGAATTACCTTCCTTTAGCATCGTATGCACCTGTATCACTTCCATGCATCGCTTTGTGGATTAGGTCTATGTATATATTGACGTGGGGCAATGGCGCATCAACCTGAAATGAATACCAAAACTTTAAATACCAAGTCTATTGTCTGAGAGTACACATTATGTCTGTGAGAGAGTAATACCGGGCTTGTTTTAGGACCAAGAGAAGCATGCACAGAGGAGGCAGTCACTCTAGAAAATTCAACATCACAACCAACTGCAACATATCCTATACGAAAAAGTATATTAGAATGATAATTAACATATACTGAAGTATATTAGGAGTACTATTTAGTCAGGCCATGTGAGGCCCAACATATACGGCCCGCCACAAGGATGAGGACCAGAAATAGCCTCCATCACTAGTCTCTTTGATTCTCAAGTTAGGATAGTAACAATTTGTTTAGCTTATTCTATCTTCCTTGTTCTTGCCATATTTTTCATATTCTGGTTTAAGATTTCCTTTTCCAAAATTCCTCTAAAACTAGCTATGTGATCATCAAAGTTACCAACAAATAAAAGGATCTTAGGATGTAAGGTGAAGCCTGTATACCCAAGTCGGCGGTTTCTGTCCATACGGCACCCTCAAAGGTGAAGTATCTATGCTCTCAACCTAAAACCCACCACGACTAGTGCCAGAGAAATCTTGCAATTGACAAATTGACCATATGTTGGCAGATTGGGCATATGCGGAAGAGGCAGAGGTAAGATTTGTTTTCCCTATTTACGATTAAACCATCTAGAGCTTATACTCTGCTCGTCAAACAGCACACATGTTAAGGAACTGCAGATACATATGATTCTGAACTCTCAGCAAGAACTTTTTTTCTTCTGAATTCAACGCATAACCACAATTACCTTCAAATGTTTCTGAAGGAGTAATAATGCCATCCTTATTACGGTCGAAAAAAGAGGCATGTTTCTGGAGTGCCGTCATGTTAGAAACATAGCAATGATATTTATGAAACATACGCCTTTGCATGCCCCCCTTAATCAGAAACATAGCAATGATATTTATGATATGAAACTTGTAGGGTAACATAACAATAATGTTGCTGACAGGATTATGTTTCACAGAAAGAAGGGAAAACTGTAGCACGTATGAAGGACTTACAGCTAAAGACCCATATAAACAGAAGAATAGCCACCTGCGGCAGATGCAGAGAAGGCACTGCGGACGATCGTCGCCAGCCCACCATCATCGGAGATTATTTCTCCTGCAGCTGTTTGACTGGATGCGCACCTTGTAAATGGCAACGCGTGACCCTGTTTAAATAGCTCAGGGGAAGAGCTTCGTATAAGGATGTCCTCTCTGTCCCAGTGGTAGTACTAGTCCAGTAGTTCCTCTTCCTTATTTTCTGAAATGAAGTAGATAATTGTCGTTGGAGAAATTGTGATTGATGTGCACGGGTACTAACTACCAGTATTTTATTTCATGCAGATAATGGTACATTTGCAATTATGAGAGAAGATATGGGTAGGTGTAATTAGAGAACAAAATGAAGCCACATATTGGATAGCTGCTCTGTGGTGGTCCTTGTGTTCACTTGGCAGAAACTAAACCATAAATTAATTAAAGTAGGATGGACAAATAAGAAACTTACACAGAACTAGAGAATTATGTATTAAATCCCATTTTTAAGTAGTATGTGTCTAGTTCTACTAGCTGCTATGTTTCTGTAAAACAATTACTGACTGCCAAACCGACATGGAGCTGATGACCTTTTGAAACTGCAATTAATCTGATAAAAAAATGATTCTTAATCATCTGTTCGTGGAAACAGAAACAAGCAAGACCGCAATAACCTGCAAACAACGAAAGGAAATATGAACTGAAAACCAATTCTGAATCATCTGCTTTGCAGGGATATACTTACATTCTCTGGATTGTCACTACTGGAAAAGTGAATCAATGAACACACGAAATCACGCTACACCCTTAACTTTCTGATCCAACACCTCACATACCAGTAGAACAATGCGTGTAAAGAGCACTACATACATTTTTATTGTTCTTGGTCCAGATGAACACTTGCCACACTTTATAATGTTTAGCTCCCATTTTGTTGGAAGCAACTCCTGAGCTCTTTGCCTGACAGGGCATCATGGCTCAGGCCTAGTGTACGCAATGCTTACTACTCCCTCCGTCCATAAAAAGATGTCTACTATTCAGGAACAAACCTAACTTCAGGATTGTTAAGGTCACGACCGTCTTAATATGTTGCATATATTTTGTACCTCTAATCAGGACTTGTGCTCTACTTTTTTGTCTTAAACTAGTTCAAGAAAGTTAGAACAGTGACAGACAGTACCTCAGAGTTTGCCCTGCTGTCTTCTGTTATTTAATCAGATCTGATAATGTCATTTGTCAATATCTAGTTGGATTTTCCTACCTCACAGGTTCATTCTGTATTCTGCTTTCCAAGTCCCAAACAACGGATAGATGTTAATTATATCCTAATCATCTCATGTGCTGCACGTTAAATTAATTTTGATGCCACAACCACAGGTTGGCATCACTGACCTGCTTCAGAGTTTGGACAATGGAGGGAAAGAACAAACACAACGCACCACTCCCACAGCTGCTCCCCCGTAACCTCTTTTTTTTTTTTTTTGAAAGCTACGGAAGGGGTGGAACACCCCTACCATTATTTTGAATTAAAAGGGAGCTGAGGCAGCTCAACGTTTCATACAACAGAGAGTAACATGCAAATGCAAACAAGAAAACTAAAGCTCCAGCTTCGGACGCCTAAGTTGGCCAGCCAGCAATCCATTGCTTCACCGCCTCCTTTTCCTTCCCTTTCGCTCTATGAGCCCAGAGTGTGGTCGTCTCAATCCCTTGTCTGACCACAATTTGAATCGGCTGCTCTATGTTGTCAAACACTTTTCGGTTTCTAGATAGCCAGACGTTCCAGAGGGCTGCTGTGATCACCAAGTCCCAAGCTTTCTCCTTTCCTCTGGTACATTGTTTTCTAGCACCCCCGTATATGTCTTCCAGCTCCGTAACATCATTGAGACGTATGCCCAACGCTGTCAAGATTTGTCTGGTACGCACACAACCTATCGCAAAGTGCTCCACAGTTTCAGCAACCTGACAACCAAACGGACATTTGTCGTTGTCGACAATTTGTTGTTTGTGCAGTATCGATCTCACCTTGATCCTACCCTTCACCAGGAGCCAAGCAAACATTTTCCCTTTTTTGGGAGCAGCACAACTCCAGACTGTGGAGGCAGTAATGTGATCCACTCCTCCCCAATTCAACAGCCTGTACATGTTCCTCACGGAAAACTTTTCTGCAGTATTTAATCTCCATCCCCTTGCATCAACCTTCTCTTGGTCTAGTGAGCACGAGGCTAGGAAGGCCATCAGTGCCACCCTTTCTGTTTCAGCTCTCTCAGAGGTAATATGGTTCAGTGGAATGCTCCAGACACCATTGTTCCAGCAATCAGCCACTGAAATATTTGGTCTTGTTGTGTGCGAGAAGAGAGCAGGGAACTGGGCACACAAAGGTCCATTAGTTGTCCATTTGTCTTTCCACAGGGAGGTGGAGGCTCCATTACCCAACTGCACACAAGTAACACTTCTATAATTGGAGATTAGCCCATTGATCTGAGACCAAACTCTAGTCTGAGCCAGTTTTGGGCCCCTAGATCTTTGTCTTTGATATGTACCGTCATCACCCATTTAGCCCATGGTGTTTCAGGTTCAGTGAGGAGTCTGTGCACAAATTTGGTCAGTAAGCAAGTGTCTTGTGGCTTGGGATTTTGTTTGCAGGGATATTTCGGAAGGAGGATTGGGCATAAAAAACCTCCAAATTCAAAACACTAAGTGATTCGGCAGTCGTGCCTCAGGTAATTAAAGTGTCCCAGTACTTTTGTTTTGCTAGTAACTCACACATCTAAATTCTTTTGCTTTTTTTAGTAACTCTCATCTCTTTGCTTGACTGATATTAAATCCTTTTTTATGGACAAGACGAAGAATCATATGGAATAAGAGGAGTCAGCTGTTCGCGAGGACATAAGTAAGCAAGACTAGCAACATATTGTAAAAGTAAAACGGAAAATGTCAACTGAAATTTTCAAATTGCAAACAATTCTGGTATATTTGGAATCAGCATATCATTCCATTAAACATGAAACAAACCATTAAACATGAAACAAATGAAATCAAGCTACATCAACCAAACTCACAAGCACGCCATAATAATTTACAATTACATCAACACAAACACAAATAAGAGGTTATCAGGGTTATTCTCATCATTTCTTCTTGGCAGACTCCTTAGCTTCCTTCGTCTCTGCTCCAACTTGGTAAACAGGCTGCCGTCATAGACCGCCCTGACAGTCTCCTTGTGAAGGAAACCCTCCTTGTCTTTGCACAGTGAGTAGAGAATTTTCCACTCTGTGAAGCCGCCGACTCTGCAATTGTTGGTTCCAGAGAAAACAAATATAAGCGCAGAAGAGCACACCTCAACAATTCCATTGTTCATGCTCCATATGAATGAATTAACACTTACCGCCCTTTCAAGTCGTTAGGCTCCCTGTTTGCTTGAAGCAACTCATTCAGCTCTTTGCCTGTCAGGGCATCAGGCCTGGTGTGGGCATGCTTCTTGAATATCTCCTCGAACTTTTCAGGAACGAACCTGCAGGTTGGACAGACTGTAAGGTTATAGCAAGTAAGTATGGAGCCATGTTAGCCTGCTGCGTTATCTTTGTGCCTCTAGGAGAGGAAGCCCATGCTTTAGAGTTGTATTGATATATTATCTTGAACAACTGGTGTGACAAAGCCAGTGCTCTAGAGTTGTATTTTATCTCTTCTTCTTAAAACAAATTTATCTTTCTTGGGCCGCGCAGTTTGTCAGTACGTAGCTGGACTTTCCTAAACATCCTAGCAACAAAATTATCTAATGTCACTGCCACGTGTATTCGACGATACCTTAATCTCATTTGGGGAGTAGTTAATTTGTTCAGTGTGCCGCACTGTGACATCTCTTCCTTCTGAGTTCAGACAGAGGGGAAATGAACAAATAGACGATGCCACTAACAGCTGTTTCCTTCACTTAACCTCTTGTCCTCTCTTCCGTATCAAGCATTGGTTTGGCACTCATAAAGGTGGCACAGTTTTTCTGTTTCTTTTAGCAAGTACTCCAACTCACATCTCTGTCTCTCTCACTACTTTCATATTTTGCAGTTAATTCGCTGAATTTTTTTATTTCATCTAATATACCTTTGCTAAAGTACAGTGAGAAGGGAATACTAAGACAAGTATAATTCTTTCATCAGTGGCATGATCTGTCCTAGGGTAATTGGGCACATAGTAATGTGATATATATTATAGTAGATAGTACCTTCCGTGGGCATCGTACACGCCGGAATCGCTCCCATGCTTGCCCTTGTGGATGTTCTTTACGTAGATGGGGAACTTGAACGCTGGAGCCTTCATGTTCTCCTGCAGTAACACGGTAGGGTTAACAACAGGTAATGATTCCATCAGCACCTCTCTTTATACCTGTGACCGCCCCCAGTTTCATGCTACAGGTTCGAATCGAATTCCTGCTGCAAAGACTACTTAAGTCTGAAGAGATTGATGAACCGGAAAGCCTGGCTCCGCTACTTTGTTCAGTGTTTCGCTATCTTCCTTTCTGGAAAAGAATCGGGTGCATCTTTTCTAGTTGAATATGTGTTGGCATGTATATGTCCTCACGTTAGGAATAATCTGTTTTGTTTTTCAGGCAGAAGTTGTCTAGTCATATGGCACTCTGTCAGAATACTCTGGAACAAGCTTTGCCGCAACATCATTTTCATGTTACCATGATATTATTACTTACAGTACACCCCTGTTTTATTTTCTGGAAAGGCAAAACCATTTAATCCCTTTTCTAGTTTTTTGAACAACGATGGCTGTTTCTAGATGGTCACGTGGAAAGCACGCTGGTGAGAGAGCACTATTGGTCCGTACAGCTGTACTTACATGCTAGTCCTCTTTACGTTGCCTGCTTGAAAAAAGGAAAATGCAACCGATTTCCATAAAGTTGTTTGTCTCATTGTAGAAAGTGAAGTTGGCAAATTATTTTTCTCTTTCCATCATGCCACTGGCCCACATGTAAGCCTGGATCATACTACCGCATACTGCTAGCCGTGTTCATGTGCCAGCACATGGGAAATTGCCTATATATTATGATGCACAAGTTTTTTTTTTTTTTGAAGGTCACCGGGGGGGAGTTAATCTCCACCTGAATTTTCTTTATTTTTCCGAACAGAAGGCCTGAAGCCAAGTTTTACAGGGAGTATATGGACGGGTATCAGTAAGAGTGAAATACAGAGGGCCAGGCACGTCACACAGCAAGCTGAATGAGCCAGGCGTCAGTACGACTCGTTGTTTGGAGCAGCGTCAGTACGCACTTTTGTTACTGAAAACGGGAGCTTCGCCCAGCCTAATTAAAATGCTCATCTCAGAGTCATAGGCTAATCTCAAGAATATTTTTTAAAAAATTGGCCATGCAACAATATCTAATCTGGCCAATGAAGAAACTAGACTACACCTAAAGTTGCCACTGGGTACGTATTAATTAGGGCTAGGTGCAACAATTATCTCGGTCCGTCTAGTTTCTGCTTTGTTTCATGCACTGAAACCTTGAAAACTAAGTGAAAGCAAGCCGTTGATGAAGAGACAGAGAGATCATGATGAGGAGTGAGTGAGAGACAATTTATCGGCCCAGTCTGGTTTCTGCTCTGTTTCATGCACTGAAACCTTGAAAACTAAGTGAATTCAAGCCGTTGATGAAGAGAGAGACAGAGACATCATGTCGAGTGAGATAAAATAAAACAGAGCGAGGGGCTGTGCGTGCGTACCGGAACCGTCTTGGGCCCGAGTGCGCCGTTGATGAAGACGGCGCTGAAGGCGGAGAGCGCGACGCCGCAGCCGATGGCGCGGAACCCTGCATGCAGCGGATCGGACCAACAAAGCTCCATTATTAGGATCCAGGACCACTATACGCCGACCGAGATATTTTTCGCAGCGAGATAGATCGATGTCGTTTACCTTGGTACGTTTCGGAGGGGTAGATGACGCCGTCCTTGTTCCGGTCGAAGAAGGCGACGTGCTTCTGCAGCGGCGTCAGCTCGCCGTTGTACACGTCCGCCATGGACGACGCATCGGCCTCCTTGAGCTTGTTGCCCCCTGAGAGCAGCACACAGGAGAGGAGCGCCACGGTCAGCGCCAGCGACAGAGGCTTGCCGGCCATGGCCGGACGGAGGGGTCGACGGAGCTCACCTGCGGGTTTGGAGGCCATGGATTTAGCCCAGGGGAGATCGAGGGGAAAGGTGGCGGCGCAGATAGTGGGATGGATTCGAAGGTGCCCGCCGAGGAGGCCGAGGAGAGGGATAGAGAACAGAGCAGAGCGGTTGTAACTAAATATCCCGGGAGTGATGGAGCTTGTGGGTGGTGTACGCCCAGTTCGCGGGGGCGTATTTGTAGTGCGCGAGCGCTGGGCCACGGATCGCCAGGCTAACACGCAGAGCACACGCAGCACCTTCGAAGGGACGCCTCTGAACGCGGCGTGCTCTGCTCGTGGAAAACGAACAGAGGAGAGAAAGGAGGGCGGTAAATCTTTGTCCGATCGATCTTTTAGATCAGGTTGCTTCGGGGTGTCGCGGAAGGGATCTATCCACGCATGGCCATGGCGGCATGGATGGGTGAAGAAGGCGCTGGACTGAGTTATGCATCCCTGACGTTGGCAAGCAAGCTTGCTTGGTGCAGCGCTCCCTGGTGAGCGTGCGCATCCGCGTGGCCCGGCGGTGTTGCCACCTGCCGCCCATGCGTGCGCTTCGCTCCTCTACGATCCCACGGCTCCGGCGGGTCGCGGTCGCCCTCATTCCCGAATCACGCTCGACATGATCATGGACCACTCACCACCAAGGTTTTGGTTCCCGAATTTAAAAAAAAATCCCGAGGAGGCTCGGGATTCTCGTTACCACGGTAACCGAGAAATCCCAGATGGTTACCGGACAAATTTAAAATCCAAATTTTTGAATTCAAATTTGTCCAGAAAGGATATTTCGGCTCTAAACTCAGACTGGACACACATTCCCTGTGGCCTAGCGGTATGCCTCTGTTCTGTGAACTACGCACCTAGTAGGTCGCAAGTTTGATCCTTGGTCCTAACTTTTTTTCCGTATTTTTGGAGATTTAATCTTGCACAGATAATAATACTAAAAAGAGATTGACGAAACGGGAAGTCGAACCCGTGACCGCACGAGAGAGAGCAGCGAGTACCTGCCAACGCACTACATCTCTTACCGTTTTATTATATTGAAAGTAAACCTTCTTGAGCCAATTCGGGGCGTTCAAATTCAAAGAATTCAAAAATCTCGAAATTATTTGACCGGTAAGCACATTTCCCGTGGGTGCTCGGAAGTCCGGTAACTGCCCGGTAAGTCGAAATCCCGACCGGTAACCAAAACCTTACTCACCACTCCGACGGCCAAATTTTGTGGCCCATATCCATCGTAGCCCCGAGCGGCCCAGACCAACCATGGTGGACCTAAAAGCTGGGTGGAGCCATCAAACCCTCCTGTCAAACTGGTCCACTGCAGTCCAATTTCCAAACAACCATGTTCCTACAACATGCGACACAAATAAAAGCTACACAGATCTGCATGCCTCCAATGTCTGAGTGGTGCTATGTCGGGACGGCGGCCCCGCGTAGGGCGGGATAAGAGAGCGGAGAAATGTCGGGGCGGCGGCTCCGAGAGTTTGACGAGCCTTCTTCACCATGCGGAAGCATCTTCATTCTGCTCCTCTCGTAGCGGTGCTAGTTTTTTTTCAGTGGTGAATAGTTCGTCAATGTTGCGAACGTCGATCCTGTGTTGTTTGGGCGACGAGGTTGGCGTGTCAACGTCGTGTTGGCGAAGCTCTTCCGGAGTGTCGCTTCTTCAGCTTTGCTAGAGGCCCGTGTCTTCTCCTCACATAGCAGTCTTGACGTGTTCTCTTTGGATTTGGTCACAGGTCGTCCACTTTCGATTTTTTTAACTGATAGGACCACATTTTTCGAAAAGTGTCACCGGCTCAAGAGCTCCGAGAGTTCCCTCCATTTTTAGAAAAAATCGAAAATTATATTGGGATGTAGCCAATGGTGCGCACGGCACGGGTGCATCTTTCTTTTCCTGACGTCGGCGACACATACGGCGATTGTGGGCATTCAATCGGCGTGCCGAGCATCCGTCCGGCCGCCGCGTATCTTCTCTTCTGGCGGCGTGCGTTCCTCTCGCGTCAGGTCGCCTTCGTTCCCGAACAACACTTTCTTTTAGGGGTTCACGAACAAACAACACTCGACACGACCTACCACCATTCTGGCTAGCCCACTACCCGTAGGCAGTACCGTGGCCCAATCAAGTCTGGCTGCCCCATGACCAACCGCGCGCTGTGGACCGAAAAGCCCATCAAACCTCCTCTCAAGGCTCCACTGCAGTCCTATTCCCAAGCGACCATGCTTGTGATTTCTCAAAAAAAAAACCAACTCTCGTTTGCCTCATGTATGCACCATTCTTGAGCTTTGTTATTCGTTTAGATTTTTCAATCCAACTTTCGTTGTACTCCCCTTTAATCTATCAATATAAAGTCAGCTTATTGTTTCGAGCCAGGCAATGTGTATAAATTGAAAAGAGAAAAGTTGTTCACGTCCTCCTCATGCTGAATTATTGCTGAGAAAGGATGACCACTTAGAGCATCGACAGCGCGGCGCTTGCGCCTCGACGGTAGGATCGAAATCCCGGCTGACCCAACGGTCACGGCCTCGATCTTGTGCGCCGGTCGCCAAACTAGTCGCTCGACGCTACCATTCCGTTTGTTCCCTAGCGGCGTACGTAGAGAACGGGGCGTACGTATAGCCTGAGTCTGGATTGATTAAGCCAAGCACTCTACATACTAGACAGCGAGTCATTTTGCCACAGTGATCGCATGCCTCTCCGAAACAAGCAAAGGTGGGCATATATAGTACTGTAAGTTCATCATCATCGGGGCTTTGTCAGGCAAAGCAAGGGGAGCTGCGTGTTGTCGATCGGGAGCTCCCGTAGCTTTCACGTACGGCGGCCGGCCGGCCGGTCGGATCGGAGGCTTACGCCGGCCGGTCTTGAGCCCGTTTTGTGGCCGGCCGTGCAAGCTTAGTTTCCCATGCAAGCAAAGGGCTAGTCTGATGGATCCCTGCCCTGGATTGCACTGCACTCAATCCAGACTGCATGCTGCGGATTTGGCTACGCCGCCACACGCGCGCACTGGTGGCTTCCTGTCAGGACGGAGCTAGAAAAACAGTTTGGAGGGGCCAATTAGCCATTACTCTACTTGGAGGGGGCCAATTAGACAATTTTCAGCAAATTTAGAGACTGATCTACGTACTATATAGAGGTGATTTAATAAAAAAATCTTGCATGGGGAGGGCCAGGGCCCCGGCTCGCACCCCCCTGGCAGGCCCGGGCCCACTGTGGTGCTGAACGTGCCGCCCGCACAGGGCCCCAACTTTTTGGGGCCCATAAACTGTAATTTGAATTTTCTATGTTAAAAAAAAATTGTATCGAACTGTGTACGTAAAAACATATATGGCGTAGTGTGAGAACCTGTTGTTTCGTCCGTCAGGGTACTGGATCGATTGGTGTCACCCACATCATTAACTTTTTTACCCTTGCTTTAATTGGTTTAATTGCGTTTAACACTAGGTTACCGGGAAGTCTATCCTTGAAACTACAGATGCCTTGGGAAGTATTTTTTTAGAGAGATTGTATTGTGAAGTTTGGATAGGCCACGCAGCAACTCGTGAAGGCTGGCATATACGATTCATTGGAGCTTGTATTAAATGGTTAAAATTAGATTTTTTTTTTTGAACGGGATATTTTTTGGAGGGAACAAAATTAATGGTTATAGATTAGTTACCCGAAAACCGAGGCCCTCTGCTAGGTGCCTAGGTCATGTAGCCGTACGTACCCAAATTTTAGAGGCGCTCAGCTGGGTGCCTAGGTCATGGAGTTGCACGTACCCGAAAATTCCAAGGCCCTCAGCTAGGTGCCTAGACATGAGGTCATCGAGACGTACGAGTTAAGAGCGGAGCGAGCACCCCCCTCCTCCGATGAATTGATCAGTCTAGCGAAGTGAAAAGTCTCCGAGACGAGAAGCGTTGAGCGACACACCGCCACACGATAGTTCACTTTTTGTTCCTTCATGACTTCCTCCACTTTTGTGATCGGTCGCCAATCGCCCACTCCGATCGGTACTTCGGTAGAGTTGGTCGCGGATTTTGACAAAGAAATTATAGGGCCCATTTCACAGAGTTCAGCACAGGGCCCCAGATTTTGCCGGCCCGGCCCTGCCCCCTGGCTCCGTCCCTGCTTCCTGTGCTGCGTCTACGTTAGCTGCTTTTTTCTTTCTTTTTCAGTGGAGTCTACGTTAGCTGCTGTGCCCACCATGCATCGTCTCTCTCAGGTAGGGGCGGCCCAATTTGCCTTTTTCCTGTCATGAGCGTGGCCCAATTTCCCCAGTTCTGTCACGAGATTGTGATTTTTTCGCGTGCTACATCATTAAGCTGCAAAAGTAGCCACATGAGCACCAATCATCAACATATTCATGGATGTGGATGCTGCAGTGCCGGATTGATGTGTGGATGCGACGAGGATAGCCTCAAGCAGATGATCGGTACTGAGTGCGAGGCACTATCTATCCAAGTGATATATTTTTTTGTAACAATTTGCAAAGAGTTGCGATATTTCATACCAATCTCATTCCATGAAACATGACAAACAGAGACAAGCGAAATCAAACTGCGTGCGTACAACACTGATTCCGGGATCCAAACCGACAAGCACATTATAATTTACAAATCCTTGGACACAACAAAGAAGAAATGGGTATCGGGGGAGTTTTCATTATTTCTTCTTGCCGGATAACTTTGCTTCCTTCGTCTCTTGCTCCAACCTCAGAAAAAGGGTGCCATCATAGATTGACTTGACAGTCTCTTTTTGAAGAAATCCCTCCTTGTCTTTGCACAATGAGTAGAGAAGTTTCCACTCCCCGAAGGCACCCGCCCTGTCATTTTTTCCACGGAGAAACTGGGATCAAAAGAGCTGTACTTACATTTATATCACTAAAATTGCACATAATGTGTAAACCTTACCGTCCTTTTAAATCGTTTTTCTCCCTATTTGCTTTCAGCAACTCTGATAGCTCTTTGCTTGTTAGGGCATCAGGCCTTGTGTGGGCATGCTTCTTGAATATCTCCTCAAACTTTTCAGGAACAAACCTGCAATTTTGATAAACCGTGGACTTAGAAAGTATTCAACCATGTTTGTCCCTTTATGAGTCTAGGTAAGGTTGCCTAGCCAATGCTTAATAGTTGTAACCTCGTTTTACTTCTCAAACAAATTATCAATAGGAAGTGCATGCAATTCGACAGCAGTAGGACTTCCCTACCGTCATAAGAACCATACTTTAGTCAATCTCATGTGTCGCATTTGGAAGTAGGAATTTCTGAGTGTGTGTTACTAGCACATCCGTTCCTCGGAGTTTAGACAAAGGGTAAAATAAGAAAGGCAAAACAAAACTCCTAGGTAGTTTGGAAGTAGTGCATCCATGCCATAACTGTGGAACAATTATTTCTGCTTCTTTTACGCTTTTGCGAGTGGCGACTAGCACTCATCAGTGACACCCTCTCCCCAACTATAGAAGTTCATCGATAAATATTTGTGATATAAGAGAAAAAAGATGAGGATACATTTTTCAATGGAGGAAACAACAGCTCGATACTACACCCATTATAGATCCACATATTTGTTGATTTTGTAATAAATAATATTTGTTTGTGCACATAATAATCAATACATGGGTGGTAGCTATACGTACCTTCCATTGGCATCGTAGGTGTCTGTATCACTCCCATGCTTGCCCTTCTGGATATACTTTATGTATACGGGCAACTTGAAAGCTGGGGCCTTCACGTTCTCCTGCATCAATAAAATGAGAATTAATAACGGAAAAGTTGTTGGTCAATCATCACCTCTTTACACGTTGTTGTGAATTATATCATATAAAAACCTAAATTCCCCAGGTGGAGGCCAACTGGCCAAGCCTAGGCCTTGATGTGGTATGTTTTCTGTCATAGTCATGGATGTATTATTAGCGGTACATCGTGTTTTTACACAGAAAGAGAGAGAGATCACAAAAGTTCAGGTTGGTTTTGCATGCGTGCTTATATACCGGTCGGGTGTCGGGCCCGAGCAAGGAGTTGATGAAGACGGCGCCGGCGGCGGACAGCACGACCCCGCAGCCGATCGCGCGCAACCCTTCATAGGTCTCGGAGACGTAGATGACGCCGTCCTTGTTCCTGTCGAAGAAGGCGGCGTGCTTCTGCAGCGGCGTCATGTCGGTGTTGTACACGTCCGCCATGGACGCCAACTCCTCCTCCTGCTGCTGCTTCTTCCCTGAGCGCACAGAACAGAGAAGCACCGTGGTGAGTATGAGCACGACAGGCTCGATCGCCGCCGCAGCTACAAATATAACTTGCCGGGGTCGGGGGAGGTTAGTTACCTGCAGTGTCCACCGATTTGGAGGCCATGGAAAGGTTGCAGAGAGGGATGTCGATATGCAGCTGTCGATGCGGTGCCAAGGTGGCGGCAGAGGAGAGGGAAAGAGGAAGGAGAAGGCAGTTGCGATCGATGGCTTGTGTACTGCTGATATCTGGGGGGCAATCGTGGGGTATATAAAATGTATATGCTCGCGCGGGTCGGTGCCGTGCGCGCGCGCGCCTCGCCGCCAAGCACATGCACAGCTAGCGCTTGATTTGGAAGCTTGCCGACGCCACCAAGGTGGCAACGTGTCTTACCGCCCCAATTAAGCCACCCGTTGCTAATCTTTCTTTTATATTCTGTTGTTACTTTTGTCGAAAAAAATATCATTGTTACCTTTTTTCACTTTTGTTGTTGTCGTTTTTGATCGGGTTGTGTCCCAATCTATACCCCTCCTGTAATTCAGCCTTTCACGAATACGGATATTTTACAACTAGTTACACTTGTAGCTCATTGTCGAATGCCCTACCTATAAGTTTTTTAAAAATGAAATAAATCATGGACATTTATTATGTTGTATCATGTGCATCTACAAAATTTCGTTTCAAAATATGACCATATGTGAGTGTGTGACCTCATAAATGAATAGTATCATGTGTTGATCACCTGCCATTTATTCTGTTTTGTGCAGGCCACATATTGATATACTTTTGGATAAAAATTTGTAGATGCACAAGATACGACATAAACTACGCCCAAGATTTATTTCGCAATTTCTTAAAACTCAAAAGTGAGACATCCGACAATCGGGTGAGTGGGCAACTAGTTGCAAACTCCTTTTCACAGTGTTTCTTTCTCTCCTAATATACACATGGAGCTCTCCTGCATGGTTCAATCCAAAGCTACTACCTTTTTCATACAACATGCAAATTAAGGTTGTACTATTGTTTATCTTCATAGAAGAAACTACCCAAACTCGCATGTCTTGAACTATATGTAGGTACACATCGGAAATATGCTGCGAGTTTCGCCGGTTGATCTCAACTAGTTACCGAAGGAGTTTGATCATGTTTTTTTTTTTGAATGGGAAAACGGCCCAAAGAGCCAAGACTTCATTAATTTCCAGCAGAGGCGTTACAATACATAAAAAGGACCCAACATAAACATAAAATTACAACCAAGTCCTTGTGATTTGCACCGTGGACCTCAGAATTATAGTGAAAAACGCAATCAAGTCCAGCTCCATCGTCGCCTCGCCGAGCTCGAACTACGCCATGGCCAACCACAGCGACACCGGGACAAAACCACTTGGGTCACCGCAGCGGGAGCCAACCATAGCGGAGTAGCAGGGCCTCCATACCAGGAGGTTGATTGTGCCCTTGTTCCGGCCATCCATAGCCAGCAACGAGGGAGGGAGCGACCGCCCTTCGGCCTGAAGAATCGGCGGCAGAGATGCCGACGATGATGCTCTCCCAAAAACAGCTCCATCCGCACAGCAGCAGCACGCAGGTACTGAAATGAAGATCAGCGACAGAGCTGCAGTGAAGTCCCCCCCCCCCCCCCCCCCCCCCCCGCTCTCCTCCAAGACCTGCCAATCAAAGAAGCAACCACCAGCACCTCCCGCCTCCATGGCAGCAAGAAAACTGACAGAGCACTCCAGATCAGATTTCTTGGAGGGAAAATCGAGCTTATTAAGAGAAGCACCCTCAGATCCGCCCCACCACCGCCCCATCCACCATGGACAGTAGCCGCAGCAGAGCATCTCCCGGCATCGGTCGCCGCCCGAGGACGACGACGCCAGGTGCAGAGGAAGGAAGAACGGCATACAGCCAGGCGCCACAGAGGGCAAAGCAAACCCTAAACTACTACCTATACTACTCCTGTACAAGGCGGGCCGGCACCCTACTCCATCTCTACACCAGCCAGCGAGGACGCCGACGGCGAGAGCGGCCGGAGCTGGCGAGGATAAGGCGACTCTCAAAGAACAGAGGAGAAGCTACGGGAGAGGAGAGGAAAAGAGCTTTTTGTTTGGCATGTAGTGGTAATCTGAGTTTGATCATGCATGTCGACAGTAGGTGCTACGCACGACGTCTCATGAGGAGGCGTCAAGTCATGTCCGTTATCGACAAATGCTATGCACGATGAATCGCGGAGGTGTCAGTTTATTCATGTTGCTTCTAGATTAAAGGCGGTGTCACAGGGACTAGAGGCGAGGCGGTATGAGACGTCTTCGTCTTCATGTATCCTCTCCAGTGGTATATGCCTAGCGAGGTGTTGGTAGCTGGACAAGTGATGATATTGGCGGTGTCTTCAACGAGAAGTATGTGCCCTGTAGTGCAAACACGGGATCTCTTATCAGACAATATCAACATGCACCTGTGTCACGCCCTTGTTGAAGATGGTGGCTTGAAACTCGGATTTGGGATGAAAATTCTGAGATCGACCTATAATCGGACTCGTCATCGTCCGCGCTGTGTGGGACGATTCCTTCGTGAAGAATTAGATTAAGAGTGGTGTACTTTTCGTGTGTTTCTCTATTCTATCATAGCGTTAGTAGATTGTTTGGTAAAGTAACATACAACATATCAGGGTTTTTCATTTTCCAATCGATTTTGTTCGGTCGCTGAATTTTGAAAAATGACCACGATGATCATTTTTTAAATAAATAAATTTGAAGCTACGATTCATCTTTGCCGTTGGCACACAGGTGACAGGTGGCACCGTCGCATTACACAACGTGCGCGCGCGTCGCCCACGCGTGCAATCAACCCCGCGCGCGCGCAGCTGTCCTCATCGATCCCACATGCATTCTCACCAACCCTACGCCCAAGAGGATCCCTGTTGAAACGATTGACCTCAACCTCCAGCACGTACAGGTACAGGAACTCTCATTAATCTTCAGATTTCGTTAGGCGGCCGCGTGTCCTGGCCGGCGGCGAGCGAGAGGCTTTAGCTTCCACGCCAGACTCCCCGTAGCTTTCACGGCCAGATGGATCGGAGGCACGGCCGGCCGGGTCTTTAGCCATTGTGTGGCCGTGCAAGTCTAGTTTTCCCAGTGCAGTGCAAGCTAGCCTGAAGACAGATCTCGCAGACTGCACTGCACTGCACGTTGCAGGATATAAATACAACGCTGTGTTGAAATCTTCAGGATCGAGCTTCCTTCTCAAAAAGGAAGATTACTTGATCTGCACATGTTGCTTTCCTTCGGATCTCATCGTCTCTGGTTACTCATTCAGACGTCTTTGCCGGGTTCTGAACTTCTGATCCAAGCTAGGTTCGGATAACATTTTCTTTTGCGATGGACTTCTAAATATGGTATGTTGTCTAACTGTGATGCGCAAGCTGTCGATCAACTTGTGATTATGATATTATTATCGTCCAGCTTGTTATCATCGAGATCCGAGAGCCGACGCAACTCACCGTACTCAGTTGACTTGCATCTGCGCACCAAATCATCATCTGTAAGATTCGGAAGAATATGTATCTCTTGATTTACTATTTTATATATACCGACACAAAAAAGTATGAGTTGAGTAGGATGCTATGCTCTTCCTGGCAACATCAAAATACATTTAGCTTGTATCGTCACGCAATATCTAGGGTGATGGTTTCTTTCGTTTATTTCTTTATGGGTTTCATGGATAGATTTGCCTAAACAACTGGTGCAAAAATAGGTTTGCCAGTAATGCTCAATCATGGGTTCGTGATTCGAACCTTGCTGTACATATCTACGAACTTTAGTCATAGTTCAATGTTTTTCAATATTATGACGTACTAGATAGATAGACTTGATAAAAAGATATCGATGCAGCTGTTCATGGCAAAGGAGTGTATGAATGCGGCACAATGGATGAGTGCATATGGTACTTAATATTAAAGTTTTGGAAAGGAAAAAGTTTATATTTGGCCCCTTAACTTTGGCCGAAGTCCAAATCAAACCCGTAACTTTCACCAGGTCCAGTATTAGCCCCTCATCTTCTTAACCCGTTCAGCATCGACCCTTGATGTTATGAAACCTGGTTTTCACTGATTGACCATGGACACGTCACCGGTTTGGAGTACTAACCCTCCACGTAATCTGATCATACTGGCAGTTTAGCCACGTCAGTTATGGAAGCAGGCGGCAGATCTTGGTGCGGTCAAAATTTCCCCATTCTTTTAGAACCCTAGTCTTCTCCGTTGGCGTTGGCGCTGGCGCAGGATGCGATGGCGTTGGCGGAGTCCACGCCGGACGGCTCGCCATCGTCCTCGAGAGCGGCTCCAACATAAGGCGCGTGACCTTTGGGACTCCATCCTGGGCTGTAGTACGCCTACCTCGCTCGCCATGCCGACGCCGCATAGACGTTGCTCGAGGCCGGCGCCATCTCGGCGGAGCTCTGGTCCACTTTCATGGCGTGCCCCTCCAACACCGCCGCGTCCCTCTATATGCTCCAGGGCAGTGCCGGCACCTAGGTAGCTGCCCTCGCCCTGACACATTCTTTTATTTGCCTACAACCCTGCACTACCTGTCGCAACCACTGTCTTGCCATCAGGCATCAGTAACAGAACACTGCTAGAGTAAAGTACTAGCTAATAGGTGGTGCTAATGACCAATTCGTTGGGCGTTCATACTGTGTAGTATAATTATTTGGTTTTATTTGACAGATTTTCTTGATCTGATTGATTTTGGCGTACTGCGCAGATGGAGCACAGAGCCGATGGACAAGCTCGGAAGGTGATGCTGCAAACTAATTTCAGTTGTGGCAGATGGGCAACGAGCAACGATCAGCGTGGGTCTCTCTTCAGGAGCTGAGACCAAAGACAACAGTATCCAGTCTTCTATTTTAGTTCAGGACCTAGAAGCTACGATTGTACTCCTGCAGAGAAGTAGACATGTATGTTGTGGGTGCCTTAGCTAAGTATGATGTGCAGTGCATTTGTAATGATATATGCAACATCTCTGTTTTTTGGAATGGCAATGAGAATGAATGAATTTCCTGGAATGATCTGTGCTCTGTTTCTTATGAATGTTGCAGTGCCGAAACACACAGTTTTTTGGAAACATAACAGTTACAGGATGTACAACCAGAGTCCATGACCATGAATATTTCTGGAGTTCAATTTTCTTAGAAAGGAACTAAAAGGGATAGTGAAACAGCTGAGTAACCGACATAACAAGTGACCATAATTCAGCCAGTAGTACATGAAATCCCCAAGATGTAGAACTCAGAAGGCATAATTAAATTGACACTTCAGAAGCTGCTTCTTTTTTTTTTGACAGGACACTTCAGAAGCTGCTATGCTGCACAGGTGCGGTTGCTTTGGACTTCTTTCTTCCTCCAGGCTTGGTGTGACTTCCCCCAGGTTCTTGTAATCTTATAGAACCTCCTGCACCAGTGTTTATTTTTCCTCCTACAGTTGCATTTGTCTTCTGAGGCTGTCATGTATAAGAAGTTAAATTGTTAGCATTTATTTATGTTGTACATAATTCTACCAGAGCTAAATGCAGAACTGCACATACAAAATTGTGAGGGCCTGATTGAGTTGAACTTATGGTGTTGTTGCTTAAACCGCCATCTCTTTTCCTTTTGCTCAAAACACTTGCATCATTACCACCTCCACCTTGAGCACTAGGTGCATACTGACCTGTTCCGTTGATCCTGTCACATTTTCTTTTGTTGTGACCAATCCCTTTGCATTTACTGCATCTAATGAGAGCATCGAAGCAAACATAGAACCTATTGAAAATAGGCTCTTCACAACCTGGAACCAGCTTAACTACAATTGTGCTACCGGGATTGCTCCTCAACAATTCTTGCTGGTAGTCAAACACTTTAGAGTACTCACCCTTAGTTGCATCATACATCCTCTTCATGACAATAGATTTTGCCCTCTTACACTTGGATATGCTAACATTAACAAGCATGTCTTCTTGAACCGTCTCTCTTAAGCTCTTCATGTCCCACGTAGGATTAGCTTTTATCATCTTCTCGTACTTATTGGCAATCCTCAGAGCGGTGACAAGTTTGTTATCTTTCCTTGGTGGACAAGTGTGGTTGTTGTTAAATGTTGAGATCTGCCAGCTAGTATGCCTTGTTGTTTTGGACAGCAGGCAATACCAAC
Organism: Poa pratensis; assembly: GCA_947311845.1. Taxonomy (NCBI): domain Eukaryota; kingdom Viridiplantae; phylum Streptophyta; class Magnoliopsida; order Poales; family Poaceae; genus Poa; species Poa pratensis. The sequence continues at coordinate 19,509,781 of CAMZMU010000122.1, forward strand.
GGCAATTTTTCCAAGTGCATACAGCTCGGCATCTCTTCTTTTCATTCTTCTTGAACTTGATGCACCTCCTCTCAACCACCCCTAGCTCTCTTACTGCATCTATGAACTCACCCTTGCTGCTAAAACGCATGCCAAGACTGAATACTGGCACTTCAGCTCGAGGATCAAACCTTGCATACAATTCTGTCCTTCTAACAAGCTCAGTGTCATTGTCTTCTTCATCAAATGAATCTTCATTATCGCTTGTGTCATAATATGGAGTGTCATTTCCATCATCTGAAAGCGCCTCTTCATCTACCGTACAACCTATACTGGTTTTCCCAACATCAAAAGTCATGTCATCCAGGGATGGCATTTCCATGGCATTAAACTTCTTTTTGAATTCCCTGAATTTTTTTCTCAATTGCATGGCCTCCTCATCTTCATCAGATGCATCTACATCAATAGGCAGGTAGTCCTCATCCTCCTCTTCAGACTCGTCATCTTGAGGCTGCATCACCTCTGCATGCACCCTACTGCCAAAATTGGTATTTTCTGTCATGCGTGAGGTATGTATTGTATCATCATGAGCTGCAACAAACTCCCCCACTTGATGGACAATTCCTTGCTGCTGCGCTGCATCAACGGCCACAGAGTTTTGTGTAGGAATCGATGGACCTACTACCTGAACATCACTATCATAATCCACATTTCCCACAATTTCTTGCTCCCCATCTTCGTAATATTCTGCAGCAAAAGATTCTACATAAACTTCAGCAATGGCACCTTCAATTCCTTGGATCGAACTACCCATTGATTGACAGGCCGAGTCATGATTCAACACAGTCAATCCATCCAACAATTTTTTTCCTGGCTGGCACCAATGTATCAACATATCCTCAGTATAATCGGGGAAATGATCACGTAGATGACCTCGTATCTCGGGCAGTCCAATTTTGTCAACCTCAATTGAAGAGGTCCCCTCTGATCCACGCACATATGTCAGCTCTTTTCCATCATGCCAAAACGAACCACCCCAATGAAATCTCACCAGAATAAACTCGTCCATCCTACAGAACAACACCAGGAGAATTAAACTAAATTCACGATTCCATCAGCTAAACTAGCGACACGCTGCTTAGCTATGGAACTCACCCAGTATTGTTGCGGATTGTAGGGGCCGATTCCAGCCACTGAATTATCCGCTGCCGCCACCGATCTCGCCTCTGCTAGGGTTCTTCGCTGGGAGAGAAGAAGATAGAGAAACGAGGCCAACTGCCCCCGAGAGCGCGGGATCCGCACTAATCCCGCTCGCCCAAGATTTTGTTTGATTACGTTCCTAACTAACATCAAGGCATAATGACGTGTTAGATTACGTGGAGGGTTAGCAGGACGTGTCCATGGTCAATCAGTGAAAACCAGGTTTCACAACACCAAGGGTCGATGCTGAACGGGTTAAGAAGATGAGGGGCCACTACTGGACCTGGTGAAAGTTACGGGTTTGATTTAGACTTCGGCCAAAATTAAGGGCCAAATATGGACTTTTTCCTAAAGTTTTCAGTACAAATGCTGGCACAACCTTGCTGTATAATATCCTTTTTCAAATAAATATTATTGCTAGCAGTACAGCTGTTGAAAAGACTAAAGTTCATTATCAGTGACAGCTTAATCATGCTGGCTCCAGATAACTAGGAACGTGCAGTGCACTAGCTAGGCAGCTCTGGACAATAAATAAAAAAGTATAGAAGCCACCTGTATTTATTCAGGACAAATGCCATGTTAGCAGCCATTTGGCTATGGAGATGACACTCAAGTCAGGGTGTGCGAAGATAAATAGTACCGTCTTATAGTGGCCATTTTACTGAGTAAACACCTTCATGATGCGGTTACGAACTTTCTATAAAAAGGTTGAACTGCGATGACAGCAATTGTGCAATTGTTCATTTTTTTGAAATAATTACCTCTGTCTAACAAAGTCAAACACTTCAGACAACGGAAGTCCCAAGCCTGTCGGGTCAAACCACTTCGTGACTGCTTTTTGGTTGAAGCCTTTCAATAATCATCTTTTTAATGCAGCTCTCTTGCTTTTTGTATATCTGCTCCAGCAAATTGCCAACTTCAGAGAAGCACCCGTTGCTTGAACTTCATAATCCAAGCAATGTGAAAAGAGAAAAGAAGAGTTGCAACAAATCATGGGGATACAAAGATGTGACAAAGGCGTGTGCTCTGATAGGGCCCCTAGAGTTGATGTTGCGTCAGTGCACCCTGTTGTCCTGCTTATAGAAGGCCTGCTTGCAAGGTGGTGTCCATTGTCGACACTCCAGGACAATTCGTACCTTCCTCTATCTTGCAGATTATGAAAGTGGTGCGAAGGCACCATACTAAAGTGGGGGAAATGAGAGTATATGAGAAACTAATGGAATTTAGTGCGAAGGCGCGCTTATCAACAATCGAAAGGAGATTCAGAGGAACTAGATGAAGACACAAATGATATAACCAATAAACTTTGGACTGACAGATGGATCGACGGGCGCGCTATCAGCGAGATCGCACCGCTGCTCTTCAAATGCGTCCCGAAGCGGCGCCGCAAGACCACGACGGTAGCGGCTGGGCTGCAGGATAACAACTGGGCACGAGACATTCATGGCGTGTTAGGGCTCGCCGAGATTGGCCAATACCTGCAAATTTGGCAGCGGATCGAGCACATACACCTCACAGAAGCACCTGATCAGCTAATCTGGAGGTGGACAGCCAATGGCACATACTCTGCCAAGTCCTGCTATGCCACCAGTTTACAAGGATCGACGACAATCTTCTCCTGGAAGTTTATTTGGAAAAACTGGGCGCCGCCACAAGTGAAATTCTTCCACTGGCTGGCCGATCAAGACAGATGCTGGACTGCTGACAGACTCGCACGCCGTGGCTTGCAGCATCCACCTCGCTGCCCATTATGCGACCAGGAACCCGAAACCATACAGCACTTGGTGCTGCACTGCCCCTTCACACGGCAAGTGTGGCATGAAATCCTGGCATGGCTGCGGTTCACCGTCCCTGCACCCTATACGGAGAACTCCCTGATGGACTGGTGGGTACAAGCGAAGCAAAACACCCCAAAGCAATTGCGCAAAGGCCTAGGATCGATCACTCTCCTGACGCCATGGATGGTGTGGAAACACCGCAACGATTGCGTGTTTGAAGGAGCACAGCCCTCCATCCGCGACCTGGTCGAGAAGATCAAAAGTGAGGCCAAGCTTTGGGCCAGAGCAGGTGCAAAGGGGCTGCGTGTATTACTGCCGCCCACCTGGGACGTGCACTGATGTACTTTCATTAAGACACTTGTAACCTTCTTAGGAGGATGTAAAACAAACTCTATCTATTCAATCAAATAAAACGCAAAGGATTAAACGCAAAGAATCCTTTGCGTTTTCTCTATAAAAAATCAGTTTGTGAAATAAAACGCAAAGAATCCTTTGCGTTTTCTCTAAAAAAAACAGTTTGTTAAAAATAGAGAATGTCAACCAGAGGAACATCGGTGGATGGGCCAAAGCCATATGTATTGAGTGTACGAATTAGGAGAACCAGCTAACCTTGCACCCAGGTAGTGCTACACCAACCAGCACAGTGCAACTACATACATAGGTGGCACGAAAAACTGAGGATACCTTATATTTTAATAAACCTACCAGGAATTAAATGCATTTTATGATCTATAAGAAAATCATCCAAACAAGCTGAAGATGACTGAAACATAGGTGGTGGGCTATACAGACACACCTCGGACCGAAAAACAGTAATGTAGCTCCAGGCTATGCGGCATGTGTAATAAGAGAAGTATCTATCACCAGTCATCAAGACATTTTACATGTTTCTGGTACTGACGTGCACCGTATTCTTCTTCTGTCGATATTTCGAGAAAAGGAACTAACATGAGGAGAAATCAAACTAGAAACAAGTAAAGAATATAAGCTTGTGAGTCAAGCTGCAGAAGTACTTTGTGCACATTTAGGAAACGGCAGACACCAAAATTGTTCCAAATATGCTCAGGCTAGTAGATCAAGCAATGGTAACTGCAGAAAGAAACGTAAACATACAATGTACGTGTTAGAGAGATATTTGTATATTGTAGTTTCCCTATTAGATAGGGGGCTCCCTGCATATTTACACATGTACATGTACTATATATTGTGGCCTTTGGCCCCGTGGAATACAAGTCGCTATTCCTCCAACATGGTATCAGAGCGTTAGGTTATTTTTTCCGCCCGTGCGACTCGTGCTTTTCCTGTCCTCTGCTCACGTCCAGATCGTGATTTCCGGCCGCCCTCCTCGTCGATCGATTTCCGGCCGCCCCGTCCCTGCTCGGCCCGCCCCCATCCCTGCTCGTCGATCGATTTCCGCCGTCGGGCTGCCACCTCGGGCGGCCCCCGTCCCCTGTCCCTGCTCGACCTCGGGCAAGCGCAGATCGATCCGCCGTCGGGCTGCCATCTCGGCCCGCCCCCGTCCCCCGTCCCTGCTCGACCTCGGGCTGCCACCGCCGTTCCGCCGTCGGCCGCTGTTGCCTGTCCCTGCCGCGGCCCGCCTCGGACCGCCGCCGTACGCCGCTGCCCGCCTCGGACCGCCGCCGGCCGCCGCCGTACACCGCTGCCTCGACCCTCCCGTTCCTCGTGCGAGGCCCCGCGTTCGTTCTCTGCCTCGAGCTTTGCTGCCCACGCAGTCGTCCGTCGTCGGGTGCCCACGTCCTCTGCTTCCCGTCGAGGCAAGCGTAGATCGATCTGCGTTGACTCCAGTTCCTCCAAAAAAAAAACGTGGGAGATCGTCCCTCTTCCTCCTCGTGTTCGTCCTATCACCTGTAAGTGGGTCTATAAGGTTAAGACCCGCTCTGATGGGACTCTTGAGCGTTACAAAGCTCGTCTGGTCGCTCGTGGTTTTCAGCAGGAGCATGGCCGTGATTATGATGAGACTTTTGCTCCAGTGGCTCACATGACCACTGCTCGGACTCTTCTTGTCGTGGCATCTGTTCGCCATTGGTCTGTGTCTCAGCTTGATGTTAAGAATGTCTTTCTTAATGGTGAGTTGCGTGAGGAGGTTTATATGCAACCACCACCTGGGTATTCTGTTACAGATGGCATGGTCTGCCGTCTTCGTCGCTCTCTCTATGGCCTTAAGCAAGCCCCTCGTGCATGGTTTGAGCGCTTTGCTTCTGTGGTCACAGCTGTTGGTTTCTCTCCCAGTGCTCATGATCCTGCGTTGTTTGTTCACTGTTCTCCTCGTGGTCGCACTCTTCTTCTTCTTTATGTTGATGACATGATCATCACTGGTGACGACCCAGAGTATATTGCCTTCGTCAAGGCACGTCTGAGTGAGCAGTTTTTTATGTCGGATCTTGGTCCGCTTCGTTACTTTCTTGGGATTGAGGTTTCGTCCACCGCTGATGGTTTCTTTATATCCCAAGAACGGTATATTCATGATCTTCTTTCTCGTGCCGCTCTTACTGATGAGCGTACTGTTGAGACTCCCATGGAGCTCAATATTTCTCTTCGTGCGTCTGATGGCGATCCTCTCTCTGATCCGACTCGTTATCGACATCTTGTCGGGAGTCTCGTCTATCTAGCTGTTACTCGCCCTGATATTTCTTATCCTGTCCATATTCTGAGTCAGTTTGTTTCTGCTCCCACTTCGGTTCACTATAGTCACCTTCTTCGTGTTCTACGCTATCTTCGTGCAACGATCTCGCTTTGTCTCTTCTTTCCTCGTTCTAACTCGTTACAGCTTCAGTCCTACTCCGATGCTACTTGGGCTAGTGATCCTTTGGATCGCCGTTCACTTTCTGCTTACTGTGTTTTCCTTGGTGGTTCTCTCATTGCCTGGAAGACGAAGAAGCAGACCGCAGTTTCCCGTTCGAGTGCAGAAGCTGAGTTGCGAGATATGGCTCTTTTGACTGCTGAGGTGACTTGGTTACGGTGGTTACTTGCAGATTTTGGTGTCTCTGTTACGACACCCACGACTCTTTTGTCAGACAGTACAGGTGCTATTAGCATTGCACGTGACCCAGTGAAGCATGAGCTTACTAAGCATATTGGCGTTGATGCTTCTTTTGTCCGTGCTAGTGTGCAGGATCAGATTATTGCGCTCCAGTATGTGCCTTCAGAGTTACAGTTGGCGGATTTTTTCACGAATGCCCAGACTAGAGCACAGCATAGCTTTCTCCTCTCCAAACTCAGTGTTGTGGATCCACCATGAGTTTGAGGGGGGGTGTTAGAGAGATATTTGTATATTGTAGTTTCCCTATTAGATAGGGGGCTCCCTGCATATTTACACATGTACATGTACTATATATTGTGGCCTTTGGCCCCGTGGAATACAAGTCGCTATTCCTCCAACAGTACGCACACTCAGCTCCATAAGCCCACCCATAGAGACAGCATAATATGATGATTGCAAAATAAACATATTAGGATTTATTTTGGGATGAACTGTGGAGAAACTACAAAATAGAGAGAAGCATGACTTATCCCAGTAAGAGCAATTGTCTTGAATTATCAGAAAACTCACTGACAGTGAGATGGTTACATACTTACATGTATGTAAGTTAAAACACTATTTGGCAACCAATAATCTTACAACTTGAAGTTCTCGATCAGAGCTTTACTAGCAAGGTCTCGTTTAAAGAAGGCCCCAAAAAATTCGGCCATGGTGAAATTCCTGTACATTGGTGGGTTTCCTGAAGAAACTAGCTCTGGCAATGGTCCATAGAAAACTGTTTCCCCTCTCTTCCCAGGATTGAAAAAGACACCAGTAGATACTCTGGCTTCTTCACGTGAGTTCATTACCACCCTGTGTTCCACACTCTTGTACTTATCGTTGGACATTATCTGATACACGGATAGGTAAAAGAAAATTAGCTGCAGAGATGATATATGAGATTGACTATCAAAGTTGTGCACCATGGATGGATCCTGTGGCTATGGGGCCAACCCCCCTCCCCCCCAAACTATTTACAAAAAGAAAACATTAGTAGTTCACTTCATATACATGCTGCATGTCTAATATAGTATAGCCCAATAATTCAACAAACACTAAGAGCAATTTAACAAACAATACATTCATCTTTATCATAATAATTTTAAGTGTGTATTTATGTGATTCAACATAAAACAAGCTGATGTACAAATCTTCAGGCTACTGAAATATCATCTTAGTAAATTTGACAAATTATTATAGTATGCTCTGTTTTAGTGAATGGTTTCTTTTTCATGGGATTTCATATCTTTTTGTACGAATTTGCCAGGTAAAAGCAATTCAGTTGAAACGATTTAGCGTTCAGTTTTGTTGAAACTAGTGAGTGGAAAACAGAATTCAGTCCAGTCTAAGAACACATGTACTAAGACCAAGCCAAGTACATTTAGATACGGAGTCATAGTTACAACCAAGAGAGCATTTCACTTCAGAAAAGGAGATAGACGGAAATGTAATCGACAAAGCTAATAATATTCAGCAACATCATCTGTACAACATTCAGCGTCACATATTTCATATGACACAACGGCGATGACATGCTTCAGGTGGATGCAGCACATGCGACTAACGTGACACCAACTGTGACTTGAAAGCATCTGTGGATCTGAGCTACAGCCATTCATGTATTACATGGGAGTTACCGAATTGCCATCGATGGGTTTTCTAAGTTTCTTTCTTGATCGTGAAAGTAAATGTGTTTGTGGGTTTGAGGTTGGAAACATCCAAATGCTCACAAGCAAAAGATAGTAGTTAGTAAACAACTGAAAGTATTCGTAGCTGTACCCATTTTCCTAATTCAGCTAGTTTGAGCAGAATTGGTAGACCATATGCTTTCGATAATTCAAATACAACTCGCATGGAGTTGACACAGACTGTATTAAGAACTGAATTCAGTTGGAAAGTATTTGGACATTGACAAAGGGAATTTTACCTGCAAGAGATCCCCGACATTGATCACAAGCGCGCCGGGCACAGGCTCCGCGTCCACCCAGTAGCTCTCGCCGTCCTCATTGGTGTGCTTGACCTGCAGGCCGCCGACACCATCCTGGGCGAGGACGGTGAGAACGCCGGGATCGGTGTGCGGGACCAATCCAATGGTGCGGTCAGGCTCGGGGCACACAGGGTAGTAGTGGCAGACCATGAGCTTCCCCTCCAGGGACGAGGTCTCCTCCAGCGTCGCCTCCGGGAGCCCGAGCCCCAACGAGAGCAGCGCCATGACGGCGCGGCCGACGGCGGTGGCGTGCGCCTCCCACTCGAGGATCTCGGCGCGGCACACCGGCGGGATGCGGTCCGTGTCGGGGCGGGTAGGCCCGAACATCAGCTGGATGGTGTCGCGCCAGCTCGCGGCGGGGGAGCGGTACAGGTCGACGTTGGAGGAGTAGGAGACCCCGCCGCCCATGGCGCGGCCGTAGTGCGCGGAGCGCTCGGAGGCCGGGAGCTCGTGGAAGGCGCGCACCGCGGCGACGGCCTTTCCCGGGTAGTCGGAGGGGACGAGGGTCTCGTAGTTGACGAGGTAGAAGAAGCCCCAGTCGCGGGCGGCGGCGGCGGCGGCGGCGGCGGCGAGGGGCGCGGGGAGGGAGAGGTCAACGACGGGGATGGAGACGCCGGGCGGAGCGTGCGGGACGGAGGCGTAGGGGTCGGGGTGGACGAAGAGGTCGGGGACGGTGGAGACGCCGGACTCGACGAGGCCGCGGACGCCCGTGCGGGACTCGTCGAAGGCCTTGAGGAGGGCGGCGCGGTCGGAATCCGGGGCGGCGGCGGCGGAGGAGGACGCCATGGTCGTCGGGTTGCGTGCGTCGGTTGACTTGGAAGAGTAGACGGGATGGAGCCGTGTGTGGGTACGGTGCAGTTGGAAAGGCTTCTTATCCTTTCCGCACCGTGATTGGTAGAATCCTCGCCGTGCGTCCGACGTGCCGGCCGGGCGGCGGTGTTCGGCGACAGGCAGGTGACGGCATGTGACCGGCGGTGGCGTCAGCGAGAGGCGCATCATGATGGCCGGACGCGACGAGGCACGTACGGTGCCTGTTCTGAGGCGCGAAGAAGGCGCTCTGCTCCGGCGACCGCGGCAGCCGCCGCGTAACGTGGGTAGCGATGCTCCACTCCGACGGCTGTGAAGCCCTACCACGATGAACGCCGTTGTTCAACGGTGCGGCGGAGAGGAATTCCGGTGTGATCACACCCGATTTCAGCGAAATCAAAAGTAAACGGAAAGAGAACAGAAAATATATACTCCGCCTGCGTGCGGTAGGCGTCACCTAACTGAAAACTTCGCGAATTCAGCTGTTCTCGCAGCCTTCCGATCTAATTTAAGATTGTGATATTAAACTGTCATATCTTTGCTGTATACCACTATACCTCAAGCACTATTATAAGCCAAGAACATGAAAAATCAGTTGTAGCATTTGAAACACAGATGTGCAACAATTCACATGTGTATGTAACAAATCCCTATTGGGCAAATCAAATCACAAAAAAAAAATCGTACAAGCAAAAAAATTGCAGCAAACACAAAAAAAAATAGCATGAATGCAACATTGCAACAAACAACCGGAATCAAGTCGTGCGTGTGTTGCAGCAAATAACACACAATCTTCCAACATGTCCAAATACCATATGCAACACTAGAAGGTGAAAAATCAGGCTACCGCGCCCTAGTTCTCGCGCACCCATTCCTCGCAACCCGGCTCCAAGAGTTTGGTGGGGGCGAAATCGAGCTATGTCGCCCAACCATGGTGCGAACACTCTATCGATACATGTAGGGCAAAATGATGGGTGTTCCCAAGGAAGAGAGAAGGGAGCGGGAAAGGAGAGAGGGATGAGGAAGAGAGAAGGGAGCGGGAAAGGAGAGAGGGATGAGGGAAGAGAGAAGGGAGCGGGAAAGGAGAGAGGGATGAGGAGGGAATGCTCTCGTGGAGGAAGATTGTGCGCGCGCGCACGCGCGCGCGCACACACACACAGAGAGAGAGAGAGAGAGAGAGAGAGAGAGAGAGAGGTGCATTGATATTTGTTCTGTGTTTGTCGTCATTAGCATATTGCCACGACGGTACCAACAAGCTTTCACCCTACTACCAAATAGCATGTCATATCGTGTTGGACAATTTCCAAATTCACAATACGAAGCTTCCATAAAATTTACAATACCATACATAAGTCAAATTGTGATGTTATTTGGGTTAAGAGGACGAGGCGGTGGATTAAGAGCTATCTGGGTCAATTGAGATATTTTGCGGTGGGTTCGGCATGTTTGTGCGTGTCCGGGCAATCCCGTTTCCATATGGGCTAGGTATGAAGGGCGTCGGATCGTCCGAACATTTGGATTTTCTATCCGCTGCCAGACACGTCTGGCCTATAGGGGAGTGGATGGTCCGGTTCGAGATGCTCCAGATGGAAAATTCTATTGAATGATTTAAAATGGAAACCGGCTTGTTTACAAACGACAATTCTCAACTATATCAAGCATCGATGAAATGTAAACATAGTAAATAAAATTTCATATATTTAGCATGCGTGTTGGAATTATGTGTGACAGCATGACCATTGCTGTCTGAGTCACTTTACAGTTTGAGTTTTTATTGCAGCAATTATTCATGCCAGCTGTCAAATATCTGCCTCACTTGTCACCTGATCCCTCATGCCAGGAAAATTAATTAAAACAAAAATGATACGCCGCTACAAGAAATAAGGAGCAAATATTATGAAATCATTTTTTTTTGCGATGAAGATACAGTACATATGCCAAGAATCTTACAGAAAAACCCAGGGAAACGAGAAAATTACAAAGAAGCCCTTCCCGAGCTCCAGCATCGTCTTCCACGAGCAGACCGCTGCGCCGGCGAAGCCCGCCGCAACACCTCCGAAACTCTGGACTGGGAGGCCCCCCACGCGGACGGGGAGTCGACGCTCCTCGGTGCCGAAGCACCTCCACCCTGCTCGATGAAGAACAACGCCGTCTTGGACACACGCACCTGCAACTCCGAAGTCGTCAAACGCCGGATCCGCCTTCTCTTGGACGCCGGCGTAGGGGGAGACCTCTCGCGCGCTCCGGAGAGCCACGAACAAGGCCGAGACGGTGGATCCGCGGCGGAGCTCCCTCGGAGCCGCACCAACGGAAGAGGAGATCACCGCCGCAAAAAGCCACTCCGGCGACGCCGCATCCTCCCCGACGCCACCAGCTAGCACACCCCGACGCACCCCTAGACTATGTACACGCCCCGATCCATGGATTCCCCGCCCTCCCGCCGCCGAGGCGGCCGCCGGAAGGCGGGGAATCACAAGAATCGCCGGCGGCGAGCCTGTGCACGCGAGATCGCCCAAAAGTTCGCCCTTTACTGTAGAAGGAGAAAGGGAAAGAGGTCCAGCTCAAATATTACGAAATCATTTAGCACAATGAACGCCGTGACGTGTGATTAATTCCAGTAAATCCCAGCGTATACGTACGACTTTGTCGCCGTTAAAACTTCTTTCTGAGTCAAGTCAAAGTTAACACTAGCTAGGCCCCTATACAGCTGCTTCTACAGTATTTAGTTACTGCCGTAACCTCCCAGACGCCAGACCCACCCAAAGTACAGAAGCAACATCACTAGCTACGTTGTCCTAGAGCTCATCAAGACAACATGTCGTCCAGCACCTCGCCGGCCTCCACTGTCTCCGGTGATGCGCCGCCGCGCGTGGTCGAGGACTGCCTCGGCATCCTCCAGCTCCTCAGCGACGGCACCGTGCAGCGCGCCGTTGCACCCCTCGTCCTCCCCGGCTCGTCCTCGCAGACCACGTCCCATGTCCAGTGGAAGGACGTTGTGTATGACGAGACCCACGACCTCAGCCTCCGCATGTACGTCCCGTCAACCGGCGCGGGCGAGAAGCTTCCGGTGATGGTCTATTACCACGGCGGCGGCTTCATCCTGGGCAGCTTCGCCATGCCCGACGTCCACGACGCCTGCCTCCGCCTCGCCGCCGAGCTCCCCGCCGTCGTGCTCTCCGTCGACTACCGCCTCGCGCCGGAGCACCGCCTGCCCGCCGCGCTCGACGACGCCCACGCCCTCTTCTCCTGGCTGCGCGTCCAGGCCGCCGCCGCGGCCGCGTGCCTCGCGGGGAAGGCGGCGGACTTCGGCCGCGTGTTCGTCTCGGGCGACTCCGCCGGCGCGAACATCGCGCACCACGTCGCCGTCCGCGTCGGCTCGGGCGCGCTCGACGCCGGGCCGGTGGTCCGGATTGCCGGCTGCGTGCTCCTCTATCCGTACTTCGGCGGGGAGCGGAGGACGGCGTCCGAGGCGGCGTGCCCGGCCGACGTGTTCCTGACGCTCGCCCTGTACGACCAGATGTGGAGGCTGGCGCTGCCGGCGGGCGCGAGCAGGGACCACCCGGCGGCGAACCCGTTCGGCCCGGAGAGCCCGCCGCTGGAGGGCGTGGAGCTCCCGCCGGTGCTCGTCGCGGTAGGCGACCGCGACATGCTGCTCGACCGGATCAAGGAGTACGTCGCCCGGCTCCAGGCCGCGGGGAAACGCGTGGAGCTCGTCGAATTTCCGGGGCAGGGCCACGGGTTCTCCGTGTTCGAGCCGCGCGGCGATGCCGCCGGTGAGCTGGTTCGCGTCGTGCGCCGCTTCGTGCACAGCCCGACGCCCAACTGATCGGGCTGTCGGTACTCGCGTTTGCCTGTTTGGCTTGGCGCGGCCCGTGTGTGTCTGTCGTCTTTCTTGTCAGTGTTGTGACAATTTTGTATTTCCTCACCTGCATGCATGCATGAGTGGAAGATCAAAACGGTCTACTTAATAAAGCTATGAAATGAGTTCGTAGCAATATTTGGTTTACGGATGGGCGAAAATAATTGTGCTTACAGCTGTGCCAGATTGTAGTTTTGGGGCTGAACTTGTCGATTTATTTTTCTACTCCGTAGTACTAACCATCGCAAATAAACTTGACGGTGACGATAAGGATGGCACCTACATGGGAGCTCTGTTAAAATTTTCAAATGATCTTGTAATTAAAATGCAGACATGCTTGTTGGTTCGTTTTTGAACTTGCGAGACCTACTAAAAGAACAAACTATAATATTCATTTCCGTCTTAGTGAAGGCTGGCAACGAGCGGCAAAAAGTTTAGTTCTACGGCTCCTTGTCGTTGGTGGACAAGAAATCTGAGGGTTTTGTTTCTTTAGATGTTTTGCAGTGTTCGGTTAATTTAGCTACTCTACTAGTTTTGGATGGGCATGCTGTCTGTTTTGCTGTTCGAGGAATCTTTCTTGGAGCCATGGAACCGCCTCTAGGAATTCACAAACATTGTGAACATATACTCCCTCCGTTTTTTAATATAAGATGTTTTAGTATTTGTCCACATTCATATGCATGCAAATGTATGTAGACATGTTTTAGTATGCATGTTCACTCACTTTATCATGCATGTAGACAACATGTGCAATAGCTAAAACATCTTATATTAAAAAACGGAGGGAGTAGTAATTAAGAATCTTAACAAGCATGTGCATGCACGGTAAGGATATGAGAGGCACTCACCAAGGAGTTCAAAAACCTTGTACCGTGTGGATGAGAATTTGGATAAGAGGAATATATTTGCTTGGTGCAGGCTGGAGAGCCACGTTTCGTGAGGCCCGAGAGCCACATTGGGAATTACTAGTTAAGTGCCCGTGCGTTGCTACGGGGAAACAAGACATAGAAATATTATTGTATAAAAATGTCTACATTTTTAATTATGATGCAAATATTAATTCGTAATATGATCTTTTAATTAAGCCAAATTATCATATTTCAATTGTTTTCATCATAAAATAAAGAAAAAAAAGCCGAAATTTGGTGACACATAAAGAAAGAAATACGTTGCCCACGGTCGACGTAAGACATGTAATTCTCACATTCAGCCTGCGAATTTAAAGTTAAACAGTGATTCTGTAATTCGCACAGTACCAGTCTAGAACACACTTGATTAGTATGTAAGGTGGCTACAAACATGTAAATTGTTTTCTTCTTTGAACCAGAAAAGGTGCCTGGGCACCAAATTCATTTCATCTCAAGCACAACATACAAGTGTAATGCATAGCCTGTAATTGCTGACAAAAAGAGCAACATCGATAGGCATTAGCTACTGGTACGAACTGAACTATTGCATGTAAAGATAGGCTCCAAATCATTGGTTGAGAGCCTGATGCGCAGTCATGAGCAACTCCATCGAGGTTTCTTTTGGTGTGTAATATTGCAGCCTGGAGTTGAGCAGAGATTTGGAGGAAGGAAACATGGACATATCTAATTTCCAGTTTGTAGCTAATGCTTTGGCCTGTGAGAGATTATCCGTCAAAACAGTGATTCGTTGCGGTTAGAACAACTGTGCCACATTTACCGCAAGAAGTGATGTTGCTTCCGCCTGCAGTGGTGAGCGTACATAGACAGACCAATGCCAGTCGCCTGTGAGTCTGCACTTTGAACATCAGAGAAGATCTTGACTCTGAACATCACAAACATGTATACTGTAAACACCACTATACTGATTATGGTGAATGATGGGTGGTCATATATCTGAAACACACATGACATTCATCTAAAAAAGCCTATAATGTGCACATTGCAGTCTCAGCTAGCAATGCAAAAAATTATTTTCATGTAAGACAATTTTCTCATATTTTATATTGCATTGCAAAAAAAGCTTTATGTACCTAAAAAACGCATAGTAGTTATCTAAAATGTGTTGTAGCCTAAAACATATTACACCCCATTGTCTAAGCGAGTATCTTCATCTCATTGCAACCATTGTCAACCGAATTATTAACATTTCTGAAGCAGTTTACCTGCCAATCGACCAAAGCCTGTGTCTTTCCGAAGCTTCAGTTTGCACGTGAAAAAAACAGTTGACACAACACTATACACAGGATGCATTTTCACAAGATAAATATGACGGTTCGGATTTTTCCCATCAATCAGACCAGCGCATTGATACATCTACAGAACCTGACGAGAAAATATGTGACTTGCCTCATTTTACTGCTGGAGTAAGAGTCTTGCTTCCAAATATTTTGGATTAACATGAATGATGTGGGATGGACGTTGGAATTGAGACTCCGGCTTCGATAGTGCAGGACCTGACAATCCATTAGCAGATGACTGAAAACCAAGTTCTTCCTCGATCATTTGAAGTGAAGCTGGAGACGTAACAATTTCGATAACATTAATCATACACATTGCCATAATCTTTGAAGAACCACTACTGATTTCTATTTCAGCTTTATAAATATTGTTGCTGAATAATTTTGTTATTTCTAGAGAGCAGGGATGCAATAGATGCCAGAAAAGGTAAACTACTAAAGGGACATTTTGTAGGGAATGAACTCGTAACAGAAGAAGAAAATAGCCAGAAATTAGTAAAGAATAATGAACAACATTCATACCTACCTGCTGCCAGCACTTACCTTGGTCTACCGCCGAGGTAGCCTTGGGACTGTACCTAGCCGGGATTGCATGCAGATAGCTCTCAGGACCCCTTCGGACCTTTTCCTACATAAAAGGGCAGTCGACCATGAACAATAAACGAAGAAAAAAATGCAAGCCGCCGATGAGAACGAGTAGACTACCTATTCTCAAGCAACATCCTGGGAAGGATACGTAGCACACTCCCGGCTGTCATGAAGAATACCTAGACAAAAGCTCATTTGTTTCTCTGAAATTTTTCAGAAAACTGTAACCTATAATTTCTTTATGATTCTGCAGCACAAAACAAGTGCGGATTAATGGAGCTTCGTATCCCCCATTTATTCCCTCTTAGAGAGAACCAGCCAGACTGGAGCATGAAAGCACACAACTTGAAGCCTCCAATAAGATTCAGAGGTGCACCTCACTGCCTAAGTGCCTAAACTGAGTGCACATAATAAACTGAGTGCCTAAGCTAAAGTGGTGCACCTCACTGCCTAAGTGCCTAAACTAAGTTCAAATGATATCTTATCCATCTTTTAGTTAGTCACACCAGGAACTTCCACGTATAATATTAGAAGATTTTGTTTTCTTCCTAAACTGAGTGCATATGGTCGAGCATGCTTGTCACCAGCAGGTCCAATAAATAATGAGTCCCAAATGCAGCACCAGCAAACAGTAATAATTAGTCCAAGCAAAAGAATCTGGATACTCATTTCTGTGTTAGGAACCAAATTTAACATTCACGCTATCTAATATGCCATCTACTTAAACCTGCAGGAGATGTGCAATACCTGATAACATCGGGAACCTGCATTGCTGCGCCAAGAAGATCCATCTCTACAAATTCTCCCTCCTAAGAATCCTATAAACTATCCTGAAAATATGGTAAGTGAACCGGATCACATTTGGTTCCAGCAGATACGGGCATCTTATTGGATGTCAAAATCTCGGGAGCAACTACAGTTTGATACGCTAATAAAGGGGACGCCAATCTTCTCTGAGCGATTAGGCCATAGGATTCGGTGGTATTATGCATTACATGAGATACGGAGAGGTTGTCCGCGTGCAGGGCCTTCTACTCCTGCAAGAAACACATCTCTGGTGCCGTGTCATCTTCAAACTTGTAGCCTGGATAAATGTGCAAAGAGTCATGTGAGTATTTTTTCACACAAAGGGTAGTACCACATGTTGCTTCAGGAAAAATATTATCTCAGCCAAGTAGCCAGCAACTTAATTATACAGTCATGGATCTCATGTTAAAGGAAATGGTAAATATATATCATTAACATGTAGACCAGAGCACGACTGAACATCATTCCTTTATCTTACCTTATCATCTACCTTCTCATCAACATCGGCCTCGACAGTATCAAGGTCAAGTTGTTCAAGTTTAACCCACTCATCCAGCCTCCTATTGACTGCGAATCAAAAAAAAAAAAAAAAAAAAAGATCATTTAAAATACGATCAATAAACACGGATACATCAACGAACTAAAACAAGGTTACTGTTAATTAACTCATTTATGTACTGGAGCCACTCTACGGGGCCTCAATACACCACACACAAAATAGTAATCTATAGGTGTTAGCTTCCATTCCAAGTGAAAATGCGGTAGAAATGTGTGATTACACTGCAAAATTGACCTCCCACGCCTAGAGATCAATTGATCACTACAACCCCCTCCGTTTACACTGCCGATAAATCCAAATAAACATTTGTTCCCAAATTCCCAACCTGAAGAGCCTTAAACCTAACCCTAGAAACGAAGCATCCTGATGGGGAAGAGGTGGGGATGCTGCTTACACTGTAATGGACGTAGTACTCGTAGTCGGCTGGGGAGGAAGTAGGGAAGAGGACTTCCGGCGCTCGATGACCTTGACGGGGTGGTGCTTCTGGTCGTGCCACGGCACATCACGCGCGTTCCCAATTCCAGCGGCAGACGCGCCGCCCACGACGCGGACGGGGCCGAGGTTCTCAGCCTCCTCTCTACCCCTCCGTTCGGCGGGGCGGCCGCGGCGTGCGCCAAGCGGCACGATCCACAGCGGGTACACGGGTTTCTTCCGGTGGCGCACCGGATATGCTGGACACATGGTAAGGTTGGGTGGCTTCCTCGGATCTCTTACTCTCTCCCGTTCCCTTGATAGTCGGCAGAGGATGCAGGGAGGCGGTGGTGACGACCGGATCGGCGCGCCGGAGTGAGGAGGCACTGGAGGAGGTGTAAGATGCGATGGATGCGGATGGGCGGGTGAGAGAGGAGGGCGGCTGTGTGCGGGAGAGAACTAAGGGGCGCGAGCGCGACGGGAGCAGGCGAGCTGAGAGGGACGTGGGCTTGGCCCATGTGTGCGTGACCAACGAATGCGAGCGACGAAGGATGTTGGACGAAGGATTCTGCCATCCTACCTACGTACGAACTCCCATTTAATAGTAAAGAAAATGCAGACATGCTTGTTGGTTCGTTTTTGAACTTGCGAGACCTACTGAAAGAACAAACTATAATATTCAGTTTCGTTTTAGTGAAGGCTGGCAACGAGCGGCAGTTTTTTTAGTTCTACAACTTCTTGTCGTTGGTGGACAAGAGATCAGAAGGTTTTTTTTTTAGATGTTTTGATGTGTTTTGTTAATTAGCTAGTTTTGAATGGGCGTGTTGTCTGTTTTGCTGTTCGAGGAATCTTTCTTGGAGCCATGGAACCGCTGCTCTAGGAATTCAGAAACATTGTGAACATAGTAATTAAGAATCTTAACAAGCATGTGGATGCACGCTGGAGAGCCACGTTTCGTGAGGCCCGAGAGCCACATTGGGAATAAAATTCATGCATAAGCGATCGTCGGCACCCAAAAAATAGACCCCAAAAGTAACATGAATGGCTTCTACTTCTTTGGCCGTAGTAGAAATCTTCTCAAGTACTATGTGTAAGACTAGATTTTGGCTAATGATGTAGGAATCCATTTCGAAGAGCATTTACTGGGAGCAGTTTGGCCCTCTCTCCTTTGCATGATGAGGAAACAGAGTTTCAAAATATAATAAGAAATCGAGTATAATTCCTTTACCCTTTTAAGTTTTTTTCAAAAATCTGAACTTAGTATACGTTGGCACACCGCGCGCGGGAAGTTATGTGAGCGCTCACTTCACTATTTTACACGGCAAGTGTCAAAGAAATGTTTTCCGATCGATAGCTTTCCAGTACGATCTAACCCTGATGGATGGATGAATGGATTAGTCCATCAGGTTCTGCTCCAGCTAGATTCAGCGATGCACAGGTACAGACGCAAACGAGAACCTGCATGTGTTAGAATGGTTAGGTGGGTGGTTGTACTCCCAGCCCAGCAGAGTTCAAACCCCAGGTTTGACGCTGTTGTTTCTCATTAGTCGGAATATCTTCAGTGGGAGGCGACGTTCCCGTCGACAGCGAGGCGTCCGTGGTGACTTCGTCAATCACAAGACCTGATCTGCCGGCTCAGTCTTTCGGATGTGCTCATAGGGGTAGGGTGTGCGTGCGTGCGTTCATAGGGCACTAGTAGAAAAGGAGGCTTTGGTGCGCCACCTTTAGTACCGGTTGAACAAAAACCGGTACTAAAGGGGGGCATTAGCACCGGTTGCGTTCGTGTCACCGCGGCGAGGACCTTTAGTACCGGTTGCTATTAACAACCGGTACTAAAGGTACCTTTAGTACCGGTTGTTAATAGCAACCGGTACTAAAGAGTTGGAGGCCACGCGGCCACATGCGGCCGCGGTTGGTGGCCCCACGGCGAGACCTTTAGTACCGGTTGTTTAAAAACCGGTACTAAAGGTTTCGGGCACTATAACCCTTCTTCCACCCCGAGCCAGAAGCAACTCGACCCAACTCCATTTTTCCTCTCTCCCAAGCTCTAGTTCACCGCTTTTTTCTCCAACATTTGTCAAGATTGGTGGCACCCTATACAAGGGTTAGCAACTTCTTCATCCTCTTCCGGCATTTCAAGTTTAGCTCATTTTCGTGCAAGTTTAGCAAGTTTGATTTTGGTGGTGCTTGCAAGGTGTTTGATGAAATGCCTAAGTTAGGGATTTCATTTGTTTTATATGCATTTTGAGCTCAAATTAAAGTATAATTTGTGGTTTTATATAGTGTCCCCTTCCTCACCGCCGTCGATCGCCCGCGCCGCTCCGTCACCGACACCACCTCGGTGAGCCTCTTTTTTATCTTTTATTTTAAAAATTGTTAGTTATATGATTTAAATGCATAATTATTTCTTGTATAATTTTCTTATGTTTTTTTATATATGTATAGTGTCATGGTTTTGATATCCGTCCCCTTCGGCCCTCGTCCGGTCTATGATTCGGATGTGGTATATCTTTTTAACTATTTATTTTGTTTCGTGTTTATAACAATCATGCCGACCAACTTGACGTAGATATATTTTTATTTAGGAGGTAGTTGAACCGGAAATTCCGGCCGACCCTATTGTCGAGTATTTTAAAAAAGAAAACGACGATTTGAGAGCAAAATTGAAGATAAGTGAAGATCTTCGTCTCCAATGCCTAGAAGAGAAGATGGAATTGGACTTGAAGATTGCCGACATCGTTGATGCTCACGGGGTCGAGCTTGCCGACGTCGTCTGCTCACGAGAGGAAGATGGATGCAATGCGCGCCAAGCTTAAAAAGATTAGAAAATATGCCATTAGTCAAGAGGCTTGGTATCATTATGCTGTTGGTTCAATAGTTACCTTGGTTGCGATTCTGATCGCATTTGTTGTTGGATTTAAATTCTTTAGATAGTTGTATGTTAGTTTCGATTGATGTATGTTTCGTGAGAACTATGTATTACATTTGGGCACTACTCTACTTTGATTTTAATGTGATGAACTTGTATAAATTAATTTGGTCACGTATCTCTATTCATTATTTAGCTGGTGTAATGGTTTTTGATATATTTATGTAATGCAGATGAGCCGAGAATGGATGTACGGTGATCGACGCTGTCCCGAGTTCATTGATGGCATGCATCGTTTTCTCGATGTGGTTAAGTTAAACAAGCTGAAGAATGGTTTTATGATTTGTCCATGTGATGAATGTCGGAATAACAGGAATTACCCGAGCGTAAGAACCATACACTCCCACTTGTTGCGACAAGGCTTCATGCCCAATTATTTTTGTTGGACCAAGCGGAGAAAGAGGGGTTATAATGGAAACCCTGAAGAAGAGGATGATGACAACTATCCGTGTTCTCTGAACACGGTGATACTACAATGGGGGAAGACGAAAGTTGAGCTCGAGGTCATTGTTGATCAGTCCGATGATGATGATCTTCGTCGGGTCATTCTTGATGAACAGATGAAGTGCGAAGTGAAAACGAGTGGTCGAAGTTGGAGCGCATGTTAGAGGATCACAAAAAATTGTTGTACCCAAATTGTGAAGATGGCCAGAAAAAGCTGGGTACCACCCTGGAATTGCTGCAGTGGAAGGCAAAGAATGGAATATCTGACAAGGCATTTCAGGAGTTGCTACAAATATTTAAGAAGAGTCTTCCAAGGAATAATGAATTGCCGCACAATACATACGAAGCAAAGAAGATTGTCTGCCCTCTAGGATTAGAGGTGAGAAGATACATGCATGCATCAATGACTGCATCCTCTACCGCGGTGAGAAGTACGAGAATTTGAATGCATGCCCGATATGCGGTGCATTGCGGTATAAGATCGGGCGAGATGACCCAGGTGATGTTGAGGGTTCCCGCGAAGGTGATGTGGTATGCTCCTATAATACCACGGTTGAAACGTTTGTTCCGAAACAAAGAGCATGCCAAGTTGTTGCGATGGCACAAAGAAGACCGTAAGGAAGACGAGATGATGAGACACCCCGCTGATGGGTCTCAGTGGAGAAACATCGACAGTGCGTTTGGGGAATTTGCAGCTGACGCAAGGAACTTAAGGTTTGGTCTAAGTACAGATGGCTTGAATCCGTTTGGGGAGCAGAGCAGCAGTCATAGCACCTGGCCCGTGACTCTATGTATCTATAACCTTCCCCTTGGTTGTGCATGAAGCAAAAGTATATTATGATGCCAGTGCTTATCCAAGGCCCGAAGCAACCCGGCAACGACATTGATGTGTATCTGAGGCCATTAGTTGACGAACTTTTACAGTTGTGGTCTGACGAAGGCGTACGTGTGTGGGATGAGTACAAACAGGAGGAATTTGGCCTACGAGCGTTGCTGTTTGTAACCATCAATGATTGGCCTGCTCTTAGTAACATTTCAGGACAGTCAAACAAGGGATACAATGCATGCACGCACTGTTTAGATAAGACTGACAGTATATATTTAGGTAACAAGAATGTGTACCTTGGTCATCGTCGATTTCTTCCAAACAGGCATCCCGTAAAAAGCCAGGCAAGCATTTCAAAGGTGAGGCAGATAACCGAACGAAGCCTACACGCCCTGATGGTGATGTTATATATGGCATGGTCAAGGATTTGGAAGTAATATTTGGAAAGGGTCCTGGCAGTCTAAATGTTCCAAAAGACGCTAACAAGCGCGTACCCTTGTGGAAAAAGAAATCTATATTTTGGGATTTACCCTATTGGAAAATCCTAGAGGTTCGCTCTGCAATCGACGTGATGCACGTGACGAAAAATCTTTGCGTGAACCTGCTAAACTTCTTAGGCGTGTATGGGAAGACGAAAGATACATCGGATGCACGGCAGGACCAGCAAAGTACGCACGAACGAGACAACCTGAATCCAGAGAAGTACCAAGGTACTGCCAGCTACGCTCTTACCAAAGAAGAGAAGGAGATCTTTTTTCAAGTCCTGAGCAGTATCAAGGTCCCGTCTGGCTACTCGTCGAATATAAAGGGAATAATAAACATGGCAGAGAAAAAGTTCCAAAACCTGAAGTCTCATGACTGCCACGTGATTATGACACAATTACTTCCGGTTGCATTGAGGGGGCTTCTACCGGAAAACGTTCGAGTACCCATTGTGAAGCTATGTGCATTCCTGAATGCAATTTCTCAGAAGGTAATCGATCCAGCAACTCTACCAAGTTTACAGACGGGTGTGGTCCAATGTCTTGTCAGTTTCGAGTTGGTGTTTCCACCGTCCTTCTTCAATATTATGACGCACCTCATAGTTCACCTCGTCGAAGAGATTTCCATTCTCGGTCCTGTATTTCTACACAACATGTTCCCCTTTGAGAGGTTCATGGGAGTCTTAAAGAAATACGTTCATAACCGTGCTAGGCCAGAAGGAAGCATGTCCAAGGGCTATGGAACAGAGGAGGTCATTGAGTTTTGTGTTGACTTTATTCCTGATCTTAAGCCGATCGGTGTTCCTCAATCGCGCCATGAGGGGAGACTGCGTGGAAAAGGCACGCTAGGAAAGAAAGCAACAACATGTATGGACGGGCATTCTTTCACTCAAGCACACTACACAGTTCTACAAAATTCCAGATTGGTGGCTCCGTATATCGTGAAACACATGGATATTTTACGCTCCCAATACCCGGAGGAGACTAACTTCTGGATTAAAGGGAAACACGTGGATACTTTCGGCAGTTGGTTGCGTACACATCTCATTAATAACACACTGTTGGACAAGAGCTATACTTGTTGGCCAAGTCACCATCTTCGACTATATTGACTTTCCAAGGGTACGAGATAAATGGGAATACATTTTACACGGAAACCCAAGACAAAAAGAGCACTAACCAAAACAGTGGTGTCCGCTTTGATGCAACAAATGACGATGGGACAAAGGACACATATTATGGTTGCATACAGCAGATATGGGAACTTGACTATGGACCTTCTTTTAAGATCCCTTTGTTTCAGTGCAAATGGGTCAACCTGTCAAGCGGGGTAGAGATAGACCGGCGGTACGGAATGACTACAGTGGATCTCAAGAATCTTGCGTACCGCACCGAGCCATTCGTCCTAGCCAATGATGTGGCTCAGGTTTTCTATGTGAAGGACATGTCTTCCAGACCGAAAAAAAGAAAAGATAAGCAAGCCGGTACATCATACGATGAGCCAAAGCGCCACATAGTTCTTTCAGGAAAAAGAAACATCGTGGGAGTGGAGGACAAGACAGACATGTCAGAAGATTACAATAAGTTTGATGAAATTCCGCCCTTCAAAGTGAAAACTGACCCAAGCATCGTGTTAAATGATGAAGAATGTCCATGGCTACGGCGCAATCAGAAAAAGGGACACACAAGAAGAAAAAGTGAACACTAGATAGGGATGTTGTTACTGATGTGTAATAATGTATTAAACCTTTTATGTAACTATGTCCTGAAAACTCAAAGAGAGATCTAAACACTATGTCAATCAGCTGCAGTTTTACCAACACAATGTTTTGTGTTTGAGCACAAGGTAGAATATATGAGTGAGTAACCTAGGAAACAAAACACACGGTTTCTCCTAGCTACAGCCCGACACTGATTCACGGTCGAATGTCGTTGCATTCAGTGTCGGGCATAGCTAGGAAACCCGAATGTTTTGTGTTTGAGCGCCACTTCGATCCAAGCAGCGGTAAGACGTCTCTGATGATCTACAACCGTCCGGCAAGACATCTCTGATGATCTGCAACCGTTTGGAACGGTCGCAGGTCATCAGAGACGTCTTGCCGCTGGTTGCCCAAAGATGCCTCTCCGAGTGACGCTGGAATGTTTTGTGTGAGTGAGTGAGTGACGCTGGAATTCCGGGAGGGGGGCTATATATAGGGTACGTGTGCTTCTTTAGTCCCGGTTGGTAACACCAACCGGGTCATGTGGCTCACGAATTGGTCGTGATACTGCTGATCCAACAGCTTACAATCCCTCAAAAGAAACACACCCCTGATCCAACGTCTCACAAGCGCTTGAAAGAAACACACGATCCGTGTGCTTCTTTAGTCCCGGTTTGTAACACCAACCGGGACTAAAGTCGGGCTCACCCCTGATCCAACGTCTCACAAGCGCTTGAAAGAAACACACGATCCGTGTGCTTCTTTAGTCCCGGTTGGTAACACCAACCGGGACTAAAGTCGGGCTCACCCCTGATCCAACGTCTCACAAGCGCTTGAAAGAAACACACGATCCGTGTGCTTCTTTAGTCCCGGTTGGTAACACCAACCGGGACTAAAGTCGGGCTTTGCGGAGCCACGTGTCCTCCCCCAGCGCTGCCCTAGCCACGTGTCTTCCCCTAGCGCTGCCCTGGAGGTCTTTATATATTGTCGCCGACGGGGTAAACCCTAATCCACCATTCCTAGCCACGAACGCATCGTCTCCACGAGATGGATCCGCCACGCCCGCCGCAGCGCCTTCTGGACGAGGTCGAGCGTGCTCGGCAGAGCGCGCTTGGGCGCTACCGCGGGAGCCTATCCCGCCGTATGCCCACGAGCCCGGCGTGGAGAGGAATGCCCTCCTACCGGCCTCCTGCTCCACCAGGTGCCGCCGCACCTCCACCTAGCGCCGCTGCACCTCCACCAGGCGCCGCCGCTCCTCCCGCGGAGGAGGAGGAGGACGACGACTTCGACTGGAGCGACGACGGGGAAGAGGGTTGTGGGTTGCAGATACAGGAGGCCATGGAAGCCTCCTTCCAGTCTGTCCGCGACTACCCTGTCCAGCGAGCCAAGACTGCCTACCAGCTCAAAGCGAAGGAGGCTTCCGAGCTGGATTGGGCGCTGAAAGACTCATCCTCCATGGATCTTGCCCTCCGCCGCAAACGTGCGCGCGAGAACCGGGCGGCCGCCCACGGGGCTGGCTCCTCCCGCCGTTCCCCCTAATCCTACGGCCTTCGAGCCAGCAAGTCCGTTTATGTAGAATAATGTTGGTGATGTTGGATCAGGGGTGTGTTTCTTTCAAGCGTTTGTGAGACGTTGGATCATGTAGAATAATGTATTAAACCTTTTATGTAATGCATTCTATGGAATGTATTAAACCTTTATGTAAGGAGCATGTGTAATAATAATGAATGTGTATTTCCAATGTGTATTGTCAAGAAGTTTCAAATAGATAGATAATTTCCAGCGCTGGGGAGGACACGTGTCCCCCCCTACGTATTGACGTCGTTGACAAATAGATAATAGATATAAAAACAGAAAACAAATAGATAGATAATTATTACAATTTTGTAGACAATTAAATTAAATATATATTAAAGAAAAAGAAACTAGAGAAAAAACAAAATAGATATAAAAAACAGAAAACATAATAAAGAAAAAAAACTAGAGAAAAAAATTCAAAAAGCCCATTAGTACCGGTTGTATATTACAACCGGTACTAAAGGGCTGGGCTTCGCGCGCGAATTTTCGCCGCGGCCCAAAAAGCACCTTTAGCACCGGTTGTATTTTACAACCGGTACTAAAGACCCTTTAGTACCGGTTCTAGAGACAACCGGTGCTAAAGGGTTGTTTTGGGCAGTTTAAACGGGGAAAAAAATCCCCAAATCGCTAAGTCCTAACACAACCTCGAGCGCCTCGCCCCTCCGTCGTCACGCCGGCCCGTCCTCGCCGCTGTCGTCGTGCTGCCCGGCCGGCCCGCCGCCGTCACGCCCGTCCGCCGCGCCCCCGACGCCGCCCTCCGCCGCGCAACCCCGACGCCGCCTCCGCCGTGCGCGCCCGACGCTGCGCCCTCCGCCGCAGACGCGCGCGCCCCTCGAGCTCGCCGTCGACGCGCCGCACCGCCGCGGCCCTCCGCACGCGCCCTCGCCGTCGACGCCGCCAAGCTCGTCTGCCGCGTGCCGCGCCGTCCTGCGCCCTCCACTGCCCCTGCTCTGGCCGCTCCACTGCCCCTGCTCCGGTCAAGGTAATTTTTTTTCATTTTTTAATTTTAGTACTGTATTAGGTTGAATTTAGGTTGAATTTAGATTATTTTAGTACTGTATTAGGGTAAATTTTTTAGTGGAGTAAATTTAGGTTGAATTTAGGTTGAGTGTAGCAATTTTGAAACTTAGCAATTTTGTAAACTTAGAAATTTTAGCAAATTTGAAACTTAGCAATTTTTGTAAACTTAGCAATTTTTTTTGTAAACTTAGCAAATTTTGTAAAGTTAGCAAGTTTAAAATTTTGTTTAGCTTATTATTGTTTAGCTTGTGTAGCAAAATATTGCTTAATTTTGCTAAGTTAGAAATATTTACTTATTTACTAGAATTTTGTTTAGGTTAATTTTGCTAAGTTAGAAACATTACTAAAAATAACTTTGAAAATTTTGCTAAGTTAGAAATATTTTGCTAAGTTACTAAAAATAATTTTGCTAAGTTAGAAATATTTTGCTAAGTTAGAAATATTTTGCTAAGTTACTAAAAATAATTTTGCTAAGTTAGAAATATTTTGCTAAGTTACTAAAAATAATTTTGCTAAGTTAACTTTGAAAGTTAATTTTGCTAAGTTAGAAATATTGCTAAGTTAGAAAATTTTAGTAGCAAAGTTTGAAAATTTAGCTAAGTTTGAAATATTGCTAAGTTAGAAATTATTCTAGTAAATAAGTAAATATGTGCATTGTCATTTTTTTATTCTAGTAAATATGTGAATTTTGCTAAGTTTGAAAATTCTAGTAGCAAAGTTTCAAAATTTAGCAAAGTTTGAAATATTGCTAAGTTTGAATTACAATTTGCAGTGACATTGAGCTATGGAGGACGATGCCCCCATCATCGACGCCCCGGACTTCATCCGAGACTTGGAGAAAGAAGAACGCTTTCAAGCACTTATATTTGATAAGACCCTTGGACCCAATTCCGATGGAGAAGATTCTGATGGAGAAAATTCAACGAAGAAGACGGCGAAGATTTCAGCGCGAAATGCTTGAACGACTCCGGTGAGGGACTTGAGTTACAAAACTTCAGAGACGACGACGAAGAAGAAGTGTCGTTACAAAACTCCGTAGAGAACTCCGGCAAGGTATATATTAAGTCTTGTTGATCACTAGCTAGATGCATTAATTGATTTATATGCGCACTTATTAACGAAACATTTTTCTTTCAGCCCTCTGGATCTACGTCGACAATCCGTAAACGAGGCCCAGCCCAAGGGTTAAAGCTGCCGGATGGTGCAAAGTTGTCGATCGACGAAGTTAGCATAAAAGGCAAACCGGAGAAACCCGATGGAATCTCCACTAAATACATAGCTCAATGCGGATTTCTTGTAAGGGACATGGTCCCGATCACCGTTGCAGAATGGAATCAGCCGAAGAAAAAAACATTGGCGCAAAATATGTCGAGGACAGAATTAAAGAAACCCTTTGGGAGTCGATATGAGTTATTTCAGCCTACCGACAAATCTCCCACAGAGGAGGAAGGATAAAGTCAAGGAGTGGACTCTTAGCAAGATGGCCGAGCAATTCAACAACTGGAAGAAAACATTGTGGAGAAAATATGAGAAAAAAACTCCAGATTTCACTGGACATCTAGAGAAGCTAAAAGACGACTGGCCTGAATTTGTGGCGTATAAGAAATCGGCCGTCGCTGTGGCCCGATCGAAACGAAATAAGTTGAATGCTAAGAAGAAGAAATATTGCAGAGGTAAGAAGAGGGAGGCGGAGAGGTTTACTGCATTAGAACGCCAGATGCAGGATGTGAAGGAGCAACTGGCCTTAATTACCCAGCAAAGGGAATCTCAGCCGCGAGTACAAGATCATGCAGTCGATGTCTGCCCATCTCAGCGGAAAAGCAGCGTGGGTTCCACGCAGCTACAAGATCCTGCAGTTGATGAACCAGTTGATGAACGTCGGCGGCGCGCTACCCCGTGGATGATATCACGGAGAAGACAAATTGTGAGTTACATGCGCCAATGAAGAACATTAGTTATCCGGTGGCGAATGGCTATGCTTTACCGCATCAACTTGGATCAACCTTCCATTTTGGTGAGATTCCGGCTGGATTTGCTCGTGTCGGGGTGACGAAAGTTATGTCGGGATTCAGCTCAATCCATCTTGACATTCCGGAGCTGAAGGCGAGAAGACATTGGGAGATGTCGAACATGGTATCGTTCTATGGAAGAAGAAATATATCAAGTTTCCAGACTCGGCGCCAGGCCACTGATACGTCTCCAACGTATCCATAATTTCTGCTGTTCCATGCTTATATTATACCATTTGCTACATGTTTTATATACACTTCGTATCACTTTTATGCATTTTCTGGGACTAACCTATTAACAAGATGCCACAGTGCCAGTTCCCTGTTTTCTACTGTTTTTGGTTTCAGAAAGTTACTTCTGGAAATATTCTCGGAATTGCACGAAACAAAAGGCCAGGTCCCTATTTTTCCAGCACGTACACGGAGTCCGAAGGAGAGACGAAGACTCGCCACGAGGTGGCCAAACCACACCTAGGCGCGGCAGAGGGCCCCACCGCGCCTGGAGCTGGTTTGGGCCCCTCGGGGGTCCGCCGACATCGCCCCTTCGCCTATTTATTCCCCGAGACGCGAAAACCCTAAAACACCGAGCCTTTCATCCAGAACATATTCGCTGCCGCCGCCGTCGTCAACCCTAACTCGGGGGGTTCCTGAAGCTCTTCCCGGCACCCTGCCGGAGAGGGGAATCATCACCGGAGGGCTCTACATCGCCATGCCCGCCTCCGGAGTGATGCGTGAGTAGTTCATCCTTGGACTATGGGTCCATAGCAGTAGCTAGATGGTTGTGTTCTCCACTTGTGCCATCATGTTTAGATCTTGTGAGCTGCCTATCATGATCAAGATCATCTTATTGTAATGCTACATGTTGTGTTTACTGGGATCTGACTTATATTGATACCTATGTGGAGCTGAATATTATATTATCATGTCTATGTCATTTGTGATCTTGCATGCTCTCCGTTACTTGTTGAAGCCTTGGCCACGTGAATACTTGTAACTCCAAGAGGGGGTATTTATGCATGATAGTTGGGTTCAACCTCTATTTAACCTGGGATAGTGACAGCAAGTTCTAAGGTTGTAGATGTGTTGTTGCCACTAGGGGTAAAACATCAATGCTTTATTCAAGGATGAATGTATTGTTTACATTACGCACATTACTTAATGCAATTTTCTGTTGCTTGCAACTTAATACTGGAAGGGGTACGGATGTTAACCGGAAAGTGGACTATTTAGGCATAGATGCATGCTGGATAGCGGTCTATGTACTTTGTCGTAATGCCCAAATGAATCTCATAGTAGACACCACAGCTCACACATGCATGTTATATGCACTTATCAATTGTCAATTGCCCAGCTGTAATTTGTTTACCCAGCATGTTAGTTATCTTATTGGAGAGACACCACTAGTGAACTGTGGACCCCGGTCCATTCTTTTACATCTGAAATACAATCTACTGCAATCATTGTTCTCTACTGTTTTATGCAAACAAACATCATTTTCCATTCGATACGTTTAACCCTTTGTTTTCAGCAAGCCGGTGAGATTGACAACCTCACTGTTAAGTTGGGGCAAAGTATTTGATTGTGTTGTGCAGGTTCCACGTTGGCACCGGAATCCCTGGTGTTGCGCCGCACTACACTCCTCCACCAATACCTTCGAAGCAAACCTCGTTTTCCTACTGGTCCGATTAAACCTTGGTTTCATACTGAGGGAAAACTTACTGCTGCACTCATCATACCTTCCTCTTGGGGTTCCCAACTGACGTGTGACGTACAAGCATTGTTTCTGGCACTATTAACCTAGAGCCACCAACAACGTTTTCTGGCGCCGTTGCCGGGGAAAACAGAATTGCTTCTGCAAGGGGAGTCTCTCACACCCAATCTCTTTACTTTGTTATTTGTCTTGCTTAGTTTATTTTTATTTAGTCTTGTTTGCTCTCTTTATCAAAAACACAAAAAATTAGTTACTTGCATCTAGTCTATTTTCTGTTTAGTTTTTATTATTTCATCATGCCTCTCCCTAAGTACACTTTAAAAGAAATATCTGTGGGAAGTGGGTCTATCATTGGAAGAGTCAACATTGAAGAATTTTTTAGTCATGTTAGCAAGCTGAAAGATTTTGAAGATAGATCCTTGGTAGAACTTGCCCCTAATTATGAAATTGCTGCTGCTTCCTTAGTCCACATGCTGAAGCTAGGTTTGTTAACCTTAACCCTATAATGCAGCATATGTTTCTTAGACTTCATGATATGGAAGAGGGGGAAAAGAAGGATTTTGTTTTAGAAACCCTTCTCAAAGAATTTGGAGATGTAGCTAGTGAAGCTAGAAAAGTTTTTATGCGATATAGGATGCTTGGTTATTACATTGATATCGCCAATATACTTGAAAAATTAGAGAAGGAAAGATCCAAGTACACTAAAGAAACTAGTTATGAAGGAGAGAATAAAATACCAATTCCTTTTAAGATTGCAGGAATGCATGAGGCACTAGAAAAGAACTTTAATTGGATTGTGCCTGAAAATTTATTTGATGAGGATAGTTTACCTAAAAGTAATGAAAGGGGAGTTTCTGAAACTTACATAGATAAAGTGCAATGCATCGTTGAGAAAACTTCTAAACTCTCCGTTGATGCTTCTTCTCTTGATAACACTTGATTTTCACTTTCTGCGCCTAGCTGAAAGGCGTTAAAGAAAAGCGCTTATGGGAGACAACCCATCATTTTTATTTGCTGTTATTTTTGTTTTCTTTGAGTCAAGGATTTTTGTTACTTCTGTAGCAACTCCTTTGTATCTTTATTTTATCGCAATGTTGTGCCAAGTAAAGTTCTATATTGAAAGTTGATGCAAGATTTGGATTTCTGCGCAGTGACAGATTTTTAGCTGTCACGGATTTGAGTTTATCTCCCTGTAGAAAATTCAAAAAATTCTGAGAAAAATCACGCATATTCCTGAGATATGTACGCAACTTTCATTATTTTAGGCCAGATCCATCTGAGAAACATAAGTGCCTCGAAAAAATTCGTCATTCCAGACTATTCTGTTTTTGACAGATTCTGCCTTTTGTTTTGCATTCGCTCTTTTACTGTGTTTGTGTGGATTTCTCTGCTCCACAAAGCATTGGTGGCTGTAGCTAATGTCCAGAAGCTTTGGGATTGATTGTATCATTACAGAATATGAGAATTTTTGATTATGCACTAACCCTCTAATGAGAACTGTCTTGAGTTTGGTGTGAAAGAAGTTTTCAAGGATCAAGCGAGAAGGGTGATATTATGTGATCAAGAAGAGTGAAAAGCCTAAGCTTGGGGATGCCCCCGTGGTTCATCCCAACCATATTCAGAGAGACTCAAGCGTCTAAGCTTGGAGCGTCTGTGTGTTTTTATTTTTGTTTTTGTTTGAATAAATTCGGATCCTAGCAATCCTTGTGTGGGAGAGAGACACGCTCCGCTTTTTCATGTGAATACTCATGTTCTTCACTTATATTTGTTGAGTATTCTTAACTAGCTACTGCAGTGCTTTTAGCTCCTGTTTTTCATGCATCTCTTCGAGCTGTTAGCACTTGTTTATAAATACTCTCTTGCTGCATTATATTATCATTTGGAGAGTTTATGTTTAAATAAATTATTGGTGTTTGTTTGGAAGAAAGAAAATGCTACATGTAGTAGTTGGTATTGGAAAAGACATATGCATTCTTGTAGATCATTGTCTTGTTTTGATTTGATGCTTTGCAATTGTTTTGAGCTCTCAAGTAGATCATGTTTAAGCTCTTGCATCATGTAGTTAAAGCCTAGTAGTGGAGAACTACCGTAGAGCTTGTTGAGACTTGGGATGCATATTTGTTCTCTCTAAGGTCTAGATATTTTCTGGTAAAATGTTTGAGCAACAAGGAAGACAGTGTAGAGTCTTATAATACTTGCAATATGTTTTTATGTGATTCTTGCTGTACCGGTTTATACTTGTGTTTGCTTCAAACAACCTTGCTAGCCTAAACTCTGTACTGAGAGGGAATGCTTCTCGTGCATCCAAAACTTGAGCCAAAACCCATGCCATTTGTGTCCACCATACCTACCTACTATGTGGTATTTCCTGCCATTCCAAGTAAATATTTCATGTGCTACCTTTAAACTATTCAAAACTTTATTACTCCTTATTTGTGTCAATGTTTTATAGCTCATGAGGAAGTATGTGGTGTTTTATCTTTCAATCTTGTCATTTACTTCTGACAGACTTTCACCTGGACTAGTGGCATATACATCCGCTTATCCAATAATTTGCAAAAAGAGCTGGCAACGGGGTGCCCAGCCCCAATTAATTACAACTTTCATTAATAATTCTCTTCACATGTTTTGCCCTGATTTATCAGTAAGCAACTTAATTTTGCAATAGACACTCCTCCATGGTATGTGAATGTTGGAAGGCACCCGAGGATTCGGTTAGCCATGGCTTGTGTAAGCAAAAGGTTGGGAGGAGTGTCATCTATAAAGAAACTAAAATACATGTGTAAACAAAAGAGAAGAGGGATGATCTACCTTGCTGGTAGAATAACGTCCTTCATGGGAGCCGCTCTTTGAAAGTCTGGTTGACAAGGGGGTTAGAGTGCCCACTACCATTCGTTGACAACAACAAACACCTCTCAAATACTTATTTTGTGCTCTCTATATGCTTTCGAAAACTTAAAAAGCTCTAGCACATGATTTAATCCCTGCTTCCCTCTGCGAAGGGCCTATCTTTTACTTTATGTTGAGTCAGTTTACCTACTCCTTTCTATCTTAGAAGCAAACACTTGTGTCAACTTTGTGTGCATTGATTCTTACATATTTACTTATTGCACTTGTTATATTGCTTTATGTTGACAACTATCCATGAGATATACATGTTACAAGTTGAAAGCAAATGCTGAAACTTAATCATCCTTTGTGTTGCTTCAATGCCTTTTACTTTGAATCTATTGCTTTATGAGTTACCTCTTATGCAAAACTTTTTGATGCTTGTCTTGAAAGTACTATTCATGAAAAGTTTTTGCTTATATGATTCATTGTTTACTCTTTATCTATTTGTTAGCAAACTATAGATCATTGCTTTGAGTCACTTCATTCATGACATGAGCCTTGCAATATATTGATCAAGATTGTGTGAAAGCATGTCTCCTCAGAAATTATTTGTTGTTATCGTTTTACCTACTCGAGGACGAGTAGAACTAAGCTTGGGGATGCTTGATACGTCTCCAACGTATCCATAATTTCTGCTGTTCCATGCTTATATTATACCATTTGCTACATGTTTTATATACACTTCGTATCACTTTTATGCATTTTCTGGGACTAACCTATTAACAAGATGCCACAGTGCCAGTTCCCTGTTTTCTGCTGTTTTTGGTTTCAGAAAGTTACTTCTGGAAATATTCTCGGAATTGCACGAAACAAAAGGCCAGTCCCTATTTTTCCAGCACGTACACGGAGTCCGAAGGAGAGACGAAGAGCCACGAGGTGGCCAAACACACCAGGCGCGGCAGGGGCCCACCGCGCCTGGTGGTTTGGGCCCCTCGGGGGTCCGCCGACATCGCCCCTTCGCCTATTTATTCCCCGAGACGCGAAAACCCTAAAACACCGAGCCTTTCATCCAGAACATATTCGCTGCCGCCGCCGTCGTCAACCCTAACTCGGGGGGTTCTGAAGCTCTTCCCGGCACCCTGCCGGAGAGGGGAATCATCACCGGAGGGCTCTACATCGCCATGCCCGCCTCCGGAGTGATGCGTGAGTAGTTCATCCTTGGACTATGGGTCCATAGCAGTAGCTAGATGGTTGTCTTCTCCACTTGTGCCATCATGTTTAGATCTTGTGAGCTGCCTATCATGATCAAGATCATCTTATTGTAATGCTACATGTTGTGTTTGCTGGGATCTGACTTATATTGATACCTATGTGGAGCTGAATATTATATTATCATGTCTATGTCATTTGTGATCTTGCATGCTCTCCGTTACTTGTTGAAGCCTTGGCCACGTGAATACTTGTAACTCCAAGAGGGGGTATTTATGCATGATAGTTGGGTTCAACCTCTATTTAACCTGGGATAGTGACAGCAAGTTCTAAGGTTGTAGATGTGTTGTTGCCACTAGGGGTAAAACAGCAATGCTTTATTCAAGGATGAATGTATTGTTTACATTACGCACATTACTTAATGCAATTGTCTGTTGCTTGCAACTTAATACTGGAAGGGGTACGGATGTTAACCGGAAAGTGGACTATTTAGGCATAGATGCATGCTGGATAGCGGTCTATGTACTTTGTCGTAATGCCCAAATGAATCTCATAGTAGACACCACAGCTCACACATGCATGTTATATGCACTTATCAATTGTCAATTGCCCAGCTGTAATTTGTTTACCCAGCATGTTAGTTATCTTATTGGAGAGACACCACTAGTGAACTGTGGACCCCGGTCCATTCTTTTACATCTGAAATACAATCTACTGCAATCATTGTTCTCTACTGTTTTATGCAAACAAACATCATTTCCATTCGATACGTTTAACCCTTTGTTTTCAGCAAGCCGGTGAGATTGACAACCTCACTGTTAAGTTGGGGCAAAGTAGTTTGATTGTGTTGTGCAGGTTCCACGTTGGCACCGGAATCCCTGGTGTTGCGCCGCACTACACTCCTCCACCAACACCTTCGAAGCAAACCTCGTTTTCCTACTGGTCGATTAAACCTTGGTTTCATACTGAGGGAAAACTTACTGCTGCACTCATCATACCTTCCTCTTGGGGTTCCAACTGACGTGTGACGTACAAGCATTGTTTCTGGCACTATTAACCTAGAGCCACCAGACACCGACTCCTCCGGTTAGAAATTCACCACAGCAAAGTCCACCCTCCTCCCCGACGATTGGGAGCCCACCGCGAGTCCATCGCCCGCGCCGTCCCGTCAGTCGACTGCTGCGCCCACTAGTAGTTTGACAAAGCGGAAGCTTTTCACGTCGTCCCCTGTCAAGAAACGTGCAAAAAAACCCAAGGAAGTCAAGGCTCCTGAGAAGTTAGCTGGCGAGATGACTCAGGAGGAATTAGAAGTGAGCACACGTGAAGAGGCGAGAGCCTTTTTTGAACAGAAAAAAAAGGAAAGACTGGAGGCAAGACTGGACCCCATGAAGGAACTTCTGAAGACTATACCAACTGAGGTAAAAGATCAAACCGTTGACAACCTATATGACCCTCCACCACCGCCCCTTTCAGACTATGAGCGAGGTATTGAAAAGGTACTTTCCTCACAGATGGAGCAAGAAAAAGCGTGCGGGAAAAGAGTTGCCCAGCTCGGAGATCAAGAAGCACAATCGATCGCCCCGCTCATTGTGCCTTCTGAAGCTCGGGAAATCGAGCATGGAGAAGTTGTCATTGGCGACACAGGTTGCCCCATAGCGCAGATAACAATTCAATATAAATTTGAACTCGGGCTGCCTCTGGTCGAAAATCCGAGTGCTCTAACAACACAGTTATATAAATTGCATAACTGGTACATGACCGCCGCTAAAGAAGGGAAAATGTGTCTCATGGCGGGAGTTAAGGAACAACACTTCTTCCGACAATATGGTGTGGAGGTTGCGTTCTCCGAACTTTTTCAGATGTATAATCAACTTGCTCTCGACAAATCTATCATCAGCTGCTATTGTCTGTAAGTAATTTATTCGTGTAATTTAATTATTTATAGTTAAGCTCGTTCATTGCTTGTAATTATCCTCACAACATTCTTTTGTACGCTATTATGCAGAATGAAGATTCGTGAATGCCGAATGGGAGGAATCTGAGACATTGGGTTCATTGACCCGGATAAAGTTCATGAAGTCACCGTACAAGATCCTCTGTATGCCCAGGAAACAGAGGACGTTTTGCTAACGTGTTTTAAGCGACAAAGTACCAGAAAGGAAATACTTTTTCCTTACAATTTCGGGTGAGTGTTACTGTCTTGTACACATTCTATTTTGCTTTCCCGATATTAAGTGTAATTGATGAGTTCTGAATACCTGCGTATATAAATGTGCGCAGGTACCACTTCATTCTGCTAATCATTAGACTCGAGGAAGGACACGTTGAAGTCTGGGACTCATTAAGGAAAGATCAAGATGATTACAAAAGCGTGCGTCTAATGCTCAAGAGGTAATTTCAATCGCACTATATCGTCCTCTTTCGTTCATTTCCGGATATCAAAAGTATAAGTAATAACTCCTCAATTCATTTTCTTTTCCGGGCAGGGTTTGGAAAAGGTTCATCGCGGAAGAACGCGGTGAATGGAAACCTAAGCTGGAGTTCAAGGCTAACAACGTAAGTACTACTACGTATCTAGGTCTATGTATCTTTCTAATACCATTATCATTCTCTTGATTCTTATTTGATTAAATTAAATTCTTGTATAGTGGTGTCTGCGACAACCACAGGGGACGGAACTATGTGGATACTACGTTTGCGAGTATATTCACATGAGGGTCAATGAGAGAGTCAATAGTATAAGAAATCGAGAGGTACGTAAACATCATACACAACTTTTATTTTGCTACCATCAATCATGTTTAGTTTCGATCACTGATTTGATCTCCTTCTTTTAAAGATGGCAAGGAAGCGGAACCAGCTCCTACTAAAAAACCGCGTAAAAGCTATTGCGGAGGAATTGGCGGGATTCATTGTGACGCAAGTCGTAGATGAATTCGGTGAATTCCACTATGTTGATTAATAGACTCCCTCCATGCATGTACTAGCTAACGGTGATCTCAATTGTAATTATGAGTACTTTATATGTAACGAGAGTACTTTATATGTGTAAAGAGTACTTTATATGTGTAGTGAGTACTTTATACGTGATCTCCTCCGAAACCCTGAAAAATGAGCGAAAAGGAAAAAAAACAGAAACCCTAAACCCTGAGAAATAAGCGAAAAGAAAAAAAACCGAAAACCTAACCCCCCTGAAAAAATAAGGGGGGGGGGGGGGCAAAAAAAACAGGAATTCTTTAGTACCGGTTGCTATTACCAACCGGTACTAAATGTCCTCAGCTGCGCACGCGCAGGTTCGGCCACGTGGAGGGCCTTTAGCACCGGTTGTTTATAAAACCGGTACTAAAGGGGTACCCCTTTAGTCTCGACCTTTTAGTACCGGTTTCACAACCGGTACTAAACGCCTAATAAGACCGGTACTGATGCCCTGTTCTCTACTAGTGGGGGTGAGTGTGTGCGCGTGTACGTGAGCGTCTGCGTTGTACTGTGTTTCGCAAAAAAAAAGGTAGAGATCATCGATCCAAGGCATGGAAAGCTCCACTGATTCAGGGCCCGACCGTTTTCCCAAGAAAATCAGAGATGAAAACCAATCTTTGATTTTCGCCTCTTTTGGAAAGGGCTAATTATTTCGAACGTTGTACCCACTACCCACCAAACTTTAGCGCCAATCTCCATGTTTTCAGCATTTCCGTTCCCTTTTTTTTGCGGGGAAGCATTTCCGTTCCTTTATAATACCTCTCAGCCCTCCCCTCGGCCCCTCCTCCAGTCCTCCTCCTCCTCCGTCAAACACATCGGATACGGATCCAGTCAAGCAGGCAAGCCGGAAGGTAGGCAGGACTCCTCCTCGAGCTGTCCAGCCATGGCGATCATCGACCACCTACTCGACGTACGCAAGTTCCTTTATACTGTTAAATTCTCTAATTTATATGAGCCTTCTCGTGTCGCGATAACAATACAATTTCGGTGTTCCCAGGAAACGGATCTGGCCTCAGCCATTGTTGTTTGGCAACAACGACAGCCTACAGGAGTTGACGACTGCGATGGCCCAGACGGACAGATCGATTCTCCTCCGCTAAGTGTAAGTGTGGTTCAGCTGATTAATTTAATTAATATCTTCACATTTAGACAAGAAACAGTTCCTTCTTGTTCTTCTTTACCAACATGTTAGAAGCTGTTGATCAGACCTCACTGTGGCAGGTCGTGAGGCCAGAGGGCGTGGAGCGTGGGCAAGAAAAGCGTTTTATCCCTGTAACACCAGGTCTTTTCACCAAACCTGGCGGTCGTTTTAAAGACATAGCCCGGCCAACCAAACCCCTCAAAGTAACAAACACTCCCTATTTTGAATCCTTGTGTTTAATTTGCGAAACCCCAAGTATTATCAGGCAAAATTACAAGGATATACATAGCTATCTGTTTTCATTTATCAACTCACCAAAAACTTGTATAATATTTGCCATCTTCAGCTAGCCACGTATATGATCAGATATGACATTGATTGATCTACATCTCTTGTTGGTTGTGTCACAGAGAAAGAAAAGGTGGCCAGCCGCAGGCGCCAAGTCCGCAAAGAGTGACAAGGACGGAAATATTGTGCCGACGGTAAGGTCCTACACAAAATAATCACACTTGAAATAATCACGTGACCATATACTAATCTCGTTTATTTTTGAAATAGAATTTTTTAAATATGACATCATAATCAAGTGTAAGCAGATCAATATGTATGTACCACTTTTAGCATTGAAATAGACAAAGTATGAACAAGTTTACTGGCTACGTTACAAAGAGGCGAAGGCAAGCAGGTTCCAAGTTTTCCAAGAGCTAGGTATGGCGGAATCCTATATTGATCGACAGATGCGAGAGAGGCAACGATGAGGATTTTGAACCGACTATGCTGCTACATGGCATCCCTTAAAATTGCTCAATTTAAGACATTTTTATTTATGACACCCATCTTCTTAAAAAAAAATGATATCATAATTGTTTGTAAGCACTAAGCAGATCAATATGTATCATGTATGTCAGCTTGGAATATGGATGACAGCGTCTAAATTTTCTAACTGAAAACATCATACTAATTGTGACTTGTGACTCGACAGGTACCTGCCTTGACAAGACCCAGGAAGGTACAAGAAGAATTGCCGGGAGAATTTCCCAACTTCACCAAACACATGCTAATGTCACATGTCGAGGAGCATTATTGGCTGGTAAGTCTCTGTAGGTGCCGAATAACCTGGTAATGTTTCATAAGAGCACTGCATATTGCTTTCCTTTTATCTGTTAGAACATTAAATTACAGGGTAGTAATTGATTTTCCCAGAAGACGAAACTACAAAACATCGAGCAAGTTTTAAATTTGTGAAATTTCAGCAAGTGTCACCAATTAATTAAGCTTATCTTTTGGTTTCCCCTGCATTTGACAATTGTTTATTTTCCAGGGTGTCCCGTCTGACTTCTGCAAAAGCTATCTTCCAGAGGATGATGTTGAAATTACACTAGAAGATGAGCATGGGCAGAGCTATCTTGTAAAGTACCTAGTTCGCAGGAAGGGTCTGAGTCGTGGGTGGGTTACTTATGCGAAGAAACATAGTCTTAAGGTTGGGGATTCCGCGGTCTTTCGACTCGTGGAACCAACCAAATTCAAGGCGAGTTCTTCCCAAATATCCCATTACTTCCTCAATGGATCATTGATTTATGAATTACTTTGTTGATTTGGTTATGTTATTCTCAGGTGAATATCATAAGAGGAAATGGGACAACAAGTGATGATGATAAGTCTAAGGAGGGTTCAGATATGATCAGAGAAAGTAGCTCAGCACCAAACGATGATGCCAGCATGCTAGCATGTGAAGCAGCAGTAGACCTCGACTACATGAGAACTCCAGATGAACCAGACACCAGATTCTACGGTGTGACGACTTTCAACGACTTCGACATCGTCCTCGATGGTTTGGTAGTCAATGACCACGAATTATTACCCGACCACATGCGCAGGGTGTACTACAAGCTCTGCTGTGATCGGAAGGTGTTGCTCCACCGACATCTACTCAAAAGGATAAACCATACACTGGTAGTGGGATTGATCATGCAGACTATCAGCATCTCCGAGGGCATCAACACCCTCTCGTTGGCTTCTTCTTGCGCTCGCGAGGACCTCGTGGCCTGGAAGAAGATCCTAGAGTCCTTGGAGCTCATCGGTATGGATGTTGGCTTCCTGCGCCAAAGCGTCGATGATCTTCTTAGCCTCCTCGCTCTTCGGTATCATCGCTGGTACACAAGGGGTACCAAGAGGCCAAGCTCGAGAAGGGCCATGGACGCCGAGACCGCGGAGATAGAGTCGAGCGCAAAGAAAGGTGCACAAGCTATGGGGGAGACCGGAGATGGGGATTGCACCATAGCGACAATATTAGTGGCAATGTTCTGTGCACGTCTTCAGTATTATTTATTTACTTTTTTTAGATGATTTATTTACTTTTGGAGTAAGAACATTTTCAGTAAACCAAACAAGTATTAAATCCAAATCAGATGCGTGAAGATTTAACTGTGCAACTGTACAAGGACTCAAGGAGCGCTATACGTTGAACAGAAGTGTATCAACAGATCAGTAAGTTTGTGAACCGTAGCTGTGCCAAACAACAAAAAAAGAACTTCCTGCGTGGATTCAAAGTCCTACTCCCTGAACCTAACTGAAGCAACAATACAGAAATTGTGCTGCTGGGTCGTAGCCATGCTAAACACTAAACAGTTAAAAAAGGAATTCTGAATGGATTTGAACTCGTATATAGGCCTCCTTCTTTTTAGCTTATTTTCCAGATTCTCACAGAAGCTACCCTCCATCAGCTTCTCCCAAAATCTCGTTTTTTTAATTTGTTTAAACTTCTAAATAAGTATTGGGAAGACAAATTTAGAAGTTTAAACAAATTTAAAAAACGAGATTCTGGGAGAAGCTGATGGAGGGTAGCTTCTGGAAGAATTTGGAAAATAAGCTGAAAAGAAAAGGGGCCATACTCCCAGAACCTAACTGTATCAACAAGATTACTCACATAACCCAAGTGAAATGTCAAAATTGAACTGACTTACTGGGATGCTTGTTGTCGTCCTGATCGTGGTGGCCATGCTCGTCGTCGCCATGCTCCATGTCCGTGTGCTCGCCGCTACATTGTCCAGGGTGACAGTGGCCGGAGCCTATGCCGAGACTAGCCAGGCCTGACCTCCGGCGAACACGTCCGGCAACACCATGGCGGGAGACGATGATCGTACCTTCCTGAGGTACACTACGTCCAGCAAAGTCACGGACAGAACCACCACGTTGTTACTGTTAGCTCTGGCTGCACCAAAATAATGCAGCAGATGTGTCTGCTCAGGTTTAGTCTCAGTTAACGGTTAGTAAAATAAAAGGGTTAGTATTCAGTTTCTGTTAACTTCGAAGTTCAGGTTACAGTTTTAGTATTTCAGCCTGTAAGAAGAGCATGCCGTTTTGGAGGCCGAGCTATATGTAACTCGGTTTCCAAAAAAAATTAAATCCATATTTTTCTGTTTCAAAAAAATCTAGAAAAAATCCTAGATATAGATAAAGTCGAGATCTACCACTTCGCAAAGTTTCAAATCAAAATTCGTAATATAAAGTCGAGATCTACCACTTCGCAAAGTTTCAAATCAAAATTCGTAATATTCTGCGCTACACATAAATGATAAATTTGGCAAAAAATTTGAATTTTGGATCCAGATCTGCGTAGTTGTCTTTTTTGCCAAGCCAAAAATACAATGAATCTTTCGCTAAAAATTTGCACAGATCTAGACCTTAATATTATCTACACGTGGGAATTTTTTGAAACAGAAAAATGCATATTCAATTTTTTTGGAAAACCGAGCTACATATAGCTCGGCCTCCATTTGGAGTTTCCGCCTGTAAGAATCATAAGTGTGCTGAGTACACACTGCGATCGAGTAGGTGATTCTGTTAGGCGTTATTCTCGTTTCAGCGCGTCATGATCCTAGAACGTGGGATGTCACGGTTGAACATGGCGGGTTTTCAGAGGCGCTCTATTTGAGTTGGGATTTGAGCTCGGACTTTGAATAAAAGAAAGAGGAGCAGGCCCACTGGTGCCGTCCCCGCTCGGGCGGCACTAGAGGCAAACCCTAGCCGCCGTCGGGCCGCCCCTCCTCCTCCCTCCCCTCCGCCAGAGGCGGGGTATCTCTTGCTCACGCGTCTTGTCGTGAGGGCCGTCGGCCTAGGCAGGAATGGTTCAGGAGGGCGTGGCTGCGCAAGGAGGGTGTGTGCTGGCGGTGCTGAGGGCCACGGTGGTGACTGCTTCACAACGGCGCGGCCTGCTGCCCGTGGTTACGCGTGGCGGCTAGATAGGCCCGATCTAGGCCTACGCGCGCGGATGGTGAAAGGACAAGGATGTCGCCTAGAGGGGGGTGAATAGGCGATTTAAAACTTTTCTGATTTAGGCTTGATACATGCGAAATAAAACTAGGTGTTTTAATTTAACAAGCACACAACCTAAATATACTAGGCTCACCTAAGTGCACCAACAACTTATGCTAAGCAAGACAGGTAACAAGGTGATAGCAAGATATAAGACTTCAAGCACGAAGGCTATCACAATGTAAATTGCATAAGTAAAGAGCTCGGGTATAGAAATAACCGAGGGACGCGGAGACGATGATGTATTCCCGAGTTCCTCCTTTTGAGGAGAGTACGTCTCGTTAGAGGGGTGTGAGTTTCAAACTCAAGAAGCCACAAATGGGCTCACCCTATTCTCCGATGAATCTTGCCCAAAAGATCGGTTCACCTACCACTATCGGAATCCTTCAAGGCGGAATCCGGAGCCTTCACAACAATCTTGAGGCACAACCCACAAAATGATTGGGAGCTCCCAAGTGACCACAAAAGGTTCCAACTAGCCACAAAAGGCCTTGACCACAAAAGGTCTCAAGAACACCGTCTAGGTCCAACGACCCAAGAGTAACAAGCTCACAAACTTTTACTTGCACGAATCTTCGTGTGGAGAGCAAACCGATGGACAAAAGCAAAGGCAAGAACACAACAAGTGCTCAAGTCCTTCACTCTCAAATCTCACCAAAAGCAACTAATGCTTATGGGTGGAGAAGAGAGTAAGAATAAAGAAGAACTCAACAAATGGAACTCCGAGATCTAGATCCAAAGGGTTCCCCTCGTTTAGAGGAGAGATGGATTGGTGGAAATATAGATCTAGATCTCCTCTCTCTTTTCTCTCAAAAAGTAGCAAGAATCATTGGAGGGATTGAGAGAACTCAAAACTTTGGAGGTCAACAATAGAGGAGGAGAGAGAACACCAAAACTTGGAAACCATTGGGGAAGAAGACCCCTTAAATAGGTCCCCATCGAATCCAACCGTTGGGGGCAGTTTTTCCTGCGCGGGACGGAAGTTCCGGTACTTACCCGGAACTTCCGCCCCTTCCGGACCTCCGAAAAATGGCTAAGTCCCTTAAATTTCGGTACTGGATTTGGGCCGGAACTTCCGGGGGCCGGAATTTCCGGCCCCTAAACCGGAACTTCCGCCCTTCAGAAAACTGCAGAAACAACAATACGAAAACGGCAATATCTTGAGCATCCGAACTCCGTTTTCGATGATCTTGGGCTCGTTGTAATCACAACGAAGAACTCTATAAGATCATGCAGAGAAACATCATAGTTCAGTAAGGGAGGATAAAACCAAATGTAGAAAGGTAAAACCTCTCTATAAAAGAATAACCGGTAAAATCTTCAACATAACTCAACAAGATATTCATATGAAATCCGTTTTTGATGAACTAGATCTTGGTATGGAGATGAACACAAGCTCTAAATACTCACATGGATAAAAGCCAAATAATAACCAAGAAAGATGATATGCCAAGTATGCAAAAGTTTGAGCTCTCCACAAAGATGCGATCAAGTTACTCACTTGAGAGCCCCTCTTGATAGTACGGTATCTATCCTATAACCCGGTCTCCGAAATAACAACATGAGACTGGTAAAATAGAAACTCTATCAAGATCATCCTTTTGTCTTGCGCATTCCACTTGAGTTAGATGATGATGATCTTGACTCTCTCAAGTTGGAACACCTTTCTTGATCATGCTTGCTAGCACATGCTTGATGAAGACTTCTCCAAATACTCCCCCATACTCCATTAAGGGAGAGCCTCGCTTAGCTCCGTCTTCATGTATCCATTGCAAGATTCAATCAAATGATATCTTCTGAGATGGATCATATTGAACTTGCACTTAATCTTCTTCTCTTGACATATAAGATGGCTTGGAGATAAACATGAATATTCCCTCAATCTTCATTTCCAAGCCACACTTTACCATGTAAGATTCTAGAGTCCAACACAAGAAATCCAATCTTTTCCTATGGACAAGATCTACAAGAATATCTCAATGCAAACATTAGTCCTGACGAGGTTATACCCTTCGGGTCCCCTATTATTGGTATACTTGGTGCAGCCCAGACGAAGGTCCACCTGGCGGCCCAGCAATTACTTCAGGCACAAGTCAAGGACTCCAAGACGTAGTCTATTAGGACTCTTGTAAACCCTACCTGGCTCCCTATATAAAGCCAGACAGGGGCACCCGCATAGGGGGAGAAAGACTAGATCCACA
Organism: Poa pratensis; assembly: GCA_947311845.1. Lineage (NCBI taxonomy): Eukaryota > Viridiplantae > Streptophyta > Magnoliopsida > Poales > Poaceae > Poa > Poa pratensis. Next base: position 19,554,374 of record CAMZMU010000122.1, read on the forward strand.
ACTCGCATAGGCATAGACATAGAGACACCGCGTCTCAGCACCACAATCGCCATTACGGCCATCATGTAATCTCATATATCATCATAATCAGACAAGCAGGAGTAGGTCTTTACCTCACGATGAGGGGCCGAACCTGGGTATATCCTTGCTTGTCAGCCGTTCGATACTACCAGTGCGCACATCTTCTCCCTCAAAATATACCTGGGGTACTCGACCCTGTGATTGCCGTGGGCATACCACGTCAATTGGCGCCGTCTGTGGGAAGAACGCGTGCTGGATCGCGGTTTCGGCGGCTCCATCATATTCGGCGTCAAAATCTTCATCAGAAAAAGCGGCGGCGCTCCGTGCATAGCAGATCCAATCTAAGTCACATCGCAGGCGACGCGATCAAATTCATCAAACAAGCAGTCGACGGCTTCGTCGAGTGGCGGCGACGTCCAGCCAGCCACGCACATGGTCGCAAGCACGCACATGGATCATGCTTGGATCGATCTGCCTTTTAACTCATCAATCTCTCTCATGTACTGTACTACTTTACTCTAACTTTGCATATTTTTTCCTGTGCTAATTGCTCGTATTACGAGGGTACGGACAACACCGCTGCTGTTGCACGGGTTGTCGACTTCCCGATCGATGGGAGCAACCCGAGAGGACCCAAGCTGCTAGAGGACGCGCGACGCAAGATCGCCGCCGACAAGCCTCAGGCGGAGGCCTTCAAACCGAGCACGGACTCGAAACTTCGGCGACTGCCGCACGGAGTCGTTTGGCTTCCGCGTGGACGGATGACGCACGCACAAAAATCGATTAGAGGAAATCGATCCAACACACAGACTCGATCCGCCCTGGCGATCCCCGACGCGTGGACGTGAGCCGACAGCTGCTCAGATCGATCTGTTTTGCTACTACTACTCGTTGAGGCCAGCTCCAACTCGCACACGGATCGAGAAGAATAATCAAAGAAAGAGAAAAGCATGGGTCACGTGGCCAGGGTGCTACGAGTGCCTCACGTACGGCCAAGTTCAGATGCAAATCATGCAACCGAAGCAACTAGTACTACTTTGACTACGTGGATCAAGGGATCAGTCGAACAAGCAACACACGCACGTACGTGCAAAGCAGAAAAAAGAAATCAGATCGATCTGATCAAATCCCAATGGAGCAGCAACAGCGCATGCTGCGGCGGCAGCGGTCGGCCGGCCCCATGCACCGGAGGCCATGCGAAAAAATATCGGGTGGATCACCCGATCGACTCCCTACCCCAGAAGAAAAGCAACCAGCTTATGCGTCCACGCTAATTCAATCTATTCTCTCTCATCATTTATTGATCCAATTGATTATATTTTCCTAATCCATGCGTGCATGTTGTTTTGCCCATCGCCGGGAGAATCAAAACATGATACAGATTGGACCAAGGCCAAGAAAAAAAAAGAGGAGGCATGTCTGCGTTCGTCTCGGGTGCAGCGATGGCAAAACAATTGTGCACTCGCATGCTTCATCGACCAAGACATCCAGCAGATAAGTACCGAGCTGATTTACCAAGTCAAGGCATGCATGCAAACAAGGCAAAAGCAAGCAACGATCGCTTCGGCTACGCACATACATGGATTTTGCTGCCACCGTGCTAATTGCATGGATTTTACGGCCGCAGCACTAATCGCATAATATCAGGTGCTATTTTTCCATTAAACTACTATATACAGATTAATTCTTTCAGAGGGCAGCGTATGCACGTGCACCCGAGGCTCGGGGGCTGGCGCTTCATCATCAACAAGAAACAACAATTTTATCGCCACACCCGATACTCGGGGGCTGGCGTTTTGACAACGACCTTCGACTCCAACTTCGCCACGGCTGCGTCGTCATCGACTCTATCTCCACCGCGGAAGACTTCGACTGCCCAGCTTCGTCGACTGCGGCAAACAACATGCACACATCCATGGATCAAACGGCCTTTTCTTTCAACTAGCTATTCAATCTCCCTCATATATTACTTTAGATTATCTATGCATATTTTATATTACTAATCAACTGTATCAGCTCCAGCCAAGGAACCCAATACCCTCGGCACCTGCTTCGAAAATCACAACCGTCATCGACCCACTGCGGACATCTTCAACAACTCGACAGCCCCGCTATGGGCAAACTTCGACTCCCTCGACATCATCGGCCTCCACGGCGGCGATCGGCGTCGGTGGAATCGACACACAAAGCCCGCTCTCTAGAAGGGCACTATGTACCCTCGGGGGCTGGCACTCGACATCAACAAACGACATCAGCTTCAACGGCATGCACCCGACAGACTGGCGACCCGGGGGCTGGCGGCCTCGCCTTCATCGACTCCGCCTCCGACACTCAGGGGCTGCCGGCCTCGCCTTCATCGACCACCGCGATAGCGATCAGAGCCGGCAGCCTGCTCCCTGGAAGGGCACCACATGCGCTCGGGGGCTGGCGCTTCAGCATCAACCACGACATCAATTTCATCGTTGCACTCGAAAAAGGTGACAACCGTGACTTCTTCGACTCCGCATCCTCGACTCCGCCTCCGATACTCGGGGGCTGGCGCTTCGTCATCAACGACAAACAACAACAGTCTACAGATTTCCGTCGCTCATGCACAGCTAAGTCACTTTCATATTTTATTTCTTCAATTCTAACCTGCTTTGGTTGCATCCAACGCTCGGGGGCTGGTGCTTTTCGACTCCGACACGTCTCTCCCCTAGTCGCATAACTCCGCCGTGCCGACTCCGGTCCGCCGCGTCGACCACCCCAGCTGCACAACTCCGCCGCGTCGACTCCGGTCCGCCTTCCTAGCATTTAATTTTTTTAAAAAAAATCTGTAAAAAAAAATTCCTGACATGTCTGGCCCACTGTGACGTCATGCTGACGTCACAGGGGTTGGATCTGGCCGAGGCGCCTGCGGCGGCGGCGAGCGGCGGCGTTGTAGGACACGCGGACGGGCGCGTTCGACGCGCGTCGACGCGGGCGACCCGCGAGCGGCGGCGCCGCCGCCTTTAGGTCGCCGGAGCGACGGTGGGGGCGCGCGGATGCGGCGGCGACCAGCGCGCACGCCGGCGGCGATCTCGGCCTGTCCGAGGCGTCCCGGCACGCGGCGCGCGGCCAGAAGGTCGAGGCGGCGACGGTGGACCTCCCAGCGGCCATAGATCCGTCGGGGGAGGGCCGTGGCGGCGGCGGCACGCGTCGGCGGCGGCGGCATCGGCGCCGTGCGGGAAGAGGAAGAGGGATTGTGGGAGCGCGCTTGCAAAAAAGTCCCTGCCTTTTCGGTGAATTGCATCAAGGTCCTTTGCGGGGGTATTCTGCAAAAGTGCGCGCCAAATTTCGTGCGGAGGCTACGTGGCGATGCGTGATTGGTAGAAACTCCGCTGCTACAGTAGTACTGTAGCAGCAGAGGACGCGCGCGCATCTGGGCCGCTCGTTAGCATGATCGGACGGCTGACGTTTAGCCACGGTTAGCAGTCGACGTGGACAACGCGAGAGCTCGCGAATCGCACGTACTTTTATATATAGGGGAATTCCAGCAGAAAATAAATGGGTCCAGCCAGCGAGCTGAAGGCCCAGCCCAGCCCACTGAATAGTGAATACCCACCACTCTCCGACCCACGCCCCTGGCCCATTCGCGCGAGCTAAAACTGGTAAACCCACCAAGACAACGGACAGACAAGAGGAACCGCAAAGGGAAAAAAAAGGAGGCAAAACACTGCACAGGTATAGCAGTGGGAAAATGGCGGAGGCGGCGAGCTCCAGCTCCGGCACCTAGCTCACGCGCAGCTCATCGGCCCGGCGGCGGTCCCCCGGAGACCACACGCCGCCGCCTCCGGCGACCGCCACCAGCTCTCCCCGGGCGGCGGCTCCAGGACGTCTCCGCCCCGTCCCCGCTCTCCCGCTAGGGTTTTCCCCGATCCCCAATCGATGTAAGACTTACTCTCCCTAGTTCGTTCCCCTTCCGGTTCGAGCTCACCGGAGTGGTCCCCGAGTGGCTAGATTTGAGAATCGCGGGCTCGGATTCTACACGATCAGTGTAGCTCTGTGTTCTCATCAGCTAGGGTTAGTTCGTACTACAAGCTAAGCTGGGGGCTGTAGTTCCGTTTGTATCGATTTGGGTCAACCAGCTGACGCCGTAGTGAGAACTTAGAAGCTCTGAGCGCGCCATGAGGTGCAATTGGCCTGTTCTGCGCAATAATTCCATGTTTACACGTTTCGGATTTTTTTCCAGATCGTGGGATTGGGGTATTTTCCCCGGTCTGATCCTGAGTTTAGTTGGTGTGTGCACTTTCTAGTTATTAGCTGATTGGTTAGCTTTTGGTTGCACTTAATTGGCCGGCGAGCTGTGTTATAGGGTGGGATGTCTTGCTAGTGAAGCTTTAGTTGCTTGGTAGCATGCATTTTGGCTACTCGTTTCGTTGAGCAGCGCTATTTTGTTGTATGCACGGAGTTTCTGTAGCCTGTAGAGACGACCCACGCTATCATGAAGCGAGCAATGCCAAATTTTCTTAACTTAAGCTGCCACGTGTAGAGATATTTCGGCTGCTTTCTCCATAACAGCTTGAATGCATGCCATGTGTGAGGCCTGCTATTAATATACATGCCATCAAATGTGCTGTGAACATGCATCCTAAAGCAACTATTTTGGAAGTTCTGTTGCTGGTAGCTATGTAACTATAGAGCTATGCTTGTTTGCAATTTACTATGCCTGCTACTTTGCACTAACAGTTTGCATCTACTGAAATTGTTTCTGATTATTGTAATTTTCTATCACATTTGTTTGCTTACATGAACCACATTAAATGTACACGTTTAAAGTGTCATTAGGACTATAGTTTATTTTTCTTCTTTTTGACTAAGCTTACTCTGATGACATGCAGAGTTTACAAATGGCTTCATCACAGCATGTTGAAGTGGAGGCTGCGAAGCTACTTCAGAAGCTTATTCAGGAGTCAAAGGACGAGCCCGCTAAATTAGCAACAAAACTTTACGTGGTATGCAGCGCAAACTATATGCAGGACATGAAAGCGTTGGACTCAACCATAACCTTATTTCTCTGTTTGATGTTCCAGATATGTCAACATATGAAGTTAAGTGGAAAAGAGCAGTCTCTGCCATATCAGGTCATATCTAGGTAAATATCTGCTTTTGTTATTTACTACTCCCTCTGTTCCTGTTTATAAGGCATATAGTTTTCTCTGAAAAGTCAAACTTGACTAATTTTGACCAAGATTTTAGAAAAAACTATCAATATTTTAAATACGAGGAAAATAAAATGTAAAACTATACTTCATGATGAATCTAAAGATACTGATTTGATATTGTAAATGCTAATAATATTTTCTTAAATTACGGTCAAAGATAGTAAAGTTTGACTTTTCAGAGAAAACTATAGGCCTTATAAATATGAAGGGAGGGAGTATCTTTTCCAAAGTTTTTCTTTTGCTATGAACCCAATTCTATATACAACTTAAAGTTCTACCTGTCACTATGTGGAACAGAAATGTTCTTGGGCCTAAAATTCATCTTACACATTTTGTTCTCTTGTTGCCATTCTTGACTCCCAACATTGATAATTGTTGGTGTGTTCTTATGATCAAGAGTTCTGCTTATGTAATTATAACCATGCCAGCAAACTGGGTTTCATGCATCGGTTAGTTCTCATTCCACTTGTAGAAATAGTATACAAGGAGGGGGACCTAACCGCTTAAGCGCTGTTGTAGCGAGGAAATGTCCATCAAGATTCCCTAGGTACTCTCCATGGTGCTACACGGTGCTTTGAATAATTTAGGAGGGGAAAATAGGTATAAGCAGAAGATACAGAGGTCTGGGCCAAAAAGGTTCAATGAGGCAGGGAGGATGGATGGTGAAGCTTGGTGATTGACACTTTCCTGATCTATATAGTAAACTGTTAATACACAGCATAATGTATACAGCCACAAAATGCACGGGCACCATTGATTTTAACATCCTCCCTCCCAGCAGCCTTATGGAGATGGAGATTGTGGAGGGAGAGAAGAGGTGGAGGATGGCAAGAGGGAGTGGCAGAGAAGAGCAAGATGGAGCAGCGAGCTGTCATTTGGAGGCTTACCCTTGATAATATTTTTTTCCTTTCGTTGGTACAAGATGGAGCAGCGAGCTGTCATTTGGAGGCTTACCCTTGATAATATTTTTTTCCTGGTTTCGAGATCTTATGAGTTTCAACTCTAGCCTACCCCAACTTGTTTGGGAAAAAAGGCTTTGTTGTTGTTGTTGTTGGTGTTGGTACAATAGCCTGTAATATCAGATCTTGATTCTCGAGATCCTCTATGTCTATAGCAATTTTTGACCAATATATCCCCCCCCCCCCCCCCCCCCCCCCCCCACACACACACACACACACACTCCCTTTTTCACTATTTTCCTTAGATAGTTTAAGAGTGTAGCACCTTGTGTGCAACTTTTGTTTGAATCAGTCATCAAATCGTTTTCCCCAATTATTGGGGCTGTTTTGCACCAAAATAATTAAAGATCTATGTCAAAGGGATCACTTGTACTCCGTAACGATATTGAGTGTGATATGGTTTATACTCGATAGTTTTTTCTTCGAATAGTCTATAGTTGGTGTCAGAGGTTAGCAAATATATTATTTGCAACTTATAGTAATGCAAATAGTCCAATTTAGTCTACCTTTACATGAATGTTTGTAGTTTGAAATGAAAATTCTACTTACTTCAGATAGTTCTATTAAATTTTCACTTTCTCTCGCTTGACCTCTTTACTCTTCCTAGTTTTAACATGTCCGTACCATCTGTAATTTATGTCTGCAGAGCCATGGAGACTGTTGTAAACCAACATGGAATTGATATGGACCAATTGCGATCATCACGAGTTCCATTTGCTGGTGGTCCACAAGCAGTAGATTCTAGTGGTGTTATGTCCAAGGACAAGGAGATCATTGGTGGTCAGTCTCCTATGGTTGGAAGTGGTGCATCCCAAGTAGCGGGCAAGCTGCATTATGGCAGTTTCCATCAGGTAATCAACTTGAAAGGGAAACTTCAGTCACTGTCTAGGAGATATGAATATGATCTTTTAATATTATTAGGTTCGACAGATATGACAAGCCATGACGTATATATTCCAGGGCGGGTTCCAGCAGGACAAAATAGGGGTGATCTTGCAGGATCTGATATTCATCAAGGCTCCATGTCGCAAAAGAGTGGTAGGTCCTCTGGAATTGAAAGCCCTGCAAGTCTGCAAATGGAGGACACTAGATCTATGAACTCACATGATTCTTTAAAGTCCGATGAAAAAACAAGCAAGAAAGCTTCCTCTTCGAAGCGAAAAAGGATGGATTCAAAAGCAGCAGGAGATATGCAATCTGAAGACAACTCAAAATCAGATGCTATCTCTAGTGGACAAAATATTAGAAAAAAGAAGCAGGTTGGAAAAGCTGGTGCACAGGGTCAGCCTTCCAGGGGAGTTGAGCCTGAGCAATCACATACACTGCAAGGTCCTACTCCTCAGGTGCCACCCGTACCTGGTGGTGCATCTTTTCTCAGAACTCAGCAGGAAGGTCCACCAGCTTCTGCTGGGAGGACTATTGACAACACTAAACCATCAAATCCATTCACAATGTCACAAGTTCCAAATTTTGCTCAAGGTCTGGCTTCTGGTAGTATCCCCTCTGAGTTACAGAAGAGTATACTGGGAGGTGCAAATATGTTTAATGCTGGTTTTGGCTGGAACCAGAATCCACAAGGTTCAGTTATTAAAAATACTCAAGGGTCTGTTGCCACCTTAATGCGGCCAGGAGTTAATGTAGAAGGTACTTCATGAAAAAATAATTGCGTAGCATTATCAAAGTCATCGAAGTGCAAAATCTCACCTTAATGATCTTGCTTACACTGCAGGGAAAATCAGTGCAGGGTTACAAGGAGCTTTTAACCCTACTCCCACATCACAAATCGATCTCCCCACAGTCCCTCCTTACATGTCTTCTTCCTTTGGAGGTAGCTCACAGTTTCTGGACAAGGGCAAGGACTTAGCTTCTGGAAATACTAGCACTGAACTTCATTCTGCTGCTAAAGTTGGAGTTAACTTGGGGATCACACATGTAAGGCCTGTTTGTTTAATCCTTACAGATTCTGGGTGTTAATGTGCTATTCTGGATACATTTTGGCCTTTCGAGAAAACATTTTTATTTAAATGCCAAAGTTTTCTCGCCGTGTTCTAATTTAGGTAACTTGTGTGGAAAGTGCCTAGTGATAATGCAGGGTATTCATCTGATGTGGTTGTAATCGAGCTTTGCACACGATGAATTGTATTTTGGCCTTTTCATGAATGTCTATTTGCATGCCTTGATAGATTTTCTGCCAAGTTGTTAGGTTATCATTCATAAGTACAAGCTGCTTCTAACTGGCAGGTTAAGAGTTTTGTTGTCTGGTCATCTAGTCATATGTTAATTTGTTTCTGTATGTCAGGTAGTTAGTGCAGTTTTCTAGAGGTACTTTATTTGACACATCCATGTAATGCAACTTTGTAGGGAGGTCCAATGCAAGAAAGGCAATATATTAACAGACCACCACAGAGGGTCGAATCATCTTCGCAAGAAGCCAGATTGTCTTCGCTCCCAAACAGAAATGTTGGGCCATATCAAACGTCTCACTCCTCTCCAAACACACCATTCAAAGAGCAACAGTTAAAGCAGCTCAGAGCACAGTGCTTGGTATTTCTTGCATTCAGGTACATTTATGCCTCGCTGTAGGATGATTAGTATCCAAAGTTCATCTCTGTCCCACTCATAGCTACTCTTTTCTGTAGAAATAATATGCAACCTAGAAGGGTACATCTTGAAATTGCCTTAGGTGTAGCACCCACTGCAGAAGGTAAGATCTAAGAGCAGAAAACATTGTCCGAGTTGACAGAGTTTCTGTACTCCTGACGAGCTTATAATTAAATAAACAGGTGGGGGCACAGGTCAGAGAGGTAATGAGAGCAGAGTGGCTGATGGTTCTGTAAATGGAAGTCAGGAAATCTCTGCTACTTTTGGTAGCCAAAGTGATCTGTCTAGACTTCCATCCACATCTGCGGGCAGTATTGCAGAGGCTGATTCCTCAATGAAGGACTCAGAAATTATTAAAAAGGAGATCACGATAGCTGAGCATGAGAAGTCATCGATGGAAGTCGAAAATATCCAGCACAGTGTTATACATGGAACCGGTTCTGGTTCGGAATGCGTCCCCAAGAAATATCATCTTCTGTGCCATCTGGACCACAGCAGTCATACTTCCAGGGAGATAGAAGAAATTCCCCTGAGATCCACAGGATTGGTGGAGAAAATTTGAACAGGACTTTAAGTTCGGGAGCCCAGGGATCATCTTCTTTGGTTGGTAATAGACAACATCCAAATTTGGAAGCTGCCTTTTTGGCGAAAGATAGGTTACAGGATGAAGCATCTAAAGAATCATTCCCACCTCCGACACTTCATCATATGCCTGCTGATGGTTACAACTCCAATTTACCAGGAAAGGATCAAACTCCAGAAACAGTTAGAAATGAGGTCGAACAGTGTACCCAGATGGGGGAGATGTTTTCTGATCGATCCACCGATGAAGGAGATGATGATTTCTTTGAGCATGATGATTTTTCATCAACTCCTCCAAAGTACACGATAACTGAAAAATGGATCTTCGATTATCAAAAGACAAAATATGAAGAAAATCAGAAAAAAGTATTAGAGCAGCAGAATGCACATAAAAGGATGTCAGCATCCTATCAGAAGCTAAAGGTCTCTCCCTGCGTTCCTTACATTGATAGTTTGGAAATGGGGGAAACATCACTTAGAAGTATATTCTGTACATATTTATGAGTTTTTTGCAAGTTCCTGTTTCATATATTCACATCTTCATTGTTTAAAAAATTCAGTGTTTCTCATTGTAGTAGCTGTATCGTTGGTTACCAAAAATTTATTTCTTTTCGTCCTACAGGAAAATGTTAGTTCATCTGAAGATCTTACTGCGAAGACAAAGAGTGTTATTGAATTGAAAAAGCTTCAACTTCTCCCACTTCAGCGTCGTGTGCGCAGGTTTGTTCGTTAATGGAGATCATCAGCCTTCAATTTCTATCCTCGTGCTTACCATATGTTTATATGGGCTGGGGCTATACCTTCCTTGTTCTAATTTGTTGCTTATGTTGGCAGTGAATTCTTGTTAGATTTTTTTAAGCCCAACACAGCTGATTTGGAGCGTGTAAAAGCAGTAAAGAAGAATCGGCATGGACGCCGTGTAAAACAGCTTGAAAAAATTGAACAGAAAATGAAGGAGGAGAGGCAAAAAAGAATACGCGAGAGACAAAAAGAGTTCTTTGCTGATATAGAGTCTCACAGGTTTGGCGTTTATCTTGGATTTATTCATATCGGGTCTTCCGTATTTGTGGCAGATATGTTCTGATTTATTTTGTCGATGAACAACTAATGACTGAATAATGTACACCTATACTGTACTGATGATTTAGGGTCATTAGTTTCATATATGTGTTTTGTATTGGCTGCATTAGAGCCACAACAAAAGAAGTTTAAAGTTCATGGCAGAGCACAACAGTGCCAACCTTGCCCTTGAATCAAACATAAGTAAGCTAAGCTGAAGAAAGTAAATGGTGGTTTCCCCAAGTAAACATATTGTTAAAAGACCTCAGCTTAGTTGCCTCTGTCTGACAATAATTATTCTGCATACTCTTGTAAATACTGTATGCCTGTGTTTACACTCACTAAACTATGATAATGTCCTTGACTTCGTAACTTGCAGAGAGAGACTGGAGGATAGTTTCAAGGCTAAAAGAGAGCGTCTAAAGGGCTTCAATCGATATGTAAAAGAGTTCCACAAGAGGAAGGAGCGAATTCATCGGGAGAAGCTGGATAGGATCCAGAGGGAGAAAATTAACCTGCTTAAGAACAATGATGTTGAAGGGTATCTTAGGATGGTCAAGGTGAGTCTTGTTTGTTTTGTTTCTCCTTTGTTTGTACATTAGCTTAACTCTTCATTTTATTGTTGGACTGGGTCACAGCTGCTAAGTATTGCTACTTTGCAGGATGCAAAATCCGACCGTGTTAAGCACTACTGCGAGAAACGGAGAAATATTTGCAGAAGCTTGGGGCCAAATTACGGGGTGAGAGCTCCACGGATGGTCGTTCTTATGTTTCTGGTAAGAGCGTCACTGCAAATGATGTCGAAGATGAGAACTACCAGCCACAGGTTTTTTCTTCGCTCGCTTTTAGTATTATTTAGGTGTATTGAATTTATATTTACTTAATTGTGCTTTCTTCTTTCCAGAATTATCTTGAGAGCAACGAAAAGTACTATCAATTGGCCCACAGGTATTTCATGGATTAAATAGACTCACATGCTTTAATTATGAAATCCTTATCAATATCTGCTAATGTAAATTATTTGCTACTTATCTTTCTAGTCCTACGTCTAATTCATACTTATTTGCTACTGTACTGAGCTTTCTAACTTGGCTTCTAATTCATGTGTATATGCATTTTGTAGTGTAAAGGAGATAGTAAATGACCAGCCTTCTTATCTTCAGGGTGCGACATTGCGGGAGTAAGTTGCGCTGCTCATTTTTTTCTGCTCTTAGTTTGTTATTATTGTAAGTGTACATTTCACATTATTGTCGCTGACTTGTTTCCTGCTGTCACCTGTTTAATCATCCAGTACATGTTTCCTTGAGCTATTACTTGCTATATTACAGGTACCAGATGAACGGTTTGCGCTGGCTTGTTTCATTGTACAATAATAATTTGAATGGAATTTTAGCGGATGAGATGGGGCTTGGTAAAACAGTTCAGGTGAGATCCAGTACAGCGCCACTCAGCATTTATTGTTCGATTTGTATGTTATCTGATGTAAACAAGTGTCTAAATGCTACTTTGGCAGGTAATCTCTTTGCTGTGCTACCTGATGGAAACAAAAAATGACCGGGGCCCATTTCTCGTGGTGGTACCATCGTCTGTTCTTTCTAGCTGGATATCTGAACTCAACTTCTGGGCACCTAGCATAAATAAAGTTGCTTATTTTGGTCCTCCAGAAGAAAGGCGCAGACTGTTCAAGTAAATGTTAAAATTTCAGTTCAATCCTTGCCGCAGTTCATGTTATCATTTTATTAACTTTAGCTAATTTTTTCAGAGAGATGATTGTCCAACAGAAGTTCAATGTTCTTCTGACAACATATGAGTACTTGATGAACAAACATGATAGGCCAAAACTAAGCAAAATTCAGTGGCACTATATAATAATCGATGAAGGGCACCGTATAAAGAATGCGTCCTGTAAGCTCAATGCTGATCTGAAGCTTTATCGGAGCTCTCATCGGCTATTGTTAACAGGAACACCTCTGCAGGTTCGAAAGCCTGCACTTGTACTTTCACACTTGATTCTATGTTGTTGCTTTTCATCTATCTATATAATAGTCTCGGCCTCTCGGGTCTCTGTATGAAGTACATTCTAATGAACTATATATATATGACACATTGCTTGTCTCTTTTTTCCTTGAAGAATAATCTCGAGGAGCTCTGGGCACTTTTGAACTTTCTGTTGCCCAATATATTTAACTCATCAGAAGACTTCTCTCAGTGGTTTAACAAACCATTTGAAAGCAATGGTGATAACTCAGCTGATGAGGTAAATCTTTCGTTTTTCACAGTGCAGCATAGTTTTCTTGGAAGGAAACTGTGTTTGACTCGAATTATCTTCTTTCAAGGCCTTACTTTCAGAGGAGGAAAACTTGCTGATCATAAATCGCCTTCACCAAGTTCTTCGGCCCTTTGTACTCCGAAGACTTAAGCATAAGGTCTTGTTTTTATTCCCTATCTTTTCATGCTTGTCTTGAGATAATGACACTCTGCAAAAAGGAGTTTTATGCTATGCTTCTATTCAACCTCATTATCTCAAACTGAGGGAGTACTAACTTCCCTGAATTGCATCCACTGTTCACATTGGTAGAACCCTTCTAATACAAAGCTAGGTAAAAGTAGAGGGAGGGAGGGCAGGGTCTGCCTGGCCCCACATGACCCACATTAGAAGCTTATAATATTTGAGCACTACAGGGGCCTAATATGTGTTATCGATCAGGAGTTAACAAATAATCAAATATTCACTTGCAGTATGTAATTCATCTTCCCACATAGCTAATTCATCTAACATTGCTTGGTGCCCTTACTTCCTTCCATTTTCAAGTCGTGAGATGTTACATTTGGTGGGATGAAAATGCGGTGTCCATCTTTTTGTGTTGCACCAGTGCTTGGTTGCGCATTGCAGCGGTGAAGATCTAAAGATTCTCCATAACTAGGTTCAACAGAACAATGCAACACTATATCACAATGTCAAACTGGTTCTTGTTTACCACAAAAAAAATGGTTCTTGTTAGGTTTGTTGTTCTGCATGGCGTATGATTTAAAGTTCTATAGGCGATTATCTCCATGGGCTCATCTAGCTGCCTGAATGCCAAACAATGTACTTCTTCTGTTTATCAATATATGCCATTTTGGTAGATCAGTACAAACCCAGTCATGCCTTAAAACCTTATCCATCAACATATATGCAAAATGATCTTGATTGTTCATATGAGGAAAACACTAGTAGATCTGCCACTAGAGTTACTCTACGAGAACATTCACCCCGAACTTCTAAAAATGTGAAATTTCTTACATGTCCCATATGCTATAAGATCTGCAGCTTCAAAAATATGACATATGGTCATACGAAAAAGAAGAGTCGAGTGTCAGTACAGCAACTATATGTGCACGAACTTGTCTTTGTTCACATATGGTCATACTTTAAAGCATGTATCCTGGCATGCTGGACATGTACATCTATGGCTTCTTTTCAAATGTTTATGAAATGCACTAAGTGTTTTTTTTTCATCTTGCTGTCTTCAGGTTGAAAGTGAATTGCCAGGGAAGATTGAAAGACTTGTAAGGTGCGAGGCATCAGCTTATCAAAATCTTCTGATGAAAAGAGTGGAGAACAACCTTGGTGGAATTGGAGCTGTTAAGGTGCGCGTTGTTTGACTGTTCTGAGTTGTTTCAGTTGTTCACTTATAATGTTTCACTCGTTAGACATTTCACAGGTTTTTATCTGTAATATGCTGTTTTACATTCTTTAGGTTCGAACAGTGCACAATTCTGTCATGGAATTGAGGAACATATGCAACCATCCATACCTTAGCCAGCTTCATGTTGAGGAGGTAGAATGCCATTTGGCTGTGTTGCCACATTCTTGTTTTTTTGGGCATCTTAGCCATCTGGATTCTCTATGCAGATTGAGGGCCATCTACCTAGGCACTACCTGCCATCTATTGTGAGGCTGTGTGGAAAACTTGAGATGCTGGATAGATTGCTACCCAAACTCAAAGCTACTGGCCATAGGGTAAGTGAATTTTACTGGTATATATGTAGGTTTGTACAGTCTCCTACTTTCTGTGTAGGAAGCATTGGATTTTTCTTGAACAAGCCACACAATGTATTTTTCTCGAACAAGTCACACATTGGACTCTCATTTTGTAAGCTGAAGTCATTGTTCCCTTCCTTCGGCGATCTTCTGGTTGACCAAGTTTATACTCATGCAGGTTCTACTCTTTTCTACAATGACAAGATTGCTTGATGTAATGGAGGATTATCTGGTATGGAAAAAGTATCAGTACCTTCGATTAGATGGACACACTTCTGGGCATGAGAGAGGAGCTCTTATTGACAAATTTAATGATCCTAATTCTCCAGCTTTCATTTTTCTACTAAGGTAAATTATTGGTTTCAGTAGCTTGCAGGGTAGGAGGTATTATTGAAATGGAACATAGTGAACTCAGGAATCTTTATTGACTTACCTGATTAATTAGCATTTGTATCTAAGGCCTACTTCACTCCTGTTTTTTTAGTATCCGAGCAGGAGGTGTCGGTGTCAATCTCCAAGCAGCTGATACCGTCATCATATTCGATACTGATTGGAATCCTCAGGTAGTTAAAGTTCCTTCAATTATGTCATTCAGGTAATGTGCCGTAAGAAAGTTTCCACATTTATGATTTTTCCTCGATTTTTCAGGTTGACCTGCAAGCACAGGCTAGAGCCCACAGAATTGGTCAAAAGAAGGAGGTTCTTGTCTTACGTTTGGAAACGGTAAGTGCGATAAGTTTGCTTATCACCTAAATATGTATAAACTGGAAATAACATGGAGCATTTATCGGAAAAGGGTAGTTCAGAAACAAAAAAACGAGTTTGCCAGTTGAGTTCTTTGGTTACATAGTATACACTGATGAATTGGACCCCAGTAATTGTTTGGTTTGTGCACTGAACTTCTTAGTGGGAATTTCATAATTGTTGGAAATTTTGTTATGGTGTCTTATTACTAGCATAATTTTTTTTACCTGTCTGAAAAACAAAACTGTCACTATACAAGGGAGTAACTTCGTGCATGCTTCTTTCTGTTGCTACTGCTACTGTGTTCCAAGATCTGAATTATGCGTGTTGTGAAGCAATTGTCATGCGATAGGGTTTGTTTGAGTATCTTGTATCAATAGTTGGATATGTGTCTTGTGTGGTATTCTAAATGAAGAACTGATCCTAATCTTTAGCAAAGGGGCCTCATGGATGGTGTTAGGCTCACGTTGCGGTAGCTGAACTGTGCTGTGATGTGCCCATTTTATAATCCGCTGTAGAAAATTAGCCACACTAAGATAGGAAAAGGCAGGTTGGACAAAGAGGATTATGATAATCCACCACAATGGCAAACACAGCCTTAGAAGAGAATGATTTTGGCTGTTCATAGCTATCCACCCCATTCATTGTTGCAAGATATGTATATACAACTCTTACATGAGCCAACCTAGGTCTATGTTGCCATGTAACACCCTGGGCCCAAATTCCGCTCAATGCCTAGTTCACCACAGGGGTGGGCCCACACATGCTTAGCCCTGCTTAGTGCTTACACTTTATTCCTCGCTTCATGTAACACACTTTTGTTGAGAGCTTCTCTGCTATGTACCTGAAGTGGCCTTTTTTATGTCATCGCGTGTAGGGCTTGTGCCTATGTTGCCTGTTTTCAGTTTTATTCGTGGAACTAGCTGAATTTTTTTACAAGTAAATTGTCTGGTATAATATCCTACTATGTATTATAGCCGGACTCGTAACATAAACCTCAGCTAGATTTTTTGTCTCTTTGCGCCAGTTTACGGTTGATATGACTCCAAAAGAAGTTGCTTTCAAGTACTCTATTTGGATTCCTTTAAAAGTATTGTCCACTGAGAGTACCAAGAGTAGTTATTTCTGTGTTTCCAGTCCCTACATTTACTTTGAAATAGGTTAGGTGGTTTTAATCTGTCAATTCATAGGGTCATTTCTCATTGACTCTCAAATTTAGTGCATTCTTGGTCCATAGGTAGAAAGAGGTGCTTTTGAAAACAACGAGAATGCCTAACTGATCTTTTGTCTGCTTGACTGTTTATTTTTTAGAGCTTGGGAAAAACTCACAAACGATTTATGATTCTAACCCAAATATGAAATGAATAAGTACTGTCTGTTCTAACCAGAACCGATGCATCTATTACTTCAGCTGAAAATTTCAATACTTACACCTGCTCCTTACTTGGATGTACTTTGTCGCATATAAGGTCCGAACTGTAGAAGAACAAGTCAGGGCTTCAGCAGAACATAAATTAGGCGTTGCTAATCAGAGTATAACTGCTGGATTTTTTGATAACAACACAAGGTTAATTCTTCTACTCACTTAAAATTTAACTTTTGTAGCTCTCTTTTTTCCTTTCCTTCATGTGGTAGTAACAATTGCAGTGCTGAAGATCGGAAGGAGTATCTTGAGTCACTCCTACGTGAGTGTAAAAAGGAGGAATCAGCTCCTGTGTTAAATGATGATGCTCTAAATCATATTCTTGCCCGCAGGTAAGACTCGGTTTGTTATTATTATCATTATTATTATTATTTCTGATACTGTCTAAGTGCATAACATATCACTTGTACCTCCTTGCAGCGAAGATGAGATTGACATATTTGAATCTATTGACAAGAAAAGATTTGATGAAGAAATGGTATGCTAAATTTCTACTGTACATGCTTATTTCTGCTAACAATCTGTACATGTCAATTTGATTCTTGTATTCTTGTAGGCGATATGGCTAAAGGTTGTTCAGGATTGTTCTGTTAGTGGCCTAGACCCCTCAGTATTGCCCTCCCGTCTAGTGTCTGATAATGATCTGAAGCCCTTCTGTCATGCTTTGAAGATTTACGAGTCGTCAAATGTGAAAAATGTGAAAGTAAATGTGAGGAGGAAGGGCGAGCTTGGTGGGCTTGATGCAAAGATTTATGGAAGGGGAAAACGTGCTCGTGAGGTCAGTTGCATTACTGTCTTTGTACGTCTCTGTTATTGATATTTATTTGCTAATTCCATGATATCTTTTGTAGGTCCGGTCTTATGAGGATCAATGGACTGAAGAAGAATTTGAGAAACTTTGTCAGGCTGAAACTTCTGACTCACCTCAACCTGGCTCTGTATTGGAGGATTTAGATATCTCTAAAGTGAGTAAGTTGGAAGTACCTGCAGAAAGTTCAATAGATCCAGTCGAAACCAAAATGGAGCCAGTCCCGGCTGTTCCAGACTCATCACCAGCTAAGCGGCGAAGAGGTAGACCTAAAAGGTCAGACGTTTCATCATCTCCTGTTACGTCCCCAACAAAAGCTGGCCAACAAGAGACGGGAACTACATTCAGTAGTTCTGCACCAGCAAGTATCATCGATCCTGCAGCACCATCTGCTATCATCCATTCTACTAGTCCAGATGCTACGCCAGGTGGTGCTATCCAACCAGAGACTTGTACTGAAATTAAGGGTACTGCTTTTGTTTCTGCTGTATCAACTGCTACCATGAAACCCGAGATTGGTACAGAAGTTAAGGACGCTGTTGTTTCGGAAGGGCCTACAGCAAAGCAAGTTGGTACATCGGTAGAGAGCGGTCATGACCCGGTAGCTGCTAGTGCATCACCTCACCCACCAGCTCCTGCCACGTCTAGAGGCAGAAGAAAGGCCCAAGAAGGTGAAGCTCCTCGCAGACGAGGCCGAAAACCAAAATCTCTTACCTCTAGTGCTGATGATGCTAGTGCAATCCCTGTGGTTGCAATCGGTAGTGGAGCTAGTTCTGTGGGTTCTCCATACCCTCAAGGGGATATTTCCTCATCACATGCAAGCGGTATGACTAGTTTTCAGAAGGATTTGGTCACAGATAGGCCTGTTACATCGTTGCCAGAGGGAATTAAGGGCACCTCCGCCCCTGAAGGTATGAAACCTGCTGCCGAAGATATGCACGCTGGAACTGCAGTGAGTTCAGAAAATGCCAGCTCACTGCTGCCAAAGATCGTTCGCAATGAAAATGTTGGATTTGTTCAAGCAAGCTCTGAGCAAGTTCCTTCTTCATCTGTGCCTACTATGCCTGTGGTTTCAGCTGGAATATTGAAAGCATCACATGCTCTGTTAGCAGATAAGCCTGCTGAGAAGCAAGGTGCTTCACGTCGTCGCAGAAAGAAAGCATCTGATAGTGAGGATACTGGAGTAACCACTAGGCAAAGATCAGCTATGAAGAAATCTTATGGTACTCCTGGAACCACTGATGATGTTGGTGCCGACGTGAGCACGGCTGA
This sequence comes from Poa pratensis, assembly GCA_947311845.1. NCBI lineage: Eukaryota > Viridiplantae > Streptophyta > Magnoliopsida > Poales > Poaceae > Poa > Poa pratensis. Next base: position 19,573,050 of record CAMZMU010000122.1, read on the forward strand.
GAAGCTAAGAATAGTAAAGGGAAGTGATGGCAGTTCACTTCAAGATACTTCCAAGGAATTACTTAATATGAACTCTCCTCCATATGACAAGTCTGGATATGACTCTCAACCAAGAACACCTATAGCAATTCCCATATGTGAAGCTACACTTCCTGCTGGTTTCGATGTTGCCCAGATTACTTCTGATATAACTCCTGGGATATCCACCAACCCTGATGTCCAAGATAAACCGCTAAATCTAAACTTAGAAGCACCTCTCGCTGTAGCCTCACAAGCTCAAGTGCCCTGTAAGACAGGGACTGACCATGTTGCAGTGTGTTCTGAGGTCACTACTACTCATTCTGAAATGGTGACGGACAAATCATTGCTAAATCCTGTTAATGAACCCGCAAATGTCCAGTTTGAACCACCTGGTTCTTCACTTCATTTAGTTAAGGACATCAATACAGTGCCTTTAGAGGTTGATAGTGTTCCTCCTATTAAGGCTCCAGGCAGGAGGAGGAAAGGTTCGGCCGCCGAACCACGCACCAGAAGTAAATCTGCAACAGCTGCATGTGAACGTCGTGCTCGACTAGCTGGATCAAAGCAGACAGGTGATGCGAGAAAATTAGAAACATTGGCAAACCCAAACACAGCGGTTTGTGTTTCTTCAGTTGAGCAACAGGAAATTGCCCCAGCAGAGCTTCTCGCTGCTTCTATCTGTCAAGAACAGAAGAATGCTGAGACTCATGTACGTGGTGAAGTGTCTACTTCGGCGGAGATACCAGAGGCAAAGTCAGAACCCCCAAAGAAAATTGGTACCCAGTCAACCACAGCATGTACTGAAGAAACAGATACCAGCTTGAGCACTCAGGCTCCTACACTACCGATATCCAGAGAAAATGATCTTTCTATGGGTGACAAGCAAGGTTCTCTCTCTCTATATATATATATGTGTGTGTGTGTGTGTGTGTGTGTGTGTGACTATTTATTCATTGTTCGGGAGTAACAATGGCACATACTGATGCACATGATGCCTTTTTCAGATCTTGCGGTTCATGGAGTAGATGGGCAAACAAAGATGCTTTCGCCTGCAGAACTGGCATCTGCAAATGATGATAGCAGTGCTGCTTTGAACCTTGCCTCTCGCCTTATAATTGGTGACCGGGGAGCAGAAAAGAGTGATTCTACTGTGAAGATGTTACCAGGCTGCCAAACCCCTTTTGATTCCTCAGAGAAGGATACTCTTGCCCCCACAGTAGCTGACGTCAATGATCTGCCTGCTGCTTTACAATCAACAGACTCAAATCAGCGTGCAGACGAAAAAGGGAGTTCAGAGAACAGTGACTCTAAATTATTGACATCTGGGAAGAAAACAGAGGAAATGGAAGGGACTTTGGATATGAACCAGGAGACAAAGGACCACCCGGAAGCAGAAAAGAAAGATTCTACTATGTTGATGTTACCAGACCGCCAAACCCCTTTTGATGCCTCAGACAAGGATACTCTTGCCCCCACAGAAGCTGATGCCATCGATCTGCATAGTGCGGTGCTGCTGTTGATGTCACTAGTCCTAAGCAAGATACCACAATAGTTGAAGCGTTGCAAACTGATGATATTTTTGGAGGCTCTGCTAGTCATGTGCCTGCTGCTTTACAATCAACAGACTTAAATCAGCCTGCAGGCGAAGAAGAGAGTTCAGAGAATAGTGGCTCTACAATATTTGCATCTGGGAAGAAAACAGAGGAAACGAAAGCAACTTTGGATAAGAGTACTGATCACAATCTAATCCCTATTCAGGCAAATGATGATTCTCGCAATATAGCTGTAGGAAAATATTCTCCTTCAAAAGACAAAAAAGAGGACAGTTGTGCTCCTGCAGAGGTCCTTTCTGCTATGAATACTGATGGCTCTGACGAAGCTCTCAATGCTTCGTCTACCCATTCGAATAAAGATGCCAGCATGGTAGAAGTTGTTGTGTCTATCGGTGATTCTGCCTCTGCTTGCGAAGTAAAGAAGGATCCTGACAGTCATGTATCAGTGCCAGTACTGGCCTCTGCTGCTATGAATACTGGTGGTGACAGCGAGGAAGCTCACAATGTTCCGTCCACCCATTCTGAGGCCAGCATGGTAGAAGTTGGTGCGTCTAGAAATGATGATACCTCTGTTGAGTTAGAACTGCCGAACCAATCCCAATCTTCTAGCCAGTCCAGCGCAGAAAATGTTGAAAAAACAAATGCCAGTTGCAACATTCAAACTACTTCATTGGTAGAATCAGAAAGAAAATCACCAGGAAATGATGCACATGGTACTCCTGAAGGGATGGAGTTGGCTGGGTCTAAGATTGAGCACGCCAGACAGATGCTGAGTCCCGACAAGAAGAGTATGATTTGTTATTACTTTCTTGTATTTTAGTAGAGACTGGGGCCAGGCTACTCATGCACATCTGCACCTTTTCAGGTACTGAGGTTCATAGTTCGGCGCAAGTGGAGATGGTGTCAGCTGCCAAACAAGAATCTACTAAAGGTATGTGCTAGTTCAAAATTTCTGTACTTATTGATAGGTGTGTTCGACGGTTATTCATGTCTAACATATGTACAGATGATAAAGAACATAGACCGGTTGATGTTACAGTTCCGTCTGGTGGGGAACAAGAAACACTACAAGATAACGTTGCCACTATTGAGGGTGAAGTCTCAGATAAGAACGTTGCCCCAGCTGAAGATGATAACACTGATCTGCTAAGCGAAGGCAATATTGTTGGTATGAACGGTGCTAACCAAGGCTCTGCTGAAACCGAAGCTAAGCAGATTCATGGTATCTCTGAAGGATCTTCTGGTGACTTGCCTGCTGCCTTACAACCAGCTGACTCAAATCAGCCAGCAGAACAAGATGGATTAGAGAATAGTGCCTCTATATCTGCTACTCCGAATGAACTTGAGAAAATGAAAGCAACTCCCAGTGAAACCGGTGGTGGCAGTTCAAGCCGTAGTCGGACTGACGATGATTCTCATGCTGTGAATTTAGTTGGATATTCAGAAGACTCAGATGAGGACGATTCTGTTAAGGTGGTGGAAGCTGGTGATTTAGAGGAGAATAAAGAAACTATTCTTGACACTGTCCCTGCTAGTGCTGGAGGCCCAGAACCCAGTGGTATTGCCAGGGGAGCAGAACCTGAGCCTATTTGTGAAACTGCTGTTCATGTGCAAGAAGGCAGTGCAGAAGCTGCTGATCCTGAGGATGGTAGCACAATGGACCTCGGCAGTGTCCAAGTATCTACGACGGAACCAGAAGCAAAGAAAGGGGAGGATGCACCTACTCGAAAGGAGACCGTCGAGTCGGCTGCCATGAAGCCAGAGATTACAGAGCATGCTGGTACCGAAGCTGTTCCAAGTAAAGAAGCATGTATACCTCCTCAAGGGGAAACTACTGCAGATGAAGAAGCAAAAGCACCTACTCAAGATGAAAAGGCTGTTGAACCAGTTGCCACAGTGCCAGACCATGCTAGTACTGAACAGCCTGGAGAAGATTTGAAGCTGCATCCTTCATCCGGCGAGGATATGGCAGTAACTGGAACTTCAGATCAAAAGGAAGCTGAGGAGTCTCCTGTTGTTGTGGGAGAGGAGGTGAACTTGCCTGCTGCCTTACCACCAGCTGACTCAAATCAGCCAGCAGAACAAGATGGATTAGAGAATAGTGCCTCTATATCTACTTCTCCGAATGAACATGAGAAAATGAAAGGAACTCCCAGTGAAACCGGTGGTGGCAGTTCAAGCCGTAGTCGGACTGACGATGATTCTCATACTATGAATTTAGTTGGATATTCAGAAGACTCAGATGAGGACGGTTCTGTTAAGGTGGTTGAAGCTGGTGATTTAGAGGAGAATAAAGAAACTATTCTTGACGCTGTCCCTGCTAGTGCTGGAGGCCCAGAACCCAGTGGTATTGCCAGAGGAGCAGAACCTGAGCCTATTTGTGAATCTGCTGTTCATGTGCAAGAAGGCAGTGCAGAAGCTGCTGATCCTGAGGATGGTAGCACAACGGACCTGGGCAGCGCCCGAGTATCTACGACGGAACCAGAAGCAAAGAAAGGGGACGATGCACCCACTCAAAAGGAAACCGTCGAGTCGGCTGCCATGAAGCCAGAGATTGCAGAGCATTCTGGTACCGAAGCTGATCCAAGTAAAGAAGCATGTATACCTCCTCAAGGGGAAACTACTGCAGATGAAGAAGCAAAAGCACCTACTCAAGATGAAAAGGCTGTTGAACCAGTTGCCACAGTGCCAGACCATGCTAGTACTGAACAGCCCGAAGAAGATTTGAAGCTGCATCCTTCGTCCATTGAGGATATGGCAGTAACAGGAACTTCGGGTCGAAAGGAAGCTGAGGAGTCTCCTCCTCTCGTCGTGGGAGAGGAGGTGCTGAGAACTGAAACTGCTCCCGATGGTAAAACTCCAGACATGGGAGAGGCCGGCGCCGTGCAATCGCTGCCTTCACCCAATGAGGGCTAGAATGATGAAAGTAGCTGTTGGCGTTGAGGAATCGTTGTTGTTCGGTGTAGGATAAAGATGTATGCGAGCCGGAGCATGGTTCGGATCAGCCATGCGTCTCCACCCAGAGGAGGATGGGGATGCGGGGGCTTAATGAAAAGTTAAATGTAGATTATGCGAATGTTGTAAGTTGTACGTAGAACATGCTAAGAAACCTGTTGTATTCAGAACAGATGTTGACGCTATTATCTAATCCTCCTTTTCTTCCGGAATCGTGTTTGTCAAAAAATACGCTGGTGCTCGCTCCTGGCAGTTTATCGGTCTGTGAAAATGTCTTAATGACTCACGGCATCGCATCGTAAATATTTTGCAAGGAATCGTCTAACCAGTTTGTGTTTTGGTGTACATGTTTGCCAGTTCGTGGAGCATGTGCCGTGTGTGTGTGTTGGCAAAGTGCTCTCGTAGAACTTTTAAGATCTAGCTTGATGGAAGGAAGCCTGAATTTGTTTCTGTAGCTATATTCACGTTTTCTGTGTATCAGCCTGATTCTTCTGGTTTGCATGGTACGTTCATATCCGCAGTATATACAGGAAGGCAATATACAGGAAGGCAATGAAATCAGGTCCCTAAGGAGATGCGCCAGTTGCATTTCTCCTACTCGTTGTCCCCATTGCTAACAACCGACGGAGGATATACCAGGAGCGTGCCTTCTCGTGTTAACATTGTTGAGCTTTGAAGCCTGCTTCGAAGCATTGTTGCGGCCATCCTTGCAAACTTCCCAGCAAAAAAGAGTCAAACTGGCACAGTTGCATTTCTAGATACAGCCCACAACTCGTGCATACCAACAATTAAACTTCATATTTTCCAAGGAACTCACAGGTTGGAAATAAATTTCTAAATCGGATATTGCATGAAACGGCCACACTGACTGGAACACGAAAGACACATCACAGCAAATTAAGATCTTCAGGCAGGCACAGGAATTGATATGAATGAAGCAACAGATAGTTATCGACATGTCAAAACTGTAACTCGTAATATTCGCAAGAAAAAAAAAACTGTAGCATGCTCTTTCTCCGCGTCTCCCTCTCTCGGCAGTTAGCTACGCGAAATTTTGACAGAAGAGACCACATCGACGAATGAAATGTCAAAAAAGACCACCTGCCAAAATATTTGTCAAAAAGGACCACTTCAGGCGTGGCGGCAGGCGTGCCAAGCGACACGTGGCGCCTGCCGCCACGGACGGAGGCGACAGATGAGGCCGCCAGAGGCTGTGGCGGCACGTTGCTTCGAAACGGAATAACAGCGCTCGGAACGGAATCTCCTTCTGTGTGGGTCCCAGCCGCCTGGCACTGTGGCGGCAAGCAGACGTGGCGGAGAGGCCGCCTGGGCTGGTGGCGGCCTTTGGCCAGCCGGCCGACAGGCGCATGCAGACCCACGCTGCGCCGATGCACTGATTAGGAAGGAATGGCATGCGCGGGAAATAGGATGCTGATTCGGGAAATAGGATGCTGATTCCATGCATGAGACGCCATAACCTGCACACACATAATCACAACGTCGGGTCAGGCTGGCCAACGTCCCTTGGCGGCTTTGCATGCGCCTGTCGGCCGGCTGGCCAAAGGCCGCCACCAGCCCAGGCGGCCTCTCCGCCACGTCAGCTTGCCGCCACCGTGCCAGGCGGCTGGGACCCACACAGAAGGAGATTCCGTTCCGAGCGCTGTTATTTCGTTTCGAAGCAACGTGCCGCCACAGCCTCTGGCGGCCTCTACTGTCGCCTCCGTCCGTGGCGGCAGGCGCCACGTGTCGCCTGGCACGCCTGCCGCCACGTCTGAAGTGGTCCTTTTTGACAAATATTTTGGCAGGTGGTCTTTTTTGACATTTCATTTCTCGATGTGGTCTCTTCTGTCAAAATTTCCCCTCTAGCATCCTCTCTTCTAGCTATTTTATTGTTTCCTTCTATTCCTACTCCTAGCTCCTCCTACTTCAGTACCACTGATTTTTTAGTTTTGATGCTTGGATCTTAATTGGAGAAGTTCTAATTAGGTCTCAGAATTTGTACTAAATAAAATATTCTATTTACAGATTTCTATATTTCTATTTGGATTAATGTGAATATTCAAAGAGAAACTATCGTTCAACACAGTTAGGTAATTAATTCACGTGTTCTATGATGACTATCTACACGGCTAAGTTATATTTTGCTGCACTTAATTTAGAGTAACTTTTACCTATGTATATTGATGCAAAGATGTATTTTGGAAGCCATTTGAACAAGTACAGTCCAAATTTCTCTAAACACTAGAAAATCCCATTTTTGGACGTTGTACAATTATGCACTGCTATATTTTGCAGGGTCATATGGCAGTTTGGCCCCCCTTAGATTTTGTAGCTCCGCCACTGGCCTGCAGGAACGTTGACAGCCGGAACCGCAGCAGCCTGCTCCAGGGAAGTGAAGCTGTCGGGAACGGCCACGGCATTACCCACCTGGATGTACCTAGCATCATCATAAGAGAAGAAGAAAATGTTGAGGGCCGACAGCACCCTATCTTGATCTGGGTGCAGTATGATCTACGAGCAGAACATTCAGATTCATTACAAAGAGGGTCAAGGAAATAGGAATGCTGACCTGGTTGTGCGGCTCTGCTCTTGGCCTACAACAAGAGGCGGGGAGGCTCGGCGCCATAGCAGGAAGTTCTCTCTTGTGAGCTTCTCGGTGACGCATTGGTTTCTTCCTTGACGTAATCCCTGCGCATGAGCGGTCTTCTTCCTTGACGTTCTGCATCCGTCGCTTCAGCCAAACCACAAATTCTTAGCCAACTTTACACGAGGAGTTCCAGAAGCGCGCCGACATCTGATCACCCAGCCAGAGCCAGCCAATCAACGTCATGGATAGATAGAGTTGATTTTCAAACATCCCGGGAGAGAAGAAGGCTCTAGACCCTTCTACCAGAGGAGTGCTCGACTAGAGGTCGGTCACGAACCTATGCATGGTTGTTGACTTGGGAATCAAGAGACCTGACGACCAAGCCACGTACAGTACAACGGTATAAGTTGACAAATTTGGCATCAACGATGCGCGTGGAAAATAGATCTCTCATTCTTCTTTTCTTTTTGATTAGTAGTACGTGGTATATCTGAACACATGGTGCCGACAAGCTAGTGGCCTAGCATGCATGCATCTGATTGTATGCATCGCAATCGAAGAATACATACGTACTCCCTGCTGCTATTTGGACTTGCTGAATTTACAGCTCTTCTTCTTCGGCATATAGGCGTGTTATTCCCGAGTACGTGCGGATAAATGGAACCCGAGTTCCGGGTAGCTCTTTGTTTTAAAGAATTTAAAAATCATATATTTAAGTTTCGAAAACAATTCTAGATGTATACTATGTCGTATTCTACCAACATGCATTAAAAAATCTGTTGTATTTTGGTCTGTGTAAAAATGATAAAATCTGACATTTGAAATTAGTAAACAATGTAAATTTTGAATTCAGTCTGGCAGTTGAAATCAGTTATCATTATCTTCATCCATGATTCTTTTTAGATTGTTTGAACTTGAAAATTACGATTTTTTAATTTCTTAAAATAAAGAACTCCATGGAGCCCGGCCTCTATTTGCACTTTTTCGTTTCCACCACGACCTTCTTTGGAGATACTACTACTTAACCGCGGAATCTCATGATTGTGATTAGTTAGCAATATCCAACATTGTACAATATTTCTTTTTGAAGTAAAAGGGTTCTCCCGATTTTGGATCAAGGATAAACCATGGGAGACACGTCTGATTCATAGAAGAAGAGGCGGACGACCGATACAATGCCTTTCGGCATACAATAACGCTAATCTGATGCATGGCCGACACGACCCAAAGAGGGCCTCGCCCAAAATCGAACAACAAACCAACATCTTCGACTGAATTTCCCTCATCGACGCACCAACCACCCTTGAGTGCCTAAAGGAGTTGGCGAGTGGGTAGCGGGACTTTGACTGTCTCGAGAAAGGAATTTTTTGGACACACCAATGACAACATACATTGCGCCCCTCAAGATCAACTCGCAGCAGCGGCAAACACCAGATGACGCCACACGGAATCAAGATGCTCCTCCAAGTAGAGTCTCCAAAAGAGATGCTCTCCACAGAGGGACGACATCAAAGACGCCGTCATCGCTGATCCGAACTCGCATCATAGCTTTCACCCGGAGACGCCAATCTGAGTAGGGAGGGAGGTGCCGACACTCCTAGGTGACGCCACCATGAAGGGGAACGACGTCGGAGTGTCGTTGTTGTCGGGACCGAAAGGAGCAGGATTTTCATTCAGATTGTCGTGCACCTGAGATTCTCACCCATATTGCCTTGAGGCAGCACCTTTCCCATGCATGCATCTTCTACCGCTTGACGCAGCACCTCGACGTCGCCTCCACAGGGTCAACCACTCACTGGACCGCATAACAACACCCCACGGGTCTCTCTCCCACCAGAACCGCTGCGCAGCCATGAAGAAAAGGGTTTGCCCCAATTTTCTTTCAAGGATCCGCCAAGTGAGACGTATCTGATTCATAGAAGAAGAGGCCGATGACCGATACAATGCATTTGAGCATACAACGCTAATCTGACGACCAGCCGACACACAGTACAAACAAGACGCAAAAAGGGCCTCGCCGAAAATCGAACAACAAAGCCATGTCTCGGCCAACGTTGGACACCTCCAAAGACCAACATCTTCGATTGGATTTCCCTCGTCGACGCACCAACCACCCTTCAGTGCCTAAAGGAGTTAGCGAGTGGGTAGCGGGACTCATACTGTCTCGAGAAAGGCATTGTCTTGGACACACCAACGACAACATACATTGCGCCCTTGAAGATCAACCCGCGGCAGCGGCAAACACCAGAGAGATGCCACACCGAACCAACGTGCTCCTCCAAGTCGAGTCTTCAAAAGCGATGCTCTCCATAGAGGGACGAGATCAAAGACGTTGTCATCGCCGATCTGAACTCGAATCATTGCTTTCACCCGGAGACGCCAACCCGAGTGGGCGAGGGAGGTGTCAACACTCATCGGCGACTCCTTTATGAAGTGGAACAACGTCTGCAACTGCAAGTGTCGTCGTTGTCGGCACCGAAAGGAGCAGGATTTTCATCCGGAGTGTCGTGCACCTGAGATACCTACCCCTAATTCCTTGAAGCAGCACCTTGCTGGCGTAGGCATCTTCTACCGCTTGTCGCAGCACCTCGACGGCAGCACCTCGACGTCGCCTCTGCAACGTCAACTACTCACTGGACCTCACAATAGCACCCCACGGGTCTCTCCCCCGCCGGAACCGCCACACAGGCATGAGCCACAACCACCGCCGCCCAGCCCATCAACGCCGACATCACCACGGTGTCAGGCTGCCATAGCACGCCGCCACCCGTAGCTGCCAACCCGGATCCACCGGCCCACCCAGACCCAGAAGACCGAGTGAAAGGACATTTCTTAATCCCTTGTGTTTTGTGTGTTAGGCAACAACACTAGTGATGATTTAACATGTGAATCAAGTGATGCAGGTTTTAAGTGTATAAAACATCTTTGCATCAAATCCAAAAAGGGAGTTGAAAAGAGCCAGTTTTGTTGCTGAAGAAAATCGGATTATCCGATGTTGGAAGATTCGGATTATCCGATTTGCAAAGTCTGCTGAAATTCTGCTAAGGACTAGAAGAAACTTCACACTGAAGATATTCGGATTATCCGAGTTGGGAAGTATCGGATTATCCGATGTTCAGGATTTGCTCGAAAACTGCTAAGGACTAGAAGAAACTTCACACTGAAGATATTCGGATTATCCGAGTTGGGAAGTATCGGATTATCCGATGTCAGGATTTGCTCGAAACTGCTAAGGACTAGAAGAAACTTCACACTGAGGATCTTCGGATTATCCGATGATAGTCTGATCGGATTATCCGATTCCATCGGATAATCCGATGTTGACTTGAATCGGATTATCCGATTTACCTGTCTGCAACGGCTAGATCTGGGAGCAGTATATAAAGGCCTTCTCCTACCTTGGAGAGGGCACCACGACCAGAACTAAATCCCCCACCATTGTTGAAAGCTTCAACTCCCTAGATCTCTCTCCCTACCCACTCAAACACCTTGTCCTTCTAGGACTTGGGAGAGATGGCCTAGATCTACACTTCCACCCAAGCGATTTGATTTTCCCCTCCGTTCTTGAGAGGGCTTGAAGCTTGTAAGTTCGTTGATACTTTGGATTGTCGTTGGTCGTTCTTGTGGCTTTGGGAGCCGCGGGGACTAGCCGGGAGCCTCCAATTAAGTTGTGGAGTCGTGCCCCGGCCTTGTGATTCTTGTGGCTTTGGGAGCCGCGGGAATTTGGTGAGAGCCTCCAATTCGGTTGTGGAGTGTGCCTCATCCTTGTAAAGGTTTGTTGCCGACCTCGAGGGCATCATATAGTGGCTCGTGGAACTCCTCATCGGAGGATAACACGAGGGAGATACGGTGTGCCATATCAAGGCTATTCGGAGTTCACTTTGTGACTCCGCACCGCTCCAACGGAGACGTAGCTTCCATTGGGAAGTGAACTTCGGTAGAACATCTCCGCGTCACCGTGTGGTTATCTCTTAACCTTCCTTTACTTGTATTGCTAGCTTATCTTGTGTAGAATATCTTGCTAGCTTGTTTATTGCTCATCATATAGGATTGTTCACCTAGTTGCATATCTAGAACTTATATTTGAGCAATTCCCAAATTTGTATCAAAAGAAAAAGAAAATTTGTAGTTGCCTATTCACCCCCCCCCTAGTCAACCTACTCGATCCTTTCAATTGGTATCAGAGCAAGGTCTCTTTATTAAGGGCTTAACAGCCTAAAGAGGAGGATGACTAGCGACGAGGAGTTAAAACTTGCTAAGGAACAACAAGAGAAAAATGATAAGAACAACTTGAGAAAGAACTAAGTGAAGCGGGGATAACCCCTCCCGATGATAATGCCCCGGTCACCATGAAAGCCATGATTGAACTCTTTGGGTTCATGAAAGGCAAAATGGTGGACGAGGTGTTTACTCGGGTCATTAATAATCAAAATGCCTCCTCATCAACCGGTGTTTCTAACGTTGAGGCCTTGGTTGTTAAGGATAACAAAGATCAACCTAAAACTGGTGAGAAGCCTCCTCATAACTTTGCTCCACCTACTTCATATCTCACTCAAGTTCCACTCACTCAACCTCATATAACCAACCTAAGTAGGCCACCTCCTAAGCTTGATAATACTCGTTATTTCACTTGGAAGAAATCTATGGAGTCTTATTTTCGCAGCTCATCGGTGCATCTTTGGAGGGTGGTTCTAAATGGTTATACTCCGGTTGATCCCTCCAACTTGACAAGGCAAGAAGAGATTGATGAACAACTTGATGCCAATGCCAAGTACATCCTTGAGAGTGCCATGACCGCCCATGATGAAGATCAAGTGCGGAATCTCAAAACCACCAAGGAGCTTGGGATTTTCTCGCATCGGTATATGAAGGAAATGAGGGCCTTCAACGCTCCAACGACGCCATCCTTCAACATCAAGTGGACAACTTCATCATGCTAGAAGAAGAGACACCATCGGATCTCTTCCGAAGACTCACCAAGCTTGTGTGGCATGTAGGGAAAATGGAAAGAAAGATATGGATGATGAATGGGTCAAAGCCAAGTTCCTCAAGACCATTGTTCCATACAATGAAAATATGGTGATGAATCTCCATACAAGAGCGGACTACAAAACAATGTCTCCCAATGACATATTGGCACAATTCGTCACTTATGATACCTTGAAGGCCACTTCCAAGTCTTCCATCAACCAAATTCGTGGCACAAAGAACCTTGCCTTGAAGGCTCATGTGGAAGAACATCCAAGATATGAAGAAAGCACAAGTGGTCATCATGAAGAAGATTTTGTGGGTGAACTCAATGAGGTGCTTGCTCTTGCCGCCACCAAGTATTGGAACAAAAAGAATATCAAGAGCAACTTCTCCCCTAGAAGCAACTTCTCCCCACAAATGAAAAGAATGTGCTTTAATTGTGGAAAGGAGAATCACCTTGTGAAGGATTGCCCCTATGAGAGAAGAGAAGATTTTGGAGGCCAACTCATCTTAAAGAAGAAGTTCTTCACCAAGCCCATCAAGTACCTCATCAAGAGAGAACCTCAAAAGGCTCTTGTCACCGCAACACATGAAGAAGAGTATGAGTCCGGTGGCGAAGAGGAGGATGATGATACAAGTGAGGAAGTGGGGATGGCGGCTCTTGCAATGGGCAACCTTCCTCCTTCATTGGCACCCTTTTCACCGCTCCAAATGACAACAAGATCCCAAGCCTATGTGCCTCATGGCCAAGGAAACCAAGGTGAATTCCCCACCTAAAATTACTATCTCCTCTAAACCATCTCTCTTGGATTGTGTTGAGGATGTAGGGAAAAATGAGGAGAAAGAGGATACAATTACCCTCTTTATAAACAAGCTCCAAGGTCCAACCAAGAAAATGGTTGAGGCTCTCATGTACCAATATGGAGAAGCCAAACACCTCCTTGAGGAGAAGGAGAATAGGATTTATGAGCTTGAGGGGCATGCACGTGATCATGCCGATAAAATTGGTGAGCTAGAAGAGCAACTTGTTGAGGAACAAGTGTTCCGGGAGCAACTTGAGGAGACCAAGCCAAGGATTTATCCAAGGCAAAAGAAACCCGTGAAACCTCTATTCAAGTTGCTAGTGATCTAAAAATTAAAAATGATGAGCTTGTAGAGAGTCATAACAAACTCCTTGAGAATTTTGAGCAACTTAGGGAAACCCACAAGGTGACCTCAAGTGAGCTCACCAAGCTCAAGGGGTCATATGCTAAATTACAAGCTCAATTTATATATGCTAGCTTCACCACTCCTCATAATGATAAAGATGCCAATGCTTGTGCTACTAACCCTTTATGTCTTAAAGCATCTCTCATGGAGGAGAACACTAGGTTGAAGGCCCAACTTGAAAAGGGTCTAGCCACTTGTATCCAAGGGGAAAAGAACCTCAATGATCTTTTGACCAATCAAAAGGGAGTGGTTAGCAAGGAAGGGCTTGGGTTTGCTCCCAAGTCCAAGAAGGCAAACAAGAAGAAGATGCCTACCTCCCCTTCAAAAGATATTATTTTTGTGAAGGAGGGGGAGTTGGGCAAGAAGAATGTTGAACCCATTGTGGGTGGTAAAGCCACAAGGGGCAATGCCACTCACAATGACTTTGCCGGAAAATATAACCCCTCATATGTGCTTATGAAATCTAGAAATGGTTATGTTTTTGCTAAATATGTTGGTACCTCATATGGAGATGATTATCACTATGCTATTTGGGTTCCAAAGACCCTTGTGACTAACAAAAGAGGACCCATTCCAAAATGGGTACCTAAATCAAAGACTTGATTTATTGTAGGGCTTTTCTTCCGGTGGATCTTCATGGCTCATTGATAGTGGGTGTTCATCTCACATGACCGGAAGCAAAGAAGTAGTAAAGGGCTTATTGAAACAATTACTCTCATTCTCTCATGTCACCATTGGGAACAATACAAGACTTAAGGTATTGGGATATGGCAAGGTGGTGATCACACCGGAGTTATCAATTGAGAAGGTCCTCCTTGTTGAATCCCTTTCATATAATCTACTTTCCGTTGGTCAATTATGCGATGCCGGTTACACCGTTATCTTTAATAAATACCACGTGACCATCCTTTTCACAAAATCTCTTAAAGTAGCCTTTGTTGGATTTCGTGAGAACGGTTTGTATGTGGTCGATTTCTCGAAAGAGACCACTCAAATTGCCACGTGTCTAATGGCTAAATCCGACAAGGGTTGGCTTTGGCATCGCCGGCTAGGCCATGTCGGTATGAGAAATTTACAAACTCTTGTAAAGGGTGGACACGTGGTAGGACTAACCGATGTTAATTTTTCCAAAGATCGTCCTTGTAGTGCTTGCATAGCCGGAAAGATGCATGAAAAGAATCACCCCAAGAAGACCATTATCTCCACTAAGAGGCCTTTGGAGCTCCTTCATATGGATCTCTTTGGGCCTCCCACATATGATAGTCTTGGTGGCAAGAAATATTGTTTGGTGATTGTGGATGATTATTCAAGATATTGTTGGACTTTCTACATCAAGAAGAAGAGTGAAACTCAAAAGATATTCATTGACTTTGCAACCCTAGTTCAACGCCAATATGACTCCAAGATTTTGGCAATTAGAAGTGACAATGGTACGGAGTTCAAGAATTACACTATGGATGATTTCCTAAGTGGGGAGGGCATTCAACACCAATATTCCGCTGCATATACTCCCCAACAAAATGGTGTCGCCGAAAGGAAGAACCGCACTCTTATTGATATGGCAAGAACTATGATGGCCGAATTTCATTCCCCATACAACTTTTGGGCCGAAGCCATCAACACCGCTTGTCACTACTCAAACCGGCTCTTCTTCCGTCCTCTCATGGAAAAGACACCATATGAACTCCTCACCGGTAAAAAGCCAAATGTATCTTACTTTCGAGTCTTTGGTTGCAAATGCCATGTTTACATTAAAGGTTGCAAAATTGCTAAATTTGAATCTAGATCTTTTGATGGTATACTTGTTGGATATGCCGCAAAGTCTCATGCTTATAGGGTCTACAACATATCCACCGGGTGTGTTGAAGAATCTATGAACGTGGAGTTTGTCGAGGATAATGGCTCCCAAGTGGAGCATATTGATCATGATGATGTAGGTGATGATGCTCCATCTCAAGCCATAAGAACTATGGGGATTGGAGAACTAATTCCTATTGAAGGACCTATTGATGATACTCAAGAAGAAGGAACAAGTTCTACTCAAGTTGAGCCATCCACCTCAATAGTTGATCAAGAAACTATCCAAGAACAAGAACATGATATTCATTCAAATGATCAAGAAGATGGTCAAGACCCACCCAACTCTAGTGGTGAACAAGAACATAATGAACCCACAACCCCAAGAACTCCACTTCGGGTTGACCATGAGCAAGATGAAGGCAATGATGAAGATATTGTGTTGGTGAAACAATTGGTCAAGCCATGGAACGCCGGGTCATCCGGCGTGCATCAAAATTGGATCATCTTTCCCACTTCAAAGAAAATATCCTTGGGAGTATTCGTAGGGGTGTGTCCACACGCAAACAATTATCTAACTTTTGTGGTCATGTCTCTTGTTTGTCTAGCTTAGAACCTCTCAAGGTATATGATGCTCTTGAAGATATGGATTGGGTTGCGGCTATGCATGAAGAGTTGAACAACTTCGAGCGCAACAAAGTATGGTCATTAGTTGAAAAACCCAAAGACACATGCCATAATGTCATTGGAACCAAGTGGATATTTAAGAACAAGCAAGACTCTCATGGTCAAGTCATCCGCAACAAAGCAAGATTGGTTGCACAAGGCTACACCCAAATCGAAGGAGTCGACTACGGTGAAACCTATGCCCCCGTTGCTAGACTTGAATCCATTCGCTTACTAATTGCTTATGCATCTACTCATAATATTGTCTTATATCAAATGGATGTTAAAAGTGCTTTCTTAAATGGTCCACTAAATGAGTTGGTGTATGTTAAACAACCTCCGGGTTTCGAAGACCCTAAATTTCCTAACCACGTCTACTTACTACATAAGGCTCTTTATGGGCTCAAGCAAGCTCCACGTGCTTGGTATGATCATCTCAAGGAGTTCTTAGTAGACCGTGGCTTTGAAATTGGGGTAATAGATCCCACTCTTTTTACAAAAAGGGTAAATGGAGATTTTTTCGTATGCCAAATATATGTTGATGATATTATCTTTGGTTCCACTAACCGTGAATTTAGTGATCAATTTGGCAAGCTAATGACCAAGGAATTTGAGATGTCCATGATGGGAAAGTTGAATTATTTTCTTGGCTTTGAAATCCACCAATTTCGAGAAGGAACATTCTTATGTCAAGCCAAGTATATTAAGGACATGCTCAAGAAATTTGACATGAACAATGCCAAGCCTTATAAGTTTCCCATGGACTCCAAGGCGGATCTTCACTTAGATCCGGATGGTAAGGAAGTTGATCAAAAGCTTTATCGTTCTATGATTGGATCTTTGCTTTACCTTTGTGCATCTAGACCGGATATTATGTTTAGTGTGGGTATGTGTGCAAGATTCCAATCAAGTCCTAGGGAAAGTCATGAAACCGCGGTTAAAAGGATTCTAAGATACTTGATGGATACTCCTAACTTTGGTCTTTGGTATCCCCAAGGCACAAGCTTTGATCTTGTAGGTTATTCGGATGCGGATTGGGCGGGTTGCAAAATGGATAGAAAATCAACTTCGGGTACTTGCCAATTCCTTGGTAGGTCCCTTGTGAGTTGGTCTTCTAAGAAGCAAAATTGTGTGGCCTCGTCCTCCACCGAAGCCGAATACATTGCCGCCGGAAGTTGTTGTGCACAACTATTATGGATGAGGCAAACTTTAAAGGATTATGGTGTCATTTGTGACAAAGTGCCTCTTTTATGTGATAATGAAAGTGCCATCAAAATTGCTCACAATCCGGTTCTTCATGGGAAGACCAAGCATATTGAGATCCGGTATCATTTTATTCGAGATCATGTTGAGAAGGGTGATATTGCAATCAAGTATGTCAACACCAAGCTTCAACTCGCCGATATGTTCACAAAGCCTCTTGGTGAAGCAAGATTCAAGGAGTTGAGAGGAGAACTTAATGTGGTGGACATAAGCAATTGGATTTAGTGGACTTCTTGCATACCTACCCATATTAGACGATATTCATTTGGTTTGGATGTAGGCATGGACATAGGGGGAGTGCGGTCCTAATCCATTGGACTATCCCTCCCCCCATTATGCCGATAGTAAGAACTCATTTTGTCTCTATATTTTCATTTCATGAATTGTGAGCTTAAATGACGAGTAGTGGCCGTGAACCCGAGATACATCTTCGCGGTGTCACACCACAAACTCATACATGGTGGCCTTGGCCACCGCCCTCTTCTTTATGAAGAGTTGGTTCTTTTCGGTCTTAATTGAAAATCATTTGGAATTTTGGTCCTATTGTTGGTTTTATGGGAAACCCACTCATCTTGGCATTTCCTTGTTCGATTTTTGCAAGTTTGAGTGTGGAGTACCAATGTCAGTTTGGCAATCTTATCCCAAGCCTATCTTTCCTAAAAACACTCCATCTTATGCACACAAGTCTTATTTTGAAACTGAGGAGAAAGGGTTTAGCAGGCCAGAATTTCTAACGAAATCCTGACAATCGGATTATCCGATCAGACTTGCTCGGATTATCCGACTATCGGATTATCCGATTCAAGTCACGATCGGATTATCCGATTTGGCGGTTCGTCGCCTAAATAGAGCAGGGGTCGGGGTGAAGGGCTCAGTCGAGCGTTTCTTCCACCCCCGACCCTCTCTCTCCTCCAGCGCCGCCGCCTGCTCTCCCCGCGCCTCCCCGGCATCTCCGGCCGTCCCCAACTCCGGCATTTGGCCGGATTTGGTGCTCCTCCTCCCCGGGAACCATTCACCCAAGCTTTTTCCTCAATGGACGAGGGTAACTTCTTCTCTCTCATCTCCTAGGTGTTCTCACCTAGATCTTTGTAAGAAGTTGTTTTGGCTGGTGGTAGTGGTTCCCCTTGGTACTTAGAACACTAGGCTAGCCCCCCTTTTGTCGATCTACTGCTAGACCTAGGACTTGAATCAATTTGTTGCTGCCAGATTCAGATCGGATATTCCGATTCAGTCTGAACCGGATATTCCGACCAGTCGGATTATCCGATTCATACTTAATCGGATTATCCGAAATTGCTCAGTGGTATTTTTCAGCCACATTTTGATTTGTCCAGGACTTAGTAGACTCAACTTAGGGATGCTCTCCTAGTGTACATTGTACCATTCCTTGCTCTGTGACTTGTGTGTACTCATCTATGCTATCCATCTATTGCTCTATCTCACAGGTGGTTCCGGTAGTCGTGGTTCGGGTAGTCCTCCGAAGAAGCATGCTAGAAAAGAAACAACATCCAAGAAGAAGCAAGTTGCACATGAAGCAAGGAAACTCGCCCCAACTACTTGACCATGAACCCCGTTGACTATGCCCAAGTCCGTCAGTCCAACTGGTATGAATGTGCCAAGAGATGAAGATATTGAAGATCCCAACTTCTGGTGCATGGAGCAGATATATATACAATGACATCTATAAGCATTATCTCCACCCTATTCGCCCGATGCAGCCCTACAGAATGCGAGATATCAAGGCCAAGGCCAGTTATGCTCAAGCTGCAGATGTGATTGAACAGATGGGCATGGTTTCTCTCATTGAAAAGCAATGTCCCTACATGTGCCAATGATTCTGCAGTTTTTCTCCACCTTGGTGATCGAGACTGACCATAAAAAGACCATGAAATGGATGACGGGTCGCACTCAGTGTACATCCTCCTTTGCTCGGTTGTCTACTCTTCTTGGCTATTCACCTACCGCAGCAACCTTCCTCCTAGTGGTTACCGTATGCACACTGTTGAGAAGCAATAAAAACATAATGAAGGACATGTATGGGGCTAATGGAATTATTGGCCAAAAACAGGGCCTCCTGCCCCTCTATGACCAGCTTGTGATCATCTTCCGCTCAACTATTGCTCCCAGTGGAGGTAACAATGACAATATAGTTGCTCCTCTTGCAAATCTGCTTTGCCTTGCTAAAAGATTGTTGAGAATGAAGACCCTGAAGCTGAGTTTAAAGTGGATGTGATGCATTTCATCTTTCGTGAGTTGTTTGACTCTATGGTCAGTGGGCTCACTATTCCTTATGCTCCTTACATCATGATGCTCATCAAGGACACTTGAAGAACCACAACTTCAACGTATGATATGGAGCCCCATTCGTACAAGAGGGTTTATCAGAAGAGGAAAGAGGTATTCCATCTTCTGCTGCTGCAGCTCCTGCCCGAGGTTCCTTCATGGGTGATGCTCGTCGTGGCGCCACCCGTCCGTCTCCGGTTCCTTCCTTTGATCCGCCCAAGAAACTGAACTGGTTCCAGCGGAACATCCTGTGCATGAATGCGACATCCGGAGGGGACAGTATGACACTTATCTTAGGCAGGAGAACATTCTCAAGCACCTTCCTCGCCTCGCAGATGACCCCCAGAGTCTGCTCCTCTCTCTTTGATCAGTGGAACGAGGGCTCTCAGTTTCCATGGACTCAGCTTGAGTCTCATCTTCTAGAGACAGCTTCTGCTGGCCCTTCCCGGCCATCCTACACTCGTGCCCGTACTTATGAGTCTTCAGAAGAGGATGATGCTGAGTCTGAGGAAAATGATGATGATGGTGCTGATGGCGGTGACCGTGTTGGTGATGATGATGATGATGATGATGATGATGATGCCTCTGAGTCGGAGTGATCTACTTGGCAAATTTGACGAATTTGACCCTTTTTCAAAATCAATTCACGAAATGGACCCAAATTCAAAACATTTCACGATCTGACCCTTTCTCACGACGCCCGGCTCCGGGGCGCCGTGCTAGACTGCACGACGCCTTGGTCAAGGGCGCCGTAGACCGTGCCACGTCGGATCAGCTGGACCCACATCTTGTAAGTTCGGCGCCCCAGACCAAGGCGCCGTGCTGCTGACCACGGCGCCCCCAGACAGGGCGCTGTACCCTGACTTAGGGTTAGGTCTCGCGCCCGTGGATCGGATCGGCATAATCCTCAATCGCCGCCGCCGCTGTCTCTGTCGTCGTGCTCCCCGTCTCTCTGGTCGCCTCCGCCCGCTCTGTCTCTGTCGCCGTCCTCCCCGTCTCTCTGGTCACCGTGGTCGCCATGGGGGTCTTGTGACGGGCTGCCGCCATAGCCGCCGTCGCTGCTCCTCCCTTTGCTCACCATGCTCGCGGTGGAGGTCGGGTGACGGGCGGCCACCGCTCAGACTGCCGCCATCGCCGCTCTTACCTCTGGTCGCCGTGGTCGCCTTATTCCTCCCCCTCTGGTCGTCGGGGCCGCTGGTTCTGCCTCCGCTGCCGTTGTCTCCTCCCTCTGTTGAAGGTGAGTTCTGCCTCCGCTCGTTTTATCAATGTTCTATTAGGTCTTACAAATATTGTTTGTATGATGCATGTCGATTTAGATAGATAAAATTGTTGTGTCGATTTAGATAGGAAAATGTTGGTAATGAAACTAGCAATTTTGTAGACCGTATGGCTAGTGATATATTTGTGTGTGACAAGTGACATATTTGTACAAGATATTGGATTTGTGTAGTACTAGATTAATTTGTGTCATGTAAGGTTAATTGTAGCTTAGTTGACATATATCAATCTTGTTGTGTAGCAGTTCACATGGTAGTAGCTTTTGTCGATGGTAGTAGCTTATTTTTGTGTACATGGCAGTAGGTTCTGTCCATGGCAGTAGCTTATTTTTGTACATGGAACTAGATATTGTGGTACTATAGTTGTTATTTTTTTTAGTGCAGTAGCTTATTTGTGAAGATGGAACTAGATAACAGTAGAATTTTTTTTTAAGTACAGTAGCTTAAGATATTGATATATGACAATGCATCTATATTTCTCTATTTCTTTTGCAGGATGTCGGGGTATTCTCTTCTACAAGATGCATATGACAAGGAGCACCGTGCCTATGCTCTGGCGGAGCAAGAAGTGCTTTACCCCCACTTGCACTTGCGGAACTCCCGAGTTGACGGTCCGGTGGGTGCCAAGCACCCGAAGATGCAGTATGATGAGAGATACACGAAGTACATCCGGAAGACCGGGCTTCTCCCTTTGGTACAGATCGTTTCTCGTGGGATGCCGAAGATGAACCCGTGTGCTCTCACCGCATTGGTTGACCGGTGGCGTCCCGAGACACATACCTTTCACTTGCCGTGAGGGGAGATGACGGTCACTTTGCAGGATGTTGCAATGATCCTGGCACTTCCCATCGCTGGAGATCCCGTGTGCCGGAGCACCGAATCTGCTGGATGGGTAGAGATTATGACTAGCTTACTCAGGAAGGCGCCGGAGCCGAAGAAAGGTGTAGCTGCGGGTGCCTCCTTTTCTTGGATAGCTGAGAATTTTGCAGTGTGCCCACCTGAGTTGGACGAGGATTCTGAAGGGGTTCAGCAGCATGCCCGGCCTACATATGGTACGTTGTCAGCCGTGTTCTATTTGCGGACAGCAGTGGGAGGAACGCCCCTTTTATGTGGCTTCAGTTGTTTGCTGTTTGGGATTACAAATGGAGTTGGGGTACGGCCACACTAGCTTATTTGTATCGGCAGGTAAACTAACGTGCATAGTTTCTTTATGGTATTGCATTCTTAGCAGAATTACATTGTATCTAATTGTACCTCTCATCTTTTGTGTGCAGTTGGACGAGGCGTGTCGTAGGGGTGGCAAAGTGAGTAGAAGTGGCAAAGTGGGAGAATGCAATATCGGTGGTTGTATGTTGCTCTTATCCATCTGGAGTTGGGAGCATTTGCCTGTAGGGAGACCACCTAACGATGACAAGTATGGCGAATGGCACGATCACGACGATGAGCACCGTTGGCCTACAATGGTCTATGCTTGGGACCATGTTACCCGTGATTTCGGAGCCTCACAGAAAATGTACATCCACTACATCCAAGAGTTGGATACATTGAAGGCTGAATATGTAAGATCATTTATCTTCTAACATGGGTCCTTTTGCTTTTGACTATCTGTAAGTAGCCTGCTAATTTAGATATTTGCACAGGTGATCTGGGAGCCATATGGACCGCCCGGTCAGATAGGCGCAAGCGAATGTAGGTTCGCTTTGAACCCGGCGTGTCTAGCGGAACAACATCTTTGGCATATGGTTTGCCCGTTGATTTGTTTCTATGCAGTCGAGTGGCACCTACCAAACCGGGTTATGAGACAATTTGGATTTTATCAGACTACTCCGCCAGAATATATCGACACAAGTCTGGAGCTGCATGGGTAAGTGCTTTGTATTGCTTACTCCATCGTTTTGCAGTTGTTTTAGTGTTTAGTACTAACATGTATGAATTTTGACATGTAGGATGGACAAACAGAGGACGAAAGGTGAAAAGAATTGGCCAAAGAAGCATATGAGCCACATCAACGTGTTCAAGGACATGGTTGCTAGACGTGAGCATGACAGAGAGCATGGGCGTCTCCCTGTCCCAACACTCCATGATGATAGAGCATTCAACGAGTATCTTGCCTGGCTTAAGGCAAATACTCGTCTTAAGCTCAATGCTTCGGCTTTTCGTAGCGAGGACATCTTGGCTGCAGCCAATCCCCCCTTCGACCACTTAGCCAATCTGGAGTACAACAAGCTCGTCCGGCAGGGTAGACATCAAGACCTAGCTCCGGTGATCAACTTTGTGGTAAGTTATTGCTTCTATACCTTTGATATACCTATATTGCTTTGTTGGTATCTACGGGCATGAATGTTTACCTAATTGACAGCAAACCGAGATGTCTAATCATGTGAACGAGGCCGGGCATGCACTCCGGCACCCTCCGGGTCATAGAGATTCATATGAGGCACTTAGAGCTTTCGCTGAGGTAGGACATGCAATAATTCCACATTGTCCTTTTATATTATGCATTCTCAAAATTTTGACTCCACTTTTTGTTATCTTATAGCACACCAAGGCTTGGGCACGTGGCACGACACCATTGTTACACGGTCGGGCTCCTCATCAAGTGGTGGACGTGCCTCACGGGGCAGCCTTGGCGCTTCGTCTAGCCGTCCCCGATGCGCGGATGAGGAAGAAGATGAGGATGCAGAGGATGAGGAAGATCGAGAGGCTGCAACGGATGAGGAAGAAGATGAGGATGCAGAGGATGAGGAGGAAGATCGAGAGGAGGTCAACGCTTCGCAGTTTCCCGATGCGCCTCCGTCTAGCCAGCCCACTCCTCGTAGTTTCGGTTTGAAGTATAGAGACCTACCAAGAAGAGAGGAAATATTTACTCCCACTATGTATGAAGATCAAGGGAAGAGGAGGAAGCTGACCGTTATTTAGAAGAAGAAGACGAAGAACTGAAGTGAAATGTCCAGTAGCATGTCGCATGAACTTGTCCAGTAGTATGAACTTGTTAGATGAACTTGCATGTACTTTCTTGAAGTTATGAACTTGTCCAGTAGTATGAACTTGTTAGAAGAATTTGTCCAGTAGTATGATGAATTTTCTTGAAGTTATCCGTGTCTTATCTGTTTCGTTGAACTTGTTTATTTCTGTTCTGGGATTTTCCAGAAATTTGGTATGATGAATTTGGCAGAATTTTTACTGGACAAACAAACCAAACTGCTGGCTCCAGAACCTGGTATTTTGGTCTGGCAGTGCCCAGAAGCACGGCGCCCTACACAGGGGCGCCGTACATGAAAGCACAACGCCCTACCATGGGGCACCGTGCACATGACTATGGCGCCCCGCCCAGGGCGCCGTGTCGACCTACTTTATCCCCAGCTCGCATCCACAGATGAGCCATCCTCGTTCTCGTTCTCCTTCTCCTGACGAACAGAGAGCGCCGCCCTCATCCCTGGACTTGATCTTCGCCCCTGGCCTCAAATCCCGTCCTTGTCTCCTGATTTAAGCCCCCTGCAGTTTCTCAAGGTATGCACTCTTTTCCCCCTCTTCTTATGTGTTAATTCGTTCGCACTTGTTCAAATTGGGGAAACCCTAGAAGTATGATTTGGTTCAAATTGGCTAAAATTGGGTAACCCTAGTGCAATGGCCGCTTCCCAACCGAACAAGGCAACAAAAAAGTGGGAGGAGGATAAAGAAGATGAAGGTGATAGGTTGGGGTGGTGGGAGCAAGCTGCGAGGAAGGTGAGAGAGAAGGAGGCTGCCGAGGCGAGGAGGAAGAAAGAAGAGGAGGAAGTAGTTAAGAGAAAGGAAAATGAAAGATGCGTCGTGAGTATCGAGCATATGAGAAGAGGCTCGAGGATGAAAGGTTAGCGAGACAGAAAGAAGCTCAACATTTGTTCGAAGAGAGATGGCGCAAGTCACGTCGTGTGGAGAAAGCAAGGAGAGAGATGGAGAAGAAGCAATTCAACGAGAAGGTGCTTCGTGAGGCTCGTCGTGCAAGGGAGAAGGAAGAGGAAGAAGAACATGAAAGGAAGAGGAAGGGGAAGCGACCTTGCTCAAGCCTTTGAATGTTACGAACTTTGCTTTGTACTCCATTATGTCGAACTTTGAACTATGCCTCGCATTTGTACCCTCGTGAACCTTGTATCCTAGTGAACCTTCTTTATTTCAATTTGTATCCACGTGGACCTTCAAGTTTGTATCCTCGTGAGCCCTACTATGGGGAAATTTGTGTCATGATTTGATGCAATTTGTATGCACGTGAACCTTCTAATTTGATGCAATTTATGCAATTTGTGTCATGTCTTCTTGTTGTTTGTCAATTAGCTCTCTCTTGCTTATTAGGGAAATTGATGTCTAAATTTTTTGTAGGACAATGGGAAGAACGCATGCTTCTAGCAATGCAAGTGGGAAGCGTGCGGCCAATTCTTCTAGTCCGTCGAACATCCCTCCGAAAAAGGCAAAACCTGTTCAAGGAAAGGCAAAGGTTAACGATCTCATCACCATGGGTCAGAAAGAATGGATTGAGACGAGAATGAAGGTGGATCCCTACATGTCGGGAAGACAGAAAGTTGGTGATAGGCGTTTTTGGAGTAGACAACAAGCTGACATATATAATGTTGTTATTGAAAAGAAGAGCAAGGAGGTTGTGGAACATAAGTATGTGGACTTTGAGTACATTCAGGAAAATGAGTCTGTGTTTGCCAATGTGAAGGGCCTATGTGAGAGAATGGGTGTTGACAAGATCATGAAATTCAAACAAGATTACAATGTGGAGGTTGTGAAACAGTTTTACACAACCGTTTTCTTTGTGGAGGACAAGGCGAAAACATTGAAGTGGATGACCGGCAACGACATGTTTAGTGCCCCTTTCATCGACTTTGTGAAGGCCATGAAATATGAACAACAATATGAGGCTGGAAAGGGAATTCAATGTTACGGGAAAGGTGTTCTGCCAAGCAAAAACTGCCTCAAGAGTATGTATCCAAAAAGCTACCGAAAGATTGGTAATATTGTTGGGTTGAGGGAAAAATACTATTACTTCATGAAGCTTCTCAATGTCACCATTTGTGCAAAGGCCGGCGACTTTGGAAAAGTTCGCGGTCATGTGATCCAACTATTGTACCAAGCGCGCCATCATGATGGTGAGATTGATGTGATGCAATGGATGTACGAGACTATGCGACAGGTTGTCATAAACCGCCGATCTCTATGCTATGGACCCTACATCTACGCCTTCATCAAGTATGTGAAGGACCAACCTGTATACAAAAAGACACCACTCCTTATGGATTTGTTTCCGGAAACTGTTGCTCATCGTCCGTACCAACCTTTGGTTAAGCGCAAGGAGTCCACCGCCAACTCCTCATCAAGGAATGTTGGAATGGGTGCATCATCCACTAGGGAGAAGGTAGTACGAGCGGGCTACTCAACTATTTCACTAACTTATGGTCCATGTGCAAAGCAACGAATGTGCGGAGCCATAAGATGAATGCTCTACAAAAGAAGCATTTACGGGAGTTTCTAGATGACCGTACGCAACGTGGCTTCAACAATGTTCCATTTGATTCAATGGGCTACCTTTCAGCAAGTGACGTCGACGATTTCGAGATGCCGCCTCTCAAAGAAGATGACTTCAATGGTTTCGTTGGTATTCCACCGCCCTTTGGTAGGGGAGATGATGATGAAGATCAAGACGAGGGTGAGATGTCCGACGCCAGTTCGGACTAGTTTGAGTTAGAGACAATCATGTATACTTTTATTCGTGTAATGATAGAGACAATCCTATGTCGTTTGATTTGTGTAATGGTAGAGACAATCCTATGTCCTTTTGGTATAGAATTCTTATTTCCTTTTAAATTTTCTGTTTTTGAAATGTCTGAAATGCGCACACGAAATCTGGTAATAATCTGGGCCAGCAAAACCTGTGATTTCTGCGAGCATGGCGCCCTATGCTGCGGCGCCGTGCTAGATAACACGGCGCCCCATGTCAGGGCGCCGTGATTTCAGCTCCGGGTCTAGCTCCGCGCGCCCTCAGTTTCTCCACGGATGTTACCCGGAATTGGTGCAGAAATCTGGAGACCACAACGCCCCGGCCCAGGGCGCCGTCCTCATAAGTACGACGCCCCCGTCCAAGGCGCCATACTATCGTATCCGGGGACACCTCCGCATGCTCTCTGTTTCACCTCGGATATTTCCCGGGGGTAGCGCAGAGCTCCGGGCGCCCAGAAGCACGGCGCCCTATCTCGGGGCGTCGTACTATAGAACACAACGCCCCCACACAGGGCATCGTGTGTTCAGTTTTCAGAAAACTTAAGAAGTCATACATTTGTTGGAAATGTGCACAGAAAATAATCAGCAAACAAATGTGCACAGAAAATTACGACATACATAGGACTTGTTCGTGACATACATCAGTAGGCCATAAGGGCGAGTACACATTTAGGACATACATAGGACTTGTTCGGATAGTTTCTAGGTTTGCTACAATTTTCGGACGAATAGAATGTTGAATGTTCTAACATTCTATTGAGTCCAACGGGGATACTTGCCCTTGCGCTTCGCCGGGTCTTCTTCCTCTTGTTCCTCCTCTCGTGCACGGCGAGCCCTCTCATGGCGTCTATCATCTTCTTCATTCCCCGCCCTTGCACCTTGTTCCGCCTCCCAAGCCAATCTTGCAACAAGAGCCTTTTCAGTCTTTTCATGCCTCTCCTTCTCGCGAAGCTTCTTTTCCTTCTCAGCCTGCATTGCGTCCCTCTCAGCTTGCTCCATCACCTTTTTGGCCCGCTCCTCCTCACGATCTTTCTCCCAGAATCGCTCCCACGATTTGTTGACCATATTTGTGACCTCGCTCTTGTAGAGCCTGCTTTGCTCGGAGTCTATCCACCGGTAGTACTTGCAAATAGGCGGAGGCGACTACAAACACGATAATGAGTTAGAATTTGAAAACAATAGAGGTTAGTTATTTGTAAGAGGAGACATGTACCCGCGGGCGCTCCATATTTACTGGAGCCTTCCGCTTGCTTTTTATTGACTTTGGCTTGCTTTTTATTGGCTTGGGCTTGTCCCAAGCATAGTTGGGACACGTCCCAATCACTGGATTGCTTCATCTTGCAAATGTCACTGCACCAACACTTCGGTGCCTCATGCCCTCCGGTAGTGTCAACGCTGTGCTGCCATGCCATCGGCTTCGCATCCAGACCAGAACAGTCCATGCCTACAAATTGCAAGTTCAAACTTAGTTGGGAGAAAAAAAGGACATTACTTTCAAATAAGTAACTCAATTGAAAAGTAATTGAAAGTAGTAGATGCAAGTTATTACTTGTTTACGCCCTACCTCTACCCCTAAAACCACCTCTACGATTTGGTGGAAATCCTAACCAATATGGCATGCCCGCACGTCGGTAACCACCACTTGGTACACCAGTTGGTATGTCACCACCATGCCCGCTCTCATTGCCAGTTGGTATGCCACGACCATGCCCGCGTACATTGCCAACATTTGGTATGCCACGACCATGGCCGCTTACATTGGCAACATTTGGTATGCCACGACCACTTGCCACACCATGACCATGGCCCCTACCATGGCGACCACCGCTTGGTTGGCTTGCGTCTCCAACTGGTTGACTTGTACTTCCACCATCATTTCCCTTTGCTTTCTTTCTCCTGCTAGTACCACTCTCGTACTATTCTTGTGTAGGCTCTACGAAATGTTGGTTGCCCCATTCGCGATTGTAACCACCGCCCCAATCGTCCATGTCATTCTTGAAACGCTTTGTATGTCGTCTTCCAGGTTTATCCACCTTTGTAGCCAGATCAGGGAATAGAGCAAGACCTTCATAAACCGGCCAAACCGATGGGTCTAGAAAGGGTTCGAACCTCGATGCCCAAGTGGCCTTAACAGCCTCAATACTATGCTCGTGCGTCCTAATATTACTTGACATTTCGTAGCCCACTTTCCTAAATCGTCCTGCCGCCAACATGTGTGAGCAAGGGAGATGGTAAACGGTTGGTCTCGCGCATGAACACTCGCCTTGTGTCAAATAAATCTTGAACGAGCAACCTCCATATTGGACACCACCTCGAGTGATTCCTCGAGGCTCGTGGACTTCATAAACCAACTCTGTGTTTTCAAATTCTTGTACCTCAAGCGTGTCAGCCTTCCTTTTCTGATATACCATCCACTTGTCGATCTTCGGTGGATAGTCATATTTCTTGTTTCTTTTGTTATCCCCAGCTATTAGCTTAGCCGTGACCTCACTCCATTGCAAGAAGTATTCATTTGACTTTATGAAGGTATATTCGAGAATTGCAGACACTGGCAACGCACGCACACCCTTCAGAACTTTGTTGAAACATTCGGCCATGTTGCTTGTCATGTCACCATACCTCATGCCTTGAGAGTCATAGGCACGTGACCACTTTTTTCTATCCTGGAAGTTCCTAGTTAGGAACTCTTTACCCCCGGGGGTTGTAAGACGAAATATTTTGTCATACAATTTCTTGAAATGACGAGCGGTGAAGGCTAGACAACAATCTTTCAGCTCATCAGATAATTCCTTACTTCCACATGCCCTGTAGAAGTTTGAGACAAAATGTCGCATGCACCAACGATGGTGCACACGACCATATCCTGGAATTTCTATCTCCACTGCATTTAGTATCCCTTGGTGGCGGTCCGAGATGATGCAAATCTCTTTTTCTGGTCCAACAACCTTGGTCCTCACTAGACCTAGGAACCACTCCCAGTTGTCATTGTTCTCCGTGGACACCAAAGCAAATGCCAAAGGCACCAATCTATCCCCACCGTCATGCGCTATAGCGACCATGATGCAGCCCCTGAACTTGCCGGTGAGGAATGTCCCATCCACAGACAAAACCGGTCTACAATGTTGAAATGCCTTGATGCATGGCTCGAATGTCCAGAATGCACGCCCAAAAACCAGGACGGTTTGACCTTCATATGTCCTAGTTTGCGTGCCTTTCGGCTCAACCACATAATACATTCCCCGGTTTGTTGCCGCCATGGCTCCCAACACCATGCCAATGCGGTTGTAAGACTCTTCCCAATCACCATACAATATCCTGAAGGCGGCTTGCTTGGCCTTCCATGCCTTCCCATACTTTATCGTGTAATGGAATAGCTTGTTCACATACTCTATCACGGCCTTAATAGGTTCCGTCGGTAAGATCTTCACACTACCCGTAATTTTGTGAGCGATGAACTCCGAGGTCAGTTGACGGTGATCGTTTTTAACTTTTTCCTTGTCTACATCCTTGCCACCACATGTGTGCGTAAACACACTAGTTGTAATCTTCCATTGGTCCCCTCCTTTGATTGGTCTTGCGCGGACAATCCATGGACATTTAGTGAAGTCCTCACATCTAACCGTGTACCGAACCTTCATGTTTGAGTGCCTAACAACAAATGGTCGATGGTGCTTCACCGCATACTCCTTAAGCCAAGTTTGTAGTTCTTCGAAGCATTGGAATATGGTTCCTTTGCTAACCCCGTGAATGTGTAGGTCAATATCTTTTTGAGAATATGGCCTTGGGCCTAGTATTTTTGTTGTGCCACCATCAACAATAGCCTCATCCACGAGGCTTAGATCACGAAACAGCGATGTCGATGATCCCGGCCATATGCGCTCATAAATGCTTTGGCTTCCTTAGCCGTCAACCCGTCCTCGTCAATCTCTTCATCCGGGCCTTCGTCATCGGAGTTCAATGCATAAGCTCGACCATATGGAATAGTCGGATCCATGTCCTCTTCATAGCAATTGGCTTCAACATCTCCAATATCATGATTTTTAAGATAACCTTCCTCATCATCACCCTCGGCATCAGCACCTTCCGTTTCGTCAGCCGCAGTCTCATCATTCTCCTCCGTGTAGGTTGCCTCAGTGGAGGGTTGCCTCAGTGGAGGGTTGCTTAATGGAGGTTGGCTCAATGGAGGGTTGCTTAATGGAGGTTGGCTCAATGTAGGTTGGCTCATTGTGGTTTCATACCAATCCGGCTCATGGGGCTCATGTTGTTCTTCATGTTGAACCGGGCTACTAGGCCGATTCAAGTCAATGTGCAATTGAGTTCCAACCTTCTTCGTGTCAAATAACTCTAGAGATTTGTCTTGTGAGGCAAAGACAGCCTCCATATAAGCTTGCCAACGAATCTCAGAGTCGAGAGTCATCATCTTCCAACGAATGTAATGATCATACCCAACATTGTATCTTCCTTTCAAATGAACTCCGTCATTTTGGTCCATCCAATTCAACTCACTACGGACCTTCTCCACAACATCGGCTAGGGTAGGACTAGGAGTGTCAAACACAATCACTTTCTCCTCCGTGTCAAGCTCATGTAAATCTCCTTTCGAAAAAGCCGCGAAGTCCACATGATGAACATTCACGATTCTCGACATCTAAATATAAAAAAAGGCCATCAAAACGACAATTATATTACCGCGATTCCGAACTAGGCATACCACATCTAAAAACCATAGCATTACATTTTCTAGGGTTAGGGTTTGGCCTACAAAATCCCTAGCCATGGCATACAAATCATAACCCATTACCATGGCATATAAATCATAAAGCCTATGGCCCGAATATCAACACCGACCTAAAGATTTTGCTTCCCACAATCATTTTTAGGGTTTCCCCGAATTTGCACAATACAATCAAATGCCAAAATTTATATTGGCCAAAATTGAGGGGAACAAAGGAGTTTACCGTGGAGAATGCAGAGGACACGAATTGCACGGATAGATCCCTCCAATTCGGTGGGATTTGAGTGCAAATGGAGTGGGTCATGTGAGGGGGAGAGAGATAGAGCGTCGGGTTGGATCTGGAATAAAGAACTGGTGAGTGGAGGCCGGGGACAGGGGCTGTGCTTTTTAGGTGGCACGGCGCCCTGGCTGGGGGCGCCGTGGTCAGCATCACGGCGCCTTGGTCTGGGGCGCCGAACTTACAAGATGTGGGTCCAGCTGATCCGACGTGGCACGGTCTACGGCGCCCTTGACCAAGGCGTCGTGCAGTCTAGCACGGCGCCCCAGAGCCGGGCGTCGTGAGAAAGGGTCAGATCGTGAAATGTTTTGAATTTGGGTCCATTTTGGTGAATTGATTTCGAAAAAGGGTCAAATTCGTCAAATTTGCCGATCTACTTGGGCCGTAGCATCGCTCTTTTCCCTTTTTGGCGTTTCGATGCCAAAGGGGGAGAAGTAGTTCTATTAGGTCTCCGTGTGGGATTTGCATGGGTTTCGGGCACAAGCATATGCTTTTACCATTCTTATTGCGCTTGTGTCCATTTATGTCGAACTTATTCGTGTTGTGTTTTCTGTGTGAACCTTTGTGCTTAATTTATGAGACATATAGATTTCTAATATGGTTATGCCATGTATTCTTGTGCTATGGTTTATCTCTATCGTGCACAAGGTATAGTTCTCTATTTTGATATGTCTCCCATGAAATTTACTATCTAGTTTCCTTACTATTTGGAGGTGTCCTCTTCCTATATGTGTTGCATTTGTATTCAAATGCAATTTAATTATATGCACACATTCAGGGGGAGCTTCT
This sequence comes from Poa pratensis, assembly GCA_947311845.1. Classification (NCBI taxonomy): domain Eukaryota; kingdom Viridiplantae; phylum Streptophyta; class Magnoliopsida; order Poales; family Poaceae; genus Poa; species Poa pratensis. The sequence continues at coordinate 19,605,190 of CAMZMU010000122.1, forward strand.
CATGTCTTAAGCTCGGGAATCTAGATAATATAATTATGCTTTCCTTGCAAATCCTAGTGTTATCATCTAACAACAAAAATGGGGAGATTGAAAGGACATTTCTTAATCCCTTGTGTTTTGTGTGTTAGGCAACAACACTAGTGATGATTTAACATGTGAATCAAGTGATGCAGGTTTTAAGTGTATAAAACATCTTTGCATCAAATCCAAAAAGGGAGTTGAAAAGAGCCAGTTTTGTTGCTGAAGAAAATCGGATTATCCGATGTTGGAAGATTCGGATTATCCGATTTGTAAAGTCAGCTGAAATTCTGCTAAGGACTAGAAGAAACTTCACACTGAAGATATTCGGATTATCCGAGTTAGGAAGTATCGGATTATCCGATGTTCAGGATTTGCTCGAAAACTGCTAAGGACTAGAAGAAACTTCACACTGAAGATATTCGGATTATCCGAGTTGGGAAGTATCGGATTATCCGATGTTCAGGATTTGCTCGAAAACTGCTAAGGACTAGAAGAAACTTCACACTGAGGATCTTCGGATTATCCGATGATAGTCTGATCGGATTATCCGATTCCATCGGATAATCCGATATTGACTTGAATCGGATTATCCGATTTACCTGTCTGCAACGGCTAGAATCTGGGAGCAGTATATAAAGGCCTTCTCCTACCTTGGAGAGGGCACCACGACCAGAACTAAATCCCCCACCATTGTTGAAAGCTCCAACTCCCTAGATCTCTCTCCCTACCCACTCAAACACCTTGTCCTTCTAGGACTTGGGAGAGATGACCTAGATCTACACTTCCACCCAAGCGATTTGATTTTCCCCTCCGTTCTTGAGAGGGCTTGAAGCTTGTAAGTTCGTTGATACTTTGGATTGTCGTTGGTCGTTCTTGTGGCTTTGGGAGCCGCGGGGACTAGCCGGGAGCCTCCAATTAAGTTGTGGAGTCGTGCCCCGGCCTTGTGATTCTTGTGGCTTTGGGAGCCGCGGGAATTCGGTGAGAGCCTCCAATTCGGTTGTGGAGTGTGCCTCATCCTTGTAAAGGTTTGTTGTCGACCTCGAGGACATCATATAGTGGCTCGTGGAACTCCTCATCGGAGGATAACACGAGGGAGATACGGTGTGCCATATCAAGGCTATTCGGAGTTCACTTTGTGACTCCGCACCGCTCCAACGGAGACGTAGCTTCCATTGGGAAGTGAACTTCGGTAGAACATTTCCGCGTCACCGTGTGGTTATCTCTTAACCTTTCTTTACTTGTATTGCTAGCTTATCTTGTGTAGAATATCTTGCTAGCTTGCTTATTGCTCATCATATAGGATTGTTCACCTAGTTGCATATCTAGTGAACTTATATTTGAGCAATTCCCAAATTTGTATCAAAAGAAAAAGAAAATTTGTAGTTGCCTATTCACCCCCCCCCCCTCTAGTCAACCTACTCGATCCTTTCACCGAGACGGGCCCAGTTCCGCCGGCAGCAGCTACAAGGGTAGCACCACCGGGCGGAGGGAGTCCTCGCCTCCATTGTCGTCGCTTCGAGACCGCCGTTAGGAGCCTGCAGCACCGCTCCGCCGAATACCCCCGCCACCACGACGCCGCGTCATATGAAGGCTTTACATATAATGACTAACTTCTGTCGAAGTGGAGCGGAGGCCCGTCGCTGTGTGGATTGGGCGTCACACATGTTGTGTTAAATATGTACCTACAGTAAGCACCAAGGGATAAGTTCACGCTTTTAAATTCCCGGCGTTTATGACCTCTCCCGGTATAATGAAACTTCGCTCGCTGGTGCTCGTTGTTTTTCCCTTCACCTTGGAGGGTTTTTCCACGTTGAAATCTTATTTCCCCATGTTTGATATGTTATTGTTTGCTCAATATTGTATATTATTTATAACAATTACTCAGTTTGTTGCTCTTCTCTTCCCCCAAAAGTGCTCGCTTCGATCACCATACCCGCCACCTGAAAAATGTAGAACGAATGGACATGAGGATTTTCCGCCACCTTTCCACCTTGCTAATAATTGTAGCAAGTGATATCAAAGACGAGGCGATGACTTGGGTTGTCTCCGGTGCCAAAAATCGATGTATGTCATCCGTGGGCGGAGCCAGACTTCATTGTTCAGATGCTGGCTTCGCCAATGTTTCGATCCTAAACTGACACACTTTGTCTCTTTTGTTGTCGCGGTTGTACTCCTTACATTCACCGTTTAAAGTATTTTCTTTCTTAATCAGTGATGTAGGCAAATCTTTTGCCGTGTTTTAAAGAAAAAGAGTACCTGGCCAATCTCCATGACATCGACGGCCGAGATTTCATCCTTGTCTGGCATCGTGATAACCGTTGTATTGTCCCCTTAAGTTGTCACTTGTCATATATAAATGAATAAATAAAACTATATAATATGTGAAGTGAAACGTACTTTTCAGGTTCAAATATATCGGGCTTTTTTTTTTTTTGAATTTTTCTACGTATATTAATCAACAAAGTACCACATACAAGCGTACACAGTACAAATACGAAGTACAAACCTAAATACGTAGAGGAAGCAGATCCAGGGAAAGCAACCGCAGCTTCGCCGGCGTCGAGGGCGAGGGTCGCCGACCACCATCCATCCACTGCCCGAGGGGCCTCCCGAGTTGAAACACGCCGCAAGGCCTGACTCCCACACGGACACGGCCCGACGACCGCGTGCGGCGGAGCTTAGGGCGGTGAACGAGCACGGCGCTACCCCTCCCGCACCAGCACCACCTCGTTGCCGCAGCAACCCTCGAGCTCGATGCAGAACGGAGCCGCGACGAAGCCCACCTGGCTCTGACACCCACCGGCCAGATCCGCCGCCTCGGATCCGGCGGTAGGCAGGAGATCTCGAGCACCGCACCGGGCGCCGAGCTCCCGCAAGTCGACCACCTCGCGACGGAGCACCACCGGAGCTCCACCGCCGGAGAGGAAGGTCGCCGACACCAAACACCACACCGGCCGCTCCGCCGTCTCCACAGCGCCGCCGGCGGGACCCACTCACCCCTACTCTATATGCACGACGAGATCCGGGGATCCCCACCCCACCGCCGCCGGAGCGGACGGGGGAGAAGGATCCCACGGATCCGCGACGGCGAGAGTGCGGCGACCAGGCGAGTTCCAGAAAAATCGCCCCTCTCTTCACTGTAGCGGGGAAGGAGGCTCTCGAGTTGCCTAACAAGGTTCAAATATATCGGGCTTGTCAACATATAAGGCTGAAAATTCAAACGTTGGTGGCCCTGCCGACGGGACATCGATCGGCCGTGGCTGTCGATGGCAGTGTCGCTGGTGGTGGCTCCGACTGAGAGCGAGAGGGGCCGCTGGGTCCAGATGACGGAGGAAGCACGCGGCGCCGGCGGGTATCCGCTGCATAATGCGTGAGGATGAGCTGTGAATTTACAAGCAAGCAAATAAGTTCACGTTGTTTTTTAGAGCTTGCTGGTACGGTCTTCAGCCGTGAAGAAGAAGGTTTTGCAGGAGGCCGCTCCACCTCTTGTTATCACGATCCCCTAACGTGATATCTGCCGGTTAATTAGAGCGAAATGTCAAACCTTATCGTGGTCGGTGACGGCAAAGCCGGTTGGTCGGCGGTCGGCGGGCGGCGGCAGTGTCAAAAGCCGGCCGCCTCCGCAGAGAAGAAGAGAAGAGCGGATGCTTCACTTTATACTCAGGTGCAGTCAGCGCCGGCGACCTTGGGCACCGACGCGCGCGCGCACCACCGTCAGCCTCGTTCCCGCCGCCGACCACAAAAATGACTGAGCGGCGGCGCCGTCCGCGCGAGAGGGAAAGCCAGCGGATCGCCCTGTACGTGTGCCACGCGCACAGCCGTTGACCAAGTCGCGGAAGCGTGCAAAGCAGTTACCGGTGCCAGAGGGTAAAGTCTGAGTGTGACACGTGTACATACTAACCGCGACATCCACTGTCCTGCTCCCTCCGTTCTAAAATAGATGTCTTCCATTTGTCTAAAAGTGGATGTATCTAGACATGTTACGTGTATATCCGGCACTCAAAAAATGTGTACTTACCACTCAAAAAAAAGTGTACTTTAGGTGGCCGGAAACAAGTCCGATATAATGGGAGAATCTAGTTACCTAGCGAAACGCTACCAAATTTCATTTGATTTTTTTGAACATTCACGCATTTCAAATTAAAGGATAGATTTTGACATTGTCCAGCACCCCCAACTATGTTGTTGGCCTGAGGGAGATTTTCGGGCCGCCCGACCGGTGGGAGGCCACTGGGTGTGTTTTTCTGTCCGGGCCATCATTGGAGATTATCTTAGAGCATCTCCAAACGGAGCCCCGAAAGTCAGCCCAAACGTCCGAGCGGACAGCCCGGACGGCATTTGGGGCTCAAACCACTATCCAACGACGGCTCCCATAGTCAGCCCAAACGCCCGGGCGGTCCGGCACACCCGGTTTGGGGCGGCCCGGACGCGCCCGGACGAGTCCGCCCCGTACTCGCTGACAAAGCGGACCCACTACGGGAGGCTGACCGTCGCCGCTGAACGGCCGGCCGTCGCCACTGATTTCTGCCGCGTGGCCGCTCCGTCCCCACAAATACTCCACCGGCCATAACCCTACCTCACTCCACTCCCCACCCCGCCACCTCGCCTTCTCCGCTCGAGCGGCCGGCGCAATGTCTTCCTCATCCATCGACTGGGGCTCGGAGCCGGAGGACGAGGTTTCCGACGCGGTGGCGCCACCAAAACCCGTGGACGCGGAGGAGGAGGCCTTCCGCATCGCCGTCGAGCAATCTTTGAAGGAGGTCGGCGGCAGATCCAGCGCGGCGGCGCCGCCAAGCGGAGGCCAATGCAGCCACTGGTCCGAGCTTGCGCCGGTGCGGCGCCGTGCAATGCCGGCGGGATCTGTGGCGGCGTCATCGGCTCCTCCACCGCGCTCCGCTCTGGTAAGATCTGCGCCTCCCCATCTCCGCCTCCCCGCGGCCCCCCGTCCAAGCTCCACCTGGGTGGAAGATTCTGCCGGACGGGGCCGACGGATGGCGCCTTCTTCCGAAGACCCCGCCGTCTTCGAAGCGGATGCGCACGCCGGAGACGGAGGGGAAGGCCTACCGGCAGTTCCGCAAGGCGGACCCCGCTGCGGCGGAGCGGGCATTGCGCGCCGCGGCCAAGGAGCCGGTGCCGTTGGCCGTCTTGGAGCGGTCGTACACCACCGCTGAGACGGACGCCAGGCGCCTCCGCCGCAAGAACAAGGCGATGCTCGACGCCGCCATCGCCGAGTCGAAGAAGGAGGCGGCGAAGAGCGACCGCGCGGCCAGGCTCGCCGACGAGCAGACCCGCGCCGTCTTCGCCGCTCGCTCCAACAGCTCCGCCTTCTCCAACGCCGACCCGTACGCGGACTTCGAGTTGCTGCGCCGCCACCGCCCTTCCGCTGATGACAAGGGGAAGGGGCCGGCGTCAAGGCAGTGAGCGCCGCCGATGGAGGCGAAGGGACCGACGGACAGAGAGTATGGCGGCGCCGCCGGTTTGCCTACTTTTGCTACAATTTGTCTATATAGTTTAGCCCAACTATGTATGTAATCTGAACTATGAGCTCCGATCGAACTAATCTTATGCAATCCGTACTACATTTGAGCTCCGATCTACGTTCTTTATTTACGTTGCATGGCTAGTATGGTTTTAAAGATGCGGATATGGGGGATGGTTGTAGGACACCTTTTTGGGGTCAGTCAGGTCGCTGTCCGCGAACACTTTGAGGGCCAAATTTGGCAACTCCGGTTGAAGATGCTCTCAGTGTTTTTAATACTTTTTGCCAAGTGCTCCAAGAAAAATAATGTTAACTCAACTGGCGCATATCTGCATCCATGATCCATGCATTATGCACCACCGACGATAAAAATAGGTATCGGTCATAGAATAGAATAGCACGTGGTGGCACCCGGCAAGAACCTGCTAATCACACCAGATTCAAAGATGGACTTTGAACTTGGAGGTCTCTTGCTACCTTTGTCGAGGCTACCGACTACGGAGTTTGTTTAGGCAGCCGCAGGTATGGGCATGGTGGCTGCACGAGACGAGAGTAGATTATAACTAGGACTAGGAGTGGAAGATGAGAGTGGAGAGCGCGGAGGCTAGCCGCGTGAGGAGTCCGTGGATGACCGGAGGGGAGAAAGAAGCCGCTGGGAAGCCGGAGATGCTGTCGCCGACGCGCTTGATTCCCACTTTGTCCGACCTCCCTCCCGCTTGCCTGCGCGCGGTCCATCATGGACCAAAGGCTGTTGCTGACGTACTGGCCGCGAATGGTCACCAACGAGGTTCTTGTGGTCGTCAATCGACCTCCAAATCTCCTCTTGATTTGATTTTTCACGAGAAAAATATATACACTATTTGTAGATTTGATTTTTCACGAGAAAAATATATACACTTCGATAATTACTTACATTTCTGTGTTGGTGACGGTGACTCAACTCTCAACGGCGAATTTGGCATTGCAAAGGGTACCGTGGCTCTACCTCCATCTTGGTACTGCTGGTGCGGACAACGAGACTGACATTGGGGATCCTGCGGTGTTCTATTAATTCCCGCACATCGTTTGCTATAGATCTGTCAATTTATCGTCTAACAATTTCGTCATCCTTTGGCGGTGGTGACAACATAAGTAGTGTCAAGTATTCTCGAGTTTCATTTTATTGTGCTCCTGGAGGTCTTCTCAATAGTATGGCCGTCAATGAGCTGTCATACATCCTGCATTGCAAAGGGCGTGTCCCCGACCACAACACGTTCAACGAGGATCTCACCTATTGTCAGGGCCGGGCCCACAGTGGTGCTAACTGGTGCGGCCCGCACAGGGCCCACAAATTTTAGGGGCCCTAGATTTTTTTACAGGCAGTATACAGGCTACTGGGCTGGGTTGCAATTTTCGCCATGCGGCGCTCGCGCATCCGCGTCTGAATCGCGCCTGGCCGTGGGCTCCTAGGCCTCTCGCATCGTCACGTACATTAAAAAAAAGAAAGATCGTCACATGTGGCTGACTAGGGCCTGCACGCATAGTCCCATATGAGCTGAACACGATCGAGTGGATCGACATGGACGCATCGCCGCCTGCCGCCTGCCTCCCGAATATCCGAACGCCTGCGTGGCTGCCTTGCGTCCCTCGATGGCAAAATCGCGTCCAGATTGAGCGGCGGGTTTTCTCGTCTTCACTGCCTCAAGTCGCCGCCGACGAGAGACACTGCAATCGCCAAAAGCCAAAACAGGTAGCGTGCTCCTCCTACTCCTAAATTCTAATTCCTCCTTTTTAGTTAAGTCAATTTCATTTTATTCATCATTTGTGTCTTGTGTTCAATACTACAAATTTGATTCATCATGGGAAAATATCAATCCGGTTTCTAAAACAGAGTGAAGTGTCGGCGAAGATTGATTATGTGGATATCATTGAAAATTTTATTTCAAAGAACATAAAAAATGATGATGTTCAAATAAATAGGTATAATTGTCAATATATTTTGTTACGTAAAATATTAAGTTACACATTAAAGTTATGTATTAATTTAAATTTTCATGTGAGATAGGATCCCGTTTTAGAGTTTCGCACGGGGCCTCGGATTTTGCCGGCCCGTCCCTGCCTATTGTGGTGGGCAACTCTACCGTTTCTTCAAAACCTTTGGTGTTTTTACTAGGTCTTGAAGAAACGTCGAGATGTAAAAAGATAAGCTTATATGATGACTTGAAAAATAATTATTTAACTTTTCAGAAATCTTTGTTCTTCTGTGTGTTTTACGTTTCGATCTGATTTTTTATAGAAAAAAGAACGTTCAAAGTCCAAAAGCACCATCTACGAGGGAGTATAAATATATTCCAGCCCACCTTTGTGGTCACGGCTTACTAGGTCTTTTGATGAATTTAATCGAAAAGTTGGAGCTAATTTGATGTCAATTAATTTCTAGAAACCTTTTCATGTGTCTAGAACCTTGGAAAAAATTCAAAAGTAGTAGACTATGTGGGCAGTAATTTCAAGGCATTTTTCTAGGGCAGTTCATTTCTTCGTTGAACAACTCAACTATTCCAAACATCAGGCTCGTCTTCTCATTTGATTGAGCACCCATAACAATAGTACACATAATCGTTCACCCATCGTTCCCATGCTTCTAGAAAAGAGACTCTGCAATAGTAGTAAGAACTTGTAAACACAGCTTGAGCTCAACTTCGAAAGTCAAATACTCTAGATCCTTAACTTGTAAACACCAACCAGAGCCTGAAAACCGCTTCCTAAACAAGGATAGCCACATGAAAAAAACACGCAACATAGGCCTATGATGCACCGTGTCCAGGCGCCACCTGGGCTCTCACTCTCCGTCTACCTTTTGTCGTAAACCTTTGTCACTCGTTAGGCCATCCACAACAACCAAACCATGGCGCCCACATGGTTCCTATTAATAGCCGAGCATCCCCGACCCCATTTAGATCAAATCCATCCAGCTCCAGCTGCTCATCCCACTGGCAGATCCAAAGATAGCGCGACCGAGCTCCATATCCGAAGAGATCTTTCCCTCGAGCTCCATTGATCGGTGCTGAGCAAGAAACCAAGAATCCGACAGGACAAGACAGGATCTTTGCTATATACATCCATGGCGGCGGCGATGGTTGCGAGGCAGGGGCGTGACCTGCAGCGGTACAGCGCGAGCACCGGAGGGCGCATCGTGGTGGGGTGCATCCCGTACCGGGAAACCGCGGACGGCGGCGAGGTGGAGGTGCTGGTGATCAGCTCCCGGAAGAAGGGCGCCAGCGCGGGCGTGATGTTCCCCAAGGGCGGGTGGGAGCTGGACGAGTCCATGGAGGAGGCGGCGCGGCGCGAGGCCCTCGAGGAGGCCGGCGTGCGCGGCGAGACCGGGGACGCGCCGCTGGGGCGCTGGTGCTACCGGAGCCGCCGGTATGACGCCACCTACGAGGGGTACATGTTCCCGCTCCGCGTCACCGACGAGCTGGAGCGGTGGCCGGAGATGGAGTCCGGGCGGGGCCGGGCATGGGTCTCCGTGCGGGAGGCCATGGACCGGTGCCAACACTGGTGGATGCGCGAGGCGCTCCAGCGGCTCGCCGACTGCCTCGCCGACGCCGCAACCGCCAAGCCGATGATGCTCATCGACGCCGCCTTGTAGGCGCTCGCGCGGCGGTTCTGCCTCGCCTCCCTCACTTCTCGCCGGACGCGCGCCGGTGCGTGCGTTCAGGCGTGCGCCGTACTGCCGTACTCCCGCCCTACGGCTTGTGCCGGTCGGGGTCGGCCGGGCGGCGCTGTGGCATCAGGAATCAGAGCATTGTACTGACACGGCCTGTAGATTGCTTGCTTGGGATTTGACCGGGCATGTAAATCGCACCAAATTCTTTGAGATTATACATAGAGGAATTGCTAGTGAAGATATCGTAGCTTGGATTATTGGAGACAAATGGTCGATTTTCTTTACGAAATTCACTTGATTCTCAGACGATTTGGAATTTAAAACCGTTACTAATTAGATTCCTACAAATTTAGCTAGCCTCTCTGCAATATGTGGTCTCGACCGAATAGTCTTGTTTTTCAGGACAACATGGACCAGTACTACACAAACTTTTGGGATTACAAACAACTAACACTGAACGAGATATCAAATCCAGAGGCTGCACTCTACAATGTGATCAATAGAGCTACATGAATATAATGACCCCTTTTCTGAAAAGGACGGTGTTCGGATCCCACTTGATATTGCCACTACTAAGAGCATCTTCACCGGCAGTCTCCAAATTCGTGTCCGACACCCTTAATTAGGTCCTCTTTGGAGTGCCGGACATGTTTCCGGCATAATGGGGGTGCTGCCCATAGCGACGCCCCCAATCCAACACCCCAAATTTGTTTTTGATCGTTGTTATCAAAATGTAAAAAAAAACACTTTATTGCAAAGTTCAATAGTAATTGAAATATAGAAAATATGAATTATTACAACAATTCAAATTCTTCAAGTTCCCAAAAACAACACATTGAAATCAAACCGGCTCTGGTTGAACTACGTTCTTTGATTTGATCGCCCACAAGTGCGTCACGAGATCATTTTGCAGGTGCTTGTGTGTTGTTTCGTCACGAATTTGCCGATGCATGGCAAGAAATTCAGAAAATTGGGCCGGCACGCCCAGCTGTGGCTCTGCCATAGGCCCCTGGTAACCAAACACCTCGTTGATCAATGGCCTCCTCGTATCTCGCTCACTCTCATGTTGTTGTGCATAATAACAGAAGCATTCATGTTCTCACGCATTTGATCTAGCTACCAAGATAGATAAGGGTACGGACAACGGCAAACCTAGTCTAGAGCACACCAAATGCCTGGTCCACATCTGTGCGGACAGACTCTTGCTTCTTTGCAATTCACGTCGCCAACAGGGTTATGGATAGTCTTAACAAATGTTGACCAATTTAGATAGATGCCATCTGCAAGGTAGTACCACTTGTCGTACTCATGACTATTGATCACATACTTACACTCCGGAGCTTGGCCTTGAGAAAGTCTTTGAAACACGGGAGAGCGTTGGAGCACATTGATGTCATTGTGAGCACCGGCCATGTCGAAAAATGCGTGCCAAATCCAAAGATCACAATCTGCACTAGCCTCAAGTATGACACTGCACGATCCATAATGTCCAGACCTATACATGCCCTGCATGCCAAGCGAATGGGTTGTTCTTCCAATTCCAGTGTATGCAATCGATGCTTCCAAGCTTACCCAGAAATCCTCTAGCTTGGCATTGTGTCAAGAGACGAGCTATGTCTGCCGCATTTTGTGCTCTCATATATTGCTCTCCCAACATATCACCACTGCCTTGTAAAAAATGTGGGTGGTGATGAGGTTAGGACCTCTAGGGTTGCCCGATCTTCACGGATTGACGGCGGATGTGGATGAACACACGCAAGAGCACGAAGAACACGAAGAACACAAGAACACAAACACGATACAAGGACATGTTTCTCTCACCCGTAGGTCCAATCCGGTCCAATAGAATCCCAAAGGGAGAGATTGGCAAGTAGTAGCTACAAGGAGAGGTCTTGAAGTCGCTCAATAGATGAAGGATCTAAAGAGAGGTCTTGATATCCACTAGGGGATCTTCTTCATAAGAGGAGGCCTTGAATCCACAAGAGGGATCTTCTCCCAAGGGGAGGCAACACCACAAGGGGTGGGTAAGGAGTCTAGCTCAACTCTATCTCATATCCAACCTGTCTACTAGAGGTGGAGGGGTACTCCTATATATAGTCTAGACCCAAATGGGTAGGTGGGAGAGGGGTACATGGGTCAAAAGCCCGTATTCTGCACGCAGGCAGCGGTAGTACCGGTGGGGCAGCGGTAGTACCGGTCCTGGAGGGGTGGCGGTAGTATCGGTGCACCAGCGGTAGTACCGGCAGTTCTCAGGAATATTATTTGAAGCTCTTCTCCAGCGGTAGAACGAGGCAGGAACCGTCAGGTACCGTTGGCGATGTCAGAGAGCATTTGGCGCGGAACGGTAGCGGTGGCAGTAGTAGCAGCGGTACTCGGCGGTAGTACCGGTGGGTCGGCGGTAGTACCGCCGCTCCTGGAGCTCCTGGTTCCTCTTCCTTCTCCTCTTCCAAGCCTCCGTCTTGTCGGGCTTGCTTCCTCTGGCTCCTTGGCCATCTTCCCGTGGACTCGTACCCGTGGTGACAAACCTAGCAATGCAAAGGGGACGATGGTCAAGTAGTATACCGTCCAAAGGTGACATATAGTGGCTCACATAGTGGAAAGAGTTCACCTTTGAGGTTGATGGTGACTTGGCATGTGTTGGAGTGCATGACATGGTGATGGTGGTGACCCGCCCTACATCAGGTGGCTTCAACGGCGATGGTCACAGACGTACGGAGATAGTCATCAAATGAATCTGTGGGAACTCCATATGCAAGACACCGTATGGCAGTCGTGCATTTCTGAAGGGATGAAAATCCAAGAAGGCTGGTGCAATCTCTCTACAGCTTAAAGTAGTTATCATATTTCTCGAACGCCATGCACCATTCTCCTGAACACTTCCCGATTCATCCTAAAGCGCCGACGAAATTCATGTGAAAAATTTGCCGGGTTCTCGGCAAAGTAGTCATTTCGCAAGAGCATGTGCTCAGTTGTTCTATGACGATTCTTGTTGGCCAGCCGCCCTTTCTCTGATCCTCCATGCTTCGTCACGACGTCGATCTCGGCCACTTGTGCATCTAGAATAGTGGGCAAGACCATCTCATTCTCTTCGTTGTCGGTCGCAAGGGCAACAGGCTCCCCATCATCTGGAAAAACTTGAACTCGTCATTGCTATCCATAGCCTATTGGACGAAATGAAGCAATGAAACTAGGCCGCGAATCAACAACCAATCAAATGAGCCTATTTGCGAATGACTAAACACCTTGCGTGCGGGGCAACCGGAGGAAGAGACGGAGCCGACTGAATTAGCTGTGCCGGCGCAAAATGAGGGCGGAGACCGGCGGGGAGCGGCAGCAAGCAGGTATGCGTGGTCGCTGCGGCTGAACCCCGCGGTGCGAATCGAGTTGGCGATGACAGGGGTGGCGGCGATGGTGCGATTCGTCGGCGAGAGGAAACAGAAGGACAGGGTGGGAGAAATGAATCATGTCGCGTCGGCCCTGCGTGTATGACGAGGGGTGGCCTCCTGTTGGAGGGCTTGTCCGAGCAATGTCCATGACCCCTAAGAGGCTCCCAAGTTTGGCGGGCCTTGATGTCTACGTGTGCTTCTATTCTTGTAGACAGTGTTGGGCCTCCAAGAGCAGAGGTTTGTAGGACAGCAGCAAGTTTCCCTTAAGTGAATCACCCAAGGGTTATCGAACTCAGGGAGGTAGAGGTCAAAGATATCCCTCTCAAGCAACCCTGCAATTAAGATACAAGAAGTCTCTTGTGTCCCCAACACACCTAATACACTTGTCAGATGTATAGGTGCACTAGTTCGGCGAAGAGATAGTGAAATACAAGTAATATGGATGATTATAAGTAGTAACTGCAATCTGAAATAAAGATGGCAGCACGCAAACATGTAACAGAACTTGATGTAAACGGTGTTTCAATGCTTAGAAACAAGGCCTAGGGATCATACTTTCACTAGTGGACACTCTCAACAATGATCTCATAACTGAATAAGTAAAAACTACTCTTAAACACTCTCTTGTTGGATAACAAACACCATTCATTGTGTAGGGCTACAAAAGCACACCTCAAGCCGGAGTAAACAAGCGCCACAACGTCATAAAGGAATCACACACGGTGCACACACTGTCACCGTTACACCGTGGAGAGTACCGGAGTTCATATTAAAGTAACCTCTAGAGTGCATAATAGATAAAGAGTAACATCTACATATTCAACTAGATTAGCACAACTGAACACAAGTAAATACTACTCGGGATTATTCTCCTTCTTGATGAAGCAAGAGTACTATGCGTAGGGCTGCAAGAGCACACCTCAAAGTCTGAGTAAACAAACACCACAATTCCCAAGAATAAGCCATGATAAATGTCTAAATTATTCATAGTCACACAAGTACCCACACTGTCACCTTGATACCGTGTTGTCACAATGACTCCAGAAACTAGACAAAATCACTTGAGTAGCATAAACATTATTAATGTATTCAGCGATACTAGCAATACACACGATCACATAAAGATCACGCCATGGGAGAGAGAGATGAACCACATAGCTACCGGTAGAGCCCTCAGCCTCGGGGGAGAACTACTCCCTCCTCATCATGGGAGTCAGCAGCGGCGATGAAGATGGCGGTGGAGTCGATGGAGATGACTCCGGGGGCAATTCCCCGTCCCGGCAGCGTGCCAGAACAGAGATTCTGTCCCCCGAAACTTGTCGTCGATGGCGGCGGCGCTGCGGAACTCTTCTGGAAATATGACTTGGTTTTTTAGGGTTTTCGCGTCTGAGGCAATATATAGGCGAAGGGGCGACGTCGGTGGAGGCTCGAGGGGCCCACACCACCTGGTGGCGCGGCAGGGGGCCCACCCGCGCCGGGGTGTGGTTTGGCCACCTCGGCGCCCTCCTTCGTCTCTCCTTCGGACTCCGTGACGGCGCTGGAAAAATAAGGACGTGGCCTTTTGTTTCGTGCAATTCCGAGAATATTCGCAGAAGTACTTTTCTGAAACCAAAAACAGCAGAAAACAGGGAACTGGCACTGTGGCATCTTGTTAATAGGTTAGTCCCAGAAAATGCATAAAAGTGATATGAAGTGTATATAAAACATGTAGCAAATGGTATAATATAAGCATGGAACAACAGAAATTATGGATACGTTGGAGACGTATCAGGCCTCTGTGGGTGTCGGGCATAAATTGGCTCAGCCCAAACACTTGGGGGTGCCGTTGCCGGAAATTTTTGCGTCCGGACCCCCAGTGGGCCTTTGGGGGAGTCAATTGGGGGGGGGGGGGGTGTCGATGGAGATGCTCTAAGAGCATCTTCACCAGGCCGCTCGAAAATATGTAGGACATCCTTGAGACCTCGACATTGTGTCTGTTATGGGAGCCGAACACATGGCTGGTGAAACTTGGGCTGCTCCGACGACGCTCGCGACTATATATTTTTGAAAAGATCAAACACCCAAATTTAAAAAAAAAATCATTAAATTTCAAAGATTTTTTCTTAAGATTCGAATGAAATTTAAATAAAATTCTAAGCTAGACATAGAGCTACTCGTCGTAGTCGTGGAGGTAGATATGCCGATAATGTGGCACGCTGCCCAGGTTGACGGCGGCCCGACGCCTCTAGTGATGAATGCGCCGCGCCATCTGTAGAGATCAACATGTATGTGCCACTCTCTGCTGATTCAACGTCCACCGAAACTACTGTTGTTGCATCCCTCTGGAGCTGGTATTTTAAATTAGCGTTCCCTAGGGAAACGTAAATATCATTCATTTATACTAAACATTTTTACCTATTGCATTTACAATGCATTCTTTCTACATGTGATTTTAATCATTACATTTATTATATTAAAAAAACTTAACATGTCATGGTTATATTAAGATATTATTGTTTTATTATGTAATTTTAAGTTCGGCATTTAAAATTGCACTTGCACTCAGTTTGAAGCATATATTATAGAGTAACTAAACTATTTATTTCATTTTTGATACAATGCTACATGAACTTCTTTGGTTAAACTGAGTTATTCTGATCAAATAAAAAATAAAAAATGCATGTCTTTACACATAAATTTATGCCAACTAGGTGAGCTACAAATATATGTACTTGCATATTATGTTTATTATTCTTTTCTTAATTATCATGATGGTGACCTCTAAAGATGGTTGAGGCTTCTTGAATGCATGATTGTTTCTTTTTCAATATAACTAAAGAAAAAAAATATAACAATCAATGTGTAAATAGAAACTCTTAGAATATACAAAATATCTATGAGGGTATATTCCTATAATTTTTACATTGCTCGTTTACTAGTTGGTGCATGGGCAAGTATGTCTTACACTTTTAGGGTCAAACCATCACCGCCGCCATGGACAGATAGCAAAGATTCTTGGTTTCTTGCTCAACACCGATTTGGAGGAAAAGATCTGAGATATGGAGAGCTCGGTCGCGCTATCTCGGGATGAGCAGGTGGAGCTGGATGGATTTGAGCAAATGGGGGCGGAGATGCTGGGCTATTAATAGGAAGCATGAGCGCGCTTGGTTGTTGTGCCGGCGGGCAGGCAAGCAGCGTCGTTGCCGAGTGAGAGGAAGGTGACAATGGTGAGACACCTCGACGACAAAAATGGCGGGCAGTTGGGTGCCCAGGTGAGCGCGTGGGCGCGGTGCACAGCACTCATTTGCGTGCAATCTGGTCTCTGCTCGTGTGGCGATGCTTGTTTGGGCAGCGGTTCGTGTGTATGGTCTTTTCGATGCTTCGAAAATTGGAGATTGAGATATGAGGAAATGGAGCTTCTGATTGACTTTCGAAGCTCTGCTAATGTGGTTATGCGCTGTTACTATTCAGTCTTACTTCTGGAAGCATGGAAATGATGGGTGGATTAGTGGATACGAATATACGATCGTGTAGTAGATGTCAACCAAGGAGGAGAAGAAATTATTGCTTGTTGATAAGTTCAGCTTTTTATTTGACTTCTGAAGCTCAGCTTAAGTTGTTCTGTGCCCTGTTCAAAAAAAAAAGTCGTTCTGTGCCCTTACTATTTCGGGGCCTCTTATTTCTAGAAGCATGGAAATGATGGGTGGATGTCAACCAAAGGAGAGGAAGAACTTTATGGCTTATTCATGGGTTCAGATTTTTACACGTTAGCTGAATTGCTCTAGAAATTATGACGAGGCTGTTTGGTTAGCGCCCACGCCAGCCCTGCCAAATTGGGGCGTGCCAATTATTTGGCGGAGGATTTCGCCGCCGCGGGCTCGCCCGGCTGTTGGCGGAAAAACTAAACGCGCGACCAATTATTTGGCGCAGAACCAAAACTTTGGCTTCCATCCAAACGTGACCTCGTGCTCTTAGTCAACGCCAAAAAATAGGCTGGGCAGTTTCTGGCAGCAATCCAAACGCACCCGACGAGATAGTCAACTACATAGTACATTTCTTTCTTTTGTTTGCCTATGCCATGAAAAGACTTCTAGAAAGATAAACCAAAACGACAAGGGAATAATGTGCCTGCAGCGCACAATAGCTTTTCTTCTTTTTTGACAAAAAAACACCCGGAGTCATCTTTATATCAGTTAACTATCAAGAAAAACAACAATCTATCTATCTATACTACTATTAAAGAGCAAACATGTTCGGGATACATTAAATTTGATCCGTCCAATATTTGATCAACCCTCTAGATCGCTCAAATGTTTGACAACTCAACACACCTTTTCGTTTTGCGGGTAATTACAAAGGATTGACACCAGAAAAGAAAACGCTTGGAATCATAGCCGACCCGGGACGGCGATCGGTCGCCACAATCCGCGCGCGTCTCCCTTCGGGGCTGAGCGGTCGAGAGCGTCGAGGGCACGGGCGACCACCGGAGCACGGCCTCGGCGACGGTGACAGGCGCTGGACGGGGAGGAGAGAGGTCGAGGGCATGGGCGAGCACCGGAGCGCGGCCAGCCAGGCAGAAGCACAGCGATGGGCACGGCCGCACCACCCAGTTCCACACCCCAAACATCGATGACACGGGAGGGCGGCACCAGCGCCTCACGCGATGCAATCGACACCGCACATCAAGCACCGCACCCCGGTATATGGATTGCCATCGTGTGTCCGTCCCCGCCGGCCGTCCCCAACGCGAGCGTTTGATCCCCTTCCCAATGCCCACAACGGAACTACCCACCAGCGCCGTCCGTCACGGATGTGTCGGCCTAGCCGCCGCACCGACCGGCCTCTGCCGCACTTCATCGCCGCCGTCGTCCCCTGCCACCCACGCTAGATTCTCCTTCTCGAAGACGCCCCTATACCGGCCCTGTTCGTGCCTTCCCCCGCAGCACAAGCTTTTCCCCCGATGCCGTAGGTGATGCAGCCCAGAGCGTGGGTACCGTCCCTGGAGCTCTCTGGCTGGGAGGAGTAGAACCGGATGAGAGCGCAACAGCATACTGGAGGAGAGCAGACGGGCGTCGAGTCGTGCCTCCTCAACCGCCCCGACCTCCCGCACCCCACCTCTATCAGGTTCAGTGTGCGCCATCCCAGAGTTCGGTCGATCAGGCCATCCCCAAACCTCCCAGTTTCTACATGCTCCTCAAGTTCGGAGTGAACCGGTTTCGGGATTACCATCAGCCGCCCATCTCTGTATCTGAGCTGTTCTTATCGTTCTTATCGTGTATCTGAAAGATTGTTTATTCTGATACAAGTCGCTGAACTGGTTTAGGGATTAGCAGCATCGGCCCATCTCTCTATTCATTTTCTTTTCAGATATGCCTGTTCTTACGTGTATGAAACATTTATATGCTTGATGTTAGTTCAAGATGCAGAACAACTCAGATTAAGGTTTGGATGCATGTATTTGGATGTACATATGGTTGTATGTATTTACCTGAAATAAGTGTTCATTTATATTGGTTGTATGCCCATCTGTATGTGTGACACTTGTTTCCGGCGGCGGAAGTATATGTCAAATTAGGTATTTAATTAAATAAATACAGTGTACCAAATTTATATTTTCACTTAGCTGTAGGAACTATAATTAGACACTTTTTCTCTAAAAAGAAATATGTTAAACATGTGAATAATTGCTTAATGAGAACGTTCTTATTTGTATATTGTAAAGGGTCGGTTGCACTGGATATAAAGATAAAAAGGTAGTTTCGGTTGTATACACAGATATTACATCGTTGATGTGTATGGAACTTTTCTTTTTTCTTAAAAATTTGAGAAAGCGAATATTGAATATATGTATATTAAATTTCATATCAATTTTGAAATAATATTTGACCTTTTTGTTCTCTCTCATAGGTATGAAAGACAAGTCATGTATTTTATTGGCGATGAGTCCTTTCTATTTTTTAGGAAATCATCTCATTTTGTCCGTGAGAATCATCTCATTTTGAACTTCCAGTTTGCAATTTCAAAGTATGGATATTCTCGTATTAAGTGAGATGATAGTATATGAAACCGGATCCACATGCTGGTCTTACCTCCGTGTTCTCAAGTACTACAAGCTGAGCATTTCTTTTCATATTATGCTTTCTATGTGGATCTTGATCTGTTTTCAGCCTCTTATGTTTTCTATTTGTATTATAAAATTTTAAGTCAAAGGGATGATGGGAACCAGGAATGCATGTTTACTCACTGGAGGCACAGTGGCGGAGCTTCATGTGGGGGGGGGGGGGGGGGGGGGGGGGGGGGGGGGGGGGGGGGGGGGGGGGGGGGGGGGGGGGCAATCACTCACACTTCCCGTAGTGCCGGTGGATTCCCCTGCCCCGCCGATATCCACCTCCCCACACGGGCGCCGCCAAGCCATCCCCTATACGGTACCCTTCCTGATATGGTACCACATTGAAAGGTATATGTTGTTGATATGCACCGTAAGAAGTAGTTCAGCTGATACGATATTTTCCTATTTGTAAATTATTCCATTTAATTGAATTGTGAAAACGTGTTGCACGTACATTCAACTATTCTATACTACTATTAAAAGAGCAAACTTGTGTTGATACATTAAATCTGAGCCCTTCAATATTTGGCCAACGGTTCAGATTGCTCCAATGTTATTGACTACTCAACACATCTTTTCGTTCGTGATAATTACGGGTTTGCCACGATAAAAACAAATGTTCCCCTACTGAGGTCCTCGTAATTTCCACCCCGCCGCCGGCGGCCTCCTTGCCTCCTGCTGCTCGACGTGGTCCTTTCGACGATAGTTCATGCCGCCGCCTAGGCTCCCGACGCAGTCGACCAGCCTTGGCGAGTATCCGCAGGGTGCCGGCCTTGACGAGCATACGCAAGGTACCGGTCACGATGCGCTCGGCGGGGCGCTCGACCGGCGCCTGCGTGTCGCCAGGGCGTAGGATTTTCGTCGCCGTCGGCGCGCGGGACGAGATGCGCAGGGTGCCGGTCACGATGCGCTCGACGGGCGCTATACCGCCGCGTGCGGTCGCCATGGCGTCGGATTTTCGTCGCCGTCGGCGCACGGGGAGCCGGGAGATGCGGATGCACCTCCACGAGCTTCCCCGAACGCGAGCGGTAGTCCTTCCATGGCGTCGGATTTCCGTCGCCGTCATCGCTGGCGGGGAGCCAGGGACGAGATGCGGATGCACCTCCACGAGCTACTCCGCCCGCGAGCGGAAGTCCTTGGACTCTGGCCGGACAAACTGCCCGGAGCCCGATTGCTTGGCCACTCCACTACTTCCCTGCAATTTGACCACGGCCAGACGCAATTTCTTCAGGTTCGCACAACTTTTCCTGTCGTTAATCAATGCACCTGCAATCAGAAGCTGGCCTCATTAGTCGATTGATCGATTTGGTCCTCCTGTACGATGCTACCTAGATGTCTAATTGATCTGTGCCGCAAGCTTGATGTGTAGGAACATCCATCAGCTGAACTTGTTGATTGCCTTTTTGTATGCGCAGCCAGCCGGAACCAATTTCGGCAGCCGGCCGGACAAACTGCATCCCAGTTTAGTTCTGATCGCAAGTGCATGGTCTCTTGGTTTAACTCTAGGAGCTAGAGTGAAAAATAGAGCAATATCCTCCTTGACACTAAATCAAGAATTATCATGTGAATTCACCGCAATTTTTTAGTGATGATCATCTTTGGGAGAAAATGATTGTCGAGGAGGTGAACGAAATGGCGCTTCAGTTGTGCCTCTGCTCGCACTAAATCGTGTCATGGATAGATCAGTCAAAGGAGCAATGCTGGACGCTGGAGCCTGCAGTACAAAAAAACTTCCAAAAGAGGCATTCGTTGATGTAGATTAAAGAGTAAGCCAATGATTGTATATACCTGCTCTTTGGACACTGTAATACTTCATAGTATTCATGTCGAATTTCATCCATGGGACGTTGTAATGTCTATGTTTTCATGTCGAAGTAATATAGTCTTGCAAACTGGGTTACCAAATATTCGATCTTCTAATTTGCTAGCAATGCAATGTAGAATTTTAAATACTCATGTGCTTATACCAATAGGTGGTGATCTTGTTTAGCCCATAGATGAGAGGCGCCCTTTTTATTGGCACAATAAGAGAGAAACTTCATGTGGTCGTCAGCATGCTCAATCGCTAAAAATAGCTTAGTTTGAGGATAAGCAGATTCAATCAGGATTAGGAGGCGGTTTCAGATGGATATTGGCTTGGCGTGTACACATTTTAGATTAGTCAAAACATGCATTATCACGTTGATGAGAGAGGAAAGGCTTACATTATTGTTGATGATGCATAAAGTAGGGTGATTAGTGTCATTCTTAAATGTATTCATTATTGTTATTGTCCATTTTTAATTGTTTGGTATATACGTGCGTTACACGTGCAAGCTAACTAGTATATACTAAAAGCAAAATGAGGGAGTTAAATAGAGACACCACGTTAAGCCACATCACTCTAATTATTTTTTATGGTTTGATCTAAAATTAGTGGCTAGGATTTAACGGAAGATTCACAATTACGTAACCAGGTAAGTTTTCTTGACACGTCTAAATAGATTTTCGTTGGACATCTAGCTCAACCAGACCACGTGCATATTAAGGAAACTAATTAATGTGCTGTAAAAAAAACTGAGAACGTGCATGCAACCAATGATCACGTACCTAAAAAAGTCCGGCCTCCTGTAGACACAACACGTATACATACTCTCTAAAAAAACACGTATACGTACATGCATGGCCAGCTAACGATTGAACGTTTTATGGATTTTGAAAAATCTACTCAGACCAATCGCTTGAGAAAATTAAAAAAAATTAAAGTGCGCATCTCAAAAATAAGAAAGACAAAAGGAAAGGAATCGATCTGATCATGCACAAAAAAATCCCTCGACATGCAGGTCACGGAGACGGGGTGATTCCTTCGACCGTGCGGCATATCGCTGGCTTCGAGGTTTCTGCCCACAAGATTATTAAAAAAAATCGCATTGACTTCCTCTTGCATGTCAAGAGCGTGACTCTTTTTCTTTCTTTGAGATCGAAGACGGATTTGGAACCAAACTGTGGCTGATTGAAAAAAAGAAACTCCGTAACCTAGCTAGAACGTGTGTATATCCATATATATATATATGTCTACATGATTTAAAATAAAAAGTTAATCACACATGTCACCATAAATTTTAAAATGTCAAGTATGATGTAGATGAAGTCATGGGTAGATTACTTGAGCCGAGGATTTTCGAGATTGATAAAGCTATAAACTATTAGGTTGCTATCGGTGCACATATTCAAAAGTTCAATCCTCTCTAAGACTGTAACTATACACATATGAGGCAGAGCCCAGGATTTGATAACAAAATAAAAAAGAAAATCCATGAGGACCATATGTTCTATGAACCTGATAAGCGTTGATCCATAGATAAACACGAAGAATTAGTCGGAGCTAATAGGCTTAAAATATAGTCGAAAAGATAGGCATGCCAGAAGTTCTTTGGAAAGCAAAACATTTGGTCATCAGTCTAGCAGACCCTCCTTTTGTAAGTAGATCATAAACAACAAATATCCATAATTATTCATAACTAGATCAAAACCAACATATCATGATAATTGTGTTTGAAAAAACACAAGTACGATTTTCGTTGTTGTACTTAAGAAAATTATGGTCAATACATCACAATAATTGGACCAATCGATAGACCTTCCTAAAGTGTATAAAATTGAATAATATAACTTAAAATCATCACAACCGAACGATTTCATGAGTACACTTCAACGTGATATAAAACATCATCCAATGAACTTTGAAGGATTAAGTTGAACCATGAATACGAACAAAATGGTTGTTCTTGGGATATGTCACGGATAATGTTTGCTTTTCTATTAGAATTGATCCGCTACCATTTCCATTGAAAATAATTCAAGAGTCATTATGGAATGTTTCTTCTTAGAAATTTCCTATCGATCTATGATTTTTAGTTTTGAGAACTATATTATCTAGATATATGTGAGTCAATTAAAATGGAACAGAGGGAGTAAAAGGTATTTGCTTTCCTATAAAACACACCCAATTGGAAATAAGAAATTGCCTTGAGTATGACATTTAAAAAATATAATCATGTCTAATGAGTTCCTATGGTTTCCCTATGTTCTGAATAAGTACTCCTTTTGCCAGTTCCTATGTGTGTGTTTTTGCGAGGAATTTAATTTGGTTTCTTATTGCTAAAATTTAATAGGAGACATTATTAAAATTTGCAAACATGTAGAAAAATTATGACCAATTAGGATGCCAAAACAATGTTGTCCATAGCAGTGTAGTCATATTTTGGGACACGATAAATAAAAGTAAGTTAGAGCATATAATTATTGAGTCTAAGAGTGAGTTTATTATAGGGTGATAGTTAAATCGTGCGAGTAAAATAATGGCTAGAACTTTTCTGTGCATTTTTATTATTTGTAAGTAGATCAGAATAATTATAACAACAGATAGACATTCCTAAAGTGTATACATTTAATAATGTAACTTAAACTCATCACAGTTGAAAGATTTCATGAGTACATTTCAACATGATATAAAAAATTATTCAGTGATCCTATACTTTGAAGGATTAAGTTGAACGGTGAATACCACAAAAAATGGCCTGCTCTTGGGATATGACACCAACAATATTTGATTTCTATCAGAAATGATTTGTTGCCATTTTCGTTCAAAATAATTCCAGAGTCAGTATAAAATGTTACATCATCTTAGAAATTTCCTATGGATACATGGTTTTTACTTCTTAGAACTATAAATAAAAAAGTATTCCTATAAATCACACGCAATTGGAAATAGAAAACTGCATTGAGTATCACCTTTTACAAATAATCATCTGTAATGAGTTCGTATGGTTTTCCTATGTTGTCAATAAGCACTCTTTTAATCAGATCTTATGGGGGTTTTGTTTGTGAGGAACTTAATTTGGTTTCTTATTCCTAAAATTTAATAGGATACATTATTGGAATTTAATAGGATGCCAAAACAATGTTGTCCATAGCAGCGTAGGCATGTTTCATGACACGATATATACATGTGAGCTAGAGTGTATAATTGTGGAGTTCAAGAGTGGTTTTATTAGGGAACGAATTAAATCATGTGAGTAAGATAATGAACCTAAACTATTGGATGGTATAAAGGATCAATAATAACTTGAAGTAAATTGTTGACCGGCTAAAATTTTAAAACTATGTACCATCCCGCTCTTTAATAACTTATTATATCAGGTGAAACTATGTGCCATCAAAGTTAATGCAATTATTTTTACAAGATAAAACTAAAATGGTTTCATTGAGAAAGTACAATGAAAAATATGGATGAAGAGCAGAGTGTAAAAATACATTTTACAGTAGCACTACCCACGGTTTTTTTTTTTTTTTGAAAGGAATGCGGTAGGGGAAGCCCCTACAGCGGATTTTTTTAAATAATAAGAACCCAAATCCGCGTCCGTGAGGATTTGAACTTGGGTGGCTGGATTGTACATCCACTTCCCTAACCAAGTGAGCTAGGCTCACTTCTTCACTACCCACGGTTATAAAATAAAAGTCATTCTAGAATATGTGACATGGTTTTATATTAAAAGGTTCCACGCTTGCAATATTTATTAAAGTCATTCTATAAAGTACAATGGAAATGTGAGAACACCTCCTCCCCGTAAAATTAAAAGGTTTCACGCTTGCGATATTTATTTACCACAATAAGAGCATCTCCAACAGTCGCCCTAAACATAGCGCACGCTGGAAATAACGGCTTTTTAGTGCGCGCGGGGCAGAATATAGCACTCCAGCAGGCGCGTTAAAATTACACGCGGTATAAAAAATGGCCAGCGCACTGGACAAAACGGCATCGCACGCCACATATTTGGTGCGCGGCGCACAGCGCGCTGGACAATGTGGAGCTACGCCCGAAGACCAACTGCCACGGAAGTTTCCCTCGCGCGCAGGGAAACGATGCCGCTGGCCTTTTCGTCGTCGCCGCCGCCCTTCTGCAGCTCGCCGAGGTCAGGGTGTAGGCGGCGTTGGTCGCCCGCCCCGAGCTGGCCTGGCCCAAGCTCGAGCTCGCCGCAGCCGCAGTCGGGCCCCTCCCCGCCGCCGGCCCCTCTCCCTGCAGCTCGCCGCAGCCGCCGCCGGGACCCTCTCTGCAGCTCGCCCCGAGCTCGCCGCAGCCCGATCTCGAGCTCGCCGCAGCCGCCGCCGGGCCCCCTCCCTGCAGCTCGCCGAGGTCAACGTCGAGGCGGGGGCGCTGGTCGCCCGCCTCGAGCTCGCCCGCCTCAAGCTCGCCCGCCCCGCCGCCGGAGCCTCCTGCCGACCGCCGCCGGAGCTTTCTTCCGCTGGAGTCTACGCCGCCGGAGCCTCCCTCCGCCGGAATTGCGCCAGAATCGGCCGGCGGCCATTGCGGTGGTGGTGGAGGACGTCTCCATGGACCCAATTGCTTTTTAAAAAAAAAACGTAGGGTCGTTTTCGTATAATTGAGGGACCTGTGCGCGCTGTATTTTTAGTGCGTCTGTTGGAGACGTTTTTTTTTGCTGCGGTTGCGCGCTATATTTTAGTGCGTCTATTGGAGACGTTTCGGCCGCGGCGCTCTAAAACTGCTATTTTCGCGCTGTAAATTTTTTTGGGGCGCGAAATTATAGAGCGCCTGTTGGAGATGCTCTAAACACGACAATTATAAAATGCTATGATTTATATTTTCGTCTTTACACTATCTATGAAAACAGAAATTTAGTTCATAAACATATTGAAAAGGTTAAACAAGATGCCCTCTCATTTGCGAGGGCCACCTTGCTAGTTTCAGATTAATAGACAAATGTACTTGGAATCGGAGTAGTTCGGATTATCTGAAATTTGTTGCATGCACTAATACATGTCTAGATACATGTGTTCAGAAAGTAGGTAGAGAGTATTATATTTTGATACGAAGGCAGTACTAATTACCAATCCTTCAGTGCGCACCAAATCAACTCAATTTCATGAAGAAAATCGACTATTTGGCTCCAATAATCCAAACTGTTCCTCAATATATAATCTCAAAGAATTCAGTGAGAATTACATGCCCGGTCGAATCCCAAGCAAATAATCTACAGGCCGTGTCAGTAGAATGCTCTGATTCCTGATGCCGCAGCCCCGCGCGGCCGAGCCCAACAGGCACAAGCCGTGGGGCGGCAGTACGGCGCACGCGCCGGCGAGAAGAGAGAGAGAGAGGCGCTGCTGAAGCTCCTCGCCGCGTGCGCCTACAAGGCAGCGTCGAGGCGGCCGGCGAACAGCTGGAGCGCCTCGCGCATCCACCAGTGCGGGCACCGGTCCATGGCCTCCCGCACGGAGACCCAGCACCGCCCGCGCCCGGACATCTCCGGCCACCGCCGCTCCAGCTCGTCGGTGACGCGCAGCGGGAACATGTACCCCTCGTAAGTCGCATCATACCGGCGGCTCCGGTAGCACCAGCGGCCGAGCGGCACGTCCCCGGTCTCGCCGCGCACGCCGGCCTCCTCGAGGGCCTCGCGCCGCGCCGCCTCGTCCATGGTCTCGTCCAGCTCCCACCCGCCCTTGGGGAACATCACGCCCGCACCGGCGCCCTTCTTCCGGGAGCAAATCACCAGCACTTCCACCTTGTCGGCGCTTTCCCGGTACGGGATGCACCCTACCACGATGCGCCCGCCCGTGCCCGCGCTGTACCGCTGCAGGTCCCGCCCCTGCCTCGCAACCATCACCGCCGCCATGGACAGATAGCAAAGATTCTTGGTTTCTTGCTCAACACCGGTTTGGAGGAAAAGATCTGAGATATGGAGAGCTCGGTCGCGCTATCTCGGGATGAGCAGGTGGAGCTGGATGGATTTGAGCAAATGGGGGCGGGGATGCTCGGCTATTAATAGGAAGCATGGGGGCGCCTGGTTTGGTTGTTGTGGCTGGCGGGCAGGCAGCGTCGTTGCCGAGTGAGAGCAACGTGAGGAAGGTGGGGTACCTCGACGAAAAAAATGGCGGGCAGTTGGGTGCCCAGGTGAGCGCGTGAGCGAGACCACAGAACTCTGTTGCGTCCAATCGGTCTCTGTTTTTGTGGTGTTGCTTGGTTGGGCAGCGCTTCTCAGGTTCTGCTTCCTGTGTGCATGGTCTTTTCGATGCTTCGAGAAGGTTTTTGAACAGGGATGCTTCGAGAATTGGAGGTTGGGGGACGAGGACATGGAGCTTCTGATTGACTTTCGAAGCTTCAGCTAAAGTGGTTCTGTGCTCTTACTATTTCTGGGTTGTGTTGAATATAAATATATTGTCTAGCCTCTTTCCATCAGTTCGGATTTTTGGTCTAGATGGCTAGTGCAGCAATTCTATATGGTATCAGAGCCAAGAGGTCTCGAGTTCGAGACCCCGCTCACGCGGATTAAAAAAAGAAAAAAAAATCCTGTGGCCCGCTCCTATCCCACGCTAAGGACTAACATAGCCTAGACGTGAGGAGGAGTGTTGAATATAAATATTGCCTAGTCCCTTTCCATCAGTTCGGACTTTTGCTCTAGATGGCTAGTGCAGCAATTCTATAGGTTATATTTCTAGAAGCATGGAAATGGTGGGTGGATACGATGCTCTAGTATATGTCAACCAAGGAGAAGAAGAAATTATTGCTTATTGATAAGCTCAGCTTTCTAGTATTTGACTTTTGAAGCTCAGCTGAAGTGGTTCGGTGCTCTTACTATTTTTCAGAGCCATCTATTTCTAGAAGCTCACCATTTTTTAATTATAGGGAGATGATGGGTGTATGTCAACCAAAGGAGAGGAAGAACTTTATTGCTTATTCATAAGGATGATTCCAACGGGGCGACGCATCCAGTCCGGCCGTGTCCGAAGTTGTCCGGATGGGCAAAAACCAGCCCCCAACGGGGCGACCCATCCTAAATATTGTCCGTTTTTCTGTCCGGCCCGACGCATTTCTGGACCAAATTTGGGTCACGTTTGCGTCGGGATGGACGCGTCCGCGCGTCCTGCTGCGTCCGGCTGCTGTCCGTCTCTATCCCCTCCACACATGGTTTGGCCCACCTACCAGTCAAACAAATCGATCTCCACTTCTTCTCTCTCCTATATCCCAAAAAATTCCCTAACGCGGAGCGGCCACAACGTCGCTGCAGGCCATGGCTGCTGGGAGCGCTCCTCGGTCGAGCCTGGCGCCGACGGTGCGCGGCGGAGGACGGCGTCGACCTCGCCTCCTGCTCGCGGTCCAGAGCCCCGCCTACTCCACCCCGGCGACGCGGAGGACGGCGGCGTGGTCTTCGCCGAGACCCGCCTGCTCCACCCCGGCGACGCGGTAGTGGACGTGGGCGTCCTCGTCGCTTGGCTCCTGTCCAGCTACTCAACGGCGAGCGCGGCCGTCCTCGTCTCTTGGCTCATGTGCGCCGATTTGCTTCTGCGGCCAGGGTCCTCGTCTCTCGGCCTGCTTATGATAAGGAGACTACAATAATCACTTCCCCTCCGCCACTGTCTCTCCAAGCTAGAGGAAGCAGAGCAATGGCTGCTAGTACCTGGATCCTGGTCTGTTCTGTTCTGTTCCCTCCGACTTAATTTCAGTGTTTCTTGCTTCATCATTTTGCCCTTCGCTCTCTGCATATGGAGCTGGCTGTTTTGTTTCTTCCTTGCAGTACCGATGCGATTTAGTACTCCTATGTAATTTGGATCAGGATAACTGGTTTTTGTGATTGGTATTTGGTAGAGATCTTGTGAAATATTAGAAAGGGTCTCTTTATCGAGAACAACTTTCTTGATTCTGAGGTATGTGCAGAGCGAAAGATTTTTGACTTATTGGAGGCTGGTTCAGCTGCTCTCTCTCTTGGATGCCTCCATGGCTCCATCGTCTCAGCCCGAATCGCAAGCGCAGTACTAGTATTTGTATACTAGTTTGTATCTTGGCAAATAATCGTAGTTCTTGTTCTAGGTCTTGCTATTCTTTGTTCCGGTCGCCTGCCTTTCTTTCCTCTCGCCTCCGGCGCCGGTGACCTCGTTATCGACTCGCAGGTGTGCTAGATTGAGATAGAAACGGACAAATGCAAATGGGTTGCGTCGCCACCGTTGGGGGCACTGGCCGGACAGGCCTGTCCGTCGGCGTCCGCACTGCCCGGACCACGACCCAAACGGACAAAATCGGGACAAAATCGGTGTCCGTTTGGGTCGCCCCGTTGGAGTCATCCTAAGCTCACATTTTTGCGCTCAAGAAATTATGACGAGATAGTCAACTACATACTTTTCTTTCTTTTCTTTGCCTGTGCCATGAAAAGGCTTCTAGATAGATAAACAAAAACAACAAGGAAAATAGTGTACCGGTGGTGAAAACAAATTTTTTTTTTGAGAAAAGACACACATAGGCATCTTGATAACTGATAGTTATCAAGTAAAACAATAGCTGGTATAAAGGCGATACAGTTCGATGCAATACAACCCGTATAAAATAAACTAACAAGGACAAATCGGACCTCCCCGAAGACCTAGACTAACCAGGGAGATCAAAGGTCGCACCATAGACCAACGACACACCTACTGCCAAGATCTAAAGGAATCCAATAGATCTGGCAGCACCTACCCTCGCTGGCCCTTCGTCAAGGCAGGCGGAGACCGGAGATACCTCATTCCAATGCACCATCGTCGTCACCACCTCGTCGATGCTGCTATGGAAATCAAAGCCAAACATTACTTTTAGAGACCTTACAACAGTGTCGAGCACAGGTCACTATGGATGCAAGTGGGATGGACATGGGACAACCGCTTCCCGCCTGCTCTGTCCCGACGGGACTAATCGGGAAATTAAGAAACGAGAACGGAATCCCAGCAGAACCCACCTAATTCAGTCTTACAAGACAAACAAACAACAACAACAACAACAACAACAACAACACAACAACAACAACAACAACAACAACAACAACAAAGCCTTTTTTCCCAAACAAGTTGGGGTAGGCTAGAGTTGAAACCCATAAGATCTCGAAACTAGGTCATGGTTCTGGCACATGGATAGCTAACTTCCACGCAGCCCTATCCATGGCTAGTTCTTTGGTGATATTCCAATCCTTCAGATCTCTCTTAATAGACTCCTCCCATGTCAAGTTTGGCCTACCACGACCCCTCTTAACATTCTCATCCCGCTTTATCCGTCCGGTATGCAATGGCGCTTCCGGAGGCCTACGTTCTATATGACCAAACCATCTTAGACGGTGTTGGATAACCTTCTCTTCAATTGGTGCTACTCCAACTCTCTCACGTATATCATCATTCCTAACCCGGTCCTTTCTTGTGTGGCCACATATCCATCTCAACATGCGCATCTCCGCTACACCTAACTGTTGGATATGTCGTCTCTTGGTCGGCCAACATTCTGCGCCATACAACATCGCAGGTCGAATCGCCGTCCTATAGAACTTGCCTTTTACCTTTTGTGGCACTTTCCTATCACAGAGGACGCCAGAAGCTTGGCGCCACTTCATCCAACCAGCTTTGATTCGATGACTCACATCTTCATCGATATCACCATCCTTCTGGAGCATAGACCCCAAATATCAGAAGGTGTCTTTCTCAGGTACCACCTGTCCATCAAGCCTAACCTCTTCCTCCTCGTGCCTAGTAGTACTGAAACTGCACCTCATGTACTCAGTTTTGGTTCTACTAAGCCTAAAACCTTTCGATTCTAGAGTCCGCCTCCACAGCTCTAACTTTCTATTAACCCCCGCCCGACTATCATCAATTAGCACCACATCATCCGCAAAGAGCATACACCATGGGATATCTCCTTGTATATCCCCTGTGACCTCATCCATCACCAAAGTAAAGAGATAAGGGCTCAAAGCTGACCCCTGGTGCAGTCCTATTTTAATTGGAAAGTCATCGGTGTCGCCATCACTTGTTCGAACACTTGTCACAACATTATCATACATATCCTTAATGAGGGTAATGTACTTTGTTGGGACTTTGTGTTTCTCCAAGGCCCACCACATGACATTCCGTGGTATCTTATCATACGCCTTCTCCAGGTCAATGAACACCATATGAAGATCCTTCTTCTTCTCCCTGTATCTCTCCATAAGTTGTCGTACCAAGAAGATGGCTTCCATGGTAGACCTCCCAGGCATGAAACCAAATTGATTTTTGGTCACGCTTGTCAATCTTCTTAAACGGTGCTCAATGACTCTCTCCCATAGCTTCATTGTATGGCTCATCAACTTGATTCCACGGTAATTAGTGCAACTTTGAACATCCCCCTTGTTCTTGAAGATTGGCACTAATGTATTCCGCCTCCATTCTTCGGGCATCTTGTTTGACCGAAAAATGAGGTTGAAAAGTTTAGTTAGCCATACTATCGCTATGTCTCCAAGGCCTCTCCACACCTCGATGGGGATACCATCAGGGCCCATTGCCTTGCCTCCTTTCATCCTCTTCAAAGTCTCCCTAACCTCAGTCTCCTGGATACGCCGCACAAAGCGTCGGCTGGTATCATCGGAGGAATCGTCTAGCTCAATGGTAGAGCTCTCATTCTCTCCATTGAACAGGTCGTCGAAGTACTCTCGCCATCTACGCTTGATATCGTCGTCCTTCACGAGGAGTTGATCCGCTCCGTCCTTTATGCATTTGACTTGGTTGACATCCCTCGTCTTCCTTTCTCTCGTCTTCGCCATCTTATAGATGTCTCTTTCGCCTTCCTTCGTGTTTAGACGCTGGTAGAGGTCCTCATAAATTCAGTCTTACAAGAAACGACTTAAATCTGAGAGGCCATCCAGCCAAGGAAGCCGACCATCCGCTTGCCCGCACACGCATCGGGCCCATGGCCGCTTCGGCCAGCCCTCCGGCGGCAGTTCGACCTCGGGCTCCTCCATGGTCGGCGTGGCGAGCTCCTTGGACGGCCGCTGGACCTAGTATCTTGGCCGGCGCGGCGAGCTCCATGGACGGCGGCGCGAGCTCCTTGGACGGCGGCGAGCTCCATGGACGGCGGCGCGAGCTCCTTGGACTGCCGCTGGACCTAGTATCTTGGCCAGCGCGGCGAGCTTTTTGGTCGCCCTGCGCTCCTCGTTGAGGTCCGCCATGGGAAGGATGTCCAAGAAAAACGGAACAAGCTCCTCGCGCCGCCGCCTCGCAACCCCTCCACTCCTCCACGCGGCGGCGGGAATGGTGATGGCCTCCACCCATGCGCCGCGCCCGTGCCCAGATATGTACTTTATTAGGTGCGACAGAGATTAGGTAATTAGCACCATGTTTGGCCTCATGATCATGGATGTATGATGTATATCCAGGATATGAATTATGTGATATATATATTCGTTAGGTTTCCATGTTAATCGTGGCTTTCGAGCTTGCAACTACCTAATAATAGATGTCAAAGCTATATATTATATCCTTTTTTAGATTTATATTATATCCGTTGAGTACAGGGAAGTGGAGGCATGTGAATGTTCGTGATGACGTCCCGCGTGAGACTATTTTTTGGCAAAGATATATTGGGTGTGGACAAAGAAGCCCACCTCGCTCTAGGTCACTCCTATTGTTAGGCCCAGTTCTTTTCGGCTCCGGCTTGTGCATAAGCCCCTCCGGACTGAGCTGTCCAAATAAACTGCGGTCGAAATAAGCTCATGACAAATTGGAGTCAAGTTCTTTTGGACTTCCACTGTCCTAGCTTATTGTCTGAGCTTTACAATGAAAAGTCTGTAATACCCCTTAGATGATTTTGTGTTCTAACTAGCTGATGTTGAGATTTTGTTTTACCAGAGACCAATCAAAGACCATCGGTGGAGGTTGCCGACGGCCGGCGAGGTTCCCTGCCATGCGCCGGACCGGCGGCTTGAGGGTTGAGGCGGGCGGCGGCGCAGGTGGAGGAAGGGGCGGCGGCCGGAGTAGGGCCGGCTAGGGGACGAAGCAAAGCGGCGGCAGCTCTCAGGATGGAGCAGGGGTGGCGGCTCTCGGGACGGAGCAGGGGCAGCGGCTCTCGGGACGGAGCTGGGGCGGCGGCCGGAGTAGGGCCGGCGGGTGGCGGCGCTGATTCGGCCCCGACAGAGTAGCAGGTCGGCCGGCTACGGTGGTGGACGGCTACACCAGATCGAAACCCGGCCGACGAGTAGGGGGACGGGGTTGAGGTGGTGTCTTCGGCAGGAGCCGGAGGTGGGGGCGGCTCGGGAGCAGGGACGGCGGCGGTGGTAAGCGGCGATGGTGGGGATGGCTGGCGGCGGCTCAGGTACAGAGGTCGCTTGGGAGGAAGGAGAGGAAAAAAGAAAAGCCGTTCGCTAGTTGTCGCGCGGTGGCAATGTGAGGTAAATAGGATGTCCAATAGGGGCAACACCAAAAAACGAATCGGTGGACTTGCGGGAAGCCACCGGCGGCAGCGGGAAGTTGGGGTAGGGTGGCTTTTCTCCACTGTGAAGAAACGGTGGAAGCTGGCTGCTCACAGAAACGGCTTAAATTCGAGTTCTTTTGGGATTATAAGTTTTTTTGACTATTAAGCTGTCTAGAAGCCCCAAAAGAACTGGGCCTTAGTCAACTTTGTCTGGATTGACTCGTACACGGAACAATATATTTTTAATTGTAATAAACAAAGCCAAACTTAGATGCCGATCGAAATTCCATCATTAAGTCTGAGAAGCGATCTTATATAAAAAAAACCGAGTCCATCCACAGTAGATCGGCATATCATGGAAGCATCTCCCATAAACTAAACTACCGCAAACTCATCACATGGACCGTCATCCATGACAATACAACATTCGATTTAATTAAAAGCACCACGCTCCAAGACGATATTCAATAAGAAATCCGTGTTTGTATGTCGATTTTGTCAAGTTGAACAAAAACATAGGGTTGCACACCCAAAGCGGAGCGTCGTGGCAACACCTGTAAACCGATGAGGTGAGATTGGTTTTGGGAGAGCGACAATACTGAACGCTCTAGGCGCAGTACGGCTCTGATTTATGTTAGACAGAAACAGACCGATTACAATACAATTACAACACCTATTCGGTAAGGATCTAACTATGCCATATCTACAGGAACTTCCTAACGTGAGACATGTATTCTATCAGCCTCACTCAATCTCAACTGTGGACGACATATGGAGATTGCGCTTGCACTTCTGAAATAACGGAAGTGGTAATGGCTTCGTGAAGATATCAGCAAGTTGATCTTTTGACGATAAAAACCGCACTTGGAGCAACTTTTGAACAACTTTTTCACGAAGGAAATGAAAATCAACCTCAATATGCTTCGTCCGAGCATGGAAAACAGGATTCGAGGAAAGATAAGTCGCTCCAATATTATCACACCATAAAATCGGTGGAGAATCCTGTCGAATACCAAGCTCCTTCAACAATGCTTGTATCCAAATTATCTCAGCAGTAGCATTAGCAACAGCCTTGTACTCAGACTCTGTGCTTGAACGAGACACAGTAGCTTGTTTCTGAGCACTCCAGGCGACCAAGTTTTCACCATAAAAGAGAGCATATCCCCCCGTGGATCGTCGATCCTCCACATCACCAGCCCAATCGGCATCAGAAAAAGCTGAGATACTACAAGAGGAGGAAGGACGAATACACAACCCATGATGACGTGTGTGCTGAACATACCGAAGAATCCGCTTAACAGCAGCCCAATGATCCTCGGTAGGAGAGTGAAGAAACTGACACATACGATTGACTGCAAAGGACACATCCGGTCGAGTGAGAGTAAGATACTGGAGACCACCAACAATACTCCTATAAGTAGTAGCATCATCCTCGCCAAGAAGAGCACTATCATCTCTGAACAATTTGGTGGTGGCAGCCATAGGTGTATGAGCTGGTTTGCACTTCAACATACCAGCACGACGAAGAAGATCAACCGCATACTTGTGTTGATTAATAGTGAGACCATGAGAGGCAGACCGGACCTCCAATCCAAGAAAGAAGTGAAGGGCACCCAAATCCTTGACAGCAAACTCTTGTCGAAGGTCACGAACTAGACGGTCAATAGCCAAAGCCGACGAACTGAGTACCACTATATCATCAATATAGACCAAAAGATAAATAGTGATATACGGACGCTGCAGTATGAACAATGACGTATCAGCTGAGGACGGTACAAATCCATGTTGCCGCAGAACAGAAGATAGGCGAGCGTGCCAAGCGCAAGGTGCCTGCTTAAGACCATATAGGGCTTTGACGAGATGACACAAGTGATGCGGACGAGCTGGATCCTCGAAACCAGGAGGTTGACGCATAAATAACTGTTCCTCCAATACCCCATTCAGGAAAGCATTCTGTATACCAAGTTGACGAAGAAACCAACCACGAGAGATAGCCACTGAAAGCAGAAGACGAATGGTGGTGGGCTTGACAATAGGGCTGAAGGTGTCCTCATAATCCAAACCATATCGTTGCTTAAATCCCTTGGCAACAAGACGAGCTTTGAAGCGCTCAATAGTGCCATTAGCATGACGTTTCACCTTGAACAACCACTTGGAATCAATGACATTGACACCAGAACGAGGAGAAACAAGTTGCCACGTATTATTTTTCTGTAAAGCATCAAATTCTTGCTCCATGGCAACACGCCAGTGTGGAATACTGAGAGCAGCACGAAAATGACATGGTTCCGCAGTCGGATCAGAAACTGCATGAGCCATACAGGCAGCCATCCAAGCTACTGTACCATCAGTCGGCTTTTTAGGACGATGCACGCCACGAAGGGCACGAGTCACAGGCCGCAGAGAATCAGGCGGCAGAGGTTTTAAAGGCTCCAAAATGAGCTGTGGCGAACGATCCGATTCGTCGGACTCAACCGAATCTGTAGGTGATGAAGGCGAGCCAGCAGGAGACGAAATACCATCCAATCCAGACGACGAAGAAGAGCCAGACGCGAACGGAGTCCGAGGTGAGCCATGCACCGGGTGGAGTCGCAGCCCGAGGTGAGCCATGCACATGGGACAGAGGAGCCCGAGGTGAGCTGGCGCCCGACTCAGCTGGCTGGTCCACTTCACCGATCGTACGAGCAGCCGGAGGCGCATGCAGCTGCATGCGAGTGCTACGATCGAAGTGATCTGGTCCATGCTGCTGTTCCGGTGTTGAAGAAGAGGGCTCCTCCTCAAGGATTTCCAATCGTGCACCACGTCCAGTACCTGCGCCATGGTTAGGAAGAAACAACGGTGCATGCGTACAATCTTCAAATTGGTCAGAAGCAACAGGTAAATTAGTGGAAGTAGAAGGAGAATCTGATGAAGGAAGATTAGAGAACGAAAAAATGTTCTCATCAAATATGACGTCACGACTAATATAGACATGATTAGATGGAACATGAAGACATTTGTAACCTTTATGAAGGGGGCTATAACCAAGGAACACACACTTTTGAGAGCGGAACTGAAGTTTATGTTTGTTGTAGGGACGGAGGTTAGGCCAGCAAGCACACCCAAAAACCTTAAAGAAAGTATAATCAGGTGTCTCGCCAAGAAGACGCTCAACAGGAGTCTGCATGTTAATGACACGAGTGGGCATACGGTTGATCAAAAAACAAGCAGTTATAAACGCATCACTCCAGAACCGAAAAGGAACTGACGCATGAGCAAGAAGTGTGATACCGGTCTCGACAATATGACGGTGTTTGCGCTCAGCACTACCGTTTTGTTGATGAGTATGTGGACATGAAACACGATAGGTGATCCCTAATTTCTGGAAGAAGGAGTTTAACTTAACATACTCTCCCCCCAATCTGATTGAACATGCACAATTTTACGATTAAGGAGACGCTCAACATGAGCTTGAAATTGAACAAAGACATCAAAGACATCACTCTTCCGTTTAATCAAATATAACCAAGTAAAGCGACTATAAGCATCAACAAAGCTCACATAATAGTATGACCACTAACAGAGGTTTGGGCATGACCCCATACATCGGAGTAAATAAGCTCAAGGGGAGCATGCGTTACATGACTAGAAAGAGAAAACGGTAACTGATGACTCTTGCCCTGCTGACAGGCATCACAAACTGTATCAATTTTATTGGACACTGAAGGAAGACGACTGTGACTAAGAATATGTTGAACTATCTGACTTGACGGATGACCTAACCGAGCATGCCATTGGGCGGAAGACGCTTTAAGAGCACTGAAGACTTGTTTGCCGAACGGAGCGTTGAGAGGGTCAAGAGCATAAAGACCACCACGACACCATCCTCTAAGCAGTGTGGCCCTCGTATCCAGGTCCTTAACAAAAAACTGTCAGGATGGAACTCAACGAGAACATTGTTATCATGAGTAAACTTAGTAACAGATAAGAGATTTTTGGTGACAGAGGGAACATGAAGAACATTGCGAAGATAAAGATTTTTGGAGGAGGCAGTGGGAACTATTGCTTGACCAACATGAAGTATACGCTGAACCGTTGGCCGTGTGGACACGCTCATTGCCCTGATAGGGCTCCTTCAGGTGCAGCTTCTGCAACTCGCCAGTAAGATGATCAGTGGCGCCGGTGTCCATGTACCAAGTGGGATCAACATGAGAGGGAGTGTGGCCTTGCAGAGCTGGTGCTTGATAGACGTGATTCGCCATGGAAAACTGACGTTCCAAGAAGCGCCCATCATTACCCGCACCAAGAAAACTTTTGTTGAAACGCTTGAAACACCCTGAAGCAACATGGCCAGGCTCCTCGCATAGCTGACAGATATGGCGTGGTCCATGACCAGAAGAATTGCCACGTACATAATCATAGGAACTAGTACCACCCGACTTGGGCTGATTTGGGCGAGCCGGTGTAGATGGACCACCCGAACGGAAAGGCAAACCAGGAGCACCACTCGAGCGGGGGGTTTCGACCCAAACTTGGACAGATTTGCAGAGTGAATTGTTGCAGACGAACGACGCGCAGCAATGCGTTGCTCAGTTGACAGCATCCGTGCATACAGATCATGCGGAAGCATCGGAGTGTTGCGATCCCGCTCAAGAACGATCTCTACCAGAGAATCGTAATCCTCGTCGAGACCTGATAGCACAAAGGAGGTGAATTCCTCCGGCCGAAGGGGCTGCCCAATGGAAGTCAGAGTGTCCGAGAGGGACTTCAGCTTGTTGTAGTAAACAGCCACCGATTGGTCCAGCTTTTCCATATCCCTCATCTGGTCTCGAATTTGCATGGAACGAGCAGTAGATCGAGAGGCGAAGCTGCCCTCAATGGTGGCTCAAGCTTCCTGTGACGTTCGAGCAAACATAATCATGCCACCGACCTCAATGGATGATGGCGAGAGGAAGGCAGACAGTATTGCCTGATCCTGTTGAATCCAGGCTGCGAACTGCGGGTTCGGCGAGGTGGTCGTTCCGCCGCCCTCCTTGGCGATAGTCACGGTGGCCGACGGGCACGGAAAGCTCCCGTCCACATAGCCATGGAGGAGGTTGCTGCGAAGGAGAGAGACCACCTGGTCACGCCAAAACAGATGATTCGCCGGCGAGAGCTTCGCCGTGATGAGGTTCCCGAAGTTGAGCGGGCCAGAAGATTGGACGCCGAGGGAAGACGACGGCATCGAGGCGAGAGCAAGGGCGAGCGAAGGGCTCGAGACAGCGGAAGACGAAGACATAGCTCAGGATCGAGCCTCTGATACCATGTAAACCGAAGAGGTGAGATTGGTTTTGGGAGAGCGACAATACTGAACGCTCTAGGCGCAGTACGGCTCTGATTTATATTAGACAGAAACGGACCGATTACAATACAATTACAACACCTATTCGGTAAGGATCTAACTATGCCATATCTACAGGAACTTCCTAACGTGAGAGACATGTATTCTATCAACACCTTCAGTAAGAATAAGAGGAGAAGGCTAGATCATTAGTTGTCACCTAGAGGAAATGCCACCACAGGCTATAGATCCCGATATAATGGTATTAAATAATTATAATTTTAGTGTTCCTGTGGTAAGTTTGATTTGATACCTTAACCTTTCTTAAAGAGTCCTCATGATTATTACGCTTACAAGATGTGAACATAATACACTGTTCTCTTCATTCGGGTGCGTATATACTGATAAATGTAGGACAATGCCACACAATAGTCTCCTACTGTATTTTTTTTCACTATCAAGAGATATCGTGGACATCTAAAAGCAAGTACTCCCTCGTTTAAAAATAACTGTCTTAGATTTGTGAAAAGTTCGATATATCTAGACATGTCACTTTTGTACAAACTTGAGACACCTAATTTGGGACGGAGCGAGTAGATATCACTATCAAGTCCATCCCGTCCAGCTCCAGCCGGACGAGTTTATTGCACACGCTCTGAATTATCCAGCTATTGAGGAAACCAAACGCCAAAAGGTGATCACGACACGGTTACTCCGGCAATAATTGGCACACGTAACTATCCACGAAAATCAACACGGTGGATCGGTGTATGTTTGATCCGGGCCATGCATGTACCGGTACTCTGGTCAGAGGTCGGCGCTCGAGAAACTGACGGGTCCAACCGTTGTTTCTACAGCCTTTGCTTGGAGCTGGACTTAACTGTAACCAGCTAGTCGGTGACTAGGCTAGAATGGATGTGCTGGATTCAACAGTCAGCACCGCCAGCGATGACCTGGCCGGCTATGCACGTAGACGTCTGGTTGTTTAGAACACTGTCAAGAATGTCTAGATTGATCCGTGTGCTACGTACTACAGAGTACTATATGAAGGTCATGGTGGGTTGGTGGTGATGGCCATTTGGGTTCCAACGCGCCGAGCCAAACGGAGCAAAACAGACACATTTTTTTGGGCAGTTTTTGTTCGTTTGGGTCGGCCGACGGACAGGAAATGACCGATCTTATCCACGGGTTTGCGTGACGGCCCAACGCGCGTGACCCATTTGGTTTTTTAGTTCATATATTAATAGTGGGCCAAAAGGCCGTTCCGGTTACATACAGGGCACAAATGGCATTTTTACACTATATAAAAACAAAACAAAAAAAGGGGAAGGGCTAGGGCTCGCCGCCAACGACCTACTCGTCATCGTCGCTGTCGGGGATGACGATATACGACGGCGCTCGATCTCCAGGCCCTTGCATGGCGGCTCGTCAGGATCGGTGGCACCGGAATCCGCTGGGGATTCAGGTGCCAGTCGTCCGGCAGTTGGACGTCTGGCGAGTAGACGAGCGTCGCGTTCTCCTAGTGCCACCAGCAGGCGAACATCCCCTGGATTAGCCACGTGCATCCGATCTCGATCGTGTACGAGCCGAGGAAAATGTTTATGGGTTTGAAAAAATGTTCATCGGATCAAAGAAAAGTCCACATGTTTGGGTAACATCTTTAGGTATTTTAAAAAATGTTCACATGTCTGGAAAAATGTTCAAGTGTTCAAAATAGATGTTCACGATTTTTAAAAAGTCATATGTTTCAAAAATATATATCCATGTATAATACGACAAAGGAAGAAATAGAAAAAAGAAAGAAAGTGAAAAATAAAAAGTATTCACATATTACCGCCGGAAAAAGCTGAAAGAAAAAAGACACAATAAAAAGGAACTACAATAAACAAAATAAAACAATAAAGACAAATTGGCCGCCATTCGAGGCGCAAGAGGCCTCCTCCTCCTCCCCGGTGCCTCCTTCTTCACCGCCCTGCCTCTGGACTTCGTCGCCGCCTGCGTCTACATCTCCTCCTTCGACGATGACGACGACTTTGATTTCAGGGGCTGTGACAACGAGGATTAGGATTCACGTTTGTAGTTTAGGTTTGAGTTTCATTAAAAAAAACTTGTAAAATAAAAATTGAATCTCAGAAAAAAAATATGTCTACAATAATTCAAGCCAGGCGTGAAACTTGAATCTCATTGGAGCACAAGAGTACCACATTTCGAATTACGAAACCATCAATGCGCATCAAGTCGATTTCATTGGAGCACAAGAGTACCAAATTTCCTCTATGTATTAATCTCAAATAATTTGGTTAGATCACTCATGCCCGGTCGAATCGCGAGCAAATAATCTACAGGCCGTATCACTACAACCCTCCGATCCTGATGCCGCGCGACCGAGCCCAAAGGCACAAGCCGTGGGGCGGCAGTACGGCGCACCGCGCACGCCTGAACGCATGCGCCGGCGAGACCATGAGAAGAGAGAGAGGCGATGCTGAAGCGCCACGCGGCGTGCGCCTACAAGGCGGCGTGGAGGTGGAGGCCGTCGGCGAGCCGCTGGAGCGCCTCGCGCATCCACCAGTGCGGGCACCGCTCCATGGCCTCCCGCACGGAGACCCAGCTCCGGCCGCGCCCGGACATCTCCGGCCACCGCTCCAGCTCGTCGATGACGCGCAGCGGGAACATGTACCCCTCGTAGGTGGCGTCGTACCGGCGGCTCCGGTAGCACCAGCGGCCGAGCGGCGCGTCCCCGGTCTCGCCGCGCACGCCGGCCTCCTCCAGGGCCTCGCGCCGCGCCGCGTCCACCATGGTCTCGTCCAGCTCCCACCCACCCTTGGGGAACATCACGCCCGCGCTGGCGCCCTTCTTCCGGGAGCAGATCACCAGCACCTCCACCTCGCCGTCCTCCGCGGTTTCCCGGTACGGGATGCACCCTACCACGATGCGGCCGCCGGTGCTCGCGCTGTATCGCTGCAGGTCCCGCCCCTGCCTCGCAACCATCACCGCCGCCATGGATGTGTGTCAAAGACCCTGTTTTTCTGTTGGATTCTTGGTTTCTTGCTCAGCACCGATCGAGAGCTCGAGGAAAAGATCTCTTCAGATATGGGGATCGGTCGCGCTATCTTTGGATCTTCCAGTGGGATGAACAGGTGGAGCTGGATGGATTTGAGCGAATGGGGGCGGGGATGCTCGGCTATTAGTAGCGAGCTTGGTTGTTGTGGCTGGCGGGCAGGCAGCGTCGTTGCCGAGTGAAAGGGAACGTGACAAAGGTGGGGCACCTCGACGACAAAAATGGCGGGCAGAGTAGGCGCGTGAGCACGGTCCACATGATTCTGTTGCGTGCAATCTGCTCTCTGTTTCTGTGGCGATGCTTGTTTGTGCCGCGGTTTTGATAGTTCAGGTTGTGTGTCTGGTCTTTTCGATGCTTCGAAATTTGGAGGTTGAGATATTTTTTTTTTGAGGATAACGTGGTCGTACCACCCTCGAATAGATAGAAAAAGAATTGGCCCAGTTTATAAGGAAGACCGGGCTCAAAAACCATACAAATGCCCTGTTTATAAGGAAAACAGTGCCGAAAAAACCGCACAAGCAAGGCGACCCGCCGCCCACACGACACAAGTCAACCAAACGCAACAAAACACACCACCGTTTCCGGGACCGCCGTCCCGGCGAAGCAACCAGATCGACCCTCGCATTGGCCGAGAGCGATCCAGTCATGGTCGACGAACCCTCTGCCCACGCAGTCTTCATCCAGGTTGCCACCAAAACCACCATGTTCCGGGGCCGCCACCCCGATGTAGCAACCAGATCGACCTTCGCATTGCCCGAAGGTGATCCAGTCGGGTCAACGAACCCTCTGCCCACGCAGTCTTCATCCAGATTGTCACCCAAGCCTGTGTAAGGTCACGGTCCTGCCCCATAGGACCGCCACCGCAACAGGGACCGAAGCCGCCGCCTCGGCGCACCGCCACCTCCAGGAGCCGCCGCCCCGACGTCCACCACCCACGACCACACGCCCATTTTGCACATCCGCCGCGAAACCGTCGCACCACGCTGTCCCAGAGCTCCAAAGCGGCGCCTCCAACAAGGTAGTGACGAGATCGTCACCGCCGCCCGCTCCCGAAGAGCATAGGTTTTCACCCGGAGCTCTTGGAACCACACGCGTTAGTCGAGGTCGAAAAGCTCCACAACGACGCGATCAAGAAGGAGAACGACACCCGAGGGTGCCGCCGTCGTCGGCACCGACCTAAGTCTGCGCGAGCTTTCGCCCGGAGTTCAACCCGACCGCAAAGCTTCGGGAGCCACAGGATGGCATCCTGGCCATGTCGTCAGCCACCTATCTCCATGGCACGCTGCCACCACCGCGGCACCTCCCTCCACGGCAGCCGTCATGCCCGCTGCGGTAGATCCTTGAATCAGCCACGAATCCGGGGCCGCCGCCCCGGCTTGCCTCCGTGACCAGCCCGCGCCTCATCGGTGGCCCCGCCTCCGCGCCGGTGCCACCACCTCCCTCTCCTTCCTCGGCGCCGGGCTCGACGCACACATCCTCCGCCACAGCCCGCACGGAAGACCTCCTCTGGTGCCTCCGCCTCCGCCCACACGGACGACGAAACGCACCCGCCGCAGCCAGGGCCCGACGGGCCCAGATCGGGCCCGCCAAACCCATCTGGCGCGCACCAACTCCCGGCGACGGCACCTCCGCCCGCAGCAGCCCTGCACCCGCCAGCAGTCACCGTCGCCTGCCGTCGTCTCCCGAGCCCGCCGGCTCGGCCTCCTCCCTGACCGGCGCCGCCCCCACGGGCCGATCTTCTTCCACCAGCGCGAGAGGAACCGCCCCCCCCCCCCCGACCACCTTTGTGGCAGCGGAGGGGTGCCGCCACCGCCGCGGCCGAGGCCGGCGACGGCAGCGGCAGAGGAGGCTCCGGCGAGGGGGGGGGGGGCGGGCGGCGGCGTGGTTGCGCCCCTAGCGCCGCCTTGGGGGAGGCGACGCGAGGGGAAGGGGTCCCCAACTGATAAATATCGGTCTCCCCGAGCGTCCAAACCTGGAGGTTGAGATATGAGGACGTGGAGCTTCTGATTGACTTTCGAAGCTCAGCTGAAGTGGTTCTGTGCTCTAACTATTTCAGGGTTTTATTTCTAGAAGCATGGAAATGGTGGGTGGATACAATGCTGCAGTATATGTCAACCAAGGAGAAGAAGAAAGTATTACGTATTGATAAGTTCAGCTTTCTATTTGACTTTAGAAGCTCAGCTAAAGTGGTTCCGTGCCCTTACTATTTCAGAGCCTTTTATTTCTAGAAGCGTGGAAATGATGGGTGGATGTCACAACCAAAGGAGAGGAAGAACTCTATTGCTTATTCACGGGTTCAGATTTTTACACGTTAGCTGAATTACTCTAGAGATTATGACGAGATAGTCAACTACATAGTACTTTTCTTTCTTTTCTTTGCCCATGCCATGAAAAGGCTTCTAGAAAGATAAACCAAAAAGGCAAGGGAATAATGTGCCTGCGGCGCAAAATAGTTTTTCTTCATTTTTTTTTACAAAAGACACCTGGACTCATCTTTATATCTGTTAATTATCAAGAAAAACAACAGTTGGTGTAAAGACGCTACAACTTGATGCAATACGGCCAGCATAAAGTAAAATACACTAAAAATCATATTTTCGTGCCGGATCTTGAAACATGCAACGAACAAGCCGCAAAAGACTGGGACACCAGCAAACGCCCTCGCCAACCATGGCTTTGAAAACAACAATAGCC
This sequence comes from Poa pratensis, assembly GCA_947311845.1. Lineage (NCBI taxonomy): Eukaryota > Viridiplantae > Streptophyta > Magnoliopsida > Poales > Poaceae > Poa > Poa pratensis. Next base: position 19,649,094 of record CAMZMU010000122.1, read on the forward strand.
ACTCCAGCAAACGTCGGTGCCGAAGGTCGCCGGCACTGACTCCAGCAGCCGAGCAGCTGCTAGCTGGGATCTGACTTGCAAATTATGTGGACACGCTGGTAGGTGCTACAGACGACAATGTACAGTACAATTACAAACATGTTTGGCATCACGATCATGGATGCATTCCAGGGTATTAATTACTTATGTGATATATATTCGTCTGGTTTACATGTTAATCGTGGCTTTCGAGCTTGGCACTACACTTGTTTCTCCTTTTGTTTAGGACCTAATAGTAGAGCTCAAAGTTATTATATCCGTTGAGTACAAGGCAGTGGACGCATGTGAGTGTTTCTGATGACGTCCCAAGTAAGACCATTTTTTCGCAAAGATATAATGGTTGTGGACAAAGAAGCACACCTATTGTCAGCCACTTGTTACATCATAATTATTTCTTAATTCGAGTGCCACGGAAGGGACGGCGAAAAAGATATTCTTCGAGTGCAGGTTCGCGGCCAAATTCTGGCAGGCGGTGTGGTTCATGTTTTCGAGCGATGCCGATGTCTGAACCCTGAACTCATTCAGCCTCCCTGCTGGAGTGCCATTGGCGACGACGTCCACCTTTTTATTACTCTGCTGGTGGAACCTCTGGAAGCACGAAATGTCGTCTCCTTCACGGACCAACGTTCTAGTTTGCCGCTGCTGCTCAAGACGTGCGGATACGAAGCACGTTTGTGGAAGGTTAGGCTCCCTGCCGATCACGAATCTATTGTCGCCGCCTAGCTGTTTATTCTTAGCAACGCCAACTATTAGTGTGGCTCCCCGTGTAATCTTTTCCTCTTCCCCTTCCTGTGTAAAACATACGACCACAAAAAGGGTCTCTGCTATATGAAAACAAAATTCGGGTGGGGAGTCCCCCCGCTCGACCAATCTTCGTCCATTTTCCCTTGACCGGCCCGTCCCCAAGTGACAACTCATTGAAAATATTCTTAATTTCAATCTGTTTCAGGAGTTATTTCTTTTAGAGAATGAGAATAACTTCCCTGCATTGAGTCGTGCACACATATTTTCAATTATTACACAAAGCCAAACTTTGATCCCAAATGTCCATCATTAACTTTGAGAAACCAACTTATAAAAAACCGAGTACATCTACAATGGATCAGCCCCACGGAAGCACCTCCCATAACCTATCACATGGACATCGTCCACAACAAAACAACATGTGATTAAATAAAGAAGACCACACTCCAAGACAATGTCTTCAATAAGAAATCGACGTTTGTATGTCGAGGTTGTCAAGTTCAACCCATATGAAATGATAGTCGATGCAAAAATCCCTCAATTCCCCCAACCTCCCTATCTATGGGCCGTTCCCGTAGACTATATTCTAGCCAACACGTCTCACCCCCGAGTCATCTCGCGTCGCGCAAACTTTGCTTGGTAGCGCCCTGTGGCGACGGCGAGCGGGGAGGAAGAGCGGTCCGACGGCCGGTTATGGGCGCCCTTCGGAGCCATGCACACGAGAGCATAGTTAGATACTTTTCTCTCGAGTTTGCAAGCCTTAACCTTTCTTAAAGAGTCGCCATGATTATATGTTTTTAAGTAGCAATAAACGTCACACAAAATGTCAAAGGAACATATCGTTGTTTTCAGCCGGACGCGGTTAGCACGTGGGACAAAACTTAGTAAATATAGGACAATGACACACACTAGCTGGTCTCCTACTGTTTTTTCGCTATCAAGTGATATATATTTTTGAAACAGGTAACTATCAAGTGATATATATCGTGGACATCTAAAAATAAGTAGATATGGCAGTCAAGAGAGGCATCTCGGCTCTTATTCAGCTACTGAGAGGTAAGCGAAGCGCCAAAAGATGATGACGACGCGCGCGACACGGTTACTCCAGCAATAATTAGCACGTAACTGTACACATAGATCAACACGGTGGATCACATCCGACGATGGTGCCATTTACCGGTACTCTGGTCACCGGTGGAGCCACTGACGGGTCCAACTGCGGTTTCTACAGCTTCGTTTGGAGCTGGACTGTACTGTAACCAGCCAGTCGACTTGTCTGACGTTGGTGATGGCCATTCCGACGTTCAGGGCGTATTTGGTTGCTCAAACCGAGCACGGGAATGGAACTTACTCGTCGACGCATATAAATTTCATGTACACTTTAAATGCACTACGCGAGGATGGCTTGGCCGAGAGTGGTTTAGAAACCAAACAGGCCGAAAATAGCCTGAATTCATGAGACCCGTGGGCAACCAAACACGCCCATAGTTGTTTTTTGTTCAATGTTGTCGTTCATCGGTTTAAAACAGTTAAACAGAACACCGAATTGAATTATCCGTTAATCAAACCGTTGTTGTTGTAACTATGCCCCCTCTCTTCTTCTTGTTTTCGTCATCGCCCTCTCGTATTCTCGGTACTGTATGTTCAAACACTGCCTGTTGAGGCGTGAAATTTGAAACTCATTGTCCTAATTTTAACTCGTATTGTCGCAAATTCGAGTTACCAAACCATCAATGCGCATCAAGTCAATTTCATAAAAAAAAAGTCGACCATTTGGCCCCAATAATTCAAACTACGGTTTCTCAAAAAAAAAAAAATCAAACTACGATATCTTTACTAACATTGCCTCTATATAATCTCAAAGAATTTGGTTAGATTTACATGCCCGGTCGAATCGCAAGCAAATAATCTACATGCCGTGTCACTACAATGCTCTGATTCCTGATGTCGCAGCGCCGCGTGACCGAGCCCAACAGGCACAGGCCGTGGACCGGCAGTACGGCGCGCCGCGCGCCCGGCGAGACCACGAGTCCACGAGAAGAGAGACAGGCGATGCCGGAGCGCCTCGCGGCGTGCGCCTACAAGGCGGCGTGGAGGCGGTCGGCGAGCCGTTGGAGGGCCTCGCGCATCCACCAGTGCGGGCACCGGTCCATGGCCTCCCGCACGGAGACCCAGCTCCGGCCGCGCCCGGACATCTCCGGCCACCGCTCCAGCTCGTCGGTGACGCGCAGCGGGAACATGTACCCCTCGTACGTGGCGTCGTAGCGGCGGCTCCGGTAGCACCACCGCCCCAGCGGCACGTCCCCGGTCTCGCCGCGCACGCCGGCCTCCTCCAGGGCCTCGCGCCGCGCCGCCTCCACCATGGTCTCGTCCAGCTCCCACCCGCCCTTGGGGAACATCACGCCCGCGCTGGCGCCCTTCTTCCGGGAGCAGATCACCAGCACCTCCACCTCGCCGTCGTCCGCGGTTTCCCGGTACGGGATGCACCCCACCACGATGCGCCCGCCCGTGCTCGCGCTGTACCGCTGCAGGTCCCGCCCCTGCCTCGCAACCATCACCGCCGCCATGGATGTGTGTCAAAGACCCTGTTTTTCTGTTGGATTCTTGGTTTCTTGCTCAGCACCGATCGAGAGCTCGAGGAAAAGATCTCTTCAGATATGGGGATCGGTCGCGCTATCTTTGGATCTTCCAGTGGGATGAGCAGGTGGAGCTGGATGGATTTGAGCGAATGGGGGCGGGGATGCTCGGCTATTAGTAGCGAGCTTGGTTGTTGTGGCTGGCGGGCAGGCAGCGTCGTTGCCGAGTGAAAGGGAACGTGACAAAGGTGGGGCACCTCGACGACAAAAATGGCGGGCACAGTAGGCGCGTGAGCACGGTCCACAGGATTCTGTTGCGTGCAATCTGCTCTCTGTTTCTGTGGCGATGCTTGTTTGTGCAGCGGTTTTGATAGTTCGGGTTGTGTGTCTGGTCTTTTCGATGCTTCGAAATTTGGAGGTTGAGATATGAGGACGTGGAGCTTCTGATTGACTTTCGAAGCTCAGCTGAAGTGGTTCTGTGTTCTAACTATTTCAGGGTTTTATTTCTAGAAGCATGGAAATGGTGGGTGGATACAATGCTGCAGTATATGTCAACCAAGGAGAAGAAGAAAGTATTTCGTATTGATAAGTTCAGCTTTCTATTTGACTTTTGAAGCTCAGCTAAAGTGGTTCCGTGCCCTTACTATTTCAGAGCCTTTTATTTCTAGAAGCGTGGAAATGATGGGTGGATGTCAACCAAAGGAGAGGAAGAACTTTATTGCTTATTCACGGGTTCAGATTTTTACACGTTAGCTGAATTACTCTAGAGATTATGACGAGATAGTCAACTACATAGTACTTTTCTTTCTTTTCTTTGCCTATGCCATGAAAAGGCTTCTAGAAAGATAAACCAAAACGACAAGGGAATAATGTGCCTGCGGCGCAAAATAGTTTTTCTTCTTTTTTTTTACAAAAGACACCCGGACTCATCTTTATATATGTTAATTATCAAGAAAAACAACAGTTGGTGTAAAGACGATACAACTTGATGCAATACGGCCAGCATAAAGTAAAATACACTAAAAATCATACTTTCGTGCCGGATCTTGAAACATGCACCGAACAAGCCGTAAAAGACTGGGACACCTGCAAACGCCCTCGCCAACCATGGCTTTGAAAACAGCAATAGCCACTCCAGCAAACGTCGGTGCCGAAGGTCGCCGGCGCTGACTCCAGCAGCCGAGCAGCTGCTAGCTCGGATCTGACTTGCAAATTACGTGGGACACGCTGGTAGGTGCTACAGACGACAATGTACAGTATAATTACAAACATGTTTGGCATCACGATCATGGATGCATAATTACTTATGTGATATATATTCGTCTGGTTTACATGTTAATCGTGGCTTTCGAGCTTGGCACTACACTTGTTTCTCCTTTTGTTTAGGACCTAATAGTAGAGCTCAAAGTTATTACGTCCGTTGAGTACAAGGCAGTGGACGCATGTGAGTGTTTCTGATGACGTCCCAAGTAAGACCATTTTTTCGCAAAGATATAATGGTTGTGGACAAAGAAGCACACCTATTGCCAGCCACTTGTTACATCATAATTATTTCTTAATTCGAGTGCCACGGAAGGGACGGCGAAAAAGATATTCTTCGAGTGCAGGTTCACGGCCAAATTCTGGCAGGCGGTGTGGTTCATGTTTTCGAGCGATGCCGATGTCCAAACCCTGAACTCATTCAGCCCCCCTGCTGGAGTGCCATTGGCGACGACGTCCACCTTTTTATTACTCTGCCGGTGGAACCTCTGGAAGCACGAAATGTCGTCTCCTTCACGGACCAACGTTCTAGTTTGCCGCTGCTGCTCAAGACGTGCGGATACGAAGCACGTTTGTGGAAGGTTAGGCTCCCCGCCGATCACGAATCTATTGTCGCCGCCTAGCTGTTTATTCTTAGCAACGCCAACTATTAGTGTGGCTCCCCGTGTAATCTTTTCCTCTTCCCCTTCCTGTGTAAAACATACACCACAAAAAGGGTCTCTCCTATATGAAAACAAAATTCGGGTGGGGAGTCCCCCGCCCGACCAATCTTCGTCCATTTTCCCTTGACCGGCCCGTCCCCAGGTGACAACTCATTGAAAATATTCTTAATTTCAATCTGTTTCAGGAGTTTTTTTCTCTTAGAGAAGGAGAATAACTTCCCTGCATTGACTCGTGCACACATATTTTCAATTATTACACAAAGCCAAACTTTGATCCCAAATGTCCATCATTAACTTTGAGAAACCAACTTATAAAAAAAAACCGAGTACATCTACAATGGATCAGCCCCACGGAAGCACCTCCCATAACCTATCACATGGACATCGTCCACAACAAAACAACATGTGATTAAATAAAGAACACCACACTCCAAGACAATGTCTTCAATAAGAAATCGACGTTTGTATGTCGAGGTTGTCAAGTTCAACCCATATGAAATGATAGCCGATGCCAAAATCCCTCAATTCCCCCAGCCTCCCTATCTATGGGCCGTTCCCGTAGACTATATTCTAGCCAACACGTCTCACCCCCCGAGTCATCTCGCGTCGCGCAAACTTTGCTTGGTAGCGCCCTGCGGCGACGGCGAGCGGGGAGGAAGAGCGGTCCGACGGCCGGTTATGGGCCACACGAGAGCATAGTTAGATACGTTTCTCTCGAGTTTGCACGCCTTAACCTTTCTTAAAGAGTCTCCATGATTATATGTTTTTAAGTAGCAATAAACGTCAGAACGAAGCAGAGTCGTCCCCGATCTTCTTTCCCGTGCTACAGTAAAGTCAAGCGAAAAGAGAGGCGAAGAGAGTTTGCGCCGGCGAATCCGATGGCCCCCTCCGCCTCCGGCGCCGCCGCGACGTCGTGAGGTGGGGGGAGCCGGTGGTTCTCGCCGTGCGGCAGTAGTATAGGTATAGATTTAGTTCTATTGTTGTGTTCCCTCGCCGGTCTCGTACCGGAGTTGACGCCGGCGTCAAGGGAGAATAAAGCGCCTTCCTCCTTTCTCCGGTCCGGCGACGTGTTCGTCGATGAGGAGGTGGGCTTGATGTACTCCGTGCAGGTGGCTGGCAAGATGGCCACGCCGGCGGCCTGTGGTGGAGTTCCCGTCCTGCGAGCTGGTCGTCTCCGCGCCGTCTTCTTCCCCAGGGACGGTGGTGAGCTCGTGCGGTGCCGTGATGGGGTGGTGGATCCGTGGCTGCTTCGTCGGCGGCGGATCTGGTGTGAGAAATTTCAGAAAATGAAGATGGAGGTGATCTTTCGAAGCTCTGCGTCATCGGTGGCGTCTGCAGCGGTAGGATCCTCGGATCCGACGCTCGGCGACTTCCCGCTGGCCAGGAGGCTGACTCCGCTTAAAGATGGTTCAAGGAGCAGCGGCAGCGGCGCGCCACCGACGGCCTCTGTGCGTCGGCGTCGGCGAGTTCCAGAGGAGGAAGAAGTTGGACTTCGTTGTAATTTCTTTTTCTTTCTGGATCTGTCTGTAAGAGCAAAGTTTTAATATATCACCTTTATTCTCCGCAAAAAAAAGTAGCAATAAACGTCACACAAAATGTCAAAGGAAATATATGGTTGTTTTCAGCCGGACGCGGTCAGCACGTGGGACAAAACTTAGTAAATATAGGACAATGACACACACTAGCTGGTCTCCTACTGTTTTTTCGCTATCAAGTGATATATATATTTTTGAAACGGGTAACTATCAAGTGATATATATCGTGGACATCTAAAAATAAGTAGATATCGCTGTCAAGAGAGGCATCTCGGCTCTTATTCAGCTACTGAGAGGTAAGCGAAGCGCCAAAAGATGATGACGACGCGCGCGACACGGTTACTCCAGCAATAATTAGCACGTAACTGTACACAGAGATCAACACGGTGGATCGACATCCGACGATGGTGCCATTTACCGGTACTCTGGTCAGCGGTGGAGCCACTGACGGGTCCAACCGCGGTTTCTACAGCTTCGTTTGGAGCTGGACCGTACTGTAACCAGCCAGTCAGCGGCCCAGTCCCTGTTAAATTTTTTTTTTGCATGCCGACTTGTCTGACGTTGGTGATGGCCATTCCGACGTTCAGGGCATATTTGGTTGCTCAAACCGAGCACTGGAATGGAACTTACTCGTCGACGCATATAAATTTCATGTACACTTTAAATGCACTACGCGAGGATGGCCTGGCCGAGAGTGGTTTAGAAACCAAACAGGCCGAAAATCGCCTGAATTCATGAGACCCGTGGGCAACCAAACACGCCCATAGTTGTTTTTTGTTCAATGTTGTCGTTCATCGGTTTAAAACTGTTAAACAGAACACCGAATTGAATTATCCGTCAATCGAACCGTTGTTGTTGTAACTCTGCCCCCCTCTCTTCTTCTTGTTTTCGTCATTGCCCTCTCGTATTCTCGGTACCGTATGTTCAAACACTGCCTGTTGAGGCGTGAAATTTGAAACTCATTGTCCTAATTTTAACTCGTATTGTCGCAAATTCGAGTTACCAAACCATCAATGCGCATCAAGTCGATTTCATAAAAAAAAAAGTCGACCATTTGGCCCCAATAATTCAAACTACGGTTTCTCAAAAAAAAAAAAAATTCAAACTACGATATCTTTACTAACATTGCCTCTATATAATCTCAAAGAATTTGGTTAGATTTACATGCCCGGTCGAATCGCAAGCAAATAATCTACATGCCGTGTCACTACAATGCTCTGATTCCTGATGTCGCAGCGCCGCGTGACCGAGCCCAACAGGCACAGGCCGTGGACCGGCAGTACGGCGCGCCGCGCGCCCGGCGAGACCACGAGTCCACGAGAAGAGAGACAGGCGATGCCGGAGCGCCTCGCGGCGTGCGCCTACAAGGCGGCGTGGAGGCGGTCGGCGAGCCGTTGGAGGGCCTCGCGCATCCACCAGTGCGGGCACCGGTCCATTGCCTCCCGCACGGACACCCAGCACCGCCCGCGCCCGGACATCTCCGGCCACCGCTCCAGCTCGTCGGTGACGCGCAGCGGGAACATGTACCCCTCGTATGTGGCGTCGAACCGGCGGCTCCGGTAGCACCAGCGTCCCAGCGGCGCGTCGCCGGTCTCGCCGCGCACGCCGGCCTCCACCAGGCCTCGCGCGCAGCCGCCTCCACCATGGACTCGTCCAGCTCCCACCCGCCCTGAGGTTTGCTCATCATGTCTGGTTCTTCTTATTTTGTTTCATCTCCTGAGGTTGAGGTTCGAACTTTTAAGCAACAAGGGGGAGAAAGTTTAAAAGATGCTTGGTACCTCGACGTCGTATTCGTGGACCTAGTGGACCAGCAGAACGACGGAATCGTCCGCGACAGAGCCGCCGCGCCGCCGTCGCCGCCGCCGCCGCGACAGAGCATGGCGGCAGGCCGAACCAAGGGGAGAGGAGGAAGAACAGGAGGTCCAGAAGGACTAGAAGCTCACCAGGAGCGTGCAGAGGGGCTCGGTGAAGGCGGGGGAGGTCGGACGGCGACGAATCGGCGGCGATGGATTTTGGCAGCCTGACGGCGTCCCCTTTGCTCCTCTGCGCTTTTCTTCGATGAAAAATGGCTAAGGACCAACCATGCCGCTTATGTAGGGGAGGGACCATTAGTCGCGGCCCGTGGCTCAACCCGCGACTAAAGGGGGGTCTTTAGTCCGGTTTGAGCCACGGGCCGCGACTAAAGGGGTTGGAGGGCCGCGACTAAAGCGGTTGGAGGGCTTTTCGCTTATGAAAAATTAAGCAGTTTTTGCATATTTTTGAATCTGACAAAACTTTCAACATGAAAAGTGTTTGAATTTGAATAACTAATTCAAAACCATTTTCTGTTTTATAAAATAATTATTCTAACTATTCTAAATATCGTTTTTGATTTTCGATTTTCAAAATGACATTTTTTGTGAAGAAAGTACAACAAATATGGTGCAAAATGGCACCCATCCAATTATCACACAAAGTAGACCATATTTTATGGACAATCCACAAATATTGGTAATTTTCTCGGTTTCTAGCTAATTTCGCCTACTTAAACAACTTTATGCCTATTTTTCGAAAGTAATTCAAATTTGAACTACAAGTGTGTGATAGCTTGCTCTGAATTTTTTTCAAAAATGTTTTTAACATGCACAAGTACTGGTTATATTACAGAACCATCGATAGTTTTTGATAATTCGACCCCTTACAATGAATAGTAACGACGACCATTTTGACCGTTTTTTTTTTAAAAAGTCAAAGAAAGTGAAAAAATATTCAAAAATGAAATCCTTTGCCATGGAGTACTTTCATGTGTAGTAGTTGCTAGGATAAATGATAAACTTGAGTTTTGACATAGTTTACAAAAACTCCTTCACAAAAAGGTCAATCATCTATAAACATGTATAAGTTTCGTGTCAAATGACCTCGTTATGGTCATCCCCGTGTCATAGTTTGTCAAAATGTGCCCATATTTGACACATAGCTGTATCTTGGTACGACAAACAATGTTGCAGGACTGAGTTTTTTCAAATTACTTATCTAAATATCGTTTTTTGTTTTTCGATTGTCAAAATGACATTTTTGTGAAGCAAGTACAACAAATATGGTGCAAAATGGCACCCATCCAATTATCACACAAAGTAGACCATATTTTATGGATAATCCACAAATATTGGTAATTTTCTCGGTTTCTAGCTAATTTCGCCTACTTAAAGGACTTTATGCCTATTTTCCGAAAATAATTCAAATTTGAACTACAAGTGTGTGATAGCTTGCTCTGAAATTTTTTAAAAAACGTTTTTAAGGTGCACAAGTAGTGGTTATATCACAGAACCATCGATAGTTTTTGGATAATTCGACCCCTTACAATGAATAGTAACGGCGGCCATTTTGACCGTTTTTTAAAAAAGTCAAAGAAAGTGAAAAAATACTCAAAAAATGAAATCCTTTACCATGGAGTACTTTCATGTGTAGTAGTTGCTAGGATAAATGATAAATTTGAGTTTTGACATAGTTCACAAAAAACTCCTTCACAAAAAGGTCAATCATCTATAAACATGTATAAGTTTCGGGTCAAATGACCTCGTTATGGTCATCCCCGTGTCATAGTTTGTCAAAATATGCCCATATTTGACACATAGTTGTATCTTGTTACGACAAACAATGTTGTAGAACTGAGTTTTTTCAAATTACTTATCTAAATATCGTTTTTTGTTTTTCGATTGTCAAAAATGACATTTTTTGTGAAGCAAGTACAACAAATATGATGCAAAATGGCTAGACCAGAAGTAGTTAATGACAACAATCTTGGGTACATAGACAAACCATAGGTTAGTCATACTCCTGCCTAGGCCTATAATACTCGTCCTCGTAGTCGTCGTAGTCGTCGCCGTCGTCGTCGCTGTCGTCGGGCGGCGCTGTCGTCGGGCGCCTGGACTGGAAGTGAGGGTAGCGCAGGCGGGGGTTATCGCCGGCCGTGATGTAGTTCATGACGCTCTGGAGAGTCCGGCCGCTCCACACAGCCGACGGCCGGCCTCGTTGAAGTTCGAAGGAGGCGGGCCATCCTCCTCGTACCTGGCGAGCGCCCTCTCACGCCGATTGATGAAGAAGGCATCCCAAGTCGGGCGGTAGTCAGGATGCCAGCGGGAATCCATCCGCTGCTCCGGATTGAGCTCGAGGTAGTAGTGGTTCGTGATGGCCGCCCGACGCGCCAAACCTTGAGGGACAGGAGGGACCGGCACGCCTCCGGTGCTCAGCCTCCAGCCGGCGGGGACGTCGTAACCGGGCGGGCAGGGGTAGTTCGAGGCGCAAAGCGCCTCCGCCTCCGTGTAGGTTAGAGTGGCTACGGTGGAAGCCATGGGAGAGTGATGAGGTTGCAGATATGAGTTTAGATGTGCTATGCCAATGGAGGCCATTGATACGTCTCAAACGTATCTATAATTTTTGATGTTCCATGCTTGTTTTATACCAATTGCTACATGTTTTGCATCTACTTTATATCACTTTTATACATTTTTTGGGACTAACCTATTAACAAGATGCCGAAGTGCCAGTTCCTATTTTCTGCTGTTTTTGTATTCCAGAAAAGCTAGTCTGGAAATATTCTCGTAATTGGACGAAACTACACGGGGGTCCCTATTTTTCCAGAACTCACCTGACGGAGCGAAGAAGCAACAGAGGAGGGCCACCAGGGCCCCACACGCAAGTAGGGCGCGGGGCCCCCTCTGCCGCGCCCTAGGGTGGTGTGGGCCCCTCGGGGGTCTCCAGCCGCCGCCCTTTCGCCTACTTATTCCCCCCGACGCGAAAACCCTAAGTACCTGAGCAGAAATCCACGAAAAGACCCTAGCTCGGGAGGGTTCAGAACCTCTTCCCGGCACCCTGCCGGAGAGGGGAATTGTCACCGGAGGCTTCTACATCGCCATGCCTGCCTCCGGAGTGATGCATGAGTAGTTCATCCTTGGACTACGAGTCCATAGCAGTAGCTAGATGGTTGTCTCTCCACTTTGTGCCATCATGTTTAGATCTTGTGAGCTGCCCTACATGATCAAGATCATATTATTATAATGCTGCATGTTGTGTTTGCTGGGATCCGATGAATATTGAATATTATGTCAAGTTGATTATCAATCTATCTCATATGTTATTTAAGATCTTGCATGCTTTCCGTTACTCATAGATGGTTTGGCCAAGTAGATGCTTGTAACTCCAAGAGAGAGTATTTATGCTAGATAGTGGGTTCATGCCTCCGTTTAATCTGGGATAGTGACAGAAAGTTCTAAGGTTGTGGATGTGCTGTTGCCACTAGGGATAACCTAACGATGCTATGTCCACGGGCATATGTGTTTGTTTACATTACGCACTTTACTTAATGCAATTATCCGTTGCTTGCAACTTAATACCAACGGGGGACTCGGATGACAACCCGGCGTTGGATTATTAGTCATAGATGCTGTTGGATAACGGTCTATGTATTATGTCGTAATGCCCAATTAAATATCATAGTAGTCAACATGTCATGTATATGCATTGTCATGCGCTCACTATTTGTCAATTGCCCAGCTGTAATTTGTTCACCCAACATGTTATTTATCTTTTATGGAGAGACACCACTAGTGAACTGTGGACCCCGGTCCATTCTTTTACACTGATTAAACAACCACAAACTGCAAACTGTTCCTTTTTCATTCTCTGCAATTTAATACTCATTTTTCACACCATACGTTTAATCCTTTGTTTTCAGCAAGCCGGTGAGATTGACAACCTCACTGTTTCGTTGGGGCAAAGTAGTTTGATTGTGTTGTGTGCAGATTCCACGTCAACAGTCCAGACTCCCTGCGACAGCTCTTTTTCTGGCGCCGTTGACAACCTTCGGAAGTGCTACTGCTCCTACTGGTTCGATAACCTTGGTTTCATACTGAGGGAAAACTTGCTGCTGACTACATCATACCCTCCTCTTGGGGTCTCGCAACGAGCGTGTGATTCACGCCATCAGCCATGATTACATATATATAGTGAGAATTGGCGGGAAGACGGAGGCGGGAAGCGGTGGAATGCGCGGGAAGAAATAAGGCGGGAAGAAACAGACCTTTAGTCCCCGTTCGAGCCACCAACCGGGACTAAAGGGGCTTATTTGTTCCCGCGCAATTTTACCAACCGGGACTAAAGGGATTCCCACCAATAAGGAAGAAGCACACGGATCGTGTGTTTCTTTCGAGCGCTTGTGAGCCGTTGGATCAGGAGTGTGTTTCTTTTGAGCGCTTGTGAGCCGTTGGATCAGCACTAGCACAACCACTTTGTGAGCCACCAACCGGGACTAAAGGGGCTTATTTCTTCCCGCGCAATTTTACCAACCGGGACTAAAGGGGCTTATTTGTAATAATCATCTCTTTATTTTAAAAACATCCTTAACAACATCCCATACACTGACATAAAAGGTTTAATACATTATTACACATCACTAACAGTTACATTACTACATAAATGGACTTATTGCTCGGAGGTCGTAGCATTAGGGGGAACGGCGGGAGGAGCCAGCCCCGTTCCTGGCCGCCTAGTTCTCGCGCGCACGTTTGCGGCGGAGGGCACTAGCCATGGAGGATGATTCTTTCAACGCCCAAGCCAGCTGGGAAGCCTCCTTTGCCTTGAGCCGGCAGGCAGTCTTGGCTCGCTGAACACGGTCGTCGCGGATGGACTGCAAGGAGGCTTCAATGGCCTCCTGCATCTGCGGCCCGCCGCCCTCTTCCCCATGGTCGCTCCAGTCGAACTCGTCGTCATTGTCCTCCTCCTCGTTGGGAGGGACGGCGGCGGCTGGTGGAGGTGCGGCGTCACTTGGTGGAGAGCTCGTGGGCATACGACGGGATAGGCTCCCGCGGTAGCGCCCAAGCGCGCTCTGCCGAGCACGCTCGACCTCGTCTAGAAGGCGCTGCGGAGGGCGTGGCGGATCCATCTCGTGGATACGATGTCTTCGTGGATGAGGGTTTACCCCATCGGCGACAATACTACATATAGATCTGGGGTAGGACATGTATGTGACCAGGGCAGCGCTGGGGTAGGACACGTACGTGACCAGGGCAGCGCTGGGGTAGGACACGTAAGAAATAAGGCGGGAAGCAACAGACCTTTAGTCCCTGTTCGAGCCACCAACCGGGACTAAAGGGAATCCCACCAATAAGGAAGAAGCACACGGATCGTGTGTTTCTTTCGAGCGCTTGTGAGCCGTTGGATCAGGGGTGTGTTTCTTTTGAGGGCTTGTGAGCCGTTGGATCAGGGGTGTGTTTCTAGTCCCGGGCCGTGATACCACCCGGGACTAAAGGGGCCACGACCCTATATATAGCATCCATCATTGGCAGTACACGGGTAGCAGAGAGCAAGATTTCTGAGAGGCAGGAGTTCCTAGAGCGGAGGCTGAAGGTGAACCCTCCCCTCGGTCGGATCCAAGCAGCGGCAAGGATCTCTGATGATTAGCAACATCCCCAACACTTGTTCGGACGGTTGCAGATCATCAGAGACGTCTTGCCGCTGTCTGGATCGAAGGCCGATTTGCCGTCTCACGACCACGCGATGATTTGCAGTATACAAAGCATTCGGATTCCCGTCATACAGCCCAACGGTGCATTTGATATGCAGTCACTCACGAGGCACCGTTGGGCTGTATGACGGGGAAACCGTGTGTTTTGGTCAGTTTTTTCTTTTAACTTTTGCTTATATATAAGGAGGCTCCACACCGCCCTCCGTCCCCTCCCCAGGGTGCTGCCCTCTCCCTCCCCTACCTAGGTGTTTGATCAAATTCCCCACTCATTTTTTCAGATCTCGGCGACGATGTCCGGCCTGTTGGATGCGAGGGGCGATGTCCGGGACTGGGCTCCGCCGGGCTGGCACTGGGAGGTGGTATCTTCCGGGACGCGTCGCTTGGTGAGGAATCCGGGTGACGTCGTCGACCCGGATCTTGTTTGGTGGAAGTCGCGTGGGCCACACTCGTTCCAGAGGGAGCCGGGCCCCGAGGAGGTGGTACGTCGCCGTATCAGGGAGGAGGACGAGCACGTCAATCGCTATGTGTTTATGTTGGATACGCCAGCGGTGTATAACAGTAGATGGATGGTTCTTCATAGGGATCCTTCTCACGTGAGTATTGCCCCTGTGATGGTTCCTGCTCTTTGGGTGCGCAGCGCCGGCCGCTCAGCACCCCGTGGCTTAGGACCCGGCAAAAGTTAGTGACATTATTCGTGATGTATTATGGTTAAATAAAAATGGACCCGAGCTATGTATTATGGTTTTCACCACATAAAGGTTTAATACATTACTACACATCACATAAAGGTTTAATACATTACATTACGTTTAACACATCACCAACATCCCTATCTAGTGTTGTGGTTTTCTTCTGCGCCGTAGCCATGGAGAATCTTCATCATTTAACAGGATGGATGGGTCAGTTTTCACTGTGAAGGGCGGAATTTCATGAAACTTATTATAATCTTCTGACATGTCTGTCTTGTCCTCGACTCCCACGATGTTTCTTTTCCCTGAAAGAACTATGTGGCGCTTTGGCTCATCGGACGATGTATTCTTTTGCTGATTTCTTTTTCTCGGTTTGGTAGACATGTCCTTCACATAGAAAACCTGAGCCACATCGTTGGCTAGGACGAATGGTTCGTCATGTACGCAAGATTGTTGAGATCCACTGTTGTCATGCCGTACTTTTGGTCTACATCTACCCCGCCTCCTGTCAGCTTGACCCATTTGCACCGAAACAAAGGGATCTTAAAAGAAGGTCCATAGTCAAGTTCCCATATCTGCTGTATGCAACCATAATATGTGTCCTTTGTCCCATTGTCGTTTGTTGCATCAAAGCGGACACCACTGTTTTGGTTAGTGCTCTTTTTATCTTGGGTTTCCGTGTAAAATGTATTCCCATTTATCTCGTACCCTTGGAAAGTACATATAGTCGAAGATGGTGACCTGGCCAACAAGTACAGCTGATCTCCAACAGTGGTGTTATTCATGAGATGTGTCTGCAACCAACTGCCGAAAGTCGCCTCGTGTTTCCCTTTAATCCAGGAGTCAGCCTTCCCCGGGTTTTCGGAGCGTAGAATATTCTTGTGTTTCACGATATACGGAGCCACCACGGTGGCATTGTGTAGAACTGTGTAGTGTGCTTGAGTGAAAGAATCCCTGTCCATACATACCGTTGCTTTCCTTCCTAGTGTGCCTTTTCCAGTCAGCCTCCCCTCATACCGAGATTCAGGAACACCAATCGGCTTAAGGTCAGGAAGAAAGTCAACACAAAACTCAATGACCTCCTCTGTTCCATAGCCCTTGGAGATGCTTCCTTCTGGCCTAGCACGGTTATGAACATATTTCTTTAAGACTCCCATGAACCTCTCGAAGGGGAACATATTGTGTAGAAACACAGGACCGAGAATTCTAATCTCTTCGACTAGGTGAACTAGGAGGTGCGTCATAATATTGAAGAAGGATGGCGGGAACAACAACTCGAAGCTGACCAGACATTGCACCACATCAATCTGTAACCCTGATAGACTTTCTGGATCGATTACCTTCTGAGAAATTGCATTGAGGAATGCACATACCTTCACAATGGCTAGTCGAACATTTTCCGGTAGAATTCCCCTCAATGCAACCGGAAGCAATTGCGTCATAAGCACGTGGCAGTCATGAGACTTTAGGTTTTGGAATTTTTTCTCTTTCATATTTACTATTCCCTTTATATTTGACGAGAAGCCAGACGGGACCTTGATACTGAAAAGGGCTTCAAAAAAGATTTCCTTCTCTTCTTTGGTAAGAGCGTAGCTGGCAAGCCCTTGAAACTGCCCTGGATGCATGCCGTCTCGTCCTTTATGACGTTGCTGGTCCTCCCGTGCTTCCGGTGTATCTTTTGACTTCCCATACAAGCCCAGGAAGCCTAGAATATTCACGCAAAGATTTTTCGTCAGGTGCATCACGTCGATTGCAGAGCGGACCTCATGGACTTCCCAATAGGGTAGCTCCCAAAATATAGATTTCTTCTTCCACATGGGTGCGTGTCCGTCTGCGTCATTCGGAACAGGCTGTCTGCCAGGACCCTTTCCAAAGATTACATTTAAATCCTTGACCATACCAAATACATCAGCACCAGTACGGGGGACAGGCTTCGGCCGGGGTTCTGCCGTGCCATTGAAATGCTTGCCTTTTCTCCTTAAGTGATGCCTGTGCGGAAGAAAACGACGATTGTACGGGTACACATTCTTCCTACATTTATCCAGATATATACTTTCAGTCTCATCTAAACAGTGCGTGCATGCATTGTATCCTTTGTTCGTCTGTCCTGAAATGTTACTAAGAGCAGGCCAATCATTGATGGTTACGAACAACAACGCTCGTAGGTCAAATTCCTCCTGTTTGTGCTCATCCCAAACACGTACACCTGGTTCGGCCCACAACTGCAAAAGTTCATCAACTAATGGCCTTAGGTACACATCAATGTCGTTGCCGGGTTGCTTCGGGCCTTGGATGAGCACTGGCATCATAATGAACTTCCGCTTCATGCACAACCAAGGAGGAAGGTTGTAGATACATAGAGTCACGGGCCAGGTGCTGTGACTGCAGCTCTGCTCCCCAAAAGGATTCATGCCATCTGTACTTAGACCAAACCATAAGTTCCTTGCGTCACCTGCAAAGTCCGGGAACTCTCTCTCGATTTTTCTCCACTGCCGACCATCAGCGGGGTGCCTCAACATCCCGTCTTTCTTACGGTCTTCCATGTGCCATCGCAACAACTTGGCATGCTCTTTGTTTCTGAACAAACGTTTCAACCGTGGTATTATAGGAGCATACCACATCACCTTGGCAGGAACCTTCTTCCTGGGTGGCTCGCCCTCAACATCACCAGGGTCATCTTTTCTGATCTTATACCGCGATGCAGTGCATACCGGGCATTTATCCATATTCTCGTACTTCTCACCGCGGTAGAGGATGCAGTCATTAGGGCATGCATGTATCTTCTGCACGTCTAATCCTAGAGGGCAGACAAGCTTCTTTGCTTCGTACGTGCTGGCGGGCAATTCGTTCTTTCTTGGAAGCATCTTCTTCATTAGTACCAGCAACTTTTCAAATGCCGAGTCAGTCACACCGGTCTCTGCCTTCCACTTCAGCAATTCCAGTGTGCTACCCAGCTTCTTCTGGCCATCTTCACAAGTTGGGTACAACAATTTGTTGTGGTCCTGTAACATCTGCTCGAACTGCAACCTCTCCTTTTCTGTGTCGCAGCCTCGCCTTGCATCAGAAATGACCCGACCAAGATCATCAGCGGGCTCATCTGGTGCCCGTTCTTCACTTCTTCTTCTTCTTCTTCTTCTTCATTGTCTTCCATTTCGGTATCAGCGTATTCAGGGAACATAGATCGGTAGTTGTCATCATCGTTCTCTTCTTCATCGCCGTCTTCCATCATAACCCCTCTTTCTCCGTGCTTGGTCCAAACATTATAGCCGGACATGAAACCGGACCGAAGCAGGTGGCTCTGAATGACTCTTGAGGAAGTGTGATCCTTCTCATTCCGACATTCAACACATGGACAAAACATAAAGCCAACCCCATGCTTGTTCGCCTCGGCCGCAAGGCGAAAAGAACGCACGCCTTCTCTGTAAGCGGCAGAGCGTCGGTCACCGTACATCCATGGATGGCTCATCTGCATCATAGAACTATATATCAAACGCAATCACGATGCTAAAATTACTACCGCGCGGTCTAAACGAGAAAATAGTTGCTAACCTTTTAGGACACTTGGAAACAAAGAGGAGGAAGCTTAAGTGTGGCTCGGGCACCTCATATCATGTTTGTCTTGTGTGAACTCAAGTGGCATCGCTCTAACAGGCATTTCACCGAACACCTCTAGTGCATATGAAGAAAAAAAAACTAGCACCAACCTACTCCACCTCCACCAGGAAAAAAAACAGGAGAGGGGGGGAGGGGCTGCCATATATATAGGGCCAGACCATTAGTCTCGGTTTGAATACAAACCGGGACTAAAGGTGGCCGCAGCCCTTTAGTCCCGGTTTGTATCTCAAGCCGGGACTAAAGGTCTTTTCTTCCTGTTTTTGCATTTTTTTTCAATTCGGTGTCATATTAATTCATTTTCAATTCAATATGGGTTAATTAAGATTTATGATAAAGTAATAATAATTATTAATTCAATTTCAATTCGTTTTCAATTCGGTGTCATATTAATTCATTTGAATTCATTTTCAATTAGAAGGATTAAAAGATTTAAACATTTTGCAAATAGAACTCATTTGAAGATTCAATATAGCACTGCGAAGATTTAAAGTTTTTACAATAGAAGCCTCTCACACACCACACACCACACACCGTACATCTACTCATCAACATTAATGTTGAGACGATCAAAAGGGGTATCGTAGCCATGTAGCATCCAGTGCCTCCTAGCAATCTCGAAGCCCAGCCGAGCGTCTAGAGCGGCATACTTCACTTGCTCGAAGCTCAATGGAACGTTGCTCCAACCAAAAATTAGTTGATCATCTTCTTCTTCCTCGTCGTCCTTCTTCCTGTTCTTCTTCTTGTCGTCCTTGTTCCTCTTTTTCTTCTTAAGATTTGTCCCAATAGTAGCATTGGCCAGATCATAGAGACTCGGAATGAGATTATTGGTGGGGTTCGGGATAACCTGTTGGAGGTCGACCATAGTCGAAATGTCAATTCCGTAGTATCGCAGCATGCGCACATCATTGTGGATAGCCGCGCCGCAGAATCTGATGGCGTTGTCCCGCAAGAATTCCTTCAGCAGCTGCGGCACTTCATCAGCCCAACAAATTTGGAACACCAAATTCTCGGTCGCCACCGAGAGTTGAAGGACGGCGGCGCGCTGATTTTGTCGACCCTCGCGAGGGTTGGTGAACTCGCAGTCCAGGCCCACACACTTGATCGGTGCGGCGTCTAGGAACTCCTTCTTGACGAAGCGGATCCACCTCTCCACCCTTGATGCACGGGCAGTGACCGTGACCGTGAAACTCATCTCTTCGGCGGTGAGGTGGTACACCCGAGTTCGCGCGAGCGGCTCCGCCATTGGAATGAGAGGGAGAGGTAGAGGGAGGGCTTTGGGAGGGATTAGAGGAGAGAAGCTCTAGATGTGTGCTTATGGAGAATGTGATCATGTCCATTATATAGTAGTAGAGGGGGAGGTGAACCACCGCCGACGAATTTGATTCACCGGCCGGTGGTGAACACGAAGCGATCGCCGGCGCTTCGTTTTCGCGATCAATGCGATCAATGCGCGCGCCGTGGCGTTTTCCAAAGCGTCGCGGCCGCGCGGGAAGTGAACGGTTTGAAGACTTTAGTCCCGGTTCGTGTAACGAGCCGCGACTAAAGGGGTGCCCCCGGCCGCATCGGGTCGCATACCCCTTTAGTCCCGGCTGGTTACACGAACCGGGACCATTGCTCCCTAACGAGCCGTGACTAGAGGGGGCCGAGCGCTTCGGCCATTTCGGGGCGACTGATGGCTACGTGTTGGTGAACCCCAAGAGGAAGGTTATGATGTAGACAGCAGAAGTTTTTCCTTGAGAAATCTACCCAAGGTTATCAATCCAGTAGGACTTGACGATCTATCGGAAGGTTGTTGATGTTGACTCCCCATGGCGCTAGGGAGCTTGCACCAACGTGGAATCTGCACAGACACAAACCAGAACTTTGCCCAACACGAAACAGAGAGGTTGTCAATCTCTCCGGTCTTGCAGAAACAAAGAGTTAAACGTATGGTGTGGAAAACAACAGGAAAAACAGCAAGTAACAGGAAACAGATGATTGCAGCAGGTTGTGTAAACAGTATGAGGAAATTGGACCAGGGTCCACAGTTCACTAGTGGTGTCTCTCTCAGAACAGATAACTAGCATGTTGGGTAAACAAATTACAGCTGGGCAATTGACAAATAGAGAGGGCATAACAATGCAATACATGCCAAGATGTCTACTATGAAATCTAGTTGGGCATTACAACAAAGTACATAGACCGTTATTCCAACAGCATCTATGCCTAAATAATCCACCTTCAAGGCAGCATCCGCATCCTGTTCAGTATTAAGTTGCTAACAACAGATTATTGCATGAAGTAAAGTGTGTAATGTAATCAATACAAGTGCCCTTGGACACTGCACCAATGTTTTATCCCTAGTAGCAACAGCACATCTACCATCTTAGACCTTTCTGTCACTGATCCAGATATCTAGAGACTGAACCCACTATCGAGCATAAATACCCCCTCTTGGAGTCACAAGCATCTACTTGGCCAAATCATCTACTAGCAACGGAGAGCATGCAAGATCAAGAGCACATAGATAAACAACTTGAATAAACATGGTATCAATATTCATCGGATCCCAGCAAACACAACATCTAGCATTACAATAAGATGATCTTGATCATGTTAGGCAGCTCACAAGATCTAAACATGGAGGCACAAGGTAGAGAGACAACCGTCTAGCTACTGCTATGGACCCGTAGTCCAGGGGTGGACTACTCACGCATCACTCCGGAGGCAGGCATGGTGATGTAGAGCCCTACGGTGATGATTTCCCCTCCGGCAGGGTGCCGGGAAGAGCTTCAAAACTCCTCCGATCTGAGATTGACGATGACGGCCGCGACGGAACTTTTCGTGGAATATGATCGACCGTAATAGGGTTTTCGCGTCGCGGAGAATATATAGGCGAAGAGGCGGCGTCGGTGGCCGAGGGGGGCCACCACGCCATAGGGGGGCGCGGGCCCACCCTGGGCCGCGCCCTAGTGTGGCGTGGCCCCCTGGTGGGTCTGCTCCGACTCCCCTTTGGACTCCGTGATCTCCTCGTGATATTATTGACGATATCTTTTGTTTCGTCCAATTCCGAGAATATTTCCTTAATAGATTTTCTGAAACCAAAAACAGCAGAAAACAGGGAACTGGCACTGTGGCATCTTGTTAATAGGTTAGTCCCAGAAAATGCATAAAAATGATATGAAGTGTAACCAAAACATGTAGCAATTGATATAATATCAGCATGGAACATCAAAAATTATAGATACGTTTGAGACGTATCAGCGACGTGTCCGGACCATTAGTCTCGGCCCAGGCCACGGCCGGGACTAATGGCCCGGACGAAAGGCCTGTTCTCTACTAGTGTTATGAACAGAAAAATAGACTTATACGCACACTCATATCCTGCTGCCGCCACCCTCGTCACAACGCACACGTTGAATCTCATAATTTTTCCACTAGCTAGCAACTATGCCATGTGTTCGCGTTGTCTATTTTTTTGTCACCCATGGATGAAACTGAACGAGCCTACCGAATCTCATAATTGTTTTAACTAGTACTCCATCCGTTCCACAATGTAAAATGTTTTAGACCTTTTCCACGTTCTCATGCATACACATGTATTTAGACATGTTTTAATGTATATGTCCACTCATTTTAGTCCAAATCTAGACAACATGTGAAAAATCTAAAATATCTTATATTTAGGAACAGAGGGAGTAGAAGACGAACCTGAAAAGACTCACTAATGGGAGACACAGAGAGACTATATAGACAAACTTAGATGTACAAAGCTAGCACGTTGGGAGGAACCTGCCTGTGGTAGAATGGTTAGAAGAGTGGTTGTAGCTGCAGCTCACCAGAGTTTAAATCTTAGGTTTGACATTGATGTTTCTGATTTATTCGGAATATTCTTCATTGGGAGGCGACGTTCCCATCGACAGCGAGACGCCTGTGGTTATTTCGTCAATCTTAAGACCCGACCTCCGGCTTAGTATTTCGGAGGTGTTCATAGGGGTAGGATGTGTGTGTATGCGTTCATAAAGCTGAGTGTTTACACGTGTATGTGAGCGTGTGCGTTAGTACTGTGCTTCGCAAACAAAAAAAAGATAGCACGTTGGGTCTCCTATAAGCGTGCCAGCACCAGACATAGGGGTGGGCATAAAAACCGAAGACTGAAAACCGAAACCGAAAAGACCGAGACCGAAACCGAAATGACCGAGACCGAAAAGACCGTTAGAAATTTGGGTAGCGAATTAGAAAAGACCGAAATTAAATCAGAAATTTGGGTAGCAAATTAGAAAAGACCGAATAGACCGAAGGACCGATTTTATTTTATTTTGAGTGAATTACATACGGAAGCAACCAAATTTGTGTGCCAGCGTAGCTTATGTACATCTAATCTATAGGCTCAACTACTGAACCAAGCATACCATCTAGTCTCTAGGCTCAACAACTGAGTATCCAAGCCCAGCGTACTGTAAATTCTCCTGTGCGCGATAGACCTGTCGATCGCTTCGCACTTTCCCAGTCTCGGACGCCGATTCCCCTTCGTGCGCCCTATATTTCGGTCTATTTGGTCATGACCGAAGACCGGACCGAATAGACCGAAGACCGAAGAACAGAAAACCGAAAAGACCGACTTTATTACGGGTATCATTTCTGGATGACCGAAATTGTTAAAGACCGGAAAGACCGAACCGAACTAACCGAAAAGACCGAACGCCCACCCCGAACCAGACATTCAGAATCATCGTGTGCGTCTGGATAAACGCGCACGACGCACGAGATGGTGGTGCGACCGAGATTAGCTAACTAAATTACCAACATGTTTGGCATCGTGATTATTCATGGATGCATCCAGAATGTGTGTGATACATATTCGTCTAGTTTCCATGTTAATCGTGGTTTTCGAGCATGGAATTACACTCATTTCTCCTTTTGTTTAGGACCTAATAATAAAGCGCTAAGTTATTATATCCGTTAATGAGCACATGACAGTGGACAGTGGACGCATGTGAACGTTCGTGATGACGTCTCACGTGAGACTATTTTTTGGCAGAGATATAATGGCTGTATAAGCCCACTTGTAGGTATGTTGCCCGCCACTTGGTACCTCATAATTAATTTTTAACTTCACGGTTTTTTCTATTGGAAAAGGAGAATAACTTCATCCGTCTGCACCGACTCATGCACACAAGTATATATTTTTTAATTGTTAAACAAAGACAAACTTTGATGCCCAATTTCCATCATTAAGTTTTTTTTTAAACACCCCCATCATTAAGTCTGAGAAGCCAGCTTGTAACAAAAACCCCGAGTCCGTCCACAATGGATCGGCATCATGGAAGCATCCCCGTAACCTATCACAAACTCATCACATGGACCATCATCCACGAAATAACAACATTTGATTTAATTAAGAGCACCACACTCAAATACAATGTTTTCAATAAGAAAACAATGTTTGTATGTCGGTATTGTCAAGTTCAAGTTAACTAATGGTCAAACATGGGGTTGCACATCCAAAGCGGAGCGGCGAGAACAACACCTTCAACGAGAATAAGCCCAGAAGGCTAGATCTTTGGTTCTCACCGAGAGGAAATGCATAGTCGATGCCAAAATCCCTCTATGCCACCAACCATCCTATCTATGGTCCCCGCTCACCTAAAATAATCGACGCTTATTCGGCACCATCACAAAGTTATTAATATCCGTTGAGTACATGACAGTGGACGCATGTGAACGTTGTTGATGACGTCCCACGTGAGACTATTCTTTTTGGCAAACATATAATGGTTGTGGACAAAGAATCCCACCTCTAGGTCACTCCTGCTGTCCTTTTTCAAAAAAATTCACGGGGTATTTTCCTTTAGAATTAAGAACAAGTACACCATTTATGTGCACACAACATATAATGCATACCTCCCCTCAAGCGGCGCTTCTTACCCCTGAGCCATCTCGCGTGACGCGAACTTAGCTTGGTAACGCCATGCGGCGGCGAGTGGAGAGAAGGAGAGGTCCTACGGCCGGTTATGGGCGCCCTGTGGAGCCACACAAGAGGTTTGATGCTTTTTGTTTGTCGAGTTTGCACGTGTATGAAATATTGGAATAACGCCTTTATAATTCAAGATAAACTCTAAAACAGTTATAGTTTAAGCGCGATAAGTTTGATTAGATACAATAACCTATCTTAAAGAATCTCTATGATTATATGTTTTTTCAAAGTATAAATACACGTACAAATAAAAATTAGTGCTTACAAAACGTTAAAAGAATACGCTGTTGTTTTTAGTCGGACGACGCGCTTTGCACGTGGACAAAACTACTAACAAATATAGGACAGTGACACTGACACACACTAGTGTCCTACTGTTTTTTTTCACTATATATCAAGAGACGTAGTAGATCTCACAGTCAAGAGAGGCATCGATCCGAAGCAACCCCGTCCAAGTCCAGCCGGATGCTTAAAGTATGCACACGCTCTTATATATCCAGCTATTGAGGAAAGCCAAACGCCAAAAGATGACCACGACGCGATCGACACGGTTACTCTGCAATAATTAATTAGCACAAACGTAACGATCCACAAAAAAATCAACGCGGTGCATATAGTACGTTTGATCCGGCGATGGTGCCATTTACCGGTAATAGCTTCGTTTGGAGCTGGACTTCACTGTAACCAGCCAGTCGTAGTAAGTCGTTTTAGTAGTCCAAGGTGGACGTGACTAGGTTAGAATGGATGTGCTGGATTCCGCCAGCGATGACCTGGCGTGTCCAGTTATGCAATTGAAGCATGTAGATTTTTTTTGAGAACTGTATATGTATTAAACTGAAAAAGAGTACAAAGACTCACGCGCTACAGAACCACATACACAGGAAGCAAAGCAACGAAGAACAACGCCGCCCCGACGCCGGAGACGATGAAGCCGATCCGCCTTCTTACCTCCGTCCGAGAGCACCTCCGCAAATGGAAAAGGCCGCAGAAGCCGTCCGCCGCCCGGTGACGAATCCTTGCACGATGAACACGCACGGCCAGCGCCCTCTCCAGCCTTCAACACCACCTTCTGACGACCATCGATCTCGACGAAGCGAGCAGGGATTCTTCGCCAAACGCCGCTTCGACCTCCTACACACCACCAACCCAGCTCCACACCGCCGCAGGAGGGCGCGCCGGCGTGACGACGACGAAGCTGGGTGACCGGAGACCCAGAGCAGCAGGTCAACGGCGCCGACCCGTCAACCCGATGCAGGGGCCTGGCCCGCCCGAGGAATCCGAAGATCCGCGGACGCCAGGACGACGGCGAGCGCCCAGCTGCACACGCAGCAGAGAGGGGAAGCGCCGCCCCCAAAAACACCGCCGACCGCGCCACCTCCTCCACAGCGCCGCCGGCAGGAACACCCTCTACCCTACCTATGTACAAGGCGAGATCCGGGGATTCCCCAGCCTCCCGCTGCCGAAGCAGCCGCCGGAGGCGGAGGGATCCCGCGGATCGCCGCCGAGCGAGGTGGAGACGACGGCGAGCTCTCAAAAATCGCCCCTGGCTACTGTAGCAAGGGGATAAGGTGGTCGCGGTGGAAGTGTCGCGTGCCTAGCATAATTGAAGCATGTAGATGTGGACATGTTTAGAAAGAAATAACCTGATGACTGCTGAACGCGCTTCTGCACCTGCAAGTCTGCGAGCACAAGCCTGTGGCGGCCGCCGAGAAGCGACGACTCCGACGTCGAGATCGACCGGCGTAGTCTGGAAGCTGCCAGGGAAGCCGTAAGCAGTTGGGGATCTATTCCGCTGGGCTTGTAGCGGCCGTCAAGGACCTCGTCTCCCTCGGCTCAGGTGGCCGGTGACGCCAAGATCGCCTTACAGGTATAGTCTTAAATGTTCAGATATATACTTGGCTGTGTATTGTACTGTTGGGGAAATAGATTCAGAAAATCGTGATATATGATCTGGAAATATGCTAGTACTCACAGTTTTGCAGAACCTACTCCCTCTGCTTCACTATAACTGTGTGCGTGTCTGTCTCGAGAGAATCTGTTTCCTCATATTCATTCACTGAAGAATTACAAAGTACACAAACTGTAGAACAGTGTTATATTTCCAACATTGCATCCTTTACCCTTATTAAATGCTTCATAGAGCCTGGAGTAGTTGGTTTCAGTATGTCAATTAATAGAGGTAAGCATGGTTATTTGTCACTATCTCTCTCTTAAATTTATCAACCGAATGTGAATTGGTGTATACCGAATTTGATGAAACTCTTCTTTCGGATTTTCCATATAAATATCACACGGGCTAGTTCACTCTGCTAGTTTTGAATATAAAATTGTACTGAAACCTTTAGAGGCGATAAAAACCTTCTACCAGGAGTCAATGTTCAGTAAGTACAGCATCTGCTATATTTTTGTTATAAGATGGTGTTATATTTTGGCTCGAATTTTAGACGTCTGGGTATTAATTCAGAAAACAATATCAGGTTTGGACACAGTATTCTTTGTTTCACCGAAATTACAGTAACACTCAACATAATATGAAAAGCCGTATACATGCTCCGCTAGAAATCTTGAAGAGTCGTGGGATGATGCTTCCAATATTCGTTTTCGGGGAAAAAATTGATCGTGTGTTGATATTTGTTTTTGTATCACTTGCCAGTGCTCTTCCAGACATTATAACTTGAACATAAGACATTATTTCTTGTTCATGGTGACTTCTTGCACAACAAATATATTCAGTCTGATAATTCGCCTAACCCATCTGAATTTTACTAATACCATAATCTTACTATTGTGAGTGTTCCCCAGAAACTAATCTCACGGTTACATCTGGCTCATCTTGATGTGACTATGCTATGGAGCATGGAAGACCATAATTTAGTCCAGTGCTAGTTACGCAAGAAGTACTTGAATTGACTGTTTGGTCTTTGTGCAGGCTGCCATGGGACACCTCGAGGATGACTTCCGCCAAGTTCTTAGTTCTGGCACATATTTTCAACCCCCTGACGGTCTCCGGATTCACTGCACGAATGCATTGTCCTCCCTTTGCGTTCCTTCTCATTTTCATCATTCCCTGACTTGGAAGATCTCAGCATCTCCTCATTTGCCACTAGTGATGAGAGCCGAACATATGGTACTGGATACAGCAGACATTCCGTGTCCATGGAGAAAGTGCACATGTATCTTATTGACCCTGAAGCTTCAGTCTTGCTAAAGGAGATTGCTGAGATTATGATCCTTTCTGACCATGCACCAAACCTCTGCCGTGCCTACGGAGAGACACGCCACAGCACGTTAATGCAATGCCTCTGTCTCCTCGGTGTTCAGATTGAGCCAAAAGGCTACTACAACGAAGCAGCACTTGCTGCTAATGGTGGATGCAGTCTGCAAATATATGGGGAGAAACAGAAAATGTGGATCTAGGCACTCAGAGTCATTGTCGGCACAGTCCTTCCTGAAGAGCGCCAGGCTTGCGCTGAGATTTTTGGGTGAGATAGCAAGTTGGAAGAGGATTGCTTTGCCAGAGCCACCACGCGGTGTACTGGAAAATTACTCGCAGTCGGAAATGTGATTGCTAATCTTAATGTGAATGACCAGCAGTATCATAAAGTACCCCTACTTCTACAGATGCATGAGGAATTTGTTAAGCTTCGACCGAGTATAGAAGGCATCTTTTCTGGTGATGCCAAATATGTAGTTTGTCAGGAGGCCAGCATGCTACTTGATAAGCTAGGGGAAGCAGCATCGAGTCTCCTTCTGGAGTTCCTGAATGTATGTTCCAATTATAAACCATACAAAAATACAGTACTTGATGGAGGTATCCTGCCACTGACACAACATGTCATGGGTTTTATCGAACTACTTGCTGAGTAAAATCGCACGGTCAATCTTATATTACCCTTTGGGGAGGAGGAAGGGTATGTGCTCATGCTGCTTGCTCGTTTGCAACAGAAGGTTGAGGAGAACGCTGGGTCTTACAAGGATGAACGCCTGAAGTATATTTTCCTGATGAATAATGCAATGTATGTGCTTAAAGGCTCACGGCCTACGGACCTGAGGATGTCCTTGGGGAGCGATTCGAACCACAAACTGAATGCCGTACCGGTGGTGCGGTATGCGACAGCGTACCTTCGAGCGTCGTGGGCTGGAGCTCTGTTTCAGTTGAGTGATCATGCTGTTACACATGAGTCACAAACTCTTACTCGCCATTGGGTGAGGAAAAGCATGAAGAATTTCAACTCTGCGTTCGAAGAAATAACCAGGGTCCAAACAACGTGGAAAGTGCCCAACCCTCAACTTAAACAGAACTTGCGGTTAGTTATATTACAGCAGGTTCTTCCAGCCTATCACACACATTTAGGAAGGTGGGGGGGCTATGTGGATCATAATCCAAGCAAGTACATAAAGTACACTCCTGACGACATAGAGAATCATGTGTTAGACCTGTTTGAAGGTTAAGATAAGATGGGTCAACGGTATGTAGCGGTCAGCAGACACACAAAATGAAGATGAATAGTCGCGTATATATATATACTGGTGTGGTGTACTGCATGTACAATTGGACTTGCCGAAGCATCACAATTATGTTGTATAAACCATGCTGTTGTATATGATATGGGCTAATGGATCACTTCACCACTCTCCCATCTATCTCTGCCAGTTCGCTTTCACATTTTTGTTCTGATGTTGCGAATAAAGCCAATGAACCACATCTAATGGCGTGCCGTCTATGGTGCATTCATCATTGTCGGAGATCCGCGACTATAATCTTCACTAGAGGCTTTGTGAGTGTGCGTCTATCTGACTAAACTCGGTATTATAGCAACTCTGCTATAAACCCCTAACAAGCATCATCCAGTTTACTGATACCCAACTGGTACGGCTCGCGAAGGGTGCAGCAGGCGATAAAAAAAAGTGATCTAGTGTTCCGTCCCTCTCGCCGGCAAAGTTGCCGGTCCTGCAATGGGGTCCTTGGGAAGGTGTCGGCCGACTACAGTGTTTGTAATCGTCGCTAAGTGGTCTATTTTTTTGTTACTTTTAGAATTTTTTGTCCTGGTCCAGTGACGCACGCAGCGGCCCATTTAATGTGTATCCCTTCCCGTATACGCCCGTATTCCTCTCTCGCAGGATTTTCCATCCCTAAAAATGCTACATTGTCCACGGATCGTGAAGCCCTAACAGCCGTCCAAATTCCCTCCTCGCGTGTCTCCATGTGCCAAAAGTCCACGTCCATTATACGTAGTATTTCAATATTGACTACATACATATTAAAATAAGTTAATACATGTACAAAATAAGTCTAAATATATTTGAATTAAGAAAAGGCTAAAATGTCTTACATAAGCTAACGGAGGGAGTAGTTAATATCGTGCGCATATGGATTATCCAAAATTAATCAGGACTATATTACCCTATTTTTAGTCAAAAGCCATCGTCAATATGGCGCAGATAGTAGCTATGAGTTACTGAGTGTATTTGGCCATCATGTCTAGCTCCAAATTCTACCACCGATAGATTGATGGTGAAATTAATAAATTTGTATTTATACCATGTAATTAATCACCGAGTTTAATCTAAATGATCTCAAGTTTTTTTCGGTTCGAGTAAGTCCCGCTTCCCGTAATGCATTTGTGGTCTAACATTCTCCGTTGTTGCCGGTGATTTCTTGCTCGGTTGCTCGGCTCTGAATCCTAGGGAAAAATATGTGAGATATCGTGTAACTATAATCCGATGTGATCTGATTCATTCACCCCTATTGCCTTTTTCTTAGCAGACCCCTATAGCCAGGTGATAGCTACGGGTTATTGGATGAAGCAATAGGAAGGAAGAAAGGTCAGGGTCAGGAACTCAGGATGGCACTGCAGTTTTTTGTTTTTTAACAGGAGCACTGCACGTTTATTATAACTAGGCCTTTTTGCACAAATGAAAAGTGGGCTTTTTGTGGGATATCATCATTACTTTAAAAAGAAAACATAAGTATTAATATCTATCTGAAGAGACACATATTCACATCACCCGCTGGACGTATTTCTACTTTACAAAAGAGAAAAGATACACAATAACACAAACTATTTCTATGTAATCCTTGTTGTGGAGTGTAGCATCACTTTAATGGCAACAGAAGCACTTCTCTAGCATATTCGTCTCATATAGTGCTCATCTCAATCTGAATGTGTTCTGCACGCTCTGAGACACCGTGCATGCCATTCTGCTGGACTGGACTAGGCGCTCCTTCTCGAGCATTTTCTCCGTTCACATGAACTCCGCTCAAATCGTCATTGTCGGCTTCACCGAGGCGTTGTCTATCAGGGTTAGTGCTGTCACCCATGCCATTCAGTAACGCATCTGAACCCTTGTCGACACCATTATAGTTGACGCTTTCCACACTAGCCTCGGTGCATTTCGCAAAAACCCGCCTCACAAGGCTTATGAGAAGCATGAGACTGGAAATGGCACCTGTGATGATAAAGAGACCAGAGAAGCTTTGTAAAGTCAAAGGCCCGGAATCAGTGTCAGGGAGTGCGCCATCACCGATCAGTGGTGAAGAAATTCCAAACCATTTCACTTCGATTTGGGAGCCCTCAAATCCTCCTTCTAGGTCCAGGATGGCAATCGACAAATTATGCACGAGCGGAGAACCTAGAGTAAATGCCTGAGGAGATAAGAAGATGATGTTAGCAACTAAATTCGGTCACCAGAATGCAGCAGCATGCTGCTGGGACAAAATATAAATATACCGAGGCAATAGGTCGAGTAGCTTACGAAACCAAATCCAGGAGTCTTATATATTCTCCCAAGCATCCTAAAATCATTTTTGTACCGGCCATCAGAGAGAAATGAAGTTAAATAGGGGATCTCATCCACTATAGCCGACACCCCTCCATTCTTTGAGCCTAGCCTCAAAGCATCAGCATATTCTTCTTTTGTCGTGTAGTTCCTTAACCGACTCTCACTGATATTTTGATTCATCAAGAACGACCGTACAAATGAATCCTTTTGGTATCCTATAAAGTCACCACTCTGCCGGAGTTGGTCCAGATCTCTCACTAAAGGGCGAAGCCTCTTTGCCGTCAACATGGATGACAAGCTTGCTGTGTAGCTCTGTACCAGAATCAACACTACAAAACACCATATCAACACAACAATTTTTGACAAGGGACTTCGAATACTTTGATCTGTGCATGGAAGAACAAAGAGAAATATTATATTATTTTTTTTTCGAACGGCCGGGCAAAAGCTTTGCCCGCACAATTTATTAAGAAGAGAGCTGCCCGGTTAATTATGGAAAACCGGGCCAAAACCACTACAACAAAGGCACACACATCAACCGGACCCGAGACCACACCTCCATCGGGTCGCCGAGACAAGACGACACCCCACCACACCTAAGAAGCTACATAGACACTCACACCGGGCTAAGAAACGCCAAGATTACGGCTCTAACGACCAAACGACCAGAGCAAACACCTGAACACACAGAAGCTTCGGAGCCGCTGCTCAGACTACCACCTGCACTAGACCTTTGGGATGGTCTTCACGGCACAAGGATTTTCCTTTTCCTTCGGGCACCCTTGGACTTGAGACTTGGCAGCTTCTTCTTCTGCTGCGCAATACGACCGCTGCGGCGAGGAGTGACAACAATCCCTCGTATGATCTTCTTCGGCACCGGAGTGGACAAGAACGGCATGCGCACGGGCTGCATCACAGAGTCAATGAATCTCTGTAGTGTCCAAGAATCAGGCGCCAGGTCCATGTGATCTTCCCGGGGAGACAGAGGGTGCGCAATACCCTCAGACGGTGCCGTCGACGCTGGCAAGGGCGGGGTCACGGGCATTCCCAATGCCACAGGCTCAAAGTCAGCAGAGATGTCACGCACTAGGTAGGGAGAGTCGTCGCGGGACATGAAGAGCAAACGCTGTGACCCCGCGGGAGAGGGCGGCGAGCTAGAGCTAGATGGCGTGACGGAGGTGAACGTCGGGGAGGCGTCCACGGCGATCGGCGTATACTCGTTCCAGGCTTGATGTCCTGCATGAAGAGGCATCAAGTCATGGGTCCCAGCTGGCCCCACAACAGCACACGGTGGCCCACCAGCCACAAACACAGGAGGGAGAGGCCCCTCGGCAGGAGAACACGGGAGGGGGGCACGCTCCAACTCTGGCGAGGCGATGTCGAGTCTGGCAACGAGCTCTTCCGCATGCTCGAGGAGCGAGTAAGCGCAGCCAAGCAAGGAGCGCAAAGCAGCAACATCCTCCTTTAACGGCTGAAGGGCCTTATCCAGAGCGGTGGTGAGGTCGTCGCGAAGGAGACGCCCCTGCAGTATGTTATGAAACTAGTCAAATTATCGAAGAATAGAGAAGTTTATGCTTGAAGCGCTGACCATGAGAAAAAGTCAAAGTGGAGAAACTGAAGTAAAGGGCAGTACTGCACTGACTCAAATTTGATCCTTGGTACTCTAAATTTATGGGTAGTTCAATCATCCACACTACAAAGGCTGTATATAAGAAGAAGAATAGTGTTGCAAGCCAAAGCCTTCCATTTAGTGGCTTTACAAATGTCCAACGGACCGTATTGGGTTCATCCTCGGCGAGAACAAGCATAGACACGCCAGACTGCGTATATGGCATGGTAAAGTCTGCGGCGGTGACTCGTTCTGCAGTTATGGTCACATCACCTACTGCAGCATCATACACCTGTTTATCCCCAATTTAGTTAGAATATATTAAAATGTATTTAAGTACAAATTGAAATTTTACGAACGGAAACCTATAAGACGATGAGATTTAAGTGTAGGAGTAAGTCTCACCCGTAAAGACACGTTGCCTACTAGCTCATCATAAGTACCGTTGAAAATAATAAATTCATAGCATGGGCGAGGATGTAAACTCTTCATAGCAGCCTCGAAGATATCAATACTGTAGCCAGTGATATTTTGCTTCTTTGAAATTGGATCAACAACGTTCACAAAAACTTGAAAACCCTCTTTGCTCGGCACAGCAATCTTAAGCTCGGTCTTACTTATGCAATCCTGCATTTTTCTTCTTATATCCAGTTTTTGGCTATGTCTTCTATCCTTTTTCAAGTTAAGGAAGATTATACTGCGACTTCCAAGTGTAAAACCAAACTTGTGATCTCCTCCAGAAGCTCTTACGGTATCTTCCAGCCAGAAAGCACACGAAAATGGAGAAATGCTGGAAAATGAGATAACTGGGATATGTTTATGGCGGTGGCCCAAGTGCGAGACGTGATCCGCTTTGGTCAGTGTTTGAGGGCCCCATATGATGGCTTGCACTTGGGAATCCTTGATCAGATCATCAGCTGCAAAATTCATACAAAGCACAAAATAAGCCAAGCTAACAGGTCTATGATGATATTATTCCTACCAGTATCCCCGCAACCTTAGTTTCAGTAAGATTAACCCCCTAATTAACCTTGTAAGGAATTATGTGATATCTCTTTTTTTGTACGACATTGATCTTGGTATCAATAATTTTCTCCACACGTGTATGGCAATGTTGTGGTGATGCTCGGCTTTCGTCGAGGTGTCGTGGAATTGTTTGTGACTATGGTCTAGAAATGAGTCCCGCTAGTATATTTTATTTCTATTTCCCCAACAACAGAAGGTTCTGTGGCTAGGACTACAAACACAACTGTGCCAGGCGAAGTTTACGGCCCAGGCCCGACTCGGTCCGAGAGTCAAAAAAAATATTGTTTATTTTTGAATTAAAATTTTAGTCAGCGAACACTATTTTCACATATAATGGCTCATATTTTCTACTCCGTATTAAATAAATGTGTAGTTTAGGGCATGAAATGGAGCCGACACCTGGACTGATATCGGGCTTTCGGGCCGGGCTGCCCATGACCATGCATACTACAGGGGCTGGTGCACCGTGCTATGAGAAAGTTTGCAGAAACATGGTCTTCACCCCTAGGTTCAGCTCAGCCAGCGTTCACCCCAACTATCGTACGTGATTCGGTGTATTCGCCCAACCAATGTGTTAAAATTAAGTTGGACGGCATACCAGCATGCCTTGACGTGGCGAGATCCCCGAGCGAATCTCTGACGAGCAGCTCCACCCGCGTGGCGTAGCTCGGGTGCTTGAGGTCGAAGTCGTGCAGCGCCATGGAAATGCAGGCGTGTCTCTCCCTCCCCACGTCGCTCCTCAGGTCCAGCACCACGCCCACCCGCACCGGCACCGGCATCGCCGCCGCCGCCGCACCCGCCGTGGGTGACGATCTGGCGGTGCTCCAGAGCATGAGCAGTGCGATGAAGACGAGCGGGCGCCTTGCGAGCCGCTCCATGCGAGCGATCTACTAACCGTGTGTAGCTTACGAACTTGTTAATCAATTGGTTTACCAAGTGACAAGTATCACGCAGGCATGGATGCTATATATACTGCTAGCTCCTCGTGGGTGATATGATCGAGTATGTACAGATTATCTCGACACCTACGTGCCGCGCGCGTAGCGAGCGATGTGCGCGCGTGAGCGAGAGGCAGGGGATCATCGGTCGAAGCGTGGTGACGAGATTTCTTGGAAAACTTCCAATTGCTGCTGCCCGGCCGCCGATAGTGATCGATCGATCGATCTCTATAGAAAATGTGACGAAGGTTGATTGTTTCCCTCCTGCGGTAGTATATTTCTGTAATGAGAACGATATATATGCTTGTATATGAAACATAGTAGATGTTTCTACTGGAGAAGTAACTGTTCTATCCTCGTTTTGATCCAGTCCTTCCTACGGCAACAAATTGGAGAACTAGAAAGTGACAGCAGCGCTTTCTTTACATGGATCGATCGTTGGGTGCATATATGATCAGGTCAATACGTCTGTTGAGTCCACGCGTGTGTATAAAATCAAAGACGGCTTGAAGTCTTCCCACTAGCAAGTATACTGGAGGAATGTTTTTTTTAGATAAAGAGCTTTTATTACTTAAAAGAAACTGGAGGAATGTAGTAGCTAGCTAGGTTCCCTAAGAACAAACCATGAATAATCGAATAAGTACTTGAGCCATGTTTATTTGCTTTCCTGCATTTTCTTTTTGACGGCAAAAGGTTTGCCAATTTCATTGATTAGGACGGGTTTTGACATAGAAGCAACGCTTCCAAATATCCTTGCATTTCGTTCATTCCATATTTCCCAAGCGATAAGAAGGACCAAGGAAGAAAGCTCCTTGCATCGCCAGCCGTGGACCCCGGTTGAGCACCACCATGTCTCAGCCGATGCATAGCTATTCCATTGAGTGGTGTCGAAGTCCATCAAGTCGGGCCATTCCTTTACGCCTCTCCATATACGAAGGAAGTACCTACATTTAAAAATGAGATGTGCCAGGCTCCCTCTTACAAAGCTGGCAAAATTTCGGCGAGGCGACCGGCCTAGTTACCAACTTCACCAAGAGCTCCATATCACCAATTCGTTGCGAGGACATCGACTTGACCACTATTACGATAGACTATCCGAGTTCTGCCGGCGATAAAAAAAAAGTGATCTAGTGTTCCGTCCCTCTCGCCGGCAAAGTTGCCGGTCCTGCAATGGGGTCCTTGGGAAGGTGCGGCCGACTACAGTGTTTGTAATCGTCGCTAAGTGGTCTATTTTTTTGTTACTTTTAGAATTTTTTGTCCTGGTCCAGTGACGCACGCAGCGGCCCATTTAATGTGTATCCCTTCCCGTATACGCCCATACTCCTCTCTCGCAGGATTTTCCATCAATAAAAACGCTACTTTGTCCGCGGATCGCGAAGCCCTAACAGCCGTCCAAATTCCCTCCTCGCGTGTCTCCATGTGCCAAAAGTCCGCGTCCATTATACGTAGTATTTCAATATTGACTACATACATATTAAAATAAGTTAATACATGTACAAAATAAGTCTAAATATATTTGAATTAAGAAAAGGCTAAAATGTCTTACATAAGCTAACGGAGGGAGTAGTTAATATCGTGCGCATATGGATTATCCAAAATTAATCAGGACTATATTACCCTATTTTTAGTCAAAAGCCATCGTCAGTATGGCGCAGATAGTAGCTATGAGTTACTGAGTGTATTTGGCCATCATGTCTAGCTCCAAATTCTACCACCGATAGATTGATGGTGAAATTACTAAATTTGTATTTATACCATGTAATTAATCACCGAGTTTAATCTAAATGATCTTAAGTTTTTTTTCGGTTCGAGTAAGTCCCGCTTCCCGTAATGCATTTGTGGTCTAACATTCTCCGTTGTTGCCGGTGATTTCTTGCTCGGTTGCTCGGCTCTGAATCCTAGGGAAAAATATGTGAGATATCGTGTAACTATAATCCGATGTGATCCGATTCATTCACCCCTATTGCCTTTTTCTTAGCAGACCCCTATAGCCAGGTGATAGCTACGGGTATTTGGATGAAGCAATAGGAAGGAAGAAAGGCCAGGGTCAGGAACTCAGGATGGCACTGCAGTTTTTTGTTTTTTAACAGGAGCACTGCACGTTTATTATAACTAAGCCTTTTTGCACAAATGAAAAGTGGGCTTTTTGTGGGATATCATCATTACTTTAAAAAGAAAACATAAGTATTAATATCTATCTGAAGAGACACATATTCACATCACCCGCTGGACGTATTTCTACTTTACAAAAGAGAAAAGATACACAATAACACAAACTATTTCTATGTAATCCTTGTTGTGGAGTGTAGCATCACTTTAATGGCAACAGAAGCACTTCTCTAGCATATTCGTCTCATATAGTGCTCATCTCAATCTGAATGTGTTCTGCACGCTCTGAGACACCGTGCATGCCATTCTGCTGGACTGGACTAGGCGCTCCTTCTCGAGCATTTTCTCCGTTCACATGAACTCCGCTCAAATCGTCATTGTCGGCTTCACCGAGGCGTTGTCTATCAGGGTTAGTGCTGTCACCCATGCCATTCAGTAACGCATCTGAACCCTTGTCGACACCATTATAGTTGACGCTTTCCACACTAGCTTCGGTGCATTTCGCAAAAACCCGCCACACAAGGCTTATGAGAAGCATGAGACTGGAAATGGAACCTGTGATGATAAAGAGACCAGAGAAGCTTTGTAAAGTCAAAGGCCCGGAATCAGTGTCAGGGAGTGCGCCATCACCGATCAGTGGTGAAGAAATTCCAAACCATTTCACTTCGATTTGGGAGCCCTCAAATCCTCCTTCTAGGTTCAGGATGGCAATCGACAAATTATGCACGAGCGGAGAACCTAGAGGAAATGCCTGAGGAGATAAGAAGATGATGTTAGCAACTAAATTCGGTCACCAGAATGCAGCAGCATGCTGCTGGGACAAAATATAAATATACCGAGGCAATAGGTCGAGTAGCTTACGAAACCAAATCCAGGAGTCTTATATATTCTCCCAAGCATCCTAAAATCATTTTTGTACCGGCCATCAGAGAGAAATGAAGTTAAATAGGGGATCTCATCCACTATAGCCGACACCCCTCCATTCTTTGAGCCTAGCCTCAAAGCATCAGCATATTCTTCTTTTGTCGTGTAGTTCCTTAACCGACTCTCACTGATATTTTGATTCATCAAGAACGACCGTACAAATGAATCCTTTTGGTATCCTATAAAGTCACCACTCTGCCGGAGTTGGTCCAGATCTCTCACTAAAGGGCGAAGCCTCTTTGCCGTCAACATGGATGACAAGCTTGCTGTGTAGCTCTGTACCAGAATCAACACTACAAAACACCATATCAACACAACAATTTTTGACAAGGGACTTCGAATACTTTGATCTGTGCATGGAAGAACAAAGAGAAATATTATATTATCAGTATGTTATGAAACTAGTCAAATTATCGAAGAATAGAGAAGTTTATGCTTGAAGCGCTGACCATGAGAAAAAGTCAAAGTGGAGAAACTGAAGTAAAGGGCAGTACTGCACTGACTCAAATTTGATCCTTGGTACTCTAAATTTATGGGTAGTTCAATCATCCACACTACAAAGGCTGTATATAAGAAGAAGAATAGTGTTGCAAGCCAAAGCCTTCCATTTAGTGGCTTTACAAATGTCCAACGGACCGTATTGGGTTCATCCTCGGCGAGAACAAGCATAGACACGCCAGACTGCGTATATGGCATGGTAAAGTCTGCGGCGGTGACTCGTTCTGCAGTTATGGTCACATCACCTACTGCAGCATCATACACCTGTTTATCCCCAATTTAGTTAGAATATATTAAAATGTATTTAAGTACAAATTGAAATTTTACGAACGGAAACCTATAAGACGATGAGATTTAAGTGTAGGAGTAAGTCTCACCCGTAAAGACACGTTGCCTACTAGCTCATCATAAGTACCGTTGAAAATAATAAATTCATAGCATGGGCGAGGATGTAAACTCTTCATAGCAGCCTCGAAGATATCAATACTGTAGCCAGTGATATTTTGCTTCTTTGAAATTGGATCAACAACGTTCACAAAAACTTGAAAACCCTCTTTGCTCGGCACAGCAATCTTAAGCTCGGTCTTACTTATGCAATCCTGCATTTTTCTTCTTATATCCAGTTTTTGGCTATGTCTTCTATCCTTTTTCAAGTTAAGGAAGATTATACTGCGACTTCCAAGTGTAAAACCAAACTTGTGATCTCCTCCAGAAGCTCTTACGGTATCTTCCAGCCAGAAAGCACACGAAAATGGAGAAATGCTGGAAAATGAGATAACTGGGATATGTTTATGGCGGTGGCCCAAGTGCGAGACGTGATCCGCTTTGGTCAGTGTTTGAGGGCCCCATATGATGGCTTGCACTTGGGAATCCTTGATCAGATCATCAGCTGCAAAATTCATACAAAGCACAAAATAAGCCAAGCTAACAGGTCTATGATGATATTATTCCTACCAGTATCCCCGCAACCTTAGTTTCAGTAAGATTAACCCCCTAATTAACCTTGTAAGGAATTATGTGATATCTCTTTTTTTGTACGACATTGATCTTGGTATCAATAATTTTCTCCACACGTGTATGGCAATGTTGTGGTGATGCTCGGCTTTCGTCGAGGTGTCGTGGAATTGTTTGTGACTATGGTCTAGAAATGAGTCCCGCTAGTATATTTTATTTCTATTTCCCCAACAACAGAAGGTTCTGTGGCTAGGACTACAAACACAACTGTGCCAGGCGAAGTTTACGGCCCAGGCCCGACTCGGTCCGAGAGTCAAAAAAATATTGTTTATTTTTGAATTAAAATTTTAGTCAGCGAACACTATTTTCACATATAATGGCTCATATTTTCTACTCCGTATTAAATAAATGTGTAGTTTAGGGCATGAAATGGAGCCGACACCTGGACTGATATCGGGCTTTCGGGCCGGGCTGCCCATGACCATGCATACTACAGGGGCTGGTGCACCGTGCTATGAGAAAGTTTGCAGAAACATGGTCTTCACCCCTAGGTTCAGCTCAGCCAGCGTTCACCCCAACTATCGTACGTGATTCGGTGTATTCGCCCAACCAATGTGTTAAAATTAAGTTGGACGGCATACCAGCATGCCTTGACGTGGCGAGATCCCCGAGCGAATCTCTGACGAGCAGCTCCACCCGCGTGGCGTAGCTCGGGTGCTTGAGGTCGAAGTCGTGCAGCGCCATGGAAATGCAGGCGTGTCTCTCCCTCCCCACGTCGCTCCTCAGGTCCAGCACCACGCCCACCCGCACCGGCACCGGCATCGCCGCCGCCGCCGCACCCGCCGTGGGTGACGATCTGGCGGTGCTCCAGAGCATGAGCAGTGCGATGAAGACGAGCGGGCGCCTTGCGAGCCGCTCCATGCGAGCGATCTACTAACCGTGTGTAGCTTACGAACTTGTTAATCAATTGGTTTACCAAGTGACAAGTATCACGCAGGCATGGATGCTATATATACTGCTAGCTCCTCGTGGGTGATATGATCGAGTATGTACAGATTATCTCGACACCTACGTGCCGCGCGCGTAGCGAGCGATGTGCGCGCGTGAGCGAGAGGCAGGGGATCATCGGTCGAAGCGTGGTGACGAGATTTCTTGGAAAACTTCCAATTGCTGCTGCCCGGCCGCCGATAGTGATCGATCGATCGATCTCTATAGAAAATGTGACGAAGGTTGATTGTTTCCCTCCTGCGGTAGTATATTTCTGTAATGAGAACGATATATATGCTTGTATATGAAACATAGTAGATGTTTCTACTGGAGAAGTAACTGTTCTATCCTCGTTTTGATCCAGTCCTTCCTACGGCAACAAATTGGAGAACTAGAAAGTGACAGCAGCGCTTTCTTTACATGGATCGATCGTTGGGTGCATATATGATCAGGTCAATACGTCTGTTGAGTCCACGCGTGTGTATAAAATCAAAGACGGCTTGAAGCCTTCCCACTAGCAAGTATACTGGAGGAATGTTTTTTTTAGATAAAGGGCTTTTATTACTTAAAAGAAACTGGAGGAATGTAGTAGCTAGGTTCCCTAAGAACAAACCATGAATAATCGAATAAGTACTTGAGCCATGTTTATTTGCTTTCCTGCATTTTCTTTTTGACGGCAAAAGGTTTGCCAATTTCATTGATTAGGACGGGTTTTGACATAGAAGCAACGCTTCCAAATATCCTTGCATTTCGTTCGTTC
Organism: Poa pratensis; assembly: GCA_947311845.1. Taxonomy (NCBI): domain Eukaryota; kingdom Viridiplantae; phylum Streptophyta; class Magnoliopsida; order Poales; family Poaceae; genus Poa; species Poa pratensis. The sequence continues at coordinate 19,690,259 of CAMZMU010000122.1, forward strand.
CATATTTCCCAAGCGGTAAGAAGGACCAAGGAAGAAAGCTCCTTGCATCACCAGCCGTGGACCCCGGTTGAGCACCACCATGTCTCAACCGATGCATAGCTATTCCATTGAGTGGTGTCGAAGTCCATCAAGTCGGGCCATTCCTTTACGCCTCTCCAAATACGAAGGAAGTACCTACATTTAAAAATGAGATGTGCCAGGCTCCCTCTTACAAAGCTGGCAAAATTTCGGCGAGTCGACCGGCCTAGTTACCAACTTCACCAAGAGCTCCATATCACCAATTCGTTGCGAGGACATCGACTTGACCACTATTACGACAGACTTTCCGACAACCCTCGCCCAATTCCCCATCAAGTATTTGGGGCTTCCTCGCGCGCTTGGGAGGCTATGTCGCGCTGACCAACAACCTTACATCGACAAGACTACCTCTAGGCTGCAACCTTGGAAGGGAAAGTTCATCAACGGGGCGGGTTGTGTGGCCCTAGTCAAATCAGTGCTATCCTCGATGCCCATCTTCCTGCTAACGGCCATCAAAGCAGAATAGAGCTTGCTCAAGGCTTTCGACAAAATCAGAAGAGGCATGTTATGGAACTGCAGTGAAAGGGTGAGCGGTGGCACGTGCAAGGTTAGCTGAGACAAGGTTTGCCGACCAAAGGTCCTTGGTGGGCTCGGAATTCTCAACTTGGAGAAATTCTCTAGGGCACTAAGACTAATTAAGGTGGTTGTGGCATGAGTGGGCCTCCCCTGAGAAGCCTTGGGTAGGCTCCGAAACACCGACCGACTACACCGACAAGTGTCTCTTCACACTACAAGAAATATGTCAACTAGTGACCTTTTGATAGTGACTTTCAAAATATTGGTCATAGATCTATGACCATTTTAATCCACTTGGTCATGAGTTGGTTTGTAGGGTCCTAATCCAAAAAATTAACGACCAATTTGGTCAAAAAAGTCATAATCTATTTACACAAATTGGTCATAATGTAGACAGCAGTTGCGTATGACCTTATTTATGACCATTCTGATTGGTCATGAGGAACGACTGGACAGCCACCTCATCAATCATGCCCACGTGGCAGCCATATGTCGCTTACGTGTCCATATTCAGTCATGGTGAACTCGCTGACAGGTGGGAGCCATTACCAGGATGTGTTGGTATGACTGGACTGACACCTCAGCGGTCTCGCCTACATGTCACTTCATCGCGCCTACATGTCACCGCCTATGTGTCATTTGTGCTTACGTGTCACCACACTGACATGTGGGACCTGTTGACAGGAGGTGTTGATTGTTGACAAATCTGTCAAGTGGGACCCGCAAATATGACATGTGGGACCCGCCCGGCCCCACCTGACAGTGGGACTCACCCCCACCTCGCAAATATGACATGCGGGACCCACCACACCCATTTATCTAGCAAAAATTGGCAGAAATGTGCCCATTTATCTAGCAAAAATTGGCAGAAATGTGCATGGTAGGGGATTCAAACCATGCACCTCCAATTCCCACCGGGCAGTGCTAGCCACTAAGCCACGCCACCTTGTGTGTCATTGTATAGAGTCGCGGCCTATTAAACATAACATTCGCTCTTTGCTGGGCTTAGGCCGGGCAAAGCCCATTTTTCTGTTTTCTTCTACCGAGTGGGCTAAAGCCCATACGCATGCCGAGTGGGCTAACAACCCATACGTATAGCCTGTGAGGGAAATGCCGAGTGGGCTAACAGCCCATATGCATCGTGCTGTGAGGGCTAAAGGTTTTTTTTTCTTTTTCTGTTTTCTTATATAACTTTTGATTTCGAACTCCAATTTAAATCAAATAAATTTTGAATAATTTGTAAAAGTGTCCTCTATCATCATAGACTATTTGGGAATATATTTTGTAAAAAAATTACAAAGTACTCCTAAGCTTGTATATTGCTTAATATAGGGGTTTGAAGAATTCAGAATAAAAATTTGGGATCGGTCTTTTAAATTCAAATGCAAAATAAAAACAAATGGAGGATTTTAACTAGGTTTATAATTGTTTTTGGTAACTAGGTCACATATCATGACGCCATGTGAAAGTTTTCCATTTTTTTGGTTTTGTTTTTCGAATTTAGTATGCTCATTCGAAAATCTAGTCGAATTCGTGGCCGTGACCGTTCGTGTCTAGTGTTTGAATCATGTGGATATTTTGATGTATCTATGATGAAATGGATATTTGTGAACCTAAAAATTAAATTTAGGAAAAATAACGGGCAAGCTGTGTGGCAGCTGCAGTTCAGAATCTAGCCGTTTCCAGCTGAATCGGCAGAAAGCCGTTTAAATGACCGGAAATAGGCAAAGAGCTCGAAAATGCATGCCTTTTGGTGATTGTACATGAAATGATATCTACTTTGTGAAAACAATTTATCGGTGCCATTTTGGAGGACTTTCTCGGTACCCGCTTCACAAAAATGTTATTTTAAGCAATTGAAAAATGAAAAGTGGGTTTTTTTGTGAAACGTGTCGAAATCTTTGTTCGGCAACATTGCTTGCCATCCCACAATGAACGCATGTGCCAATTTTGGGCTCATTTGGATAAACCATGTCATGAATGTGGCCAAAACATTGCTCCTTCATCTTGAAAGATATGAATGTTCGTTCGTGATAGCAAATTTCTGAGAACACTTTTCCAGTAAAACTTCCGCAACGCAAGTTTATAATTTTTTGTGGTAACTAGATCACATATGATGACGCTACGCGAAGATTTTCCATTATTTTGATTTTTTTTTGAATTTCGTGTGCTCATTTGAAAATCTAGTCGGATTTGTGGCCATGATCGTTCGTGTCTAGTGTTTGAATCATGTGGATATTTTGATGTATCTATGATGAAATGGATACTTGTGAATCTAAAACTGAAATTTAGGAAAAATAACGGGCAAGCTGTGTGGCAGCTGCAGTTTAAAATCTAGCCGTTTCCAACTGAATCGGCAGGAAGCCGTTTAAATGGCCGGAAATAGGCAGAAAGCTCGAAAATGCATGCCTTTTTATGATTGTACATGAAATGATATCTAATTTGTGAAAACAATTTATCGGTGCCATTTTGGATGACTTTCTCGGTACCCGCTTCACAAAAAATGCTATTTTAAGCACTTGAAAAATGAAAGGTGGGATTTTTGTGAAACATGTCGAAATCTTTGTTCGGCAACATTGATTGCCATCCCACAATGAACACATGTGCCAATTTTGGGCTCATTTGGACAAACTATGTCATGAATGTGGCCAAAACATTGCTACTTCATCTTGAAAGTTATGAATGTTCGTTCGTGATATCAAGTTTCTAAGAACACTTTTCCAGTAAAACTTCCGCAACGCAAGTTTATAATTTTTTGTGGTAACTAGGTCACATATGATGACGCTACGCGAAGATTTTCCATTATTTTGATTTTTTTTGAATTTCGTGTGCTCATTTGAAAATCTAGTCGAATTCGTGGCCATGATCGTTCGTGTCTAGTGTTTGAATCATGTGGATATTTTGATGTATCTATGATGAAATGGATACTTGTGAATCTAAAAATGAAATTTAGGAAAAATAACGGGCAAGCTGTGTGGCAGCTGCAGTTCAAAATCTAGCCGTTTCCAGCTGAATCGGCAGGAAGCCGTTTAAATGGCCGGAAATAGGCAGAGAGCTCGGAAATGCATGCATTTTGGTGATTATACACGAAATGGCCGTGACCGTTCGTGTGTAGTGATTGAATCATGCAAAGATTTTTGTGTATCTCTGATGAAGTGGCTAGTTGTGAACCTAGAAATAAAATTCCTAAGAAATAACGGGCAAGATATATAGCACTTGCAATTCAAATTTTAGGCATTTCCAGCTGAATCGGCAGGAAACCGTTTAATTGATCGGAAAATGGTAGAGACCTCAGAAATGAATACTATTTGGTGATTGTACATAAAATGATGTCTACTATGTGAACAAATTGTATCGGTTCCATTTTGGACGACACTCTCGGTAGCCGCTTCACAAAAAGTCGGGCTATTAGCACTTAAAAAATGAAAAGTCAATTTTTTTGTGAAACTTGTCAAAATCGCTGGTCGGCAACCTTGTTTGCCATGCCACAATGCACACATGTGCCAAATTAGGGCACATTTCGACAAACTATGTCATGAATGTGGCCAGAATACTGCTTGTTAGTCTTGAAAGCGATGAATAGTTGCAGCAGCTGCAGCGTGAATGTTCAAGTAATGAAATAGTAGCGTGGAGGGGAATTGTTTTTGAAAATCAACCCGCTGAGTCGATCTTGGCACACCAAAAAATTTGTAGCCGGAAATTTTAGAGATTTGATTCAAAAATTTGGAGATTAAAGCGCAAGAAATGGGGCTTCACATTTGTGGTAGGTGCTTCACAAAAAGATCCAATTTTTCAACATATTTGTGGTAGGTGCTTCACAAAAAAACCCATGTTTTTAGCACTTAGAAACCATTTTAAACAACACTTGTCCTGAACCAATCAGAAGGCAGATCAACTCTCCCACGGATCACCCTTCCGTGGCCGACTGAGCCGTCCACGCCTTAGATCCAACGTCTCTGGCTACTCCTCTGTCGAAGAGACCGCAGCGTGCGGCAGCCTCCGAAACCCTAACCCTAAATGCCCAAATCCAGCCCCTCGCTCCTCTCCCAGAGACCCCGCCGCCACTCTTCCTCTCGCCCGTCGCTCCTCAACCCTAGATCGAGACCTCCTCTCCCTCTCGCTCGACAGCCGCAACGAGCGAGCACCGCCTCTCCCTACCGCACCACCTCCTTGCCTCACCGCGCCTCCGGCCGCACCACCTCCTTGCCCCACTGCGCCGCCTTGCGCTCTCCCACGAGCAAGCTTTAGTTCCCCTCGAACACATCCCCTTCCCGTCTTCTTTCTCGCGACGGCGACGGCGACAAGAGCTCCTCTCGAACATAGCGACCATGACGTCTTGGCTGGCTTGCTCGCCGACGCACGCGTGCATCCTTCGACGCGCGGCGCTCCGCCGAGCTGGCCGGACCACGGCGCGCGCGTGACCTACCTAGGGTTTGTGATTGCGGCCCATCGATCCATGGCCGGCACGCCAGATCCGCCGCCCTGGCCGCACGTTCCTGCGCTGCAGTGATGGACAATCCTGAATCCTCCGGCCGCGCGGTCGTCCTCGACGTCGTCTCCGAGCAGTCGCCCATCTTCAGTCGAGCCACCGCGAGTCCATTCATCTCTTTCTTTCTGAACCGCAAGCATCTCTCAAATCATGATTCATACTTCATGCACATGTCTTCTGTTGGTGAAGAGCGGAGCACGGCCAGTCTCGAATCCAACTCCACCATCGGCCACCCGTTGCGTCCACTTTGACGACAAAGGTCTGGAACACCGCTGGACTGGAAAGGCAAGTACCTACCACCCATATCCATCTGTGTCTACATGTTAGAAATTGGTATATGTCATGCGTGTGGATCTCAAGAGCTCTTGCTAGATGTTCATACTTCTATAGGTCACTTTCAGTTTTATTACTACCTGTATTATGTTTAGAACAATCATGCTGTCTAGTTTCTGCAAGTTTTAATTTGTAACAGTCAATGGCATTTTTCAGTTTTTACAATGTTGACAGTATCATATTTCTGTCTTTTTAGACTGCTAGAATGTGCGAGCTAAACATATATTAATTTCTAAAGCTCACTGTAATGCTCTTGGTCTCTTATTATTGCTGGCCTACTGTTTGTTTTACAACAATTGAGAATATACCTGTATGGGTCGAATTCTTGTGACTAATGATCTGATATTTTGTCTAGTCTATACCATACTAGAATGGCTACTTTCTACTGCTATTACACTGATGGTTCTGCTGTTTTTGTGTGCATCAAGCCTTCAAGCAAGCCCATGCCAAAACCTCTGCCAACCCTACCAATGCGGCTGTCGGAGGAGTTGCTGTAATGGTCGGAGGGGAACCAGGAGAAGTAGGCAGTGTGGCGTACGACACCCGCAAGTGCCAAGTGGGGAGGTCTCTGATGGCTTCCTAATTCTATCTATCTTGTTAATCTAGGTAGTTTTTGTGGAATGTGTTTTCCTGGATTGAACATGCAGCGGCAGATTTATTTGCATATCATATCTATCTTGTTAATCTACCACAACATGCCTCATTTGATTAATCCACTGGACTTGTGTTGGTTTGGATAAAATGTTCCCATAACTAATCAACTTAAGCTATGCCTGGTTCTTTTATTTTTAGTTCACAGATATTGTTTTTTATAGCTCTCAATGTTTTATTTGCATATCATATATATGCTCCGTCTCTTATTGTTGGCCTATTGTTTGTTTTACAACAAATGTGAACACACATGTATAATTCAAGTTTTGTGATGGCATACTAAGGACCATGCTACAATGTTTAGTTTGCTACAGCTGTAACTCTAGCTATATTTCTTATATGTGACAACACCTCAGAGCGCTGCTTAACTCAAACACACGCACACATCATGTTCCTGTTGCTTGCAGTTTTTTTACTTACCCTTAATATCTAATGGCGTGCTGCTGTTGTTGTTCCTAGGATGGCTGTGAACTGGTAGGCTCGACTTCGACTATGTGCTCCGTGGTGGTGATGCTCCAACCACTATGGTGAGTCCTACTTGCTTGCCAATGACCTAATGTATGTGCTAGGCTTACAGGTGGGTTAGGCCACTCGATAAATTCATGCATGTGCTCTGTTCAAAAGTGAAAAATATATGTTTGATGAAAATTGAGATACTGTTGTAAGCCGTGTATTGTGATGAACCCTGGACAATTGTTCTATCTCATTCTTGAGGTGCCTTCCATGGATCTTGGCTTGCTCGTTTTATTGCATTCATTTGTCCGTTCTCCATTTTTTCTAAGTAAATCTTCAAGATGCTTTTGTAGAGTACAAACCCTTGTTTCTATGTAAATGTGTGCACTGAAGTTGAGTTATATTCTGGGAAATTATTGGTGCATTTTTTCAGTTCCTACTGTTGTACCAATGAAATTTACTGATTTCTGGCCGTTAGTATTTACTTGGGTAGTTAACTTTTAGATTTGCTTTTATTTTGTTCCTGACCATTTTGTTTTATCAACATTCAGATGATGGCCTTCATTCAGTTTCGCCGAGAGCTCCAGGATGCAAGAAGAATAGAGTTCTAGCTCATTGGAGTTTTTTTTGAAAGGAGCTCATTGGAGCTAGTTATACCTTGATAGCTAGTTTTATTTTGATAGTTTATTGTGTTTCAGGTAGCTGGATACCTGATGTGACTATGTATAATTTGTAAACCGATGTGAACTTGGTTTGATTGTAATGATTGTAATGTGCAAAGTTTGGCCATTGCTCTGTTATTATTATTGCTTCTATTTCCTGCCTGTTCCCTTTTTCATATTGTTTATTTCGTTACTGGAATTTTAGGTCTGAAAATATGTACCTGACAACTGGGAGCCACCACTGGAGTCTGACAATTCGGACCCACAGTTGAAACCTGACAACTGGGACCCAATCTGACTAGTGGACCCAACTTTTGAAAAAAGAAAACAGAAACTCTTGGGCCAAAAAGGCCTCCGCCCATAAAAACAAAAGGTTTAATTGTTGGGCTTGGCCCATGTTGCTGCCCAGAATTCACAGGAAAAAAATATAAATAGGCTGAATTGTTGGGCCTGGCCCATGTAAAGGATTGAACTGGACTGGGCTGATTCTCATCCATGACCTTCACATTTGGTCACAATCTTGCCACGTAGGATTGGCCACGTAGGATCTGACGTGGCTATGCCAGACAGCGCGACCAAAAAAAATGGTCATAAGAGTTATGACCATCAAATTTGGTCATAGATGGTTATGACCAATTCGAAAAAAGGTCACATATGACCGTTTGAGACGCTCCGTATGTGACCTTCAGATTTTGGTCATAAAAAGGTCATAGATGAAAAATTATGACTTTTTAGTGACCAAATTTGTGAGTCACTAGTTGACATATTTCTTGTGGTGTCAATGCGGCCACCCAGGTCACAATCGGCGATGGCCTCAGAGCTTCTTTCTGGGGGTCTTCTTGGCTACAAGGGCTCAGTCCTAGGGTGCTTGCCCCTGACCTCTTCGAGGCTTCCAAGCGGAAGAACATAAATGTCCACGACGCGCTCACGGACTTCAAATGGATATCTGGCCTCCGCGTTGATAACTTCACAGTCGAACACATCAAGCAATTTGTCCACCTTTGGACCCTCACTCAGGGGATCGCTCTGTCTCCAGGAATTGCTGACACCATCACATGGACCCTATCGACCACGAGGGTCTACTCAGCTAAGTCTGCTTATAAAGCACAATTCATCGGATCTTCTCCATGTCCGTTCATGACGGTGGTATGGAACACCTGGCCTCTCCAAAGTGCTCCTTCTTCGCTTGGCTTGCTGTTCAGAATCGCCTTTGGACTTCTGACCATCTCGCCATCAGAGGTTGGCCACATAAACCGCTATGTCAACTTTGCAGATGTCAGCCTGAGACGGGGAGGCATATACTGTTTGAGTGCCGCTACTCCAGAAGGATCTGGTCTGAGGCTTCCACCTGGCTTCACTGCCCCTACATCATCCAAAGCCTCCAATCAACCAAGCCTACCATGTTTGACTATTGGAAGGAGCTAGCCTCCTTGCCCTCTCCATCTCGCAAGGGTATGCAGACGGCGATAATCCTCATCACTTGGGATATTTGGAAGGAACGAAATGCGAGGGTCTTCAACAACAAGTTCACAATGCCCTCTGGCCTTCTACAACACATCAAGAGCGAAAGTAAGAACTGGATTTTGGCGGGAGCAAAAAATTTAACAGATTCATCGGGGTTAGGCGTCATGTAATCTTGCTCGGTTTTTTTGGACTACGGTCTATTTGGACCTCGGCCTTTTGTTTGCCTTTGCTCCTTCTATATCAATATAAAAGACAAAGCTTTTGCCTTGTCATCTGGGAATAAGTGGGTTCGATGTGGATCCCGCCGGAAAGCCCACTTATGCCGCATAATTTTCATCCTTGCCCATGGGTGCCCACTTATTGATTTATGCGGGCTTGGCAAGCGGCGTCGCGGCCAGGCCGCTCCCGCTTACACCCTGAATGGAGGCATAAGATAGGTACATATCTGCACCATCGCATGGATGCCTCAAGCCAACCTAAGTGCGTTTCAACTCCGTCCAATCAAACCAAGGACATCTTAGTATTGACGCTCTCGCAAAACTTTCTAGATCTATCACACCAAGTCCACCTTTTGCGGATATACCAAACAGAGGTATCTACAACTTAGGATTATTCCGGCTTACCAGGGTGGCCCACTGGTGGTATAGCTTAAGAGCTTACCGGGTGGGCCGATAAGCCGAAGCACAAGATGAAAGCCCAACCGGCAAAATAAGGTCCAAGATAGAGGCCCACGATCCAACCGCCTTGTAGAGCCCACGATCCAACCACCTTGTAGTACAAGAGGTTGTCATACGCCGGATAGTCTAGGAGTCTTTATTCTTGCCGGACACAGCTCTTCCTTGTAAACCCTAGACCTGGCGTGTCTATGAGATGACCCAAGAGAGCCTCAAGGCTACGTTGTCATACTCATGTAACATGTACACGACTATTGCATTATAGTGAGTTATAGCAGCACATATGGTTCCGCCATCGCCGTGGAATATGAAGTTGGGTAAACCGCCGTGCATAACCTCATCTTACCCCACATTCAACCCGAGACGTGAGATACCCATCATGGTGCCCTCGACAGTTGGCGCCTACCGTGGGGACTAAGGCGTATGGCGTTATGTTCTCGGCAGGATCTCTTGGCGGAATCGGTGACACCATCGCCATAGGGAGAGCCGTGCACTTCGGCCACCTCGGCTACATCAACGACGACACATCGTGGACTTCGGCAAACGACTACACTGGTTATCGAGCTCCTTCATCATCCCGGTCGGCAGCATCACCATCTTCAACGGCTTCACCAATGCGGCGTTCAGCTTCGCGCAAGCCGGCACCACAAACGCGCCCACCCACCACCCCATCGACTAGGAGGTTGGACACAAGACGGGATTTGATTTCGCCTTCTCAAAGGAGTCGGTGGATTCCGATATGCATCCTTATGACGTCAAATTAGAAGCCGGATTTAGATCTATTGTGTCCCCATGGATGGTGATTCAGATTCTGATGACAGACGGGTGGTATCTTCTTTTTAGGCCTCTCTGTAGTACAAATGTAGTATCTAGACTCGTGTACTAACTCACACCACACTCACGCCAACTCACACACGCACACCCTAGTACACGAGCTAGATCCTAGAACTATACACACCACACATTTAAGCAAACTATCATTGTAGCACGATGCGTAGGAGGCAGCGGAATTTATTCTGCGGGTACAACCCCACACCTGAAAATCGTCCCCTATAGCTACGGGAATCAAGCTGAGCCACTGCGCTAACATGCGCGTTTCGACGGGTGGTATCTTTGACAACCAGGTTAAAGGATATTTTGAGACGGACAAAGCGTCGTCTTCAGAGGCGACGACATCTGCAGGAGCAGACAAATCTATGGCTTCCAAAGACAGGGATCACTTGGGAGCAGAAGGAGAAACTGATGGAAACAAGAAGGCGGGCGATGTCTCGCCTAAAGGCACATCGAAATCAGCGATGGCAGCAACAGTTGGCCTATCGAGATAGATGTGATCTTGAACGACCCGCTCAACACACCAGCAGAGAGAACAAATGTGGCTTGAAGTTTCGGTGCGGGAAGTTGGCCCTTCCCGCCTCTCTTTTCCAGGTTTTGGGTGTCATTGGGTTGGATGACCCATATTTTCATATTTTGGGTCAAATTTTAGGTCATGGCCCAAAAATTATGGGTATGGATAGGTGTGTTGTTCGAGCTTTTTTCCCCACGTTACTCATAAAACCACTTATGGGCACGGTCAGCCTAATAGTTGGGTCAGCTTTTTTCATTGTTGATTTGTTTATGGAACCAAGAATGCATCGGACGTCCCTTAGCGGTTCAGTTCAATTTGATAGATATTCCAGCCTATTAAGGGTGGGAATGGGCCGGATTCACCATCGGGTACCTGAGCCGACCCAAAAAAACATGGCTGTTGGGCCAGTCGAGTCGACGTCATGCTAGAATTGGGTCACCGGAGCCGGCACCGAGTGACTTATTGGGCCAGCCGAGGCCGGGTCGACCAACCTTTCATGTTTAAATATCTAATTGAGATAGCTAGCTTCAACGAGCAACACCAGATCGATCAAGTCGATCCATCTAGGCTTAGTATACCAATTAGTAATCAACTCGCTTAGGCCCAGTTCTTTTGGCGGCTTTTCCGAGAAGCTGTCCCTCCACCAGCTTCCTGGGGAAGCCGCCCCCAAAATTTGAGAGAGAATCAAAACTCAATGTTAGGTTTCTATTTTGTAAGCCTAGCTAAATTTTGAGGATGACTTTCACAAAAAGTGGGGAAGGAACAGCTTCTCAGAGAAGCCACCAAGAACTGGGCCTTAGGGTGTGTTTGGTTTTGGAATGGGGTGGAATGTAATGGAACCGTTCCACCCCTGGGACTGATTCCTGTGTTTGGTTTTGAAGTGGAATGGAACCAACTGATTCCTCAAAAGGGAATATACCTCTCAGATGCGGAACCAGCCCATTCGACCAAATCGGTCGAACGAGGTGGAACGCCTCGCTAACCATCCCGATTAAAAAGAAAATTAGGCCTCTCGCTTCTCTCCCACGACCGACCCTCTCGCTCGCCTCTCCCACAACCAAGCAGGCGCGAAGGCGGGCAGGTGGCGGCGGCGGCAGGCAGGCGCGTGGCTGTGGTCGGGCATGCGTGACGGCGGCGACGTACCAGGCACCATCGACTCCAATCTCCGGATGGAGACGGCCTGTAGATGCAGGCGTTGACCATGGCGTCGAGAAGCCGAAGGTGGACCATGGCCGGCCGGCACGAAGGCCGGAGCACGTTGAGGAGGCTAGTCCACTGGGGGCAGCCGCGCCGCCGCCTCGGGGCCCTCTGTTTGCGCTGCTTGCGCCCCACGCGCGATGGCCACAAGGCACGATGACGGCGGCCAGCAGGCACGATGGCGGCGAGGAACAGAAGGCATGACGGCGCCGACGGCTGCCATTTCTCCGGTTGCTTCCCTCAGCTCCGAATTTGAGGGGGAAATCTAGTTTAGAACAAATTAATCAAGTTTGGGAACAAATTAATCAAGTTTGGAAACAAATTAATCAAGTCTGACTAGCAATTCCATTCCACCTCTTTTTATCCAACCAAACATGAGGATGGAATGGTTCCATTCTAGTGGAATGGAATGTAATGGAACCATTCCATTACATTCCACCCTATTCCAAAACCAAACACACCCTTAGGGCGTGTTTGGTTGCTCACACCATTTTTAGGCCTTTTGCATCCGTGGACTGCTAAAACGCGGACTGAGCCATGTTGTGCAGCCCGTTTTGTTGCCAACAATCTTCTGGCCAGGCCCGTTCGGCTGGCTGCAAAATTTGTAACACGCGTTGTTTGGTCGATGTACGACGAACTTCAGATGCAAAGCAGGTTGTTTGGTTATGTGCGCCTAAGCTTGTACTGTCACCACTTCTTGCAGTGGTGACCTTACCAGCATAGGTGCACCCAAACTATAAAACTACAACAGCAGTACATCATCTTCAGTCATAGGATCATAGCGACAACAACATTAAACTTAACAGCAGTCAAAGCAACAGGCGATAACGGTCATAGCACCACACTTAACATCAGTCATAACAACAAGGGATAACAGTCATAGGATCATAGAGACGGCAGGTAAAGACAGAGCTCAGGACTTCGGGGTGGCAGGTACCAGATGCAGGTTCATGTGGTGTTCATCACACTTCTTCACAAGCTCGACGCCATCGATGTTGAAGATGGTAACTCTGTACACTTTTGGGTTGAGCATCTTGAAAGTGATGAGTTCCCCTATTTGGATGTCGTGGCACATGGCAAATGGTGCCCATCCGTTGTTAATCGTTGTAGCTCCATTATGGTCGACGACAGTGACCAACCAGTTGCAGTCAGTGTTCGTCTTGAGGACGATCTCTTTAGGGAACTCTCCTGGATGATGACAGAACGTTGGAGGAATGGGCAGCAAGTCCAAGCGAGGTGCCCGGATAACCTTGCAGAAGTGGGTTGGAGACACCTCCTCGTGGAAGTGGCCGACGGGGACCTTCCTCCTTTTCGAAGCACTGCCACCATTGTCCTCAACAACATTCTTGCCCTTCGATGACTGCAAAAAAAATCGCCAACTTGTGTGAAAATATGAACAACAAGACAAACCAACAACTAAAATGTGCCACAATAACGTAGCCTCAGTTGTGTTGAGCAAGGCCTATACAATTATCCTCCACCAGACAAGCCAACAAAAGCAAGTACAACACACTATTAGTTGTGCATCGTTCTTACTTTTGGTGGCTGTCTGGTGGTGACATCATAGGCATCACAGCACAACAAGTCATCATAGGCAGCACAACACAACATAATAGATGGATGCCTCAGTTGAGCAGTGAGAAGGTATTGACAACTATGCAGCACCAGACTAGCCATCAAAATGAAGTAGAAGACACAATTAGTTGTGCAAGGTTATTAATTTTGTTGGCTGTCTACTGCTGACATAACCTAAAGTGGCTCACAAGTCGAACATATCATCATAGGCAAAAGAACAGAAGATTGCCTCATAAGAAATAGCAAACAAAGATCACAAGGAGATGACTGTGTACAGGGATCAAGAGGTGTGCACAAGTACATCACTCAAGGTCCTATACAAGTCACCTCCGTGCACATATGTCATACCACATTGTAATCTGTTGAAAATGAAACTAGAACAACAAATCAGCCTCATAAACAAGATCACAAGCTGTGGTGCCAAGAAATGGCTCCACGGTACCAAGAGTTGTGCACAAGAATTCTACTTGTATATCACTCAAGGTACAGTGGAGACACCTCTTGCACCTGTACTGTGCCACATTACAATCATCGGCCTACAAAGAAAATGCAGACGAAGATTGCCTCAGGTATGCACCACATGAGATGAAGTACAAGAAACAATGACTTGTCCCTGGTTCTTAATTTTGGTGGCTGCCATGTGGTGACAATGCTAGAACATCCATCATCATTGGCAACACTCAAAAGATGATCTCTTAGTACCTACAAGCATACACAAATAGTACCATTCTTGCAAAACAGTAGATACTAAAAGACACCTCTCGAATGCATGAATGGCCTCATACATCAGAGCCATGAATGACAAAAAGAGTGCATACAAGAACGAAGGGGCAATACAAGCATTGTCCCTGCATTGACCACTTGGTTCTGTATGAAATCTCCTTGCAACTATCGTGGCCTAGTTTAATCATCCGCTCGCATCAAGAAAATGACCGTTAAAACATTTCATCTAGCAGATCTATTGACAACCTCAGTTAGCAAAATCACGAAGTGTTCATAGGGGTCGAAGCACCGTGCCAAAGACAATGTAGACATCTAGTTTACCTTGTTTTCGGAACGGTGCCCCTAATCCCTAAGACACATCTGCTGTTCATCATCGACACATATAAAAAATGGTCACGAAAACATGCAAAACTTGGCAAATCGAACCCTAAAACGAGATAGATCTACTGTGCATGTAACCCTACGCCGATAAATCTACCATGATCTACAGATCTATGCTAGAAACAAGCTCGTAAGGGGTGGAGAACATCATTACCGCCATGGATGAAGCTGTCGAGGAAGTCGATGAGCACCGCGGCCGTCGGTGCCGACGCAGATCTAGCCGGTCGACGAAGAAGCATCAATGGCCGGTCGATGCAGATCTTCCTCTCCCAGCGAAGATGCAGGCGACGGAGCTGTGGACGTGCCGGCGGCAGGGGAACCGCCAAGGAAGAGAGGATAGAGGAGAAGAGTGAGTGGAGTGAGTGGGGAGATGGGCGGTGAGGGGATTTATTGGCGGGTGTTCCTGAAGGGACATGGCGTCTCCTGCCCCTTCCCAGCGCGTGCAGGATGGCCCGATTTTTTTCCTACGCGAGGATGGCTCAGTGGAAACGGCCGAATCGAGCGTTCCCCTGGGCCTAGCCCGAGCCTGCTTTAAGGTTCGCGCTGTGCAGGAAATCGATGCAGCCCAGACAACCAAACAGGCCGAAAACGGGACTCCAGAGGCTGCAAGGGCTCGCTGTGAGCAACCAAACACGCCCTTAGTGCTCCCGTTAGCGATCAGCTTTGCACGGATCTACTGGCATGTATCCATCAGCTAGTAGCTTTGGACACGTACTGGGATCAATTCCATCGAACTATCTTCGTAAACTGTATGTGAAAAGTGCATCTTTAGGTCATAAATATTTTTATCGCTATAACGTATTTTAGAGAATTTGCTACGTATAAACGCAACCAAAAAAAATATACAAAAGATAAAATTTAGGTCGATCCGGGATACCTACCAGGCGGGAGCTCCTCTGCGGCGCCCGCAGGCGGCAGTTCGCCCTAGCGTCGCCTGAAGGGCGCCCGCTAATACGCTGGCCCACTGGCCGAAATTCAGTTTTTTTTCCTATTCCCTTATGGTTTCCTTTTTTTTTTTTTTCTTTATTTTCTGTACGTTTTCTTATCGGTTTTTCTTTTACTTTCAATTTTTCGATTTTTGAAAAAAAATAGATTTGAAAAATGTTAGATTTTTTAAAAAATGTTAGATTTAAATTTGGAACCTTTTTTAAATTCGTAACCATTTTCAAAGATGGAACCATTTTTAAATTTGGAACCATTTCAAAATTGGAACCATTTTTTATTTCGAACCATTTTAAATTCGGAACAATTTTAAGATTTGGAACCATTTTTAAAATGGAACCATTTTTAAATTTGGAACCATTTTAAATTCAGATCCTTTTTTAAATTTGGAACCATTTTCAAAATGGAACCATTTTCAAAAGTGAACAATTTTCAAAATTGGAACCAATTTAAATTTGGAACCATTATAAAATTTGGAACCATTTTTTAAAATGGAACCATTTTTTAAATTGGGAACCATTTTTAATTTGGAACCATTTTCAAAATGGAACCATTTTTAAATTTGGAACCATTTTAAAAAATGAACAATTTTTTAATTTGGAACCATTTTCAAAATGGATCCAATTTCAAAAAAATGAACAAATTTCCAATTTGGAACCATTTTAAGTTTGGAACCATTTTAAATTTTTGGAATCATTTTCAATTTTCGAAACATTTTAAAAAATGGAACCATTTTCATAATTCGAACCATTTTCAAAGTTGGAACCATTTTTAAATTTGGAACCATTTTCAAAATTGAAACCATTTTCAATTTTGGAACCATTTTCAAATTTGGAACCATTTTAAAAAATTGAAACCATTTTTAAAATTTGAACCATTTTCAATTTTGAAACCATTTTTATTTTCAGAATCATTTTCAAAAAAATAAAAAAGAATGAAAAATAATACGAAAAAGAAAACTAAAACAAAACATAAAAGAAAAACAAAAACGAAAACGGAAAAAGAAACAGAAAAAAAAGAAACAGAAAATAAAAAAGAAACGAAAAAAAAGAAATAGGAAAAAAAGGGGAAAAGGCGCCGACGGGCCGGCCCAGTAAAGCTTCGCCCGCGAAGCCTTCAGGCGGCGCTATCGCTATGCGGCGCTAATTGGGATTCCCTTTGGGGGTCCTTCAAGTCTAAAAAAAAAACGGGCGCCGCATAGGATTTGCCCTACCAGGCCAGCAAGGTCGCCAACTTTTTTTTGAAATGGGTTGTTGACTCGCCTTGAGGCCGATGAGACCAGGTTGGGCCTGGCCCATTCCCGTCGTGAACAAAATCCTAGCTATTTTTTTAAATAATACATTTTATTAAAGAAAATCGAAGAATATTACACGGATTGAGGGTTTTTCAAAAATAATGCGGCCTAATCGGGGGCCAAAACGACAGGCACCTATCGTCGGGGGCCAGGACGATAGGTGCCAATCGCTGTGGCCGCAGACGACTGCATGCTGGCTGGGCCAGCCCACGCGGACGACGAGCCACTCGTGCTCGAGTGGACGGCAATCGTCCACGTCGCCAACGATAAGGCCTATCGTAGTGGCCCCGGACGATTAGTCCCAGGATTTACCACCGACGGCTCCTTTCTTCCTCCTCGCGTCTTCTCTCTCTGTTTCGGCCAAGCTCGTTTTGCTCCGGCGATTCCCGGCCGATTTACTCGAAACAACCACAAAATCTTCGTCCTAGAACCTCCTATATGTAGTAGGGAGCAGAGGAAACTTCGATCTACTCATGGGATAGCTTGGGATGGCCGTTTGGTGGAGCTCGTGTGAAGCAATGGTGGAGGTTGGGGTAGCTCGTGCAGGAGGTGGTGGTGGTGGTGCGGCTGCTGCTCCGGTGGCGGTGGAGGTGGTGTTGCTCCGGTGAATCAAGGCACGCGTCAAGGGTACGTGTTCTTTGTATAATTAGGTTTAGATTAATTAGGTTTGCATTTAGGGTTAAGTTTGTCGTACGGTAGTATTGAGTCCGGGTAGTATTGAGTACGGTTTGCATTCATGATTAATTAGGTTTGCGTTTAGGTTTAGATTAATTAGGTTTGTTTATTAGTTTACGAGTCCGGGTATTTCGTTCTACTTAATTGTTGACGAGTCTTAATATTTTTCTAGGCAAAAGAGATATGTCTGGTGTAGTGAAGTGTACGTTCTACTACGGTGCTGGTACTGTGTTAACAAATGAATTGGGGGCAGATTTGAGTCAGTTTCAGCACTCGCAGTTGGAACTTAATTCCCCGCAGACATGGTCGATTAGTCAGGTGAAAGACTGGTTGGCAGGATGTTTAGGGCTAAATGCTGATACAGACACCGTTGGTGTGCATGCATTGTGGTCGAAGTCAAGGTCAAGGGCAGACATATTCTTCTATCTGAGGCCGATAGATCGGACCTCTCAGTGGGTGCACTGGCTGCAAGCCTGTGAAACCAGGGGCACAAACCCAGTCGCCCTTCTGCTTCCTGTCGCGAAGGAAGTGAATTCATATGTCGGGGAGGGTGGTCATGAAACTGGGCAGAGCAGTCAAGAGATGCATACTGAAGAACATGATTATAGCCACTCAGGAGATGTTGGAGGCGGCGGTTACGAGTCCGGCGAGAACAGTCAGGCTAATGCGGAGGATGATTATACTGGTGAGGCAGATGCGGACGATCAATTTGGGCATATGCAGAACCAGATGGAAGAGGAAGATACGGATGGTGATAATGCTGACGCCGATGATTCCGACGAGTCAGATGACGAGCTGGAGGTGCCAAATCCAGCGTCATGGAATCATGACTATACTTCTGCGATGACCGTGAATGATGGTCATGATTCTGCATGGCAATATCACGAGAATAATATTGCCGTCGGTGCTCTCTATCCTGACAAGCAACATTTGCAGGACACGATCATTAAGTGGGCAATGTCGACGGCGAGGGTTTTCAGAACAAAGGTGTCTAGTAAGAAATATCTGACAATGGAATGCCAGGTACCGAGCTGTCCAGCGAGGGTGCATGGCTATCTCCCTATGTTTGGGCTAAACTGGAAGGTCAGTGACGTGGTACAACACACATGTAAACTTCAA
Source organism: Poa pratensis (assembly GCA_947311845.1). NCBI lineage: Eukaryota > Viridiplantae > Streptophyta > Magnoliopsida > Poales > Poaceae > Poa > Poa pratensis. The sequence goes on from CAMZMU010000122.1 coordinate 19,708,830, forward strand.
ACCATACCTAAAGATCATGCCAATATTTCGTCCACCCTTCTTGCTCGGTTGCTTTACTCGAAGCTAGTGGTGGGCAAAGATGTGGACGTTAAGGCCATTGTGCAAAAAGTGTTGACCAGGTTTAAGTACACAATTTCTTATGGCAAGGCTTGGAGGGCTAAGCAGAGGGCGCTTGAGATCAGATTTGGTTCTTTTATGGACTCATATGACTCAGTTGTTTGGCTCGTTCATACATTGCAGGCCCGTAATCCAGGCACCCATGTGGACGTCCAACACTTCTATATGCAAGAGTTCCCAAATGTAAAAGTGTTGCGTCGTTTGTTCTTCTCTTTCGGTGTATGCATTGAAGCTTTCAGTCATTGTCGGCCAGTGATTTGTGTTGATGGAACTTTTCTCACTGGCAAGTACAAAGGGCAGATTTTGACCGCCATTGGTCAGGACGGCAACAATCAGATCATGCCGCTCGCTTTTGCTTTTGTGGAGAGCGAGAATACTGCAAGTTGGACATGGTTCTTCAGACAGCTAAAAATTGCAGTAGTGAAGGATAAGCCGAATGTGTGCATCCTTCATGACAGGCATGCAGGTATACTCAATGCCATCAAGGCACTCACAAATCCTGGGCCAGAGGAAGAAACGCCTTGGGTGGACTTGCAGAGCCGTTGGTGCATGCGCCATCTTGGGGCCAATTTTTTCTCGCAATTCAGAAACAAGGATCTGATGAATTTATTCAAAAAACTCTGCAAGCAGAACCAGACATGGAAGTATAATTACGTCTGTGGGATGCTTGATAAGTTCACTAACAGACATGTTAAGCATAGGAAACTTGCACGGAATGCAGCCGTGGCGCTACATGCACAACTTGTAGCGCAACAGGCAGCAGCAGGACCTCCACCAGAGGAGGATGTACCCGTTGGGCTTTGTGACTTGCCATGATTTGATCCGCCTGGGGTTAGGAGAAAGGCTGGGAGACTGATTAAAAACTTTCAGCAGTGGATAGAGCACGAGCCTCTTGAGAGGTGATCTTTGCTGCACGACACTCATGGAGCTAGGTACGGCGCCATGACTACCAATCTCGCTGAAACATACAACTTTGTGCTACGAGGCAACCGGGCTTTGCCTCTGACAGCCATTGTGGAGGGTATTTTCCAGGGCACCGTGAAGTATTTTAGAGATAGACGCCAAAAAGCTCATTTGCATATTGTGAACAACCCTAACACGCCTTGCTGTGAAAAGATTATGAAGTACATGGATGAGAAGATGGCAAAGGCTCGGAATCACACTGTCATCGCCATCGGAAATCAAGAAAGGAGGTTCGAGGTGCGCTTACCGTATGACAAGTTTGGCTGTGGAAATGTTATGAGGACGCATGAGGTGAGAATTGGAGATGAAGCCTGGCCAACATGTGAGTGCACATGCAACAAACCAAAATTGCTTCACCTCCCTTGCTCACATGTACTTGCTGCTTGCGGGCAGATTGGGTTGGCCGCCATCTCGTTCGTGTCTCCATATTTCCTGAAAGAGTCTGTCCTCAATACCTGGACAGGTGAGATGGTTGGATTTCGTGCCATGGGTAATTTCAACATTGTTGATCCAGCGGAAAGGCAGTACATCCCTGACCCAAGACTAATGCGTACTGGTAGAGGGCGACGGCAATGCAAGCGCATCCGTAATGATATGGATCAATCTGAAGCCGGAGGTCCTACTAGGCAGTGTTTTCTCTACAACGCGTTTGGCCACATGGACGACAATTGTCCACGATTCGGGACTGGCGAAGCTGCTACTAGTGGTCGAGGGAACCAGCGAGGAAGCGGGAGCGGAAGAAACTAGAGCTGGTCGTATTATGTTTTAAATTTGTAATATGTGTGGAACTGTCTCTATTCGTACTAAGTGTGGCATTATGTTTTAAATTTGTAATAAGTTTAGAACTTTGACTCTACTTGTACTAAGTGTGGCACTCTAAATTGTAATATGTGTGGAATTATGTTTTTATTCGTACTGAATGTGGCACTGTATTTTAAATTTGTAATATGTGTGGAATTATGTTTTTATTCGTACTGAATGTGGCACTGTATTTTAAATTTGTAATATGTGTGGAATTATGTTTTTATTCGTACTGAATGTGGCACTGTATTTCAAATTTGTAATATGTGTGGAATTATGTTACTATTCGTACTGAGTGTATGTTTTAAATTTTGCAGGAATGGAGAGGGTATACTTGATTAATGAGGCCGTGGATAGGAAGCATCGTGCTAGGATATTGCAGGAACGTAGGCTCGAAACCCTTATCACTCGCGGACCTAGGGAAAACTGGCAGATACACCCTGCTTGGGTTGATAGGTATGTGTTCAAATTAAGTTCTGATTACACATTTTGTACATGTTGAGACACTATACCCGTAAACTAAACATGTATGTTATTTTGTACAAACAGGTTGAAGTGGGCCGGGCTTTTACCGTTGGCGCGGCTAGTGGAGGCCACACCTCAGTCTTTACGCCTAAAGATTGACCACTCCCTGCTCACTTGCTTAGTTGACAGATGGAGGCCCGAGACGCACACGATTCACTTTCGTTGGGGTGAGATGGCGCCCACACTGGAGGATGTGTCTTTCTTGTTGGGTCTGCCTTTGGCGGGCACGCCCGTAGGACCGTTGGAGGCTCCGGCTAATTGGGAGCAAGCTATGGCCGAGCGTTTTCAGGGTATTAATCCCGCCGTTGGGCCATTTGGGTGGGAGGATCACGGACCCAAGCTTGAGTGGTTGCTCGATTTCCAGGTTAGTTCAGATTTTTAAAATGTTTTACCTAACATGATCTTTCTCATTTCTCACGTACTTTCTTCGCTACATACAGATACAGAAATTTCCGGGCTATCCAGGCATCCCACTCAATGGGACACAGATCACTCGGAGCCTGGAGGCATACATCATTTGGCTGCTCGGAAAGGTTATGTTCACTGAGAACCATGTCAGCACTATCAGCGCGAGGTACATCCCTATTGCACGTGAGATCGCGGAAGCCACAGAGCGAGGGCAAATCGTGCAGAGGAGTTGGGGGTCTGCTGTGTTAGCTGCTACGTACCGAGGTATGTGCAACGGGTGCCAACTTATTGCGCCAAATGCAGGTCTGCTTGGATGTCCTATATTGTTGCAGCTCTGGTTGTGGGAGAGGTTCCCTATCGGACGACCAGACGTACGAGCTGAGCAGGCTTACCCGGTGACCCCGTTGCTAGACGCTGAGAGGATAGACTTGCCTACTTTCGGTACACTGTGGACGCGTCGTGAGGTATGTGTACACATCACAATTTAACGTATTGCATGCATGTTTCATTACACATGTGATGTCACTAATTTTGTTTCCTGCAGAGACGCTATGCTCAAGATAACATGTGGAATTGCTACGAGGCTTTCACCGAGCAGTTTGACTACTTGAGCGAGGGTGCGGTTCTGTGGCAGCCGTACACGGCGGCTGCTATGCACGCTAAATACCCGGGTGGTATCTCCACGCTCTGCACGAGAGATCGTGACTACTGGATGACAAAATCGAAGATCATCTTCGATGTATTCGTGGAGGAGATGGCCCAGCAGCGGGTTATGAGGCAATTTGGTCTTCGACAACTTGCACTTCCTCCGCCAACGGATAATCCCGTCCCACCCATCATTCACGGGTATGTATTTCTATGCGTTCCAAACTTTTCCACATGTTACAGCTAGTTAAATGACGAGCACACATCACAAATGTAGGTTCTCAAGAAAAGGAACCAACAGGACCAGGCAATAGTGGTTTCAGAGGCTTCAGCCGTACATCGCAGAGTGGCACAGTGCCACGGAACGAGTCTGGGTGGAGACTCTCGAGTTTGATCCGGCACTGTTCAATTCCTATTTAGCGGTTTATAGCACCTCGACACGAGTGCGCATCGTGCATCATGAGCACCCTGAGGCGACACCGACCCCTTCTACGTGGGATATGTATCCAAGCCAGTCTACTGCAGGCACCAGACAGTACGCCGTAAGTTCATTCCCCCTATTGAATGCCAGTATGCTTCACCTACGTTTCATTAAAAATTCTTGTCCAAATTACAGGCTCAGTTGACACACGAGCTGCAGACTGATGTGGCTACCTACGCTCGTTCGCTTTCGAGCGGACCACTACTTGAGCGCCCGCCGCATTACTCTTGGGTGCGGCGCTTGGAGGAGAGGCTCCGAGCTATCTACGAGGTGATCACTTGCACACGTTCCGATGTTGATCCGCGTCAGACAGCAATGCGGCCACCTCGTCGTTCCCAGCCACAGACGCAGCCGCATCACACTCCTGAGCAGCCGCAACACACTCCTGAGCAGCCGCAGCCCCAGCACACTCCTGAGCAGCCGCAGCGACACCGACACCAGCCGCGACCACGTCTACCTACGCAGCCTACGCCCAGACCACCGCCGCCTGACCAGGCTGGAGGTTCGTCGTGGCAGCAGCAGCAGAGCCCAACGTCGGGCGGCTTCATTCTTCGTCCACCACCATAGCCACAGGGTATGTATTTTGTTATCTCTTGTTTTCGATATTAATCATGGTACAATTTCGTCTACTAAGTTTTTATGTTGCCTCTGTCAGGGTATCAGTCTTCCATGTCCGGCCAACAGTCGTCTGGATCAACGTGGGGGAGTGAGCAGGATGCGTACAACTATCACGACGCATGGATGGGCATGTACAACACTCCTCCACCACAGCCCACACAGGAGACACAGCAGGACCACGACGAGTCCCTGGTTCCTGCACGTGACGTTAGGCCACCACACAGGTTTGGATGGACGACGCCGCCTAACCCACCACCTCCGCGTCGTGGCAGACGTCGTTGAGACTTGTCTATCTATCTATGTACCAGACTTATTTATATCTATGTTGAGACTTGTCTAACTATCTATGTACCAGACTTATATCTTAGTTGCTACTACTCTGTTTCGATTAATGGTGATGATGGGTGACTACTTTTCGCATTAATATTAAAGAAACCATGCAAATTACATTGACAACATAAATTACACAGACAACAAAATATCGGTAGTAGCGAAAACACAACATAAATTAAAGATACATGGTACTCTGCAAATTAGAAAAAGAAAAGTCATCTACCATCGACGCAGCCTCCCGCATCACTCTTGCCTTTCGACGACGCAACACTCTTGTCCTTCGACGACGCCGCACCCTTGCCCTTCGACGCCGCCGCCGCTGCTGCAGCTTTCTTGCTCGCTTCAGTCGGCATGAAGATATCATCTTCATCCTCGCTCTCCTCGACCCATAAATTCGGTTTACGAAAAGCATCCAACATATCTGCTTCACTCCTATATGTTAGTTTCTTCTTCTGCCACCTAGCATACAGCCTCACAAGTTCTTTTTCTATTTCCTTCGAATCCCTTCGTGGCCACCCATGCCTAACTAGCTTCGCTGATAGCTCACGGAGATAAGGTGGATGACTAACAATATCTTCGAATGGGATCTTCTTATTGTCTACCTTGAAATCGACCGTAAACCTCAAAAGTAGTGCCGACATTCCTACCGGGAAACTACCATCTGAAGGAAAGCTCGACATGTTCGAGTGAGTGGACTAGAATGCTTACCAACCTCAGTGAGAAGGGGTTCTTATAGGCCGAGATGAGAAGAATTGGCGGGAAACAGGCGGGAGATACGATGGCGGGAAAAAATGGCGGGAAAGAATTTGGCGGGAACGATTTTCGCGGAAGATACGATGGCGGGAAGCAATTTGACGAGAAAGATGTCAGGACAAACAAATCGGCAAAATAAAACACGGTCGCGGCAACGTTTTAGGAGGAAAACAGCTTGCAAAGCAGTGGCATGCAGCATTTGTGCGGGTCCGCACCCTATCGTCTTGGCCGTGGACGATAGGTACTTATCGTGTTGGCCCCAGACGATAAGCACTTATCGTGTTGGCCCTGGACGATAAGGTCCTGCTCCGTATGCAGCCGACGGACGATGGCCCTATCGTCCTGGCACCCGACGATAGGTGCCTATCGTCCTGGCCGCAAATTAGGCTGTATTATTTTTGAAAAACCCTCAATCCGTGTAATATTCTTCAATTTTCTTTAATAAAATGTATTATTTAAAAAAAATCTGCAAAATCCTAGTCCTTTGATTCCCCACACGCTCTCTCCACTGCACTGGGTGGGGCTGCACGCCTCGCATCGGCGGATCCGCTCCAAAATTTCGCTTTCCCTCTCCGGAATTCAAATCTCTCTCCCCCCAACCCCTCCCACAATGTCGCCCGCCCCCGCCGCGGCCGTCGCCGGCGCCGACGAGACTCGGCGCCTCGCGGCCGACGTCGCGCGCGTCCTCGACGACTGCCGCGCCTCCCTCGCCGTGCACCCGCGGAAGCTCCGGGAACTCGCGGCGCTCCGCTCCGCCTCCGCCCCCGGCGGCCGCTTCCTCCCCGCCTTCTGCACCGCCCTCACCCCGCTCTTCGAGATCCTGCGCCGCTCCCCCGCCTCCGACCGCGTCGCCCGCTTCGCGGCGGCCTTCGCGTCCGCCTCCGCCTCCGCGGACGGCGGCGGCGGGTTCCTCGAGGGGTTCCTCCGCTTCCTCCTCGCCGCCTCCGCCGCCGCGCACCGCCCCGCGCGCTTCCGCTCCTGACAGATCATCTCCGAGGTGCGTGGGTTGTGAGTTGTGACATGTTTCTTCCCCATTTAAGAGGAGCTGCTTTCATTATTTTCCAGATTCTAGACGCGTGGTATTCGAGGGGCTTGTGTAATTCTTAATGCATGGCAAGCAAGGTTAATATCCCGTTTGATTATGCACCTGCTAGCCCGAGCCTAATTTTTATCTGGTTGTATAACTCCGCTCTAATAAAGGCCCTTTGAGATCTGGAGTTTAGATTTACCTTTATAAAAACCTTCCATGCCTGCTTCCTCCATTCAGTTTTAGGTTGCTCGTTTCTGTCGGCGTTTTAGCTTGGTTGTGAAGAATAGAGCGATTCTTAAGTCTGGTAGTTTGAGGAGTACCATTTCACCTAAATTACAGAACCGCTGACATTTCCATTTCATCCTGTAGATCATAATGCAGTTGCCGGATGATGCTGAGGTGAGCGATGAAATATGGGATGAAGTGATTGATGGCATGAAGGTCCGGGTTCAGGATAAGATCCCTGCAATCCGCGTTTTCGCGGTTCGTGCAGTGTCACGTTTTGCGATCGACGAAGATGATGGCGGTATCATCGATGTCTTTCTTGACACCCTCGAGAAAGAACAAAACGCTGTATGTCACATCAATTATGGACCCCAAAATATTAGGTTTAGACTTGCTTTTCTGCATCTGATCGATGTATTGTTTTATTTGAGAAGGAGGTGCGGAAGACAATTATTCTGTCTCTGCCACCATCAAATGCTACATTGGAGTCAATCATCGAATCAACGAGGGACGAATGAATCTGTTCGTAGAGCAGCATATTCTGTGCTTTCAACTAAGTTTCCCCTGCAAAGTCTCAGGTTAGCAGTTCCTTCCATTGGAAGTAGAGAAGCCAATTGGCCAATGCCTATATATGAAATGCGCAACCTTTACCATGTGTGTGAATTGATGGTTTTCTTTCGGTTCAGCATCAAGCAGAGGACGACTCTCCTTCACAGAGGTCTCTCAGATAGGTCTCAGTCTGTGAAGAGTGAATGCTTGAAGATGTTGAAGGATGAGTGGCTTGTAAAGCATTGTGGTGGAGATGCCATCGCCCTTCTCAGGTTGCTTGATGTTGAGACTTATGAGTCAGTTGGAGAATCTGTGATGGGGGTGCTCCTGATGGATGGTGCTGTGCGAGTGCAAGATGGACAGACTATCAGGCAGTACTTTACTGCAAATACTGAGGATAATGGTAAACCTCAAGATAACCACATGCCTTTTATGTAGTTTAGTATTTGCAGATTTCTGTTAATTTGAATATGATCATGCTGAAGCCTAAGTCTCCAAGATGGGAGTATGTGATTGCACTTCAATGAAATATGTGACCTGAAACAAATAAATGGCAGCATGCAAAACCTAACCAGAACAACCTGTGGTTTTGTTCTCGAACTGTTTTTCTAGTACAGAGTACACCAGAAGTATCAGTTATTAAATTCATAAAGGTTGTTGTACCCTAACTCTTCTCCTGCTGTTTGATATCATCATTTACACTATATTTTGAGCAGAACAAGGTTCCAGTATTAAGCTCATGGATGCTGAGGTTGCTCTTTACTGGAAAGTCATGTGTAGGCATTTGCAGGCTGAAGCTCAGGTAAGCATCAGTCCCTTTTAGTTTGCCATGCACCACAATTATTGAACTATCGTTTATTCTCAGTTTTACACTATATCTGTGGGGAGACAGTGCTGCATGTAAATATCATTATTCAGTTTTTCAAGCTAAAAAACACCTGCAAATCATGTAAGTATGCTCATGGTAAAATCTGAATCGCTGAGATTGAACAATATGCATGCTCATTTCTATCCTTAATTTGCTTGTCATGTATGTTTAGTGCTGGCTACTGTGGATAATTGGTATGTTGTGATTTGTCTTAAAAATACCTCCATAATGGAGAATGGGTTCATTGCTCCTACAAAATGTAGTGCGACGTGTTGGAAAATTCATGGAGATATTATCCTACAAATAAAAAAAACCAATTTAGAAAATTTTCTTAGGAATTCAACCTGCAAAATTTGTACAAAAATTCTTTGAATCAAATAGGCCCTTTGTGCAAACAGAAATGCTTCATTGCAAAAATCATTTATCATATGTCAAGGGTTACCTACATCATTCAAGTAGGCCACATGTCTCATAAACAAATGTTATTTTGAAATTGAGGTGATGAGAGGACAAATGGTGCTTGCAATTACCAGCTTTCCATAACCTGCTTTCTGTTAGTATTCAAAGGAAACATTTGAATTCAGCAAAGGTCAAAGTTATGCTACTGATACTGGCTTGCTCATGGGTGAAAATCAACATAAAAGTTCAAGTATACACTAATGGTTTATTTTGTTAAACTAGACTACTAGAGTATTAAGGCTCAGTTATTGTTTTCAGGTCAAAGGCTCAGAGGCTGCAACAACTACAGGGACAGAGGCAGCAGTATATGCTTCTGAGGCATCGGATAAAAATGATCTTCTAGAGGGTGTCCTGCCTAGCACAGTTGCTGAGTATGTTGATTTGGTAAAAGCGCACCTTTCAGCTGGTAAGCACGAATAATGGTCTACTTTTTAAAACTGGCCCCTGAGTGAATCTTCACGAGACTGGCTTAACCGATCCAACTGCAAGTTAAATATATGATATTAGATTTATATTCAGATTAGTTCTGTCTTTTTCAATTTGTATTCTCTGGAGTACACCTATTATATTACTTGCAATACTATTCACAAAGAGATGATAGCTTAGTTGGTAGTCAACCTTCTGAATGCAACTATGCAAGTGACTTGCTGGGTTCAGCTAGTCAGCTAGATCCCTGACCGTGACACTTATTTTTCCCAAATGGTCTTAAGAGACAAACTGAACTGGGTCCTGTGCTGGGTTTTGTTTTTTCCCCAGTTTTACAACTATGATTACAAATTACAATGTGCTAGCTTTTCTTAAATGTCCTAGAAATGGAGCTCATATGTACCTACTTATTTCCTTTCAGGACCTAATTATCACTTTGCGTCGCGGCAACTGTTATTGCTCGGTGGAATGCTTGACTTTTCCGATAGCATGAACAGAAAAGTTGCAGGTTCATTTCTGTATGAGCTTCTAATCAGACCTCTTGAACATGAAGTTGATGAAGATGGCAACCAGATCGCCATCGGAGATGGTGTGAGTCTTGGAGGGGACCGTGAGTGGGCGAAAGCAGTCTCAGAATTGGCTAAAAAGGTCCATGCTTCTGTTGGTGAATTTGAAATGGTAATTGCCGCTGTCGTTGAAGAATTGGCTAGACCATGCAGGGAGAGAACTGCTGATTTCATGCAATGGATGCACTGTCTGGCAGTGACAGGTCTTCTTCTAGAGAATACTTCAACCTTACGAAGCCTGGAAGGCAAAGCAATTGAACCTCCTGAACTGCTTCAGTCTCTGTTGCTTCCTGCAGTAAGTTGATTGTGGGCCCTCTAGGTGTATAGTACTACTTTATATGCTAATATTATATATTTTCTGGAGGTACTAAGTGCATGTGGTCTGAAGTTTCATGAACTCAGCAGGTTCTAAATTTGTTACCCTTTGATCTTATATCATGCAGGCAAAGCAAAATCATGTTGATGTACAGAGGGCTGCTTTAAGATGCCTGTGTCTTTTTGGTTTGTTACAAAACACACCAGGTACAGAGTTGGTGAAGCAGTTGCGTTTATCATTCATCAATGGGCCTGACCTGGTTAGTGCCATGGCATGCAAGGCCTTGATTGATCTTGTGACTTGGCATGGTCCACAAGTATTGGATCAAGCCATTGGCATTGAACCAGATGCTAACTATGAGAAGACTCAGTTTGCTCCTGTGGACATCTCTGATTTGAATGATGATGATCTAAACGTTGGTGTTCTTAGTATTCTATTTTCTGGATTTCATAAAGATGACTGGGAGTTCAGCCTAGAGGGCGATAATCATGATAATGTCCCAACCATTCTTGGTGAAGGTTTTGCAAAAATACTTCTTCTAAGCGAGAACTATGCAAGTATATCTGCAGACTTGCATCCTGTCATCCTAGCTCAACTTGTAAGATTATACTTCTTGGAGGGAACTAAAGAACTCGGAAGGTCAGTTACTCATTATGCACCCTGAATTTTTAGTTCATTGTTCCACCACCTTGACAATTATTTTGTTTATCCAGATTGAAACAGTGCCTATCCGTCTTCTTTCTGCATTATCCATCCCTCTCAGACAGGCACAAGGCAAGTAACGAATTGATAAAACATATTGCACAATGTTTCCCAATATTCTTTCAAAAGGATTTCAAACTAAAACTACTGACTGTAGCTTTCTTTTTGTAGAGGTGTGTCTCAAGTGCATTTGTACCACTCATGAGAGCCATGTGGCCAGGTATATACGGTAATGCTGGGGGTAGTGGACCTGTTGTTTCGAAGAAGCGTAAGTATGCAGGCCAAGCTGCTCGTTTTATGGTTCAAATGGTTCAAACTCCGTTATTTTTGGCGGAAAGTACAGAGCAAGCTACCATGAGTCCTGAAAGCCTTTCGAGTTCACCAAGTCCGTCCGTCGATTTTGACATCAGTGAGGAAGGGCTTGCCATCCGAATTGCAGTGGAGGTACTCTCAATAGCTCTCTGAACCTGCACATGCTTCTATAATTCTAGTGCAACTTTGTGAGGCACCGATGTAATCATGCATTTCACCTGTTGTTTCCTGCACATTACACTAACTTGTCTGCGAATACAACGTATCAATAGTTGTGTGTGAGAACTGACATCAAATGCTTGGAGTGTTCTAGGTAGCAAATCTCCAAGAGAAGAAGAGCGCACCTGGGAAAGCATATGCAGTGGCTCTGTGCAAGGTTGCTGTGCTTCTAAGATTCAGGCAATCCGAACAGATGGCCATCAAGTGCATGAGAGGATTGGTAAGCGCATTGGCTGCTTCAGCGGCTTCTGATAAGGACCTCGTGAAGGAGCTCTCTCAAATGGCATCCAGGCTCAAGTCACTCGATGAGCGCCCAGAAGAAGAACTGCCACAAGATCAAGCTGATGCCATATTCGGTATGTCCAATATTTTGCATCATACGTCTTGATATTCCTGTGACCTAACATTCCTCATGAGTTGCATTGTAACTTGGTTTTCTTGTCTCAGGGAAACTAGGACTGGATGGGGGCATCAAGTTGGACGCCAATCCAGTGGTGCCACCAACACCAGCACCACGTTCAGTCCGGGCTCCTCCCACCAGGAGAAGAGCTAGACGGGCGCCATCGTCTAGCGACGACAGCGAAGCAGAAGCCGGAGGAGAGAGCTTGGACTTAACATCGGTGAGCAGGGTTCCAGCCACTCCTGGCATGACGGCGGCACGTGCTCAGAGAGCAAGCAAGACCGCGGCGCTCAGCAAGTTTGCTGCCGCGCCTCCTTCTGACAGCGAACAAGGCGAGGAACAGTCCGACGTCACGACTGACGACGATCCTTCCGACGAGGAGTCTTCTTAATATTGTGGCGAACCGGGTGATCTGCTGGCGTTCTTGATCGGAAGAACCTAGTAGCTGCTACTTGATGTATGCTGATGACTTATGTGATTGTCGTCCTACACTACCAGTATGTATTGTTTCGTTTGAACCAGTTGCTCTTCAGCTTGCAAAGTTGGAAAATTTATGCCGTGATTAAGCGTACGCAAGTGGAGTCCGTTCATTGATCAATGAAATTGCTTAAAGTGTTCTCTTTATCTGAAAGTGTTTGTATGATAAGTCTTTTCGAAAATCGGTTATTTTAGTTTGGTGTGGACATACTGAGCATAATGTTTTGACAGATGGACAATTCCATCATGCATGCTCAACAGAAATAAAAAACTGCAGACCAGAACATAGCAAACCGATTATAGCGCATTACAGGAGCAAGAACATGTTTACTATTGCATCAGCGAATTACATCCGTGACTATCTTACAGTCTGAAACGAATTTCAACAAGATGGGATCTACTACTAATTGACAGGTGCAAACGAGAAGTGGTTGTGCTGTCCCTGAAGATCGGCATTGTGGTTGCAACTCTTCTTCGTTTGGAGCTCTGCTTCCTCTCGAGCCTCACGATCGGCCTGGACTAACCATTCCATGAGCGTGTCGATGTCGAATCCTTCATCCAGTGGATCCCACTCCAGGTCTTTATCAGATACAAACTGTTGGATCTTGTCCTCAGCTTCGATCGGGAGAGTTTGCTCCTCCTCTCGTTGTTCCCCGAAAATGTCTTCCCATGAGCAGCAACCCGTGTTGTCGTCAGCTTCAGCAGCGGTGGGCACCTCCGTGGAAACCGGCGCCGAGGGCGTGGACCACACCGGACAATCCCCGTACTCTACCTCAGGTTCCGGGAAGGGGACGGGGCGGCGATCCGCATCTTCTTGCAGCTTGACACATCGGCGTCGGCGACCGGCGCTGGCCTCTTCTGTGCGTGCGCGCTCGCGGTGACGGTCACGGGCTCAGCTGGTTGCGGCGCGGCTGCCGGCTCTGCTCCTTCTTGACGACGAAGCTTGTACGCGTCCGATTCTTGGCGGGCGGCGGCGGGCGCGTTCGGAGCCAGATGGATCCTGCACAGCACCATCTCCCCGTCGGCGACGACGGCCTGCGGCAGCAGGCACCGGTACTCCTTCATGACCCAGCCGGTGGACACCTTGCCCTTGCCCTTCTTGAACGAGAGCTTCCTGAACTCGCCGACCTTGACGCCCTCGTCGTCGAAGATGTCCTCGGTCGTCTGGATCATCCAGGTGCCGGCGCCGGCCACGCGCGCGAACCACCCGTTCTTGCCGCGCCTGAGGGTGCTGAAGAAGAAGCGGTCGCCGGTGCTCAGGGCCGTAGGCACGGGGTCAAACTGCTTGGCGAGGTCCTTGGGCTCGCAGGCGTAGATGTCGGCGTGGTTGATGAGTTTCTCGGCGCCGTGCAGCGTCTCGCCGGCGAGGAGGCGCGGCAGGAAGTATCCCACGGCCTCCTGGGGAGTAGGCACGAAGCGCTGGAGCTTGTAGACCTCGTCGAGCCCGTCCATCGCCATGGATCCGCTGCTGCTCTGCTTCCGGCCGGGATCGATCGAGGAGAAGATCTGCCGCGGGCGAAACCTAGACTGGAATTGGATGGCGGGAGGCAGGGAGAGGGATGTGGGCCGGAGAGTGGAGGGGGTGTGAGTACTTGTAGATTTTGAATCCGAGATGATGCTTCTCTGCAAGACACGGAATTCGGGCGCGTCTCCAATACTTGCCGGTCCCGTTTCCGATTCTGTTTGTGACAAAATTTGGAAACTTGAATCCGAGTTGGTGCTTCTGTTGAGCTCGATTGGAAAGTTTAGTCCGGGACCATCATCAATCCGAGACGGCGCCTTCTCCTGAGCTCGATTGGAAATTTGGAAAGTAGTTTTTTTTTCAGACGAATTTGGAAAGTTTTATGCTGTGACCATGTTAGCACCTCGGCTACGGAGGCCCACAGAAGACCCAGCCCAACTACGATGGGGTCAGGGCGAAATTTAAAATGGAGCCTAATTTAAAAATATATCATATAAATAACATAATTTATTATTTCATTTAATTGATCGATCCATGAACTACACAATAGGAAGGCAACATTTTCGAGTCGAACTATTCATAAATTTGATCGTCCAACTATTCATAAATTGATTGATCGAGTATAAATAAAAAATTGCTCGATATTAAGCTGAGGTCAAACCAGGTGATCGTCCAACTATAGCCTAATAGCCATTTAGCGGCAACCTACGAAAATAGCTACAGCGCTGCTAAATCGTCGCTATAGCCCACTTTGCTGATGACTGAAGCTATTGTCGTCCTGCACTACCAGTTTGTATTGTTTCGTTTGACGTTACCATTGCTCTTCAGCTTGCAAAAAGCTGTTAAGTTTATGATGTGATTAAGCGTACGTAAGTGGTGTCTGTTCATTGATCAATGAAATTGCTTAAAGTGTTCTCTCTATCTGAAAGAATATTGCACGATATGTCTTTTCGAAAATTGGATATTCGAATTTGGTGTGTCAGTGTGTGTGTGTACATACTGAACATAATATTTTGACAGATGGACAGCTGCATCATGCAAGCTCAACAGAATAAAAAAACTGTAGCCCAAAACATAGCAAACCAAATGTAGCGTACGCATAACAGGGGCAAGAACAACATGTTTAGTATTGCATGAGTGAATTACATCTGTGACGATTTGCAAGGACGAATTCATAGGACTTTCAGTCAGTTTCCTCTAATACAGTAGTACATCAGTTTGACAGTACACTCTGAAACTAATTTCAACAAGATCGGATCTTCTAACTGATTTGTGCAAACGAGAAGAAGTGGCAGTGCTGTCCCTGAAGATCGGCATTGTGGTTGCAGCTCTTCTTCATCTGGATATCTGCTTCTTGTCGCGCGTGAAGATCGGCCATGAAGCCCCAGTCAATGGATGCCACAAGCTGGTCAATGTCGACGTCTTAATCAGACAAGCTGTTGGATCGGGAGAGCCTCTTGTTGTTGTACCACTGATTCCGAGCCATCAACCAAGATGCTTGGCAGGTCCAGTGAATCCCACTCAGTTAGCTGCTCCATGTCTTGTTGATCGGAAACAAACTGTTGGATGTTTTCGAATCTCCACCGATTATCATGACCATTGATTTTGCATCCAACGAACCATATTATTTCTTCTATTTTATTTGTTAAAAAACTAAAAAATATGTGAATGCATGGTTTTAATTTTTTTGTCAATGCATGCACAGAAAATTCATGTTAGTACATGAATCTAAAATTTAAATTACATAAATCCATCAATTATTGATAATGCGTTGACATTTGAAGATTTATTGATAAATTTGTTGCACGAATCTTGATGAAATGAAGGGTGTGGATAGTTGATGGGTATCTTCGTAGTTGTGATATTGCATTTTTGTGTTTTCGACCTCAGCTTCCACCGGGAGAGTTTGCTTTGACTGTTGTTCTTCCCATGAGCAAGACCACTCACCCGTGTTGTCGTCAGCTTCAGCAGCGGTGTGTACCTCCGTGGAAACCGGCTCCGAGGGCCTGGACCACACCAGACAATCCTCGTACTCTACCTCAGGTTCCGGGACGGGGACTGGGACGGCCATCCGCATCTTCTAGGAGCACGGTGGATCAACGGCGGCAAATTCCTTCTTTTTCTTTTCTATTTCTTTTTTCCTTTTTCTTTCTTTTTGTTTTATTTTATTTTTCTCTATTTCGTTCTTTTAATTTTTCTTTTTTCTATTTCTTTTCGTTTCTCGTTTTTTCCACTTTTAATGATTTTGAAAATGTTTTTGAAAATAGTTCAAATTTAAAAAAATCATATTCGAAAATTGTTCAGATTCAAGATTTCGTTCATATACGAAAATTGTTCCCATTCAAAGTTTGTTCATATTTAAAAAATGTTTAAATCAAGATATTGTTCATATTCGAAAATTGTTGTGATTCAAAATTTGTTTAGATTCGAAAATTGTTCCATTTCAAGATTTTGTTCATATTCGAAAATTGTTCCAATTCAAAAGAAAATCATATTCAAAAATTGTTCCAATTCCAAATTTGTTCATATTCAAAAAATCATTTTCAAAAATTGTTCAAATTTGTTTATATTTGAAAATTGTTCAAAATTAAAAAAAAATTAATAAACGTTCTGATTTTAAAAATGTTTCAGAACTAAAAAATCTTCTTTTTCAAAAAAAAATTGTTTCCATTTTTTAATTAACAAGTAAAGACACAATGAAAGAAAGGAAAATTGTACCTGACCGGCCTAGTATAGCTGGTGCGCGTGCAAGGTAGGTGTCCTGGGCAAATCCTTCACGTGACGCTTTTCGTTCCGCCCGCACGCGGGAGCTATATAGACGTGGCGATTCCTATGCATCGCCTATTAGCGGCGCTTAAGGCGAGCGCCGCGTGAAGGAGCTCCTTCGCGAAGCGTTACTTGGCCGGCCCGCTTAATGTTTTCCTTCGTTTTCTTCTTTGTTTGTGTTTTTCGTTTTCTTTTTCTTTTCTTTTCTGTTATTTCGTTTTCGTTTCTTTGTTTATTTTCTTATTTTTGTTCTTTTAATTTTTTATAGCATTTATTTTTTTCTTACCATTTTCACAAACTGAACGTTTTCAAAAATAAATATTTCTACAAATCTGAACAGTTTTAAAATGAACCATTTTCATAATTGGAACATTTTCAAATTTAGAACTATTTTCAAATTTGGAACCATTTTCAAAATTAGAAACATTTTAAAAAATGAACAATTTTTAAAATCTGAAACATTTTTAAAATGTTAACATTTTCAAATTTAGAACCATTTTCAAATTTGGAACTATTTTCCAGCTTGGAACCATTTTCAAAATTTGGAACATTTTATAATTTAGAATCATTTTCAGTTTTGGGACCATTTTAAAAAATGTAACCGTTTTCGAATTTGGAAACAGTTTTCAAAATTTTTGAACCATTTTCAGAAATGGAACTATTTTTTATCGCTTTCTTTTTTGAAAATGGTTCCATTTTGAAAATGTCAAAATTTGTTCAAATTCAAAATTTATTCAGATTTGAAATTATTCTAATTCAAATTTTGTTTAACGTACGGAGGATCAGCACGAAACCGCAAGAAGCAGTGAAAACGATTGGACCGGCCCAGGTAAGAAAGCATGTAGGCGGCGCGCTACGAAAACATCGCTAACGAGCGATGTAAAGGAGGTCTCGCAGAAATCGTGATCCACACGAGACAAAGAAATAGAGTGAGTCAGAAACTTGCCGCCTCAACCAAACACAGATACATCGTTCATTACATCAGCAAGGATAAAACTAGGGAGATCATCGTCCCAATACACATTAATTTTCGAATAAAAACATTCCTAGCTATTTTATGAGCTACTTTGTTTGCTTCCCTTGGACAATGTTGGACTTTCAGCTGCCCAATTCTACCTGCTAAATCAAAACAGTCCATCAGCACCGTATTATATGGACTCCAGAACTCAGAGTGTCCATTGAAAGGTTCAACTAGTTCCAGCGAATCTGTCTCCACAATAACCGATGTGCATCCTAGATTTTCAATCAGAATCAATCCTTTCTTCGGTGCTAGGGCTTCAGATGTGGCAGTATTTAGCAAATTATTCAGAATTTCACCACAGCCCGCCAAAGCTTCACCTTTATAGTTTCGCATGACAGCACCTGAGGCCCCTGTACCATTTGCAAAAAAACATGCATCAACATTAATCTTATACGTACCTGGAGATGGTTTAGACCAGTGTATTTCTTGGGGAGTCGTTCCACTAGCAGTCCCCTTGTAATTAAGAGTTAAAGCTTGAATAGAAAAGCTTGTTTGTTGGGGAGGGGCAACAGTTTCGCCCTTTACTGCTTCTCTCCTCTGCCACCATATGTACCATGCACCAACTGCTAAAACTTCTTTAATTCCCACATGCATCAAATTATCGGTACCTGTAAATCACTTCGCAACAGCTCTTCTAGGACAACTGAACCTGACCTATCCACAGCAAGTCCATTTTCAACAATGTTGTCAATACCCAGCGAAGTCCAAACTGCCTTGGCCCTTTTGCAGGAAAACAAGAGATGACGTATATCCTCCGCATCAATGGAACAAATAGGGCATTGCCCCGAGACACGTATATGCCTGTTAGCCAGAATTGCCATCCCGGGAACAATACCATGAAGAGCCTTCCAGATAATGTTTTTAATTTTACTTGGTACTTGCAATTTCCAGAGAATGTCCCACACAGGATTGTTGAAGGCGGTACCTTGGTCATCCGTGCGAGTGAGTTTGTGGCCATTTTCGTGATTCCATTCTATGTAATACGCAGACCGAACTGAGAAGATGTGATTTTTTGAGTAGTGCCATGCAATAAAATCCTCGTGAAGATGATTACTAAGAGGAATTCAATGTCAATTGGGCTGAGAATGGACTCCATCAAATCAACATCCCACTCTCCCGAATCAATATCAATAAGTTCATCTACCGTTCTTAGCAGAATGTTGCCTTTAGGAGTGATTACTTTTCGGGTTGGGCTGTCTGGGATCTAGCTATCCTCCCAGATATTAATACTTTTCCCGGTGCCAACCCTCCAAATGAGACCTCTTTTGAAAGTATTTAAACCTGCTACAATGCTTTGCCAAGTGAAGGAAGATCCGCTTTTTGGCCCAGCCTTGAGAAGATCACAATTAGGGTAGTATTTTGATTTGAGAACTCGGGCACAAAGAGAGTCCGGGTTTGTGATCAGCTTCCAACTTTGCTTTGCCAACATCGCCAAATTGAAAGCATGGAGATCACGGAACCCCATCCCACCATTCTTTTTAGGAACACACATCTTCCACCACGCCATCCAATGCATACGTTTTTGAATATCCGAATCACCCCACCAAAAGCCAGCCATAGCATCAGTCATCTCTTTGCATAATTTCTTTGGGATTTTAAACACCGACATTGCATATACAGGGATAGCTTGGATGATTGCCTTCAATAGGATCTCCTTACCTCCCATACTAAGGAATTTTTTCTTTCCAACCCTCTAGCCTCTTGATGATACATTCAAGAAGATGGATGAAACTGTCACTTCTATCGGCTCCCACAAGTGCTGGGAGACCCAAATATTTATCAGATATTGCCTCCGTCATAATATTCAATTCAGCACACATTTCAGCCTTCACCTCTGGATCAACATTAGGACTAAAATAAATGCTGCACTTTGCTTCACTAACCAATTGCCCTGAGCTAGCATAGTACCGGTCAAGAACCTGTCTCAATGAGGTTGTATTAGTCATATTTGCTTTCATGAGGATTAGGGAATCATCAGCGAAAAGTAAGTGTGATACTGATGGTGCATTTCTGCAAACCCTGACACCTTCCATGCCACGAACCTCCTCTCTACGAGCCAGCAGACTTGACAGTCCTTATGCACAGAGTAAAAACAGATAGGGAGACAAAGGATCACCTTGTCTTAGTCCCCTAGTAGGGGTAAAAGAATCAGTCTCTTGATTGTTAAACCTGATTTTGTATGTGACCGACCGAACACAGCTCATTAACAAGTCCACAAAGTTGTGGTCAAACCCAAGCTGAATCATCATGCTCTCCAAAAAATTCCATTCAACCCTATCATAAGCTTTGTGCATATCAAGCTTTACAGCACAATAACCCCATTTACCCTTCTTCTTATTCTTAATGGTGTGTATACTTTCATAAGCAAGAAGGATGTTATCAGATATCAGCCTTCCAGGGACGAAAGCACTTTGCACAGGGGAAATAACATCATCAAGAATCTTCTTAAGACGAAGAGCAAGCATTTTGGATATTACCTTATATAAAACATTGCATAAGCTTATAGGTCGGTATTGAGTAATTAATTCTGGGTTCTCCACTTTGGGTATCAACACTATAATTGTATCATTCCAACCTGGGGGGACAACTTTGTTATTCACAGCATCCAGCACCTCCATTGTTAGTGCATCTCCAATTATATGCCAACATTTTTTGAAAAAGATTGCATGTAGGCCATCAGAACCAGGGGCCTTCATGTCGCCACTGGAGAATAATGCCTTTTTAACATCCTCGGCAGAATAGGGTTTCAGAAGCTGCTCGTTCATTCCTTCCGAATCTTTAGGTACCACTTTAGCCAGCAGATCAGGGTCTGGCTCCTCTACTTCAGTGCTAAACAGACATGGAAAATAGTCCGAAACCATAGGATTTAAAGTTGCAGTATCTTCTAGCCAGGCACCATTTTCATCTCTCAACTTCTTTATTAAATTCCTCTTTTTCCTTTCCTTTGCAAAGTTGTGGAAGTAAGATGTATTTTTATCACCATTTTGAAGCCAATTGATTCGGCTCCTTTGTGCCCAGTGTATCTCTTCTTGTTCTAGAAGTTCTTCAATTTCTTTTGCGAGCTCTCTCTGCAGTTCAACATTCTCATCATTCAAAACATCACATGACACTCTTTCCATCAGAATTTGTTTATTACGAATTTTTTCTTCCTTTTCTGAAGAATCGACCGATCCCACTTATGGAGTTGATCATGAACAATTGCAAGCTTTCCCGCCAAGGTATTTGAATTGCTGCGGACCCCAGCCTGTTCCCAGGCTTCTTCAACCACTTGACGAAAATGGGCCTCTTTCATCCATTTTGCTTCGAACCTGAGGACATGCGGCCCAAAGACTGTTTGGCCTTCATCGCTCTCGATATTCATCAGAATGGGTCGATGATCTGAACCACTGTACTCCAAATTCTGAAGGTTGCACTTGCAAATTTCTGATTCCAAGCATCATTAGTTAAGGCACGATCCAATCTCTCTCGGATACTACCTCGATGCCAAGTAAATTTATCCCCCACGTAACCAAAGTCGGAGAGATTGCAGTCGTCCAAAGCCTGACGAAACGCCTGCATAAACTGATGTGGCCTTGGGTTCCCTACCTCCTTCTCAAAGGGGTATAGAATTTCGTTAATGTCTCCCATAATTAGCCATGGAAGATTAACCGAAGCATTAAGATCCCGCAAACATTGCCATGTCAAGTGCTTATCTTGCCATCTGGGTTCCCCGTAGAACCCCGTAAAACGCCAGACGTCCTGTTGAGAATTGCCAACAAAGACATCAATATATATTTTTGTCTTATGCCTAAGAGACACGATTACCTCCTTTTTCCACAAAAGTAACAAGCCACCACTGCGGCCATCACTTTGGAACACCTCCTTAAAATCCATATTCAGTTGTCTACGCAAACTCTCTGCCGTCCATTCATCCAGATGAGTTTCAGACAGAAAGAGAATATCCGGGCTGATTTCTAGTATTAATTAAGGGAGGGTAAAAGTACAGAGTACAGGGTTAGAGGTTAGAAGACTAGTCTACTTTTTCATTTACAGAAAACGAAAAGAGAAAAAATGAATCTAATCAGGTGGCGGTGGCATCCACATTGCTCCAGGTAGTCTGTCTCTTCGCCACTCTTTCAGGTCATCCAGTATGGCAGCAGCAGTACGGGAGGCCGTGTCGGCCTTGGATTTGAACACACGATTGTTTCGTTCTTTCCAAACTCGCCACCAAGTACACATGATCACACTTCCAAACTTTGTGCTATCTTGCTTAGATCTGCTAGCAATCGAAGCAAGCCACCAATTTTCAAGAGCCGGTTCATCAGAGGTGGGAATGGCAGTAATGATATTGAGCGTTTGGAAAACTTCAGAGAACACCTGCTGGGCGAACGAGCACTGTGCCAGCAGATGCACGGCTGTCTCCGGATGAATATGACAAAGGGAGCAAATAGGGTTGTGAGGGATCTTCTTCTTGTGTAGAATGTCGGCAGTTGAGCAGCGTCCACGCAGAGCCAGCCAAGCAAAGAATTGGCACTTCGGTTGGATTTTGGTCTTCCAAACCAGGGTTTTAAAATTTGAGCGGTGTAAGCCCTCAAACTGAATTTGATAGGTTGAGCGGTGTAAGCACTTCCATCTGATTTCAAAACTTTCGGTTTTTAAATTCGTTCGGTACCCAGTCGGGATCCCGACCACCCTCTGGAAATTTTTCCTACCGGTTACCAAAACCTTGCTCCTCACCCACCAGCTGCCCGATGATACACCAGCTGCGCCGTGCCATCCATTATCCCTCCTCTCCTCTCAGGCTCTGTCTCTCCGTTAATTCGCCAAAAAAAAAAAAACGAAGCCCCGTTTGCTGGAGACATCGAAATATTCAAAAACTATATTTATCGAGAAATGGTATCGAAATATTCATAGTCAATTCATGGGACGTGAATCTCGACGCCCATACTTTCTAAACTGTCAGCGTGAAAGAAACTGGTAAGTAGCTTGAGGTGATTACATATTTTCAGAGTTTTTCTTATAAAAAAGATCGTCATCTCGACATGCAAATGTCAAAAATCACTGGTAGACTATTTACTAGTGTCACTCTAGCTAGCTTTGTTACAGCTAGCTTTTTGCTGAGGGCGGGACGTGTTGCTACTGTGCCCTTGCGAGAGGACGTCCGAGCGAGCTGCAGCCGTGCAGCGAGCAGCCGAAGTAGTGGTAAGCATCCGCAGCACGGAAAGACCTGCTTGTGCCGACTGGTAGCCGGGGTCCTAGTTTAAAAGAAGTCAATGAAGTGAAGATGAAGTTTGGCCATTTGCGTACTTGATTACTGGGCAAAGCCCTGAACTTTTTTAGCAATTAACTCCAACTTGCACCAGGTTTGCTCTTTCTTGTGACCTTGTTCATACATGTTGCTTTAAAAATGCCAAACCAAAAGCGGTATCTAAAAGTATGAGTACCAACTACCCAATACTGGAGAGAGTTTGGCAAAACAATAAAGAGTGGTAACATGCATGATGTCATTGCACGATAACGATCGATGGAATATACATACCAAAACGAAAATGAAAACACCAACTTGCACCCTCTTTCGATGTCATATCACCCATCACAATTGCAATAGCATTAAATTCTGGGGCCTTAGGGCGTCTCCAATGTTGAAATAAGCTCGACCATAAGGCCTGTCAAATCGACCATAACATGATACAAGCATTGTGGCCATTGGTCTTAAGAAAAATACTATATCGACCATACCCGTATGGCATAGAAAACTATTGTTTTCTCTCTCCTTATATCATAAGGCGAGGATTAGGCCTAGGCGGTTTCTCTTCTGCGGTTTCGAGGACGCGTGTGCCGCCACGACAAACACCCATCGGTGTTACGGTAGGGGTGAACAAATAGTAACCGTCCATAATAGATCTGACAGCCAAATTTGTCAATACTTGTTGATTAAAGATTTAGTATTTTCACTAAAGGGCAAATTCGGTAGCTGCCAAAAAAGAAAAGAAAAACATTCCAAGAATGGAAGCCCCGATCCGTGGCAATCGGCGACGCATGCACCCATATCTTATACCTTCCTTATACTATAGGTTCTCTCTTCACGTAGTAGCTTTCGTATTTCAATCTTCTTTATACTAGTTCTGCGGTACAAACAATTGTTGTAAGTTCCGATTGAGACAAGCGCTCGTTTTCTTCCTAACCTAGCGCCGCCACAGACGACTAGGGAGAGGAACTTTTTTCCACCGATCTCCACCGGCGGGAGAGCTGGGCCTCCCTCCCTCTGCTTGCTGCTTCGGCGGCGGGAGGGAGGGGGACCTTGTTTTCTCCGTTTTTGCATGGTAGTTAGGGTTTGGAAGGTTCTGGCATGGTGCGTCGTTGGGGTGGTGGGAGCGGCGTCCGGGCAAATAAATATGCCTCAACTCCACTCCCACACCGACGTTGTCCTTCATGGCGGCGTCTCGGAGTTGGTGGCACTGTGTGCTTGCCGATCTTTCAGATCGGTGGCTGTAGGGTTCATGGATGGTGTCGGCGAAGCGGCAGCGACGACTCCATTAGATGGGTTTTTCCTCTTGTTCTGTCCCCGTTGCTGCGGCGTTATCTCGGTGCCATGGTAGAGCAGAGAGGATTCGTCCAGGAGTACGTGCGGACGGTGGTCTGCATTGGTGACAGCTGGAAGATGGTGCACCTTGTGTTGGGTTCGTGGTTGGAGGTTGACGGTTCTGGTTCCCTACTCCGACGTCGTCGTGCGGGGGTGCCAGTGCTGAAGTTCGATGGCGTGTCCGGGGTCGTGCTGCCCGGTCTGATTCTTTCAACGGTAATGGTTTGTCCTATGGCAAACTAATTTGGAGGTCCGAAAAGCTGATGATCAGCGATGGAGCCGCGTCGAGCTCGGGTGAAAAGGTGATCTGTCTATTTTTTTCTTTGGTGGCTGCTACGGTGGTGCCGAAGAAGAGGGAGAGGCGTTGGTTTGTCATACAGGTTTATCCTATCTTTTCAGATATGTAAGATCGGTGTATACGTACTTTGTATCTTGTCTTTTATTTATCAATGAGAATCGTATTACCATGCAAAAAAAATGTAAATCTGACAAATCTGATAAACAGGTTACAAATAGTAGAGAAAACAAAAAAAGGGATTCAAATACTAGCTTTCGTAATGGGAAGAAAGGAGGTTTAAAAGAATTTGAAACTTTCCTCTACTCCCTCCGTCCCATATATAAAGAGCACTTAATTTTCGATGGTCAACAAATTACAGTTTTCACTATGCATGATTTGTACTTATAATATATTCGTAAAATTAATATAAAATTAGTATAAAGATATATGAAATAAAAGAGGGTCGTCTCTACGTCACCCGATTGGGGCACAACACCAGTCCCCGCGTCATCTCTCCCAGGCGACTCGGGGGAATCCTAATCCACAACTTATATTCCCCCTTCGTCTGCGCCGTGTTCCCTCGCTGTTGTCAGAAGACACCGTCGGGCAAAGACTTGTGGCCGACGGAAGCAGCGGGGCCATCTCCTCCTCGCGCTTTCTGCACCCCCCCCCCCCCCCCCCCCGACGGCGAGAAGATATAGTGGTTAAGCCCCGCGTTGAGGCTTGACGTCGACCCTCTTGGATATCCGGCTCTGTGCCAGCGGTTAGTCGCGCGTTGTCCTCCCTCCGGGGCCTCAGCCATCCTCTGGTGGTCTACGGCTACAATCTTCTCGTGTTGGTGCGGGAGAGAGTCGAGGAAGAGGCGGCGGAGGAGGGGGGAGGTGATATTGTACATCGACATGGCGTCTGGAGTGTGGGCGCGTTCATAGCTCCTCGGTTCATCATCTTTTGTATGTTTCGATTTGCTCATTTGGTCCCACGAGCGAGGCGAGGGAGAGGCGGCGTATGATGTGTGCTTGTGAATCCAATTAGGCCAAAGCTCATCCTATTTATCTTGCACAAGGTGAGTTTTATGCTCTTTTGTGCTCTTTCACGTGATGTACTCAAGTTTTCCTCAAAATTATTAGAACGTACACCCTCTTAGTCACCTGATCCCACCTATACTTCACCATATGAGCCTTTTGGACATACATACATCTATCTTATTTGTTCAGTCTCACCTCCACCACCCTACGTTGTCTTATCCCCACTCATTTATGAGTTCTTCAAACCAACCTATAACTACACTACTAAGTTATCCGGTTTCACCTAGTTACTAACTATATAAAGGACCATCCGTTTAGCGATCTCTCAGCACGCGTGCTACTGTTCATTGCTACAGTGATGAACAGTGCTGAACAGTCCGCGCGTAATTTTGCAAAAAAGTCCCTATGTTTTCCAAATATCGCGAACCGGTCCCCAGACATAAACACACTGCCCCCCTAGAAGCCGAAATATCTCATTCCATTTCCCCCACCTCCATCTCGCCCCCACCGCCGCTGCCCAGCTTCCGGGCCCGCGCCGCCCTCCAGCGACCGCCGGCGCCGCCCTCCACCTCCCCCGTCCGCCGGCGCCGCCTCCAGCCTTGGCCCCGTGCCGCCCTCCAACCCCGGCCGCCCGCATCGCCTCCAGCCCCAGCCCCGGCCCCGGCCGCGCCGCCCTCTAGCTCGGCCGCCGGCGCCGCCCTCCAGCCCCGGCTGCCCTCCAGCCCGGCCACCGGCGCCGCCCTCCACCTCCCCCGGCCGCCGGCGCCGCTTCCAGCCCCGGTCGCCCGCATCGCCTCCAGCCCCGGACCCGGCCGCCCGCGCACCCTCCAGCGCTCTATGTGGCCTCGCCGGCCAGCTCTGGCCGCCACGAGAGTTTCCCGCGTGGAGATCGTCCTCGGCAGCCCCGTCTCGGCCGTCCTGCGCAGCCCCTCCCTCCCCTCCTCATCTCTCCCCGTCCGCGCCAGCAAATTCCATTTTCTCAGCTGCCTTCTTCTTCCGCACGCAGGAACAGAGAAACGATGGGATGTCCTTCGACGGCACCGGCGCCGACATCTGCATCAGGATCAAAAGGTGAAATTGAGCTTCACAATCTTCATGTTCGTTTCTTGCACTTCGCTTTTTTTAGTTCGAAATTTTATGCAGTTACATATTTATTGACCTTATGAACTTCTATGAGATAGTTTAGGTAATTACTCCTATTGCTTCATATATTTTTACCTTCGGTATCAAGGTGTTCCTATAGAATTTCCTTCGTATTGTAGTTATTTCTCTCGACATTGGATTGCAGTTCATGAAGTATCATGTTATGTTGAACTTAATAGGTATCCATTTTTTCTGAATTAATCGGTGTTCTTCCAGGGCCCTAAATAGGGTTAACATCGGAATGTATATGGCTCAGTACAAGCTTTTGGACTGCTGGAAAAAAATTATCTATTAACATCATTCCAAAAGTTAGGATTCCAAAAGTTAAGGTCGTAATTTATACAACTTGGTGAAAGCTTTTGGACTGTTGGAAAAATGTTATCTATTAACATCATTCCAAGAGTTAGGATCCCATGTCAATAAAATTGTATACATGAAAAATTTGGTTTAAGATAATCTGCTGCCTCATATACCTCTTCTGGCCACAAAATTGTGCTAATGTGTTCAACACCCATCATGCCCGTTCAAATGAAATTGCTTTGCTGTAGAAATTAAATTTTCATGTCAGGAGATGTCTTTCCTATATGTCCAAGCACCAAAGCTAAAACTGCTAATGATTGATTTATATGGCACCTCCCTATTCTTATTCCTAGAGCGATAAGGAGTTCCATCATGTCCTACAAGAAGAAGATGCAACCAGTGGCAAACTGCATTGCGTACGGCAATATCAAGCAATGTCCACAATCATAGTCAGGAAGAAAACAACATGAAGTACTTGAATTTCACAGGTTTGTTAACTATTACATGTAAGGCAAAAAAGCTTCCGGTTGACAATGTTTAAATATAAAACTGAACAAGTAATAGATAGTTTTCTGCATATTAGCTATGGACCCAACAAGTGAGTTTTTAATATTTATTCTTAATAAATAATCGATGCAATTTTTTTCTCCTCTTTATGAGACATATATGGTTGAATGATAGTTATATTTAACATTACAAAATAAGTTCTATTCATTCCAAGCCAGCATTTTTCTTAATTGAATTTTATGTTTGTTTCAGTCGATGCTAAACATACTACCATCTATGTCGTTTCTATGCATGGGTGTATGCCACAAACTGGGTTAGAATAATTCTAGACAAGTAATATAAATTAAATAATTGCCCCATCATATAAACATCCCCACAGTTCTTTGTAGAATCATGTTATCGTAGTAGTAGTATGTGGTTGCAAAGCAGCGCTTTAACTGTTTCAAAATTGATTTTTCTTTCGGGAAAAAAGTGTTGTATTTTTAAAATTGTTTATGCATACATTACACAAAGGGTAAAATCCAATTTCTTACTGTTTTATCTCACATAAGATGCGTACAATTTCTGTAGCTTCAGAGAAACTGTGAGCATGTCTCTACCTCGTTATAAAATTTTCCAAATTCAGTGCCCCATCTAGCACTCTATTTCTTATTCAGTCTTCCATCTACGCTGGAATCTACTAAGAAAATTACCATCCAATTTCATGCTCTCTAGCTCGCCTTAATGTGGTTTTCTACTAAATCATATTGCCTTGCAATCTGAATATGCTGTGATATCGGATCAATTTGGTGTTGTAGATTCATGGCTTGATGCACTGGATGTAGAGGTTTTCCTATTGTTCTTTAGTCAACATCAACTACTAAAATGTCATAATCTTCAGAATAATTCAGTAGCTTTCTTGCCATTGATGTGATAATGTAAACTTTGTTTTATGCCAGAGGTGATTTTGACTGCTCGCAAGTATGAGTACCTCCTCCTAGCATGTTATTAAATATATTTGTTGCAAGACTGTAACGGATCTATTTGCTTGGTTTCAAATGGTCAATATCTTTACTTTAGTTTGGCTAAATTATCTGCTTTGTTATTGTTCCTTCTAAGATCGTTTATTTATATATATTGACAGGCTGAAGCTATAGGGCTGCCAGCCTTTCCGTTTTTCTATTCGTCGCTACCATCGGTGATGATGCCCAGTTGAGGGTAACCAAAAGAGAATTGCGCTCATGCTTCTAAAATTTATGATTAGTTAAGATGGTCGCCAATATATGAAGTTCAGTTTATTTTTTTGCTAAAACAAACCCCAAACTGCGGTTCTTCATCAATGTTAAATAACGGGGTAAATAATAGCATGTGATCCTTCTACTTTCATTATCATGTAATAATGGTTGTTCTTATTACTGGATGTTCTTATCGATTTTGCATGAAAAATGCATTGGTCCATAGTTATGTATATATACTACTATGCATCAACTTCCTGCTACACCATAGTCCCTATTTGAAACAATACTTTGTGTGATTATTGTAAGAAAACTTTACATTTTATTTCAAATGAGGAAACAACCCGACAACATAATTTTTCACTAAGGGCGCGGCGGCACGCCGCGCTAAATTCAACTAGTACATATTTATGAGTCTCTCGGATGGACCTATATCTCTCTAGGTCGTTTGGTCTCACCTACACCACTCTAAGTTGTTCGCTCTCACTTACACATTTACAAGTTTGTCACATTCGAATTCCACCTTTGTATATTTGAGACATCAACCCGTAGGAACTCTTTGTCGGACAAGAGCTATGATGCAAGTCACAAAAAAATGGGTAAGATAGATGGACGATGATAGTATGCACATAAATCACTATTCTCAAGTTTATTTTTTCGGGGTACCACTTCATAAGTTCCCATGCACCATAAGTAAATTTCCTGTTTGACACGATTTCTAATTCAAATAACAGGACCTTTGTCGAGACACTTGCATAACGAGTACCATTGGGAGAACTTGCCTGTGACAAGATGGTTACGAGGGTGGTTGTACCCCCGGGCCATCAGAGTTCAAATCCTAGATTTCACAATGATGTTTCTCATTTAGGCGGAATATTCTTTAGTGGGAGGCGACGTTCCCGTTGACAGCGAGGCGCCTATGGTGACTTCGTCAATCTCAAGACACGACCGCCGGCTCAGTATTTCGGAGGTGCTCATAGGGGTAGGGTGTGCGTGTGTGTGTTCATAAGGGTGAGTGTGTGCACGTGTATGTGAGCGTCTGCGTTGTACTGTGTTTCGAAAAAAAAAAGAGTACCATTGGGATGTCGGATCGTGTTGCGACACGATTGCACCTCATGTAACAAATCAAATTAATATCTATCTGATCTCAAGAAGAAAAGGTAAAAAAAAAGGCATACCAAATGAAGGTAAGACAACCCATAGTAGGATATCGTAGATAAATAATGGATTCCATGCATTCAAAATCTTGATAATCCTATATGTCACTCTAATTAATGATGAGAGAGATGATGGTGATATTATAGGTAGATACCGTATCATAACTAGAAAATTTAGTGTCCAATAAATCTTGTACACAAATTTGTATTGAGATTTCTCAAATCAATAGATGTAATAATAATACTATGATACTACATGACTGCGACCAGTCTAATAGCCATGCAATCACCGTGGATGTGCAGACCATAGGTCCATAGGACTAGTAAATTGTACCGTTGAATACCATTAAATTATTGTCTCTTTTCCGGTAGAAAAGAAATCTAGTAATCATCACAATGCATCGAATGCAACTAGCCATGAAGGAACGACCGATTACTGACGATCATTAGCTTTGCTCAATGCTGATCGGAGGGCGACGGGGAGTAATGGGAGCTGATGGTTGCGAAATAGCGGCGAGCTTCTGGAGGTTGAGCTTGACGACGGTGTCGGTGAACATGCGGGTGTCCCCCTCAGTGTTGCCCTCGGGCACATCGACGACGTAGGACTCCACGATGACGCAGTAGACCGGGTCCCCAGGGCTGTCCGGCGTGAACTCGGTGACTGAGGTAACGGAGCGGTAGTTGCGGAGGCGGTGCTGGCCGCCGACGACGCGGAAGCTGAGGATGTGGCGGTCGTCGTCGAGGATCTCGAGGCGCTCGGTGCTGGTGGAGGCCGGGAGGCCGGATACGACGGTGATCTCGCGCACGCTTCCGACGGTGGCGCCGTCGCCGGTGGCAATGGCGCAGGACCTGATCAAGTGCTTGTAGCGCTGCGGGTTGGCGAAGCTGCGCACGATGGCCCACACGGCGCCGAGCGGCGCCTGCACGCGCTGCGTCACCAGCGACGTGCACGTCCCTGCCGCGCGGCCCGGGAACGTGTGGTGCTCCTCCACCACGCCCTCCAGCTCCCGGCGCTCCGGCTCCGTCAACCCCTCACGCAGCGCGCTCTCCAGGTGAGGCTCCATGCGTTCCTCCTCTCTCTCCCTTTTTCTCTGGAAAAGTGTGCAATTCAGTAGGAGCGAGTGTGTGTATATATACATATTAGAAGGACACCCCGCGCGGTTGCAGCGGGTATTTTTTGATAAATTTAATAAAACACATGAAACCTGGAATTGACTAAAGAAATATCCAAGATTTAGTTAATCATGACAGTCAAGAGGCTAAAATTTTAGACATCGAATGTGGTTTATAATTTAAAAATTATTATGATTTAGGGGTGTATCTGATTTATATAGATAAGATTATATCAACACGTTGAAAAAATAGATGTTGTGGATGGCTTGCATGAAGATGACACGCACATTGCCGCATAATATTTCTAGACACCTTTTATATGAATACATATAGAAGAGCACATAATTTCGAATAAAGCTATATGATTTTCATCATTGAAAATAATTAGCAAACAGTTCACGGGCGAAACTAATTTCGATGTTCTATTTGCACATGATTCACTTGTGTAACTATATAGCGACATGGTGTGATCTTATCATTCGAACATAAAAAAAATGATGTGGACATTATGATGGGATAAAAAAATGATGTGGATACTTGCATGTAGAGGTAAAAAATAATTAATGGATGTTAGTGGGATGACATGAATAATTGATTGGCTTAAAAAGCTAGTGATGTGTATAGCTTGCATGTGGAGATAGAAAAATATTAACTATACTTAGTGGGGTTTTGCTTTATAATAAGTATAGATAGATAGATTAATGTATCATGTATGTACTTTCATTTGGAAGAATATTAATGTACGTACTAGGAAATTGGAGGAGTCTCACCTTTTATGCATGGTCGTCCATTCAGTTGTCGGCGACTTTAGTTTCTTAGTTTTTCTTCTTGGATTTCCTTGTCTCTAAGATCGAAATATGGACAGTGCGCGGGCACTTTTTCAGGTTCAATACCGCGTATGCCTCAAACGGAAACTTTGGGGTCCCGCATCAGGTTCTCTCTCCCATAAGTGACTATCACGTCTGCATGCATAGTGCCGTGAACGGAACAACAACCGAGAAAACCTGGCGCAGCAAGAAACTCCACCTGCTCCTGCTCACCGGAGATCGAGATTTGAGAGGGCTCTGCTCACCGGAGATCGAGCTTTGAGAGGGCTCTGCTCACCGGAGATGCGAAGAAAACCAAAGACAACCTGCTGGCATGAGCACACCGTACAGTCGGCGGATGAGCGCAGAAATCTCTCAGGCCCGCTCGATCCGCCGGCGACGGCGAGCACCTACGGGGACGAGTGCTGGAGGAATCATTTTTCTAGTGTTTCTGAGGGTACGACACTTGACGTCACCCCGTAATAATCATCTCTTGGTAAACCGCTCGTTGCGTGGACCGTAAATTATACGGTTTTGCTAATTATCTTTTTTTAGATTAGTTTTGGTAATTCTCAGTCGACCGTTAGATCATCCGCGGAGATTCGTGCTAATATTTGTTGCTTTGTACGGCCTGTTGTGTTGTTGTGCACCGGCTATTGCTTGGGCCACACCGGCTATTGATCGGGCCAGCAATTCGACCCAGAAAATAGACAGATAAAAGAAAATTATGCCTTGATTTAGCGACCGCTTTTCCTCCTTACCTTCAGCTAGCAGTTAGTCGTGTTTAGCTTTGTCGCAATTTTATATAGTACGCAATTTTATTTGTTCGTTATTTATACATCTTTTATATTTTCATGGGTTTTGCTCGTCGTCGGTCAACTAGTTTTAAGCTAGTGCCCGGTTGACTCCTTAACACTTGGAACTGAGATTTTTTTTAAGCAAGTCATGGTACAACTGAGATTTTTCTTCAAGTTGCAAGTGAGGTTACAACTGAGTTTTTTCATTTACAAGTCGGATGCAGCTGAGATATTTTCCCAGTTGCAAGTTGGGTTGTAACTGAGATTTTTCCAGTTATAAGTCGGATTGCAACTGGGATTTTACACCGTGGTTGGTGCTTCTTAGTTGACGATTCCTCCGGTCTGGTTGGGTCATGCAGTCCACTCACCGACCCCTCTAGGGGCTTATGAGTGTGTTGTACATTGATCCTTGCCATCCTATACTCATCTTCGCTTGTGACGCCGCTTTAGGGCTCCGTGTTTCGCCCCCTCGCCATTCTTGGTGGGTTAAGGTGCAAGGCAAGCCTTCATTGTCGGTTGTTGTGGGTATGTGTTGTAAGCCGTGGCTAGTGTGATTTTCAGTTGGGTGTGTGCTGTTGTAACCTTTCTTGGCGATGTACCGGCTTTTTATATGAATAAAACAACTTTCAAGGTGTATTCTTGAAAAAAAAAACTCAATTGACGTTTTGCCGCTCATATGCAAAGAACCAATAATGACGGGCGAAAAAATAGAGCGCAAACAAGCCAGTGGTGTATATAGTGGAAACGAACCCTTGCATCAGACTTCTTTCAGTTAAAGAGACAAAAGTTGCACGTAATAGATGGTATCATGTCCCTGGTTTCGAAAGAGGTGCGAGCCAACTACTACAAAGGAAAAAAAATCAATAAGCTTAACTCATCGTAACATGATCGAGAGATCTTTCGGCATGCTCAAATGAATTGGTGAATCTTGCTAAAGATGTCTAGCTATTGGATGGACAAGAGTAAGAAATAATTGTGGTGGCTTACATGGTGCTTCACAAAACTACAAGCACGATCATCAAATTGGAGATCGGCATTTTCAGAGATGCTATCCAGACA
This sequence comes from Poa pratensis, assembly GCA_947311845.1. Classification (NCBI taxonomy): domain Eukaryota; kingdom Viridiplantae; phylum Streptophyta; class Magnoliopsida; order Poales; family Poaceae; genus Poa; species Poa pratensis. Next base: position 19,742,232 of record CAMZMU010000122.1, read on the forward strand.
AGGGTTATGTGCCGACTATTCCATCATGGTGTCAAGAGTATGCAATTTCTCAAAGTGCATCTGATGGGAACGACGTGGGAAGTGAGCGAGATGTCCATGGATGTCTTCCGCAACACCCTCGCGACTACTATTTCTATTTCATGGTGATAGATCATGTTTTGTTTGGTTTAGGAGAGTTCTTGTGATTTTCTAGTGAAGTCAACATATGTCTTCTTTGTGTCAAGAGCTCAATTTATGTTGTCTTTTTTGTGTGTGTAGAAATGGGCTTATGGCCGTCGTCTATGTTTGAATAAAAAATATTTTATGTTATTGTCACTAAAGGACAATAGTGTAGCTCCAGCATCCTTGGGCTTTGTCTTGAGAGGAAGCATGATAGCTCATGAAAGTAATATGTCGTCAGTAAAGGATGATAAGTCTTTTCCTTCCACGAAGAATTTATTCAAAAAATGATATTAATTTGACATAATTTCGTGCCACTGAAATGTTTACTTATTACCATATAATCAGAGATGACAAAACTAAACTCATCTAAATCAACCTAATCAAGAAACATCAGAAAATCTTTTTAGAAGGATTATTTCACGTTGTAGGGTGTAAGCCATGGACAAGCCTGAAAGTTTAGAGCAAAACCACCTTCATAACCAACATTGGTGGCACCTTGCTCGTATTCTTTATTGCTAACTGAGTGTACAAAACAGAACACAAACAGGTAAACTGTTAGTTTTTTTGCAAAACTACCAGCAAAAGTGAAATTCATGAGTAAAGAATGACTGAACAAATTTAGTGTATATAGGTCTCTTCAGTCTTCAGAGTTGCTTGATCTGGAGTCACTGCGCAAATTAGGTGCAACAAAACGGTGTAGGCAATATGCCACAAATTCAAATATCATTGACTCTTGGAGTAAAATCATAATGACATTAATTTAAGCCCAGGTCACAGTTTGCAAGAAAAATCTCAGTGAGACAAGTCCACTGAAGGATATAGACATACAACCATGACTATGGACTACAAGCCAGCAACAAACCGAAGCAACTTATTTTAGGAAACACATAACTGAGGCCAGACAATTGGCTACATCAAGCAATTACACTGCCATCTTGGGCATCTTCGGACCAGGCTCTTACTCATCCACGATCAACACCAATACGACTGGTGGAGCTCCCCCTAATCAGTCTGGTGATGCATCACTCCTCAATATCTCGATCACGTTCAGCTCTTACTCTTGCCCGGGTCTGATAAACTCTTCCGCCTCCATTATTATTGTCGCGGCTATTAAAGATGTCGCTGAGAAAGTACCAACAAATTGTACTTTTTGGATCTATAGGAAGGCAATGTGTAGATGTACCAGTTGCGATGTCAAAGACCATGCCCTGATTGCTATCCCTCGCGCCGATCCAATAGATGCAGTTACCCTTTAGCCCCGGGACACCTTCAACATACATCGACACCGCATTGTTCCCCCCAACAAACACCGAGTGGCCACCCAAGTCGGTCACAACATCCCAGCATGGTTGGCGCCGTGGATAATATCTCAAAACCAATACTTCATTCTCCGCTACATGGAGATGACCGCCTCCTGGCAGCGGGAAAGAAACCCTACGGCCCTCATTCCTCCATATCTGGTATAGGTTACCCTGATAGAACACCAGATTCTTGGCAGTAGTGTAGCCATTGATTCGGTTGTACGGCGATGTAAAACTGGTGGCATGGTTGAAGGAAAGGTTGCCGCCGCCCGACAATAAGGGCTCGACTGTTGCTGGCGGATTTAGGTCTAGCCCAACAGATCTTCGAAGAGCCATATTCCAATGGTGTTGGCTCCGCATCAAACGAAATGCAGCATGTCGTCCGGCGGGTTCTGAAGACGGGCCAGCTGAATCTTCCTCTGCCATTAGAGGTTCCCTGCTGCGGCGCTCCGGTAGGTGGAGCAGGTGGACGTCTCCATTGAGAGTAAGGCAGTAGACTCTACCGTTTTTATGGTAGACGAGGTCGGCGAGCTGGTCTCCTTCCCTGCCGACGGGGTCGAGGATGGTCCACCTCCTGGCCCCGGCCGTGACGTAGCCGAGCATGTCCATGCTGCAGATGGCGGCGGCGATGAAATCATCCGTGGCCGGGTTGGGCGCGAAGACGATCTTGGAGACCCCCCCGCTCTTGTAGGTCAGTGGCGGCAGGACGATCTCGGTGGCCGTGATGGGGTTGTAGAGGCTAAACAAGCCATCCTGGCGGCTGGAGAGGGCGAGCCATCCATTGCTGGAGCCGACGCATCGTCTACCCGAGGGGATGGCCTTGAGCTCGAAGGTGCGGTGCGACGGGAGCGAGACGGCGGCGTAGCAACGGCTGCCATCGTAGTCAAGGACGACGAGGAGCGACGGGGACGACGGCGGGAGCACGCATCGCCACGCCGTGCAGGCCCCCCGCGCGCTGGCGTGCCACTGGAGGTCGAGGCTGTCGCCGATGCGGCGGAGGAGGTCCGCCGGCAGATCCGCCCAGCGCCGGAACGGTGGCATGACGGCGGCCGGATTCTCTCTCGCAACGCTGGCTACGGCATCAGTCAGATCTTCTGCACGGTTGGCGACGACGACGCCGGTATCCCCGGTCTTGGCTAACACATGCACCGGCCTAGTAACAAAACGTCAACGTGCTCAGCATCTAGTAACAAAAGACGTGTTATTATAGATTGATGCTTGAGTGCTCATGGAAAAATGGAAGCAAAATCACGTCAAATCACGATGGGCGTGCTTTAATTATTCGTTGCTACAGATTGAGTGATTCCTCATTTTCCAAACATTGTCCCGCCCTTTGCTTTTGGTAACGACAAACTTGCGATCAATTTGATGTTCCTCGTCTGGCACTAATAATCTGGCATACGATTATTGAACTGATGGGAAGACGTGGGATAGCTGGGAGGTCATGACTATTTTTATATTAAATAGTGCGTTAGCCGGGGCTTAAACTCGAGACCACTGATATCATATTGAATAGATGCACTAGCCAATTATCCCAAAAGTTCGAACTGATGGGAAGGGCTAGGATTTATATTTTTTAACAACGATCAATCAACATTATGTTGATTCAATATGCACAACACATGCACAACACAAGCAAAGTCATACATCACCGAGCCACATGCACAACACAAGCAATTTTTAGAGCAGGCATAAACACAAGCTGCCTATATCTACTGCATCCTAGGAATGAACTTATCGAGCAGCAGCTTGCATCTTGCCTCCTGCATGGCTTCAGCATCAGACAGCACAAAGGGGCAGCTCCCATCCTTCACATCAACATGAGACATCAGGGCCACGCGATGCGCAACAGCTCGCTTCGTTTTTTGTTCAGTAGTTGTGCATTCCTGGAGAGCAGATCGGAGATGGCATCGCTGGAGATGATTTTCCACTCACCGCGATCATATCAATCTGTATTTTGAAGATTTTCTCAACAGAGCAGAAAATAAAATTTTGCGATGAAGTGAATATAAGGGAATGTACAATGGTTGATAAGTTTATCTTATTTCAGACCGGCCACACAATTTAGATATGTCAATGAAACATGATGTGCAATGGATTTTTTATCTTATCTCCAGTAATCAGATATACTAAATTTGTATTGAGACATATTGCTAAAAGATCTTGTCTTACCTAAGAAAAGAAAAGATTCTTTTTTCATTTCTCTCTCCTCCACCACACCAATTATCCTGTGTGGTAACTCTAAAGTATAATCATTGTGCTTGCCCTAAGAAAATTTATCATTTATTGAAAGGTAATCAACTAAAAGGTGAGAGTTCTCTTGTTACATTGTCACTACCGGAATCACCCGGTTTGCCGAGTGCTCTTTGTCGGGTGCTTGGCAAATACAGTATGATCTACGACGAACGACAACTAGAAAGCACTTTAGAAACAAACAACACTCGGTAAAGATGGTGGACACATGTCCCAACCTGTCGTGGTTGACGGAAAGGTGAAGGCATGTCGGGGCATCATTTTTGAAACGATTATTTGGACTTAAGATCTTATTTAAACTTCTGGAAGTGCTTGGCACACTTCGCATCTTTTTTTGGAATTATTAATGTATGAGACCGTATTACACTACGAATAGTCTAAATGTCACCCGTTTAAAAAAAAGTTAGACCTATAGTTTCAAATTATTTCGAACGAAATCCCTCGATATAGTCAATTATGTACACTACGAGGTGCAATTTTTCAGTGTGAAATAACATGTTTTGGGCTCAGCAGAACAGACAAATCGAATGAATTTTAGAAGATTCTAAATGTGCACAGTTCGTGGTTTTGCGCTGAGCCTAGCATACATGGTATTCCTAGTCCGCATTGAAAATTTTACCCACATGTAGAAAAAAGTATTGACTACGCATGGCATTTTTGAATTTTTTAAAGCTATAAATTTAAACTTTTCGAATTTTTCATAAAAAAGGGCTACCTTGAACCCGGGAGCCATATCGATGCACTCTTTATTGTACCCTTCACAAACTTTTAACTTAATCTGTTAATTCTAAGATTCTTGCACGACATTTGAATTGTACCATTTGATCAAATCCTACACTCGCTACTGGTCCAGAGGACTTGCTCCGAAAAATCGTGCATTTAATTTTTCCCGTACACTTGCACTTCGCAGATGGGCGCCATTCCTGCTCCGCCTCGTCGCCTATCTCGCGCTCTGTCTGCGCCGGCGCCCCGAGGACCTCCGCCGCCGCTACGGCGCGTGGGCCGTGGTCACCGGCCCGACGTCCGGCATCGGCCGTTCCGTCGCCCTGGAGCTCGCCAGCCGAGGCCTCAACCTCGTCCTCGTCGACCTCAGCGCCTCCAATCTCCTGGATATCTACAGCACCATCCAATCCCGCCACGCCGTGCAGACCAGGACCGTCGTGTTCGACCTCTCGCTCGTCGCCACCCCTCAAGGTAGGTGAGGGTGACCACTCAAACTCGAACGTACTTACACAAGCACGTATTAGGCGTCGCAGACTCTCATGTCTGGCGCGTGGCCGCAGGTGAGGAGACGATGGCGCGCCTCAGTGACGCGGTGGCAGATCTAGACGTTGGGGTGCTGGTGAACAACGCCGGCGTGGGGAAGCCGGGAGCGCGGTACCTGCACGAGGCGGACGTGGAGGCGTGGGTGCGGATGATACGGGTTAACCTGTGGGCGGTGACCGAGGTGACCGCGGTGGTGCTGCCGGGGATGGTGGAGCGGGGCAGGGGCGCCATCGTCAACATGGGGTCGGCGTCGTCGGAGGCCATCCCCTCCTTCCCACTCTACACCGTCTACGCCGCCACCAAACGGTACGTCGCCCACTTCTCCAGGAGCCTCCACGTCGAGTACAGAAGCAAGGGAGTCGACGTGCAATGCCAGGTGAGTAACCAATCCCATTTCCATAGCCAGGTGTCCTCATGTGATTCATGGCGGCAACGAGCGAGCTACAAGCATTTTGATCTTGTACTTCCAGGCCCCGTTCTATGTGGCAACCAGGATGGTGTCCAGCTTCGCCGAGGCCACTCCGCTCTCCGTCTTCCTCATCGCGCCAACGCCCTGTTGGAAATAATACAAACTAGGTAGTACTAGTTATGGAAAGCGTTGATTAGTTTCCTAAACTAGCTGTGTTTACGTGGGTACCACGCGTACGCGCGCGCGGCGGTGCGCTGGATCGGCCGCGGTCCGCCGCTCTGCACTCCCAACCTCGGCCACCAGATCCTGTGGTGCCTCGCCGCCGTCGTGCCGGACCGCGTCCATGACTGGCTCCGCCTCCGCGAGCACCTGCGCCACCGAGACCGAGGGCTGCTCCACACAAGGTCGCCGTCGGCGGGACGTCCTGCTGGTGTGACTCCGGGTGTGCCAACAATCAAATGACTCCTTATTAAGTAGGACTTGCATTTCTTGTTTTCCACAAAGCATAAATCTTGATGGACCGAATGTTTGAGTAATCTTGCCTCTAAGACAGGTCGTTTAGTATTGAGTTAACATCTCTGGTTGATTAGTTTAGTGTTTAGTTAGGCATGCACGTGCCATGTTGGCTTTGCACGGATACATGGTCTAAAATTGTAGTATGCCTAGTTGTTCAAATGAGGAAATTCAAAATAGTACTAGTTGTTGAAATATATTGTTCGCATCTTTTTATCAGTTCGTACTTTTGATTGAGTTGGTTGGTGCATTAATTTAATATGATAATATTGGAGACAAGAGGTTTTGAGTTCAAAACCATACCAATCGCAGTATTAAAAAAATTATGCGGCCACCCACATCCAAAAGCTAAATAACCTAAACGCGGCCTATATCAAAACCCACATCCAAAAACTAAATAACAGAGAGGGAGTGTTGAAATATATTGTCCGTCTCTCTCTATCACCAATCTTTGGTTGAGTTGGTTGCTCAAGTGCGTGAGTTTTTTATCAATATTGTACCGTGATTTGAGAGAAATTAGAAAATCATAGAGCACGCTCATGGCTACAAGTTTGTATTTTCCACGTGGGTGTTTTTAAAACTTTATATGTTCGGCTATGAGGGGAAATCCAACACCGGATCATGTGAAATATATGAGATGGAGGGACGCCCCATTTTAGTCTTACCGAATGTGAAAGAATACCTAAGGGGCAAAAGTAAGAAGAGTGGCGCCACAAGGAAGACTCCCAAAGTGACATGATGGCTGGTTCTCCTTCTCTTCGAGTTGTCATGTTCGAGAAGTTTGTTGTACTATTTTGGTGATTAGTGTGTCGAGAGTTTGAGGATGTAGTGGGTTGGGAGAGTTGGTTGATCTACCTAGGTGATTGGAGAGTTACATGCTGTGGACTTGGTTCACTTGGGGTTTTGTTGTAACGGTTTTCGCCCGGTTTTCCGTTAATTAAGCGTGCAATTCTCTTCTGCTTAATTAATAGATTGAGGCAAAACTTTTGCCTCTGTTTCAAAAAAACACTTTACTCCGGATCTCTCTCACTTGCAACCATGCAGTTCTTTCAGCTATGAATTTCTAAAAGCTGTTATCTCTCAACCCGTTAACATGATTGATGTTCAGTTTTCACCACAGACCTTGCTGCGACGAGAACTTCAAAACTAGATCACATTTGGTACTCACTCTCAAGCTTTTGCATAATATTTCAGTGCCAAGAGATATAAAAATCATGATCGATAACCATTCTACTCGATAATATTGCAACCACTCTACTCTCTCGGTTTGGGTTTATAGGTTGGCCTATTTCAAACATTTCAAAAATGTAGGTCTGTTTGCCTCGGCGGCTGTTCACAGAAAACAATACAAGAGATAAAGCCTTCCTGAACCCGTCTGTCTAGAAACAAACAAGGAAGAATCTTGTGTACACTAACGTGATTTGACCAAATGGTTAAAATACATGCAAGTACTGACAGTCAGGTATAGACTGTGTTAGGGCCACTTGGTGATGCAGTGATTCAGTGACTGGTTGTATGGACTATGCGCAGCGACTCTACTGAAGCAGCACGCACGTGCCCCAAAGTGAGATGCACGGAGCTGCGAAGCTAAACCCCATTAGCATTGTACTCCCTCCGTTCCAATTTACTTGACTTGGATTTGTACAAATGTGGATGTATCTATACTTGTTTTTCGTGTCTAGATACATCTGTTTGTAGACAAATGAGTGTCGAGTAATTTAGAACGGAGGGAGTACTCGCTTGGAGTACCACCCAAAGTCTTCTGTGAAATACTGATACACCATTGAAGAAAAAAATGCATGCAACTAAATTATCGAGAAGGCCACATCCACCTTAAAAAATAATATTTGATGAAGTCAATGACCACCAATTACAACGTCACTACTATATTAGAACTAGAAATTGTAGACATGCCATATCTCTGTATCGGCTGGGAGAAGGCCAACTGCAACTCAGCAGCAAAACCAAACACAATCAAACAAAAATCAAATTCCAAGCCTCAACCGACGTCCACCTTCGACGTGATTGGCAGCAGCATCTTAGTCAACATTCATCGCTCCAGAATGATAAGTGTCCAGCTCCTTGTCCAGTTGGTCAGCTGATTTCGCCAGGGACCCCTTGGGTACGTAGACAGCACGTCCACGACCCCGGCCGAAGCTACGGCCACGGCCACGACCGCGGCCTCGAGCTTGTCCTCCTCCCCTTTGCACGAAACCGTTGCGCTTAAACCTGAAGGTAAAACACAATATGTTAATCAAGGTTCATGGTGATCAAAATCAATCTTATGGCTAACGAGTACACAGCCCTTGATGGTATCTTCTGTGGAACTACGATACAGAAATCCTGCCTCCCATGTAGTACTACAACAAGCACAGAGCTCATCGATGCACCTTAAGACAGGTGGTGCACAGCAAACCCATTGTCCAAAACTCTACTCAAGGAAAACAGATAGCAATATCTAGCGTTGCCACACAATATTCAGAAAGGTGGGCAGACACATTAAAGTTGCCACCGCAACATATGAAGCACAACACCACGGAACAAAGTTTAATGTGTTTGTTAATTCAGGCATAAGAAATCATCAAGATACTGAATCCAAGAACCTACCCAGGAAGGAAATTAGATGAGGCAGCCACACCTCGACCAAACCCATTTGAACGAGACCTGAAAAACATTGAACACCATGTAGTCAGAAACAAAAGGGAAGAAATTTCTAACTACTATTATGCAATTAGTAAATCAAATGCACTTGCAAAGAAGAGCCATACATCATTACAGCTTCTCTCTGTCCTCTTCCCCTTGCACGAACAACGCTAACACGAGGTGCAGAAACAGCAGTCAGACCCAAATTTGCTCCTATCACCTCAATCTTCATTTCTTTCCCATCAAGGCGCACATTATTGTATCGTTTCAATGCTTGAACAGCTTCACTCCTCCTAGTGAATATCACCTCAGCTGTACCCTGTTGAATACCCATGAAAATATGACACAATATTCTGACATGTAACATGACCTACTATAGAGTAGAGTATCAGAGTATAGTCTATCATAAATTTAGTAGGGGCACCTGCATATATCTATTAACCTTTTGCAGGTACAGATATATTGATAATAAAACTACAGATATTAAAGAGAAGACGAATGAGATAGACAAACAAACAATACTACTTATACTTAATAAATTAGAGAATTAGATTAAATATGTACTCAAATGACTCCAAAGTAAGATTTGTTAAAAGAAACCTGTTCCCAGAAAAAAAAATTATATGGAAGAGACCGTTCAACATGAAGCTTCTGTTGCATGTCATGTATGTGCTAGGGGAGGGAAGAGTTTGGTGGACATATGCTCTAAGATCAAAGTTCTATACTAGCAATAAATCCAAGCAACATTAGGCATTGTGCAAACAAGATACAAGTTTGACATAAATAAATATACAATACGGTTGCGGGAGCAAAGGTTAAATACCCAGTTCTTTTGTGTATCATCAGTAGGGTGCGCAGGACTAAATCCTAGCTTATAGTTAATAGATCCCAACTTCATTACGAACAACCAATGCATTACTCGAATACCAATTATGCGACCAACGAATGCATCATGGATGACCAGATATGTTTTTAGGCTGAATTCACTTGCTCATCACATGAGATTTGCATATGCAGATAGTGCTTAATTGTAGAACATGTATGTTGTAGAAAAACATAAATTTGTAAGAGACTTACAGTTGGGTGTCTATTATTGTCATAATGAACAGCACAGTTCTTCAAATGACCCATTTCAGAGAAAAGTTCCTGAAACGCAGTTGTGGACAGAGAAGATCAGGTTGAGAAAGTCAAACATGGTTGAAGATTCCAGCATGCATAATCAACTGTGCATAATATAACGATCCAGCTACCTTCAAATCTTCTTTTGTCACTCCGTAGTGCAAGTTTGAAATATATAACTTTGTACCAGTTTCTATCCCAGAAATTCCAGCAGCCACCATGCTGTCCTCAAAGCGATCATGTGTCCACGCAAAATCCTTTGCTTTGTTGAATGACTGATGATATTCCACAGCATGCATACCCAGATTGTGATGAGAAATTGTTAGCATAATCCCCAAAACGCATCAACTTGTAGTATTTGATGAGCCAACTAGCATCCACAAAACTACAAAACCATACACCATTGCATAAAATGTGTGCTAGCTGATAGCCCTGTATGAACCAAAGATCTTATCCAGTGAAATAAGTATCCAACAGGTAAATACATAGTCCATCAGCCTGCTGACCATGAGAAGAGACTTTTTCAGTTTGAAGCATTAACCAGGACAAACCGCTACATTATGTCCCCACAAATTTCTCAGCAGCAAAGGACCAGTTCTGAGGGCATTTTCTGAATCAGAAACCCCTTGGATCCTCTCTGAAGCTCCACAGTTCAAAAGTATACAACATAAGGTCTAAGTTGAGCCATGAGCTGTCCCATTTTATTAAGTTCATATCCACTTCTTGTCATGCATCTATTGTAATTTGGGTTCCTGAAGGTATGCAGAAAAACAGCGATAGTTTGGTGCTTGCCTTGGCAATAGCATACGATGACGAGCGAGTATTGACACCAAGTGGCCTTTGTGAAGGCACTCCTCTTCCACGGAAGGTGCCAGCAGCACGTCCACGCCCTAAACCACGGCCTAGCCTTTGGCCATCACCTCTGCCTGACCATTGGCCATCACCTCTGCCTCGACCACCTCTCTCTCCCATTCCCCTTCCCCTTCCTCTTCCCCTCACAGTTCTGTTCTTAATCATATCGTCGAGTGACATATCCAAAGATGCCTCCATTGCAATGAAAGATTGAGATTCAACAGGGACAAAGCTCTGCAAACAGGACAAAGAAGTTTAACATTATCAATTGTTCAATTGAACTGCTGTGGTGTAAGCAAGCACAGCAACACGAAAATCCACAGTTGCACACATAGATAGAAAACAAATCTCGATTTAAGGCCACCCGTCTCTGCTGCTTAAAAAAAAGATACATACTTCAGAAGCAGCAGCACAACAAAAAAATTGAAACGTTCAACTCTTCCAAACTTCCTATTGTGCTAGTTATGCTTGTCCGACACATACCCGACGTCTTGACCAAATTGTAAGGCTTACAATTTTTTTTTAAGTTTCCATCATGATTCAGGATAACACTCCAGGCACACACGGCATCGGAACGCAAGTAGGCCTTCTCGCAGTCATACGCAAACAGACCCAATACATAGCAAGTGAAAATAACAAAAGCTCGTTTGCAGAACAGCCATCAAGTTCATCAGGACAACCTGGCCAGATCTCTACAGGCACCCTTCTAAACCAGTAACTCATAACAATGCATCACAGGCGACCAATCCGCACCATGGGGGGCACTTCACTTGCCATAGCACCCAACCTACGCAGCCTCACTTCCGAGCACTAGAACCACTCTACTACAATCTAGGGATCACCAACCCGAGTTAGCCACAAACGGGGCTGAACAGAAAAATCCCAGCACTCGCTCACACCAATTCAGAACCCGCAGGATCCCATCGCGCTAGGGGTTCCCGTGACTGAACCGAAGAAGTTTCCTCCTCGGATTGTTCTTAGGTCGGCTTTTGGAAAAAAATTGATCTTAGGGTGATAACAGAGCTCCGGAAGGGTCGGAAGGTTACCTTCGGGGAGGGTTCCTCTAGGGTTCTCCGGCGGCGGGGAGATCCACGATCTGCGGGGAGTTGACCTCCTCCTCCTCCTCCTCCTGGCGTTGGCAGGGACGAAGCCGAAGACTTCGGTCTGGTGGTTGCTACGCGGACGTTGGGGGGCGGAGAGATCTGTAGGTATCGAAGGGCGGCGGAGACGAAGGCGGCCCGCGTCTCGGCGGAGGTTCGGTGGCGGAGACCAAGACTTGGTTTTTTTCCGAGTCGAGGGTAGAAGACGACTTTAGGTGCGGTCCCAGTGGGATTGGGTTCTATTCTACTTCGACTTGGTGCGCGATTGGACGGTAACTCATGACCCCGGATGGGCTAGCCCGCCTTGTCTCCTGGCCTGGCCCGTGAAACATTGCGTGAAATTACTTGGAAAGTGTTTTTTTTTTCTCTCGAGCTCTAGTGGTCTCTTTATTTTAAGAAAAAATCGAAAATCATCTTTCTGAGTTTCAAGAAAAAATGAAAAAGAAATCGGATGTAGCAATTGTGCATCCCATAAAAGTGCAAAAATTCAATTTAAAATATTTTATATTATGGGCTACACAAAAATCCACACTTTTGTCATTTTTGCGTAGCTCAGAATACAAAGTATTTGAAATTAATATTTTCCATGTTCATGTGATATATCGTTGGCTACACCCAAATTTGTTTTTAATTTTTTTTGAAGCTCATAAATATAATTTCAAAAACATTAAATTGGAAGGACTACTGAAACACGGGAGCCAAAATCTCCCCTCGAAATTACTACTCTAGTAATTTTATATAGGGCTGCCGGTGCCGTCCTACGAGGCCTGAAAGTTAGTTTGTCTCGATTTATTTGTAGAAAAAAAACTTAACACTGGCAGATATGTAACTACAAATCTATGAAAATGGTGAACCATCGCATAAAACTGGGAACTAAAAAGATGGAAACCGCAACAAAGAGAAATTCAGATAATTTAATAAATAAAATACGGTACCCCATGCTGGAATTATTTGGGCCAGCCAATTATACATTAACATTTCCCTAGTGGAAATTCCAAAGACACACTTTGCTCATTCATGCGTGCCAAAAGATGGGACTACATATTTAGTCTCACATTGGTTGAGTTCGCCCTTCTTATAGCTAATTTTTTTAAAATAATACACAAAAATTATTTAATTCCGGAAATAATACGCAGTTTTTATTTTTTCAAAAATATTACCCAGTCGGCCCCGTCGGAGCCGACAGGGCCTACTCGGTCGTGGCGAAGCCGACAGCCCTAATCGGTCTCGACGAAGCCGACTAGTGGCGTGCACCTATAAATACACGCCACTGGTATTCCCTACTAGTGGCGTGCACTCATCCATACACGCTAATAACCCAGTCATACTTGGGGGTTTACACGTGGACGAGTGGGGCCTCTCGGTCTCGACGAAGCCGATTAGGGCCTGTCGGTTTCGACGGGGCTGACTGGGTAATATTTTTGAAAAAAATAAAAACTGCGTATTATTTCCGGAATTAAAAAAATTTCGTGTATTATTTAAAAAAAAATAGCCTTCTTATAAGGGTCGAAACATTTTCTCATATACGAGTGGAAGAGGATTCTGAAAGAACTGTTGCGGAATGTATTCATCTTCCTATTAATGGGTCAGTTAGACGCTTCGACTTCTCTTAGATTTTGTGCCTTCTCTTTTCTATAAAGAGATCACTCCCCAACCATAGCCACAACACACCATGCACATGAGACTGCCTCATGGCTCTAAAGCCTCGTTCCGCCGTGGATGTATATTTGCCTTGGCGTCGAAGGAAACGCGCGCGAAAAGCTCTCCATCCTCGTTATTTGCCCACTTCGGTTGGGTCTTTTGCTCTTTCGCCGGAGTGTGTAATCTAGCTGTGCATATGCCGATTCTATATTTTTACTGCATCCCTTGGAAAGCTCCCCGCCACCAAACCCCATCAACTTCCAAACAATCGTCGGACCTCCGTTCCATCGATCGACGTCTCCGGTGTGCAGATTTTGCACGCGTCAGTTGTCTGTTGACGGCGATATGCAGCAGCGTCACTGTCGCGCATGCAGGAGAGACGTTAATTTGGAAGAGAGATTATCATCACAGAGATGACGATGTGACTGTACATGTATATGGAGCGGTTGAGGTGGAGTCGTTTTCTTAGCCGCGTAGTCTTGTCGTCTGTGAAAACTCGGGAAAAGAACGAACTACCACAATCTGGCGTTTTCTCCACAGCTGCCTTCCATCCCGCTCCGCTTAGGGTTTTTTTTTGGAATAAATCCAAAATCAACCCTGAATTCGTACGCACTGGCGATTTCAAACCCCGAACTGTCGATCCCCGTAATCCACACACCGAACTCACAAATCCTGGACCAATTTAGACCCTGACAGGGATTGCAGTGAAAAAACGCTGACGTGGCTTAATGGTGGGCCAGAGATATAAGTTTTGACCGTTCCGATGGGGGATTGGGGAACGAAACCAAATCGCGAGCTAGGGTTATTGAGGGCAGAGGCGACAGGCGAAATTGGGAGCGGCGGCGGCGGAGCGGCGCCGGCGGCGGCGATGTCGTGGTCTTCGAGCTCTTCTGCAGGTCCTGGTTTCCGTCGAGCCAGTGGAAGGAGGGGGGCGGAGACGAGGTCGCCAGTGCCGTACCGCAGGGCGCCATGGCATATGAGCCCGCGAGGTACTGCCGTTGCGATGGGGAACGGAAGGCTCCAAGGTGGATTTCGTGGAGCGAGCAGAACCCGGGCAGGAGGTACTACGCCTGCGCGGATGCAATGGTGAGGCTCCATTCTTCTGCTCTACTCATTTTTTCTCCTCTGCTCTCTGATTTCTTCTCATTTCTTCTCTGCTCTCTGATTCATAGCATGGTGGATGTGGCTATTTGGCGTGGCATGATGATCCTTTGCCGAGGTTTTTCAGTGATTTAATCGGGGATTTGAGAGACGAAGTTTGGAGGCTGAAGGGACAAGGCAATGTAGCTCGAACTGCAGATGCAACTACAGGCCAGAGGGCAATTTCTGAAGATGCAACTACGAGAGAGGCAGTGATTATGTCTCTGGAAGAGCAACTGAAGAAGAAGAATGCAGAAGTAGATGCAATGAAGAAGAAATATATCAATGTGTTGTTTGGTTTCTTTGTATTTGTGTTAGGTTTAGTTGTAGGAAAAATGGTAGTGAATTGAGAAGTTTATGTATGCAGTGTATGCAGTTTTATGTACTCAATGTGTCCACTTTTATGTCGTGTATGAACAAGCAGTGGTTTGTATTGTCAATTGAGCAAAAAAATTGACATGACTATGGCAGAACATATAGCACATTTTGCATCTATTTATAGCAGAAACACACGGAACATATAACAAATTTGACATTACACACAAAATATAGCAAATATGTCTGTCATTTATAAGTAGATATCATATGCAACATCAAATCCATGTTTGCAATAGATTACAAAAGCTGCTGCACTTGAAGGTTTGCAACATTACATAGCCTTAATGTTTGCGTAATATTTGGCACCATTACACATTGCCACTAGCAGTGAAGTACTGGTAGCTGGGAATAGATGATGCAGCGGCTCTTTTCCTCTTTTTTGATGCAGCACTTCCAGTAGATGGCCCAGGCTCGTGATTTGCAGTAGTTCTTGGTTGCTTAAATCGGGAAGCAGGTCTAGCTGAGCCAGAAGGTTCTCTTGGTGCAGGAGAGGAGCTAGCAGCAAGACCTCTGGTTGGAACTGAAGTTGTAGCAGTCGACCTGGAAGCAGGAGCTCTGGTTGGAACTGAAGTTGTAGCAGGCTGAGAAGCTTGTGAAGACTGTCCAGGCTGATACATGTAAAGCAAGTAAATCAAGTAAAATATATGAAGCAAGTAAAGTAAGTAAATCAAATGAAGCAAGTAAAGTAAGTAAAGCAAGCAAAGCAAGTAAATCAAATAAAGCAAGTAAAACAAGTAAATACAGTACCTCTGATTGTTTCTTAGTTGTCTTTTTAAGGTGTGCATTCTTCTTGCTTCCTCTATCAGGATTCTTCTTGCAGCCTGACCTGTTGTGTCCAGTGTTACCACACAGCCCACACTTAATGATAGTGCCATGTCTGGTCATTTTGCTGCTAGGCTTAGGTTTCTCATGTTCTTCTCTCTTTCTGGCATTCTTCTTAGGCCTACCTGGCATTCTCACATAGCCTGGAGCTTGAGGCCTTGGTTTATCTGAAATTGGCCACATTTCCTCACCTTCAACAGGCTCTAAACAGTGCTCATAAATCTGTTTGAAGACCTCGACTGAGTAACAAGGAGCTATGTAGTCTTCTATCAGTCGACCACACTTGTATATTGCTGTGATAGCATGAGAGCATGGCAGGCCTGACAGCTGGAAGTATCCGCAAGAACATGTTCTATTGTCGAGGCTAACTGTATATTGTCTCCTTCTCCCAGTTAGCAGCTTCACTTCGTAGCCATCTTTTCCATTCCAGAGGACTTCCATGAACTGTGTCCTTGCAATACTTGCCTTCAGTTTTTAAAGATGCTTGGACATATCTTTCCATGAAAATTGTCTCCTTTGCTCCTTTGTTCCTGTATCCTAGCAAATTGCTTTTTCCTTATTTTTTCCAGCATAGAAATCAGTGGATAAAACCTTGCTTCAACAATTGCATGGTTAAATGACTCACACAAATTGTTATCTACAGATTCACAATTGGTACCCACTGGGAAAAAAGCCCTTGCCCAATGCACTGGCTCGGTTCTCATTATGTCTTTTGCACCCTCTGGAGTTTCTTGAGCAAGTTTTGCTTTGTAGTAATTAAAATCTTGCTTGTTAGCAGCTTTGGCAACTGCCCAGAACTTTTTCTGCCATTCATGTGCCTTGTGCTTCTTCCTCCAGTTGGCATAGATGTGCCTGGCACACATTCTGTGTTCAGCTTCAGGCAGGTAGTCCTTCATTGCATTTATAAGTCCCTTCTGTTGGTCTGAAATGAATACCCAGCCAGCTCCATTGTTATTTATGTCAAGATCCTTGATAAGTAATCCAATGAACCACTTCCATGATTCATTAGTCTCCTGCTCAACAACTGCCCATGCTACTGGGTACATTTGGTTGTTCGCATCCCTTCCAATGGCACATAATAACTCACCTTTCATAGCTCCTTTGAAAAAACACCCATCCAAGCCTATCACTCTCCTGCATCCAGATTTGAATCCTTGCTTCAATGCATTGAAGCACACGTAGAAGCTTTGGAAAATATTTTGTTCCATATTTTTTGGATCCAAACACACAGCAACAGTACTACCCGGATTACTTCTAAGTAGCTCCTCTTGATAATCAAACACCCTGTTGTACTCATTCTTCATGCCACTCAGTAATTTGTCCATCACTATTTTCTTTGCATGCTTGCATTTAGAAGTTGAAACATCGGCAAACATGTCTTGGAGCACTGTTGCTTTCATGCTTTCTATTTTCCACATTGGGTTCGCTAGGATGAAGTGCTCATATCTGGAAGCAATTACCTTAGCAGTGACTAGTCTGTTGTCTCTATTGTGTGCACAATGGTGGTTGTCATTAAAGGTGACGATTTGAAATCTGTTAGTTCTTGAGTTCTTGGCTCCATAGATGAACCAAGGGCAGTTAAGCCATCCACATTTGGCCCTGACTCTATCTGACTCAGATTTCATGAACTCAATGCTTCTTTTTGTTACAAGCCCATATCTTTTCAGTGCTTTCACAAGCTGACTCTTGCTTCTAAAAACCATTTCCAAGCTGAAGTGTGGAATCTCTGTGTCAGTTCTGTACCTTGGATACTGGCTCTTCCTCTTGACTGTCTGTCCATCTGAATCTTCACCATAAGAATAATCTTCATCTGAAGAATCGTAGCCCAATTCATTCTCCTCTGTCCCTATCTGTTCTTCAATATTTGCAATTAGCTCCAGTGGAACAGGAGCTGATGAATCTGTACCAATCCAGCTCTTTGTATCTCGCATCTTCTTCTTAAATTTTCTTGCATGCCTTCGCAGCTCCTCGACCTCTGAATCTTCCCCACTGTCTTCACTGTGTGCCACATACTCGGCGTCTGATTCACTGTCACTTGCAGAACCTACTTCATCAACAACATGTTGTGCTCTCGTTGTGCTTCTTCGAGTTGAATCTTTCACTGGGCTTCTAATTATCTGTGTTATGACGCCACTGTCATTAGGAACAAGCACATTCTGCATCTGAACTTCATCATCTGAAACATCAATTGGCTCTGCAGTAATAACCATGTCCGGCTCGTCATCATCACAAAGATTCACAAGCTCATCCTTCTCGAAGTCACTGGAACTATCACTTCCCTCGCTGTCCTCCTCTCCATGATACTCTACATAAATTTCTGCTACTCCTCCAGCACAAACAAAATCCGCCATCTGCACACATCTACTGTCATCGTTCAGAAACATCAGTCCTTCAGCTAGTGCTTTCCCAGGAATCAGAAAATAAAGCTTCATTGATTCCTTCACTGGCATATGATCTTTGAGGTACCCTTTAACCTCCTGCAATGAAAGCTTGTCCCTCTCGATGTCTGACATCTCCTCGTCGCCACCCACATACTGCAAATTGGGGCCATTGCCGATGAACTCGCCGCCCAAATGGAATCGGACAGACAACATCTCTGTCGGGTCCATGATGGTAAAAACTGCAATAAACAGCACCAAATCAACCACAGTGGTACTCTGAACAATTTCTACGAAACAATTACTACATATTTCGCATAAAAATTCTACCTTTACCTTCACCAAAACCATCCAAATCCCCACCGAAAACCCTAACCCCTACTGCCAGCGGAGGAGAAGGATGTGAAACTACTGCCAGCGGAGGAGAAGGATGGCGACAACGTACCTTCGCCGCCGGTCGCCGTTCGACCGCAACGATCCACCACGCTTCCACGGGTCACCTCGCCGTCGCCATTGACGTCGCAGGAGCAGAGGAGGAAGGCAGAGGGACGGCCTCCCCGAGCAGAACGATGGACAGGCCGAGTTGCCCAGTCCGCGCATATGTGCGCGTACGTAATGGGCCGGGCCCAAGTTATTCCAGCGCAGGGCTTTACTGCCCTCTCTCGCTAAAAAAAAACATCAATCCTGCTCTGAGTTGCCACGTCGGAAATCCCCGTTTGGCAATCCCTGGCAGGGTCTAAATTGGTCCAGGATTTGTGAGTTCGGTGTGTGGATTGCGGGGATCGACAGTTCGGGGTTTGAAATCGCCAGTGCGTACGAATTCAGGGTTGATTTTGGACTTATTCCTTTTTTTTTCATACTTTTTAAAATTGAAATGCCGACTACCCGGAGATCGAGAGCCATTTGGTCCCTACTCCTATCCACACGCCTATAAACTTCCACGAATTTACCTCGTCCATGTCATGTGGGACATGAACATGAGCAGAAAGTGAAGTGGAAGCTTCCAGGAAACACGGACAACTGTCATCTTCTACCGTTCTCGGCGGTTCTCTGCCTCTCCACCGGAGCGCCGCCGCGTTGAAAAAGCGAGATCGATAAATCCACCCGCCCCAGTGCGCTCACAGCGCAGCCAACGCGTCTCACATCACTCACTCACTCCCCACCCCACCCCACCCCACCACCGCTCCAGCTCGTCGCTTCCGGAGCCTCCAAGGCAAAGAAATCCAATAGAAAAACAGAGCAGAAACGCCCAAAGCAGCAGCAGCAGCTCGCTCGCCACCGTCGTCTGTTCCCGGAGGGAGACCACCCGCGCTTGGCCTCGCGGCCGCGGCGGCCATGTCGGTGTCGTGCGGGCTGGAGTGCGTGCTGTGCGTGGGGTGCCTGCGGTGGGCGTGGAAGCGGCTCACCTACATCGGCGCCTACGACAGCGAGACCTGGCCGCCCGCCGCCGCCGACGAGTTCGAGCCCGTCCCGCGCATCTGCCACATCATCATGGCCATCAACGAGGACGACCTCTCCAAGCCCAAGTTCGCCCCGGCCGGCCGCGGCTACGCCGACCTCGACCCCAAGGGCGTCGTCAGGCGCGCCACCTACGCCGACGTCGGCACCGAATGTCCGCCCTACATCGTCTACCTCGACCGCCACCGCAACGAGGTCGTCCTCGCCGTCCGCGGCCTTAACCTCGTCCGCAACGCCGACTACAAGGTACCCACCCATCGACATCCATTCCATCCATCCCAAGATTCGAAATTTTCCGCAGGAAGGAACGAATGCGATTGGGGACCGACTGACTGACTGACTGAGCCGCCCGTTCCGTTCCATTCCATTCCCCTGCCGCAGGTCCTGATGGACAACAAGCTCGGGCAGCAGATGTTCGACGGCGGCTACGTGCACTACGGCCTGCTCAAGTCGGCGCAGTTCATCCTGGAGAAGGAGACGGAGACGCTGCGGAACCTGCTGCGCCAGCAGGGGCCAGGGTGCAGGCTCATCTTCGCGGGCCACTCGCTGGGGTCCGGCATCGCGGCGCTCATGACCGTGCTGGTGGTCAACAACCGGAGGGCGTTCGGCGATATTCCCAGGAGCCACGTGCGGTGCTACGCGCTCGCGCCGGCGCGGTGCATGTCGCTCAACCTCGCCGTCAAGTACGCCGACGTCATCTACTCCATCGTGCTGCAGGTACGGCGACGACCCGCTGCCTGCTCTGGTTTGGTCAGATTATAGCTCTCGATTCTGCGTTGCTGCCGCGGAATATGTATTTTGACTACTCCTATTGTTTTCTAAAATTGGAATCGGTTGGGGTCAGAGTAGGAAGCGTGATACCTGGTCAAATGTGCTTTGCTTGTGGCACGATTGGAATGTCAGGTGAAAAGGTGAACTAGTTTGATTGTGCTGGACGTTAGGAATTAGGCAGCGGCAGTTGAGCTAGGAAGAGAAGAAAGGTAGCTGATACGAATAGATTATACTCCAGGACAATATCCTGTCCTACTGCTGTTCTGAGGAAGAAAGGTAGCTCATATGTGGTTCAGCAAGCAATTGACCGAGTTAACTGTTTGCCATGTTGTTGGGTGAATTCAACTCATTCAACATGAGAAGTTGTATTTTCTGAAAAAACTTGGCTCACGTGAGGCTCAGGTTATGTGTGATTAACCTAAAAAAAGGTTATGTGTGATGTTGTTGTACTTCTGGAGAAACTTGGATAATGCCCTGACTATGTAGTATTTGTGGTACTTGAACTTGTGCCACTGCTATATGTGGAATGGGATACGGTACTATTTCTTTGCCCTGTTGTTTGATTGAACAAACGAATAGCTCATGGGCTGAACGGATCCAATCTTGGTGTAATTTTAAATTTGCCATCTGTGGTACTAGTACGTATATATCATCTGAAGTTCATTCTCTGACTGCACAGTGTCCTTTGTCAGGATGATTTTTTGCCAAGAACGCCAACACCATTGGAATACATTTTTGGGTCTATATTCTGGTAAATCCATCCTTTGTTCACTTTCTCCATGCAGTGTGTTATATTTCCTTTCAGAGATAAGTAAGCAATTGTTAAAATTTTCATTTCGACTTTTGACAGCTTGCCCTGCTTGATATTCCTCGTTTGCTTGAGAGATACATTCAAACAAGACAAGAAAAAGTTTAAGGATCCTAGGAGATTGTATGCTCCTGGACGAATGTATCATATCGTCGAGAGGAAATTTTGCAGGTAATTGCTGCATTTGGACAATAAACCTGTTATTTATGTTGGACTAGCAGAAGGAAGTTTCTGGTTCTGTTCTGCTCATTCATAATTTAGTACATAAGCCTTTTCATCATGGTTTGCGGAAAAGGCAAGCAACAAAACTTCCAGCATTATTGTCCTTTCAGAGCAAGGATGTCCACTGCTGTTTTATAACCTATGTTTTCAGAGATAATGAACGGAACACAAAAATTTGCATGCTTTAAAGGATTTTTATTATGGAAAATTATTCGTGTTAGGTATCGTCGATTTAAAGGATTTTTTGGGAGATTGTCATCCTTAGAAGATTTTCCTATTTGGGTTGTTTCAGTCATAAAATTGTAACCCATAGAAATTATTCCAAGGATTTCTTCTAGCTAGATCCATATGAAAACTTAGAAAGACTTATAACCTTTGGAAATACCACTATGTTTTCATACTGTAATAAAATACCATTTGTGTGCAAATTCATCTCGCATTGAATCCTATTAAGCATGTCGTTGCAATCCTACATTTGTTTTCTCTATTTCTGCATTTTGGGGATCCTGCAAATTAAAGAGGCCAGTAAAGTATGATGCTGTGCACAGCCAGTAGTACATTTATGTCTTTACTCTTTACACGATCTTTATATATGAAGATTATAATATGCAAAAGCTCATAAAGAGATTTCTAAGGACTAACATAGCTACTACTCAATTGCAGATGTGGAAGATACCCACCTGAGGTGAGAACTGCTATTCCAGTGGAAGGACGATTTGAGCATATTGTGTTATCGTGCAGTACGACTGCCGATCATGGGATTATTTGGATTGAACGGGAATCAACAAAGGCTTTAGATGTAAGCGCATATTACACTGCATGCTGTCGATGGAAATGTTTTTTCATATCTCAGGAACGATAAGCACGGTAATGATGGCATAATGCTTGTTTGCTACATCTGTTCCTTCCTCCTATGTGCTTAGTATACTCCAAATGGGGGCTACTTAGTAATATTACGAATAACATTCTGTGGATCCATCCTAAATTATTGCCTTGAATGACCTTGTTTACAACTATCAGCCCAAACACGTTGGACGACGTGCGTGCTTAGCACCTGAATTGGGCGTTCCTTCTAGCGTCCACAGAAGGGTTAACCATGAAGTCCGGCATTATGTGTTAGTGTAACTTAAATTTTCCTCATCGTTTACCAGGAGCATCGATCAATCAATTTTTCATAGACAACACAATGCTCATGTAGTCATGTACCATGTGATCTTCCTAACCTATGCAAATGACAGTACAAAAAGAATTAAAACATGAATTATTGGATTTTCTGAAGTTTTCTGTACCTATGTTTGAATTACTGAACTCAGAGTTGGGTGTTAATGTTTAAGAGCTCTCCACATTCAGGGTTTGAATTAGTAAACTTGAAGTTGGGGATACATGCTTGAGAGCCTTCCAAAGATAATCATATACAACCCAGGCCAGCCCTCCAAAATTTTGTTCTCCATGTTTTGGCCAAGTAGAGGGCAGGCCTTGGTGCAGCGGTGAGGTCCTCCCCACTTGTGCCAAGAGGTCCTGGGTTCGAACCAGCCTCCCTGCACTGCACTTTGCAGGGGTAAGACTAGGTTCCTATAATCCCTCCCTAGACCCCACCTTGTGTGGGAGCCACTGTGCATTGGGTCTGTCCATGTTTTGGCCAAGTGGCCAAAGTCCAAACAAGGGTCAAACATATGGACATTACTATAAAGTTGGTAGTGTGGACATACAAACCAAACAGTTCCCTT
Source organism: Poa pratensis (assembly GCA_947311845.1). Lineage (NCBI taxonomy): Eukaryota > Viridiplantae > Streptophyta > Magnoliopsida > Poales > Poaceae > Poa > Poa pratensis. Next base: position 19,765,195 of record CAMZMU010000122.1, read on the forward strand.
GTCTTTTTTCTACTTCTTTTGTAGTATTATTTTTCTCTTGTGCACACTTTGTTTCCAAGAAATGGCGAGAAATGCAAACTAAAGTTAATTAAGCATTATTTGTTATGTAGTACTACATCATAATGTACAATATGTGTGTAACACGATCTTAGACTTTTAGTTTTACTAGTTGGAATAAAATGAAAAATAGACCGAACTGTTCAGACACACTTCCTTTTAAAGCAAACATGGCAAAGTTCGTATAAGCAACACTATTGATGCATGTTAGCACGCCAAATTGCTTAACCATTGTTTCCTTGTTTTTTTGCTGGTTTTCATTGGCTGAAACTAAAGAGTCTACAAATAAGTAATATGGTTCGCTGGAACTTACAGCTGCAGCACTGCTTTCTCAAGTCCCAGGGTCAATTTTCAATATTTATGCTTATACCTACATGTTTGTGTAGCTAATGAAAGAAAATGAGAAGGCAACAACTCCACCAGCTCAACAAAAGATGGAGAGACTGCAAAGTTTTGACGAAGAACACAAGAGCGCACTCCACAGAGCGAAAACCTTGGAAGTCCCACACGCGATCGATGTCTCCGAAGAGGAAAACAACGAGGTTGCTTGCCCTGCGCCGTCCTCCGACACTCACAGAGAGACGACCTCGGAAACGAAATCTGCAGGAAGAACTAGCTGGGATGAGCTGGTGGACAAGCTCTTCACCAGGGATGAAGATGGGAAGCTTGTGGTGAACAGGGACATGGTGGTGAAGGAAGTTGCTATCGAGTAATGGCGGGTCTTGATCAGCTCTAGGTTCCTTTTTTTTTCGTTAGCTGTATACTACAAGAGTGCATAGTGGTAAATCATGTTTTTACCCTCGCGAAAATTTTCTTTTTGAGAGCGAGATAGAGAAAAGGCCGTCCCAGATGCCGCAGCGCCAGGGACTGTCTTTGTGTATATGTAGACGTCACCTGTGTAGTATTCTTGAGTCTGAAAGGTCTTGCAAGTTGATTGGCACAAAGTGTTTTATATCGTTTCTGGGCAAAGAGTACTAGGGTTTTATTAGACTTTTGTCGACCCCTTTGAGCTATTTATTCATCGATGAAGGATATATGCTCATAAATTTGTGTTTTGGAATTTAGATCCATATTTGTGCACAGGTGATGTGGAAATCCTTGAGCAGAAATGGGCCAAACTTGCGCAGGGGTAGGGCTCAAAATCTTGGTACCCGTTTGGCATCAAGCGTTCAACCTTGCATAGATCTTGTCCTGGGTCAACTGGGAAGTTGGGATTATAAACAAATGAAATGGCGAGGAGCCATACATAGGCCGTTGTGTGCGGGGAGAAAGGCAGTCCTGCTATCTGCTTATTGTTTGGTTCTTGTTTTGTGATCCGTTGGCCTCTGGAATGCAGAAAACAAATAGTAGTACGCTGCCCTAGCTAGCCGCCCGATCCGTTTACCCAGATAAGATAAGAAGATGGAGCTTCAAGGTGTCCAGAAAGAACAACCGGTGGAAGTTATCCTTGGTTAAGGTGTGTCGGTCTTACCTTGATCCTTCTTCTATCCTCGGCACAGATAATTTAGAGTTATCAGGAATCCTAGCGAATACGGCGTTTTGGAAAATAAAGAGTTGAGATTTTGCACACTGCTAGAGTTTTCAATTATCTACATCTAGGATTTTTTTTTCTGTTTTTTCTGAAACTTACAAACGCATGAACTTGAAAGAAAACAGTCCAATTCCCACACGGATATTTTCCCCAATATATAGTGTGACTCTTCCAGGCCCTGGAGCGAAACATAGAGCATCATTTGCCAAATGCATGGACGATGCTATTTTCAATGTTTCATCCGGAGCTGTTAGCTGATCTTGTTGTTTAAGACAAAGCAAATCTGAGTTGAACTGGCTAATAATTAAGCACGGAAGCATCGATCTGCGGCGGCACCGGCCCACTTGCTAATTTATCTTGGGTCGCCAGTTGTTCGGTTAAATATACATATGCCGCTTGTGAGCACCACACGGTTCTGACGACTGCTTTAGACTTCTACTGTATTAGTGAAGGAGATGGATGTTTGGCTACTTCGGCCTTCTTGAATTATGTGTTTAAGCAAAAAAAAAAAAATTTGAAACGAGGCAAAAGCTTTGCCTTTTATAAAATGTGTGTCAATGTTATCAATAAAATAAGCATGAGCCCTTAATTAGGTCATTTCAGGTATACTTTTAACCTAACATTTGCAACTCCACAAGTCAACAGACGATGTGCATCCATCAACATAATTTAGGATAATTCATGGATCGCAGGCTATACTGCTGATGTACTGCAACTGCATGCGAAGGCCTAGACGTATAGCAAATTAGCAATCAGTGGCGACACCTGTGACGATAGTTTGCATGTTTCAACCAAGTTGGCAGCAGGAATTTGGGACCAGAGACAACTCAGACAAGGACACCCACGAGCTCATCTCCCTACCTGTGCCCAACCCAGTATACTACATGCGTTTTCCACTCCCTAAATTAGGCGATCATAACCAATGCGTCATGGGAGCTATACCAAGATAACCGGGCAAACTTTATACCCAGGTCCCCCTTTCGAACCTACATGATTAAACCCTTTTATGCCCGGAACAAAGTCTATGATTTGGTTCTTCAAGTTGAAATTTCACGATGAATCAAATTTGCGTTTCTAATGACCTTGGTTATAAAACAAATACAACTTATAAGAAGCAACGGATGGAGTAATATAATAAACTCAATCCATAGGATCTTGCCTTTTCAAACTTGGCACAAATGAAAATTTGTGTAGGTTTCTAAAAACACCAAAAATCATACTTCATCATTTTACAAATAAGTGTATTTCTAGGTTCTGTCGCAAGTCAAACCTTATAAGGTTGACCAACTTTATCAAAATTTGTTGCAATGTTTATGACATAAAATTTATATACCTTTCAAGATGCATCTAGTGATACTATTTTTGTGTTATATAAATATTGCTTTTTTTCTATAAAGTTGATAAACCCCACCAAGATTTGACTCAGAACAAAACCTAAAATACACTTATTTGTGACGGAGATAGTGCAGTATAGAATGGATAGCTCGCAAGCGGTCATGTTTTCTTAACAAAAGTTGGTGTTCAACCACCCAACTAAGAGCCAATTTGTTGGTCACGATGAAAGATCACGTAGGGATGATTTTGATCACCAACCAAACGATGTAAGCAAACAAAGTTAGATTCCTCGCGCGGCCGATGAACAAATAGGATAGGGACGTAGTGATATGGGCAGAACGGCGCATTTGTGGGGCATGGGGACAATTCGATCGTTTGAAGCTGAAAATTCCAACCCCAGAATTCATTCCTAGTCAATCAATCAATCGACTGATTGGATCCAGCGCTAGATGAACATTGTTAATTTTCGCTAAAGAAGAGACAACCGGACAATGACCGATCAAAAGCAGGGCTAAATTTGAATCATTGGGGCTAGTGACTACTTCTTCCTGCCTATGTGAAAGTAGGGAAATGGAGCATCGACTCACAGTGAACAAACAGTGGATTCAATTCAAGTCATTGTTCATCTATTGAAACCTAGTCCCAGCTGTCTCGACAGTGCTACAATCCTACTACCAGTCAAACTGAACATTCATTCATTTTGGATGCATACTCTGAATCGATTTAGCTGGATCAATTTGTAGATACATTTAAAATGCAGGGAATTTTGTAGACATTTGTTTCTCTAGAAAAAACTTTCCGTGGTGGAAAATTTTGCTTGAGCTTCATGGGAAAACTTCATCATACTCACTTGACACGAGATCTTGAAAGAGATCTCAACTGTTCCTAATCTTGACGGAGCATATGCATGCACAGTCTAGACGTGCAGTTGCCCTGTTCAGCCATCGCAGAAGTTACCAAATGCCGACAGGGTGAAGGACGCCACCACCGCACCGGCAGAGCGGGTCCTTCCTCCTAAACCACGTCGCCGTCACGGAACCACACACTCCCAGCCCCGATCAACTGCCCCCCGGCAACTGCTTATAAACCCTCCGCCCTCCTCCTCCTCCTCCTCCCTTCACCACCGCCGCTCGTTTCCGCCGGAGCAAGCTGCAGGGCGTGAAGCGACAATGGACCTCGACGACGAGATGATGCCCTACTCCCCCTCCGCCGACTCCTCGGCGTCCTCCTCCGACCTCGACACCGAGGTAATTAATCGTTGGTGCGAATTTTTTTCTCGGCTGGCCGGGTGCGGTTAGTTGCATTTGTGTTGATTGAGTTCTTGGTTTGGTGGTAGTCGACGGGGTCCTTCTTCCCGGACCGGAGCACGACGCTGGGGACCCTGATGGGGGTGTCAGCATTCGGTGGGCAGCGAAGGTCGACGAGCGCGCCATCAGGGGAGATGAGCGAGAGGCCGGCGCGGGCTGCGGCAGCGGAGGAGCGAGAGGGGCGGCGGCGGCAGTGGAGGCGAAGGCGGGGCGGGAGCTGGTGGCGGCTGTGCCGCGACGACACCGGCGGGCCGCCCACGAGGCTCGGAGAGTTCCTGGACATGGAGCGGCAGCTCGCCGGCGCCGACTTCCTGTGCGGCGGCGGGCCACAGGTGCTGCCGGAGGCGGCGACCGTGACTGCAACGGCACTTTTCGAGGACGGGAGGGTGCGCCCACCGCAGCAGCGGGCCGCTCCGCCGGAGGAGCGCGGGAGGTGGCGGTTGCAGCGGGTCGCGGAGGGGTCGTCGTCGCTGTCCAGGCTCCCCGTGCTGCTCACCGGCATCTGCAGCGGCGGAGCGGGGTAGGGCCGGCCGTCGCAATTAGCTCTCTGCCGAGGGACGTTTACGTGAGACTGGGTTTATTCTTTTCTTCTTCCCACGGATTCTTCTCTTCTCTGTTCTTTAATTATTGTGCTCGGGTCCCTCTAGGCACCTCGTAGTACAAAACTCGTCTGATGCTTCTCTTTATCTGCCCTTTTCACTCTTCTTTATCATGCACAGGAAAAGCATCATGGGTAGAAAACAATCATAATACTACTACTCTAGTCTGCTTTTGTTCGTATTTGTGTATATATGTATAGAAAGTTTACTGATCTTGTGCACGGAGTACTTCTGTAAATATCAAAAAGGAGAGTTTTTTTACTTCTTTTTTCGGTTTTGCTAGGGCTCAGTCGACTGAGAACTAAGCCTTCCTCGCTCATCCACCGTTCATCAACGCGCCAAGATTCGTGTTAACCCTAACCCTAGGGTCTTCTTCCTCGCGACGGCGGCAGCGGCAAGCCGAGCCGGAGCCGCCGCAGGCGAGGAGTAACTTAACGCAGGGGGCTGCAGGGTGCGGGGTCGCCGGCGCCGGAGAAGAAGGTGGCGGGGGGTTTAGAGGGAAGGTCGGGGCGGCGGTGGACCGGCGGAGGAGGAGATTGGGGCTGGGCGGGGCGGCGAAGCGTCGCGACAGCGCGCCGGCCGCGAGCGGGGACGTCGGCGGTGCCTGCGGGGAGGGGATCTCGCCGGAGTTGATGAAGACGGTGATGACGTCACTCGACTGAGAATTTCTCAGTCGATTGAGACTTAGAGAGACCCTTTTTTATGTGGCTGCAGTGGCAATTTTGACCAATATAACCTTTTTGTAAAACTTGAGTCTCAAACAGGGTCTGAGCAAGTGCGACTGGTGCGGCTGCACATGCCCCGCGATTTGTAAAGGGTGACATACAGGTACATGTGTACAAGAAGCCCAATAAATTCAGCGTATTCCTTTGCCAAAAAATACGGAACGAGCTTTAGGCCTGCGGAGCCTTCTCTTCCCGATTCACCAACCCCAGTCGCACCGAGTGTGGCTCCCATTGCGATTTCTAGTTGTCGGGACGGAATGAGGAGATCCTGATTTGCTTAGTTGCAACAGCTCCCTCCTCAATCTGCAACGGTTAGTAGAATCTCCTACTATATATTTCCCTTAGGTTTACCGGTTCTTATTCATTCGATCTAGCCGCCCGCTGCCCTGTGTTCGATCCGTTGTTGTATAGCTATATACATTTTTTTATTTAGGTGGCCCTGGCCTCAATGGACTTTTTTCAAAACAAAACAAAAATGTTTCTAACCCTTTTGGCTACCGCCAAACCCTCTGCCGGTAGCCTTATATGTGGTACCGCCTGGACGGCAATGTTAGAGGTACGGCCACAATATATTGAGCGGTACTTAAGAAAAAAAGGGTTAGAGCATCTCCACCGGGGGCCTCCAAGTGACCCCCCAAAGGCCCATTGGGGGTCCGGACGGCCGAAAACGCCACCAGCGGCACCCCCAAAGGGTCACCCCGAGCAAAAACATGTCTGGAGGCCTCTTCGGGGGTGCCGGACATGGGGGCGGACATGCGTCTGACAGGGGAGGCCCGCCCGTCATAGAGACAGCGCGGCGCGCCCAAATTCCCTTCGTCTACATTGCCGCCCCCGGCGCCAAAATTCCCAATCTTCCCTCCATTTCCAAAACCCTTGCGCCGCCGCCGCGAGCTCCTCGCCTTCCGCCACCATGCCGCCAAAGCTCGTCGGCCTCGCGAAACCCAAGGGGGGTCGCAAGCCGCCGGCGTCGTCGCAGACGAAGAATAAGCCGATGAAGCGGGAGCCGCAGGAGTATTTGGTGACGCTTAAAAAGGTGCCGTTGAGCCAGGGCGTCCTGCGCTCTGCCGTCTCCCACCTTCGGCAGATGAGGCGACTGAAGGCGAAGGACAAGGCGGCTGGTGAGACCGCCGAGATGTTGATCGCCATGAGCCAAAGCAGCTCAAGCCCGGGGGGCGCCGACGTCTTTTGCGGGTCGCCGTCTGCCACGGGCTTCTTCGACGACACCTCTGGCTACCAGACGCAGCAGTCGCGGAATCCCCCCCCCCCCCCCCCCCCGACGCCCTGGATCTGAACGAGGCGCCATTGGTGTTCAGCGAATTGTTGGTGTGTGTACTTATTGCGAGCGGCGGCCGGATGCAAATTGTTATATTTGTGTCATAGGATGGTGACGCCGAGGTGATGAATGGAATAATTGCCGGTGATGCAACTTATGTCCACGCCGACACAGATCAGTTCGGCCAGGGCGACGAACAGGATGGCGACCACGGCCAGGACCAGGAAGGGGAGGGTGACGAATCAGAGTCGGCATTGGGCGGCGGTGTTCCTGGCTCGTCGTCCGCCGGCGCCGCGTCTGGAGGTCCTGCTCCCACTCCGGTGCCACCGCTGCCTGGGGGGAGGCCGGTTCTGCATGTGCACCAGCCGCACGGGACGGCCACGGGGACCGAGGCTCCCACGGTGAGTACGCAGGGCGTGCCGGTGATGGAGTTGCGGGCTCGGCCTCTTGCTCCTGATCGGCCACGGCGTCCTGCTCCTGATCGGCCTCGACGTCCACGGCCTCCTTGTCCTGCTCCTGATCGGCCACCACGGGCTCCTTCTCAGGCGACGACATGGCGAGCGAGTTTTGGGCGGTGGTGCATGGAGAGATTGTGACGGCGTGGATATATCGCTGCGAAACCGCGTGAACGCAACCGCGAAGCGACGCGCCGGCGGTTGCACGTCCACACCAAACCGCCGTGTTCCAAAGCGACACGAAGGTGAACCGGCGGCAGTTCGTGCGCCCGCAAGGTGTTCGATCTATTGCTCAAAACTAGGGTCATTTGGGGGGTGGGCCTTTGGGGTGCGCCGCTGTGGACGGGGTCAAAAACATGGGCGGACACATGTCCGGCACCTCCCAATTGGGCCTCTATTGAGGGTGCCGGACACGAATTTGGAGGCCTCCGGTGGAGATGCTCTTAGATCCGAGTAAAAGTTTAAAAAGATTTCATTTCGTGTTCAAGTTGGGCAAGAAAGCTTAGATTCGATCGATTGGCCGGCTGCAGTAGAGAGCTTGAATCCCATTGTACTCGTCTGCAGCATCGCCAGGATTTCGTGCTTCGGTGTGTCATGTGTGCATGCACCGCAGATTCGCGGCAATGCAGCGTATCAGCTAGTACACTGCTCCGGTACAGCAGCACGGCGCCGGAGCCATTCCTTGTCTGTCCCTGCACTGCGTTCAGCCACGATTCGATCGATCGCACGGCACAAAGATCCGCCACGTCGGCACCCGATTCGCGATGCCAGATCGCCCGAGAACAGAGACGAAGAAATCTCGAAGCTCTCAGACGTCGGTGTGATTCTGCTGCATGGGTTCATCTGTCACTCTCGATGGTCCAGAGCAGCGGACCTCGCTCTTTTCTGCCATGGCACCACGCAGAAATGGCAGAACGATGATGAGATCGTACCTGATGAAGTTGCTTCCGTTTTCAAGCAAAGCTTTGGATCCCAGCAATATGATGGCCCATGAGGAAGAAAAAGACGCGGCAGCTGCAGCTGCACATGACATGTTTATAGGATATGTTTAAACTGGACACCGGTTCCAATAGTTGGATGCCAAATTCTGATGGACGCAATCACATAACTCATAGGACGACGACGATGAGGATAGGCAATAGTAGCAGCTAGTCTCGGTTACACGACCGATTCCATTTCCTGCCATTTTTTACAGGAGAGGATCGGCATAAAACAGTCACACACACACGAATAATAATACTACTCATGTCGAAGCAAAGCAAGCGACGGGAAGAATAGGCCCATCGCAGCCCATAAAAAACGCGGGCCTCCTTACTCGGCCCATCACTCGTTATCACCGGCCCGCGGCATGTTAGGGTGGGCCGAGAAGTAGGCCAGGAGCCCGAGCAGCGGCGCGTTGATGTACGTGGTGGGCTCGGACTGCTGGAAGACGGCCCTGGCGTCGGGGAAGCTGTCGCTGGTGTTGCTGGGCCCGCCCACCACGGCGCCCACCAGCAGGTTCGGGTTCGGCGCGCTGCTGCCGTAGTATGCCGCGCCGGCCTTGCAGCCGATCCGCGCCGGGTGCGCCGCCACCGACGGCAGCGAGCTGCCCCGGTGGTGGATCCGCTGCGGGAACCGGGCGCCGTAGCCTACCATGTAGGACATGCGCAGCGGGTTGTCGCCCAGGATGTAGTCCACCTGCACATGGAAGTTGGCCGGTCAGTTAGATTTTCCGGCGAGAAGTGAGGAACACGGCCGGTTTTGGTGGCGGAACGGACCTGGCGCTTGGCGACGCGGCGGAGGGCGACGGGGGAGGCGGAGGAGGAGCCGCCGCAGGGGACGTGGACGTTGGCGTGGCTGAGGTAGTTGGCGTAGGCGAGGAGGAGGAAGGAGAGCGACGTGACGTGCTGCATGTTGCTGTTGCCCACCTTGAAGAGGAGGCCGCCGGGGGAGTACTCGATCTGGGGTGGCTGCTGGAGGAGGTGCCGTCGGCGCCGGGGAGGAGGTGCAGATGAAGTTGTCGGCGTTCTGCCGGAAGGAGGTGAAGAACTCGTCCTTGCCCATGAGCACCTCCTGCAGGAGAATCCAACGAAGCAAATTCAGGTCATTAGTTACCAGCCTGATTAATTAACCCAGCACTTACTTTAGCACTCTGCTACTAAGTGTGGTCTTGGAGACCCGTGAGCACTACTGAAAAGTTTGCTCACGCTGCCCGATTCCCGCTGTTGTGCAGCAGGGCACAGGGCTCCATGGGTAGACCAGACCAGGGTCACTGATGACAGACAAACATGCTCGCCTGACGCCTGCTTTGATCCGCTAACCAGCCTATCATCGCTGCTAGTACTAAGTACTGATAAACTATTGGCTAATAATACAGTGTATCTCTGAGATGTTTTTTCGATTGATTGATTATCCAATCCAGATAGGAAACAGAATCTGGGCCAGCAACGTGCTGTGCGAATCTAGGATGTGTTCCAAAGTATATAGCCAATGATGTTATGTAGGTACACATGGGGTGTCAATCTAGCCAGCCAGGCTCATGAGTACACCATGCCCCTGTGTGCATAGTTGCATACCAATCGCTGGTCGATCATATGCTACCATGTTTAGATGTTTAGGGTGACTTTTTTGGGCTCCTGCTTGTGCATAGCTTATAGACTTTTTTTCGAATCCCAACGGAGAAGCTCGGGAAACTGATCGATACCAGTTTCTGAGATTGCATTGCGATCCGGCTTCGCGGTGGAGAGAAGCGACGCCCCCGCCGGCCCGCCCGTCTCTGCGCCCGCGGCGGCTGCCTTATCCTCTTCCCGCTGTCCCTGCCGACGGCGCCGGCCGATAGAGCCCGGAGCGGCTCTATAGCCCACGGTGTGCACGTCGTCTCTGCCTTATCCTCTTTCCGCTATCCCCTGCCCTCTTCTCCTTTGCTCGATGCAGCGCGCAAGAGGGAATCGCCGATGCAGGGAAGGAGCTTGGCTGCGGGGAGTTCGGGTGACGCGCCGATGCAGAGACGCCGCCACAGTGGAGTTGCTCGCGTGCAAGCCGCGGCCGCGCAGCGCAGCGCAAGCAGCCCGTGGGCGGCGCGGAGGCTGCGGCGAAGACGGCCCTGCAGCTGCCGTGGTGCACGCGGCGGACTGCGGAGGGAGGTGGCCATCATGCGTCTCATTTTCCAGTAGTGGAGCAATTTTTTTTGGAGGAATACCCAGGCTGCAGTTCCTGGCGCCGCCACTGCTTTTAGGCTTATTAGGTTTGGTACCTAGAAGCTGGCTGAGAAGCCCAAAAGAAGTGCCCCTTAGTAGACCACATGACAGCCAGGGCAATGGGGTACTACTACACGTCAGAAAGTGCAGAATGCCTTAATAATATCAACCAAGCTAAATCCATGTCAGTTCACATGCTGATCAAGTATTGATACATCACAAGCTACACCAGAGGGAACAAAGGCATGCATGTCTCTAGTTGCAGATATATGTTCGCAATAGCTAATTGCAATGTAATGCACACATGGTCTCTGTCTAATGATTCCTCTCGCCGTCAATCCGGACAAGATCATGACAAGATGATGCGAAACCAAATCCAACATGACATGATCGTGCACATGAGAGGAATATATATGACGAAGTTGATGGAGACATGACGCGCAACGTTTGCGAGTCTAGCCTCTACGCTACACTAGTAACATGATCCGGAGCCAACATTATGTTTTTCTCCCTCCGTTCGGAAAAGGATGTCACAAAAATGAACTATAGATAGACCATTTTTGTGACATCCTTTTCCGAACGGAGGGAGTAGTTGCTTTGGGGCCGGCCAGCCTAACTAGTAGCCCCACATGTGTGTGAGCAAAGAGAGCAGAGCGCGCGTGCAAAGGTTCCCCCCATGGCCACCGGCAATCTCGCCCATGCCTCTGGGGCACGTCCCACGGGCACAGGGTACCCGCCGCTGCCTACTCTGCTAGCTAAATCATTTGATAGGGTTAATTAATCACGATTTATCCAAGCTAATTACTCTCAGGGCGCCGCATTTAGACTGACATGCGTTCACAGGCTGGTCTGTCGCTTGCCGTTGCTACCGGAAAAAAGCCGGGAAGCTCGGCGTTCAGGCGCATGTGCCCGCCCGCCGGCCAAGGCAGTTCTTGTGTGTACGCAAACCGAGCAGAGCAATGGCACGAGAAGAGGCCAAAATGGCTCAGGCATCTCTGCGCCGACCAACCCAGTTCTTGTGTGTACGCAAACTTGGGAGTTTTTACCTTGGAGATGAGGATGTTGATGCCGGCGTGCTTGTTATCCCACCCGAACTCGTTGATGGACTCGCTCGCCCCCAGCGCCACCTCGTTCCGCTTGATGTAGTCCCGGTACACCCGCTGCCGCGACGCCTTGTGCAGCCACGCCGCGCCCCACAGCAGCTCGTCCTGGTACCCGTCGTAGTCGCAGTAGCACGGGCACACCGCGTCGTGCAGGCTCCCGCTGTAAGCTCCCCGGTGCCGGTCCGCGAACTCGAACACCTTGATCGGAGGCATGGCAAGACGTACTCAGCCTATGTGATACCAGTACTCCAACGGAAGGAAACAGGGGGAGTGGCCAGTGGCTTACGGAGACGGCGCGGTCCAGCAGCCGCTTCGAGTAGGCGGGATCGGCCTCCCGGAACACGATGGAGCCCGCGGCGAGCGCGGCAGCGGTCTCGGCGGCGACGTCGGAGCCGGGGTGTGAGGGGTCGACCTTGTACACGGTGCGGGGCGTGTCCATGTCCTCGGGGCGCTCCCAGCACGAATGGTCCTTGAAGGCGTCGCCGACCTGGACGTACACCGTGTTGGGCGTCGCGGTGGCCTTCATCAGGTAGTCGGTGGCCCAGCGGACGGCGTCGCGGGCCTCGCGCTCGTGGGCGCCGTAGCTGCGGCCGAAGTCGATGAGGCCCCACGACATGAGCGTCGCCGTGAACGCCATCGGGAACCCGAACTTCACGTTGTCGCCCGCGTCGTAGTACCCGCCCGTCAGGTCCACCTGCATATGCATTCATCCCACCACAGCGTCACGGCTCGGAAGCAGAGCAGCGCAAATGTAGTAAAGAAATGATTGCTGATGTTTACGTACCCCTGCGGTGGCGCCGTCGGTGAGCGCGGAGTCGCGGCGCCAGCGGACGCGCTGGCCGGGAGGGAGTCTTCCTGAACGCTGGCCCTCGAAGAAGAGGATGCTCTTGTGGAGGGCGTCGCCGTAGTCGTGCTGGGCCATGGACACGGCCGCCGTCGACACCACCAGCAGCAGCAGCAGCATTGCCCTCGCCGGCGACGCCATTGTGGTACCGAACTAAGCTCGTGGGTGGGTATTGATGGCGGCAGTTTAGTTGGTTGGCGCTCTGCGTGAGGCGGTTCGGGCGCTGCTGGCTGGACTTGCTGCTGCACTGGAGTGGCACTGGTGGGGAGGATTTAATAGGGGAGCACGGCCATGGTGGCATGTGCGGCTGCGCCGGAGCGCGACATGGGGTGCTGCGGCCGGAGCCAGTCCTGAGGCGACACGTACGCGTGGCAACCTTTGCGGCGCACGGCGTGAGGAGGAAGAGGGCACCATGCTTCCGTGGAACTGGTCCTTGTGAACGGTTGCTTCTAGGCCCAGGATTCCAGGAATGAATGGGCGATTGCTAATTTGGGAGCACAAAAGTGGTGCACCAAACTCGCGAAAGAAAGCCTGGCTTTGGGACCAATCGATTTAAATGGCCTTGAAATCTGAATGCATGTCCGTATACCTGTATTCACGTTCTTGCTTTGGTTTACTTGCAAATAGGGAAATTAAGAGTAAACTACTGAAATTTAAGACATGTACTTGTATACTTTTTTCTGCAGGTCGGCTACGAGCAATACAAAAAGTTCCCGCGAACTAGGGCGTGTTGCATTGATGGACCAACTAAGTCGGCGCGTGCGAGCCGAATCGACACCTTAAAATGATTTCGTGTGAGATAACATACGGGTTTTTACCATTTCTACCACTATGACCGATATTATTATGAGAAACACCATTTGACCGGTCGTATCCTTAGCCCGACTACGAGTTTTATCAATTCATTTCATCACTCCACCGTTACCGCTCCGTCATCCGGACACCACCGATGCCGCCTCAAGGCATATTCATATGGTACATAAAATTAGACATATTTATACTATTGCTTAGTTTTTTTTGTAGCATATCATACTTGTCATGATTCATGACAGATTGATGTTCAAAATAAAACCAGAGTTGAATATTGTTGCCATTACATGGTATTATACATTGTTTTTTATTAGATAGACAAAAGTAGTAGCAACATAAATTCTACTTTTTATTCCAAAAATGTACTTTGTTATAATTTGGTATTAGCGAATGCTGTATGTAACAATTTACATGTTGTCACGTCTCTCATGTGTGGTTTTTTCCCCTATAAATGTCACTTTTATTAAACTCAGATCGTAGCATACAATACAAGCATAGAGAGTTAGCACGCGGACTTTGCATTCTTTGATGTGTGATTGGTGTCTCCTTGTCTCACCACATTTACTGATTTACATGTTTTTAGCATAAATTTGTAAGTTTGGTACACCGATTGCACCGAATATTTTCTCAAATAGAGGGTTTTGTCAATGAATCGAACACGGCCTTCTATATATTGACCGGAGCCTGGCGGAGGGGAGGGGAGGGCCCCTGGCGCCGGCGAGCTCACGTGCCGGAGGCGGAGGTGATCGCATTATGTGTGGGTAGGCATGTTACTAGAGGACGACGGATCCCATACAGAGCATATACTTGGCCGCAGCTCATCGTGGGCGGCGCGGGGCCACGGCGGCGCCCATTGATGCTTAACCGCCTCTCATCCGGCCGGTGGTTTGCTTGGTCTAGTATATCTTGCTCGTGCATCCGCGGGTAAATGCAGCCGTCGGAGTACTCGCTGACGTGCTTTGCAATGCTATACAAGCCCATGGAAACGATCTCCATGTTGATGCCTTGAATGACGAGAGATGGATGGGTACTTGTTTCTGTATATGGGCTCCAACTACGGCGTTGTACTGTACGTCGTATGTATGCACACATGGGTGAAATGCACACATGAGTTTGAGATCTCATCGATTATATAGTAAGCAACTGAGAGTTTCCCAAACTTTTACGACAGTTGATAACATCTTGCTCCCTGCAAAGTCTCTGTTCCCAACGACCATAATTTGTTAAATGGTTATTTCGTTATCGTAAATAGACGCGATTAATAGTTGTTTAGACATGCATGGATTTGATACAAATAGATAGTTTACATTTTTCTGAACATTTTGGTATATTGACCATATTTTTCTGAGTTACAGAGCAAAATTTATTGAGTTTGCAATTTTATTCAATTTTCTGTAATTTAAAATAAAAATACTGGCGGCCCCCGCGGTGACGTCGACGGGTGACGTCACCCGGCGGCGGACGACGCGCCCGGCGCGCCCGACTCTGCCGAGCTCGGGATCGTGCAAAGGAGCACGCGGGCAGGCCGAGGTGGCGCGATTCCGCGCGAGGGCGTCGCAGGGAGGCAGGGAGCGGCGCACCGGACCATATGGTCGCCGGGGACGCCGCCGGCGAGCACGGACGCTGCGGAAGGAGCCGGAGCATGGCGGCGGCAAATCCGGCGGGCCACGGCCGTCCCGGGATGCGATCCGCGACGCGGAGGGTGCTGGCGCGGCGGCGCACCTCCCTGCGTGCTCAGATTTGGGCGGGGAGGGCTGTGGCGGCAGCGCGGCGCGCCGGCAGCGACGGCGGGATCGGCGGCCGCGCGCGAGGAAGGAGAGAGGAGGAAGGTGAGTTGTGCGGTAAGTTTTGCAAGGGAGTCCCTGGGTTTCTAATAAATTACGTTTATGTCCTTTCCTTCGGAGAAGTGGAGGGTCGCGGGGTATTTTCTGGGTTTCGTTGTCGGTTTTTGCAAAACGCCGGTGCGCAGTGCCGCTGGTACGTGGGGCCCACCACGACACTGTAGAGCACTGTAGGTTTTCTACAGCGCCTACTGTAGCATCTACAGTAGCCGACGCGCGGAGAGAGCGAGATTCTATCCATCTTTAAATATAGTAGTAATTTGTAAGTTGGGTACGCCGACTGCACCGAACATGTTTATCAAGTAGAGAGTTTTGTTAATGAATCGAACATGCTCTTGTATATAATGACGACGGATCCTGGCGCATGAGAATAAGACGTGCCGGAGGGGAGTGGATCGGGGCCCCCCGGCGCCGGCGAGCTCACGTGCCGGAGGCGGAGGTGATCGCGTTATGCGTGGGTAGGCATGTTACTAGAGGACGACGGGTCCCATACAGAGCATGTACTTGGCCGCAGCTCATCGTGGGCGGCGCGGGGCCACGGCGGCGCCCATTGATGCTTAACCGGCTCTCATCCGGCCGGTGGTTTGCTTGGTCTGGTATATCTTGCTCGTGCATCCGCGGGTAAATAAAATGCAGCCGTAGCCCGTAGGAGTACACGGTGACGATCTCCATGTTGATGCCTTGAATTTTTTTTGACACATCCAACTCCCACTTCTATTCAACGATCATCCACATACAGAGTACACAGAATGAAAACAAGGAAGAACAACAAAGCAAAGAGGGAAGAACGAAACCAGGAGCACCGAGATCGCCGACCACGCCGGCGTCGGAGACGAAGGAGACCACCTTCCAGCTTGCCACTGCCAGGGAACTGTTTGCCCTATAGGAGACGCCGCCATGCCCGTCCGCCGCGCCGCGGCGGAGCTTGAAACGATGAACGGCCGGGCGAGCGCCCCCCTGACCCATCTACACCACCTTGCCGTAGCCGCCGTCGAAGCCGTCGTCGGAGGGAGTCGAGGATCCCGGCGAGCTCCAAGTTCCGACCAGTTCCCCCGCCAGGACGGAGGCCGCCACTGGATCTGGCAGGGGAACAAGACACGGCGCGGATCCACCGATCCGCGGGTGCCGGAGAAGCAGACGCGCCGGCCCGGAGCTCCACGAGCGCCGCCGCCGGAGAGGGCACACACCTGCAGCAAAAACCACGCCAACGACACCAGCACCTCCACGGCGCCGCCGGCTGCCCCAACGGAGCCTACCTTATGTACACGCGTGACGCGGGGATCCCCCACCCTCCCGCCGCCGAGGCGGCCGTCGGAGGGCGAGGGATCCGGCGGATCGACGGCGAGAAGGTGGTTCGGACGGGGAGATCTCAAAAATTGCCCTACCGCTACAGTGAAGAGGGAGGGGAGACGATTTTTTTTTTCACACAGCCAAACAACCACGTATATTCACCACCGAACCACGTACAAAGTACATAGTATAAAGACAGTACAAACAGGAAAATACGTAGAGGAGAATCCAGAGCTGGCACCGAGCACCGCAGCACCGCCGGCGATGGAGACGAAGAGCGGCGACCACCACCCTTCCGCTGCCTGGGAACATTTAATCCCTTGAGAGACGCCGCCGTGCCTCTCCGCCGCGCCGCGACGGAGTTCTTGACGATGAACAGCCGGGGCAGACGTCCCCCCGGCATCCCGACGCCGCTTTGCCACGGCCGCCTTCGGATCCGCCGCAGGAGGGAGCTTCGGAGCTCGTCCAGCACTGGTTTCCGGCCGCCAGACCCTCCGCCACCGCGGATCTGGGGGGAAACGGTGGACCTCGAGCGCCACGCCGGGCCTCGAGCTCCAGCAGGTCGCACGCGCAGACGCCGGGCTCCCTGGAGCACCACCGCCGGAGGAGAGCACGCCGACGCCAAAACAACCACCACCAGCACCACCTCCTCCATGGCGCCGCCGGCGGAAACACCACCCTACCCTACCGTATGTACAAGCCGGCACCGGGGATCCCCCACCCTCCCGCCGCCGAAGCGGCAGGCGGAGGGGAGGAATCCCACGGCGCGGCGGCGAGCACGCGGTGGGTCGGCGGTGGGCGTCCAAAAATCGCCGCTTCGCCTCTCTCTTGAACAGTGACGGGGAGGGAGGGAGGGAATGCTCCCAGTGCGCAGGGAGGGGAGACGATGACGAGAGATGGATGGATACCTGTTTCTGTATATGGGCTCCAACTACGGCGTTGTACTGTACGCCGTATGTGCTACGCATGGGTGAAATGTACTGGAGTTTGAGATCTCATCGGTTATATAGTAAGCAACTGAGAGTTTCCCCAAACTTTTACGACAGTTAATAACATCTTGCTCCCTGCAGAATCTCTGTTCCCAACGACCAATGTCGCAAGGGAGCAAGGAGATGATGGCAGCCCATACTGCACTCCTGCATAAACATATGCAATCAAGTGGTCATGTACATGCGCGGAGGCCAGGCCACTTGATGCAGGCAGCAGTAACTGCGGCCGTCCTTGATCGGCGAGCCGCCGGTAAAGCCTGGATGCACGGCGGCGACCGGCGAGGACGGTGGGAAACGACGGCAGAACGGCACCGGCCAAGTAGCCTACGGCGAGCGGTAAGAAGGAAGGGTTCTGTCGTGGTAAATGGATGAATGAAGGCGGTGCCGTACCGGATGGGAATGAACGAGTGATGGCGACGGGCACGTTGGTCCGCTGGATTCTAGCATGCGCCATTGCTGCCGACCACCAAGCTATGCGTGTGTCATGTCCTCCCTTTCGAGGGGTAGTAAAAACTTTGGGTACTGGTAAAAAGCCTCTCGTCCGGCCATGCAGGATTTTACTCTGAAAAGTCACGGCCGGCCATCAGTAGGGGGAGCAGAGCAGGCTGAGATGCACGAATCGGAGGGGCACGGCGAGGTTAAAAAGGCGAGAATCCGTGACTTTTTCTTAAAGGGCGGGAGTGTACATTTTGGTTTTGGTTTTACCAGCTGCATCTGGAATCTTTCGTGGTAGGGTGAACTTTTTTGCGCGGGAACTAGGCGTTGAGGATGGAAATGGAGAAATTAGGCGCCAAGCCATATGCCGTATGGCGTCTCTCTGAGAACCGAGGCCGCTTTCTTCTCCATGTAAACTTTACACGAGCAAAGCCTGTTTTATTTACCCAAATGATGACCCCGTCGACTCTTGAATGCCCATGATTAGTTGTGTTCAGCACTGCAAGGCCATGGAGCACAGCCGCCTCGCATACAAAGCTTCCACCTGCTGCAAAAGGCTCTCTCTTCACCAGGCCTTCATGGCAACAATAGTTTGACCGGCGGTGTCAGGAAGAACACGCACGGCGACCATAACCAAAAGCCTTGCACAAAAAGGACTCTTGTAGCACTGTAAAATTTGAAGCCGGTTCGATGTTCAGGATCCTATGTACATCCATAAACGTACCAACGCTTTCCTCTAGTGAGCACTACCTGCAGCATTATTTCCGCTCCACACCAAAGCAGACAGCCACGAAAAAAGATCATCTCAAACAGACTAACATGGGAATCCCAGCTTATCATGCTTGAGCCAGGCACATGATAACAATACTAGTACAAGATAACATTCAAAGGCGAATCTGCATAATCGCAGGAGCGGCCATGTTCTCATCATGGTCCTGGTGCGATGAATCCAAGAAACGAGGGGCAGCCATTAGTGAAGCACATGACCCGCCGCCTGCAAGCAACGGACGAGCAGCGAACAGAACAGTTTCACGCTGCCAGAGGAGGCAGATGCTCCAGCAGTGTTGCTGCAACAAAACCCTACTACTCCATTGCTGTAAAAAAACTAAACCCTACTGTTATTACTGCGACATCAACTCCTCTACCGCATGTATTAGCTTGTGTTCATCCTACACAGCGTATAGCAGCACTCAAGTCTCAAGAAAACATTTTACCATATTCCTAACTCCCTAAGTGAAAAAGATCAACGGAAGAAGATAAACAGCGATCAAGATTCGATTGCCTTATCAATGATGATTGTTGTGTTGGTAAATCGCACTTCTCAGTTCTGTACGAGGAAAAGGATCCAAGGGCTTCCTTCAGAACAACATAACAGGGCAAATAGGAGTCGGTCAAATTGTACACCCACCACCCCCAGTTGTGATCCTTCGGAAAGAATTCGAGAACAAGAACACGATGCTACTACTGCCTCCTGCCCCGTCCTTTCTTCGACTGCTGTTGTCCGCCTGTTCCTTCGCTGAAACCTCGCTAACATCGGCTGCACAACGAATGGAAAGATCAGGGATCCGGATTACTGAGACGACGACGATCTGGGGCTTGATAGATGGCTGTAACCATGGGTAAAACTTGCAAGATACATACCTTCAGGTCCGTGAGTCATGAGAGCGAAAAAGATGTTGTTGAGCTTCTCCATCTTCTTTGCGTCCTGAGCTTGATCCGTCTTAAACTTCAAGCACTGCAAGTGATACATTCATAGTCAGCAAAGCTAGAAGATTAAACTATAAGCAGCTGACATATTAATCTTACAACAGTCAGACATGGGGAAGGACACACAATGGAAACCACTGCTAGGCAACGTAATATAAACATTCAAGGATGCCAACTGTGCATTTGTATTTGCTATTCTTTAAAATAAAAAAAATGGGGAGAGATACATATATGGTCATTCAATAAGTAATAAACAAAGCTTTTTATGTGCATTTATCAGCTCAACTATGCAATGTGAGCACAGCCGCTTCTATAATAAATAGGTAGGACACAGCTTTTCTATTCGGGGATCCAAAAGGTAAGCCAAAAACTGGTGTTCTGATATTAAGCATCATAGCCCAATATTGCTCACCCCAAGTACAAATATCGAAAAGAAGCTGCTATCATGTACCATGCTGGTTCTGTCTAGGTTTTACTGCAAGTTTAGTTCAGGTTCCATATTAAAAGATGGGTCAAGAGTAGACATTCATTTGACAGTAGCTATTACTGCTAGTTTAGTCTAGGTTTCCATACTTGTTTTAGTTATAAGCTATTCATTAGGAGTCCTCCGGTACCATATATATATTTGGTTCCTCCCTTATGTATAGCATGAAATAGTTGTACTTCTCTATTGTTACATTTTTACAGTGATGACTTTCTAAGCATTAAAGGTAACAGACAAGCGAAAGTGTTAAAAACAATTCACCGCCTTAATATAATAGTCAAGAATCTGGATTAAAAAAATGTAGGCATATGCTATATATTATACAGACACTGGATGCCATATTTCATATACACCTGTGAGTAAAAATAACGACAGAAAAATAAGTGCAGAGCTGAAGATCACATGCATAGAATAAGATGGAAATAATTGCACAATGCATGTTAAAGAAGCACTGTATTGAACAAAGCGAATCACTGAAGGTCAAAATTATCTAGATTTTATGATATAATAATATAAAATATGAATGATTGTTGGCTGGAAGGATTACGATATAAGTCGATCCATGACCAAGAAGAAAAATCACTCAGCTATAGTTCCATCAAGCAAGAATGAATAGACAGTTTGATCCCTGCTTAGGCAATTAGGCGAACCAAAATTCCATCAAGTCAAGTTTCCAAGGTTCTGCAAGGAAAGTAGTTTCCAATGGTATCTACGGAGTTTCCTAGGACTGTGGAGACTGTACTTAATGTGCTAATGTTGCCACAAAAAGTTACGTCTGTAAGCTGATTTAGGTTTCGATCTATATCATTCCAATTTTCATATGGAAGTGTATCTTCACAGAAATATAATGGAAATTCAATCATTTTGCAGCAATGCTATGTCACAGATAATGCTACACCAATATTTTTGATTTCCAAACGTTGGGCACAATCAGATAACAACTACATAGTTTGATGATTACATTATATTCCAATGCAAATATGGATTTAGACTAGTGAAGGAACTAATACTGATTGCACTATGGGTCTATGGCTCACAACATAACACCATCTGCATGACGTGTGGATAATGTAGTTGTACTAAAGGTTTATTGAGTCGATGTGAAAATTTACTAATTTAGTATTAAGAAAAATATCGGATTATCTTTAGTACAGTAAGATATGAACTATGACCCAGTTTCAGATTTGAATGTCTAGAAACTGCAGTATTTTAACTAATCACAAACAAATATCATATATTATGATTGCAAAAACTAAGTAGGTTTTCGAATGAAACCAATAGTGGGATCAAATATGCAAAACTAAGTAGTGTTTCAGAAGAAACTGGCAGAGGTCCGCTTGCTTAAATCCCACGCTCATCTGCTTTCGTGCCTTCGCATTCAGCGCGGAACAACCATATTTACTAGTAGGCAGAAGAGTACTTTCTTCGTACACAGCAATCATTTTTCTTCGTACACTAGCAAATCACTCTGATTTATTATATCAAGCAGACATTCAATTATATTGCACATTAGCAATCATTATTTTCGCACATTAGCATCTCACACTATCTTTCTTGAGTTGAAAATAAGGTTTAGATGATGTCTAAACTAACATAAGAGGTCACTACTGCATTTTTACAATTCTGAATTACGCATAGGACAACTAGTGTAGTACTTTCTCTAGGCACAAGCCACATCACACAAATCGATGCACAGTCTCAATTCGCAACAGAGTAAATCTACCAGAACCCTCGATCGATCGGCTCAGTTCTAAGCTGCAACTCTCATCACTTCCTGGTCAAGGATTCGGAAACGGGCACGAGTCTAAGCAGAAGAGGGAGTCCGTACCTGGAGGTTGTCGGTGACCTTGAGCACGAGCTTCCCGTCGCAGTGCCGGTACTTGACCACGTAGCGCGTCTGGACACATGAGCAAACGGATGGCGGTTTAGATCGAGACGCGGGGAGGAAGGAAGGGCGGGGGTCAAGGAGCACGTACGGTGACGGGGTCGGCGCGGAAGAGCTGCACGGAGCGCTCGACGAACTCGTCCCACGAATCGAAGTACACCATCGCTGCTGTGGCGGCGCCCGGAGAAAGCTAGGGCTTCGCGGCGGCGCGGAGTGGCGTGGACTCGTCGGATCTGAGGGTTCGGGAGGAGTTCAACAGAGTTTGCGTTTGCTTGGATTTTGGAAGAGGCCGACGGGTGGGCCCTCCTTTTCTGACAGAACATATCATGCTGCGTCCGTTTGAAAACGATCGAATACAAAATTACAAATACAAACGAAAAACACCATGTTCAAATTGTTTTATTTTGGGTCTGGCCTACAAGGGGCTGGCATCGAGAGCAAATTGAAACTTTTATGCACTGGAGTTCACCAAAATATATTTGGCTTACTATTTAACTTGCTTCACCTAGTGGTGTTTTGAATATTTTCGTAAAAGGTCCAGTTCCCAGTCCGTCGACCGGTTTTTACTCTCTTTCTTGAATTGCTAGTGTGTGGCTGGCTAGAACAACCTCCATGAAAGCCATAGGAGCGACTTGGCTCTCACTCAACTTCTCCAAGTGAGCTGGTTAGCTTTATTTGAACTTCCTCGCTTGGTTTAGCTGCTTCTTTTGTTTCGTGCGGTTTAGTTTTCATACAATATGGTATTTTAGTTGGGCTAATCAATTCTAAAGTTTGTTGCGGCCATTTTGTGGATCAATTCTATTTTTTTATAATTTTCTGGCCGTCCTCCATCCTCGATACCAATCAGGGGCGGAAGCAGGAAATAAACTTAGGAGGGGCCAAACATGGTAAACATTCATTAAGGGGGACCAGAAAATACGTTGGTGTAGCTTTCCATAGGGGGGGGGGGGGGGCATGGCACCTGCTGGTCCCCCCAATCTCCGCCATTGATACCAATTACTGCACCCGATGTAATTAGTATCGTATTGATAATAGTATATTCCCTTTATTGCAAAATATGTAATTGCGTTGAAGTTGGAAGTTGCACTTGGAATTTGATTTTTTTTGGTGTTTTGTTTTCAACTGAGTTACCATTGGCCATCTCCCATTTGTCTTTTTTTTTTGACAAAGGGCAGTGAATTAATATACAAAAATAAATCACAATTCCAGTTGTGTATGTCATTTGTACAATTTCTTTTTTAATAGGGTTTCTACAATTTCTAGTTCTAATATAGCAGTGGCATTGTAATAGGTGGTTATTGACTTCATGGACCGTTTTCCATGTGGTTGTGCCCTTCCGTTTTTTTTGGCTTAATCGATAATTTAATTTTTTTTAAATGATAATTATTTTATATGCTTCTACAAAAATCCAACTGTCTTAGGCCTCAAAATCCAACTTTTTTTTAAAAAAACCAGAGTTTTCTATTTTGAGTGGAAACGAATCCGTCAACAAAGGGAAACGCAAGTTTTGGAAACACGAGTCCATCGTCGCCCAGAAGCAATATGATTGGTCAGAGGCGTAAACTTTCCAAATTTCCAGTCGAGCTCAAGAAAAGCACCATCTCGGACTGATGATGCTCACACTTCCAATCGAGCTCAAGAGAAGCACCGACCCGATCGGATACAAATTTCCAAATTTCTATCACAAACAGACATGGAAACGGGACCGGCAAGTATTGGAGACGCGCCCGGATTCCGTGTCTTGCAGAGAAGCATCATCTCGGATTCAAAATCTACAAGTACTCACACCATTATCCCGCCATCCAATTCCAGTCTAGGTTTCGCACGCCCCCAAGCTTCTCCTCGATCGATCCCGGCCGGAAGCAGAGCAGCAGCGGATCCATGGTGATGGACGGGCTCGACGAGGTCTACAAGCTCCAGCGCTTCGTGCCTACTCCCCAGGAGGCCGTGGGATACTTCCTGCCGCGCCTCCTCGCCGGCGAGACGCTGCACGGCGCCGAGAAACTCATCAACCACGCCGACATCTACGCCTGCGAGCCCAAGGACCTCGCCAAGCAGTTTGACCCCGTGCCTACGGCCCTGAGCACCGGCGACCGCTTCTTCTTCACGACCGTCAGGCGCGGCAAGAACGGGTGGTTCGCGCGCGTGGCCGGCGCCGGCACCTGGATGATCCAGACGACGAGGACATCTTCGACGACGAGGGCGTCAAGGTCGGCGAGTTCAGGAAACTTTCGTTCAAGAAGGGCAAGGCCAAGGCGTCCACCGGCTGGGTCATGAAGGAGTACCGGTGCCTGCTGCCGCAGGCCGTCGTCGCCGACGGGGAGATGGTGCTGTGCAGAATCCATCTGGCTCCGAACGCGCCCGCCGCCGCCCGCCAAGAATCGGACGCGTACAAGCTTCGTCGTCAAGAAGGAGCAGAGCCGGCAGCAGCGCCGCAACCAGCTAAGCCCGTGACCGTCTCCGCCAGCGCGCACGCACAGAAGAGGCCAGCGCCGGTCGCTGGCGCCGATGTGCCAAGCTGCAAGAAGACGCGGATGGCCGCCCCAGTCCCCGTCCCGGAACCTGAGGTAGAGTACGAGAACTGTCCGACGTGGTCCACGCCCTCGGCGCCGGATTTCACGGAGGTGCCCACCGCTGCTGAAACTGACGACAACATGGGTTGCTCATGGGAAGACATCTTCGGGAACAACGAGAGGAGGAGCAAACTCTCCCGATCGAAGCTGAGGTCGACAAGATGCAACAGTTTGTATCTGATCAAGACCTGGAGCAGGATCCACTGGATGAAGGATTCGACATCGACACGATCATGGAATGGTTAGTCCAGGCCGATCGTGAGGCTCGAGAGGAAGCAGAGCTCCAGACGAAGAAGAGTTGCAACCACAATGCCGATCTTCAGGGACAGCACAATCACTTCTTCTCCTCGTTTGCACCTGTCAATTAGTTGTAGATCCATCCCGTCTTGTTGAAACTCGTTTCAGACTGTAAGATAGTCACGGATGTAATTCGCTGATCGGTGCAATACTAAACATGCTGTTGTTCTTGCTCCTGTAATAATGCGCTATAATCGGATTACTATGTTCTTTGTCCATGTTCTGAACCTTGTGTTCTTGTTCGTTACAGTTTTTTTCTCTGTGATATAACCTTATTTCTCTCTGTTTTGAGCTCGACTTTTAATTCGTCTTGTCGATCGTCACAGTTGTAATTCACTCCTGCAAACTAAAACTGTTGTTGTGAACTGGGACAGGGGAATTTGGCGAACTCACACTGTATTGCACATGAATAATTAGAGGTACATAGTACAACTGCACGAGGTAATGGAGGAGTGTGGCTATCTATCCGGGAGTGTGCATTGACAGTTGCTGCTATTGTTGCTGGTATGATGAATGTTCTCAACCTTGTGGTCGTGTGCACTACTGCAGCTTGCTATGTTTTGGGCTCGAAACACTCTGATCATAATTGATGACGCAATTCTCGATTTGGGGAACCAAAACCCTCTCACTTCACAGCATTTGCTGACGCATACTCTGTCGATCTGTCCCCAATTCCCTCTCTCCGTCCTCCGTCTCTTTCCGAGCAGATTCCAGTTTCTTGAATTGCCATTGCTCACTGCTCGAACAACCTCCATCTAAGCCATAGCATCAGCAACTTGCCTCTTGCTCCAAGTCAGCTGGTTAACTGTATTTGGATTTCCTCGCTTGCTTCAACTTCCCGTGATTCAGTACCAGTTTTTAGTTAGGAAAAAAAGATTGCACTCGAGAATGCCAGCTGATAATCTGCTTGTAAAGATGAAAGAATTAGTGACATGTTGTATAATGCCCCCAAGCATGGTGTGAGAAATTCCTCGAATGCATTTGCGTTTGGCAGCAATTCTTGACATTCAGTTCTGTAGAATTTTGAGTTTTTTTAGGACATGAAAGCTGAATGGTGTTCAGAGAAGCCCAAAAGCCCAAACTGATAACCGAGAGTCCGAGACGGTAACGAAAAGCACGGCCCATCAGGTTCAGCTTCCGTCCATGGCGCCCTCCGCTCTTCTCCGCGCCGCCGCCGCCCTCCGCCGCCGCGCCGACATCGCCGCCCCGCTCCAGGCTATCCCCCCTCTCACCCACGCCCCTACACCTCCTCCCTCCCCCGATCCCGTCCCCATCCCCATCCCCGCGGCCCGGCGCCACCTGATCACCGTAATCCGCCGCCCATGCCCGCACCCGCCCTCCTCCGCCTCCACGGCGGCGTCCTCCTACATCGACAGGATTCTTCTCCCCTCCAACTTCTCGCACCCGCTCTCGACCTCCTCCCGGCCCACGGACAATGACAGGGAGAAGGAGGACGGCGTCCCGCTTCCGCCGCCGGTGTCGTGGGTGGAGAGGTTGCTCCCGGAGGCGGCGCGCCCGTACGCGATGCTCGCCCGCCTCGACAAGCCCATCGGCACCTGGCTCCTCGCCTGGCCCTGCGTGTGGTATGCTTACTACTACTGCCATTAGCCCATTAGTACATTATCATCTCTGAAGACCATCGCATAGTGCTCAGCAGGGTCGGCTCCTGTAACCTTTGCTTCGTAGGTCAATCACAATAGCAGCAATGCCGGGGGAGCTCCCTGACCTGAAAATGCTGGCGCTCTTCGGATGCGGAGCTGTGCTCCTCAGGGGGCTGGGTGCACAGTCAATGATCTTCTCGATCGCGACATTGATAACAAGGTATATTTTCTCTATACTTTGTTCTGGTTGCCGACAGTGCCTCAGACTTTCCGTGTTAGTGATAACTGCCTTTCAGATTCTTGCAATCACAAACTGCCTTTCAGATTCTTGCAATCGCAACGTAAAAGGATCAACTGCAATTTCAATGTATTAGGTGCTTTACCTTTTAAACCAGGAATGTTGCAAAACTTCAATGTATTAGGTGCTTTACCTTTTAAACCAGGAATGTTGCAAAACTAAGTGGCGAATGTCATGACCATAGTGTCGGTAGTAGCTTAAACAAAACAACATAGTGAAACTATGGAGAGAAAATGATGCTAACCAAGGTTCAAAACAAGTTGGATGTATGACATGCTTGTATTGTGTGTTCTGCTACTGCTGCATTACTTGTCTCAAGCAGATCATGCGATGAAGTGATGATGGGTATGTTCTTCGTGTAGGTTGAGCGCACCAAAAGCAGGCCTTTTGCATCAGGTGCTCTAACCCCTGCTCAAGGAGTGTGCTTCCTTGGGTGTCAGCTACTGCTGGGATTGGGCATTCTTCTCCAATTGAACAACTTCAGGTAAATTGTGTTATTCATGTGACTGGAGTGCAGTTTTCCTGTTTTGGATGCTCCAGAGTCCAACAAAACAAAACTGTATTGTATTTGACATTTGGTGGAATTTATATAAAGATCTTTATGAGCCTACGGCACATCTATACTGATCCATTTTGAATCTTAATTCCCACAAACTCCAAAGCAATGGCAGCTTGTGAGATGCATTTTCTTCTATCATTAATTCATTATAGTAATGTTCACCTCTAACTTTGCCTCATTGTCTATGTAGCCATGTTCTTGGGGCATCTTCTCTTCTTTTGGTATTTTCTTATCCTCTGATGAAGAGGTTTACATTTTGGGTATGTAACACACATGATAGGTTGTACTACCATAATCTTGCTTACAAAGTGATCACTTAATTTACATCTGCTGCAATTTTTAACAGCCTCAGGCATATCTTGGCTTGACCTTCAACTGGGGAGCTTTGTTAGGATGGGCTGCTATCAAAGGAAGCCTAGATCCTGCAGTCGTCCTTCCACTCTATACAGCCGGTATATGTTGGACATTAGTGTATGATACCATATATGCACATCAGGTATTTTACTAGTGGTGCTCTTTCATATCTCAGTTGAGCAAAAACAATCTTATCGGGTTGTCACGGTTTCTGATGATCATATCCTAGTGCATACCAGGACAAAGAAGATGACCTGAAAGTAGGTGTTAAGTCCACAGCATTAAGGTTTGGAGATTTGACCAAGCAATGGATCAGTGCCTTTGGTGCTGCATCAATTGGCAGCTTAGCACTCAGTGGCTACAATGCTGAACTTGGTCGGTGCTCACTATCAGAATGTCATGTTCTCTGAAGAGCATATTGCTCTTAACATAATACTGACTTTAATCATGTTCGACAGCATGGCCCTACTACCCTCTTCTGACTGCCGCAGCTGCACAGTTGGCATGGCAGATTTCAACTGTCGACTTATCTCACCGCGCAGATTGCAATAGGAAGTATGTTCCTTTACACTGGAACCGTGGAGATTTAGAACGGATTGTGTGTTCACTGTTTTGTTTGAAGTGCTTAAACTCATTATGTCTAACCTCTGCGTTTTTTCAGATTTGTGTCAAACAAGTGGTTTGGAGCTCTGGTAGCCAGTGGAATTTTGTTTGGGCGACTTGCATCGTGATATATGCATCAGGCATAACGAATGTGCCACTATATTCGTTTTTGTAGGGTTTTGATAGCTCCGATGGAACACATACATTTTTGTGACTAGTGTGAGAACTGAGGACACACAGATTGTTTTGACCTTGTGATCTGCTAAATGCAGCGTACTGCAAAATGAACACATGTAAGCTCTGTTTCTCTCATTTCGTATGTTTTCCAAGTCTCTTCTCTACTCGTAAATATTAGAGGTGTACGCTGATGATAAGTTTTGATGTTGTTGCAGGGTCATTCCCTTGGCGTTTCATGGCGGTGCCCGCCAGTCTGTCCTTGATGTAAACAGGATAATGACATTGTTGTAGAACACATTGTTGTGCGTTTACGTGATTATTGTTCTGATATACTCTCCATGACTAGACCTGCAGCGGTAGTCCTTGAGAACCAAGATCATGATTCATTTTCCGTCAAAAAAAAAGATCATGATTCAGCATGACCACTGAATATTTGGGAAGGTGATAGATAGTTACTCTTCATTTCTCGGAGCTGCTGCAGTAAACCAAACATACAATGGATTACTGTTCAAAAGATTCATATATTCGATGGATTAGTGGTTCCATTGTGGCTTTATATTATAACCGTAATCTAGTGGCTCTGTCATGGTTCTCCTGTATATTTGCAGTTTGACAAGGCTGTAGAGGTATGCAGCTGCGTAACTTGGTTCTTACTAGTAATCGTGCACGTGCAATGCACGTTAATGTTACAAGTGTCTAAGCACAAAGTTTTGCTACTATCATAGTTTGGTAAAATGCTCAAACCTGTTTATCTGCATGAAGAATGTCAGATTACTATGACCTTGTAGTATGACTGAAATAAATATTTGTATGACACTATCTTATCTCATCTCATGCTAGTGATGTTTGAGCATTTTGTTAACCTGAAGCCAATTTTATGTGTGTGATCAATTACTTAAAACTCCTAGAATATCATAGACACACAGTGTCCCATTTTTTATATAATAATCTGCTATGTTCCACAACAATGTGGAATTTGTATGATACTTTATAATGAAATATGAGTATTCATACCCCTTTCTACAGAAATCTATTCTAACAAATCAAAGTTTATTACTTTATGTCATGCTTGAACACCCAGTGTCTGGTGCAAAAGGGAAGATCTAAAAGCTACAGTTGCACGTACCTAAAGTTGAATGACATTGTTGATTGTCTTTCATATTTCGAACAGACTTTTTTCGAAATGGAAAAATACATTTCCCTGAATCAAAATGTTCAAAACTTTTAACTGAAACAAATGAATTGTTTCCTCACCATTACAATTTCAATTGTGCAGAAAAAAAGGGGTGTCAGGAAATGGCTTGGTAAAGCTTCTGGTTCCTGGACGTACTGCCCCTTTTCCTGAAGATGACACAAAGGCACAAATTCAGGTTTCATCATATCTGAAAGTTCCCAACAATTGACAAAGAGATTATTTTCCCAGTAGAGCACAACCCCGTAGAGCACTACTCACATGGAGATTATTTTCCCTCTAAAAGAGATTATTTCTACTTGAGTCGAGCAATTTCTGAAATGCCATACAATTGACAAAAGCCATCAGGACAAATATGCCTGTCCTTAATATATGTAATCATATAAGGTCGGAGACAGCATATGTGAGACATAAAATAAGTTTGTCCTGTATAGATGGGTACCTGATCACCGCGAATATTTAGGTAAATATCATTGATGATCATCCCCAGTGTGCTCTGCTAACACAACCTGCCTGCCGCTTCACCAGACCACCACTACAGTAACCAAACATGTGTATGGTCAAAACAAATTTGCATTCGCAATCAATGGCATGCCTAATGCCGAAAATCTTCCTCCTCTCCACCTTACTTAAACCTTCCTCTTACAACTTATTAAAACCTAAATGGATAAATAATATTGTGCAGTAGATTCTTATTTTTTTCGAACTTTTTATCTCAGTTAGATCAATGGATACCATAATGCAAAACTGAATAGAAGGGGAGCATTGATCCTTGATCTAGAAATTATAACAACAAGAGAGGGGAGAAGGCAGGAGACACAAATCACTACTGTTGTCACGATATTTTGTGCCTCAACGCTTAGCCATGGTGGAGATCCCAGGTTAGATTTTTGGCTCCTACCTTTATTATTTCTGCGCGCAACGCTTAGCCCGGTCTGACCGTGGCCTGTTAGGCCCGGTTCTCTTGGAAACCGACGGAGTTTGGACAGGTTTTACCGGTTCACATGCGCGCACGGTCCAATGCGCTTAACAAACTGACCGGTGAGGGCGCCGGTTCTGTTTTTTCTAGTAATAACTATCGGCCCGGTGCAGTTATTTAAACTATGGCAAGCCTGAGGGGAGGGCGGTGGGGCTGGGCAGGTTGGTCGCGGGCCTGGTAAGGCTGGTGTATTTTTACGAGAGTCTATCTGGTTTGAAAATGGAACACATATTAGTTTTGTGCTAAGTAATGTAATGTATTAGATTGTACTTTTGAGTTTAATAAATCATGCTTTATCAAAAATATACTAAATAAATATTACTTAAACATTTGCAATACTAAATAAATACCACGACACGTATTGTTTGACATGACACCTGGCAAAGTGACAAGAGAGACGTGTCATTTGGGTTGCCTCGTCGATCGACGTTGTTGTCCGCCTCCCCACGCAGACCGACACTGCTCTGATCTGTCTCGCCATTAATTTCTTCGATCCATCTGCGGGTTGGTATAGGAAAAATATCTAGTGATAGCGCTATTCCAATTTGCAAGTATAGAAAAAATTTGAAACAAATTGTGGGTGTTCACATTCCCTAAATTTCTTATAACCAAATTCGAAATACACATGTAGAATAAAAAAACAAATAGGATTTGTCTTTTTATGACACTATTCATGTTGGATTTGTCTTTTTTTTCTGCATATATTCAAAGTTGGTTATGCAAATTTTAGCATTCGTAAACACACATGTTATGATTGACCACATATTTATTTCAATTTTTTGAAACTTACAAATTTGATTTTTGAAATGTGGTACCATGGTATCATTTGAGACGTGGTATCATGGTATCACCAGATATCCTCTCTCTCGGTAGCCACGAGTTAGCTGCGACTATCTCAGTTGTTTACTAGAGTGCAGTACACCAGTTGCGAGATATACCTAGTACTAATCATGCACAATGCTACAAATCCCATGTCACTTTGTGCTAGTCGCCACCTGCATGCGTTTATGCTGGGTTAACGTGAACACATGATCCATCGATCCCCAAATCGTCTCGTAGCCACTAGCTAGCTAGACCCCGCAAGCCTAGCCAAGTCTGAACATACCGAGTATCATATTCAGACCTGAAGCAGGAGGATAACATTGTCTGCCAGACATGGATGGTGCCAAATTACAAATTCAGAGTTGAAAATACATGCGCTTGTACTTCTTTTATTCGAGCAGGCTAACATTGACCAGTGCAGCTACTTAGACTGTGAAAGGGACATGCATAGAGACAGGCTAACATTGACCAGTGCAGCTACTTAGACTGTGCATGGTAGGAACGACGGAGAAGAACGGGCATGCGTAGAGACGGGGAGTTGAAGAGTTTGAGGTGCAACGAAAGTCACACGTAGCCTATTACGTTCAGCTTCCGTCCATGGCGCCCTCCGCTCTGCTCAGCGCCGCCGCTGCCCTCCACCGCCACCCCACTCCAGGCTATCTCCCATCTCACGCACACACATGCACCTTCTCCCTCCCCCGATCCCGATCCAGTCCCTATCCCCGCCGCCCGGCCATGCGCGCACCCGCACGTCGACTGCATCCTGCTCCCTCCAGCTTCTCGCGCCCGCTCTCGACCTCCTCCCGGTCCACGAACAACGAGAAGGAAAAGGATGACGGCGTCCCGCTCCCGCCGCCGGTGTCGTGGGTGGAGAGGTGGCTGCCGGAGTCGGCGCGCCCGTACGCGCTGCTCGCCCGCCTCGACAAGCCCATCGGCAGCTGGCTCCTCGCCTGGCCCTGCATGTGGTATGCTTACTCCTACTAACCATTACATTACCATCTCTGAACACCACCGCATTAGGGAGAGAAAGGGTCAGGTGTTCACCAGGAGGCCAGCTCCTGTTGTAACCTCTTTTTGCTTCGTAGGTCAATCACCATAGCAGCGATGCCAGGGAACCTCCCAGACTTGAAAATGCTGGCACTCTTCGATGCGGATCAGTGCTCCTCAGGGGGATTGCTTGCACCGTGAATGATCTTCTCGATCGCGACATTGATAGCAAGGTGGTTTTGTGTTTTCTCTATAGTTGCAATCGTGAATAAACTACTGTTTCGATGTATTATATGGGGTACCTAGAATAGAAACACGTCTAGCCTGCCGGGTCGCTTCGAGCGACTCTGGTGGCGGCCCCGCTACGACCTTAGGTGGCTTTTTGCCGCCTCGCCGTTCACCTTGACGCCGTCGGAGGAGGCCGGAGGACGGCGGCGGAGGGTCGTCTCTGGTTTTTTTTTTCTTTCTGTGGTAAATCAATGGATTGGAAGAAGATGATACTTCGCAAGACAACGTGCGAATACGGTTTCACTTGTGTGGCGATGTCCATGTAAAAAACTGTTTTGCAACAGTGTTTCTTCTGCTAATCGTTTTGGCAGGTGCCATGTTTTTCTTTGTTTTCCTTTTTTCTTTTGACCGTTTGTATCCTTAATTTCTAGACTAGTTCTTCGTATTTTGTCGTTGCAGAGGTTGTGTGTAACTCATATGTACGTACTCACATGTTCAATATACCACACCTCTTTATTATTTTTAATATACTTCATTATTAAATATTAGATACCCCAAATTGAATTATGTGAATTTTTTCATCTGAATCTATATATTTTATATTATTTGTATATATACTGTTTTTATGTACGTAAAAATGGTATATATAAAAAACCGAGGATTCCGGTGATCTTTTTTCATACTACTTATAGTGAGCTATTTTAGAATAATTAATGAGGTATATAAAATAATAAAGTGTTATAATACATATATATATTGCATACAGGAGTATGTACACACAAGAGTATATAACAGGATTCCTTAATATATATCCCTTTATCGAAAAAGGATACGGGTACATTTTAAACCAGGAATGTTGCAAAACTAAGTGGCGAATGTCATGACCATAGTGTCGGTCGTAGCTTAAACCAACAACATAATGAAACTATGGAGAGAAAATGATGCTAACCAAGGTTCAAAACAAGTTGGATGTATGACATGCTTGTATATATTTGTGTGTTCTGCTACTGCTGCATTACTAGTCTCAAGCAGATCATGCGATGAAGTGATGATGGGTATGTTCTTCGTGTAGGTTGAGCGCACAAAAAGCAGGCCTTTGCCATCAGGTGCTGTAACCCAGGCTCAAGGAGTGTGCTTCCTCGGATGTCAGGTACTGCTATGGTGGTTGGGCTTTCTTCTCCAACTGAACAACTTCAGGTAAATTGTGTGTTATTTGTATAAGCTCCAAAGATAAATTGGTGGAATTCATATAAAGATCTTTATGAGCCTACCGCGCATCTGTATTGATCCATTTTGAATCTTTAATTTCCCACAAACTCCAAAGCAATGGCAGCTTGTGAGATGCATTTTCTTCTATCATTAATTCACTATAGTAATGTCCACCTCTAAATTTGTCTCATTGTCTATGTAGCCGTGTTCTTGGGCATCTTATATTCCTTTGGTATTTTCCTTATCCCCTGATGAAGAGGATTACATTCTGGTATGTAAGACACACGTGATAGGTTATACTACCATAATCTTGCTTACAGAGTGATCACTTAATTTACATCTGATGCAATTTTTAACAGCCTCAGGCTTATCTAGGCTTGACCTTCAGCTGGGGAGCTTTGTTAGGATGGGCTGCTATCAAAGGAGCCTAGATCTTGCAGTTGTCCTTCCACTCTATACTGCCGGTATATGTTGGACATTAGTGTACGATACCATATATGCACATCAGGTATTTTACTAGTGGTGTGCTTTCATATCTCAGTTGAGCAAAACTATGGAATTGTAACCGTTTCTGATGATCGTATCCGAATGCATACCAGGACATAGAAGATGACCTCAAAGTAGGTGTTAAGTCCACAGCAATAAGGTTTGGAGATTTGACCAAGCAATGGATCAGTGCCTTTGGTGCTGCATCAATTAGCAGCTTAGCACTCAGTGGCTACAATGCTCAACTCGGTCGGTTCTCACTATCAGAATGTCATGTTCTATGAAGAGTATATTACTCTTAACATAATACTGACTTTAACAAATGATCGACAGCATGGCCCTACTACCTTCTTCTGACTGCCGCAGCTGCACATTTGGCATGGCAAATTTCAACCGTCGATTTAGCTGACGGCGCAGATTGCAGCAGGAAGTATGTTTCTTTACGCCAAAATTCATGAGATTTAGAACGAATGGTACGTTCACTGGTTTGTTGAAGTAGTTAAACTCATTATGTCTAATCTCCGCATTGCAGATTTGTGTCAAACAAGTGGTTTGGAGCTCTGGTATTCAGTGGAATCCTGCTTGGGCGACTTGCATCGTGATAGATAGATGCTCCAATAGAACCAGTATATTTTTGTGATGTTTTGAGAAGGACATATGCTAAATGCAGAGTGCTGCGGAATGAACACCTGTAAGTTCTGTTTCTCTCGTTATGTTGCCATTCCGAGTCTCTTTAAATATTAAAGACATACGCTGATGATAAGTTTTGATGTTGTAAGAACAAAATCGCGATCATTTTGCCCCCCCCCCCCCCCCCCCCAATTCTGTTCCTGATGTTGTAGCAGGATTATTTCCTTGGCGTTCCAGGGCGGTGCTTCCCATTCTGTTCCTAATGGAAACATGGAAATGGTATTGCTGTAGAACACATTGTTGTACATTTATGGGAATGGGATTATTATTCTGACTAGACCAGCAGCGGTAGTCCTTGAGAACAAAGATCATGATTCAGGCTGACGGTAAATATATTTATGAAAGCGGTGGCTCGTCAGTCTTCACGTTCTTTTTTCACACCTATGGCTAGGCGCTGCTGCAGTGAACCAAATATACGATGGATTATTACTGTTAGAAAATACTCATATAGCGATGGATTAGTGGTGCCTTTGTGGCTTTATATTAGTATTGCCGCAATCTGGTGACCCAGCCCTGCCATGGTTCTCAATGTACATCTGTTGTTTGACAAACAGGGCGGCTGCAACAGGAGTGTTTCGACTGGTGCTATCACCTTCTTTGTTCCTGACAGCATAAAAATGACAAAAGCGTGGATCTGAGTATACATATTACAAAATCTTATAATTTTGTCAGATTATTATTTTTGTTTAGCTCATAATATAAACTATTTGAAAACAATATTTTGCACATTTATGGGATACACCATTTGCTACATCCGGATATTTTCATAATTATCTAAAATTCATAAATGTGATTTTCAAAAAAAATTAATGGAAGGACCATTGGATCTCGGAGCCAAAGACACTTTCCGGTTTTTTCATCTCTATAAAGGAAACGAGGCGACAACATCAGTCCAAGTTCATCACCACACTTGAGAGAATTCCTTATTTGACACTGGTTAAATATGTCTTCCCTATTTGGCCTTCTTAAATTTTTTCTTCCCAATTTGACATGTAAATTTCATTTTCTTCCTTATATGACATTCAAGTGCATTTTTAACACTAACAGTGTTAAATAGGATCGTGAAAAGAATCTATTGCCCCTGATAGTACTACTCACCTTTTTTTTACAAACAAGTACATATTTTATACAAATAGGTCCCTGACCAATAATAAAAAATAGCAACTATGCCCCCAATCATTGGAGCTAGCTAGCTCATCTTCTTCCCCACCCGCGACCCCGCCGGCCGCCACCGCCGTGCCTGCGCCACCCGCCCCGGCCGACGCCAGACGACGCACCCGAGCCCGCGCCGCCCGCGCCGCACGCCGCAGCTATGCCCGCGCCACCCGCGCCGGCCTGCGCCGCCCTGGTGCGACTCCGGCGCGGAGGTCGCGAGGTCGCCATCGAGCGCGCGGAGCGGCGCGACTCCGGCGCCTCATCCTCCACAAGCGCCCAGACCCGCTCTCCCTGACGCTCGCCTCCTGGCCATCCGTGCTCATCCGCGTGACGCCGCCATGCCCGCGCCGGCCGACTCTCCCTTGCCGCCTGCGCCGGCCGCCACCGCCGTGCCCGCTCGGCAGAAGGCCGCGTCGCGTCTCTACCTCACCTTCCTCTCCGTCAACCAGCCGAAACGCATGTTCGGCTTCGTCTCCTTCCTCTACCCGGAGACGGCGCAAGGGCAACCCGCACTTCGTCTGCGACGCGCGGGTCCTCGTCAAGCCCTACAAGGAGAAGGTCAAGGTCCCCGACAGGTTCAGGCATAGCGGCGGCCTCTCTCCTCACCACCGCGAGTTCGCCGCCGCCGGACTGCTCGACTCCAGGGATCCCTTCGACCTCCAGCAGAGGATGCTATACGGCGGCGAGGGAGATTTTTGCGATGGAGACAGAGGAGGAGCGATGCGGGGAGAGACGAGAGGGGAATGGGGAAGCAATGAGGGGTATTTTGGTCTAACAAAACATTGACAGATGGCAAAACTAACGGTTGTGTCATATAAGGAAGAAAATGAAGTTTACATTTAAAACTGGGAAGAAAAAATTTAAGAGGGCCAAATAGGGGGCATATTTAAGCCAGTGTCAAATAAGGAATTCTCTCCACTTTATATTATTTTTCCAACTGGGCTACTCACCTTTCTATTAATTGCTTAACGGAAATATAAAATTCGGCTACAAGCACCAATACAAAAGAAACATGAAGGAAGTATCACCACACTTCACAATGGTTCTAGACAAGCCATAAAACAGCAGGCACATAGTAAAGCCAGCAGACCACGTACAAACCAGCATCAGCCGTAAGCTGCTCATGCGGACTGGCTCTGGAGAAGCCCGTCGCGGATCTGCGTGGCGATGTCGCGCACCGCGCCGGGGCCATGCGGGATGAACACCGCCGAGGACTTGGAGGACGCGCCGATGTCCTTCATGGTGTCGAAGTACTGGGTGATGAGCACCATGTCCATGACGTCCTTGGCGCTGGTGCCGGGCACGTTCACCGAGAAGCCCAGGACGCTGTCCCTCAGGCCGTCCACGATCGCCTGGCGCTGGCGGGCGATGCCGAGCCCGGAGAGGTACTTGGCTTCTGCCTCGCCCTCCGCGCGCTTGATCTGGACGATCTTCTCGGCCTCCGCCTTCTCGTTCGCAGCCAACCTCATCCTTGCAGCTGCAAATTAGGATGCACACCATGTCAGACCAGAGTTACCTAATTAGGTCCACTTTGTGTCATGTAAGAAGCTTAGCAAATACTACTAACCTGCATTGATCTCATTCATTGCTCGCTTGACATGCTCATCCGGCTCAATGTCAACGATGAGAGTCTGCACAATCTCAAACCCATATGCTGACATGGCCTTCTCAAGTTCATCCTCCACAGCCTTTGCTATGTCATTCTTCTGCTCAAAAGCATCATCCAGGAGGAGCTTTGGAACACTTGCCCTGATCACTGTAGATATCAAGTAAACCTAGCAAATTAGTCAAGACATGACATTATGAATTATGCATGAGATACAGCGCGCGAGTTGTATCGGTGATGAGATAACACGCCCTCTTGGAAACTAGCAACTTTACCAGCACTGAAACAGCCTATATATAGAAATCTTCACTTGTTTAAGGATTCTTACCATCAAAAACATAAGCTTGGATCTGGGACCTTGTGTTGGTCAGTTTGTAGAAAGCATCACTTTCTTTACCAGCGAGAGGGCGGTACTGAATTGATGCGACAACAGTGACAAACACATTGTCCTGCAGAAATCCAGATGTTAGCAACAACACAACGATTCTTAACTAGAGATGAATGAGGATTAGTGAATACAGTTATATGGAAATGTTTCTTAATCGAATGTGGTAGTCGTTCTAGGACTGTATCTAAATTCTAGATGGCAAGCCAAGCTGCTCAAATCTAGAAACTGAAGGACAACATAATTTACTTTTAACTTTCAGTGCTGTTCATTTTATTAAGTAAGTCCTCAAAGAACTAATGCTGAGTGGAACTTTTGCTGAGACAGAAAGGATTGCATCATTCCCTTCAGAAAATAAAACACAGCTAGGCATCATTTTAACTGAGTGTTTAGGATGAACCTTTGTCTTTGTCTCACAGCGCACATCTAGTTGCTGCAACCTGAGTGTGATATGGCCAGCTACACGCTTCCCAACCATCCATGGCAGGCAGTGGCATCCTGGCTCAAGCACATTATCGAACTTCCCAAACTGCTCGCTGATGGCCACGGTCGACTGATCGACTTGAACACAGCACAACAAATTGCCCATGACACAACAGGCCTCAGATCGCTTCTGGTAGTACATGAATATTGTATGCATCATATATAAGGCTAAGTAAGTAATCAGAAATATGTTGACAACGGTTATATGCATAATCACCTCTAACTCTGTCTACAAAAACAAATCAACCAGTGATAATAGTTTTGTTCAAAAAAAAATCCTTGGGCACACCATCTAGTCAGCAAGCATTTCTAGACTCTATCGTCAAGATGAGAAGACCGCCTTATAAATTCACCCCCCCCCCCCCCCCCCCCCCCCCCCCCCAAAGTGTGCTCATATTGACCGAGAAAAACAAAAAAATCAGGAAACCGATGCTGAATTTCCATCGCCTCAGTGAACAAAACTCATGTCTAAAGCCTGTTGCTTAATCATTCAATGGAGCCGCAAAACAATTTCAGAAGCAAAAGGTATTCAAGAGCAAAAGAATTTAATCAATTTGTAATCGTAGCAACGCTTCAGAGATGAAGATATCACTATAGGAGTTCTCTGTAGAACTGCGCAAAAACAGGACAGCGAAAAGAAGTAAAAATTCTAATAAAATTAATTACGCCACATAAAACAATATCAAATCTTGAAGCAATGCATAACAGGCAGTACTAGAAGAATGTAGCACAAACATGCCTGATTGAAACTTGAACTGGCAGGAGAAGAGAGAATGCTCAGCTGGTAGTACTATAAGTTTAGGGCCAAACGCGCCTTATTTATAAGCAGGAGGACCGGCTCAACTGCGCGTTCTTATCTGTACCCACGTCGAACGCACACAAACGAGAATCAATCAGGGAGTGCGCATTCATGGTTTGGTGTCAAACCGGGCAAACCGTGGAACCAAACCGATCAAAACCGTGTGGCCGGTTTCCGCTGGTCACTGGTTTTGCCCGGGTTGAAACCGCTGAGACCGTAGAGACCACGCGCGGCACCGCCTCCCGGCCTTCCTCCGTCTGCAGGCATGCCAGCCCGCCCACCTTCGCCACGCTCTACGCGCCGTTGAATCAGGTGCCACGCGCGTGCCGTAGAGCAGCTCGTCGGAGACCACCGCCCAGCCGCATGCCCGTGTGGTATTCTTCATGGCCACGGCGCAGATGTCGTCGACCTTGATCGAGCAGGGAATGGCGATGGACAACCGCGTGGGGCCGTTCGCCGTGCCGCGGGCCTTTACGGCCGGCTTCGACGTCCTCGTCACGCTCGTGCTGATCCCCGTCTACGACGTCGTGCTGGTGCCCGCGTAGCCGCAGCTCATCGGCGTCGGCCTCGCGCTGTCCGCGCTCGCCAGCGACGGCGACGGCGACGGCGTGGCCGGCGCCCCGTAGGAGGACGCCGACGTCGCTCGGGGCGCTGTGGCGGCACGTGGTCGGGCCGGCACGCGTCCGCAAGACCAAGACCCATACCAAGAAGAGCGAGACCGGGTCGCTCTCGCGCGCGCTCCGGGTGTTCTCCTGCGTCCGCGGCCACGGCAAAGGAAGGACAGCAGGCGCGCGCAGCTCACCGGTTCTATCGCAGCCGCAGCGCATCGGCGTCGGCCTCCCGCTGTCCGTGCTCGCCATGGCCTACTCCGCGCTGCTCGAGATAAAGAGGTGGCACGCGGCCGGGGCAGTGAGCATCGTGTGGCAGGCGGGCTCCGGACGGCATGAGGAGCCTGTGAACCGCGCTCGCGCAGCTCTCTGTCGCGGCGGGGAACTACCCGTACCCGTGCTGGGCGCCGTCGGCGTCCTCGACAAGGCGGCGGCCGGTGACGGCCAGGCGATGCGTTTTGGACGGTTTGAAACTGTCTAACCCGTAGAACCCGTTGAAACCGCACCGTCTAAAACCGCGGATTTTGCGCTGGTTCTAATAAACCGTCCAAACCCGTGTAAACCGCGTATGCCCAGGCTTAACCCTAACCAATGACAAGATACTAAAACTGCAGCTGTGTTTCGTGCAATAATTGTGAATCCCAAATTTCCAATGGATTGTTGTGCAACTGACAGACGATTCCACCACACATACAAAATTCCACGAAAATGCACCCCGTTCCAGCTAGAAGTATGATAGTATCAACTAGGGATAGGATATCCGGCCCAGACCTACGTACTACCTTGCATGGAAAAGATCAACGGAAGAAAAATAAAGACTAAAATTGGTTCATTATTAGTTCTGTCAAAACCATAACATTGGCTACAAAAGCACTCAATCACTTAAAGTCCTCTTAGTTTCATAATGATCAAGAAATTGCAGTAGATATGGAATCGAGGATTTGACTAAACTGTGGAGACCGTGAATGCAACAAAACAATGAAGAAAATATCAAGGGAGTAATTGCGCGACAGAAGTGGTGTGGGGGTTGAGAACCTCAACAACGCGCAAAGACTTCGCACCGGAGACTTCACAAAACGAAGAACGAGCCGAAGCAGGATAGGGCAGAACACGAAGCGAAAAAACAACAATGGGGGATATCGATGTTCCAACCAACAAGCAAATTATGGAGGAATCATGCCAAAATGCTTGGATCTCACATGAGGGAAAGAATTAATCAAGGAAGGAGAAGTTATCAGTTTTCATTCAGGCAATGAAAATTGAGAGCTTTGGCTCTTTAGTGCAAAAAAAAGGTCAATGAAGTGGAGTGAGTGAGCGAGTGTTTTTCTCCACCCCCAAACTTTACAACCCTGACTCGAAATACTCGGTCTGGAGCGACACATTGTCTAGGATTAGCTCAAGATTCGCCGATCTTGCTGAGAAAACTGTTCCATAACTTTTATGGTGAGTTCGGTCCAAGGGTGTGGAGCGTGATCGTAATTCAAATAGTCGTACATGTGGAGATCAATCACAATGCAGAAATTAAATTTACACAAAGAAATAAGCAGAACTGCTTTTTATTATCAATGTTGTGTTCTCTCCATACAATACACCAGTATATATAGGGGGAGGGGGTTATGTGGATAAGGACCAAACATATGGAAAACTTCCACCCCAATCAAGGAAAGGGCCGCACCAGTCGGATGGGGCCAGGGTTTCCCAACACTCTCTCTTGATCCGACATCCCGTATTGTCTATGCCTTAGAAACTCCAAAAAATAGTGAGAAATAAGGGTCTCCCTCATTATGCGCGGATTGTCGAGGAAGACAAAGCTTTTAAGAAGGTAGTGGTTCGAGATCATTGGACATAATTGTTCCGCAATCTAAGCGTTGCAGATAAGGCTATTGTTGATGTTGGCACAAGTAAATTTTTCTAGACCAAGGCCATCTTCCGAGCAGGATATCGATCTAAAGAAGTATGAAGGAACAATGTTCAAAAATTTGGTAGAACCTCCTCCTTGGAAGCAAAAAACTTTGAGTTGAAGGGGGTTGATACGAGTAGCGATATCGCTTGTGGGCGTCCTACTCCTCCTTGGAGGCGTTGTTGAAGAGCGTTCATCTCATCCGATGGGTTTGACCGGGTTTAACTTAGTAATCATGCGGTTGTGTGGCTTTTCGTCCGGTTTTCTTAATAACAGGGTCAACTGTATTTTTAAAAATGAACTGAAAGTGCTCCATGCGACGTTGCCCCTTTCTGAGGTGTTCCTCAAAATAAAATAAAAACTTGCCGTCGGTCGAATTCGTTTCCTTTTTCTGACTTTGGCTCTGGGCTCCTTGCGGCTGCACCTGTCACTAACACGGTCTAAATGCATGCTCGATTTTGCAACGCAGTGTGAGAACTAATTAGCTCAGAAATAATAAATGGTGTAGGAAACAAAGAAAGGGGGGAAAAAGTTCAGAGAGTAGTAGTGCAATGTCAAAACGGAAAGGT
The DNA here is from genome assembly GCA_947311845.1 of Poa pratensis. Classification (NCBI taxonomy): domain Eukaryota; kingdom Viridiplantae; phylum Streptophyta; class Magnoliopsida; order Poales; family Poaceae; genus Poa; species Poa pratensis. Next base: position 19,807,601 of record CAMZMU010000122.1, read on the forward strand.
TCAGAAAGTACAGTATACGACTGGGCCGAATAGAAGCCCTGCGCTTTACCTGATTTTGAGGGAACTAGACCCTGCTTTACCTGACCAGACCATTTCCAAAAAAAAATGGCGCTGAAAGCATTTCTCCACTTGGATTTGGTTCAGTGATGACGATTTGTTAATTAACAGCACAATCCCGGTCGTCCGGAAACCGGAGTATAGGGTGAATCAATCGCATCACAGTACCACGTAGTACTACAGCCTACGTGGGCTCGTGGGCGCCGTGAAAGCATGAGGCCCATTTTCGTGCCGTGCCTCGCTCACAACAAAGCTGCCGATCGCTCGTCAGTTGTTGTCACACGAACCTGCGCTGGATTGGACATGACACCTTGATGTAGTACTACCGGCGATGCATCATCCATCCAGGGCCGGTCCTGAGATTTCTGGCCCGGGGCGAAACTAAAACTTGGGCCCTTAATATATACATCATCATAATAATAATGAATATATGTGTAAGAGATATTTTTTTAGTAAAACTTGAATACATTCAAAACATTACACATATCAAATAAATTGTACAAATTACCTTAAAATTTTCTTCTAACATTTCTCGATGCAAATTCATCTATGATGGGGTTGATGTCAATGTTGTCCAATAATTTCTTCTCGATGCATAATGATGCCAACCCGTTTAACCTCTCTTGAGTCACTGTAGACTGCTAGTAGTTCTTCAATAATTTCAACTTTGAAAAGCTTCTTTCAGCTGAGGCGACAGTCACGGGCACTGTAAATAAGAGGCGATGAGCAATAGAGATATTGGGATAACAATCAACTTCTCTCACATGCTAAAAAATCTCCATAGCAGACATTATAGAATCTGGTAATGTGAATCTCATCATCTTTAATTCAGAAATAAGATTATATACCTCGACATCTTTGATCAGATTCAAAATTCTCATTAGTTGGTTGCTCTTCCTCCATGGCAACAATCGCCCACTCATCTGGGTTTATCGAAGCACTAGTATTACCCCTGAAAAATTTATAAATATCTCCTCTCTGTGATTGTTTTGCTATTTTCGTCTTAGCACTACCAGATTGATACCTTCTAGATGACATGATCCCACATAATGCTCGAAATAAAGTTACATCAAAATTAATGCTACTGATTAGAGAATTTAGATGACACGCATCGGCATCACATACAGATTCAGATTACAGAAGAAGAAATATTTACCGTGGGCAGGGTCCAACGGTGGCAGCGACGGCCGGGGCGGCGGTGTCCTGGCGATCCTGCTAAAGATGGGACCGCCTAGATGCTGCTCACGCTCAATGGCCAGATCCGCCGCGGATCATCCAACTATCCAAGATTAGCTGCAGAGAGGAATCACAAGCGAAAGCGAGGAGGCGAACAGAACAGAGCTACAGAGCCGAGGCGTCGCGATGGTGTTTGTGCGAGCGAACAAGGATGCGATCGATCGACCTGGGCCCTGTGTGCTCGATCTGGCTCCTTTCCATGGGCCACGTTCCTAACTTCCTAGAGCCTAGCTGGCCCATTTCTTTTTGTTTTGTTAAATACGTTATATACGTATCTATACAAGTATGGTACATATGCTACACCGTACCTGGGGTGGGGCTCCTAGATTTTGGGGGCCCAGGGTGGCCGCCCACCCTGCCTCCCTGCAGGGCCGGCCCTGCATCCATCATTAGACCAGAATTCCTCTGCTAGGAAACAACTAAACTAGGTGGACAGGCATGTCTAGCCACGCCGCCGCTGATATCAGGTATATGTGTTTTTGGTTTTGTCAAAATCATTTGGGACACGTTTGGTTTTTGTGTTTTTTTAATGCCACGTTGCGCCGCTAATATTGTGTTTCGGGATGGTGTGTCTGCAACGGCGAGCGCGATGTAATTTTTGCCGGCAAAAACAACAACGAAAACTAAAGAATGTTGCCCAAGTTGATTCATATCTCCTTTAGCTACTTAAAAAGTACCTACCTTCTCAGATCATAAAAAATTGGTGGCAAAAAAAAGTACAACATCACATTGCCAACACATAAAAGCAATGAAAATGAACTACATCAACCCATGCATCTTTCGCCTGTCCTATTTTGATTGTCCACATTTCTGCAAAACACACACACACCATGATCACTATGTTTACAACTGTGTATTACCCACTACGCAAAAGGTAAACTCTGGAGTCCGGATAGAAGCAGTAATATAAAAAGAGCGATTTCATGGATATGCATGAAAAGATTGTTGCCATGAGATTTATAGGCTCGACGGTGTTATTATTAATGTCTAAATATATTATATGAAATGACATACAAAGATTTCTTTTTGAGAAGGAAATACAAAGAAAATTAAGATGCACAACAATAATCAGTCTATTCAATGCGGAATACCCAGAGATCACCCGTGACAAAAAAATAGTTACTCCCCGAGATTCGTTTCCCAGCCACGGTAGATCCCTCTGCTAGGAAACAACTAAATAAATCCAAAGCCTGCGAGCTACCGCCAAGATAAAATAATGGCGCCGACTGCCAAAGTAAAACCCTACCCAACCCTTGGGAACAATATCTTATCCGCCGAGGCATTCCATCAAACAATCTGCATGCGGCCACGGGGAGTAAATTACGCAAACACACCACAATTCGGCGCCAAACCACAGGTCAGTACCAACATTGGTGATTTTTTCGCGTCAGTACTATTCTTGAGGCGACGAGCAACAGATGGCCCAAATGCTGCGTTTTAACACGTTTTAACCGGTGGGCAGATGAGTAGTCTCTGCATCACCGGTGGACAGATGATAGTTCATCAAGGCGGGACTTGAAAGCCTTGACAACGAGCGAGAACCCCGGCGTGGTGGCGGCCACCTCCTCCTCCAGCCACAGCCGGCTCTCTAGCGCGCTGCGCGCCCGGAGCATGACCACCGCGCAGCCGGCCGGCGGCTTCCGGGACCACCAGCCGTGCAGGTCCCACATGACGTCCACCGGCGCGCCGTCGACGAACACGGTCTGGTTGCCTCTGAAGTTCAGCCGCGGCCTCCGAGTTTGAACGGCGCGCTTCCCGTCGACGCTCACCCACAGCTCCTCCTCGGCCCCGCCAACGCCACCGGAGCACCCCACGCTGACCTCGTGCTCCGGCCCGCCCTCGCAGAGCCGGACGCGCCGCGCGGTGTGCATCGCCGCCGGGTCAGGCGCCACGACGCGCTCCCTGCGCTCGACCGGGAGCGACAAGGCCGCCGCAGCCTCGGAGACCCGGCCCTCGAACTTCTCCTCGACGAAATCCGCGGCCAGGTCGCCCACGCCCAGCACGACCTCGGCAGCGCCGGCTACGGCGACGAAGTAGTACCCGGAGTGCGGCTCCGGGGAGGCGTCGTACCGCGCCGCAGTGAGGTCCCAGAACACGACGACCTGTGCACGGCGGGGGCGGAGGCGGAGGGGGAAAAGGAGAGTGTGGGGCCGAGCGGCGAGCGGGTCCAAGTGAGGCGCAGATGCAGGGGAGAGCTCCGTCCGGGGAGGAGCGTGGTGGCGCGGTAGGAGACCGTGACGGAGAGCGCGGAGGTGGAACCGGAGGAGGAAGAAGAAGTGAGGGTGGAGGCGGGGGTGGTGCAGGCGGCGACGTCGGCGACGACGCAGGAGGCGAGGTCCCGCACGGACGACGGCAGCAGGTCGCACCCGCCGGAGTCGAGCCTGCGGCAGAGCGGCGAGGCGCAGGCGACGGTGCCGTAGGAGCCCGAGCGGCGCGGGTCGAACACCGGGCCGGACTGCTCGTAGCAGCGCCGGCACGGCACGCACTGCAGCCACACGACATCGCTGCCGGTGTCGAGCACCATGAGTAACGGCGTCGCGGGCGTCCCCACGCCGATCTTCGTGAAGTTGACCAACCGTGCCCGTGCGGTCGACTCGCGCCACGTCAGCGCTGACATGCGGGGCCACCTTGGCAGAACGGTTAAAACGTGTTAAAACGCAGCATTTGGGCCATCTGTTGCTCGTCGCCTCAAGAATAGTACTGACGCGAAAAAATCACCAATGTTGGTACTGACCTGTGGTTTGGCGCCGAATTGTGGTGTGTTTGCGTAATTTTCTCGGCCACGGGCTGGCTCGAGCATTTCATCGAACGGCCTCTACCCAACCTCAGGTTGGCATGCTCTTGCACAGGCATTTCGCCGAACAGAGGAACTGTAGAGACCTGGAACTGGGGCAGGCAAGCACATGATGTTTATTGAGAAGTAATAACTTGATTCGTTACAAATAAATTACCTTACACATCACGAACAAGAACCAGCGAGAAGAAAATGTAAATGACGCACCCAGTACATGTATCACTGCTACTGCTAGGACAGACAGACCACGGCGAGCGAACAAGCCAAGCTACTGGCAAGGAAGGAAACGATGCAAGATTTCTAATAACTCAGAAGTCCTCGTCGATGCTGAAGACGTGCTGCGTGGCGGCGCCGCCGTTGAGGTTGGACATGACGGAGGCCTTCTGGTACTCGCCCACGCGCTTCTCGAAGAAGTTGGTCTTGCCCTGCAGCGAGATGAGCTCCATCCAGTCGAAGGGGTTGGTGGCGTTGTAGAGCTTGTTGCACCCGAGCGCCATGAGCAGCCGGTCGGCCACGAACTCGATGTACTGGGACATGAGGTCCCCGTTCATGCCGACGAGCTTGCAGGGGAGCGCGTCGCAGACGAACTCGCGCTCGATGTCGACGGCCTCGGCGACGATCTCGAAGACGCGGGACTCGTCCAGCTTCCCGCGGAGGATGTCGTAGAGGAGGCAGGCGAAGTCGCAGTGGAGGCCCTCGTCGCGGGAGATGAGCTCGTTGGAGAAGGTGAGGCCCGGCATGAGGCCCCGCTTCTTGAGCCAGAAGATGGCGCAGAAGGAGCCCGAGAAGAAGATGCCCTCGACGCACGCGAACGCCACGATGCGCTCCGCGAAGCGCTCGCCGCCGTCGATCCAGCGGAGGGCCCAGTCGGCCTTGCGTCGCACAGCCGGGATGGTGTCGATGGCGCGGAAGAGGCGGTCTTTCTCGGTGTCGTCGCGGATGTAGGTCTCGATGAGGAGCGAGTACATCTCGGAGTGGATGTTCTCGATGGCGATCTGGAAGCCGTAGAAGGCGCGCGCCTCGGCGACCTGGACGTCGGACATGAAGCGGGAGGCGAGGTTCTCGAGCACGATGCCGTCGGAGGCGGCGAAGAAGGCGAGCACGTGGGAGATGAAGTGGCGCTCGTCGTTGGAGAGCGTGGTGTCCCAGTGGCGCGCGTCGGAGGAGAGGTCCACCTCCTCGGCCGTCCAGAAGGAGGCCACGGCCTTCTTGTAGAACTCCCAGATCTGCGGGAACCGGATGGGGAACATGGAGAAGCGGTCGGACGACTCCGCCAGCAGCGGCTCCTCCGCGTCGCACGCGGGCATCAGCGACAGAGCGGCGGCCGGCATCTTGTTTTGGGGGATTCGAGGTACTAGGATCTTTGTTTGTGGGAGGGATGATAGGACTTGGCTGTGGTGAATGGACGGGGAGGGGGTGGAGGTTTATAGGGTGGGAATTGGGGGCGAGAGATTTGAATTGGAAAGGATTTGGCGGCGGCTTGCGAGGGAAGGAGGAGCGGGCGAGGGCGCCGTGCGAGGGAAGGAAGATTTCGGCGAAAAGTTTCGATTTTGCCGGGTGAATTTGAAGTTTTGGGGGGAAGAAGAGCGGCGGAGCGGAGGGAGGAAGGAGAGGAGTTGGTCTGACTCTGCTCTGCTCACGTGGTGTTGATTTTGGGGGTGAAGCTCTGCGTGACGATGAGGCCATGGGCTGGCGAGGGCGTTTTGGTAAAACCTTTGCTCCCGGAAATATCTCGATACCGGATACGTGGGTCGTTGGGCTAGGCTTAAAATGGGCCGAGAAAAAGGAGAAGTTATGCTGCCGCTCAGGGTTTTGTGGCCGGAACATTTGGTTCTAGGACCGTTGTCTCCTAAGTGCTACATTGTTCTCTTTTTTTTCGTTTGCTAATAGATGTAGAGGTTTAGAAGGACGTTAGTTAAGGATCAAAGCCACAATTGCCCGCAGTGGGAGTAGAAGGGACAACTCCATGGGGTTTACGATGGTCACCTAGGCACCAAAATGGGAGAGGTGCCTTTGAAGGCGGCAACCAAACCTTTATAAACAAGACCCGAGCAAATCTCCATAACTCAATTATAGACTCCTGATATCACCAGAGAGCTTTCGACTATAGTGGACCCTCTTCCATATAGGGTGAAAAAACATTCAAGAGTAACCAGCTCAAAAGGGAATGACGAGGGAACCAACTTTCTTCTCGTGTGGTATAGATCTAGGTCTTCTCACTCAAACCCTAGAGGGGCACCACGTTTTGTTGTCTGGAATGAGAAATGTTAGATTTGTAAGCTCTGAATTAATGGTGGCGAGAGAGTGGAAAATCATCTAGCTCTTGGGGGAAAATATGAAGTTTCGTAGTTAAGTGGCCAGAAGTTTCGGCTCTCGGCATCCGGCACAATCTTCGGCCCAAACTTCTGGTGTAACTTCCTTCCCCTATACAGAAAGTTGCATCAACTGACGCAACTTGAAGTATCGGGTCCGGATGCACATGCCAAAAGTTGGTAGAGTTCTGGCCACCGAAAATACCGGTGTATAAACACCGGAAGTTTCGCCCTGGAAATAGCTCAACAAGAAGAAATAGAGGCGGCTCTCCCACACCAATATAGGAAGGCAACTTGGGTGCAAATATGTTTCGAAAAATTGTCTTCACTCTTTTCACTTTTGAGGGGTAGACAAATGTCTTGTGTAACTAATCAGATAAGCCTAAAACACTTAAGCACACAGTTAGTCTTATATGTATGTTTTCATCTCCACCAAAACTATTTACACTGTGTTTGGATGTGAGAAAATTGGGCTGGAATTGGAATTGTGGAATTGCTGAGTCATTTCCGTTGTTTGGAGTGGTCACGGAATCGTGGCGTGGAAACGGCGAGCAATTCCGCGCGAGGCCCCGCGCGCGTCCGCCCCTGGCTAAAACTTTCCGAGCTCCCGACCTCGGAAAGGCTGGGAAAGTATCGGAAGGTCTCTCCCTCCGTCGCGAGCTCTCTCCTCGCCCTCCTCTCTCCCCGACCTCCCTCCGGCGCCGGCCTGCTGAGCTCGCCCTCCTCTCGTCTCCTCGCCCTCCTCTCGTCTCCTCGCCCTCCTCTCGACTTTAGCTTCTGGCTCTCCTCTCCTTCCCCTTCCCTTCCTCTTCCCCGAGACCGGCGGTGCCCTGCTCGATCTCCCGATCTGCTCGCCCCCGCGGGCTCCGCCTCGCCGAGGACCGCCGCGCCGTCTGCGGGTTCGTGCCGGGGGGCGCTGTCTCCTTGGATCAGGTACGGGTTCCCTCCTCTCCTTCTCCCGTGGTTTGGCTTGAGCAGGTGGGGGCGGGGCGGGGACTGTGATTCGTGGCCCATGGCCAACCCCGACGACGGCAACGCTGCCGCCGGACGGAAGCGGCGGCCGGAGGCGCACCACGGCGGCGGGATTCTCCACCGTTGGTGGGGATTTTTCTCTTCTCGCGACCTCATCCACCGTTGCTCCCTCCTAATTTTTTTCTATCTCTGAAAATTGCAGTCCAAACAGCGGAATTGGAAACGGAGAGCAATTCCTTTCCATCTGGGAAATGGAATTGCTAGTCCAATTCCATTTCCCAGAAACTTTCACACATCCAAACATAGTGTTAGGGATGGAAATGTCCTTTCAACGGGTACCTACTGGCTATGGGTAAAGTTTTAATACCCGAGGGTAAGGGTATGAGGTAGATTTTGCACCAGGAGTTATAAGAGTATGGGTATGATATTTCTGTAACCTATCCCTACTATTGACATCTTGTCATTTGGGTGCTACCGGGCTACCACTGTGTGGTAAGGCGGCCAAATCCAGTAAAGGATGGAAGAAAGTACATTATTGGCACAACTCATGTATATACCATGCCATAAAAAACATGTTCATATTGATTTGTATATTCAGATTTAACAAAGATAAAGATCATGAATAGTATCTGTCAGAGATAAGTGGGTTTAGGCCATAAACCTATGGGCCTGCTCCACTCCTGGATCAAGACGTCCAAACACTCCTCCGACCGATAGCCTACTTATAGAAAGTCCTCCACCGACCTAAACCTTTCATGATGCACCAATGTTTTCAGAAGATTACCTTGCCACTGACTACATTGAAGCAAAGCTACGAGATCAAAATTTCACGTACAAGGCATGAAGAAACCATACTCGTACAAGGCTTGGACATCGACCAAGGGTATACATACCGAAGGACTCCATCAAGATATCTACGCTAAATTCACGCTGAAGCTTCGTCATCGACATCCCTCTGTTCCCTTGTGGATATTTTTGGATGCTATGATTAGATTGTGTTGGAGGTTCATCTATACCCCTTCAAGATTACATTGAGCTTTGTGCTATGCTTTTAAGCAAAAATCTTAATGGTATATTTATGACTTCCTCTTGGATATCATGTTCTTTACCCTAGTACCTATTTTGTGTGTGCATATTTCTTTGTGGACTTATCTCTTCAAGATTGGTGTCTACTAGAAAACTTATACACATGAGAGTAGTTACATATTTAATTGATATTCTAATTCGTTAGTGACCACCCTTTTTATTACTTTTGATTCTTTGGTGGTCTCTAAAAGGCACAAGCTTTGCTTTTCATTTGGTATTTCCTTTTGGACCTTAATAAGCTTGTGGACCTATTTGCTTCAACTTTTGGGTTGTGTTTATGGAAAGACATGATATGCACTATGTGCCACTTATATTGAACGACTATGTTGATGCTTTGCTCATCTTTGCATTAGTCTCCTAAAATGTCTCTCCTTATCACACCCATCTATTTTTGGTTGAGCAAGTCTTTATTTGTCGCTTCTTTCTCTTGTTGCTCAACATTTCCTTGTTGCAAGTTGTTTTGCTTCTTTTCTATCTTTAAGCCTTCTTGCAATTGTTTGTGTTTCAAAATGAGCTAAGAGGGAGTGAGGATTCCATGTTGTGCACACCATATTAAAATGCAAATCCTACTTTGTGCACGTACCTTGGTGAGTTCCCTCTTGATTTTAGAACATTTGGTTGATCTTATCATAATATCTTCTTGTGTCCAATTGTTCTTTCAGATCCTTTGATTGCTTACCTCTTTTGTTGAGGTATCTCTCCCTTTGCTTTTTTTGTTGCAATCTTTGAATTCTCAATAGAGTTTGATTTTCTCCTATTATTGATCAATGGAAATGCCCATTTGATTCTACTCATTTTATGAGAATAGTTAAACTTGTGGAGGAACTCTCACTATATTAGCCTTCCAAATCTTTTTGCCCATTTCGGCAATTGTTGTCAATGGGGGAGAAGTTTTGGAGGGTTTATGGATTTCGGCTTTATAATTTGGTTGGCTCTTAAGTATTTGCCTTTCTTGCCTTTGCATTCGTTGCTTGGTTTTGTATATAGTGAAAACTCCACCACCGATAATGGTTGACAATATATGCAATGAAGTCATGTTCATACACACGTGCATAGATTGTGGGGGGAGTTTGCACTATATATGTGGTTGGACCACTACTAGGAAACTAGCTATAGACAGAATCACTTTTTGCGGCGCACCAAATAGCCATGCGCCACATAAATATTTTCTGTGGCGCATTGTTTTGCATGCGCCACAGAAAATTTGGAATTCTGTGGCGCACGGAAGCCCCATGCGTCACAGAAAGACATATTTCTGTGGCGCATGGGGCTAGATGCGCCACAGAAAGCCACGCATGGGTCTAGACCCATGCGCCACAGAAAGGGCACCCATTTCTGTGGCGCATGTGGCCCCATGTGCCACAGAATTGTTGAAAACAGATCCCACCCCCCTGGATTGCCTTTTCAGTTTTGCAAACAAGAAAGGAAAATGATAAAAAATTGAATAAATAAAATCCTTTGAGATATAGTTAGGTTTTAGTGTCTAGTTGGTATACAAATTTTGAAATATGAATTTTGACCTTTTTTGCAAAAAACAGAAAAAAAATAGAACGACCATAACTTTTGCATACGACGTCGAAAAAATACGTTTAATATATAAAAAAAATTAGAGAAAAATTGGAGCTCGATTTCACTCGGGTTTACCCGGTGAACTTTTCTCAGATTCAGGAAATTCCAAAAGGAAAAAAGTTATTTCAAAAAGAAGATTTTTTTTCTACAAAATAAAAAAAAATCAAAAAAATATAAATTGTTGGGCGGAATTCGAATTTGAATCCCGCCGGCACCCCCTTCTCCCTCTCTTTTCCCCTTCTCTCCTAATTCTCTCCTCCACTTCTCCTCCACTTCTCCTCTCCTGTTCTCCTCCACTTCTCCTCTCCCCTTCTCCTCTCCTCCACTTCTCCTCTCCTCTTCTCCTCTCCCCTTCTCCTCCCTCCTCCTTCTCCTCTCCTCTCCTCTCCTCCACTTATTCTCTCCTCCTCCTCCTCCTCCTCCACCGCCACCTCCACCTCCGGCGACCTCCTCCACCACCCCGGTGACCTCCTCCTCCTCTTCCACCTCCAACTCCACCTCCGGCGACCTCCACCTCCCGCGACCTCCTCCTCCACCCTGGCGACCTCCTCCGGCGAGACCTTCGGCGACCTCCTCCGGCGACATCGTTCTCCTCCTCCACCATCCCCGGCGACCCCCATCCTCCACCCACCTCCGGCGACCCCCTCCTCCACCCACGGCAACATGGCCTCCGACGAGCTCCGACGAAATTCCGGTGAGGCCGCCTTTTTTCAAATTCAAAAAAAAAACTGTGGCGCATGGTGGTGGGTGCACCACAGAATCGTGGGATTTCTGTGGCGCACGCCCGGATGCGCCACAGAAAAATAATTTAGTGGCGAGATATCTGTGGCGCACCCACCATGCGCCACAGTTTTTTTTTGGGTGCACCACAGATAGCCTATTTCCTAGTAGTGGACTAACGTCACATACTTTCGCAGTATTTAATGTTAGTGCAACCGCTCCTTGTTCGTTAAATTCCATATTATAAACCCTCTCAAAAGAGATTATCATCAATTACCAAATTGGGGGAGATTGAAAGTGCATGAGCCCTCATGTGTGGTTTTTGGTAATTAATGACAATCTCTATGGACTAATGGTTGCATCGAGCAATCCTTGTAGGGCTTGTCCATTGGCAATGCTTGAACACCATGTGTTGGTATCAAGATTGAAAGAATAAGATAAAGTGATGACCAAACCAATATTCAAGGCATCATATATATATTAAGAGAAGAAGATGAAGTGCAAGTTCAAGAGAAGCATATCGAGGAAATCCTATGCTTGAAGCTTGTCACCCATTTGGAGATATTGATCAAGTGAAGATGTGCCTTATAGAGGATCTCCCATATTGGTGTATGGGGGAGCGATATGTGAGTCTTCACCAAGCAAAGCGCAATCAAGAAAGGTGGTCCACTTGAAGAGATCAAGTTCGTCATCATCTAGCTCAAGTGAAATGCGCAAGGCAAAGATATGATCTTGATAGGGTTTCTATTTTACCAGTGGGAGACCGGGTTATAGGATAGACGGCGTTCTATCAAGAGGGCTCTCAAGTGAGTAACTTGATCGCATCTTTATGGAGAGCTCAAACCTTTGCATACTTGGCATCATCATCTTTCTTGGTTCTTATTTGTCTTTTATCCTTGTTGGGGTTTTGGTGCTTGTTGTGATCTTCATGACAAGCCCAAGTTCTCCGAAAACGGTTTTCGTATGGAAAACTTGTTGTGTTTTCGAGTTGGAAATATTATCGGTTTATCCTTGAGGAAAGTTCCACACCTCCATGTGTGTCAACTTAACTCTATTTATGGAAATATTATCGGTTTATCCTGGTAGGAATGCTCTTGTTGCTATCTTTCCAACAAAATTGGTTTCACCTCATTTGGACTTCGTTTGTGAAAGTTATTGGCTTTGCAGTTTGTTGGTTCTGTCAGTTTTTCAGAAAACCGGAGATATCCGGAGCAGCGCCGGAAATTCCGGTGACCGGAAATTCCGGTGTAGTGGCCGGAAATATTCGGGGCGCAAGAAAACAGCTAAGTTTTAAGCAAGTTTTGGTACTGAAGTCCCTCAGCAGCAGGCCAGAAATATAGCCGGAGATTTCCGGCCAGCCCGAAGATATCTGGTGCGCGGTCCGGAAATATCCTCCCCGACCGGAAATTTCCGGAACTTAGCCCGGAGATATCCGGCCCCCTGAAGACTGCAACGGACAGATTTTCTAGAGGGGTATAAGTACCCCTCTACCTACCTCCAGCCCAAGCAAGCTTTCCAGTTTCTCTCTCCTCCGTTGTTGAAAGCTTCACAAAGCTAGATATCCCAATCCCTCCAACCAAACTTGTTGATCTTTGGAGGATTGAAAGAGAAGACCCCGATCTACATTTCCACCGATCTTTCTCTCCTCCAAGTGAGGGGAATCTAGTAGATCTTGTTCTTGGAGTTCTTGTTGTTTCTCCTCTTTTGTTCTTCCTCTCTTATTCCCCCATAAGCATTTGTTGCTTTGTTGGAATTTGAGAGTGAAGGACTTGAGCACTTCTTGTGTTCTTGCCATTGCATTTTGTTGCATCGGTTTGCTCTCTCCACGAGGATTCGTGGAAGTGAAAGTTCGTGAGCTTGTTACTCTTGGGTCTTTGGACCCTAGACGCTTTTTGTGGCGGTCGAGGCCTTTTATGGCCACTTGGGAGCTCCCAATCGTTTTGTGGGTTGTGTCTCAAGATTGTTGTAAGGGACTCGATTTCCGCCCAAAAGGGAAATCAATAGTGGAAGGTGAACCGAGCTTTTGGGCAAGATTCATCGGAGAATAGGGTGAGGCCATTTGTGGCGTCTTGAGTTTGAAACTCACACCCCTCCAACGAGACGTACTCCCCTAAAAAGGAGGAACTCGGAAATACATCATCGTCTCCGCGTGGCTCGGTTATTTCTATACCCGAGCTTTTTACTTATGCACTTTACATTGTGATAGCCTTCGTGCTTGAAGTATTATATCTTGCTATCACTTTGTTGTTTGTCTTGCTTAGCATAAGTTGTTGGTGCACATAGGTGAGCCTAGTATATTTAGGTTGTTGGCTTGTTAATTTAAACACCTATTTTTTCCCACAATTATCAAGACTAAATCGGAAAAGTTTTAAATCGTCTATTCACCCCCCCTAGGCGACATCCTTATCCTTTCAGATATCTAGGCATTACTAATCATAAGTGAACTAATTTTCTCGTTATTTTGGTTCAAACTATGCATTACTTATGATCTTTGTTTCTCTCGAAAATAAATCAAGGTAATCTTGGGGATGTTGATGAGTGAGTTCTATGTTCATCTTTTTTATCCTCGTCTAAATTATTTTTTCTGAGATTTTTTTCGGATTGTTACTTCAACCTGCCCCCCTACTCCCTAATAAATGCAAAGATGTGCAAATATGTTAGATACTACTTTTATTACTTTTTTAATGGACATAACCAAGATGAAATCCGAGCATAATGAAAGTGTCCCGTTCAACACTCTAGGACTATGCTATTCATATTCGTCCTCATTTACGGGGACATATTATTAGTAGAGATATTGCTCTCATTCGTGTGAAGACCGAACATCAATGACGTATATTTTCACAAAAGCCCTTGGATGAAAAAATATTATGTGAGTTAAGGCATGAGAGTTTTAGTTTTTTAAAATTTCCATGTATCTAGACGTGTTTTTTTTTGCGAAACACAGTACGCATGCGCTCACACTCACCCCTATGAACGCACGTACGCACACTCTACCCCTACGAGCACCTCCGAGAGATTGAGCCGACGGGTCGAGTTTTGAGATTGACGAAGTCACCACAGGTGTCTCGTTCTCGACAGGAACGTCGACTCCCACTGAAGAATATTCTGTCTTAAATGAGAAACAACAGTGTCAAACCTAGGGTTTGAACTCTGGTGGGCTGTTGGTACAACCACCCTCCTAACCATCCTGCCACAGGCAGGTTCTCGTATCTAGGCGTGTTTCTACACTAAAATATCTAAACATCTTGTAATTAGAAACGAATAGAGTAAGTTTTCGGTCTCATGAACGATATGTGGAAGTAATATTACTCCCCCACTCCACCCGTAGCCACATTCCTAACCAATTTCTTCTTCTTTACACCACACGCTATCCCAAGCCATCAAAAACCGTTTGCGAGTTGAGCACGACATTTCCACAACGACCACAGCTACCACCTCACCTTAGGTCAAAATATTGCGGATTAATCCCCTCCCGCTGGTTTAACGCCCAAGCCTTTTCTCACACGATTTGCTGTCGCAATTCAATCGCTACACCCAATCGAGGACACAAAGTTTTCTGGCTACCAGAAGGCTCAAACTTGCAGGAAATGCCATGTACCTCTGACTGACCTGCACTGTTACTACGCTGCACATTGGCCGTGTGCTCTGCTATAAAACCAACGCCACTTGACACGCTATAGGCCATCACCATTCACCCCCAATCACCTGCACAACACAAGCAAAAGAGCATTCACTGCAGACGGCAGAGCAATGGCACCCTTCACCGCCACGGCCGTCACCATTGTCATCATGGCGCTGGTGACTGTCACCGACGTAGCTCTGGCGACCACGACGACGACAACGGCGGCGAAGAAGCCGGTGATCTACATTTTCGGCGACTCGATGTCGGACGTGGGCAACAACAACTACCTCCTTTTCTCCATCGCCAAGTGCGACTATCCCTGGTACGGGATCGACTACGAAGGCGGCTACCCTACAGGGAGGTTCACAAACGGCAGGACCATCGGCGACATCATGGCTGCCAAGTTTGGCGTCCCACCGCCGCCGCCATTCCTCTCCCTGTACATGACCGATGATGCGGTCCTCGGTGGCGTCAACTTCGCGTCCGGCGGCTCTGGATTCCTAAACGAGACCGGCATTTACTTCGTAAGCGATCAGGCTATGATGTTTCTTCTCTTTCTTTGTTCCTGAATATGCTCACTAGTATTTGGCAGCCATAAACCTGATGATGTATATATATATGGGGTCTGGGCGATCTTGCAGGTTGAGTATCTGTCGTTCGACAACCAGATATCGTACTTCGAGGAGACCAAGAACGCCATGATCGCCAAGATCGGCAAGAAGGCCGCCGAGGAGGTGGTCAATAGCGCAATCTTCCAAATCGGACTTGGTACATATAAAGATTTTATATTCTCAGCTGACCTATCAGTTGCACACTTGCACTCGATCTATGTACAATTTTTTACACTACTTTGTGTAGGGAGCAACGACTACGTGAACAACTTCCTGCGGCCGTTCATGGCGGACGGCATCATGTACACGCACGACCAGTTCGTCGGCCTCCTCATGGACACCATCAAACAGCAGCTCACGGTACGTATGACGGATCGATCTGCCGATCGAATAAAGTCGGCGCCTGCTTCAGTTCAGACTTCAGAGTTAACACTCGCATTGGGAAAATTATCATGTCGCAGAGGCTGTACCATCTCGGGGCGCGTAAGGTGTGGTTCACGGGTCTCGCCCCGCTCGGCTGCATCCCGTCGCAGCGCGTCCAGTCCGAGACTGGCGAGTGCCTGGAGGACGTGAACGCGTACGCGGTGAAGTTCAACGCGGCGGCCAAGAACCTGCTCGCCGGCCTCAACGCCAAGCTCCCCGGCGCGCGCATGTCCCTCGCCGACTGCTACTCCGTCGTCATGGAGCTCATCGAGCACCCCACCAAATACGGTAATT
Organism: Poa pratensis; assembly: GCA_947311845.1. Taxonomy (NCBI): domain Eukaryota; kingdom Viridiplantae; phylum Streptophyta; class Magnoliopsida; order Poales; family Poaceae; genus Poa; species Poa pratensis. The sequence goes on from CAMZMU010000122.1 coordinate 19,823,300, forward strand.
ACCGATCATCTAACAAAACGAGCGTCCTGCCGTGCCGTGCGTGTCGGACATGACGAGAACTTTGGGTGTATGTGTGCAGGGTTCACGACGTCGCACACGTCGTGCTGCGCCGTGGACACGTCGGTGGGGGGCCTGTGCCTGCCGACGGCGACCGTGTGCGACGACCGTAAGGACTTCGTGTTCTGGGACGCCTACCACACCTCCGACGCCGCCAACCAGGTCATCGCCGCCCACCTCTACGCCGACATGGTCAGCGCCGGCGACGCGCCGGAGCAGCAGAGCAACGCCACCACCACCGCCCCGCCTCGCGTCGTGCGATCACCGCCACGCCCCTTGCCGCGCGCGCCGGCACCCCGTCCTCCCGTGCGTGGCGGCAACACCACCTCCTCCGCGCCGGCTGCCGGGCACGCGCAAGGAAACGGCACCGCGTCTGCGCCCACGTCATCCTCCCACGCCGCGCCGTCTCCCCGGCCTTGAACAGCCCACCAGGCGACGACCATGGCACCACAAATGTCGGCCATTTTACCCATTTTCGGGTTTTCATTCATCTCCAGTTACGTACCAAACCTGAATGTACTCGGACACTCGGCTAATTAAGCCAAATGAATCAAGCAGAGAGCAGATTGTTTTCACCGTATACAATGCTTCTTACCAGTAGCTCCTAACATATCCGATTCCGAGTTGTCCTCGTTAAGGTATTGTACGAGCCAACGTATTTACTACTAGTATCCATATCCGACTCGGTCTACCAGACAACGGCTTACGTAATATAAGCAGAGCGCACCGGCTGCTGCTGTTGATGATATACTGAAGAAAGATCTCGACGTACGTCCCGACCTAGCAAGCACACGATCGATCCACAAGCTACCTATAGCTTGCATCCGAACACGACGGCGATGGCGGACGATGTGTTCATGGCCGTAGTCATGTACGTCTTGTGGGGTGGCTTCGCTCTGGGGCTCGTAATCATGCTTATCTACTCGATCTGCTGTGGAGAGTCAGCCGAGGCGGCAGCGGATCGGCGCCGGAGGGCCGTGCTGGCGGAGTATGCACTGGCGCGGCGGAGCGCTGCGGCAACGCCGGCGCCGGTAGAGGTGGATCAGCTGACGAGGCCCGTTGTACCGGTGGCCGCGGCGGCACCGGTCGTGGCGAAGAAGCTGGGGTACTTCCCGTACTCGGCGGAGGGAAGGAGGGCGTCGGAGAAGCTGGTGTGTGCCATCTGCCTGGAGGTGTTCGAGCAAGGGGAGGAGTGCAGCGAGGTGCCGGCGTGCCAGCACATGTTCCACCGGAACTGCATCGCCGTGTGGATGAAGACCAGAACCTCCTGCCCGCTCTGCCGGCGTCATATCGTCGCAGGATCAGAACGTGTATCCGCTGCCGACGACATGGTCTAGCTCCGGCCTCTGAACAACGTAGTACGGAGAAAACTGTAAAAGACAGACCAATAAAAAGTTTGTTCAGCGAGAGAAAGGATGAAAGAAAATCAAGCAAAAGACGACTTCGGAAAAAAGGGCGTTGGTTCTATTTGTATGTTGGATGAATTAATGGCTCAGCTGTGTGTCTATGTTTTTTTTTTTTGAAACGTAGGCAAAACTTTGCCCCGTTCCATTATATGAGAAGAAGAGTCTAGAGGTTACAAACACAGATAAACGAGATCAAGAACATGATCTCAAAAGCAAAAGCCTACTCTCTCGGAATTAAGTAGCTCAAATGTTTCCCTCCCGCCTTCACCCAAAGCGAGGCCTCGCATTTGATGGCTCCTACAACAAATAGGGCAAGAAGGATTTATTTCTGACGGTTCTTATGTTTCTCTTGTTCCAAAGCTCTCAGGAGAAAAGAATGGAGATGGATAGCGTGGCTTTACGGCAGGATCCAGACGCATGGGAGAAACTGTCCCACCACTCCTTCACCGTGTCGATGGAAGGTGCGTGAGACCAAGCCATTCGTGGATGGAATTCCAGATGCGCAGGGAGTATCTACATTTGAAGAGCATGTGCGCAGCCGTCTCATCATCTCGTCGACATTGGGGGCATAAGGTTGCATTCGGCCAACCCCACTTCTGAAGACGATCCGCGGTCCAAACACGGTTTTGGTAGATCAGCCAGGTGAAGAATTTGCATTTTGGAGGGGCCTAAATTTTCCAAATTGAGTGATGCATGGGGGAGGACACCATTCCGCCAAGCTGAGCCTTGAGCGCCGAGGAGGCCACGTAGAAACCGCTCTCAGTAAACTTCCAAGTGATGGAATCCGGCACGTCAGGGCCTCGGGGTCAGCTGCACCTCATCAGAACCCAAAGGAGGGCAAACTTCTGTAGGTGGACCGCTGAGTCCGTGACCAAATTAGGTTTTTTTCTGAAAAAGAGGGGGGTTCCCTCCGATTTCCATTAGAGGAGACTAATGAGTCTGCTACAGCCAAACATAAAAAAGAAGAGAAAAGCAGGTGACCACATCCAACAGCAGAAGACCACTCCTAGCCCATAGTAACTAAGTGAAGACAAGACACATATCAGAACCATATCAACCATCAAACACCACCCAGGAATGCACAGATCACCAACCAGCAAGTCAACAGTCAGTTTTTGCCCAATCAACTACAAAGAACAGCAAATAGAGAAATGAAGTAGATAACAAAACAGACATTTTGCAACTAGCTCAGCTCAACGACAACAATGATGAACAAAAGAGCACCAAGCAACGGCTCCATCTTCTAGCTTCTGCACCCAATCTTCACCTGGCAGTGATCAACCTGGTACCACATCGCCAGCCCCTCGAAATTCTGAACACTTCAGTGGCTACTTGCTCGATGAGTTTTGCCCCCCACATCAGTGTGTCTCGACTTTCCTGTTTTATTTGAAGAATAGCCCAAGAATCAATCGAATATGCAACCATATTAACCAGCACAACTAGTTCATGAATTCTTTTGTTGTCAAAACTATCCCAACCAAAACTAGAATCATATCATGGTTGGCAAATTAAGGTAACCAATCATGAAAGACTCCATGTAACGTATCTGGTGTGTTTTGATGACCAAATTCACATTTTACCACACCACTGACCACCTTAGTCGTCGAACACTGAACGAGTTGGTCTGAAATTTTGGAGTTAATAGCATAAAACCACCACATTTCAATTCAAATTTCGAAAAACCACCACTTTGTGTTTTGATCACAAAAAACCACCAGTATTCGCGACATTTGTTGCAATGTGCACTGATCACAAATTGAACGCGAATTGACACGATTTCTGACAGGTGGGACCCACCAGTCAGGGCTTACGTGGCAGAAGGTGTTGACTTTTTGCTGAGGTGGCACCGTGGGCCCACATGTCAGACAATAAAAATAAAAAATATCTCAAAAAATAAAAAAATATCTCAAAAATAAAAAATATCTCAAAAAATCTAAAAAAAATAATAAATATCTCAAAAAATAAAAAATATCACCAGAAAATAAAAAAATCGAGTAGGCTTGTGAGGGGAGGCAGGGCAGAGCAGCCCGGCGGCATCCTGCCACTCCTCTTCCTCCACGTCGCCGTGCTGCCGGGGTGCGCGGCGTACAACCCGCGCATGCTGTTCCTGGTGAAGCCCGACCCGATCGTGCTCCAGGACCACCACGGCGCGCTGCTCACGGGGAACCTCACCGTCAACATCCTCTTCTACGGCCGCTTCGCCCCGGCGCAGCGGGCCATCGTCGCCGACTTCGTCCGCTCGGTCTCGGCGCCGCCCACCCGTGCCTCCACCCAGGGCGGCCCATCCGTGGCGTCCTGGTGGCGCGTGACATCGCTGTACCGCGGCGGGGGCGCGCGCCTGAGGCTCGGCAAGCAGCTCCGCGACGAGCGCATGTCGCTCGGCCGCTCCCTCTCGCTGGAGAACGTCACGGCGCTGGCGAGGTGCGCGGGGCACCACCGTGGCGCCATCACCGTCGTGCTCACGGCGCCCGACGTCCTCGTGGCGCCCTTCTGCATGTTCCGCTGCGGCGTCCACGACCACGCCAGCGCCGGCGCGCACGGCAGGGCGCGGTACACCTACCTGTGGGTGGGCAACCCGGCCAAGCAGTGCCCAGACGACTCCTATGGCGCCCGCTGCAGGCCATAGGAGTCGCCGCCGCACGCGGTGATGGCGCCGCGGCCGTGCTCCCCGGAGGTGGAGAGCGGGGAGGAGATGGTGGCCAGAGCCTCGTGCCCCTCGCCGGCCGCCGCAGCCAAGGCGCTGGTGTCGGCGACGAGGAGCCGCCGATCTTTCAGCAATGGGGCGACCACGAGGGCGCGACTGAGGCGCTCGGCCAGGAGCTCAGGGGCGCGACGGTGGCGCTGAGCTACGAGCTCCGCGGCTCCGGGTGCTCTCGCCGCCGCAGGTCCGCGCCGTGCTCCGCGTGCAGGCACCCGCCGGGATTGGGAGGGGCGGTGAGCTCGCAGCTGCCTGCTAGCCGGGATTGGGGGATATGGACGGCACCCGCTGGGATTGGGGGAGACAGATTGGGGGATTGGGGCGGGGACGCGCGCGCTTGTGAGGACGACCACGCACGGCTGCTCTGCTCAGCCGCGACCAGTGGAAGACGATCTGGTCTTTGACTTTTTTTTTCAGGAATTTTGATATATTAATTTTTTTATTGGGCTACCAAGCAGCGGCCACCTCATCCAAAAGTCACACACGTTCTGCCACCTCAGCCCTGACTAGTGGGTCCCACTGTCAGAAATCGTGTCAATTCGTGTTTAATCGAGTTTTAGCGCACATTGCAAAAAATCTCGCGAATAGTGGTGGGTATCTGCGATCTAGACGCAAAGTGGTGGTTTTTTCGAAATTTGACTTGAAATGTGGTGGTTTTATGCTAATTACTCGAAATTTTGAAGTTGTCTTGCCTCTTTTCATTTAGGAATCAGAATTATTAGCCCATAATTCAGACGAGAAATATCAAGTTCACCACAAGGAAAATCTATACCTCTTATAAAGCAAAACCCCACTAAATTCATTTATGAATTTTCTATCTCTACATGCAGCATAGCCACATCATCGCATATTCACAGCCATCCGATTCTTATCATCTATCCGTTCATTTGGATTGTCTCCATCGTCACATGTTTTTTCTGGTGCCTTCTTTTCTACGTTACGCTGTCCATCCGTTTAGAAGCAGCCCATTAATCCAGCCAATGTGCAACCCGCATGCAGCTCATCAATCTAATCTGGAGGTTTCTCTCGGTTTTCACAACTGTTTGTCTTCTCTGACCTTATCAGCCACCAAAAAAGACGATTGACGCTTCCCCTCCTCCATTACCTCTGCGATAACACTAGAGCGCAACTTAATCTACTAGCGAGGCAGGCGATCAGCCGGCTCCCTATTTATTATCTTTTCCTATGCCACCATCTCCGACGAGGCCAGCGAGCATTGATTCACCTATTTATTCTCTTGTGCGATCACATCTGCGCCAGTGAAGCTCCTCTGCTCCCTCATGGCTCCTTCCTGTTCGTTTCACCTTCTCATCTATTTAATGAGGAAATTTTCTGAATCCCACGAATCCTCTTGCTTCAAGGCTAAAGCACACCGGAAAGGGCTTCAATCTTCTTGAGTTCTTTGTCACACGAATGGATCTCTTTGTGTTCCATAATTCGGTTTTGTTATTACGGATTCGCATTTAGTTGATGTTCATGACTGATGTTCAGATACATGATTCGGTTTTTTCAACAGCTAGCATCTGTTTCTTTTACGATTTGGTTTTGCAGCAATTATTTATGCATGTGGCTGCAGTTCATGGGCAGTTGATTCCAAGGTTCCGTTCTGTCCGCCGGCGTCCATCGTGCTGTTCCACTGGGCATTGGCGCCGCCGAGGACCGATTTCATCCCTCGGATCCAGGGTTCCTTGCGGCGGCTGCGGAGTGCCGTGGTTGGACGGAAGCCGGCGGTAATCGCGTGCTATGCTTTCTTGCTTCGGCAGCGACGCCAAGTTCTGGTACGCTGCTGTAGATAGGTAGATGTGGTGTGAGTGCAGGTTCCACGGTGATATGAAATTCTGAATATTGTGGTTGGATATGCCAAACTGATATATCTACGGATTGGGTTCCTAATCTCTATTCCTTTGCTTATAGATTCGAGAAACGTACGTTTTCACTGCAACTGAAGCTTGGGTATATCATGTTGATGTTCATGACTGTAGCTTCAACTGATGTTCAGATACCTCGTCCGGAACATGCATGCAATTTTTTCGGGTATAAACATGCTATGCCACAAAGCTTCGCCATACAAATGAACGTTTTGTTCCAAGCGCATCCAAGAAGTGAGTAAACGAAGAAGCCATCATAATTAAGAACTACTCAATTTAATTATCATCTCCATACGCATCAAGGTTCCATCTGCTGTCTTCACTGGCAAAGGCCGCATGTTGCTTTTGATTGTCGCGGACGAGTCACAAGTGTCTATTGGCAAGACCCCTCGGTTCCTTGCTGATGCACATTCTGTTTATGGCCAATGCTTCTCTCAAGTGTTACTGTCGACACAACAACAACTGTGTATATTATTGATTTATTGTAGAATAAATTTCTATAGTCAACCGTATATAGATACCGATTCTTCCATGGTCAGATGGTGCACTGATAAAATTATCTTTACGGTTTTATAGGTGCGTCTTTAAGGAACTTTTTCCCAACTTATTTTTCTATCTGGCTATATCATCACATACTTATTTTCGGTAATTATGTTGACAATTTGTTATTCCCACTAAATGTTACAATTATGATATACATACTGCATTATAATCTTTTGATATTCTACGTAAATTACCGCTGCAACGCGCGGGGTACCTTCTATTTATCCAAAAGGGCCTTTAAGCCCCATTTAATTAACTCCCAATCTTTTTGATAAAATTCAGCCGTAAAACCATCAAGCTCCAACGATTTATTATGTTCCATAGACAAAACATCATCTTGTGATTCTTTCATGGTAAAATTTTCAATCAATTTCTTATTTTCTTCCTCACTCAAAGTTGGGTAGTTGAAAACATTCAGAGATATATTAGAAATCTCTAGGTTTCCAAACAAATTCTTGCAAAAGCCAGTTATATATTCATCAACCTTTTCCCCCTTATGTTCTACCCTCTTCTTGATTTAGAAAGGAGATAAAGTTTTTCTCCTCGGGCAATTTGTTTTGTCTAGCCCTATCTGAGACCGGCGAGCGCCTGGAGGACGCGAATACGTTCGCGGTGATGTTCAAAATGGCGGCCTCAACGCCCAGGCTCACCGTCGTTATGGAGCTCATCGAGCACAATACGAAATGCGGTAACGAAACAAAGGTCCCAAGAATCTTTCGCTGATAGTGACAAGAAAATATCGGTTGCAGGGTTCACGACGTCGCCCATGTCGTGCTGCGAGGTTTTGGTTACCGGTAAAAAAAAATCCCGAGGGTGGTCAGGATTTCCGGTTACCGGAAAATCCCGACCGGCTACCGGCCGAATTTGAAATTTGAAATTCAAAAATTCAATTTTTTTTGTTCCCAGTTTAACCATTTACCGGAAGTTTTCGTTAAAAATTTAAAAATTTGGGATTTTTTGACCCGTATGACCATTTCCCGAGGGTGCTCGGGATATCCGGTTACCGACCGGTAACCGGATTTCCTGACCGGTAACCAAAACCATGACATGGACACGTCGTTGGGCGGCCTGTGCCTGCCGTGGGCAACCGTGTGCGAGGACCACCCCTCCGACGCTGCAAACAAGGTCATCGCGCCCGCCTCTGCGCCGACATGTTCACCGGCAACGCCACCACCGCGCCTCACGTCGTGCGATCACCGTCCCACCCCTTGCCGCGCCCGCCGGCAGCCCGGGTGCTTGCCGGCCACCCACACCGCGCCGGCTGCCCGGCCTCGCCATGTCGTCGGATCATCCCACGCCGCGCCGACTCCCCGGCCATGAGCAGCCAATCAAGCGACGACCATGGTGGCACCAATGTCGACCCATTTTCTCGTTTTTGTACATTGGGACCCATGAGCAGCTAATGTACTCGGAGTCTCGGACACTGGGCGAATCAAGCTAAATGAATCAAGCAGAGAGCAGACTGTGTTGTACTAGAACACCGTATTCCTAGTAGCTCCTAATGTATCCGATTCCGAGACAACGTATAACTGGTATCCATCTCCGACCCGGTATAGGAGGCAACGGGTTAGATACTGCGTAGAGCACCGCCTGTTGTTGATGATATAATGAAAAAAGGATCTCCACGGACCTCCCGACCTAGAGCATCCACAAGCTAGCTTGCATCCGAAGTTCTGAACACGGCGGCGATGAATAGGGTTGAGGATGTGATCATGACGATCACGTACGTAATCGTGGGTGTCATGATCGTCCTCGCGGGTATGGGAGCCATGCTTCTCGTGTTAATGTACTGCGCAGAGAGAATGGTGCGGTGGGAGGTCGTGGCCACGCCGGCGCTGGTCGACGTGGAGCTGATGCCGCCTGTTGTACCGGCGACGGCGGCGGCAGTGGAGATGAAGCTGAGGTACTTCCTGTACTCGGCGGAGGGGAGGAGGGCGTCGGAGAAGCTGGTGTGCGCCATCTGCCTCGAGGTGTTCGAGAACGGGGACGAGTGCAGCGAGGTGCCGGCGTGCCTGCACATGTTCCACCAGGACTGCATCGGCGTGTGGATGAAGACCAAAAGCTCCTGCCCGCTCTGCAGGCGTAGTATCGCGGCAGGCTCAGAAGGTGTATCAATTGTCGACGACATGGTTTAGCTTTGGCTGTGACTTGTGTGTGTAAGAAAAAGCACTGTAAAAATTTCAGACACGCAAAAAAGGTAGTTGTATCTGTAGGTTGTATGAACCCATCTCTCTTTTTCTTCTCAATCACAACTTTCCCTTCAGTATCAGATTGCCTTGCTGAACTGCAATGTAGTGAACTTATTTTGTAATCTGTTGTCATCCAAAAAAAAGGAGACAAATTGGTTTGCCTGGTTGCCCCTCCCTCTCCGCCGGCGAGGCCACAGGTATCTGCCATCTCCGTTTGTCGTTTCGGCAACGAAAAGTTAGAATTGATCGAGATTTTTCATGGGCGTCGTATCATGGCAGGGACGACGCTATGTCTGAATAAGATCCTAACATTGTGGAGTAGGTGACTTAGTCCTCTCGGCGTCCTTTGGATTTAACAAGTTTACTTTCTCGATTTGTCAATGATGTTTGTCGTTATATACAGTATATGTTTATGAGATTACCATCTCTGACGTCTTCTGGCGCCTTCCCGACTGCTAAGTCAACAAAGTTTTTTTGGCTTTATATTGTTTGGAGGTCCAAAGGCGTCATCGTGCTTCCTCGGTGAACCTTCGTCCCGTGCAGGTGAAGCCCACAAGGATCTATGTGTAATTCTCATTTCTTAGGATTGCCATCTAAATATATGGCCTCAGGGTAGAGTGGGCCGTTGGAGGCTTCATGTTCCAGTTGTGTTTGCAGTAGTTCATGCCATGTGGTGGTGACAACTTCTTTCTTGGCGGTGCTCTTGGAGTTCTGTGTCTCAGTGTCCGGGGTGAAAACCCTAGGTCTGATCTTCGTTGCTTGTACGTGAGAATGGTGGCTCCATAATCATCTCCTTGTTGGAGGCATTGTTTGGATATTGGACCTTCTCCGAGGTGAAATCCCAGGATCTGACCATGCAGGTTAGTCCGGACGACAACGGTGTTTGTGATCTGGTACCTTTCTTGAGGCGTCGTTTTTTGAGAAGTTTTTTTGGGGCCTAGGTGTCGTCCCCACTAGTGGTGCTTTTGCTGTTACGAGTCTCTTTTTGTTTTGGCGAGATCTTTGTTTCTATTTCATTTTTTGCTTTTCGACTGTGTGCATCCTTCATGTCTAGACTTACTCTAGTCATTATGTTGATTTAGAGGCTGGTTGTGTTTGATATCTTCTCGGTATTAATATACGCGCGTTATTAAAAAAATGGCCTCAAATGGTCAAATGACGAGCAACCAAGTCCTTGGCCAAAATTCGTGCCAATTTTTTAGGCGACTTGCCGAACTCTTGATAGTAAAATACGGAGTAGCTTTGGGCTCAAACAACACATCGAGGTACACGGAGTACTAGTATATATCCGAGCGCGTTCTACGTCGATCTTATCCCGCTAATTAACAACGTGCCCTACAAGACAACGTGATTACCATCCTGTTCGATACGATTATCAAACGAAACAGTATTACTATTACTAGAATCCCTATCCAGTTAAGAGAAACCAATCTATACCCGGGCCGGAGCTCTAGAAAACGAGAGAGAAACCATTGCTCCGGAGATCATCATGCCATCTGAGGCGGCAGACATCACCTTCATCGCGTCCGAGTGCGCGTTCGCCCTGTTGCTACTGTGCCTGTGCAACTGCCATTACCCCAACCCGGAGACGACGGCTCTTCCGCCCCCGGCTGCGCCTGCGCGGATGCCGGCCGTGAGGCTGCGCTACTTCCCGTACTCGACGGTGGGCAGGCGGGCGTCGGAGAATCAGCTGGTGTGCGCCATCTGCCTGGACGTTTTCGAGCACGGGGAGAGCTGCGGCGAGGTGCCGGCGTGCCGGCACTTCTTCCACGGGGCGTGCGTCGACGTGTGGAGGAAGAGCAGCGTCACCTGCCCGCTGTGCAGGGGCTACATGGCGGCGACGGGGTCCTCGGAGCGAGTGTCGGCCGCCGATGACATGGTTTAGCTAGCCGTCACGATCTGATCGAACCCTAGACAGCTAGCTTTAGTGTGTGTACTGTGCGTTTCATTGTGGCCTTTGTTCACGGCCCATTTTTCTCCTATTTTCTCGGGGCACCACTATTTTTTTTGGTGTTTTGACTTTTGACCGAGGCGGTATTTATATTTATACTCCACATTTTTTTCCGATAAAAGATCTTTATTACTTAAAAGTTTTAATTATTACACCCAGCCTCTGCATATAAAAGGTAGTTGCAGAACCAATCCAGGGCGCACCATCGCCGATGATGAAGATGATGAGGCCTTGTTGCTGGCTTGCTGTTGGACTTGGCGTCGTCAGCGTCATCTGTCTGCTCACCGCCGCTCGGTGAACTGAGGGGACGCCGGTTGCATCGTGTTCACCGACGGGAGGAGGGCGGCGTGCAACTGCCGCTCATGCTAGGGAGCTAGGGCAATGGCACGTGGAAGTCCCTCATCCACACCGGTTCTAGCAGGGGCTGGCTCCTCCTTACCCTTCTTTGGCCTAGGGTGTCTGCACCACGCAGTTTGTGTCCTCCTTCTGCATCCCAAACGCAATTACGGGCGGCGCGGCGAGGGTTTGCGCTACTCCTTCTACATCCCGAACGCAATAACGTCGGGCGACGCAGGGAGAGGTGGTCGGGCTCCATCTTGGCGACGAGGGGTAGCCTCGACGAGGAGGAATCGTCGGGCGATGAGCCGTGTGGCATCGACGAGTGCGAAGATGTCGCACCCGACGAACCGCGTGGTGTTGACACCCTTAGCGCGCATGGCGTACGCGGCGGGTGGTCCGCGCGACAGTAGTCGAGGATCTCGTTAACGCTACACCCCCTCCACCACGCTTGCCGTCTTGCCTTGTTCTTCTGGCCTAGCGGGAACGACCCCTCGTACTGCGAGATTTGCATCTCAGATTCAGAGGCGTGGAGGTCCACGGGAGAGCGTTCTTCGGCGCGTAGTCGGGGTTGCTTTGGAGGTCGGTGGGGAGCTCGTGCCACCTCTTGAAGATGTGAAGGCGCATCTCCGTAGAGTCGACGGGCAGCGTTGGCAAGGCGAGCTCTCCCTTTCTCATGTGCCACCGCTGCGAGAGGCGGTTATCCGGCCGAAGGTAGAACCCAAACCCGACGAACTCCTCCGCCACTACTAATATCTGTGGCGTGTCAGTAAAGTGGACGCGCTGCTAATAGGTTGTCTCCTCTAACCTATTTCCTACTAGTGTCGGCAGTTGTTTAGCACATGTATGTCGAGTGCATATATGTCAGGGAATATGATATAACGGTTTATTAGTATGTAATAGTGAGTTAGTAGCTATGAGGGTACTTTAGGTATTTCATCTATGTGATCATCTTCTAGCTAGTTGAGTCTATATAGAGCCATCCTTGTATCCAATGTGAACCAAGAAATATAAACCCTAATTGTTATCTTATTTTCCTGCAATTTATCTTAGATTTAATTCCTGCAATTTAGCATTTTTATCTCCAATTCCCCACAAATCCTTGTTCTTGCTGATCCTCCTCATGTCAGATCCATCAGGGTCCTGACAAGTGGCATCAGAACCAGTTCGATCGATCGGACCTGCTCCCCCTCCCTTCCCTCCCTTGTCTTCGCTTCGATTCCGTTCGATTCCGGCGATCCCGTCTTCTTCTTTGGTTCGATTCGCATCCATGGCGTCCTCACCAACGCAAATCCCCTTCTTCCCCGCCCCAGATGCTTTCGCCGCCATCTGCCCACCTCCTCCTTTTCCCGGCGGCTACTACACACCCCCCCCCCCCTTTTCCCTTCTTCTGCAACGCCCCACCAGCCTTCCCCTACGCCGCCACCTACCCCTACCCGCCTCCGGCCTCCATGTACGCACCCCCGCCCGGCTTCTTTCCAGCTCCAGCATACGGCCCCTCCACCTTTCCCTCCGCCGCCACCTCCTATCCTACTACGCCCGGTTCGTTCCTCTCCGAATCCTCTTGCCCGATGCACGAGGCAACCCCAATCCCCACCAAAGCTGACCAAAATCAGTCGCCACCCGCAAGGAATCCTGTCACCGCCGCCAGCCCCGTCCTCACGGAGATGGAGTCGGTGCTCACCGCCCCAATCGACCAACAGAACAACTCGTCCGCTGTGACCAGCACAGGCCTTTTCACTGATTCGTTCTCGTTTGGATCAGCCTCGGAAGCCCTTGTGTTTGGCAGCATGACCACCTCGTCCGCAGCCACCACTTCTCATACAACCACGCCATCAGCAGAAGCAGTGGCTCGAGCTGAAGCAACCATCAGCAAGCACGACATGAAGCACCGAATGGATGAGCACTACGCTCAATCTCAGCGTTCATTTGCATACCTGCAAGGTCAGCTCTCCAAACTGAAGGACATGTTATCTTCTCTGACCACTTCCAGTGTAGCCTCGTCAGCGAGCTCAAGTTCTAATTTTGGCGCATCGTTTGTTGCTTCTACACCGAAGTTTGCTTCTTTTTCTGCAACAAATGCATCCACCAAACCATCAGCTACTGCTTCTGTCGCTCCGCAAGTGTTTGTTGAAATGCCAATACCAAGCTCGTCGCAGGGAACACATGGTTCAGCTCCTGACTACCGTTCTGGGCATCATACTCCAATTCAGAGTACATGTTTACCAGATGGAAACAGCAACCTCAGCGAGCAGAATGTTGATGGAATGCCCCAATCTTATGGTTTTCATAATCTCGATCGCCAAAGCGTTGTCCTAGCAGATGGAATCAAGCGCAGCTACTTTACTCTGCCGGCGGATTATCCGTTAGAGCGAGCTGTTCCGGAGCCGGTGTTTGCTCTCTATAATGATGTTTGATGTGTTTTTGTGCTAAAATATATAGCGATCAATTGCTAAATATATACATGTTAAACATATCCAAGTGCGTAGACTTCAAAATGCCTCTGTGATCAGCTTGGAGCTGTCATGCATGAGTGCATCGTATGTGTGGTGCTGTATGGCATAATGCTGGATGTTAATCAGGCCATCAGATTAATTATGCCCATGTGTTTTTGTTATATGGGCTAGTCGTGATTCTCTTTCCCATACGTGATCAGCTGATGGCCTTTTTCCAAGGCCCGCTGATGTACACAGGCATAGGATAAACGTGATCATCAGGAGATTGACTTGGATACGTAAGATATACGTGCAGTGCACGACAGATCGACCGGATCCTAACTGATCAATACTCGTTGGCGGCGCCGAAACGTGCGGCAGCCCAACTTCACCAACCGACCTAGCTAGGTTTCGCTGCCTATATAAACAGGGCATCGACCCACGCGAGAAGATAGGCAGACCCAGCCGGAAGAATACGCACATACCATACGCGAAGCAACGCAAGCGACCTGAGTTCCAATCTCAGGTTACGATCGTCTTCCTCTCGTGCAGGCGGCCGAGGGGAGAAAGCGATCTGGTGTGCGCCGTGAGGAGCACGGGCGCATCGCAGGCTAGCCAGCTTGTTGTGCACGACAACGAGATCATGGCAGTCATCTTCTCCGATGGTGAGGAACTCTACTAATCTATGTTGTTCTTATCTTTGCATCTAGCGTTGCATGGTATCGGTGTTGGAGCTGCTGGCGTATGATCGCCGGCGTCTCCACCTCCACGTTTTCGGACTGCCGGAGATCAGCCGGCGTCATCTTCCTCCATGGTGTCTCCTCGTGGTGACTATCTTCACCTCGACGCCGAGCTGCTGGCGTGCATCTTGGCATAGTCTCCAAGTCCGCGACGGCGTCATCGTAGCTGCTGGCGTGCAGCCCGGCACCGCCTTCACTCCAGCTATGCTGCGTCGTGGTTGCCGGCGGATGGATCGCTGTCTTCTTCATCTTCACGGCGACGTTCCCGGCGGCTCGGCGTGATGGCGCCGGGGCGGCCGGCATGCAGACCATCGTCGTCTGCGCCACCGTGGCTTACCACCGGCCCGATCTCATGGATGCTGTCTTTGGCTTTGATGCCGGGACGTCGTGCTGGCCGTGAACAGCCACGCCACGGAGCATGATCGAGTGCCCGCGCTGGGGCATACCTCTGCACGGCTGTAGGCGTATCTCGTACGACCGCTTGCACGCGGCCTTCGTCGGCCGGACGCGTCGTCTACCATGGCCGGCATCATTTGTCTTCCGCAAAGCTGGGTTGTCCCGGCGGCATACATCGGCCGTAGTCTCGGTGCTCGTACTACGCTACGCGTGCATGCGTGTGTGTATGTGCTAGCGAGCGCCAAATCCTGGACGTGAGCATGCGTTGCATGGCTGCTCTTCAAAGTCTTACATGCATGAGCCTGCATGGGCTAGCTACGTGAGCTAGCTGCTGTATGTGCCCAGCTCTTGTGCTATTTTGCATGAACAGGAAGGTCGGCGCGTACGAGGCATCGGCTTGATGCCATGACGTTTAGCTTCTCGGCCCTCACGGGTCCGATGCCCGTCTACACGCGTGAGACTGCCGTCACCATTGGCGGTGAACTCGGCGATACTTTCCGGATGTACACCCTCGGCGGTGCATGTCCTTCTTCTCATATGTCTCTACACACTATGTCTACTTCCGCGGGGAATACCCCCGCACTTCCGGCGAATCTACAAGATCTTCGTAACGTCTACGCCAAGCACAACCCATGCCCTCCGCTACTACTTCAACATCAACGCCGTCAAGACCGATGAGGCAAGACGGCGAGGCGGGCATGGCCGATATAAAGGCCATGCTATCCACGGCGCGTGTACCGATGAGGACACGGCTCTGCCGACGCCAATATACATCACCACCCTCATGCATGGAGAACGCGAAGCGAAGACCAAGACGACGACCAAGCAGATTAATCGGAGGTGTCCCGCGGTGCAATCCGTGGGAGAAATTAACCGGGAGCTTTCCGAGGCCCTGGGAACCAAGAGACTACAATCGCCTTGTCACGTTGGCCGCGTCAGTAGGCCACACGGAGCGCACACTTGGGATTAGTCTATTAGTCATCATGATTAATGTGTATCTTTTCCCTCATTTTATTTTGTGTACTTAGTACACTGGCACGCCCGCACTATGTATTACCCCGGTGTATGAGATACGCTTTCGCCATGTAAAAAGCGTTTTCTCGTGTCAAACAAAATGGCACGCCCAGTGGGACCTGGTTCTCCTCCCATCTTTGCTGCGCTACAATGGTCGTCGCTTTCGTCTTCATACTCTTCTTCGACATACAAGAAGGTGGCATGGGACAATCTCCTGATGAGGGAGGTGCCATCTATGCACCAATGCGAGCTTCACCATCCTTGAATAGAAGCTCAATATTCTGGGGGCATCCCAAGGTCATAGATGAAGTCGAGCTTATTCGACCTCGACCATGAGCCTCACTTCACCATGTGCCCCAAACATTGGGGGCATACATTCTGACCATGTTGCGAAGTATGGTGCAACGACAGTCAGGGCGTAGCTACTGGAAATGCCATTGGCAGGCTATGTCGTATTCAAATGGCGGGCTGGCCAAAACATGGCTCAGAGCCCACCAACATGGGGCTCTCATCCAAGTATAGTGACGCCATGGATGGAGACGCCGTTGATAGGTCCTTGTTCACCTATGTGCGTCCACGACCACCCGTGCCTATGCTGGGCACCATCTCGACCACGCCGTCGACTTGTCACGCTCGCCGCTGGAGGCGGCCACCGCTGACGTACGCTGCTGGCTCATCACGCTCGGCACCGGGGGCGACTGCCACGACCGTTGCCGTACGCTGCTGGCTCATCACGCTCGGCAGCGGGGGCAACCGCTACGGCTCTGGTCTCCGCTCACCGCCAGAGGCAACCACCGAGGCCATGGCGTCGGCTCGACATGCTCACCACCGGAGGCAACCTCCGTTGTCATGCCGCCGGATCGTCACGCTCGCTGACGCAGATAGTTGGGGCTGTCGTCATGCAGCCTGGTGGCGTGCCTCATCCACCTCTGGGATGACGTCATATAGCTTGTTGGTGTATAACCTGACGCCATGTACACCACCACAGCGCCGGGGCTGCCCGACGCTACCTTCACTTCCACGAACCATGCCATAGGATATGGCTAAGGGGTGCCGGCGTACAACCTGGCGCCACCTCCACTTGAATCAACCATGCCGAAGATGGCATCAGTGCTGCCCGCTGCCTTGGTAGCCGCCAACCGTGCCGAAGATGATGACGCCAACACTGCAGCGTGCAGGCCATCGTTGTCTTCACCGCCATGATGCTGTACGTGTCTTCACCAGCATGAAGACGCCAATACCGGAGTTGCCAATGTGCAGCCTTTTTCTTGGCAAGACCCTGTCGTTGCCATTGACAGCAGTGCACGTTGCATGGTCCGTCTCTATGAACCAGCTAATTAACCACAAGCTAGCCTATTGAGTAGCTACCCTCGAGCATATACTCATGCCGTCTTCATACGATGGCAAATAACGTGATACGGCCGTGGGCGTGTCTCGTACGCGCACCGCCTGCAAGCGGTCTCCATCGGCGGGCCGTGTGACTTAGCCGTGTGCCACCTTGACTTCTGGCCATATGTCAAGGCGCTTCGCCACGGCAAGGAAGCAGCACCAGGCCATGGAGGCACCCCGTCACTAGTACGTGCATACATGTGTACGCTCTTTGGAGCCCTGTACGTAACTGTACACGCATACACATGTATACTCGTACCCAGGAGAACTCGCGTACGCGGGAGATCACCTCATGTGTGTAGGAGGACTCTCCCGCATGCGAGAACTTGCCTGTGGCAAGATGGTTAGTTGGGTGGTTGTACCCCTAGCCCACCAGAGTTCAAACCCCAGGTTTGACGCTGGTGTTTCTCATTTAAGGCGGAATATTCTTCAGTGGGAGGCGACGTTCCCGTCGACAGCGAGGCGCCCGTGGTGACTTCGTCAATCTCAAGACTCGACCCGCCGACTCAGTCTCTCGGAGGTGCTCATAGGGGTAGGGTGTGCGTGCGTGCGTTCATAGGGGTGAGTGTGTGCGCGTGTATATGAGCGCTTGCGTTGTACTGTGTTTCGCAAAAAAAAAAAAAGGACTCTCCCGCATGCCAGGAGCTCGACCAGATCACATATGGCAAATAACTCACGTACGCAAGGCACACGCAAATCGTGAGCCAGCTGAACAAACGAGATCGACGGCTCCACAATCGGTGCCTCGGCCATGATGAGGCCTACCGCAGCAAGCCGGACCCCGACGAGGCCTCTTCGCCTTTCTCTCTCTCCACGAGCTTGCCGCCGGAGTAAACGGCAGCAGGCCGGGCCACGGCGAGGCCTCTTCATCTTCCTCCATGCTTGACACCAAAGTAAAAGGTGTCCGTCTCGGCCACGATGAGGCTGACAGCCTCCACGCTTGCCGCCGAAGTTGATGGCGGCGCGCTTGGCCACGACAAGGCCTCTTCCGCCACACTTGATGTTGGAGTCGACGGCGCCACGCTCGACGCCTCGTCCACGACGAGGCCCATGGCCTCTCCCCACTTGTCGTCGGAGTAGAGGGCAGCAGGCTCGACCAAGACGAGGCCTCCACGCTTAGGAGACCCTCGTCAGACCCTACCATCTTCTTCATGGTCATCACCACGTAGACGGGCTACCTGCGCCGTCTCCACTTCCACTACGATGTTGTCCGGGCTGCCGGCGTGCAGCCCGACGCCATCTACTCAACCGCAAACCATGCCATCCAAAGACGAGGGGCTTGTGGTTTCGCGTGCAATCCAGCGCCATCGGATCCAAAGATGGCGACTTCGAGGAGCTGCCGGCAAGCAGCCCGCCCATGATCGAGGCGCTGGCAAAGGCCAGTCAGTTGCCTTTGCCGCTGCGACTATGCCAAAGCCGGGAGCGCCGGAGCGCAAACCATCTCCTTCTTCGTCAATATGAACAACTACCAGTAGGATGGCATCGACGAGTTGCCGAAGTGCAGTTTGTCACCATCTTCACCACCATGAACGCAGAGGTGCCGCAGGCGTGCAGGCCTCCAAGAAACCATGGCACTGTTTCCTCCGTACAGTCCATTTTAGTCCTCCTCGTATCCTCGCTGAGCTCATCCGGCCGTGTTCCGGCAAGGTCGAGTGTTGACCAATGGCGCTGCACGTCAAGTGATCAGCCACGGTGGTCTCGCGTCATCGTCAACACCACTCCAAACAGTGGGAGCTCGTCGCGGTGTATCTTGCTGCTCCACCGTGGCGGCACATCACCAACGGCATCATCGCCATCTGGAGTCCATGTGAACATTCTCAAATCACCTGGACGAGCTAAAACAAGAACATGAAACAAGAACACATACGTGTGTACCATTCAGCCATGCGTACTTCAGTGTGCTTAATTGTGTGTATGCCTTTGCTATGCATACGCCAGCTAGCTTGAGCACACCAGTCAGCAGCCGCACTGTGCCATCCCTCTGGATGGGTGGAACCTCGATGCCAAGACGTGCCGGCGGCGGCATGTGCCTTGGACGTGCACGTACATCCTGCCTGGCTAGCTGTGGCCGTGGTTCGTATCCGTGCCTAACAAATCTTGGAAGGTGGGCAAACCCCGGCGTGCTGCATTGTGGCACTACTATTACTACCATGGTCAGACGTGTCAATCCACGGCTACAACGACAACCACGTCACCCGTCAACACCAACCTGAGAGCCACACAAGGTGGAGCGACATTGGCGTCGCCCTCCATGCGGAAGTGCCTCAAGGAGCTGCCGCCGACACGTGCAATGACGCCTCCAACATGACTCCCCCAGCCCCCCACAAATATGTGAGACCAGCTGGTTGATCCACAAGGAGCCCGGCCAATGCCTCCAATCAATGGAAGGTTCTTGAAAAAGTACTTCGCTTGATTTCATCAACCTTTTCATTTTTTCTTCTCTCTTTCTTTTCTGGTTTCTCTTTGCTTTGCGCTTTGAAAGAAGGGGATTTTTGGTGGCCTATCAAAGTTTACAGTGCACTTTCCATTGCACAATGTAGACTGATTTGATGTTTTTTTGCTGTTTCCCCTTTTTATGGGCTGCAAAGTCCTACACAAAAATGGCTTTTCCCAATCGCACAAAGCTCGTGACGGAAGATTGGGCTGCCTTATGACTTGTCCAGCGGAAGCACGGTGTATCACGTGGTAAGTGGAGCGGCACCTACACCCACAACACACAACATGCACCGCATTACATGCTCCGAGAGGCGACGGAGAGGACTACTTGGGTGACTTCTAAGCAATGAGGTCCCACACCCCCATGCTTCCCGATGTGTCTCAAGTTCACGAAGACACCACGCTCCAGGGAAGACCCTAGGAAAAGATCATAAAAGGGCGGCTCAACCCGACGAAAGTCGGACTTGATGCGTAGCCACTTGACAACCCTGGGGCGTGCCACCAAAAGCCCCACATAATATGCCTGAGGGTTTTAGGACCACGGTGGATGGCTATCTTCCAAGTTCTCAAGGTGGTTCCCTAAGGAAACATCATTTCTTCAAGCAGTCAAACATGAACTGAGGAAGTAAGAGAGGTTGACAACTCCGCTAGCCTATGAACGATCTACTCAGAGTTTATTCTCAGATTTCGGCTATGAGTTGATTAAACATCTGTAACAGAAATGTTATGATGGGTAAAAGTATCAACTTTCTCATGGGTTTGCGTTTATCTACGCGAAGATGGACACTCAAGAAATCCACACAAGGCGAAAATGTCCATCAACTTCAGAAGCAAGTCAGTAGCTCCATGCAGCAAGGGCCATGAAAGAAGGCGGTTGGTAGTCATTCACCACCCCTCGATAAGGCATGACAAAAATTTCCAAGCCATTGTCCCAAAAACATTACCCTGATTCCTCCTCACCCATGTTTTGGGTTCTTGAGGCATGGAAGGACGAGTGGTGGAGCTATGGGATACTCATTGCTCTGATGGGCTAGGGTACGATTCTCTGTTGCCTCTCAGGATCTCTAAACACATCACCCACATACACACACATACGAATGGATAGGTTGTTGGATTGCAATCGTCATGGTTTTCGACGGTTCCCAGTGACTTAGTCCTTCGGCAGCCTTTTCCGATGTCACACTCGTAGCTAGTGCCTACCGGAAAAGCCAACATTTTCAAAACAAAAACACCAACCATTTGTTTTTCTTGCTCCTTCGAACATATTTTATTTGCCTCTTCTTGTTGCAATGGTGTTCTAACTTTGTGCAGCCATCATCAAGAAGGAAGCAAGTCAATGGACTCTCACGTGTCCATGCATCTACGTGGGCGTTCGTCGCCCATCATCGGTTCCGAGGAGCACCGTTGACCTTCCTCGACATGGCGTCCACAATTTGGCGCCTTCTCTTCGAATGGCAGAGGGGGCTGGCGTCCTCTCTTGGCAAAGGAGGCGGGGCAACATACGCATTGCCATCGTTACCGCGCCACCTCTGCAACGACAACACAAGGGGCACCGTTACCGGCCCCCAAAACATCCATAACGGTGAAGGCATTCCACCGCACGACCATCCTCCTTACCCGGTTGACATTAGCTCGGGATGGCATGATGCACAAACAAGTTGAGTTATCGATGGGTGTTCCGATATCTCATCTCTTTTGGCTCCACCAAGCCTCATAGTGGGAACAGTGTAGTGCGCCAGTGCGGCTAGCACGAAGCTGTGAAACCCTTCGATCTTGTCGGTCGGTACCGCAGCAGTTAAGCGGTCACGACTTGATCGATAAACGCCTTCAAGGAGCGGCATGGTGTTCGTCGCTAATTGAGGATGACATGTGGATACTTGGTTGTTAGCGTCGTCGTGACTATACGGCCCAACGAAGTATCTGATACTCTCTTGGCTTCAGCATGCTAATTCGCTAAGTTCAAGAGAATGTTATTCCGCACACATTACACGCGTGAACCTTTAGTTAAGGGTTCATGCTTGGAGGCTGCAATAAAAATATTGCGCCGCCACCTCGATGCTTGCTTCTTCTCTCATCAAGTCAAGCCCGATCGGCTCTGCGCTCACGCTCGACTTGATGTGGGGGCATTCGTTTGTTACATACAATTTTTCTTTTGTGATATCTTAGTAAGTATGCATGGAGCATTTGGTTGCCCGCGAGCATATAAGCACGAAATACATTAAAAAAAAAAAAACGCATGCATGACCCATGCAAGGGGTACGTCCCTGGCTAGCACTTGCTGCTGGGGGCAACTCTGGATACAAGAAGCAGCGCGCTAGTATATATGAGCCAGCTGCTGCACTTCAGTTGAAATTTGCACCAACGATGAGCGCGTCTCGTTGATCCTATCTCGTCTAAAGGATCAGCACGAATGCGTTTCGTTGGTCAGCTGAAGTTGGAAAATTTCAGCAAATCAAATCCGAAACCGTGTGTAAAGGCAGTCTCTTTTGCGCCTTGGTGTTGCCGAGGCCTTAACCCAAAAGTCGACCGCTGTGTCGGCCTTGATGCAGATCGAGATCGCTGGCCGGAGCGCGCGCGGCGCCGACGGCCGGATGTAAACAACAAGTATAAACACGGTGCAAGTGAAAGAAAATACGCTGCCCTTTATTCATTTATTAAAAGAGATAACAGACTGATAAACGAGTTGGTATTGCAACTGACTCGATCAAACACAAATTCTGGACTCGATGGAAATAACGGTGCACTGAAGGTGCCTACTAAACCTAAAAATATCTTTCTGTTCACACTTCTAGCTTTTGTCTAAATGAGGCTAATATAAAGCACGGACGCGGCTGTAGATCAGGTTAACTCTGGAGGGTCGCAAATGTAACTCAGGATGAGAGCTGCTTCGGGTGGTTCCTCGGCTTTAGCTTTTTTCTTCTCCTCGTTGAAAAGCTTCAAGAATTGAGTAACCTTGGTCTCACGTAGCTTCAGCTCCTTATTCTGCGTACGGAAGGTACTGATTGCGATCTTGAGGCATTCACGTCTTGCAGCCGCGGTTCTTTGCTGGTTCCGAAACTCTTTCGCTTTCTTCCTTGCTTCCGCTACTTGGCGTTCAAGTTCTTCCGCCCGCTGCTCCTGCTCGTCCTCAAGGGCCTTCATTGCTAGTAGATCCTTGTCCAGACTGGGCACCTCTTCGTCAAGGAGCCTTACTTCCTCGGTGATAGACGTAACTGCAACTTTAAGTTTCTCCAGCAAGGGGCGAGCCTCTTTGTTCGCCAAGGTAGCGGTCTCTTCGCCAAAGAGGCTAGGAGGTGTCTTCCCTTCAAGACGCATTCCCAAGGTCTCAAAGAGAGAGATGAGGTATTTTACGACATCCGGGACTGATCCCCCATACTGTGTAGTCCATGCAGAAGTGGAAGCCTCCATCGCCTCTAGGAGACCAGCTTTATTGAGTGGTTTCTGTTGGAGGAGCTTCTGAACTTCTTCAAGACCCATACGCACACACCCGGCTTGGAGTCGTGCTGCAAGATTAGCCTCAGGGAGGTCAAGGCGGCGCGGCCCTTGGACGTTTGATGCTGGAAGAAGGGCAGTGGGAAGCTCCGGTCCTTCGTATTTGAGTGTTTGAAGGCAATCCTCTACCATACCCTTGACCCTCTTTGCACGAGGAGAAAGGAATTTGTTGATCATCTCATCATTCAAATCTGAAAAGTGTGCAAGAAAATTGCGCCTTGATTACATGATGCCATTAAAATTTTCTTTGGAAAAAAAAAAAGATGTTCCTATAATTACCAGAAGGTTGTGGCGACTGTTGTTGCTGAACTTCATTGGGTGATTCCGACCTTTTCTTTGTATTGCCAAGTATGGCTGGAGGCGTTGCAGAGGCCTCCCGGACAGGTGGAATCTGCGATGGTGGGCACGAAGAGTCAAAGAAAAACTCAGCCTCAAAGTCTGCCCATTCCGATTCAGTTAAGAAATTGGCAACAAAGGACCAGTCTTCCTATACAAGTAGGGGACAAATTGGAACACAATATGCACACAAAAAAAAAAAAGCAAAGCGAATTGAAGAGTTAGCAACAGTGCCATACCTTGTCGAGATCTGAGAGGGTAACCTCCTTAGCGTTTTCTGAGCCACCATTGTGACTAGCTGAAGGAGTGTCTTCGCTGGACGGCTTGACAACTTGGGTTAGGTCTGCGCCCGTCTTGTTTTGAGCTATGGCAGGCAGAGCCTGTTAGAATTGTAATGTGTTTTATATTTTGATAAATACGTATTGGGTATGGAGTAGTACTCCAACCTAATTACGCCTTCTGTAATGCCACGCCAGGGGCTCTTCCTGGCCCATATAACACGTATCCGATCGACCCTACTGGGCAACGATCGTTCCACCAAAACTTACATGGTATCAGAGCCACCTTTTCCTGACCTAGCCGTCGCCGAAAAACCCTAGGCCGCCGCCGCCGCACCATTGCCGCCGCCGCTGCCCACAAGATCAAGATCAAAACGCCGCTGCTGCCGCATACCCTGCCGTAGTCGCCGCATCAAGACCCCAAGACCTCTACGACCCAAAACAGCCGCCGCCGCCGCATTATTGCCGCCGCAGCCGCATCAAGACTCCAAGACCCCTACAACCAAGAACAGCCGCCGCCGCCGCATTACTGCCGCCGCCGCCGCATCAAGACTCCAAGACCAAGAAGATCGCCATGTCGTCGTCCTCCTCTGTCGTGCCCGCTGTCACCCTCGGCAATCCTCCCACCCAGCAGCTCACACGGACGAATCATCTCATGTGGAAGGCGCTGGTGCTCCCCCATCTTCGTGGAGCCCAGGTCACCGGCTTGCTGGATGGAACTGAAGCTGCTCCGGACAAGACCATTGAAATCGATGAGGAAGGAAAGAAGTCCACCGTTGCCAATCCCCAGTACTCTGCCTGGATTGTCCGTGACCAGCAAGTTATGGGGTGGCTCCTCGAAACTATCTCAACGGAGCTTCTTCCACACTTCTATGAGTACACTTCCACGGCTCAAGTTTGGGCGGGGATCTCTGCCATGTTCACCTCTGTTTCCCGCTCCAAAATCACTCACCTTCGCACGGCCCTCAACAAGACGAAGAACAAGAAGGATATGACCGCTTCAGAATACTTCACCACCATGAAAGGGCTTGGTTCTGAGCTCGCTGCTGCTGGGAAGCCCATTGATGATGATGAGCTCATTGGGTATATTCTCAACGGGCTAGATGGCACATACAATGATCTCGTGGCGCATATCATGCGCGGCAATCTGGGCAAACAAATCATCAAGTGTAGTTCCCCGTTGTCCGTTGACAGCAGCAACGACATCATTGTATGTGCCATCTAGCGACGCCGTGATGGGGGAGGTGGTGGTCGTGGTCGTTACGACAGGCGTGATGACCGCAACCGCCGTGATGGAGGAAAGGGAGGCCGCCGTGATGATAGCAAGAGCGGCTTCCGTGATCGTGCTCCCACACCTTATGTCAATGTCACTTGCCAGATATGCAAGATTCATGGGCACCCCGCGAGTGACTGTTGGTGGCGCTACCAAGATCGTGATGATTCTGATGATGATACTCATGAGGAGGAGAAGAACGCAAATCTTGCTGCCTATGGTATTGATACCAACTGGTATCCGGACACTGGTGCCACCAACCACATCACGGGAGAGTTGAGCAAGCTCTCCACACATGACAAGTACAAAGGACGCGGTATGAAAATAAGCAACATTGGTCATTCAACATTATGCACCCCACATGCTTCTTTACATCTTAAAAATGTCTTGCATGTTCCTAGTGCCACCACAAATCTTCTCTCAGTTCATAAGCTTACACTTGATAATCATATATTTTTTGAGTTTCACTCTGATTTCTTTTTAATTAAGGATCAAAGCACAAGGAGAATTCTGTTTAAAGGGCCATGCCATGGTGGTCTCTACCCGCTAGTGCCGTTTTCCACCGGGTCTTCCAAGCATGCTTTCGTTACAATAAAGCCATCATCGTCCACTTGGCATCGTCGTCTAGGGCATCCCTCGTCTTTTGTGGTTCAGCAAGTTCTTAGAAACAATAAGATTTCCTATACTCCAGAAGTTAGTCCTTATGTTTGTGATCCATGTCAGTTAGCTAAGAGTCATCAGTTGCCATATCCTGTCTCTACTAGCGTTTCCACTGTTCCCTTGGAACAAGTGTTTTCTGATGTATGGGGCCCAGCACCTGAGTCTGTTGGCAAACACTCCTATTATGTAAGCTTTATCGATGATTTTAGTAAATTTACTTGGATTTATTTGCTCAAGAAACGTTCTGAGGTGTATCAAGTGTTTCTCAATTTTCAACAACTTGTTGAGCGAAAATTTGATAGAAAAATTATTACTATGCAAACTGATTGGGGTGGTGAATACGAAAAACTCAATAGTTTCTTTCAAAAGCATGGCATTTCTCATCATGTCTCTTGTCCACATGGTCACCAACAAAATGGTTCAGCTGAACGCAAACACCGTCATATTGTCGAAGTAGGTCTTGCCTTGCTTGCCAATGCCTCCATGCCCCTCAAGTTTTGGGATGAAGCTTTTCTCACCGCCACCTTCCTCATAAACCTACTCCCAAGTAAAGTTATAAATCTTGATACACCCGTTGAACGTCTTCTTCATACCAAGCCAAACTATGAATCTCTTCGAGTGTTTGGTTGTGCTTGTTGGCCCAATTTACGTCCTTATACCAAGCGCAAGCTAGCTTTTCGTTCTACACGATGCGTCTTTCTGGGGTATAGTCCACGTCATAAGGGAGTCAAGTGTTTAGAAGTTTCCACCGGTCGTATCTATATATCACGAGACGTTGTTTTTGATGAGAGTGTTTTTCCATTTGCCTCTCTTCATCCTAATGCCGGTGCACGTCTTCGCAAAGATATTCTTCTTTTACCTTCCATCACTTCCACACATGGGGATGCAAATGTTGATGACTATATGTCCTTGCCTATAATACCAGATGTTACTAATGATCAAAGTGCAGAAAACAGTGCAGCTACAGGTGCAGGCACGCAGCAAAAAGAATCACAAAAAAATTTGGCGTCAAATGGCGCTGAAACGCTGAAGAAACAGGCGCAAAACGACAGACGGCGTCTGCCTGTCAACGATCCCGAGGAAGATCCGATGCTCTCCGATCCAGAGGCCGATTCTGGCCCTGATGGCTCCACTGATCCCGGGGACGATTCCGTGTCCACCGCGTCCGACAGCGCGTCGCCTCCGCCTGACGAAAGCGCGGAAACCGCGTCGCCTCCGCCTGACGAACCTGGAGATGGCACGTCCCGCTCCAGGCCACGCTCCCGGGCCCCGCCGCGCACGTCGCTGTCGCGATCCCCGCCACGGACCCAGTCCTCGCCTCGCTCTCCACGGAGAAGTCCAAGCCCGCACGAACCAGAAGCTGCCACGTCACCGACAGCTTCGGAGGCATCTGCGGATGCTCTGTCCAGCCATGCAGAGGCTGGATCTTCTACGCCAAGGTCTGCTGCGGCCTCCTCTACACCGACAACTGCACCAACAACCACACCAACGCCTTCGCCACCGCCTCCTCCGCCTCCGGAACCTCGAACTCGTTTACAAAAAGGTATTAAGCAACCACGAGTACCTACTGATGGCACTATTCGTTGGTGTCTTTTTACGTCTACAGGGGAACCAAGTACACTTTCGGAGGCTCTTAAAGATGAACGGTGGCGCAAAGCGATGGGGGAAGAATATAATGCGCTCATACAAAACAAGACATGGCACCTAGTTCCTCCTCATCATACGAAAAATCTTATTGACTGCAAATGGGTATACCGCATCAAGAAGCATGCAGATGGCACAATTGACAGGTATAAAGCACGACTTGTTGCAAAAGGGTTTAAACAGAGGTATGGAATAGATTATGAAGATACTTTTAGTCCTGTGGTCAAAGCAGCTACTATTCGTATTGTTTTGTCAGTTGCTGTTTCCAGAGGATGGAGTTTGCGACAGCTAGATGTCAAGAACGCGTTTTTGCATGGCGTTCTGGAAGAGGAAGTATACATGAAACAACCTCCAGGTTTTGAAGACTCACAAACTCCACACTATATATGCAAACTTGACAAGGCCTTGTATGGTCTCAAACAGGCTCCTCGAGCATGGTACTCTAGACTCAGTACCAAGTTGCAACAACTTGGCTTTTATCCATCCAAGGCTGACACTTCTCTTTTTCTCTATAACAAGTCTGGTATTATGATGTTTGTTCTAATTTATGTTGATGATATCATAGTCACAAGCTCATCAGATCAAGCTATCTCGGCTCTCCTTCATGATCTGAATGCTGATTTTGCTCTCAAGGATTTGGGAGACCTACACTACTTTCTGGGTATTGAGGTAAAGAAAACTCCAAATGGTTTGCTCCTTACTCAGGAAAAATATGCTACCGAGTTGCTTGCTAAAGTCGGTATGACTAAGTGCACATCCTGTCCCACGCCTCTGTCCTCCACTGATAAATTGTCTTTGACTGAGGGAGCTCCTCTTGGTCCTGATGATAGTACAAATTATAGAAGTATGGTAGGTGCATTGCAATACTTGACATTAACAAGACCCGACATTTCTTACTCAGTAAACAAAGTTTGTCAGTATTTGCATGCACCAACTTCTGCTCATTGGACAGCCGCCAAAAGAATTCTACGATATGTTCAGGGTACAATTCGTGTTGGACTCACATTTCAGAGATCCTCCTCTACTTTGCTCAGTGCTTTCTCAGATGCAGATTGGGCAGGTTGTCTTGATGACAGAAGGTCAACTGGAGGCTTTGCTATTTTTATTGGACCGAATCTGGTCTCTTGGAGTGCACGTAAACAGAAGACTGTGTCAAGATCTAGCACAGAAGCTGAATATAAAGCTCTTGCAAATGCTACAGCTGAGTTGATGTGGGTTGAAGCTGTCCTTAATGAACTTGGTGTTGCACTAAACGAAAAGCCATGTTTATGGTGTGATAACTTGGGTGCTACCTTCTTGTCTGCTAATCCTGTGTTTCATGCTAGGACTAAGGATATTGAAATAGACTATCACTTTGTTCGTGAAAGAGTTGCAGATAAGTTGCTTGACATCAAGTTCATTTCAAGCAAGGATCAAGTTGCTGATGGTTTTACAAAGACTTTGCCAGTCAAGAATCTACATGAGTTTATGCGTAATCTCAACCTCTCCGAAGGTTGCGATTAAGGGAGGCTGTTAGAATTGTAATGTGTTTTATATTTTGATAAATACGTATTGGGTATGGAGTAGTACTCCAACCTAATTACGCCTTCTGTAATGCCACGCCAGGGGCTCTTCCTGGCCCATATAACACGTATCCGATCGACCCTACTGGGCAACGATCGTTCCACCAAAACTTACAGAGCCAACGCAACTCCCGCTGGCAGATCAGGGCGGTCGCTCCTGTTGCTCCGAGGAGGTGACGGTGACGGGGTTGACGACACATCAACATAACGCCTTGGTTTCACATGGCTGGTCAAAGGCGGTGCAGGCGGCAGAACTTCCTTTTCACGGGTGTGCTCATGGTGCCCGCTCGATGATTCACCCTTGGAGGCGGTCGAGCTACGTCGCGTTAAGCGGTACTTGTCCTCCTCGTTGGACGGCTTCTTTTTGGAGTTGCTATCGCGACCCATGGTCTTCCTGCCGTTCCAATGGAGTAAAAAAAAAAAGATAGCTTGAGTTATCACGCTGATAGCAATTAGCAAAGGAGGGCAACAATGATATATAGTACATGCATGCAACCAGACATCTTTCTCCCTCATGAACACGGTTAGCATAGCCTGGTGAGATAGAAAAGGCAGCAATGCGCGGCGCAGACTTGCCGTGCCTGCTTGCGCCGATGGTAACGACGGCCGCCGGCCGGCGTCGAAGCTAGGGTGTATAAACACAAGCAGAACTATGGCATATAGATACAAGTACAAAGCAATGATGAGGAAGGGGAGCGTTACTGTTGTCTTTTCCCTGGAGCCTTGCCTGCAATGGTCGGCGAGTTGTTCGCTCGATTTCTTGACGTGCTGGTTGGCAAGGATCGGCGACTTGTGATTTCAAAAGCTTTGGTGGTGTAGAGGCCTGTACGGGGCCTTCAATTTATTGGCCTCGGGTATGGAAGTCTGGTCCTTGTACGACGCTTGCTCGTGCAAAACAATGAGACATAAGTTCAGCTAGCCTTGGAAAAGGACTCCTTCCGTATTGGTTGAATCCGGTACGGCTTGTCTTTAAAAAAAAAATATATCTCTTTTCTTTAAAAAGAAAAAAAAGAAAGTAGAGGACAGCATAACTTTGCGTCCGATGTTTGTGGGAAAATTTCTACACCAAGTCAAATTCGACTCGCTTCGCATTCGAACCTGACTTGGTGTGGGGCATTTGTTTGATGTGTTTTTGTGCTAAAATATATAGCGATCAATTGCTAAATATATACATGTTAAACATATCCAAGTGCGTAGACTTCAAAATGCCTCTGTGATCAGCTTGGAGCTGTCATGCATGAGTGCATCGTATGTGTGGTGCTGTATGGCATAATGCTGGATGTTAATCAGGCCATCAGATTAATTATGCCCATGTGTTTTTGTTATATGGGCTAGTCGTGATTCTCTTTCCCATACGTGATCAGCTGATGGCCTTTTTCCAAGGCCCGCTGATGTACACAGGCAAAGGATAAACGTGATCATCAGGAGATTGACTTGGATACGTAAGATATACGTGCAGTGCACGACAGATCGACCGGATCCTAACTGATCAATACTCGTTGGCGGCGCCGAAACGTGCGGCAGCCCAACTTCACCAACCGACCTAGCTAGGTTTCGCAGCCTATATAAACAGGGCATCGACCCACGCGAGAAGATAGGCAGACCCAGCCGGAAGAATACGTACATACCATACGCGAAGCAACGCAAGCGACCTGAGTTCCAATCTCAGGTTACGATCGTCTTCCTCTCGTGCAGGCGGCCGAGGGGAGAAAGCGATCTGGTGTGCGCCGTGAGGAGCACGGGCGCATCGCAGGCTAGCCAGCTTGTTGTGCACGACAACGAGATCATGGCAGTCATCTTCTCCGATGGTGAGGAACTCTACTAATCTATGTTGTTCTTATCTTTGCATCTAGCGTTGCATGGTATCGGTGTTGGAGCTGCTGGCGTATGATCGCCGGCGTCTCCACCTCCACGTTTTCGGACTGCCGGAGATCAGCCGGCGTCATCTTCCTCCATGGTGTCTCCTCGTGGTGACTATCTTCACCTCGACGCCGAGCTGCTGGCGTGCAGCCCGGCACCGCCTTCACTCCAGCTATGCTGCGTCGTGGTTGCCGGCGGATGGATCGCTGTCTTCTTCATCTTCACGGCGACGTTCCCGGCGGCTCGGCATGATGGCGCCGGGGCGGCCGGCATGCAGACCATCGTCGTCTGCGCCACCGTGGCTTACCACCGGCCCGATCTCATGGATGCTGTCTTTGGCTTTGATGCCGGGACGTCGTGCTGGCCGTGAACAGCCACGCCACGGAGCATGATCGAGTGCCCGCGCTGGGGCATACCTCTGCACGGCTGTAGGCGTATCTCGTACGACCGCTTGCACGCGGCCTTCGTCGGCCGGACGCGTCGTCTACCATGGCCGGCATCATTTGTCTTCCGCAAAGCTGGGTTGTCCCGGCGGCATACATCGGCCGTAGTCTCGGTGCTCGTACTACGCTACGCGTGCATGCGTGTGTGTATGTGCTAGCGAGCGCCAAATCCTGGACGTGAGCATGCGTTGCATGGCTGCTCTTCAAAGTCTTACATGCATGAGCCTGCATGGGCTAGCTACGTGAGCTAGCTGCTGTATGTGCCCAGCTCTTGTGCTATTTTGCATGAACAGGAAGGTCGGCGCGTACGAGGCATCGGCTTGCTGCCATGACGTTTAGCTTCTCGGCCCTCACACGGGTCCGATGCCCGTCTACACGCGTGAGACTGCCGTCACCATTGGCGGTGAACTCGGCGATACTTTCCGGATGTACACCCTCAGCGGTGCATGTCCTTCTTCTCATATGTCTCTACACACTATGTCTACTTCCGCGGGGAATACCCCCGCACTTCCGGCGAATCTACAAGATCTTCGTAACGTCTACGCCAAGCACAACCCATGCACTCCGCTACTACTTCAACATCAACGCCGTCAAGACCGATGAGGCAAGACGGCGAGGCGGGCATGGCCGATATAAAGGCCATGCTATCCACGGCGCGTGTACCGATGAGGACACGGCTCTGCCGACGCCAACATACATCACCACCCTCATGCATGGAGAACGCGAAGCGAAGACCAAGACGACGACCAAGCAGCTTAATCGGAGGTGTCCCGCGGTGCAA
Source organism: Poa pratensis (assembly GCA_947311845.1). Classification (NCBI taxonomy): domain Eukaryota; kingdom Viridiplantae; phylum Streptophyta; class Magnoliopsida; order Poales; family Poaceae; genus Poa; species Poa pratensis. The sequence goes on from CAMZMU010000122.1 coordinate 19,855,087, forward strand.
TCCGTGGGAGTAATTAACCGGGAGCTTTCCGAGGCCCCGGGAACCAAGAGACTACAATCGCCTTGTCACGTTGGCCGCGTCAGTAGGCCACACGGAGCGCACACTTGGGATTAGTCTATTAGTCATCATGATTAATGTGTATCTTTTCCCTCATTTTATTTTGTGTACTTAGTACACTGGCACGCCCGCACTATGTATTACCCCGGTGTATGAGATACGCTTTCGCCATGTAAAAAGCGTTTTCTCGTGTCAAACAAATGACAAAACAGAGGGCGACTCGAATGAGTCTGTTGATGTGTTCGCTGGCACACCTGGGCAGCAAAGATATGAAGAAGAGCAACATGAATGTGAACAGGCTCTCAAGTGCTTCAGCAAGCCAATAATTAGTCCTGAGAGACCTACTGATGGTGTATACAGTTTTACAAATGAGAAGAAATATGAGAATGAACTACATACAGTGTGTTTCAACAACACTTCAGATAAGGCATTCAGTGAACAGGCTACAGATTTTACATTTCCACATAGTCCTGTTATAAATGCTGAAAGATTCATAGAGCTCACAAACAAAAAGAGCACCCAGGTTGTATCTATACCGTGTGTCCAAGAAGCAACCATGCACTGTGATGATGAGAGATTTGAGATAAATATCAACCGACACGATATCTCATATCCTTGCAATTTGAACACTGACAAGGAAGTCCCAGTTGTCTTGCAGCATCAGTTATCATTGAGCAGTGCACCTTGTATATGGGATCCCGGCATAGACTTGTTCTCATATAAAAGGCCGCACCTTTTTCCTTGGGTTCCATGTTCTGCTCTTATTATTGTTCAGCAAGTACACACTGACCGGTCTTTGAAGATCAACATTGGAAATCACATCAAAGAACTCTCAGTTGACGATTCTTCACTAGCTATCCAACAAGCACAGCTGCACCAAATTCAAACCCAACAGTGGCACATGATGCTAATTGCAGAAGATTGCTTTGTTGATCAGGAGGTAATGGCAAAGACTTCTAGCAAAATGGCAGCGCTTACGTGGCCCGGCTCAATACCTGGGATTACATTGATATTACTGAACAGTACCACCTACATATGGGATCCTGGTGTTGTCTATATCATTGACGATATCATGCTAGATAAATATGTAGTGTCTCATCAAGTTCAGTTCGTCCAGCTGAAGGCAGAATACTTATTTCTTAGCTAGACAGCCTGCATACAGTATGCTGCTCCCAACGACAGTCATCCTGTACTCCATGCTACTTGCTTCATACTGCGAAGGGCTGCTCATTTAACTCAGGATAATTACATCTGCTCCTTGCACTGCATTAGTGTGCTGAAAACCTATTACGTTTGGGATCCGGGAGTTAACATTTCCTTGCCTAGCTGGTTGGTTATTTTGACACTATGGAGTGAAACTGATAAACCATTGTCTTGCACACATATTCCAGATTTCACGGCTTGGCCAAACCAGCCAGTAGGTAGTGGTGCTTCTTACATTTGGGATCCTGGTACTATGTTACTCTGGTACAAATGCAAATGGTGCTTACTATACACAGAAGAAAAGATCAATTGGCTCACAGAAATCAAGTGCTATGGAGTTGCTCTTTGGCTGATTCATTTTCATCCTCCTTGACAAGGCTAAATTAATTCTGGAGGATACTTTCAATCTCCCTTGGACAATGCTATGCACTAAAGCCAGAATTTCTAGAAATTCCATGCAAACACTTCTCAGCCTTGTTGGCACCAAGACATCAGGTTCTATGGAATTACTCCTTGGTTAATGAGTTTAAGGTGAAAAGTTTCTAAAGAAACTTGTTCCATTGGTGACCAATGGTCGCAAGGGGGAAGGAATGTCAGGGAATATGATATAACGGTTTATTAGTATGTAATAGTGAGTTAGTAGCTATGAGGGTACTTTAGGTATTTCATCTATGTGGTCATCTTCTAGCTAGTTGAGTCTATATAGAGCCATCCTTGTATCCAATCTGAACCAAGAAATATAAACCCTAATTGTTATCTTATTTTCCTGCAATTTATCTTAGATTTAATTCCTGCAATTTAGCATTTTTATCTCCAATTCCCCACAAATCCTTGTTCTTGCTGATCCTCCTCATGTCAGATCCATCAGGGTCCTGACAATATAGCACTCAAGCCGAGTACTCGGTTTAGTGAAAGCCAAAAAAAAAAACTCGCATTTATGTGTTCGTCGGCTTGTAGACACTCGCAAACATCTATATTCGGGGACCCGTTTGTCCCACTTTCTCCCATTTAGTACTAGTTTAGTTCAAAATTTTGCATTAGACTAGTATAAAATGGGTGAAAAGTGGGACAAATGGGTCCCCTTTTTGCATCATGAGTCGTCATGTCAGCTATGCTGATTGTTTTTGGCCTTTTGCCGAGTGCCATACAGCTAGCATTGCTCGCGAACCCGGTAGTGTAAAACACCGTATACTATGCTTTCTACTACGGGCAGGGCTAGCTTGCGCGCGCGCGCTAGAATCCTTCCGGTCGATCGGTTTCCGACAGCACGCTTTTGCTAATTAAAGCAAGTTTCGTTCGAGCGCACTGACCGGTTCGGGTATGCTGACTTTTCCACGCATGGTTCGCTATTCCCTTTCTTCGCGCTGCTAGCAGGCTGGCAGGCTGGATTTCGGGCGTGATCTATTCCCTTTTAGCTCGCCACGCTGTTTTTTCGCTTCCGAGCCAAAATCTGACGCTACTTTTTTTTAACATTTCGAATCAAAACTATTCTCTTTTTTTTTGATAAAACAGGAATAGATTACATTTTACTAGCAAAAAAACTCTGCCGGTCAAAAATAATTTCCTTTTTGGGCTAGTGATATTTTAGGGTAAAATAAAATGGAAGGGAGATAGAAAATTCCACTTCCAGCTATTTCAAAAAAGTAATTTGTTGAACTTTAAGATCTGCAGTGTCAACTAATACAAGAATTCGAAGAACTTTATGAAACGCGCGGCACGTCTTCGACTCGCCAACCATAACCGCTGTGGGGATCCGGCGTCACGGGCTCGTCTCCTTGGCCGCGTCGCTATCGCGCCGACGTCCAATTACGACTCGCTCACGGCTCGTCTCCGTGTCCGTCGTCGCGGTAAACCGCGCCGACGTCCACTCCCGACTCGGCTAACCCTAAGCCGCTGCTTCCTTGAGACGCGCGGCTCGTCTTCGACTCGCCAACCATAACCGCTGTGGGGACCTGGCATCACGACTCGTCTCCTTGGCCGCGTCGCTATCGCGCCGACGTCCAATTACGACTCGCTCACGGCTCGTCTCCGTGTCCATCGTCGCGGTAAACCGCGCCGACGTCCACTCCCGACTCGGCTAACCCTAAGTCGCTGCTTCCTTGAGACGCGCGGCTCGTCTTCGACTCGCCAACCATAACCGCTGTGGGGACCCGGCGTCACTGGCTCGTCTCCTTGGCCGCGTCGCTATCGCGCCGACGTCCAATTACGACTCGCTCACGGCTCGTCTCCGTGTCCGTCGTCGCGGTAAACCGCGCCGACGTCCACTCCCGACTCGGCTAACCCTAAGCCGCTGCTTCCTTGAGACGCGCGGCTCGTCTTCGACTCGCCAACCATAACCGTTGTGGGGACCTGGCGTCACGGGCTCGTCTCCTTGGCCGCGTCGCTATCGCGCCGACGTCCAATTACGACTCGCTCACGTCTCGTCTCCGTGTCCGTCGTCGCGGTAAACCGCGCCGACGTCCACTCCCGACTCGGCTAACCCTAAGCCGCTGCTTCCTTGAGACGCGCGGCTCGTCTTCGACTCGCCAACCATAACCGCTGTGGGGACCCGGCGTCACGGGCTCATCTCCTTGGCCGCGTCGCTATCGCGCCGACGTCCAATTACGACTCGCTCACGGCTCGTCTCCGTGTCCGTCGACGCGGTAAACCGCGCCGACGTCCACTCCCGACTCGGCTAACCCTAAGCCGCTGCTTCCTTGAGACGCGCGGCTCGTCTTCGACTCGCCAACCATAACCGCTGTGGGGACCCGGCGTCACGGGCTCGTCTCCTTGGCCGCGTCGCTATCGCGCCGACGTCCAATTACGACTCGCTCATGGCTCGTCTCCGTGTCCGTCGTCGCGGTAAACCGCGCCGACGTCCACTCCCGACTCGGCTAACCCTAAGCCGCTGCTTCCTTGAGACGCGCGGCTCGTCTTCGACTCGCCAACCATAACCGCTGTGGGGACCCGGCGTCACGGGCTCGTCTCCTTGGCCGCGTCGCTATCGCGCCGACGTCCAATTACGACTCACTCACGGCTCGTCTCCGTGTCCGTCGTCGCGGTAAACCGCGCCGACGTCCACTCCCGACTCGGCTAACCCTAAGCCGCTGCTTCCTTGAGACGCGCGGCTCGTCTTCGACTCGCCAACCATAACCGCTGTGGGGACCTGGCGTCACGGGCTCGTCTCCTTGGCCGCGTCGCTATCGCGCCGACGTCCAATTACGACTCGCTCACGGCTCGTCTCCGTGTCCGTCGTCGCGGTAAACCGCGCCGACGTCCACTCCCGACTCGGCTAACCCTAAGCCGCTGCTTCCTTGAGACGCGCGGCTCGTCTTCGACTCGCCAACCATAACCGCTGTGGGGACCTGGCGTCACGGGCTCGTCTCCTTGGCCGCGTCGCTATCGCGCCGACGTCCAATTACGACTCGCTCACGGCTCGTCTCCGTGTCCGTCGTCGCGGTAAACCGCGCCAACGTCCACTCCTGACTCGGCTAACCCTAAGCCGCTGCTTCCTTGAGACGCGCGGCTCGTCTTCGACTCGCCAACCATAACCGCTGTGGGAAATTGGCGTCACGGGCTCGTTTTCAACGTTTCCATGAAGATACTCTTTAGGTCCTGGTTTTAAATGTAACCGCGGTGAATACTCGATATGATAAGGGAGAAAGGGAAATGCAAAAATGGGACCGGATGGGGACCACTACACAATTACGTGCATGCATTAGAGGCGTAGCTACATGGATTATGCGGCAAGATTAATAAATGATATAGAATACGATTAGTAATTAGCCGGTCACAGCACGTGCATGCTTTCCATGTACTGACCAGTGACCACGCCTTCACGCCCGCATGCGCGACACTGGCCATCACGCGCGCATGTCCTCTACGCTCCCCTGAGCATCCGCGAAACGACAAATCCCCGCGCGCGAAACGTGCAGATGGAAAGGACGACGGAGGGGACCGAAGCGTCACGCGCGGAGACGCACCGAGCGAGCGCTCGCGCGCTCGACGAATAGCCAACTCGTTCTACTACGGGCCGGATTCCGACGTGTTGGTCTTGTACGAAAGGATGTAGGTCGTACTCGGCGGAGCGGAGGAGGGCGTCGGAGAAGCTGGTGTGCGCCATCTGCGTCGAAGTCTTGATGGACGGGGATGCGTGCCGCCACCTGTTCCACCGGGACTGCATCGGCGTGTGGATGAAGACCAAGACCTCCTGCCCGCTGTGCAGGCGTATGATCGTGCCAGGATCAGAACGTGTATGGGCTGCCGACGACATGGTCTAGACGCCCAGCAGGTCATCAAGTATCCGGGCCTTGTACGTATTATCCCGCTAACCACGTCCGCGTGTCCTACTCTACAAGGCATCCTATTATTACCTAGCGTCCTGTTCGACACAATTATCAAACCAGCGCGCAGTATTACGATGGTCACGACGACAGAACCCATCGAGTTCATCGTGTTCGACTGCGCCTTCGCCCTGTTTATTCTCGGCCTGTACCACTACCTCGAACGAGAACCAGAGGACGCTGAACAACCGGCCCCGTGGGCGGCGGCGGCGGCGGCGGCGGCTGTTCCGGCGCCTGCGGTGCAGCGGATGACGGCGGCGGCGCCGGCCGTGAGGCTGCGCTACTTCCCGTACTCGACGGTGGGCAGGCGGACGTCGGAGAGGCTGGTGTGCGCCATCTGCCTGGAGGCGTTCCAGCACGGGGAGGCGTGCGGCGAGGTGCCGGCGTGCCGGCACTTCTTCCACCGGGAGTGCGTCGACGTGTGGAGGAAGAGCAGCGTCACCTGCCCGCTGTGCAGGGGCTACATGACCATGGGATCGACGTTGGGGCGAGTATCGGCCGCCGATGACATGGTTTAGCTAGCCGCGACTCTGGGATCGAACCAACCCCAGCTAGGAAACTAAGTAGGATGCAGAAACAAGGTAGTTGCAGAAACCATGTTCGTGAATTAACTTTTTCATAGCTGGACTAACTCTTTTTGTCGATCCAACTAAGGAGAGGTCCCAATTTTTGTTCCCCTGTGTTGACTGAAAAGACCTAGGCCACCAGTCCATGATCTGCCTCCTCCCCAAACTGAAGGTCAGGGTCGACTACAAAGCATACGACAGTCATGGTTGTCAGTATCCGAGCCTTCAACGTACGTCCTCTGAAACAAGTCTATCCAGCTAACCACGCCTTGCCGTTTCCTACAAGACATCGTGCTTACCGTTCCTGTTCAACTTAGCTATCAAGCCGATTATATTAGAGTATTAGATCCACTTACGGTTTCGGATAACTGAATGTAGCCGGTCTTGTATGAAACAAAGGTTCAGCATAACAACAGTCCAACAGGGACTTCCACCACCCCTGTTGGACTCGGAAACGTAAATCTGTGCACCGTAGTAGTATAATATTGCTGTTGGGAAGGATCGAATCTCCAGGTTCCAGAGCCGTAAGTAAAACGAGAGATCTCCACGTACGTACGTTCATGCGAATCAAATACACTAGCTCGCATCCAGAGGACTAGGTAAGACGATGCCCACGGGGGACTGGGTATGTTACGGGTTTATCATACCTGCTGGCGTGATGCTCGTCATCACGATCCTCGAAATATTCTGTGGCAAGGACGACGCTGGCCACGCAGAACCAAGGCACGCACGGGTGGCCGCGGCTGCACCGGCGCCGCCGGTGTGGACGATGCCGGCGCGAGTGGTTCGCTCGATTGACTCTTGTTTTTGTCAGGCGGTTCGTTTGAGCTGACATTCGGTGTATATAGATGTCCATGCTGTATAATTCATGTATAACATGTTCCAAAGTTGATATCGAAAATGTAACGCATTTGATCATTGCAAAGAAAATAAGTTTGCCAAGAAGATTAGGACCTTCACAATTACTGTACACCCTAAGCTGGGAAGGTCCGTTTTTATCTGATTCATCGGTGTACGGTACTCACCGTCTTGCTGTCGTCATCCCGACGGTCGCAAACGATAACGACCTTCGCTGAATCCTGTCATCTCTAGGGAACCGCTGACTGACTGAATACGGAGTGTCACCGGTGACTTGACCGACGGAAGCAAAAATTACCCGGTCTGAGGTTGATGGGCCTGTTCAAGCCCGATGCTCTGATTTAGCCTGCAATGTTAGCCCAGTATGTATATATACCTCGACGGCGCGCATGCACCCCACCAGCACCACCCAACAACAGTAAGCCCAAAATGTATAAACGCTCTCCTCCGCCACGGGCTTGGAACCGTTCGACACTACGGATGCGTTCGGTTCTGGAATTAGGAGTAACGGAACGGGTCGGTTCCGTCCCTAGGACCCGTTCCTGTGTTCGGTTGGGCGAAAGGAATGGAACCGAGTGGTTCCTCGGAACGGAATATTCCTAGGATATGCGGGATCGACTCGTCCGGCCAAAACGGCCGGATCGCGCGGAACGGCTCGGCATCTCTCGCTAATCTTGATTAATTATCGCTAAACTTGATTAATTATTCCTAATCTTGATTAATTATCGCTAAACTTGATTAATTATTCCTAACCTTGATTAATTATTGCTAACCTTGATTAATTATTCCTAATCTTGATTAATTATTGCTAATAATTATTATTGTTCACTCAGATTAGGAAAAAAATAATTATTATTACTAAACTTTTAGCAATGCGGAACGGTTCCGTTCCTCGAATTTCTTCTAACCAAACACGGGGTCGGAACCATTCCGTTCCTCGAATTTTTCCGAACCGAACACGGGGTCGGAACCGTTCCATGCCCTCGGAATGGAATGGTTCCGTTCCGTCCCCCGCGGTTCCAGAACCGAACACATCCTACATGAAATACACAAGAGAGAAGGTAAGGTAATCCGTTCTAAAATAAAAAAGATAGAGAAGGTGCGAGGCGATCGTGGCGGCGGTCTAGGGTTTCAACCCTAGCCGCCGCCGCCGCCGGGGATATCTGCAGCTTCATCGTCGCCGCCGGCAAAGATTCGACGGGTCCTCGCCTCCTCTAGGTGCCATTCTGGCACTAGGAGGGGTGGGGACCTCGGACCTGCGCACGGCGCTTTTTTTTTTTTTGAAAGGTACAAAAAGTAAGCAAGCAAGCCGCCTCATTAAAAACCTTCCAGTCCCCTTAGGTACCCTGGTAAGGAAAAGAGTGCGTCAAAAACTTGCTGCTATCCGCCATTACAATCAATTGCGACAATGTCCCGCACGCAGGCCGGAGCATCATCACATAAAATACCACTACTCCCAAATTTCCCTATTTGGGCTAAAACATGTGCAGCACCATTGCACACTCTATCTACCTTCGAGACAGTGATATCCGGGTGGATCTTCAGTAGTTCCCGGCCTTCTAGTATCGTCGCCCAGTTAGGCGATTGCTCCATACCATGAGATGATAGAGCACGGACCGCCATTAAGCAATCTGACTCCAGGATCGCAGGCCACCGTCGAAGATTAATAAGGTGTCGAAGTCCATCAAGACAAGCTAGAACCTCTGCTTCCTCGGCACTACCGCAGAACTCTATGAATTTCCATTCCGTGAGTAACACCTTACCAAGGTGATCACGAATAATAATACCAGTGCCGCCATGTTTAGAGGTTGAATCCCAGTCTGCATCCACATTTGCCTTTATATTCCCTTCTACCGGACGACACCAGGTTAGGGCCTTAAGTTGCTCGGCCTCGCCAGTACCCGTCACGGCCAGGAAGGAAGCATGATAATTCGCCAGATATTGCACTGAGGCCGACACAGAGGCTTTTCCGTCGCCGTGCACCACATTGTTGCGGTGGTGCCAAGTTCTCCAAAGTAAGAATATGATCTTGGACCGGAACTCCTCCCCAACACTACCTAGCAGATTGAGAATCCATTCTTTGCCCGACTTGAAAAAGATTTCATCTGGGGGCAGTGTCCAAACCTCACGCATCTCATGTCGCAAAGCCCTCGCAATTGTACAGCGGACCAAGGCATGGTGATCTGTTTCAGCTTCCATGCCACACAGGCCACACACAGACCGGATAGTCGGGATACGCCGGTGCAGGCTAGCACATACGGCAAGGGACCCCGACGCCACACGCCATGCAAAAACGCGCAATTTAGGTGGAACTTTAGCTTTCCACACAAGGTTCCAGACTTTCCGCTCACCCGCAGCCTCCGAGCTTGATTGACCTTGCGATAGCGATTGTAGGATAGGCTGCAGCCCAAGGCGATACGCTGATCTCACGCTGAATTGTCCGTTGCTTTCCGCACTCCAAGCCACAAAGTCATCAGTCACCCGAGGTGACAGTTTAATGTTCAGGATAGTAGCCGCGTCTCTAGCTGAGCAGCAGGACCTCACCGCGTCCTCGTCCCACGTCCTCGTATCTGCGGCGATCAGTTCCGAAACCCATCGTTTCCTAGAGTTATTCCTTCTGCCTTCAACTTTCAGCGAGTCAGGTCTCGGAAGCCAGTTGTCTCTAAAAATTTTCACCATCGATCCACTTCCAATCCTCCAAATGATCCCCTTCTTCAAAAGTTCGAGGCCATGCAGCACACCTTGCCAAGTTTGCGATTGATTTTGAATAAATGCCGTATCAAGGAGGTCACCAGAGGGGTAGTACCGCGCTTTGAGAAGGCGGGCACAGAGACTATCCGGGAAGAATATGAGTCGCCAAGCTTGCCGAGCAAGTAATGCTTGATTGAACACCCGAAGATCACGGAAACCGGCACCACCATGAGACATGGGTCTAGCTAATTTCTCCCACGACATCCAGTGCATACGTTTCCTGTTCTCTTCATCACCCCACCAGAAGTTGCGTATGATTTGGTGTAGCTCTTCAATCAGGTCGGCGGGAAATTTAAACACGCCCATAGCGTATGTGGAGATAGATTGCAAAACCGACTTTATAAGCGTTTCCTTCGCACCTGAAGACATATACTTCTCGCTCCAATCATTTCCGTTTTTGGAGAATTTCTCTTTTGTAGACTTGAATTTTCACGGCGCTTTTCGAAGGTCCTTAATGGTAGAGTTTCGTTTTGGTCGTCATCTTCTTCGTTAATGGAGATGGTATCGTCTGCAATAAGTGATCTTCCACGCTTCGTTCGACGGCGAGATATCCTTCCCGACGTCAATGGTGGCTTTGGAAGATTAAGTCTGTCTAGGTATGGTTCTTCAGATCTTACTTCGCCAGATCAATCTTGGATTGTTTCTCATGGTTGCCGCGAGGAGGTTTGTCCTCGCAATATCTATCCCGGCTACTACGTCTTCGGCAATGGTGATTCGTTCTCTCGGCTCCCAACGACGTCGACAAAGTGGTTCGGTTATTTGTCCCTGAAATATCAGTGGTGGTGCTCTTGCCGATATTGCTTGATTAATTTAATGGCTGCGTGCGTGCACAAAGCCTTGGCATTGCGGCTCAAAATTAAAAAGGGAGAACCTTCGGTGGCATTCACAGGTCTGTGGTTTGGTGGTGTTGGCGTTGTTCTATGGCTGCCTTCAGAAAAGTACAAGACTGTGTCATGGATGAAGAAAGGGCTTGAAGATCTCATAGATTTGCTAGTCTCTTTTAGTTTTGTTTTTGTAATCGATGTAATCGTGTACTCTTTGCTGGTTTAATATATGTGGAAAATTCAAAAAAAGATAGAGAAGGTAATCCTCAAAAGAAAAATAAAGCGCACACACAAGGGAGAAGGTAACCTGTGTAAATTAACAAATCCGAAAATGAAGGGATATGCCCATTCACCGATACTCGAAATACTCCATTTGCAACATCCGGGTTTTTGTTTTTCAGATTTTACTCGTAAATATTTTGTTTCACTTTTTTCCTAAAAACATCAGGATCGCTGGTGCTCGGGAGGCAAAAACAGTTTCTGCAAATCCTGTAGCCATGAAAAAAGTTAGAAGTACATTTATTTATTCATGTACGGAGGGAGCACGGTGTTTAGATTATTATTTTTCGAAGACATGCATGCATGCATGCTGTTTCACTTGGATGACCACCTCAACTCCTCATCAAGTGCATCAACGCTAAGAGAAAAGGAAAAAAGAACCCCGGCAGTTCTTGCGACCTCGGATCGATCGATTAGACACACACAAGTTATGTGCTTACTAGTTACTTTTGGCGTGGCGATATGCCGCACCCGTTGGGCCGTTGGTATTGAAAATGATGAAATTCTTTGGAATTTGCTGAAATCCGTTGGAATTCATGTTTGTATGTTGGCATGAATGTGTAATATAACTTCGTAAATTGAGCTGATCAAATATGTACGTATTTAGTTGTAACTATGTAGTTGAGCTCGTTAGTTGGAGGGAATTTGTTGTATTAGTATTTATTAAATTTAATCCATATCTAGAGGAAACGAATTTGTGGTTTCTCGAAATTTTAATGTAAGCAAGCATTATTTAAATTTGAGTACATATTTAGAGAGAGGTAAGTTCAATTAGAGCATTTATTAAGTTGAGTTGTATAATTGGAGAGAGTTTAGTTATATCATATGTAAGTGTCAATCTATTTGAACTGGTATAGAATTGGTATAGTATGTTTGTATGTTGCACTAATTATTTAAATTAACTTTACAATCGAAGAAAGTACATTACATGAGCATTTCTTAAATTTATTTAAAACTCAATTCATAGTTAGAGAAAATTAACTTGCTGTTTTCTCCAAATATTCATCTAATAAAGAATGCTGAAACTTGGCTCCACAATCAGAGAGAGTTAACTTATGTTACCTCTAAATATGCTAAATAAACTGAAATGATGAAATGTGGTTCCATACTGTTACTATTATTTGGTTTAACACCATAATCGGAGGAAATATATTATGGTTATCTCATAATATCAGCCAATTTGAGCATTTATGAAATCTATCTGCATAATTGTAGACAGTTTAGTTAGATTATCTCGACATGTTAACCAATTTGAAATAGTATAATAAGTTGGTATGTTGACTTAAAAATATAAATTAATTCTGTAAGCAGATGAAATACATTGTGTGAGCGTTTTGTTGTAATTCACTATATAATTAGGGGAAATGAGTATGTATTTTGTACCAACATTCAGCAAATTGGAATATAAAAATATGTTTGCACCATGTCATAAATAGGTAGTATTTTTTTTTGGTCATTTTGATATTTTTTCATATATTTTTTATGGATAGATTTAAACGTATTGATTTTGTAGTATTAATCACTTTGTGGGGATTTTTAAGACGAACTGAGCCCACCTGTCACGGTGAGAGTTCACCTATTTTAATTCATATAATATCTTTGTATTTTACCTTACTTATTTAATTTAACTTTGTAATTTGAGGGGGCACATTTTATGAGCATTTATTTAATTCAATTTAAATTCAACTCTATATTTGACATGAGAAGTTATTTAGTTGTTCTACAAAAACTTTGTTAAAAGTTGTTCAATTATGCATGGAGATGCAATATTTGCAAAGGTTTCATTTTTCTGCAAATTTTGATATATCATTTGCAATATTCTGAAATGCAGACTAAAAGATATGAATTTTACAAAGTGTGTTCATTTTTCTGAAATTTACAGGAATTAGGAAATAATTATTCGCTGGCTGACGAATGGGGCCCGCGCTGACGTCACGGCTGACGTCAGCCGGCGGCGGCGATGCCCGTCTGGGCGGAGCGGCGACCGGCGACCGCGCGCGCGTGGCCGGGGGTTGAGCGGGAGCAGCGAGCGGGGGGAGGCCAGGGGGCGGCGCCCCGGACCATATGGTCGCCGGGGACGGCGCCGGCGACCACGGGGACGGCGCCGGCGACCATGGAGGCGGCGGAAAACAGCGGACACGGCGGCGTCGATCCTGGCTCGCTGGCGGCGTCCCAGCTCCTGATCTTGGGCGAGGAGATAGAGGGGAAGGCGGCGCAGCTCTCCGTGCCCTCCGATTTGAGCGGAGCGGAGCAGAGAGGCGGCCATGGCCGCCGCGGGAGAGGAAGGGGAAAGAGAAATTGTGGCGGATGTTTTGCAGGGAAGTCCTTGGAGTTTACAGAAATCATGAATCGGTCCTCGCGCGGGGGTTTTCTGTAACGTTTTGCGCCAAAAATTGTGCACAGGGGGGTGACCGGCTGAGAACGGCTTGTACCGGATGCCCACCGGGCGACGTGTCGACTTCCCATTGGAAGAAAATCGCCCGTACTGTGCGCTGCTACAGTAGCGCCCGCGGGAGGCGTCGTGGATCGATGCGGACCGTCGGATTGCGTCCATCGAACGGGTGAGGATATAGGACGACGTGGAACCTGCGGAAGCAGGTCAAATCTGGCTGGCCTTTATATATTGATCTATTGACCATGCATGTAGCTGCGCTAGCAACACCTCCGCGTTTCGGCGGCCCACGGAAAGATCTTGGGCTCTGCTCGTGGGAGCTAGCTGGCCCGTTGGCGTGCGTGAGATCGACGTGATGAGCGCCCGATAAAAAATGATGAAACCTCAATTTTCACCGACCTCTACTCTTGTCGGTAGAGGTGCTCACCCCTCCCAAACTCACTCAGGATCACCAACCACAGATCTAGCTCGCCCGAGCCGCACCGGAGAAGTATCGGGAGACCGCGGACCCGTCACCATCCATCCCAAACTCCACCGACGTGAAATTGCATCAGCCAAGACAGTTTTTCTTAGCTGATGCTTCAAAAAAACTTTAGTAGTTTCAGACTTTTTGTTCACTTCTTAGTTTCATATTTGTTGCAATTATGATATTTTTGTACAACTGCATATTTTGGAATTTTTGACACATTGAACCACCTGGACGAATGAATTGGCAAAAAGGACCACCTGTACTCAATTCATTCGTCCAAGTGGTCCATTGTGTCAAAAAATCCATATTTTGCAGGCAATTATACTTTTCATAGGTGCACTTTTAATTGCGTATAAAAAATGTAACCTTAATTTCGGAAAAATTCAGTCACCTCCGCTCTAGACTGTACATAACCCAATGAAATATCGATGTGTATACATCTGAACATTCCTGTGAGTTGAACCATTTGCATAAGATCTTTGAAAGCCTAGTTTTAAGTACAACAACACACACAATCCACACCCGCCACGACTCCTTCCGCGGGGGATATGCGTGTTTTCCGTGCATGGCAAGAAACATGATGGAGACCGGTGTTGTCAAAATCTGTACTTGAAGAACCAAAACAATTCCTAAAAAGTGGATTAACAATAGTTTCGTATGAATCAATTAGCATAGAATGCTTAGTCAAGCGAAGGCGCAGATATATTACCCGCCCGCGTCACTACCTAGTTCTGAACGAAGCACATAAAAAATATCTCGAGACCTAGCACAATTTCGTGTTGAACTATTCGGGATTTTGCATATTCCACAATATATATGTAAATGGACTTGATGCGTGAAGAGCTTGTCAAAATGCATCAACATTCGTGTATTTCGAGTGTAAATTACTCGCCATAATAAGAAAATGTACGTACGGCATAATTTTTATTGTCTGAATTTTCGTTGACCTGGGAAAAATATAATTTCCCATCAGGATCCCCGACACGGGATGTCAAAGGATACACAAGTTCAGACAGAGCTGTACTCCACTCCAATGGAAAACACCACGTAGCGAACCCACCTCTTGCTGCTGCCTCTGAAAAGGCAGAGGGGCCGGTGAAATGTTCCTTGGTAAAGGCTGACGGCGACCGCCGTGTTTTTATCTTGCCAACACCGGGACTTGGTACGTGGAGGAGATCTTCTGCTCAACTTGGAATATTTCAGAGTCTGGATCAAGATTTGGAGTTGCATGGTGCCTCTTCCCTAGAAACCCTGTTGACATTCTCCTCGTCGGTCTGACCCAGGAAAGAAGGGGAGCCTACTTGAGAGTGGCCAGCAACGGCTTGCCGGCGCAAAAGGAGGCCAGGTGCCGGGCTGCAAGCCTGCAGCAATGTATGGGGTACAGTACAGCACTGAGGATGAGCAGTGAACATAGTGGCATGGTGGCGTTACTGGAGCGCAGCCCGGCCGGCCAGGGACGCATGCCGCCGTCAGCATGGCGCCCTGGCTCAGAGAAGGGCTCACACGTACGACCCTCTCTTCCCGCCACGTGCGCAGACCCACTCGCCTGCACTCGCCATGTCCACCCTGACCAAGTGACCTGACCCTCACCTCTCTATAAATTCGGCGCCGGTGCACCGAGATCGGTCTTACTTGGAACAGAGACAGGCAGGCCGGCCAGCGTCAGAAGATTGCACCGTTCCATCAGGCATCAGCAACCGCCTTCCGAGGAGGAGGATGGGGAGGCAGCCGTGCTGCGACAAGGTGGGCCTGAAGAAGGGGCCGTGGACGGCGGAGGAGGACCAGAAGCTCGTCGCCTTCCTCCTCACCCACGGCCACTGCTGCTGGCGCATCGTCCCAAAGCTCGCAGGTAAGGCATCAGCTGCTAGCTCTGCTCTGAATTTGTGACGTTTTCTCTAAGTTTGAAATACTCACAATCCATATGCAGGGTTGATGCGGTGCGGGAAGAGCTGCCGGCTGCGGTGGACCAACTACCTGCGTCCCGACCTGAAGCGCGGCCTCCTCTCCGACGAGGAGGAGCGGCTCGTCGTCGACATGCACGCGCAGCTCGGCAACCGCTGGTCCAAGATCGCCGCGCGCCTCCCCGGCAGGACGGACAACGAGATCAAGAACCACTGGAACACGCACATCAAGAAGAAGCTCCGCAGGATGGGCATCGACCCCGTCACCCACCTCCCGTTCGATCAACGGGAAGATCAGGCACCGACGCCGGAGCCCGTGCTGCAAGACCAGGAACAGTTTCCGCCGCAGATGACGGACGGCGCTGAGCACTTTCGGCAGGAGGAGGAGGGGGAGGACGAGAAGAAGGTGCCGACGATCCAGCAGCTGCACGACGAGACCAGGGTGCCGCAGTCCAACTGCTCTGCTTCCCCTGCCTCGGCCATCTTCTCGCCGTCCTGCTCCTCCTCCTCGGCCTCGGCATCGGCGTCCGGCGTGGACGTGGCGGAGTGGCCGGAGCCCACGTATCTCCAGGGCCCTGCCCCTGCGTATCTCTTCGACGGCTTCATGGACGTGGGCTCGGTCTGGGACGGCGGCTTCCTATCTGGCGTCGATTCGTTCGATCACTACTACTACCCAGACGACGCCGGCTTCCACCAAGAAGAATGGTTTTGAGTTTTGACTACATCCTAGAAGCAATGCACTTATGCACGCCTTCTGCTTCGGTACATCCCCCTCCTTCTCAAAACACAAACTCAGTTATAATATCTAATTACATAAAGATTAATTAAATTGTATTAGGGCCCTGTAATAACCCGTAAGGCCCAATTAGGACGTACACATCTGTATACGTACGTAACCGTCTGCATATATGGAAAAAAAATTAGGCTAGTCACAGTGTTCGTCATCGACTTCCAGCGCCGGCCGGTAGGATCTACGGCGACGCTAGACGGAGCAACGGCGACCGGTTCGTCGCCCAGCATGTTCTGCACCGACCGGTGCGTCACCCAGCGTGCTCTACGGCGACCGTGGCTGGCAAGAGCGACGACGAGTGCGTCCCTGCAAGATGGACGTCTACCGTGGCCGGAAGGATTGACGGCGACCAGTGTGCTGGCCGGCATGATCTACGGCGACCGTGGCACGCAAGAGCGACGGCGGCCGGCAGGATGTACGGCGAGCGCGGCCTGCACGATCTACATCTACCACGGCCGGAAAGGATCGACGGCAACTCGTGCAGTCTGGAACACCCCGGCGGCGGCGAGGATCAGAGGCGAGGGTTGCCAACCCAGATGTTGAGCGCACAGACAGTCTGGTCTTCGTCCCTCCGTAGTGCTCCAAAAACGACGGCGTGCACGCCCAAGCGAACCAGGCGAGCTTCGGCGGCGGAGGGGCTGGGGCGTCAACCTCCGTCAGCGGCGGAAGGATTTGGGAGTCGGCGGCAAGGAGCAGAGATGAATGACGGTTGGAAATTGTAGATCGCGATCACGCGAGCAGTACGAGCGGGACGTGGGTATACAGGGCTCTGTATAGGGCTTCCGTGGGCCAACATATTAATTCTATTTAAGTAACTAAATTAAGAAAAACTGGGGGTGGGGGATGTACCGAAGCAGCCCTCCTTATGCACATAGCTCACAGATTCACCAGCTTGTTCTCCCAAGTGTCTGTCAGTAGCTTAGCTTCCATGTCGATCCATCATGCTCGGAGGAGTCGAAAGATGTTAAAACGAAAAGAAAACGAAAAACCTGGGTGCCAGCCCAGTATTATCTGACGACCGTGCTGTGATGTGAGCAGAGCTGGTGTGCATCTCCACTTAACTGAGATACGTCCCCTCTTTTAGCAAGGTCGCTAAATGCCGGTGCAGGCGTCAGCGTGATTCTGTCAGCTTCCGAGCTCGCATGCGGCGGTGCTCAAGACTTTCAGCCGATCGAGCAACGCCGCTTGTCTTGACGCGAGTACCGTGGCGACGGTGCTGTCGCCGCTCCTTTGACCTCGTGGAACTTGGAAGCATGCCAAGCTCGTGGTTCGTTTGCTGTTACAAGGTGGTGCGGTTTACCCTTTTGTGACGCCTGAACCACAAAACGTTGACTGATTAATAACTACTGTAACCACTAACCAGTACTCATTTTCTGTTGACTTAGAGTTGTTGGCCCGGTGTACTTAGGTATCTTCTCGATATTAATATACTGTCCTTTGTCGGAAAAAAAACTACAGTTAATAAGAGCAACTCTAATGGCACCGCCTAACCTCCTGGTCATTCCGGCCATCTGTCGGCGCAATGTGAATTGTATATGTTTTGTCAAATTTGTTGATGCCTATTTGGAACGTAATTGTGTGCCTTAAGGACAAAATATTGAATATTTTTAATTTATACTGTAATATATTTGAAGGGAATGTTGAATTTATTTGGCAGTGGGAATACCAAAGAAGAAGAAATATATCGTACAACAGTGGTCCCGAATAGGAAGAAAGTGGACATGCCAGCGAACAATTTGGGGGTACCATGTTACAAGTGTCCGCAAAAACTTGGCCGTACACCCACAACAAACACATTGTGTATGAAAATGGATACATTGTACACTACTAGGAAACTGCCTTTCTGTGGATCACATTTCTGTGGCGCACCAGGCTATATGCGCCACAGAAAGTGACATTCTGTGGCGCACCAGGCCACATGCGCCACAGAATTGTCACTTTCTAGAATGTCACTTTCTGTGGCGCACCAACCTCCATGCGCCACAAAAATGTGACATTTCTGTGGCGCAGATGGCAAGGTGCGCCACAGAAAGTGACATTTCTGTGGCGCATGGGGAGTGTGCGCCACAAAAAGTGACATTTCTGTGGCGCATGTGCTCCATGCGCCACAGAAAGTCACATTTCTGTGGCGCATGGAGGTTGGTGCGCCACAGAATTTTTTTTCCCTCTCACGCATGCCTACCCCCCCCCCCCCGGGATCGCCTTTTCAGTTCTGTAAACAAGAAAAGAAAATGATAAAAATTTCAAAAAATAAAATCGTTTGACATGTAGTTTCATTTTAGTGTCTAGTTGGTATAGAATTTTTGAAATATGAATTTTGACCTTTTTTGCAAAAAACAGAAGAAAAAAACTTTGCAGGGGCATAACTTTTGCATACGATGTCGAAAAAATGCGTTTAATATATCAAAAAAATCGTGAGAAAAAAGGAACTCGATTTCACCCGGGTTTACCCGGTGAACTTTTCTCAGAATCGGGAAATTCCAAAAGAGTAAAAAGTTATTTCAAAAAGAAGTTTTTTTCTACAAAATCAAAAAAAATAAAAAATTCAAAAATTTTGGATTTGTTGAATTTTTTGATTTTTTGAATTTTTCTGGATTTTTTTATCTTCTTTCTGAAGTTTTTAATTTTTTTTGGATTTTTAAACACATATATACACATACCATACATAAACTACACACACATATATACACATACACAAGGGTTAAGAGGGTTGATATGATACTATTATCAATAAGAACTTGAGTAGCATGAGGGTAGTTGAATTGAATGGAACTTAGAAGTTAAGCGTGCTTGGGTTGGAGCAATCTGAGGATGGTTGACCTACTGGGAAGTCATCATTTGAGATATGTTTCGAGTGTTAAAAATGTTCAAAAAATTCAAATATTTAGGGTTTTCCAAATTATTTCATTTTCTGATTTTTTAATTTTTTTTGTAATTTTGGATTTTTTTTGGATTTTTTGAAAATCCAGATCTAGATCTGGCCGCCCTTTTTTTAAAATTCAAAAAAAAAATTCTGTGGCGCACCGGGGTAGGGGTGCGCCACAGAATTGTTGTTTTCTGTGGCGCATCTGTTTTCTACGGGTGCGCCACAGAAATTTTTTCTGCGCCACAGAATAAATATTTTTGTGGCGTGATGTCTGTGGCGCATGCCCCGTGCGCCACAGAATCACCAAAATGGTGCGCCACTAAAAGGCTTATCCCTACTAGTGGTAGGGGGTGTCATTGGAGTTGAAAGTTAGAAGGAAGATGAGAAGAAGAGGGGCCGCATGGCGCGAAACTCATGGTTGTCGGTGTGTAGTCTATATCCTCGAGGAAGATTGTGGCCCCTATCCAGGTCACTCTGAAACCTGGGGCGACCAGAGCAAACCCAACAAGTAAAAATGAGTAAGAGAATCTCCCGCCGGCGCCACTTGTTTTCGTCTGGAAGTCCCCAAATATTGTCGTTTGGGATCCTTTAGACACAATGTCTAGACCGATGAGGGGGTGCCCCAACGACACCCATAACTACTTCAAATAAAATGGTATTTTAAAACTAAATCTAACGCTAAACCTAAGGCCGATAGGTAGGCCATCCGTTGTCAGCGGGACAATCCTCTTTGTCAGATGAGGAGGAACTGACGATGTCGTCCCCCTCTGACGCGCACATGCTTGCCATCATGCGTAGCGAGTGAGTCATCATGCGCTGGGTCCCAGGGCACGCGCACCGGCGCGAACAGTGTTCACTGAGTCTTCTAGGTCTATTGGGCCGGCCATGGGCGGGCACAAACGTATTCAGCAAAAAAAAACATAGTATTCAGCCGACCTTAGTCAACGAATCAGCCTATCCTTTTGGCCCGTTAACATCTCCACTAAGTTTCTGGCCCAACAACAACCAGAGCGTGCAGGGTCGTTGCCTGTTCAGCCTCGTTGTAGGCTCTAGCGAGTAGAAACTACTCCCTCCGTTTATAAATATACAAGTTGTTTTTTTTAGATTCGTATGTATGGTCACTCATTTCACTCCGTACGTAGTCCACATTGAAAATAGCTAAAACATCTTTTAATTAGGAACAGAGGGAGTAGTACCTGATCGATTGGATGATGCAGTGGCGGCAACCGGCGGAGGGAGGCAGGAGCACGAGGGGCAGCGGATCCTCATGGACCGGTGTCGGCTGCAGATTTCGGTGCTAGCGGACGGCGCAACGACACCGTTGGCACCCCGCAAGAGGCAGCGGGATGCGGACTTGTCTCGCGGGTAGGGTTCTAAAATCAATTCTCGCTGTTTTTTTGTTGCATTGGACCATTTGTTTTTTAGTTTGAATACCGTTGTCAATATCCTGTGCCCGCCCATGCATGGGCCCTGCGTGTCGTCCTCCAAAACCTCGACGTCGCTGTCCTCCTCCTCTTCATTGGGCTCCGTCTTGACGACAAGTTGTTGGGTGAACCGTTGTGACAGGTGGATGGCGTCGACACTGCATGTCCACATCTTCTCCTCTAGCCTCGGCTCAGGTAGGAACATGGTTGTTGCACCCCTTGCGTCCCATTCTAGACTTCCGGGATAGAGGAGTAGCCAGACATGTATATAGACATCAAGGATAGAGGGCTCCTATATCGGCTCGAGGTTGGGCTTCGTCCTTATAACACAGGGCTGGCGGTCGTTAACGCCTGACCACTCTCTAGAATGGCCATACAAAATAACACTAGTCTTTTTCTACACACCGGTGAGATCTTTCTGGTAGATCACCCATCTTAAAATTGCTCCGGGGCAAGCACGTATATTCCAGATTTATTTCAACATGAACTTTTGAAATAAAGAGACACCTTGTTTGTATGAGTATTCTATCAATCCTAGGCATGTGAATGAAGAGAGTAATGTGTTCAAGTGGAGCACCACATGTGAGCGTGTGACTAAGCAACAAAACACCACAGACATACCTGGCCATGGGAAGCCCGGCCCGAAGCCCGAGCCTCGCCCGGCCCGAAGTATGGCCAGGTATGGTCCACAGTCCATGGATCGGAAAAAAACACAGCACTGCTATAGGGATCCGGGAAAAGGGAGGTCCCACGTGCAGCCAGCCATTCAACGGACGGTCCCATCTTAACGAAAGGAAAGGAGTGCCTCCGCGCGCGGATCGGCAAACCACGCCTCACTCCCTAGTCAAGTCAAGTCGCCGCTCCAGCCGCGCGAGCGCGAGATCCACACGGCGGCGCTCCACGCCATGGGGAAGCCGGCGAGGCCCTCCTCCGCGGCGCCGCCGCCGCCGGAGCCGCCCAAGACGGTGCACTCGGCGCTGCTCACCTACGCCTCCATGCTCTCGCTGCTCTCCCTCTGCCCGCCCTTCGTCATCCTCCTGTGAGTAGCGTTCCTCCTCCCAGATCGAGCCCCGTCCCCGCAGCGCACCCCGTCTCGATCTTAGCTCTCCCCGCATGCATGCAGGTGGTACACGATGGTGCACGCGGACGGATCCGTGGTGCAGACCTACCAGCACCTCCGCGACCACGGCCCCCTGGAGGGGTTCAGGTCGCTCTGGCCCATGCCCACCCTGGCCGCCGGAAAGATCATCCTCGGGTTCGCCATCTTCGAGGCCGCCCTGCAGCTGCTCCTCCCCGGAAGCGCTTCCAGGGGCCCGTCTCGCCGTCCGGGAACGTGCCCGTATACAAGGTTGCCTCTCTGTTTTCTCTGAAGCCGATGACTTGTACAGCTCTACGTGCAGAACGGAGATTCCGATTTGTACTTTTGATTTTTTAGCTAATACATCGATCGTACCTAGCTCACAAGTTTTGTTCTTGCAATGACAGATTAATGACCGTATGATTGTAGCTTAATTTACTACTACCTGTTACGCCAGCATCACACACCTGTACTTAATACTACTCTGTTCGTTCTGCCAGGCAAATGGTTTACAAGCAAATGGTTTTGTTATTGAACCATTTGTAGCTAATCCATCGTACCTAGCTCACTAGTTTTGTTCTTGCAATGATAGATTAATTACCGTATGATTGTAGCTTAATTTACTACTACCTGTTACGCCAGCATCACACACCTGTACTTAATACTACTCTGTTAGTTCTGTCAGGTAAATGGTTTACAAGCAAATGGTTTTGTTATTGAACCATTTGTAGCTAATCCATCGTACCTAGCTCACTAGTTTTGTTCTTGCAATGACAGATTAACTACTGTTAGATTTTAGCTTAATTTGCAACCTAGGTCGGCATCACTGACCTGTACTTATTACTACTCTTTTCTTTCTGTCAGGCAAATGGTTTACAAGCATACGCGGTGACATTGGCCACTTACCTAAGCCTGTGGTGGTAAGAAAGACTTACTTATTTTCTTGGTCGGACCTACTGATTAATTAACCTCAAATTACATCACATCTCATTGCGGTGTCTTCGTGCCTGAACAATCGAATGACTTGTCCCTACTTGCATGGTCATTTGGTGTTCTCTTGCAGTGCTATGATATGAATATGATAAGGAAACAAAACAACGCTACGTCCATGGTAATTTGTATCTCCAGTCACTAACAAAAAAAATCATGTCAGGTTTGGAATTTTTAACCCTGCCATAGTATATGATCACTTGGGGGAGATATACTCGGCTCTTGTCTTTGGAAGCCTTGTGTTCTGTATTTTGCTATACATAAAGGTGGGCTTATTTAATAGATCGTTGTTTACCCATATACTCATGTACTATGCTTTCTCTGTTGATGGATAAACTTATTTTCCCTTTTAGGGCCATGTAGCACCATCTTCATCTGATTCTGGGTCCTCGGGGAATGCGATAATTGATTTCTACTGGGTAAGTGCTATTATATCCATGCGATATATTTTAAAATTGCCTGGAGTTATGAGCAATTTCCTATGAATTTGTTGATTCGTGTGTCTAACGTGCACATTTTCAGGGAATGGAACTGTATCCTCGGATTGGTAAGCACTTTGATATCAAAGTCTTCACAAACTGCCGTTTTGGGATGATGTCCTGGGCTGTTCTTGCTGTAACCTACTGCATAAAGCAGGTCAGAACATCGAAGTAATATTTCAACTAGTCCCAGTCAAACAACATGCTTTTGCATTGTTTGCTCTTAGGTTTCTTTTATCTTGGTGCATTTTTTCATTCATGTGTAATCATCGTACTAACCAAATGTAAGGTTAGAAAGCCTCTGTTAATACTATATGATGCAGTTGTCTATTAAACTCAGTTGATTTATCTGAACATTGAGATGCAGTATGAAATGAATGGCCGAGTTGCAGACTCCATGCTTGTGAATACTGCACTGATGTTGATCTATATCACCAAGTTTTTTTGGTGGGAATCTGGATATTGGTGTACCATGGACATTGCTCATGATAGAGGTCGGTAATTTATTTTTTTGTTCATAATGGCAACATATTGAATGCAATCACCATTTCTGGTGCAATTATGGTATTGCCTTCCTATTTTGACACTAATTCAACATTAAAATTCCGAAAATATTTGATGATATAGTACATAAAGTTTTCTAGCAACATTTAAAAAATTGAACATGAGATTAATAATATGTTAGAAGAAATAACAAATATATGTTCACACCGCCAATAGGATATTCTATGTAGTTTTTTCTTGCCATATACTTCTCATTTTTGTTACTGTTAACAAGAAAATTATGAGATACGGAGACATACTTTTCTTCGGAACTGTTCATGCTAATTTGTGTGCCCAAAATAAATTAAATTATATTGCGGCATATCAGGATTGAATTAGTATATTATTATGAAAAATTGCGTGTTACTCTAATTTTATCTTGCAAAGGTGCATTTCCATTTGTTTTGTCCACATCATCATTATCCTTTTGTCTGACATGATATTCTACAGCTGGTTTCTATATTTGCTGGGGATGCTTGGTATGGGTTCCATCAATATATACCTCTCCTGGAATGTACCTTGTCAATCATCCTGTGATTCTGGGTCCCCAGGTTATTCTTTCAGAGAACTTGCCTTTGATACTTTGGTTTTTAGTATATTTTTTGTCAGTTATTGTCTTATTGTATAGTTCTAAAACTTAAAAGGAAAATTTGTTGATCTTGTTGCAGCTAGCACTATCAATTCTCCTTGCTGGAATGTTGTGCATATATATAAACTATGATTGTGATCGTCAGCGCCAAGAATTTCGCCAGACAAACGGAAAATGCTCGGTTTGGGGCAAAGCTCCGTCAAAGGTTGAAGTCTTACACTTCTAAATGGCCAAAAGTACTTACATGCTTGTAGGGTTGCTTATGACTTTATTTTGGTGGAACTTCAGATTGTCGCTTCCTACCAGACCACAAATGGAGAAACAAAAACCAGTCTTCTCTTGACTTCTGGATGGTGAGCCTAAGATTCAGTTTTCTTTCTTTACATTGTTCATGAAAAGAAAAATTTGTGACCATGTATATGCAGAGATAATAGACATTTGAGCATGCGCCTTGGTTTTCTATTTGGACAGGTGGGGCTTGAGTCGCCACTTTCACTATGTCCCAGAGATACTGTCAGCATTTTTCTGGACCGTTCCAGCTCTTTTTGATCATGTAAGCATGTCGTATATTGTTTATATCACAAATTTAGATGGGACTGTGTTAATCGTAATTTGTTTGTTCACTTGCAGTTTCTACCATATTTCTATGTAATATTTCTGACCATATTACTGTTGGACCGAGCTAAGAGGGATGATGATAGATGCTCATCAAAGTATGTTAAACAACCTTTCATTGGTACTTATTTGGTTAGTTTGGGTTTAAGCAATATCCAGTTCTCTGTTTTTGTTCCTGATGGACTTCTTTTGTTTGTCTTAAAGGTACGGCAAGTACTGGAAAATGTACTGCAACAAGGTACGGTACAGGGTTATTCCTGGTATTTACTGAATGGTTTGGGCCGCAGTGGCTACAACTCCCAAGACGGAACTCAGCTGATAATGTGATTCTCTCCCTGTTTGTGCAATTTCGACGCCATTAGCTTGATGTATGCAGTAGTAGGTTGATGTATGCAGTTGTAGGTTGAGAGAAGTTTTGGTATCTGGCTATCTGCATCGCATGTGTTGTATACATACACTGGGTCGTCTTTTGTTTTGCTACAAGTCTGAGTGCAGAATTGTAATCTTCTATGGTATATTTAGCCTTTTCATACGAATTCTTTGAGGTAACATGTCAGCAAAAATGCACCGACATGTACTCTGTTGTTTGAATACTAGTGCAACAACTATTTATTTCGTAACACTATTATTTTAAATTTTACAACAAAATTTCTTGGTAAAACATTTGTACTCCACCTTATGCGATAAAGCTGTATTTCTGGTGATCTGTTATTGCCTCCAAATTGACTTTACTGTCGAGATGTTCTTATTCCATATGACAATGTCTCTACCGTCGAAATGTTGCTGTCAAGGATACATAAATAAACTCAAAAACATAAACTGCACCTAGGGGTGAAAATAGTACGGGTTATTTCCGACCGACTGACAGGGTCATAGATGGTAATCGGATAGATGGTAATCGGATTTGCCCAGATAGTTGCGGATACGGTCACGGAAATGGATAGTAATTCACGGATATGGAAAATTATATGGTTTTATGTCCGTATCTGAATATATACCGTATTTCACCGGTGACAAGTATTAGGCATAATATCTGACAACTTGTTATAATTTATGCCATCTATTTTAAAAGTTATGAGAGTTCTTTCATACATGTACTATTGCAATTCCGTGATCGGTTTATGGTGAGTAAGTTAGTCCATAATATGTGTTATATGTCAGTTCTATTCTCGAAGCGGCATCCGAAAAATAAATTATTCGCGTCTAGATCGTATTCGCCCATATTCATTACGCATTTGTAACCGGCAGCCTCCAATACCGTATTCGTATACACACACCATCCTCTTCGACTATGAATCCGAGAAAAATAACGTTGCGAACATGATTTTACTACTATTCGACCGTATCCACTACATTTTCTCCCCTAACTGCACGTGTATCCGAAGGGAATGTGTGTCCAAGAGCAGCGTGTTCAGTTCCAGTTTCCTTCCACGAAGATTTTGTATCGAGCCTGTTACTGAGGAGCAATCAAGCCATGATGTTAAAGTACAAATGTTGATAATACTTAGCTGCTTCGAAGTTGGGTCCCCAATTATATACGCAAACGTCTCTGCCTAAGAAAGGGGGTCTACTTAATGCTTGAGTGGAGAGTGTCAAAGCAAATAAAGTTGTCAAGTTATCATGATCATAGATCTCTACTGCAGATAATTTTGAAACAAAACACATAGTACAATTTTGGGTGTCTGAGAGAGAGAGAGAGAGAGAGAGAGAGAGAGAGAGAGAGAGAGAGAGGTGGATCCATCAACCACCTATCTTCCTATAAGAAAAAAGTGTCCCATTTTTTGGGCATCACTTGATGCCCCGAATGTTAGGTGGGCGAAGGAGCATCTTGAGAAAAATCGGTCCCACAAAATGGCCCATTGGGAGGCCTGTTGGAGGCCATTTTTTCATCCGAACCCATCGGCCCGATGGGGGTGACCGGGGCGCCTACCAGAGATGCTCTAACATAAGGCCGAGCCGGCAAAATTAGGGACCTTGTTCCAAATTCTAAAATGGGACTCTTTGTCACTAGAATTAAAATAACGAATAATTATAATGTATATGCCATAGTATATTACATAACAATTGAATATATTAAGAATCATACCTATTGAGATCCCTGTTGAATTGTGTGTACCTGCGTGTGAGCAACGAAAATACAAGATGAAATAAAAGAATACAACGAGGGAATCTGAGTCTCATGACGTTGACAATAACATATTAGCGAGGGCCGTCATAGATTTGTCGTGCCTCGTTATATCCTCGTGAGGGCATCCGAGTCTCATGACATCGACAATAAGATATCACAGCGAGGGAATGGCGTAGGCATACACTTCTTGTTGGGAGATATCCACCAGCCCGCTAAACTTAATTAAAGGGCCAACTCGTTTGAACTTTAAGCGTGGAGGGAGTTTCATTCGGACGGAGATTTTAAGATTGGTCAAGCTATTCTTGTCACACTGAGAAACACTCACAGGCGCAACATGGAAATGATGATGGTGATCAACTATATGATCCAAATAACTAGTTTGTTGAGAGGGTCAATAATGGCTTATAGCCATGGTTCATGCAAAACTTTGTCCTTTATTTCGGGGTTGATGCGAAACCATCTACCATGGATTTTACTGAATCTACCACAATTTTAGAGCCATGGTTCAATTTCGTTGTACAAACCCTTTGATGAAAAAAAAGACCCTTCTGCCACGAGTTAAAGCTGTCCATGGTCAAAGGCTATTTTCCTTCTAGTGTATTATGGCTTATAGAATTCCAGTTCTTTTCCAAACAAAATTTATTATTAGAATACGTTTATAGGCCCTTAATAAAACCCTAAATTATTTTTTAGGGTTTATTCAATCCTTTATTTGACTATCCAAAGTGTAAGGGAAAGCTACTCTTCAAGAGTATATGCCTATATCCTATTTTTGGAATAAAATCCAATAATACTTAATGACATATTTCTCACTCGCCGTTTAATGATTTAAACAACATGTTGAGAGAAAAAATAGTTCTCAATAGTTTTAGTACCTAATTGTTTTGTTAAAAAAAGTAAAGGAAACTCAATCACATTTATTTAAATAGTGGTAATTATTTTACATTCCAAAATGACACATTTTGGAACGTTACATTAGTACCCGGACACAAATTTATATAGGTTCGGGCCGTGGAAAACATTCCTCCGGTAGAGACCCTAATAATCCTTTTTGCGGTTGAATTTATTACTTATGCTCAATTACGGTCTCGAGTGGGGTTCTCGATCTTGCTATGGCGTGTTGTGTAACAGTGAGGCTATATGCCTATATAAAGGCGAATGCTTATGTACGACTCGGCATGCCCCCTGTCTTGTACACATGGTAAGAAATCTACGGTTACATGGGCCGACTCCATTCACATATGAGAAGATACATCTGAATCCGATCTGAATTGGTTACAATGATATCCCGAGTCTTTCAGAACAAGTATTATCGACATGTTTTGTACTCCAATTTAATGAGACTAACTGGGACAGTGGGACTGGCCTCTTGCGTACGCCAAGTACTCCCTCCGTCCTTGAATACGCGTACTTCTAGCTTTAATACTAAGTCAAACAATTTAAAATTTGACCAAATTTGTAGAAAAAAGTAGCAACATATATGACATAACATTGGTATATTTTGAAACTTCATTTTAAGATGAATCTAGTGAGACTAATTTACTGTCATAAATGCGGGTATGTTTTCCTATAAAGTTGGTCAAAACTTAATAACTTTGACTTATCCTAAAAGACAAAAGTAAACTTATTCGAGGACGGAGGGAGTACTCGTGATGGGCCGTCATAAGTCTATCGTGCCTCGTCGTGAGGGTATCCGAGTCTCATGACATCAACAATAACACAGCGAGGGGAGTGGCACGGACACTTCTTGCTCGGAGAAGTTGGGGCAATTATTTTCTAAATTATAGAATTAGTATTTATTATCAAGCATCTTGCAATTTTCTCTAGAAACATCTAAGCAACAGAATATACAAGAGGAAATAAAAATAATAAAATATAGCAAAACAGCAGTAACATTGTTAATCACACAAACAAAATATTGATCGATCGTTCGTGCGTGTGTGTGTGTGTATGCATCAAGCCGCGGCGTACAAGTGAGCCGGGAGCTTGGGATCCACGACGGCCTCTAGCGGGAACTTGCGCGGCGTGGATAGGCCGAAGATCTCCTCCATGCTCAGCTCCTCCTTGGTCACGTCGTCAGGGAGCCTCCACTCGAAGCCGTGCAAGAGGTTGGCTAGGCTCAGCTGAATCACCTTCAGTCCCAGACTATACCCCGGGCACATTCTGCGGCCCGACCCGAACGGCAGCAGCTCGTAGTCTTGCCCCTTGACGTCGAGCCTGTTGTCGAGGAACCGCTCCGGCATAAACTCTTCCGGCGAGTCCCACAGCTCCGGGTCACGGCCGATGGACCACACGCTCACAAGAACACGAGTGCCGGCAGGGATGTCATACCCGCTGATTGACGCGTCTTCACGCGACAGCCTGGGTGCCAGCATCGGCGCCACCGGGTGCAGCCGCATGGTCTCCTTGACGATGGCCTCGATGTAGGGGACGCTCGGGATGTCCTTCTCCGTGACCCAGCGGCCTCGACCGACAACAAGGTCGAGCTCCTCCGTCGCCTTGGCGAACACCTCGGGCTTCTTCAGGAGCTCCGAGAGGGCCCACTCCAGCGTCACGGCCGAGCTTTCAGTGCCTCCGGCAATGAGATCCTACGCGTGCATGCAGGTGGCGATTAATATGAGAATGTGATCTGAGGAAACATTGAACGGCTGATAAAAGCGCTCACCTGAGTGAAAGCCTTGACGCCCTCCCTGTTGAGCTTCACCTCAAGATTGGGGTCGCTGGCGAACTGGAGCAGCACGTCGACCATGTCCCTGGCAACGAAGCTCTGCCCGTCCCGCCGGCGCCGGTCGCTGTGCTCGTCCACCACGTGCTCCAGGAACCGGTCGAACATCTTGCTCAGCTTCTTCATCCTCTTAATGTACCCCTGCAGGTCCAACCAGTCGAGCCACGGGATGGAGTCGCCGATGTTCAGCACGCCGTTGAGCATGAAGAGCTCGTCGATCATCCACTTGAACTCCTCCAGCGTCGTGACCACCGTCCCGGCCTCGTCCCTCACCTCCTTCTCCACGTACTTCCTGCCCATCACCATGCGCGTGATCACGTTCAGGCTCGCCGTGGACAGGTAGTCCTTGAGCACGAGGGCGCGGCCGCCGGCGGCGACAGCGCCGCAATGCAGGTCGTGGAGGAGGGCCAGCACCTCCTCCCTGCGGATGTACTCGTACGACTCCAGCCGCTTGGCGCTGAAGAGCTCGGTGCGGCACATTTTACGCGCCTGGCGCCAGTAGGCGCCGTAAGGGGACCAGGTGATGTCGCAGTAGTTGTAGGTGGTGTACTTGCCGGCGGCGGTCTTGGGGCGGTCGGTGAACACCACGTCGTGGGTCTTGAGGAAGAACTTGGCCATCTCGACGGAGGAGCCCACGACGACGGGGAAGGAGCCGAACCGGAGCTGAGTAAGCGGGCCGTACTGCTTGGAGAGCGCGTGGATGGAGCGGTGCGGCAGCGTGCCAATGAGGTTGAGGTTGCCGATGATTGGCCACGCCTTGGGACCCGGCGGGAGGTTGTACTTGCGACTGCTGCGGCGGCCGCGGAACACGGCTTTGAGGAAGAGCACCGTGGCCAGCACGACGCCGAGGAAGGACGCCCACTGAGGAAGCTCCATTGGGATCGTGGCTTGCCGAGCTGGTGCGTTGACGATCGTTGCAAAGTGTATGAGTGATGGATTGAAGCTTGAGCTGTGGCTGGTGAGATGGTGCTGCATCAGAGTGCGCCACGGGTACTTGAAGATGGCGAGGTGGAAGAAAAAGCACGTGGGAAGCTGAGCAGTGTAATATGACTTGGTGCTAATTAAGGACGGGGAAATCAGAAGAAGACTTGTAGGAAGAACTTGACGAGGACATTGATGCATGGGGACGTCGCATTAGCGGGAGAAACGTTCTATGAATTACCAGTACTAGACTTCACAGGCGATGTAAACGTGCTATAAGAGTTCATCCTATTAAGAAACTTTAGCGGAGCTTAGTGGAACAATTAATGTTCTGGAGCTTCTCTAGCAGACTTTTAAAAGGGAGCGGCCGGATCTGTTCGCACTGCCGTGTGAACAAAAAAATTGTACTACACACAGCTGTAACTACAGCTCAGCAAGTGACTGGGCTGTAACTTAATTCCCAGTTGACTGAGAAATAGCAAAATCATCTTTTTAAACACGTAACTTCGCAAATAAGGTCACTATTAGGAGTTAGAGTAGAGACGCAAACATGATGTTTCCACCCGCGAGGCTCCGCGTCCCTCGATCACGACCAAGAGATGGGATCTAAACCTAAATCTCTGGGTACTCTTCCGATGCCCTCCCCCCACCACCACGGGTGTTAGGGCATCTCCAGTCGTTCGGCCCTCCAGGCCGAAAAACGGCGCTATTTGACGCCCTGGGGGCGGCGTTTTCCCAGCCGTGCCCAAACCCAACACTTGGTCCAAAAAATTCAAAAAACTAAATTCGGGCGAAAATTAGCTAATTAAGGCGAATTTCATTAGCATATGGGCGAAATTCGCCGATTACATATTACAAACTTAAAATAAAAACATAAAAAAAGATAACTTGGCGATCTACGCCGTTCTACATGCCCAACTGGCTGTAGAACACGGTGTAGTCGCCGCCGTCGTCGTCGTTGTCGCCGTCGGAGCCGCTCCCAGCGGCGTTGCTGGGGCTTTCGCCGGCGTCTCCGTCGTGCCACCTGCTGGTCGTCGGCGCGGGCACCTCCTCGTCCTCGTCGCTCGGGTCGAGGATGTAGTACTCCGGCGGCGGCGGCGGAGGTGGAATGCGACGGCCGGTGGTCGCCGCGTGCTCACGGCGCTCATTGGAACAGTGATGAACAGTGGCCGAGCGCTGAGGGAGCGCGAAACGGACCGTCTTTCATATAGTTAGTAATAATAATGTAGAAATATATACTCCCCTCTGCTTAAAGTCTCAAACCGGCCGGCTGGTGGCCACGCGGCTGACAAGGATAGCTCACCCGGCCAGCCGCTAGTCAATGATGACCGGCGTGGTTGTTAAATTATTTGCTCGATGGGGATTTTACTAATCGCATGATGGCATCTGGTAGTCAAGAAAAATATGAAGCTCATCCTGCAACATGCAGCAGTTGAGTGGACTATGCTAGCTAAGGGCATCTCCTGCAGGGTGCCCCCAAAACAACACTAATCCCCAAATTAATTATGTTTGTTCGAGCGTCCAGACAAGGTATTCAGACACATTGGGTAGGTGCGCCCAATCAGGGATTAACATTTAGTTTTCATATTACTTTTCGCACCCGGCAGAGATTCGCGAATTTATGGAGATTTTATGAAATTTCGTAGAAATATTCAAAATTTCCGACCAAATTTGAAGTGTAATGTCTCAAATTGAGATTATAATTTTTCACCCCCGATAAAAAATTTCTTATTTCGTGAAATACATCCAAAATTTTGATCGGCTGTTTTTGTGTTTTTTTTCTATTTGCTTGTTCCATCTCAACTGTTTATAGAATACATATTTAGATCAAGGTGAAGGATTTATTGCCGTACATATTTTTGAAGAGAACCAAAACTATAGGGACTAAATAAAAATATTGTACGTGTCAAAATATGAGACACATTTGAACATATATAGGTAGCAAATTGAACATTCAGCTCGATTTGTTGAAATCTTACTTGTGTGGTTACACACCATGCCACTAATCTTCATATTCTTTCACTTGTTACGAGTTTTACAAGATTTGTTGCATTAATCTTGGATAGTACCCACATATGTGGAAGTGAAGAAGATAAATTTCACCCTCGTTGTCGGCGATGAAGTCCGGTGTCTCGAAGCGTACTATTTGGCCCTAAACAAAGTGCACATGTTGTCGCCGTCACCATTGGAGTCGATAAGATCAAGATGACAGAAACCGAAGTGAACGTCGTCCGCAAGAATTGGTCTCGCCATGATCAGAGCTCCATAAGCTGATGGCCCCGCAATGGGCGCAAATGTGTGGTTGAGTGGTCATCCATGGGGTTGGTGATCGACGTGAAAAGAGACCGCGTGTGTAAATATGAAAGTGGAGCCTCCTGGTCTGGGACAAGCACAAGAAATTTACTCAGGTTTTGCCCCTCTGAAAGAGGTAAAAAATACTCTTACTGCTTTGTGTATTTGTCTAGAACTTGTGTTTTTTGACCATGCCAAGATGAATTTCAAGCCATGTCTTATATAGCTAGTGGTATGCCTCGGCTACAGATGATGGTGGTGCTAATGGGAAATAATACTCCACTATCACACATATAATGGGGAGTTAATTTCTAGTGTCCCTACGCTTGATTGTCTTGTATCACCAGTTTTCATTGCGTGTATCAGAACCGATCATCTCCCGCCCTGACGCTTGAAAATCTGCTGGTTGGACTCCTCGTTGGAGTCAGCATCTCCTATCGAGTCGTGGACTTTAGTTGGTTTAGATTGGTATCTTCATTCCAGTCGTGTGCTTCCTGGGCTCCTTGTGGTTTCGCTGTTTTGTCTTGATCCTTGAATAAGCATGTTGTGATCTTGACTCCCTTTGTCTTGAGGCTCATAACCGTGTTATGATATCCCGTCAAGTTAACCTAGTGATTTGACAGTAAGTGCCCGACACATACCCATCTAGTCAAGGAGAACTTACGGCACCCCAATTTTATGAGCCTACTAAAAAATTACCTGAGTTGTGATGGTCCAGCACTCCGTGAGGCAACCACCTTGACATTCTTGAGGGATTTTACATTTCTACTAACAACATGCTAGGAGTAAAATTGAGGCATAACAAACACATATAATCATACTAGAAAAATACCTCGTTGCAGCGGAAACTTTTTATAAAAATTGAAATATAATCGAAAGGACATATGACACATGCAACGGGAAAATTTCTCGGGAATATCCAGAATTCGATTGGTTAACTAAACCAATCACGATCATTAGTAACCATATAGGAGTTTTAATCTGCAATTAGTCCCACGAGCACACGTGTGAGTCACATGCCGAATTTGAATCTAAATTCAAATTCGCAGGCTTTAACAATTCATGGAGCCAATACTATGAACAACCTAGCTTTCCTGATAATACTGTGCCCGGGCGTTATACCTAGTATAATTACAGTATATATAATACTGTGTCCCAGTATATCAGTAATCGGCTTCATTAAGTATATTTCCTTAAGTACAATTCCAAATCATTAATTTCCTGTTATTTCCATGATGTTTCCACACTGAAGTTTCATTCCAGAGAATGTAGTATAAAAATAAAATGTTGCAAGACACGAATTCCTAATAGTATGACTCTTCTTCCTCGTGGTGATCTCCATCTCCAAGAAGCTTCAAGTCGACTCACTATCCACTTTCGCCATGCCGCCGAATGCCGTGTCCTCCGGAGTTCTCCATACAAGCCACACTAGTTAGTAACAAATTTAAAGGGAGATTGCATCACATGCCGACGGACAGACCATGACAAGCAGCCCACGCATAGATCGGATCACCATGGACCGTCCTCATTTTCACTTCACACACAAAATTGGTAGTGACATTTACAATAAAGCTATTCGAGCATAATTTAAGATTTTCCTTTTGCCGGCGACCTAAGCAAGTTGATCCTGATGAGAGCCAAAAACAAGATCCTTGCATCGCGCTGTGTCCCATGTCATCACGTGCACTAAAATTTGACTCGGTATGTAATGTAGCCCCGACTAATTTAAAAGTTCCACGAGTGGCAGAAAATCGCACCATCTCTTTCTCCTCCCATGGCCGACACGCAGACCCCTCGTGGGCCGGCCCGTGGCGCTTTTATCCGGAACCCACGCGCGTCCTCGCTGGCGCCACGTAGGCTAGCACTTTTCCGGGCCCACCTCCAGGAGACAACGGAGCAGCTGGGCACTTGTGTACAGTAGTGGAGTCGTCGACTCGCGTGCGTCACTTCTCTTCCTCACTCCGCCCGCCAGTCCCCTCTCTCCGCTGCTCTGCTCGTCGGCGGGATCGCGCGAGCGATGTCGTCCTCTGCGGCGGCGGCCGTCGTCGTCGCCTTCGTCGGCGCGGACGAGCCGGGCCTCGCGCTCGCCGCATCCTTCCTCCGCGCCGGCGCGATCGTCCGCTTCTACGTCGGCCCCCAGGTCGCCGTCGCCCTTCCGTGATCCCTACTTAGCACCCCCACGTTGCTTCGTTTCTCATCCACCCCCCACGTGTTCGTGCAGGAGGATGGATCGGCGCTCGCGGAGCAGGCCGGCGGCGTCCAGTGCGGGAGCCCCGCGGAAGCCGTGCGAGGTGAGCGATCCCCAGCACCAGACTTCTCCTGGCGCGTATCCATGGCGCGCGTGCACTTTTGCGGGCTGCTACCGCGGTGTCTGAGGCCATTTCCGGTGCCGTCATGCGTGCGTGCGAGGCGTTTGTAGGAATGCCGACGAGACCGTGCTCTTAGGCGTGAAGAGTACATCGCGTCGTACGTGTGTTGCGTATATCTGATCAATCAGAAACTCTTGGTGCCTGCAGGTGCGGCGCTCGTCATCGTGCTCAGCGACACTGATGGGGTGGACGAGTTGTTCTTTGGAGCTCAGGGTATAGTGATAGGTACATCCGTGCTTCTTCTCTGCGTTGTTGCGTTGCCTGCTTGATAGTCTGTCGGCCTCACACACTTGTTTCTGTACAAGTTATGTATATAGCTGGCATCTGATATGGACTTTGCTTGAGCATTTCATAGGATTGCGCACGGACGTTGTTGTATTGATTCGATCGACGTTGGCTCCTGGTCGTCTTGAGAAATTGGAGCAGAAGCTTGCAGGTAGAATGCTAATTTGTACGTCCGCTCATCCATTCGCTTGACTGAGCACGGTAACTGCCGCGTTTTGAATTCTAGGCACACTTGTGAGATGACTGAATGAGAAAGATGCACATTTAACAAGTGTTCTTGTTCAGTTTGTGGCAAGTTACGATTTGTGATGATTCGTTAAATTGCTACAACAATGAGCCCGTATAGTTTTTGACCTTCTGGAACCATTACTAGGAAGTGCTTGTGGGGGCCTCCTGAATTCCCATTCGAACAAACAGAGTGCACCTATGTTGGTGATGAATGACTGTATTACTTAATCAAAGCTATGTTCTGCAGATGAGAAGAAGGATATCTTTCTTCTTGATGGTTACCTTTTAGTGGTTTATCTGACGAATTGAAGCAAATACTGTTGTAAGTAACACACCAGCTGAGAATCTGAACTGTGTGCATGTATGTATTGTTTCCATTATTCTGGTATCACTATTTAGCTTCTCAATGTCAGGTTGTTGCATCCGTTAGAAAGGATGTAGCAGAAAAAGCTGGGCGATTCTTCTCTGGTAGTTCCAAATTTTCTTACTTTTAAGAAATCTTTTATTCTTGGTCCTTATCTATGATGCTTAACATTCTAAGCTATCTGATATTTTCAGGTCTTGACAAAACCACTTACTTTGTGGAAGGTGAATTGGGCTGCAGCAGGTTGCTTTCCTTTTTCTGAAAATATCAAATACCAAATAATAGAGATATCAATTTTCAACCCCTTCAAATATATTTGCTGTAGTAACTACTGAAACTATTATTGTCACCATTTGAACCGCACACAATTTATTTTTACAGCAAAATGAGTCTGGTTAATGATTTGCTGGAGAGCATTCATTTTGCTTCTGTTGAAGCAATGTTTCTTGGTGTTCGAGCTGGGATCCATCCATCAATTATCTATGACATTATATCAAATGCTGCAGGAAGCTCAAGGTTACAAGGATCACTGTTTTTTTTTTTGTGTTTTTTTCTAAACCTGTAATGCTTGTAGGTATATATCAACTTATGAACACGGTATTTATTGACAGGATATTTGTGGAGGTGGTTCCGAAACTTCTGAGTGAAGATCCTTCGCTTACTGATTCTATGAAGTCAGTAAAGAAACATGCAGTAAGTTTCTTTTCTTCAGAGCATGGTAGGGATTCTCAGGATAATTTGTGGAATAAATGAATAATGCACATTAGAAATTATCTCCTTTGACTCCCTTTAGGTAGAACTGCAGATTTCCTTTCAACCTTGAGCGTACTTTAAAGTAGAAAAATATAAGTAGGTTGTGGACACTTGTTGCTGTGAAGGTTGTGTGTACAATGAACAAAGTCATCTTCTTCGTATAGGATCCCATGACCAGCTGTAGAACTAGGGTAGCTGGGATGTGATACAGAAGTTGGAGGGACTGGGGTTACAAATTGGTAGAGAGATGTATTGCTGCTAGAGGGACTGACCTTGACCCTCAAGTCATCCTTCCTAGGTAGCAGAGCTCCGTAATATGGCTGCTAACATGAAAAACGCACAATTGCCATATCCGTATCGTAACATTATATGAACTCAACTATTACTATGTCTATGGACTTGACATTCTATGAAGTCTAAACGATATCTCTAACTGGCCTTATTTTGTTCTGAACTCTTTCTTAATCTTATTAATTCTCCTCCTTCTTGAATCTTGTGTGCCTTACTGCTGCCCGTAGACTCCATGTGACCCTACTGTTGCTCCCCATACTTTATGCTGCAAACCAACAACAGTGGGATTACTTAAGGAAAACTTAAAAGAAGAGATGCTGCTAAACTATTTTGGACCATAAATATTTTTGTATTTAGAAACTTAGCATAAATATGGAAACTCTATTTGGTTAGATACAACATTGGTGATAGCGAAGTAATTTCTATACATTCCTATAGTTTTGGCAGTTAGGGGAGAACAATCGTGGCAATGGTCAACTAACATTACCGATAAAATATGTGTTCTAAAATGATTAACTTATAACAGTAACAATTTTTTCTCTTTTTATGTGAAAGGCAGGACCTATGCTGTGCATTATAAGGAGAAAGAGTTATATGCAAAAACATTTTATCGTAACGTGACAACATTTTGCTATATGTGTTATCAAACAATGTGTGTACCATGTAAAAAAACAATATATGTACCTATTTATTTGACCCGGAATGATAATTATCTTGTAACCTCAAAATACATTGGTTGGGCACAACAAATATTATAACTAAGACTAACTCAATCAAGAAAGGAAGAATGTTGATGAACTTGAAGCGATTTCCCCCAAGAAAGGTGAGCTACACGCTTCCAAACTGAACCAACATAAAATCAGGGAGATTTGTAGGTCAAATCAGAGTGCCTTGGAAGGTATCTCCTTCACTGATGGTCTTGCCGCCCTTGCCTTGCTCATGACTGAGGATAGCTACAATGATGACAGGATAGATCTTCGACAATGCATGTCCCTCAGTTAGCGCTTTGATGGAAACCATCAAGACTGAGGCTCGTTCTTGGGTGAGCGCAGGGCCCAGTGGCCTCGCACACATGCTCCCCTAGTTTAGGTCGCTGGGTTGAGTTGTATGGTGTGGGGTTGCCTGTCTCTAGGCTTGTACATAAACCTTCTTTCTATCAATGCATCGAAACGCAACGCTTTTTTCGTTTTCACGAAAAAAAAACACAAGTGTGGGAGGACAGAGGCAACAACGCCATGGTCATTTGGAGGGTTTCTTGCTCTGGTTTTGTTAATCGTGTGAAAGATCGAGTGTATCGACTTCATGGTAGATGTTGAGGTGATCTCCAAACCTTCATAAAATTCTTGGATTCTCCAGTTTCCAAGCACCTAGCTGGGATAGGAGGTGCACACGAAATTTGCATTTTAATTTTGTATTTAGCCACATGCTTTTGATCTCAGTAAATCAACCCCATTTTGGAGAGAGAATTAAAATATTAGTAAGTATTGGATGTTGCAAGCTGTAGGACTTCTGCTGCATGGCTGATTGCCTGAATGCTTCTGCTTACGAATAACTAAGACAGTTTTCACTCTCTTAAAAAATATAGAGCTACGTGATGGATATGGCTAAAGCAGTAACATTCCCTCTGCCACTTCTATCTGTTGCCTATCAACAATTAATACATGGTATGCTGCATGAAGATCTGAAGGGAGAGCTAACCTTCCATGAGCTGCAGTGGTGGTGGCTGCTGGGATGGTCTTTCTAGGGTTGAGGAGAGTGAGGAGTCGTGCACACACACCACTTAAGTAGTCAGCTTCAGGATGGGCCAAATGGGCCAAGTAGGTACAGAGAAAGAAGGCCCATGGTTCAACACTCCCCCTCAAGAGGGGTGATAGATATCTATCATTCCCATCTTGTCACATGCACTATTGCATTCTCTAGTTCCCAATCCTTTTGTCAAACAATCAGCCAACTGCTGTCCAGAACTCACATATGCTATTGAGATGATTCCAGCATCTAGTTTCTCCTTGATAAAGAATCGGTCGATCTCCACATGTTTGGTCCGGTCATGTTGCACAGGGTTATTTGCAATACTTATGGCTGATTTATTATCACACCACAAGTTCAAGCATTCCTTCCTTAACAGTTTCAGTTCACCAAGAAGATTTCTAACCCAAATCATTTCACTTACTCCTAGAGACATTGCTCTATACTCAGCTTCAGCAGTAGACTTGGATACTACAGGCTGTTTCTTGCTTCTCCATGACACTAAATTTCCTCCAACAAACACACAATATCCAGAAGTTGACCTTCGATCATCAAGGCAACTTGCCCAATCAGCATCTGTATACCCATCCACTCCCAGATGACCATTAATCTTAAACCAGAGACCCTTCCCTGGAGTGCCCTTTAAGTACCTCAAGATTCGATGAACAGCCTCCAAGTGCCCACTCCTTGGCTCATGCATGTATCTACTCACCACACTCACGGCATATGCAATATCAGGTCTAGTATGACATAAATAGAGCAGCCTTCCGACTAGCCTTTGATATTTCTCCTTTTCTACAAGTTCGCCTGATTGTGCGGTCACTTTATGATTCTGATCAATGGGAGTTGGAGCAGCTTTACATCCAAGCATGCCTACATCGCTGAGCAGGTCCAGGGTATATTTTCGTTGTGATAAAGCTATCCCCTTTGATGATCTAGCAACTTCGATACCAAGAAAGTATTTCAACTTTCCAAGATCTTTAACTTCAAATGTCTTGCTCAGGTTTCCCTTTAGTCTTTCAATTTCTTCCGCATCATCTCCAGTAATGATGATATCATCAACATAAACCGCAAGAATGGTAATGCGCTGTCTGGAATGCCGATAGAACAGAGTGTGATCACCATTGCACTGCCTATACCCCATATTGCATACGGCTTGCCTAAATCTGTCAAACCAGGCTCTTGGTGACTGTTTTAAACCATAGATGGATTTTCTTAATTTACATACTTTCCCTGTAGTTTCACTCGTCGCAAATCCCGGTGGAATTTCCATGTAGACCTCTTCCTGCAAGTCCCCGTGTAAAAAGGCGTTCTTAACATCAAGTTGGTGCAATGGCCACCCAAAATTTGCAGCACAAGACACTATGATTCTCACGGTATTCATCTTGGCTACTGGGGCAAAGGTTTCATCATAGTCAATACCATATGTTTGACTGTATCCCCTAGCGACTAATCTTGCCTTGTACCTTTCAATCTTCCCCTGAGCATTCTGTTTAATGGTGTAAACCCACTTGCAGCTGACTGCCTTTTTCCCTTCAGGAAGTCGAGTTAGCACCCATGTCTTATTTTTCTTCAATGCGTCCAACTCTTCTATCATTGCAGCACGCCACTTTGGGTCTATCTTTGCTGCTTTCCAGTCTGCGGAGTTGACACCGCTTGCAGCGAGGCAATGAACGCTTTATATGAGGGGGATAAGGCATCATATGAGACATAATTACCAATGTCAGTTGCAAAGCCATATCGTTCCAGTGGTTTCCCCACTGCAGCCCTTGTCCCCTTTCTTAATGCTATAGGCAAATCCTCTGTAGTTTCTGACTCGGTGCTGGACTCCACTGAAGAATGCCCATCATTGACTTGTGTTTCACCATGAAAATGTGCTAGCTGCTCCCCCTGGTCCTGGGTTTGCTGCTGCTCCCCCTGAACCTTTCGCCTCATGTAAACCCGAGGATTTTGTTCCTCATTCGGTCTAGGCCACCTTCTCCCTTGCTCTTCAACTGCAATTGGAATTGTACCCACCATTATACTTGAGTCAGGCTGCACAACCGGAGCCACCTGCTGCTTCTCCCCCTCTTGACCAACCTGAGAAGACAAAGGGTGGTCAAAATCTTCGAACAACACACTGAGGTCAGTCTTCTCGCCATAATATGGTTCAGACTCTCTAAATGTAACATCCATGCTGACAAAAGTTCGACGCTCGGATGGACTCCAGCACTTGTAGCCTTGTTGTCCAGAAGGATAGCCTATGAAGATGCATTTTGTAGCACGGGGATCCAATTTGCTCACAGATGGCCTGTGGTCCCTCACAAAACACACACAACCAAATAACTTAGGAGGTACCAGAAACTTGTTCTCCCCCATTAGTAGCTCGCAAGGTGACTTCATACTTAGTATTCTTGAGGGCATGCGGTTGATCAAGTATGTTGCCATCATGACAGCTTCACTCCATAAAAATTTCGGTACATTCATAGTAAACATCAGTGACCTTGCAACTTCTAATATGTGGCGATTTTTCCTTTCTGCTACTCCATTCTGAGGAGGGGTGTCCGGACATGAGGTTTGATGTAAAATGCCTTGTTCAGACAAGAACCCCCCAAATCCCTTGTTGACATACTCGGTGCCATTATCTGTTCTGATGACCTGTACCTGCACATTAAAATGGTTCTTCACATACGCATAGAAATTCTTGAAGCATTGAAAAACCTCATCCTTGTGGCGCATCAGATATACCCAAGTCATGCGAGAGTAGCAATCGATAAAGGTCACAAAATACTTCATACCATTGATGGATACAACAGGACATGTCCACACATCTGAATGTACTAACATAAAGGGAGTTATACTCCGGAGCCCCTTACTCACATAGGACGCTCTAGTGTGTTTTGCATACTCACAAGCATCACACTTTAACTTGGTTTTGTCCACCCCTCTCATTACATCAGGAAATACCTTATACATTTTATCAAAAGATATATGACCCATTCTACAGTGATGGACCATC
This sequence comes from Poa pratensis, assembly GCA_947311845.1. Classification (NCBI taxonomy): domain Eukaryota; kingdom Viridiplantae; phylum Streptophyta; class Magnoliopsida; order Poales; family Poaceae; genus Poa; species Poa pratensis. The sequence goes on from CAMZMU010000122.1 coordinate 19,897,183, forward strand.
GCCATGTTCTCCTTCCCTTCTTTTGTAGCCATACACACCAGTTCTCCTGCTTGGTCCTGGAATGAACGGTTCATGTACCACAGCCCTTTACGCCTGGTTCCAATCCCAATCTTCTTGCTCGTCAACCTCTCCTGAATCAAACACATTTCTTTGTCAACTGTGATGCGGCAATCAATCTGATCAATCAGGGCACTAAATGACACCAAATTAACAGGAAAGGCAGGAACATATAATACAGAAGATAAGTTGATTGTTGGTGTGCACTGGACTGTCCCTATCCCCATAATAGGCTGTGATGAACCATCAGCAGTTTGTATTGTTTCCTTGTTTGTGGGAGGGTACTGACTATATTTTTCAAATTCTTTAAGATTTCCGGTAACATGTTTCGATGCCCCTGAGTCTAACACCCAGTCTGAATTAGTTTCATGTATAGCTACAGAGGCACAATCAATATTACCTTCATTTGTGTGGACAAAGTGGGCAAAGTTTCCATAGCTAACATCCTCCTGACTTCCAATTTTGCTTTCACCTTGTGCTGTTTTTGAACACCCTTCTCCTGAAACTACAGCATTGGCTCTATGAACTGAAGAGTAGTTGTGACCACCGCTGCTATTGCCACTAGCTCTTGCACCCTGATAGTTACCTCTTGCACCCTGATAGTAACCTCTTGCACCCTGGTAGTTACCTCTTGCACCCTGGTCACCCTGATAGTAACCTCTTGCACCCTGGTAGTTACCTCTTGCACCCTGGTAGCTACCTCTTGCATAGTTTCTTCCTCTACCACGCCCTCCTCTAGGAGCATGGCATGAACGACTCAAGTGTCCCGGTTCTCCACAAGTATAACATTCCCTGTACTCTCTCCTTTCAGTCACCATAAATGCTGGTTGTTGTAGGGTCTCACTGCCCTTTTCAAGATTCAGCCTCACTTCCTCCTGTGACATTGCTGCGATGGCCTCCTCAAGGGAAGGAAGAGTGGGCTGATGCAACAATGCAGCACGTCTGCTTTCGAAGGGCTGATTCAGCCCCTTCAGAAATTTCATTAACCGCCTCCTTTCTAACCATTGTCTTGAAGATGTGATACACTCAGAATGCTCAAGTTCAAGTGGATCACAATGATCCAAATCTGCCCACAGGTGACGCAGTTCTGCCACATATCCCCTCACCGACTTCTCATTTTGTTTCAGGTCATGCACCTTATCTTCTATCTGTGCCATCAAAATGAAGTTTCCCTTTCCGGAATACATCTTTGAGAGGGCATCCCACATTTCTGTTGCATTTGAGAGAGCCTCCACAGAGGTAGCAATTTCAGGCACTAGAGAATTCAGCATCCAAGCTACAATCAGAGAGTTAGTAACGCTCCACTTCTTCCATTCTCCACTCCCTTTGTCAGTTGCTTCAGAAACCTCCCCAAGCACATATCCCTCAAGACCTTTAGTCCTCAAGATCAGCAAGGCCCTTCTGGACCAACTCAGATAGTTTCCCACACCTTCCAATTTGACCTCATTTGCCATTAGCTCCACTTTCTGAGCTACCTCCGCTTGAGGAACCATGGCATTCAAGGAAGCAACGTCATTTTTCCCAGCAAGGAACTGTGTCAGCTTTTCCACCGCCGTGGCTAACTGATCTCCCATGACTGCTGAAGTATGTGGAGCTGTATCTCCCTTTCCCTTCACCTACTCTGACTTCACTGTCACTTATGCCTCCAGATCCAAAAACACACAGCCCACAGAATCCAGCAACCTCACAACATTCAAACACAAACACCCAAAGAGCCTCTGCCAAAATCACCCCACAAATGCTAGAGCCAGACCACAAACCTTGTTCTGAGATGCCCTGGACAACGGGACACACCTTCCAGCAGCTGCCGCCTTCCCTCACTATCTTCAGCACTGTAGCCGCCAGTGCCCCACCACTGTAGTAGCTGCCCCCATCTCCGGTTGCTCTGATACCATGAAGATCTGAAGGGAGAGCTAACCTTCCATGAGCTGCAGTGGTGGTGGCTGCTGGGATGGTCTTTCTAGGGTTGAGGAGAGTGAGGAGTCGTGCACACACACCACTTAAGTAGTCAGCTTCAGGATGGGCCAAATGGGCCAAGTAGGTACAGAGAAAGAAGGCCCATGGTTCAACAGTATGCTGCTAAAGCTTCTTTACATCAGCACATTTGAATTTCTCCTGATAGCCTGAACAGGCATCTGTAGCTTACAGTTGCTTGTGCCTTTTAATTCATGCATGGTTTTTGTACTTATCTTCAGGTTCATCAGCAGTAACTGGCGGTGAATCTGCTTCACCGTTGAAGGTTTGGAATTATTGTCAGCTTTCTCAAGCCGCACATAGCTGCTTCAGTTTATCAGGTATATCTTAAAATTTGGAAGGCGTTTTGCAGGTTTGGGAACAATTGTTTGGAGTAAACATCATAGCTGCTGCCAATCAACAAATCTATGACGCGAGCAAATTAGCTGATGAGCTTGTTGTGGCCTCTAAAGCAGTAAAGAGGGTTGGCTTTATTGGTCTTGGAGCTATGGGCTTTGGAATGGCATCTCATTTGCTAAAATCAGGGTTCTCTGTAACTGCTTATGATGTAGGAACTCACACTTACTACTCCCTACTTCGTAATTTTCCATTTCAATTGCTGCAGTTCAAGTTCAAGGAATAAAACTCTCAACTTGATTTGTTCTTTCCAGTCATATTAGTAGTGCTGTACATTGTTACATTTCAAATAATCTAGACAATCTTATGATGGATGATAAATTTAACCTCTGTGGTTATAAGGCAATAATTTTTCTAGACGATATCATAGGTAGCCTAGATTAATCTCAAGGCATCGGAAAGAACAAACACACGAATAGATCGTGAACTCTTCTCTTTTCGGTAGTCCATTGGGCATTCTGAGCTTAGGATACCATTCTCACCCTTACTTACATATCGTTGTTTGCACATGACGCTATATAAAAGATGTTCTGATTCCACATGAGAATAATTTTATCTCTTTTCCCCATTTAGGTGTACAAGCCAACACTGGTCAGATTTGCTGATTTAGGTGGATTGACTAAAGATTCTCCTGAGCAAGTATCGAAAGGTACATTAGAACCTTGTAGTGTAAAATATAATTCCGACAATTACCTATAAAAGTATGTCAGCGTTTTTATAACATTATGACTTCATGAGGTCAGCTCAGACAGCATAATTCTCGTAAATTTTTTCTCTCAGAACTGGTTTACGTTTTCTCATTTCATTGAGTCAGAAACTCTCAGTGACATGTGGGCCTGGCCCACCTTGTGAATTGAAATACCATGTACTTAGCTAAAAGTGATACCATGTGAATTGAAATACCATGTACTATGTATCAATGATGATACCATGCCTGAAGTATTAACGAGAAATTGGTTTCAGATGTGGAAATACTTATTATCATGGTTGCAAATGAAGTTCAAGCTGAAAGTGTTCTGTATGGAGATGCTGGTGCTGTGCCAGGTAAAGCTTACTATTGATCTTTTTCTTTCTGGTATTGCTGACTATTTGCATCTCCCTGGTAGGTTTACTATTTGTTGAGCTCCAGTTACATGGTTGTTCATATCCCTGTCTTTCAGCGTTGTCGGCGGGAACATCCATTATTCTGTCTTCTACAGTTTCTCCTGGATTTGTGACTCAGCTCAAGAAAAGATTAGAAGGTAGCAGTTCCTTTCTATCTCTCTTGTACATCTCTGCATTAGAGAAGAAACAAGATCATGAAACACTATTGGTCAACAAAAACTATGCTGTGTAAATCTTAAAACCAACTCATGGAAATCTAAATCTGTTGTCTGTGATTCCAGGTGAGAGTTCAGTCCTGTATTCTCAGTGTCTCACATTTGGTCAATTTAAAACAACAGATTCACTTATAATCATTTGTAGAAGAGACAATTACTGTGCAGTGACAGCCTGTATGTGTTTATTGTTTGGAGTCTATTTTTACGAAGATAAAGTTCCAGCATTAGGCAGACTGCTGTGAAGAGCAATTCCAGAAGCGACACTTTCCGAAAAATGGCCAGCCTTGATACCATGTGAATCTATTATGACACAAAATCCAAAATCCAAATTTGACTTGATATCAAGAAAAAAAAATCTACTGCTTTAGTTTTGGCTATTATCAAACGTAATTTTTTTTGTTGCCTCCATGTGTAGACTGAATTTGATTGCTAGAAGTGTAGAACTGCCCTCTACATTTTAGATATGTTGGCAATGTTGTTTACTGCTTTCTCTGATGATTTTATTTGGAATCATTAACTACTTCTGTACAGCCGAATGTCGAGAGATAAAGTTGGTCGATGCTCCAGTATCTGGTGGTGTCAAGAGGGCAGCAGATGGGACACTGACTGTATGATTAGCAACACATCAGTTTAATAGGAAATTGAAGATGTAACCTTAATTGATATAGAGATTTGCACTTCTTTTGAAGGTAATGGCTTCGGGAACGGATGAAGCTCTGCATTGTGCTGGTAGAGTTTTGTCAGGTAAATTTTTTTATGTGAAGACCATCATATGCTTTAGACAAAATATGGACACTGATCTTTTTTGTTTCATGACAGCACTAAGTGCGAAGCTATATGTCATTAAAGGTGGATGTGGAGCTTCGAGGTGATACACACATTTTCTTATCATGTGCCGTACTTATATAGATTTACTATTTTTGTTAGTGCTGGGCTGTTGTTTACATATATATTATATAGATGGCTGCATACTTTTTTGTGTGCATGAATTAACATATTTTTTCTGCTATTGTTCCCAGTTCTGTTAAAATGGTCAACCAACTTCTTGCTGGGGTCCATATAGCCTCAGCAGCTGAAGCAATGGCATTTGGTGCTCGACTAAATTTGCGAACAAGAAGAGTTTTCGAAATTATTCAACACGCAAGAGGTTACTCGTGGTATGTTTCCATTGTTTAACCCCCTCACTCTAATCACTCTTGCTTCTTGACTCTTCAGTGTTTATACTTCTGCACATATGTTGCCTGAGTAATTAAGTGTTTTAATAAAAGAAACGGAAACAATTGGTTCTCATAGTTTTTGATAACTAACTATCAGCTCCCTGTAGGCCAGTCTTTCAGATATTCAGTGGTACATATTAGAATGAGTGGAAAGGTGGCTATCTGATAATCGATACACTTAATGTATTGCAGGATGTTTGGAAATCGTGTGCCACACATGCTAGATAATGATTACACACCTTATTCTGCGGTGGACATATTCGTCAAGGATCTTGTATGGATAACTGATCTATGACTTATGCATTGTATGGACTACTAGTAAGGTATCATAATTTGTGTGTCTTATCTATTTCAGGGTATAGTATCTCGTGAAAGCTCCAACTTGGGGATCCCATTGCATGTCTCTAGTGTTGCTCATCAACTGTTTGTTTCAGGTCCTTTTTTCTATAATACTACATTACAGGTCATTTTTTTATAACAGTCTTAAAACCGGATGGCTATTGTTTTATCCATTTGATGTAAACAGGCTCTTCTTCTGGCTGGGGTCGATGTGATGATGCTGCTGTTGTCAAGGTGAGAAGCTACCCTATGTTTCAGCAGCTCGCACCTCTCAGTAGACAAAACTTGAGACAAAATATGATAAATTGATAACCCTAATTTAACTTCTTTTTCTTAAACTTGCGTGGCGATTGCATCTAGCACAGGTCTATGAGACATTGACTGGAGTAAAAGTAGAAGGAAGGCCACCCATGCTTAATAAAGAAGAAGTCCTGCGTTCTCTTCCTGCTGAGTGGCCTGAAGTTCCAATGGATGATCTTGTTTCCTCTGCATCTCATGATAGCAAAAAAATTCTTGTAGTTTTAGATGATGATCCAACTGGAACTCAAACAGTTCATGATATAGAGGTCTTAACTGAATGGTAAACCAAAGCATGTTTTGTTATCCTGGCTTACATATGTTTCTGCTAGCATTTATGTTTGCCCCATTATCTATTTTTTTCGTTTGCCCATGTTCCTTACATCAATTCATAACCCTCAGTTGTAATTATTAAATGCAGGCCTGTTGAAGCCCTCACAGAGCAGTTTCTGAAACTACCAACTTGCTTTTTTATTTTGACAAACTCTCGTTCAATGATTGCTGATAAGGTAGGAAAGTGTAGTCTTACCCACTTTATTTTTTATGTTCTCACAAAAAACAATTTGTCTTTGTTGTCTTTAAATATATGTTCAAGTCTTTTCACTTTTATAGGCCGCACTGTTAGTAAAAGATATCTGCAAAAATCTTGAAGCGGCAGCAAAGACTGTCCCTGGTATTAGTTATACAGTGGTCTTGAGAGGCGATTCCACTCTACGTGGCCATTTCCCGGAGGTTATATCTGAAGTTCTCTTTCTCTCTTGTTTCTTCATTTCATTTCCCTGACCATATATCACATCCTTCTACTTTCCAGGAAGCTGATGCGGTTGTTTCAGTATTAGGTGACATGGATGCTTGGATAATCTGCCCATTCTTTCTTCAAGGTGGGCGGTACACTATTGATGACATTCATTATGTTGCAGAGTCTGACAGGTAACATATGCAGGATCACTGTGCAATGTATTTGAATACAAAATAACACATAACACTATTGATGTCCAACAACATCTTACAGATTGATTCCTGCTGGAGAGACTGAGTTCGCCAAGGATGCATCTTTTGGCTATACATCGTCCAATCTCAAACAGGTATTGATGTGGAAATGTTTGTTTGGTAAAGTGAAGAGCAAGATCTTAGACTTTGCTTTTACTCGAATGTATAGTGGGTTGAAGAAAAAACTAGAGGAAGGATTTCAGCGAACCAAGTTTCAACAATTTCCGTAAGTCTTCTGCGTAAAGAAGGACCAACTGCAGTCTGCAAGCATCTCTGTAGGCTGGAGAAGGTATTTGATAATGAATATATCCATTCGAACAGTTATCTTCAAGTCTCTTTGAACTTTTTGAGGAATATATGTATCATTTCTTAATTTTTCTGGAACATTTTTCTGGAATTGAGAAATGTACTGACCTATCAATTATCATAAACCCCTTTTCCCTTTTGTTCTGATTTCTTCTCTTCTTGATTTACCTCGAGAATTTCCTGACAGGCAGTTTGACTCTTTTTAGGGCTCTGTGTGTATTGTCAATGCTGCTAGTGAGAGGGACATGAATTGTTTTGCTGCTGGAATGATCCAGGCATGATATAACGCTCCATTTCTACAAGAAGCATTTGTTGATACTGTGATATTCGTAGGATGGATGCTTCGTTTTGATATGCTATTCTTTTTCTATTTGTATACTCATCAGGCTGAATTGCAAGGAAAGCGATTTCTATGCCGCACGGCTGCAAGTTTTGTGAGTGCTAGGATTGGGATCGAGCCGAAGCCACCGATTCGCCCAGCCGACCTTGGGTTAAAAAGAACTTTAGCTGGAGGTCTCATAGTTGTTGGTTCTTATGTGCCAAAAACTACGAAGCAGGTATAGCGCTGCAACACTTTAAGATTCCCTCATTCATATCTATCTCATTTGCATGTTCTTTCACATTTGTTAGGTTGATGAGCTTCGCTCACAGTGCACACAATCCCTTCGAGTGATAGAGGTAATTTATATCCTGGCTGTCATGCCTAAACATGAACCGTCAACCATTGTGTACACCTACTTGGATAAAATGTAAAACGGTTCCATTACTATTGCAAATTAGATTTTTTGTTTGGGATCAGTTTGAGTCGTTAGTAATGTTCTCTTGTTTACTCATTGCAGGTGTCTGTTGAGATGGTCTCACTGAAATCAACTGAGGACAGAGACCAAGAAATCAGCAGAGTTGTTGAATTGGGAAATGCTTACATACGATCCAGGAGAGACACTCTAGTCGTCACCAGCCGCCAACTCATTACAGGAAAAAGTTAGTAGTATCTCTGTGATTATCATATGGCAGATTGTATTGTTTGTTAAATTTTCAATAGTGATAAAAAAGGTGAGTCAATTTTGATTTCTTGCTTAATGCCATCAATTCCTCAAGCCACATCTCACCTGAAAAATTGATGAGAAAGTTGTGCTGGTAATGACTGTTTGCAGACGAAGGTTGTGGAGATCCCGAGGAAGCACAGAACTATCCCCCAAAATCTAACATTTATTAGAGGCTCATAGCTTAATCCTAAACCCTAAACTCAATTCAGATCCAATCTGTCGTCACCGGTCAACCACCACCATCATTATCCACCCAGTCGCCGTCGCCCCAGAAGTGACAGCCATTCCCAGGGATGGGCCCTAGCTTGGGTTGATACTTTATTTTCTTTTGTTAACTTCTAGGCGCATGCCAAAACTTGTTAAAAGGGGAGGATGGATAAAATAGAATTTCTGATTATTGCCCAAGCCAAGCTCAAAAATGCATCGGTCAGTGCTTTAGAGAAGCTCTGCATTTAAGCACAGTTGCAATACGAGTGGATTATCCCAGTCATTTAAACTGAACATTTCTAGTTTGCATCATAATTATTTTTAATGACCAAAACTTAACCAAATTTGTTTCAATGTCTGTTCCTGAAAATTATGTGCTAGAGTCTATAACCCTATATACCTAACCCAGCTTAGAAATGTACTTTTAACTTTGTAAGCATTAGCAGTATGAGAGAAATGGCATGTTAGTATTGTTTGCTATGTTTTTATGCCAAACATTTATTTTATTTCTTGGATATCTCTTGAAGTAGTCTGATCACCTAACAAGATTGTACCTGGCGTGTTGCAGCTCCTGAAGAAAGTTTAGAAATTAATTACAAAGTGAGCTCAGCACTAGTAGAGATTGTGAGAAGAATTGATACTCGACCCCGTTACATCCTTGCGAAGGTAACAAATAAACAGTTGTTTTCTCCTTCCGAGGAAATTGTATTGTTACTTAGTTCATCACTATATCAAACTGTATGCATAACATATAGCTTGTTATATCCTGCAAAATTTGCCAATTTCTGAAACTGTTACTATCCGGTCAAAATGTCTGTTCTGTTTTCTTGGAACTTCAACATACTTTATTAAATATTAATATGCTTTCTTCAGAAAAAAATACAGTGTGTGCAAATTCAACGGTGCTAGGCTGCTAGCTATCTCAAACAAAATGACTAATCCCATAAGTTGTGCATGAAATAGATTTCTGGAGTTAGTATTTATAATATGATTTATTTATGAAGGGAGGAATCACTTCATCTGATCTTGCTACGAAAGCTTTGGAAGCTCGGCGTGCCAAAGTGATGGGACAAGCTTTAGCTGGTGTACCTTTGTGGCAGCTTGGCCCTGAGAGTAGACATCCTGGTGTCCCTTACATCGTTTTTCCTGGTCATAAACATTTTATCTCATTTCCATACCAACAGATAGATAACATTACCATTTTACTCAACGAACTATCTTGTCGCTTCCCTAACGACAGGTAATGTTGGCGATAACAGTGCTCTGGCAAAAGTGGTCCAGAATTGGGCTTGCCCTTCTAGAAGTTCAACAAAAGAACTTCTTCTTGTAAGATTTGATCCACAATGTTAACTTCTAGTCAAGGATATACATCATCTTTTATTGCTTCAAATACTTCACTAATTATTGTTCTTATTGTGAAGAACGCGGAGAAGAGTGGATATGCAGTTGGTGCCTTCAATGTATATAACCTTGAGGGAATTGAAGCTGTCATTGCAGCTGCAGAGGCTGAAGAAAGTCCTGCTATCCTGCAGGTGAGGAATTCTTTAATAGTAATAATAGGATGTTCTCTTGGACAATGTATGGTACAAATTACATAGTTTATCATGTTAGGTGTCCTTCGATACCATACTGGAGTAACCATGATGTGAGTTTAGTAGTAAATAGTAGTTTGCAAGAACTACCTAGTAGGGTGTATAAGCTAGGATACAATTGCGGTTTTGTATTTTTAGAAAAATTAGGCGTCTCTTACGATTTCATATACATGCATGTGAGATCAAACTGGCGACAGAGTTTAATGTGCAGTTAAACTGTCCCCAGCTTCAGAAATAAGGCAGTAAGCAACTAAGCTTATCACATCAGAATTATGAAAGACAAAAGTGCACTAAATCTCCTCCATGATGTGAAATTTGCGCTCACACAGCTAGTTGGCATGCTGGAGGGAGAAGTGGTTCACTCCAGTTTGTTTTCATGAGTTGTCATCGTAGTTCAGCCAATGTCCAGACCTCGATGGCAGGCTTCAGAAATAAGCTGTACGCATAGCTCTCGCGGAATACACGAAATACCACACAGCTGACATGAATCTGTACCTGTGCTTTTTGTATAGACAGAATTGCATTGCTTCTCCCTGAAATTGTAAGCTTTTCTCACTTTTCTCCACCAACCGGAAATATGTACCCATGCTCCCTGAACTTGTTACTGTTGGCCACCTGACTCCATGCGGCTGTTAGATAATGGAAGTAGCCGACGAGGACTATGGCGTGGAAAACAGGTTAGTTGACAGAGAGAAAATAAAGTTGGTGTATTGGTTGGTTCCACATGTCAGTGGGTAATTCCCCTTTTCTGCTGTCCACCGGCCCATCTTCTCTTCGTTCCCTTCTATGTGTCTACTGGTGCGGGATACTCCCCCGCCCTCCATGGAAGGCTCAAAGTCATTCAACGACAATTACTCCAGCTACTGGGTTGTTGGCGTCCGGCATGCTGTTCTTCTTCATCTCACACGTTCTGTCCAGCCACACTGAAGTTCCTCTGTCACCGAGGGCTCATGTGATCATGAAGTGCTGTGACCTCGAGTGATGCTTTGGTTTCATTGAATACATGCTGAGCAGGCGATGGTCGTGTCGTATTTAGATTGCAGCGAGGCGACTTTGTCCGTCGTCTCCTTAACGCCGTTCCCCAGCTCCCGGTCAGAGAGAGAGAGGGGCAGGGGGAGGGGGGACAAGTTTTGGGATCGTGGCTTCAGGTTAGGGAGGATATCGAGAAAAGTTTAAAGCCGAGGGAGCACCATAAATGCAGTTCTGTAAGACTATTTTTATTGCGGACATTTGAATATCTATTTTTTTTGTAGATGATATGTATTAGCTTCATTTCTAACCATGGTTATTGTGGTTATTTAGGTTCATCCTACTGCCCTGAAGCAAGGTGGAGCTCCATTGGTAGCATGCTGCATTGCTGCAGCAGAACAAGCCAGTGTAAGAGAAACTAGAGAATATAGCATGCTTAAAGAGTATACACGAACATCCAATGGTGTGGATAAAAATAGTTTACAAATGTTTATATAACTTGGGTTCTCACATATTACCATTCAGCCATCCTTGATTTATGTTCATTAAAGTTGATCATTCTGTGATGCTCTCATTCAGGTACCTATCACCGTTCATTATGATCATGGGACTTCCAAGCATGATTTGCTTGAAGCTCTTGAGATGGTATGAGAAAAAATGTGTTATTTTCCCAAGCTGTAAAGTACCAAAATGGCATATCAGTCCTCTAACTAATCATGTATAAGACTAATAATTTACTAGATCTCAATCTTGACTTTTCTCCTGACTTTTTACCATGACCCTTAATTTTCCAGGGATTTGACTCAATCATGGTGGATGGTTCCCACCTACCTTTGGGGAGAACATCTTATACACAAAGAACATATCTTCATTGGCTCATGCAAAAGGCATACTCGTGGAAGCTGAACTTGGGAGATTATCAGGAACTGAAGATGGCCTGACAGTTGAAGAATATGAAGCAAAATTTACTGATATTGCTCAGGTGATTTTCTCTTCCCCAACAAATTTCAACTACATGGACTTCTATTCCTGTATTAATTCTTAACTTATGTGGTAAATATTTTCAGGCTGAGAAATTCATTGATGAAACTGGTATTGATGCATTAGCAGTATGCATTGGAAATGTTCATGGAAAATATCCTCCCAGTGGACCAAACCTCAGACTTGACTTGCTAAAGGTCAGGCAAACGTAATCAAACTATGAAATCTTTATGTGATATTAGTGGCAGAATATAAGTTTTTTCGAAGAAAGCATCATAGCATGGAACATTTCACTAGCAAATTATTGCTTGTACAGTAATACCCTCTTGCATTTGTACCCACATCTTGGAAAAATGTCCACTTTTCATCCCTGGACTATTGCAGAATTTCACTTTTCAACCTTGAACTCTGAAACCGGTTGTTTTTCAGCTCAAACCCAAGCATTTTTTAGCTGACTCGGGTGACATGTGATGTCACCTTTAATGTCATCACTTTGCTATATTAGCCTTAATTAGAGAAAAATCAAGAAAAATGGGATAGTAAAAATCATAATTTTATTGAAAAAGAATTAAACCATCTAAAATATGAAATCCAAATATTGGGTAAATCCCCACATATTAAATGTGTTACGAAACCTACCAGACTTCCTGTTTTTCCCTTTTTTTTTCTTCTGATTTTCTGTTTTTTTTTTTGAAACTATGATTTTCCTGATATTTGTACTTAATCTGCTGACATGGCAAGGTGGATAGGTGTATAAGTGACCCACCTGCCTGCAATGTGTCGTCTAAGTTTGCTGTTCAAGGTTAAAAACAACCAGTTTCATAGTCGAAGGTTGAAACTGAACTTCTGTACTAGTTCAGGGGTGAAAAGTGGGAATTTTTCCAACATCTTGTGAAGTATTTTGTGAAGACCAAACAAATTTGTGCTGTTGCATGTGACTTCCTAACTAAGTATGTTTTAAACTATGACAGGATCTTCGGGAGTTAACCATGAAGAAAGGAGTTAGTTTGGTCCTTCATGGAGCATCTGGCCTCCCTCGTGAACTTGTAAAGGTTTGATATACCGTTTCTTTCCTTGTTAAGATGAATGAAGTTGTAGCCTAGCTTGCAATAGTTATTCTCAGGTTTCCTGCACCAACTTATCTTGAAAGTTTTGAAAAGGGGAATGGTGGGGCTCATCATTGCCCACCATAAGGCAAATTATGGTTGCAGACTTGCAGTCCATACAACCTTCAACCATAAGGTTAAAATTACTTGATTCTAGAGTTTCTGTGTTCAAGGCTTGTTTGATTTATTTACCATGGGAAAAATATACCCCCAAATGCCACCGTTATTTTCCCTCGTAAAACAAGTCGGGCAGATAACTAAATTTACGACTATGTTCCAAAGTTCTTATGATCTTCTGTTTTGGTTGAAATCTATTGTGTAAGCGACAATAATCTCGAACTACTTCTGCTTTCTGAAATTTTATCTTCTGGCGCAGGAATGCATAGATTTGGGCGTGAGGAAATTCAACGTGAACACGGAGGTCCGCAACAGTTACCTGGAATCCCTCAAGAAGCCACAAAAGGACCTGGTCCAGGTCATGGCGTCTGCTAAGGAAGCGATGAAAGCTGTCGTAGCAGAGAAAGTATGCCTCTTCGGATCGTCAGGGAAAGCCTGAATGCACCACCATTAGGGGTTGTCCGGCTATTCTATCCTGCTGAGCTTGTAATGCCGTACTGCCCGAACTAGTTTCGCAAGCTGAGCTTGTAACGCCGTACTGCCCGAACTAGTTTCGCAAGAAAACCGTGATGCATTTCCTCCAATAACAATAAAATAAAATAAAATCGCAGTGGTTGGGATGGTGCCCTTGATCTGAACACTGTCATTACAGTGTTTAGTGTGAATCGTTCAATTCTTGTACTACCGAGAAATATATTTCTTGATATGCATTAACAAAAAAGATAAAATCACACATTAACATGATTTTTTGTTTTATAAATATATCAATTAGTAAGCCGTTTGTTGGATGCAAAATCGACGATCATAATATTTGCTGAATATCCAACTAGGTGTGGTATCGCCGTGTTGTTGGCCAGACGCATTTGTTCTTCCTAGACGGCTTTGCATGTCGTTTCCTGCATGGCGTGCACGTCCGTAGCGGTCTCTTGCGTCTGTGACCCCTCCACCTCCCACGTCCGCTCAAGTCGTCGTGGTCCTAGAGCTCCCAAGACAACGGGTTCTCTTGCTTGAAGCAGGCAGGATGATCCAGGCTCCCATGTGGCCCCGCGGCCATGGTGAACATGGCGGCGTGCAACCGATGCACACATGCAAAGGACGTCGAGGAATGGCCTTAGCTGCCCGGCTTGCATTGGCACGACGACATATCTCGCGTATCTTTAACGTTAATTTAGTTTTTTTTTTTTTACTAAGACCTGGAAATCTCAAAAAAACTAAATTATGTCACATTGCAAGTTTTAAATATCTCTATATTCCTGTCCACGGAATGACCGTGGATCTATCGTAGTCTTTTCAATAAGTAACAGTGTCAAACCCAACGAGGAGCAGAGAAAGAATTGGTCAATAGATTTCAACAAGGTCCTCTGTAAATACTGCAGGACAATTTATAGATTGTATAATAGCAAACACTAGCTGAATGCCCGTGCGTTGCTACGGGTTCATAACAATATACAATGCCCCTAGATTGATGTATGGTGTTTTATTGAATATTTTCTTCCCTCAAATCTTTAACTAAAGAATGCTCTTGCCCGGCTCTTCTAATTCACACAAATTCGTGCGTATCTCATTTGTGAGTATTATGAATGGAAGATTGATTAGTATGTCAATTAATATACTGAAAATTCTCACAATAATAGCTCATTTAGTTGAATACTTCAACCTAATGAGCCATTGCATTGAACTTACAAATCAATTTCCATAGTGAAACTTTACACCTTTTAGTCATTTACCAATTTCCACCAAGCATGCAACCCTGACACCAGCAGGCTCCTATCAGCTCATAGCTACAAACAATATTACGGGAGAGTATTGCATTTTTTAAATTTATAAGCTGAGTCATTACGCCTGTCTAATAAGATTTTACCATGAAGCAAAGCTATACAGTCCCCTCCTTTACTTTCGCAAAAAAGAAAGGTATCCTCCTTTACTTATGACAGGCACTAACTATTTTTTTTATTCAAATGAAATGAACCCCCCGGAAGGGATCGCCCAATTTCATTTAAGAAACTGAGAACAAACATCCACACGTTGTCCAGGAGATAACAGAAAACAACCTAACAAGTGTCTGCCGATGGACAACCCCCATGCGACAAGCTAACAAAGCAAGGAGTCTCATCTCCAGAAGTAAACTTCTAAGCACAGTTAAGTTACTGCTGAAATTTATTACACAACGCAAGCTTCAAACGCTGCAGTTTCAGGAGGCAAGATTTTTATGGTTGCAAACACAAAAACAGCGCACTCGAATTCCAAGGCTGCGAGTCACAGCTCAATTTTTCTGTGAATCGGGTTCCACCCATGACTCTGTCCGAATACTTCTCGCGCCACCTTCACTATGGTTTCAGACCCCCGCTGCAGCATTCTTTTGAGCTCGCCTTTCTGAAGTTTAACCCATACATGAAGGAAATTCCACATATAAAGAATCACATTAGTAGGTACGTTGAAAACAGGATCTATTCCTTGTGTTCCAAACAAACCAAAAGACTGCTACAGCTCCAATAATAACTGTATTTCAATCTTTACCAGTGAACTTTGAAAACCAATTATCATACAGATCCGGTAATTTTCCGGGACATGGTCAATGCCCAGGGTTACACCTACAACCATCCAAATGTATTTAGCAAAAGGACAGGAAAAGAACAAGTGTTCGGTGGTTTCATGATTATCACAAAACTCACACAGTTCTACCTTTTTCCTTTTCTTCAGATTTTGTTTGGTCAAGATCCTATTCTTGATCAGAATCCAGCAAAAGACTTTGATCCTCAATGGTAATTTGAGGATCCACAATTTCCTATAAGGAAAGGAAACCTTTTTCACAATAAGAAAAGAATATAAAGACTTAACGCGAAAAACTCCAGACTTGGTCTTGCAAGAAATTCTTCATAGTCCGACAAGCTCTTAGACTTACTTACCATGGCTACCAGATGTGACCGATTCCTGTAGCTACTGGATGTGGCAATGCAGTTTTAGGAGTATGTGGCTCGATGATCATGGCCTCATGGGCACCGCTTCCTCTTTTTGCTCGACTGTTAACACAGCTTCAGATTGTATGGTATTCCAAACAAACTACTTAAACAGAGCAGAGTGTGCCTGACTGACCCTAGCGCTAGGCTGGCACAATGGCTAAACAACCCATTACATGTGCTGAAAGACATAGAAAATGACCACAGCCGACAATACATCAGTTCATTTTGAACATTTGGAACTCCGAATCCTGAAACTATGTCCTCGTATACATAGTATCAGTATTAGCTACCAGAGCTCATCCACCAAACAGATGAAACGATATAGTTGTTAGTCACCCATCAAGTTATATTCCAGAGTGATTGTCATGGGCATGAGCGATTGGATAATTCTAGTTACGCACACATACAACATTGCAAATGGAGCTAATTATTTCTTCAAATCTTCATATACGAGCTATATAGACTAAGCATTCATATATTATCAATCCCTGGGGTCTAATTCTCCTGTATTCTTTGGCCGGCTGCACTAAGTGTTGCAAAAATCAAACAGTATGATCTCTCAATGTATGTCTGCAACCATGGCTTCCATCTTCATTACCTTTCTCTCATCTTAGAGGCCGGCAGCTCTAAGCGTTGCAAAAATCGAACAGTCATTCATCGGGAGCAAATGTCCATGAAACTTACCTCTACAGTATGATCTCTCAATGTGAGTCTGCAACCATGGCTTCCATCTTCATTACCTTTCTGTCAACTTAGAGGCCGGCAGCTGTAAGCGTTGCTAAAATCGAACAGTCATTCAGCGGAATCAAATGTCCATGATCTCTCACTATAAAATTCAGAGTCATGTATGAGTGGCATACCAAGATCCAGAATCAATCACCTCAAACAAAAACAACAGTTGGGCGTTGGCGGCACCAACCATTGGCAAATAGCAAGAGAAACGCCCATCATTCTCACCGATGAGCGGAATTATGAACGAGGACTTGGAAGGATCAGTTAACGCTTCTCTTGGGGGCGTGTCATGGTGGAGCGGTCTTGGAAAGGGAAAACGCCGGCGTCGACCTAGAAGGCGAGGTAGCGGCCACCGGAGCTTCATGGGTGACGACCTTAAATCGAGCGGTGACGGTGGTTGGCCTTGCGGCACCGGCCAGGCGGACGATGCGTGGGCGAGGGGCACCTGAATGGAGATCCCAAGGCGGCGGCGGCCAGCGCGACGGATGCGTGGTGCGAGCCCGCCGATCCGCGGCTGGAGATGCGACTGGAGATGCGGCCGCCGACCCGCGGCTGGAGATGCTCGTCGGGCTCGCGTGGAGATGCGGCCGGCGATGCGGCAAGTGGCACTCGGCCACGTCGAGTAGCTCGCCGGGGCAGCGGAAACGGCCGGCGACGCAGGGAATCGGAATCGAGGGGTTGACTCTGGAAAGAGAACCTCCTTTTCCTATAGAATTGGGAAAAAAATACCAACCATATTTTCTAAAACGTAGGGGTAAAATTGGAAATCTAAAAAACGTACCAACCATCACCTCAAGCCATATTATATAGTAGAGATAACTTTATGAAAAGATAAATAAGAACATAAGAGCAATAGTTCAGCTAGTAAAGGTAAACGAAGGTAATAGTTCTATCTACCTATATTACATGTGTAAAGTTCATGCTATCCATTTATTGCACTCCACTTGAATCTTCTTTAGCCTCGTGACCACATCGCTCATTGTCATTCTTTGGTCAGGCGAGTCACTAGAGCAGAGCAAACCTAACTCAAAAACGGGTACAAGAGAGACCTCCAGGTTGCAGCTAGATAACCATTCTACTAGCTGACCATCCACGACGCGGACAAGTTCAGCAGGAAACGCCTCAAAAACCCATTGCCTCAGGGTTAGATGTTCGACAAAAAGCGCATCCGTCGGTCTCTTTCTAGTGAACACTTCGAGGAGCATAACTCCAAAGCTGAACACATCACTACTCCGTGATGCTATTCCAAGAGCCCCATACTCTGCTCAAGAAAAAAGAAAAGAAAATTAAACCATGACCTATTAGTCTCAGATAACCAATGATTCGAGAAATAGATTGATTGAGCGAAGCTAAGTGCTAGGAAGTAATAATACCTGGTGCCATGTACCCGATAGTTCCAGGCATGCTTGCAGAGAGTATGGAGCTGCCATTACCTAGCAATTTTGCAATGCCAAAGTCAGCGACATGCGCTGTCATGTCTTCGTCAAACAACACATTGCTAGGCTTCAAATCGCAGTGCAAGACCACCTCGCAGTGCTCATGGTGAAGATACTCAATTGCCAACGCCACGTCCAACATGACAGCCAGTCTCTCAAGGAATCCCAAGTATTTTGTACCTTCGGAGTGCAGGAGCGTCTCTAAGCTTCCATTGGGCATGTATGGAAGAACTAGTGCCCTGAAGTCCAAGTTGGAGCATGTATTAAGTATCCTAATCAGGTTGCGGTGTCGTGCCATGCGTAGTGCACCGCACTCTGCATCAAAGCTTCTCATACCCTGTTCTAGTTGCATGTCTAGAACTTTTATAGCAACTACCAAACCGCTGCTTAGTTGGCCCTTGAAAACTTTTCCAAAGCTTCCAGATCCTAGTAGGTTGTTCTCACTGAAATTATCAGTAGCACGAGCAAGCTCATGGTAGGTGAGCAGCTGATGGCTGG
Organism: Poa pratensis; assembly: GCA_947311845.1. Taxonomy (NCBI): domain Eukaryota; kingdom Viridiplantae; phylum Streptophyta; class Magnoliopsida; order Poales; family Poaceae; genus Poa; species Poa pratensis. The sequence goes on from CAMZMU010000122.1 coordinate 19,915,722, forward strand.
TAATGTCAACCATACCGGCAGAAACTGTCATACCATGCTGCTTCTGATTTTTCTTCCGGCTCATTACATATACGCAGAAAGCTACTACTCCAGTTACTACGATGATAGTAGGTAGAAGAACTTTCAGCAGTTGACTGTCAAATCTTCGAGAGTTACTTGGACATTGCGAAAACCCTAAACTTGGAGCGCCACAAAGCCCTGTGTTCCCTATCAAGGATTGCAAGGTGATGTTTGAGAAGACACCACCTTCGGGTATCTGACCTTGTAGCTTATTGAAAGACAGGTTCAAACTAGTGAGGATGGAAAGGTTTGCCAGATACTTTGGTATGGTACCAAACAAATCATTATGTGATAAGTCCAAAAACTGCAAGCTGGTTAGATTTATGAGAAACAATGGAATTGAACTGTAGAACGAATTGTGAGAGAGGTTCAAGTAGGCTATCATTTGGAGTTGTGCGATCGAATCTGGGAGGCTACCAACCAAGGAATTTGTAGAGAGGTCCATGCCATTGATTTGTTTCAGATAGCCTACATCAACTGGTAATTTGCCTTCCAAAAAGTTTTGAGAAAGATCTAGAAAGATGAGGCTGTCAATATGAAATAAACTTGGTGGTATACTCGAGGATAACTGGTTATTAGACAACCTAAGGTCTTCTAACATTGTCAGATTACCAATGTCCTTTGGTATGGAGCCGGAGAGTTCGTTGCTATGAAGATATAGTTTTACTATATTCTTTAGCATGGCAAGATTTGATGGGATGGGGCCAAACATGCTATTTCCTTGAAGAGCAAGCCACTGGAGATTCTCAAGCATACCAATAGACTCTGGAATTGTGCTACGCAATTGGGTGGTTGAAACATCTAACCTGATGAGGCCAGTTAGATTTGAGATTGTAGCTGGAAGTTCACCAACTATTTTGTTTCCATATGCAAGAAATGTTTGGAGTTCGCTGGACAAATTCCCTATAAGGTTTGCGGGGAGGCTTCCGGTGAAATGATTCATGGAGATGTCAAGGTAAGAAAGGTGTTGGCAGTTGGAAAGTGTTGACAAGAAGCTGAAATCCCCTTGTAGATTGTTGTCTGAAACACTGATGAGAAACAAAGAGTTCTGGTTACAGAGTGTTGTTGGTATGGTGCCAGCCAAGGGGTTGCTATCCAGTGCCATGAATCCGAATTCAGACAAGTTTCCAAGAGAAGCTGGAATTGACCCCGTTAGTTGATTGGCAGAGAGCAGCAATAGTGAGAGCTGGCTCATTTGTCCAAACTCCTCCGGAATGTCTCCTGTCAGATTGCAGACTGACAGGTCTAGGGTGCTTAACATGGTGAGGTTGCCAAGCGCTGCAGGAATCGGGCCAACAAGGCTGTTCCCACCCAAAGAAAGGAAAGTGAGGCGCGTTAAACTGCCCATCCACATTGGCAGAACACCTTCAAACAAATTTTCAGTCAGGTCAATTTTTTGCAAGAACATGCATGCTGCGAGCCCCGATGGAATTTGTCCGGTAAAACTATTCAATCCGATGGAGATCCTTTGCAGCGCTGGGAGACTGAAACTTATGTTTCCAAGAACAGGACCAGTTAAACCGTAGTTGTAGGTGAGCGCAAGAACCTGCAGCGTGGACATGTTGAAGATTGCCGGAGGCACTGGGCCATCGAGATGATTCACTTGGAGGTTAAGGTACTCAAGCAATGGCAAAGAGCCAATGGAATCTGGTATCAATCCTGACAAGCTATTGTTACCAATGTTTAGATAAGTCAACAAAGGCGTGTCATTGAATAGATTGTTTGGTATCGGGCCGTTTAGGAAATTTTTCTGGAGGTTTATGGTGTTAAGCCTATGGAGGTTCTGTAGTTCTGTCGGAATCAGACCAGATAACTGGTTGAACTTGAGTACAAGAACCTCAAGACTAGTGAGGTTTCCAATGGTGGGAGGGATGCTTCCTGATAGGCCGTTCAACGTAAGGTCTATGACCTTTAGGCGATGCAGTCTTCCTAAATCATCCGGGATTGCTCCCGTAAGACTGGTGTTGGTGAGGTTAAGGACAGAGAGAAATGAGAGGTTACCAAGCTGGGGAGCAAGCACCCCATGGAGGAGCTTGTGCGGCAGCTGCACAGCGGTGACACGCTCCCTGCTTCGGCTGCAGGAGACACCGACCCAATGGCAGAAGGAGACGCCAGTGGTCCAGTTGCCGGAAAGGATACCAAGAGGGTCGGAGATCTGGGCTTTGAAAGCCAGCAGCGCGGCGAGGTCCGTCTCGCTGCCATTGCCTTTGGTTGTAAGAGGAGATGAAGCATTGACACCAGCTCCAGCTACTGACAGAACTACTAGGACGATTGAAATGCATGTGGAGGCCATCGAGCTCCTCCTGCTCATCTGGCTGGTCCTACATATGGTGCGACTTGCAAACATGCATATCAGGCTTTCTGCGCAATTTCATCATGTTCTTTTAATTTTGGGGGTTAGAAGGAGCAGATGTGTACACAAGGGGATGACCAGGAAGCTGCCTCCTTTGCACCAACCTGAGAAACATGTCGTAATCTGAAATGCGTGGCTTCTGACCATTCGACAAAACTGTCCATGGTTTGCGTGTCAACATCGCCTACCTGCTATGGCGCGTTGGTGTTATCATGGCCGTCCTGCACGCGTGTGGATCTGGGCCTCTTCGTTGACCAAAGGCCCCACGACTGCTCTATATCTACGCTGTCAGGTATCAGCTTTATTTTTAGCACCGTATTGGTTGAAGATTCCCTACCACTTCTGTACGACACCTATAGCTGCTAGGGCGATTTGACGTTGCAAGCGTACCCGCGCCTAGGGCATTCTGGACAGATTCCACCGCCGTTACATGTTTAAACAACAGCATCGCTCAAATTCGGACTTCATGTTTCGGCGGTTAAACTACTTTCTTTGATCTACATAAACATACTTTGAGTCAAGAAAAAATATACACGAAAAATATGTGCATCGACGAGTAGGTTTGTTCCCGTACTCGGTTTCTAGTTTCGTCCGCTGTAAATACTCAATTTCGAACTGATGTTCAGAACTTTTTTAGACGAATTTGACAAAATTCGTCACACTCGATTGACCGTTCAAAATGTCTTTTGATAAACAGGTTCATCTCGAAGTTTCGGAAAAAAATTCTGTTGTAATTTTTCCGTTTCAACCGTCATATAGGAGTAGATTTTGTAAGGTTTGCTCGAAAGTTGTTGGCACCAAACCTTTGAAAATGTCCACAACACTGAAGGTCTGGATAGCCATGACTTGGAAGCTAGATACGTTCGACAATTTGGATATCCTATCCCGTTACGTCGGATAGCCATGATGAGGATCCTAGATACCTTTGTCGCCCATCGGCTAGCCATGATATGGTTTCTAGATATCCTCAATAGCACTCGGTTATCATCGGTTGTCTATGTTACCAATCGTCGATGTCTTTGTCGCATCTCCGTTAGCACATGTGGATATCTTCATTGCTTTTCGCCGGATATCCACGATGATGATCCTAGATAACCGAAAAGGCCCCAATCACGTATCAACATTAGATATCCTTGTCGATGATCGGATGGCCATGAATTCGGGTCTAGATATCTTCAGTAGTTTCGGTTATCCATCACTACTAGAAGGTACCCAGGAGGTTCCGATAGGATAACCGAGTGGTCTGACTCGTGATTCATTGCTTTTCACAGGATAGCCATGAGGGGTGTCCGAGATACCTTCAACAAGTTGTGACTATTCAACGCCGGTTATCCATATAACCGTTTGTCGATGTCTTTGTCGCCGATCGGATAGCCATGATCGGAACAGAGGGGAGCAGAGGAACTGAGGTCAGCGGTCAGATGCGGAATCTCCGGCCGTCGGAGCTAATTGATGAAGATATCCCCATCCCCTATCATGGATAACGGACGATAATAAGATGTGGACGAAGATGCCACCATGATGATTTACTCTAAGTATTACAACAAACTTGCGAGTATTGCAACAAAAATTTCTCATCGCGTGTACAACAAATATATAGTATTGCAAAATTACACCACGAAAGTTATGCGAAACGTCGAGATGAATCTGCTCGTCAAAAGATATTCCAAACGGTCAATCGAGTGCGACGAATTTGACGAAATTCATATATTATTTTCCAAACGTCAGTTCAAAATTGAGAATTTATAGTTGACCAATCTCGAAATCGAGTACGGGAATGAAAACTACTCGTCGACGCGCATATTTTTCATATTACATGTTATTTTAAATTGAGGTCTGGTTATGTTTTAGAGCACATTTAGCGAAACAGTTTAAAAAAGGTGAGTTAATTTACATAGAAAGGTACAACACGGTAGTAAGAAGTGGGGGCCTCCTGCTGTCCATGTGCTCTGTCAATTTCGAACTGACCACTTGCAAGTTGCAACTGAAGGTGATTAACGTAGTAAGGAGGAAGTTGGACTTCTTCCCTTCCCTTATCCTCTCGCCCCTGTTGAGAGTCGTCCACAGCTTTCCTCCGCCGCCCCTAGCCTTCTCTCTTTCCGGCGGCTTGGCTGGCCGGCGAGAAGATGGTCTAGTGGGTTTGGCTCCCTCTGTACATACTAGGGTAGATGGTAGCTTAGTTTTGCCTCGTTGGCGTCTGGGCTCTATGCTCGTTGCTTGGAGTAGAACTCCGGATTGTGCGGGCCGGATCCGGGGGGTGGTGGTTGTCGCTCACTCTGCGGAGCTCTGGTGGCCAGAGCCAAAGGTGGAGTTGGGCATCTTCATCAGGATCTCCATTAATAAGCCCGTGATCCCTCCAGATCTTGATTTGGGGGCTTTTGGCTGTGCAACTGCTCTCAATCTTTTGCTTCTGTTTCTTGCTGCTAGCCATCGAGGTGATGGAGGTGGGGAGAAGAGAAGTGAAGCTCGGTGGTGGTTTGTACGGTGTGGTTCTGCTGCGGGGTTTGTCTTGCAGGAGTCCTGGAATCGCTTCTGCTACACGGCGGAGGAGATGAAGCAGGCGGCCAAGCTCCAGAGGATGGAGGAGATGGTCTGCATCGTCATCTCGGCGACCTCCACAATAACAAGGTTCGTTAATCGTGAACTCAGGTGCGGTGGCGTGGATTTGGAAGGATTCTTTTTTGCTCGTTGTGGTGGCGAGGGAAGAGGAGCAAATCCAATCCGTGCTTGCTTGCTGCTGGGTTTGCACCAGGGGAGAAGCTGTGCTTCTCTGGGGAGCTTCCTCACGGCGGCGCATTTGGCGTCGCTGTTCTCCATGGTCGGATGGCGACCGCTCCCGCCTGCGATGCCGGCTACGGCTTTCTCCGGCCGGTGTCTCAAGGTTCTATTCAACCTCCTGGCTATCATGCCGTTTTGGAGGCCCTCAAGCTTCGGTGCAGCGAGCTCCCGTCCCCTGGTCCCAAGTGGCGTAGTCCCCGGCGACGAGGATGGTGGCTGTTCCGAGCTTTGGATCGATCACACCGGAGAAGGAGCTGGACCCAATTGCTTTCACAAATTTCTTTTTAGGGTCTTAGGCGCAAATTGTAGGGACATGGTTGTAATTTTCAGATTTCTTGAGTCCTTATCTGTAAAATGTACCGGTGTTGATTAGTAATGAAGCATCTCGGCCCTTCGAGGCCGATCCCCTGTTCAAAAAAAAAAATTAACGTAGTAAGAAGTGGGGGCGTCCTGCTGTCCATGCGACTTGCTTTTCCGTATGGGCTGCCGTATTCAGCTCGAGTAGGGGGCGTAGGGGACAGAGTAGGGGTCAAAAGGAGGTGGACGCTGGCCTGGGACACGGATCCCCTTGGATAAGCGAACGCACACGATAGCAGCAACGCGCCATAGCGCGTTGTAACGCGACTTTTCCTAAAACCACGCCACCTAAATCAGTACTACTGTGCGGAAAGTCCTTTTGACTCCCGAGCTTCAATGATCTCGTTTTTTTTAAAAAAATAAAAAACTATTTAAAAGTTCAAAAAATCATATATCTTATGAATGTGCAAAATCTCAATACAAAATACAATATGTTTTGAGCTAGACAAAAAAAAACTTGGAAATTTGAAACTACATATTTTCACTATAATCAGATATGTGCATTTGTTACTTTTGTGGAGTATAAACCGTAAAGTATTTTGCATTAAGATTTTTCACGCTTGTAGAATATATCATTGAGAACATGCATAATAATTTTCAGATGTTTTTGAAACTTTTAAATACATTTTTTTTAAAGGTGAGATCACTGGAACACCAAATCTCTACACGTGTGCCTCTATATAATAACATCATGTTACTAATAAGTGGGACTCAAAAATCTGACCGGACGTAAATTACTAGTGGCGAGATTGCTGAAAAGCCACTAGTATATCAATTATTATTAGTTCCGTGTCACGCTACTAATAACAGACAAATTTATTCGGAATTAAAAAACGGGTACAGCTATTAGTGGTGTGTCACCGTTACTTCGCACGCATACTTTCATGTTACTAACTTATTTCGCGTCAGGCTACTGGGTCCCAGTCCCACATACCAGTGGTGTGTTAGTCTAGTGGTGTGGGATCATTTTGGCATGCTACTAGTATTTTGACCCCATTTCAAATAGAAACTTCAAAATTTGCAATCATTTGACATGGAGTCATTTTATGTGCATTAGTCGAAAGGAAAAATGATAAACATGGATTTTTTACATATTTCGCAAAGTCTCCATAAAACGGATGTAACCTGTACAGACGACCTCGATATGAAAATGTATCTACACGAAAATTTGTTTGGCCTTTTCGATTATTTTAGAATTGTCAAATTCCACAAGGAAAATAGAATTTCGAATGTCTAAAGTTCGGTGTTAGAATACTACTGGTGTGTTGGCTAATATGGGACGACACTATAATATAGATTACCATTGCCGTGTGAGCTGGATGGCATGCCACTAATAGGGGTGACTACCTCTTATTGGCCCGGAGGGAGTCATCAAGATTGCTGGTTGTCACAGATCGAACGGCCTGGTCTTCTCTCTTATCTCCTTATACTTTCTTATCTCCTTCTCTTCCTCTCCTCTCACTCACTTCTCTCCCTCTCCCAGTCTCCCTTCACTTCCTCACTTGTCATCGACGGCCCCGCCGACGCTGACGCCAGATACTCCGGCCCTCCGACCACGACACCGAGGCCATGGCGGCGACTGAGCTCGATGACAACGTGCGCGCCCTCTCCACGTACGAGCTCCTGGCCTTCGTCTTCGGTGTGCACCCCACCGACAAGGACACACTATGTGTCCACTTGTTCCGCCTCCTTGCGCTCATCGTCGTCTCCTCCCACTCGGGTGATCCCGGTTTGGTCCTCCTTCCACCCATCCTCCGTAGAGACCTCCACCGCTATTTAGAAAAAAATCAAAAATAGTTACTAATAGTGTGTGATACGTCCCAAACATGTCTATGATTTTTGATTGATTCATGCTATTATATCATCATTGCTACATACTTTTGATAGTGTTTTAAATTGTTTGACATTTTTTTATTGAACTAACCTATTAACCCAATGCCAACTATTAGTTTTTGTTTTTTGCATGTTTTTGCATCGCAGATCATACCTAGAAAATTGATAGGAAAATTGGAAAACGCGATAATTATTCGAGGCGAAGACGAACATCATCATCGAAGGGTCCAGAGGGACCCCGTGGCCCTTGCGCGTCCATGTGGTGCAGCCAGAGGGCACGCCTAGGACCAGCGCGTCCACCTTTCACACACCTTTGCGTCGTCTATCACATACATGAAGCCCATGACCCAAATATGCCGAACGAGGAGTCATTCAAAAAATTACGCTATAGTCAACGCTGTCGCGAAGACGAATTTGGAGCCCTATTCTGGTTCTCTGCCGGAGGGGGTAATCATCACCGGAGGCATCTACACCACCATTGGCGCATCCACGTTGATGCATGAGTAGTCTACCTTTGGGCTATGGGTACATAGTAGTAGCTAGATGTCACTCTGTCTCCCATGTTCTTCAATACAAAAGTCTCGTGAGTTGTCCTACATGTTCGAGATTCATATGATGTGATTGCTATGCTATGTTGTGTTTGTTGGGATATGATGAATTTTCACTTTATAATCAGTTTGTTTATGTTATAATATGATGCTATTTTTATCATTATTTATCTATTTTGTAGTCCTACATGCTATCTGATCTATGTGTTTACTTTCGCCAATTTTATGTGTAGATCTCCTAAAGAGTTTTATATTAGATAGTGGGTTCATATCGTGCAAATTCCTATACCCGAGTGACAGCAAACAGGTAAGGTATCCAATGTGTTGTTGCCTCTAAGGACAAAACAATGGTTTCCTTATCACATTTGGATGATTGTTTTATATACATTATGTATCATGCTTAAGGCACTACTCTGTTATAACTTAATGCTTAGAGATGCAAGCATAGAAGCGTTCTCGAGGCGATGTATTAGTTATAGATGTCGTTCAGTAACGGTCTATATATGTTTGACATAATGCTTATATAAAGTATTGCCATGAACATCCTATCTTATATATGATTAGCATGGCGCGACGGACATGAGCTCTCTGTCATGCTTGCTCATGTCCTCCACGCTCTGTTCCGCCTAGGTGGTCGGGAGGAGGTTGTAGATCTGGCCTTGCGGAGGTGGCTGTGGATATGGTTGTTGTTGTGTCACCTGCCTAGGTCTGCCGTTTCCTCACTGCACCACACCAGGACATCAAAACCGTGATGGAAGGCCCTCGCTGGTTACAGCCGCTAGGGGCCTCGGTGGTGGATGATGTGGCTGCAGCCTCAATGATTTTTTATGCGAGAAAACTTCCAATCTATTTATCAACTGTCAAGTAGTACAAGAACACAAGAAATAACAAAACTTACATCCAGGTCCGTAGACCACCTAGTGACGACTACAAGCACTGAAGCGAGCCGAAGGCGCGCTGCTGTCATCGCTCCTCCCTTACTGGAGCCCAGCAAACCTTGTTGTAGTAGATAGTCGGGAAGTCGTCGTGCTAAGACCCCACAAGACCAGCGCACCAGAACAGCAACCGCCGACGACGAAGAGAAGTATAGATCAGAAGGATACAACCTGTAAACACACGTACACAGACAAACAAAGACCAGATCCAAGCGGATCCACCGAAGACAAACATCGATCAAATCTCGCGAGATCCGCCGAAGACACATCTCCACATGCCCTCCAGTGACGCTAGACGCATCACCAGATCGAGGGCTAGACGGGGAGAACCTTATTCCATCTTCAGGACGCCGCCCCCTTGCTATCCTAAGTAGGACACAAACCCTAATACAACTTGAGAAAACAACTTAAAACGGAGCCCTCCCGCCGGCAAGAACCGGGATCCACCGCGCCTCCATGGCCCTATGGCCACAGGAGACGGGAGATCAGCGGCCGCCGCCGACGGAGGCATAACCCTATCGCCTTGCGTTCGCGAGAGCTAGCTGAACGAAGCGGTACCTGAGCACGTGATGAAGATCTACATCAGTCTTTCCATCTCCCATCAATGGTGATCAAGGTGTAGCTATGACAAAAAACATGGTGTCAAGGTCACGCTTTCGACATCTTGTCCATCGACGTGGGTGGGCATTTGACCCTCTCAGTGCCAAGAACCGATTAGCGAGAAGTCGTTAGCCAGTAGACAGGTTGGTAGCAAAGATGGTTTTGTTGGCATGTATGCATTATCCGGGCGGAAACACATGATCTTGCCTTCCAACTAGATCTGGTATCTGCGTTATCCCACTGTTGAAGGGTTTTTCCTACCAATGGGGGCTTTCCCACAACACTGAGAATGACAATATTGAGTTCGACCCTGCTAGACTCATCAACATCGTCACACATGTGATGATGTCTTGTTGAAGGATTTGTCTAGAAGAGTGTGTTTTTCGTTGTAAATGTTGATTTGTGAAGATAATATCAGTGAGGTTAAACTTTTTTGGACAGCCTTGGAATTTTCTCTGTTTTTATAACCAATTTGTTATCAATACGTTGGTTTTGCTTGACAGTGTTGAATAATCAATAACAAATGAGCATGTGTATCAATCGCATGCAGAGCACCAAGCATCTTCCTTTTCGCATGCAGAGCACCAAGCATCCTCCTTTTCGAGAAAAAGGCCCTCACCATCGCCAGGGATATCATATCTCCTCCCACTGAAAGATTGATCCACGGTCTAAAGTATAATACATTGAAGTGGACACGCATGACAAAGTTTGTAAGGAACTTAGTATAATATTTTAATTCCTTTGCATTTCATGTTACAGTGTATGTTACAATGTAGGGTAAAGATACAATATACATGTATCGATCTCTGGGCCTGCCTCAGTAGACAGCCTTGACCGTAAGTCCTTCCTGGTGAATATTCTGCCAGTTGTGAACAAAAACAACATACAAAAGGCACGAATCGATTTCAACTATCCTAACAAAAACCGAAGTTAAAAATAAGAGGAAGAAAACAATGTGTCTGCTCCCCATCATCATGCACTCGAATGGGCGAATAATAGCAATCAAGTGACTGATTCAAGGCGACCATTGGTCGGGAACAGTCAGGAAGTACTTGGACATTGCCTTCCTGAACCTCTTCTTGTACTGGTCAGGGGAGATGATCGTCGGGAGCCCGTCTTTCGAGCCCCCTAGGATTCCTGACGCCTTCACCCAGGTCTCCAGCTGCTTGTCCCAGGTGTACTGCCGAAGATAGTCGATGATTCCAATCACCAGCTCCTTTGTTTCCTCGTCGATGCCAACCAAGAGGGAGTAGTCCATCACATCCACCGACTGGGAAAAAAAGGAAATGTGGCACGAATGAGTACAGATCGTGCATGCCACAGTGCTATGAGAGGTATAATAATCTGGATAGTCACACGGTGTTTCAGGTCAGGGGAGCAGATGCACCCATTGTGTAAAACATTTTTAATTTTTTTATAAAATGTAAAAAAAATCCAAACAAAAATTCAGATATACATCAGGACATTTTGTGTTGGCACAAAAAGTTTCACGGAGAAAAGACATTTTTGTGTCCAGTGCAAAAAGGATAAAAAAATGTCTCGTACAAAGTAATTTGGGAGCGCCCAGATTTGTCTTTTTTTTGCATAGCCTACAAAAAATATCTTTTCTTCACGAAACTTTTTATGCTAACATAAAATGTCTTGAAGTATACCTGAAACTTTTGTTTTGAATTTTTTGACATTTTGCAAATTATTTTTTAGCAGTGGGTGCATCTACACCCATGACCCGATATGGATTTCCGGCCAAATACACCAAAACGTTTGCTACTATATATTATACAGAGTGAATCTGAGGTGCCCACTAATCATTCAGATCAATGCTGTCAAAGAAAAGGGAAAAATCAAGATTTTAAGCTAAGCCCATTATCCAAGCAGCCAAATTAACTAACACTCCACTGAACTTAATGATGATTGCCACGTTGACTAACCAAAATTATCGACCAATATGGCAGAATGTTAAGATTCGCAAACCAAATGTGTCACATGTGGTCACAAGTTCGATAACTTGTTTTAAAGAACCGCATGTTGCAGCATGTTGCAGCCCGCAAATGGTTCTACCACTTTCACATCAATCCCATCAATCCCTTGGCTTCCCTTGCCTCCGCACACCCATCCTAGATTTTTATCAGTTTATCTAACAACAGCAGTAATAAAGTTCCCCAATGAGATATAACACTTTGGCTGTCGGCAACAGGAAGGTAGGACCATTTATCTCTCTGGCTCACCTACCTAAAAACACGCTAAATTTAGTAACAATGACAAAGATTTCACCTGCTCTGGACCGAAGTAGCACAGCCAGGTGCACCACAGGGGCAGGGACGGGGACTATTAGGACTATATCGATATATTTCTTATTGCTTGCTTATAATCCATGAAGTAAAACCTCATTCCCTTAACCATGGAGAGACCCATCTACAATATTAGTGAAACAGATTATCTTATCTCTAAGCAACTAATCTGGTCAAGCCTCCGCCATGTGAATAGTACCCAGTTGGGCCCCCATGGCTGGACCAGAAATGAGGTACATTACTTCAAGAAAAACTATTTCATAGTATAAGCATGAAAAGCAAAAACATGTGCATGACTCTTTATCCCGCCTAGCTTCCACAGTTCACCGAAATTGCATATAAATTGATTGAAATCGAGCAGTTTTCAGGATCTTGTCATCTTGGTGTGATATACTGCTCTGTGCAACCCAGAATATTAATATGTAACTTCCAACGTACATAACATAGTGAGTAGAGTTCACTTACTGCCAGAAAAGAAGTATCATTCCAGACAGCTCGTTCCAACCTTCTTTTTGCTTTGCTTCCGAGAAAAATGGGCTTTGTATGAAGTGTTTCTAATAGATTGAGATCTAAGAGAACCTTGTTTTGTCCTGATGTATCAGGGTTGTAACGAGAACGCAAGGATCCTTTCAGGTCATATATTCTCGAAACCTTCCTCTTGAAGAATATGTTTTCCATGACCATTAACTCCGTCTTCAGTTCCTTTCCATCTTTCATGTTCTTGGCAACGACCTAGTGCATCGATAAGTCACATTTAAGTTAACATGTTTCATCTTATCCCTACAAAGTACAATGACATGAGAATAAACTAGAGCGGTACGAACCTGGTAAAGACCAAGGACTTTAGCAAGGCAAAATGGACTTCCGGAAGATACAGACTCTGTTAAATACTTGAAATACTCAGTTGCGTAGTCCTCGAATGAATCTAACTCTGTCCGTGTCACTTGTTTTATGACAAATCTGTCATCTAGTGTCTTGGCAAAGTATGCATTACTCTTGCCACCTTGAGCACTCCATCTCTTGCAGCGACTCAATGAACGGATGTAGTCCAGTTCATCTGCACAACACTTTCTTCTGACGGCATCAAACTGCTTTGCAAAATAACATGTTACAGAAAATTTTGCCTTGTCCACAGAACATGAATCTTCATCCTCAAATGAAACTGTCAAATGAATATCCTTGGAATCATTTCCATTCTGATCCACAGAGTTCAAAACACTAGATCTGTCCAATTCATTATGCAGATTCAGCACTGGCAACATGAAGTTATGATATTCCGGAACAGTCATGGCATGGGCTATCATACTGGATGGCTCATCGTCATAAACTGGAACAACAACATCTGAAACACTTTGAGATAGAAGCATACGACCCTCGCCATCCATCATACCAGAAAGTGATAACTTATTTGTGAATGTCGGGGACAAACCCCTGCCTATTCTCTCAAGCGCCCTTGGAGGCCTTTGGGAATAAGCTCTTCTTATGCTGACATTTGGATCGTCGACACGTGATAATCTATTTCTGAAATTGATTCCAGAATCAAATGATTTAATTCTAATTGGAGCCATGACATTCTGAAATGAGGAACCATTCATCAGAGCAGTAGGTAAGACTGAAAGTGTGTCCACGCCAGAGCCAGTCCATGCCAAGTCAATTCTATCAGAAAGATTCGATGGAGAAGACTCTGACTTCTCCAATGTCTTTTCAAGCTTAAGTTCATCAGCCACCACCGCATCACTCTGTATTTCACATGGGCCCAAGACAGAGTGAAGACCAGCGGAACCAATAGTGCCTTCAACAGACTGGTGGTATACTTCATCCATATTGGTTTCCAGCCCTATATGTGACACGGTTGTGTCCCCCTGTTCTCTTCTGAGCAATGGTTCCCCAGTATCTGTGATGGACGAACTTGACTGAGTATATTCTACTGAATTCTGCATATTCTCCTGCTTACTAGAAATCTCAGCCTTCGACTCTTCAAATAAGCTTTCAGGAAGCTTCTTAGGACAAGGTGCATCAGTTGCCGTAGTATGATAGTTTTCCTTGGTGAGTGAGTGCATCATGTGAAGTCGGCGATCCCATACGTGGGCATCAAGTAGAAGCTCTCGTCTCAGGTGGTTGAGCTCTAGCACATCTATAGATTCTTCACCTGAAACCTGAAAATGCTGTACATTCATGCGAAAGGAATCAACGATCAGCACATCATGTAGCTTACTGCACAATTTAACAGCAACTAAGAAAACCATGTAACCGCTTAACTTACGTCATACTTCTTCCATTCAACTTTAATCAAATCCTTGAGATCAACAACATGTTTATACAAGCCTGCCTGCATGATCACGTCTTCTTGGGCTGAGACCGTCTTTTCAAGGGAGTCAAGTTTATCAGAAATCACCCTATAAAGGTTATCCTTCCTATTGGCTACCTGCAAGAGAAGTCAACCATTTAAATAGGGCAATAGATGTCACAGAAAAATATGTCAAAAGGGGAACTTCCAGCATCCATCTAAGGGCTATTTGTCCCAGCTTAACTTTTCTTCACAAAGCTAGCTTTGGGGCCTCATGGGAAGATAAGCCCACAAGACCAGATTCTCAGAGAAGCACAAAGCCGTTGCATTACCAGGATAGAGCGGCGTGGGGAGATGGGACAATGAAAGGTTAAGAATACACTTCACACCACAACTTATATCTTTAGGTGAGCTTCAGCTTTTTTTTAAAGCTGGGTGTATCGCTCAGCTTGAACTTTAAGCTAGGCCAAACAGGCAGTAAATTAACAAACTTATATTTAAATGAACATACATCACCAGTCTCCTCGATGAGCCAATCTTGAGCTATTGGAGAAGCAAAGTCTAATACTGAGGGTGGCAAGTTGACAGACAGGATGTCTACAGGAGAATAACGGAAGACAGCAACCATGCTTCCAGACCTGTTCATGGAGAATGCCAACATTTACATTGGCCCTAAAATTGAAAAGACTGAATGCAAGAATCAACCACATACCCATAAAAACGAAGACAGTCCCTCTGGAGGGAATGTCCGCAGCAGGCAACTCGATTGGCTGTTGTGTGATTTGAAAAGCTAAGCTCCAGAAACTTCCCAAAAGAAAGTCCACGTGCCGCATCAGACATCACTACTCTTTTCGTTGCAGGAGGCTTTCCATCTTTTGATTTGCACCGGAGGCATCGGTGCCACATCCATATCTTCCCATCATTCCGCCAAGGCAACTTCACAGATGCAAGATTTTTTACACTGATTGTAAGACTGCCTTGTTGATGAGTATAACATTGCACATGAGATTCTGCAGGCTCCTTGCAAGACGCGCAGCATGAACTCTGGCAACAAAGACCAACCATATTAATAAAGTGGTAAACCTACCTGCTTGTAAGGAAATAGAAAACTAGATAGGTTTGAGAATGCAATACTTGATTAAATAAATCTTCACGAAAATATCTCCCAAGCGGCTTGTCAAAATTACCATAGAACTTTATGCGCAAGAGCTGAGATTGCTTGCATACAATTCGTCTCCGAGGGCATGCAATTGATAAGGAAACCAAAATGCTCTGTGCATTATCAGATGTTGGGAAATACTCAGCGGGGTTCTCATTATGATCATGTATGGCTGCTCCTGCATGTTCTTCATCTGATATATGATTCCAACCGTTGTCCAAGTCATTTTCTACTCTACAAGTCCCACCAACCATCTCATCTCTATGGACAGTTATGCCTAGAGGTGCTACAGAACCATTATCAAGAGATAATCTTGGGGAATGAGAAGATGTGCCATTAGCTCCAGCAATGTATTCTTCCTGATTAAAGTTACTCCCCGAAGGAGGTTGGTTGGTAGATAACAATTCTGAAGAACCGTCAAGGATATTCAGAGGCATGATGCACCCATTTTCAGAAGTTCTGTCACCAATGATTTGAATATCCTTTGAAACATGGGGATGATTGCTCAAGGAAATATTCCCATCATTCATGATTCTCAAGTGGAAGAACTTGAAGATCTGAAGGGATCTTTGGTAGAATTGCACCCTCATCTGCAAGATATGACGTCTCAAGTGATAGTTGATATGCTGCAAATACAGCAAACTGCAAAGCGAGTTTGACCTTCCTTAACTCTTCATAGGATGTGCCTCTTAGAAGGACCTAGGCAGAAACATATTGGTTTTATCAGATAGGCATACACAATATGAAAACTGACGAATAAGTAGGTCCCAAGGAGTAGTAGAAGATTGGAGAACCTAAACACAAAGTGCTTTGCAATAGTCAGCAGAAAGGGCAACAGAATGGGAAAAAACATAACTGAAGGACAAGTGTATAAGATTTAGGAAACAAACAATATGAAGAGAATTGACCCTTATCATGACATAGAATAATGATGATCTTTGAAAGGCAATGGACAGTTTATGCATTACCGTGCAGCCCAAGCGTCTTGGACAACCATCAAAAAACATCAGCGTCTTGACAGATTTTCTGTTCGAGTCCTTTGGAGCCAAACATTCTGAAACTCTTTCAATCCAGAAAGCTTGGCATTGTCCAAGTCTAGCTGAAGTGACATTTTCAATGGATGAAGCAATTTGGCCGCCTGTGCAGCGTGATATCCTTTCTAGAAGTGATCGCTTGACATTCAGTACTAAAGAGATATCTTTTGCAAGAAGCTCTTGAGCAAACATTGGAACACTTTTTTCAACCAATAAGACCTGAGGTTTTTGGGCCTCTATCTTTGCAACAGCATTTTTAAAATACTCCTTTTCCTGTACATGACACACTTTCCAGGTCAACAATGAACATACCAAAAGCTATTGGGATAAAATGCTGTAACTGGAAAATGATGGGCATTACCTGTTCGAGAATGCTGTTTATGGATGCTAGTCTGTTTGTAATCTTTTGGTGTTCCAGTGCTCCTCCCAAAAGAAGAATTCTAGGGTTCTCATGCTCCGACACCATACGCTTATGTTTTACATTCTTAGAACAAACAACGCCTTTAATGAAAGTACTACAAACAAAACAGATGGATAACCGTTTAGCTCCAAAAATATCATGACAAAGATCAAATGATTGCTCAATACAGTTATAGTGCATACCTATCGTTGGGATCCCCTGACGCTACACATTTGACCTTGACATAGCTGGTGGGATCCATGCTACCACCTTTGCTTGTGTCTGGCCGCACAAAGGTAGCTGCCTGCCATGCTAATGAGGATACAATATCCGACCATGTATCCACGAGATCAACTCCATGGCCTTGGAGCAACTGGGACACGAGAGCCCTGAAATGCCCATGTAAAGCATTCCTCAAGAACCCCTTATGAGCTATATTATGTTTCCCTTTGACCCCAGGTAAATCATCATCGCCGCCACAATCATGGTTACCATGTCCAAAGGTCCTCCCGTCGGCATTGTCATAGTCATCATCATCATATTCAAAAAAGCTATTTTCGAAGTCCTCACCCTCATGCTGAGGTGACGGAGGATACCATATGCCAGTACTCTCAAAATCAATTGGAAGTACGATACCGTCATTGCCATTGGGTGAATCCATTGAGCTAGGAAAGTCAGCATCATCGTATGCAGAAGAATTTCGCCTCCCGGAGGGAGGACTCGTCTCTCCTAGCACCGCTGATCGCTTCATAGGACTATGTACCGGGCTTGAAGCCAGCCTGAATGTGTAGAGCCTACTAAAACTCGTGCTCATGGAGTCCGTATCAGAAGTATCTTGTGAAAGCTCGCTGCCCAGCGAGAAATACCGGTCCGAGTCCTCGCCATCGTCATAACTAACACTCCTACAACCAACAAAATTAACCAATTAAACATGACAAGTTATGTATGTGCTCCAAGGCATGTAAAATGAAGGTCGCTCCAAGGCATGTAAAATAAAGGTCAAAGGCTCACCCTGGCGTTGAACACCGGAGAGGACCAGGGGAGGAGAAGCGTCGCCACCCGATGGACCTCGCGGAGGACGGCGTGGGCACGCGCTCCGGCCCATCCGACCCGTCGCCACCGCGCTGCTCCATAGTGCTGTCACCTCGGCCGCCGTTAATAGGCCGGACGCCGAGGTCGCCCCCGTGGTCGCTGTCCGCCATCGCCGCGAGGTCGGTGCTCCAAGAATCAGACCTCCGCGTGACGGGAACTCCCATACAATCAGCAAAACCACACAAAAATTCAACCACCCAAACCTAGCGACTTCTTGATTTCTCAGGAGACGACTCTGTACCCGAACACACCCACACAAATCACAGACCAGCAGCAGCAACCACGGCACACAAAAATCGTTAGAGGGGAGCTAAAAGGGACCCCGGTGAGCGCCTAATCCTAGCGTTTGTTGGGATCTGCAGAGCCAAGGCATTTCCTCGAGCATGTGGCGCGCAAGAAGGCAGCAGCATGGCTCGAGCCTCTCCGGTCAGGTTTCTGCTGCGGGAGGGAATCGCTGGCGGCGGCGGAGGAGGAGGCGGCGGGCGAGGGGTTGGGGGAGGTGGAGGTGGAGGGGGAGGCGCCCATGGGGGGAAGCTTTTGCTTGTGGGGGAATGGAGCAAGATATAGAGTAGAGAAAAAGTAAGAGCTGGGTAGGAGGAGAAAGAAAAAGAGTTCGGTGGGTGTGCTGTTGGTTCTAGTATTTTTTTTAGTGCCTTATAAAATCTGATTCTTTTTCCTCTTTTTTACTTCTTTTTAATTTTTATTTTTATTTATCGGTCAAAGCCAATGGGTAATGAATGGACCTGCGTTTGAAAAATCCGAGAAGAAAATCTATACATGGCTTATGCCGCCTTTTCGTTGAGGTTGAACGGTAGTATTTACGTGGCGAAGAAAACTGTATAGTTTGAGCTCGCCATATTTTTTTATTATTACTTTAAGATTGAATTTTTCTTGTGCCACTTGACATGCGTTGTTCCCTATTGAGACTTTGCAACATGTGTTGGCTGTGCTCCGTTTAGATTCCTCAAGGTCCTGGTGTCATTTTCGTGTCACGAAATCTTGAGTTTGGATCTAGCTTTATCTAGTTTATTATTATTATATTTCTGCTTTTGTTTGTTAAATAAAGGCATGACATCTGGTAAAAAGGGGTGGGTATCACAAGTTCTGGAAAGAAAATGAAACAAGTTAATTTTAAGAATTAAGTTATGCACTTGTTCTTAAGTCTTAATCATCATCACCATTATTAATATCAGTCTATCTCGCAATGAATCTGGACTACCTCCCGTCATGACAACAGTGGGTTGGGAGGAAATCATTAAATGACTGCAATTCGGTTAGAGGATACAGCGGCAGGGAGTCCCGCAAGCAGCCTCCCAGCGCTACCTATAAGAGAACAAAGGCAGAAGTGTGTGTCATACCTTACCTTATGACTAATTGCCGCCGAGAATGAGCTCTAGCCCAATCGTTAGGGATTGGGGCCTCCATCTCTCCGCTCGACCACCCCTATCGCAATGATGGATTCGTGATCTTCGTCTTCTTTGTGGGATTATTGAGATTCTCAAAGATGGAGTATCACTTTAGTTTCCCATTCAATTCAATCCAACAATGGAACGTGTTGGGTATCCTTCTCATGTGGGCTATGAGGAGATGACCATTTGAAACGTTTCAGGCGGCCCAAACAGGTGCAGAAGCATAAGACCATTAGGGTTATGACCAAGGGTCATTTTGGACATTGCACATGATAGATGGGGTAAGATAAGCCTTCCAACCAGCCTCCACCAAGAGGAGTGACGAAAATCCAGGATAGCCTCCATTGGAGAAGAAAACCAAGAGAAAAGGGAAGAGGAAGAAGCTTGAGATCAAGCACGGGCCCTGCCCACAAGGTTGTGACATTCAGATCCACTACCTTGTCTCGTTCAAGCTGTGATTCCACCATCTTTGGTGAGATTGTTCCAATCCCTAGATCTTGTGCCACAAATCTTGCTGTATCAGATCCTCTAATGCTCTCTAGAGAAGAACTTGTTGTATCCCACCTTGATAATAGTGGAAGAAGATTTGGGTGGTTTCGGCCCGTGGTTTTTACTCTCACCTTAAGAGGTTTTCCACGTAAAAGGATTGGTGTCTCTGTGTGTTGATTTCTACTGCTGTTCTGCTGTTATGAGAGTACTCTATCCATCATAGACACTGTCTACCCTTGGGTGCGAGCTTCTCTTCTTAGGACAGACACTGTCTACCCCTGAGTTCATGCTAGAAGTGTCATGTCTGCTCCATATATGTTTGATGCATGTTTCCGTTCGACACGAGCAACGATCCGTGAGTTAGTACATCAGTGGTGCTGAAGTTTACATTTATTCCGCTGCGTATTTTTCAGATCACATTAAGAGTGTGCTAATCTCCATTAAGGATTAATTGGTCAGCCTAGTCTTCCCAACAGAACGAAGTGAATGTTTTTTTCTCCACTTGACAATACAAAGTGGCGGCCAATTCATCTAGGATATATTTGACAAAAAATGCAATGAAAAGAAAGGAAATAATATAATCGATGACATGCAAGCAATACTTACATGGCTATGGACGCCAACACCATTTTAATTTCTATCTTGCACTTGTGCAATAAATCTCAAAACATGTTCACGTACTTTTGGATCGTGGCCTATCTATGCTTGAGAGAACCATCATTGCAATTGGAATTGATTGGTTGTGGTTTCAAATAGTTTTTGTGCTCATGATAAGAGTTTCTCCCAACACTTTGACTCCTTTTGCTCGCTTCCACGTATAGAATTCATTGAGTCACCAGCAAAGGCATAGAACACACGGCTTCGTTCCCCTTTCTCGTTGCTACAGTTGAGAGAAGCGAAAAGGGAGGCGACTTCTCTTCCTCCGTCGTCGGCCGGCGAATCCTGGGGTTCTCCTCGCCTCCGTCCGCTGCTCGGGCGGCGGGAGGTGGGGAGAACCTCGGGTCCTCGTGTCGGGCCTGTACATAGCGGTAGGAGTAGTGTTTCTGGCGGCGGCGCTCGGGTGGCGGTGGTGCTGCTGCAGAGAATAAATCTTTCGGAGCTCCAGCCCCACCTCGACGGCGGCTCCCCGGCGTTGAGGAGCTCGCGGATGGTGTCTTCTGCTGGTCCTGGGGTCCGGCAGATCTGGTGTTCCTCTGCTCCTTCAGGGTGGGGGATTTAGGTTTTTGTGCTCCAAGATTTGCGGATCTTGTGGGCTCCTGTTCTCCGCGGGCGGCCGACGAGTCGGCGGCGTCGACCGCACGCGTTGGAGATCCCGTCCTCCGGCCCTGTCGTCGTCGCGGCGTCGCCTCCTCCAGCGGTGTTGCAGGGCTTGTGAGGTGCTGATGCATGTAAAATGCATACATGAACTTTGCACTTTAATTGCTTATATTCCAATCATATTTGCATCATATAAGGGTTATATCAATGTTTTATAATGATTTTTGGAATATTCATTTATTTCCTATTTTTATGGAATTAACCCTGCACAGGCAGAAAACCCCGTTTTCTTATTTTAATGTTTCAGGGACCCAAACGTCAACGAAATCACCTGGAAATTTACGGGCGTCAATATTTGGAAGGAAGAAGACCTGTGGGCGAAGGAAGCGAACAACGGAGGCCGAGGCCAAACGGGGGTGGCCCACGCGGCCAGGTACTGTGGCCGCGTGGGCCCACCCGTTTGGCCTCGTGGCTCCGTTGCCGTCGATCTTCGCTCCACCGACATAGTCTTGACCTAAAAACGCCTATAAAAAAGGTCCCCCGACGTTCTCTGGAAGGAGCGCCGCACAAACACAGAAACACCGAAACGGAGATCAGGAGCTGCAGATTGGAGGGGGAAAACTCCGGCGGGGCGCTGCCGGCGTGGTCTCCATCGACTTCTCCACCGTCTCCATGATGAAGAGGGAGTAGTCCACCTCTGGACTATGGGTTTGTGGAAGTAACTTATGTATCTCTCCTCTCTTGAGCTTCACTAATTAGCACCGTATGAGCTGCTGAACATGATTACGGTCACCGTTGTAATACCTTTGTGGTGGATCTTTATGAGTTAATATATGTTTGAGATTGCAATGTTTGTTTCAGTTATGAGTATAGATGCATATTATGTACCCCGTTCTTGTCTACTTGTTTTGATCAAGCATGTTTATGAGAGCGTGTGTGGGGGAACGTGTGCATTAGTTGGAGTAACGGGGGGTGGCTAGTGCAGTGAACGTGAGAGAAAGTTCTGCGATCCACTTTGGTATCTTTACCTTACTTTGTTACCTCACTAGGGATAAACTAAAATACCATGCTACCGGGGATGTGGGCGTGACCATTGCCACTACTCCATGACTAGATCTAGCATGTTCTTATTTTCACTTCATGTCATGATACTTAATGCTATACTCTGAGTTATCTTAATTACTGAGGTGTTATGATTTAGTTCGCATCTTGGTGGAGTATAAGAGAGGTTAATAACCAAAAGATCTCTATGTTAGGACGTGATGCCCATATATCTAAGTAACTTGTTATCAAACCCTGTGTTGCAATCTCATATGTTAACTGTGTGTGTTCCATTGTCTACCACTTTATAAAGAGAGAGTGCATTTGTGAAACCATGAACCCCAGTCCATTTTTAATCATAAGAAACACCTTTCCAACACCATATACCACTTTTCTATTTTCAGCCATCATTAAATCCGAAAATACAAAAATACTTTTCATCTTGCATACATCATTCAAAAACCCAAAAATATCATTTATCATTGCATCCACCATCATTGCATATTTATTTCTTGTTTGCATTGCATAACTATCCTGATATCATTCTTACACCTTGTGCTTGACAACCACAGGTGAGGTTGAGGACCAAAACATCTAACCTTGTTTTGTAGGTAACCAAAAGAAGGATAAGAAGATAAATCTACCACTTCAGATTCCCCGAGAGTTCGATATTAAACCCTCGAGTCACCCCTCGTGGGGAAAACTGTCTTCCACTTACTATACACTCTGCACTTGGAGTCTCAACCTAATCCCGTTTATTTTGCAGGTATCAAACTTGCTCTTCGGGACATCAAGACGTTTTCTGGCGCCGTTGCCGGGGAATCGTAGCTGAGAGATTTATCCAAGGGTGTGCATCATCGCATTCATCTCACAACAAAGTCAACGTCACCAACTTGTGCTAACACCTAAGCTTGGGGAGGTTGCACCTACGTGAGCACCATCTTATCCATCTTTACTTACAAAGCAATTTATTTGTTTTGTTAGTGTCATTGCATATCATATCATATTTATTTCAGTTTTGCATAAAAAATTAAAAATACCAAAAAAAACTTGCTAAAATGAATCCTAGTGCTGAAATGAACAACTTTGGTCAATACTATGGAGAGTCATTGATGGATGCTTGGTATAGAATTAAGGACACTAGTAAAAATGGTGTCATTAAATATACTCCTGCCACTGTGATAAGAAACTTCTATAAAGGTATAGATGGCTGGTCGAAATGTTTTCTAGACTCATTGACTAGTGGAAAATTTGCTTCTGGAAATCCCTCACATGCTAATAATTTGATGGAAAATTTATTTGGGAATTCTATAGAATCCAAATATGAAACTGGGATCAAACAACTAAAAGCTTCTATGGATAGGTCAACTTTATGTCTACAAACTTATGTGGAGGACTATCCTACTAAAAATGATTTGCATTCATTTATCCTTCATACCAAGTCTAGGATGAAAAAGACAAATAACACTCTTTCTGGAATCTCTTTGAAAATGGAAACAATATTGAACTATG
Source organism: Poa pratensis (assembly GCA_947311845.1). Lineage (NCBI taxonomy): Eukaryota > Viridiplantae > Streptophyta > Magnoliopsida > Poales > Poaceae > Poa > Poa pratensis. The sequence goes on from CAMZMU010000122.1 coordinate 19,939,154, forward strand.
CCAAGTCTAAAAAGAAGTTGACTAGGGAATTGAATGAAAGAATATCTTCTATGCTGGAACCTTTAGATAGGGATATTAAGAATCATGTTGAAGAGGAGGATGACCTCCTAATAGCCTTGAATCTTGCTTTAAAGAAAAGGAATGAGAATCTTGCTTGGGAAGAAGTTGAGGAAGTTAAAATGCTTAATGAAGTCAAGGATCCTTTGCTTGACTTAGAAAATTGTAGCTTGCATGAATTAATATCTATCTTACAAAAATTTGCAAGTGATCCTTCCATCAACACTAACCAAGCAGGTTTTGGTTCTTATATTGCTAATCATGTCTTGAAAGAAAAGATTGCTAGGTACAACCAAGAGGCTATGATACCACCTAAGCTTGGGGATATGTGGATACCTAAGGTACTAGTAACTATTGGAAAAGAGACACACCATGCCATACTTGATCTAGGATCTAGTGTCTCTGTTTTATCTAAAGAACTATATGAAGTGCTTGAATTGAAAAATCTTGAAAAATGCTCTATTGAACTAGCACTTGCTGATGACTCTATTAAACATGCTTTGGGAAAAGTAAGTGATGTTATGGTAGAGTTACATATGACTTTTGTGCCTGTGGATTTTCTAATCATGGATATGGGGAATAAAACCTCTAGTCCTATTATTCTTGGAAGACCTTTTCTTCGTACCACAGGTGCTATCATTGATTCAAAGGAAGGGAATGTAAAGTTTCAGTTTCCACACAAGAAGTGCATGGAACACTTTCCAAGGAAGAGGGAACCACCAAAGTTCAAGCTCCCTCATGAGCTTCGTCCACAATAAAACAACAAGTAAGAAGCCTAGCTATATGGCTATAAAGAAAGCGCTTTGCGGGAGGCAACCCGGTTATTTTTGTGTGTGATTTTTCTTTGTGTCCTCTTGCTGTAACAAGAGATTTTGTGTCTAGTTAGGTTCTGGAGTTTTTAATAAAGTGCCAAGTTTTACCCTTTTTGGTTTGAAAAAGTTGCTTATAGCGTTCGGAGATTTTATTCCTGCACGAATCAGTGCACGGTATGATTTTTAATTCTTATTCTGTAACTCCGAATGAGCTCATATTTGAACTGTAGTTGCAACTTTTCATCCTCTGTATGCATGAATTTTTTCGGAATTTTTCGAGAAAGTTTGGTAGGGTAGAAAAATACGTTTTGCTGCTGCTGTTTTTCTGGACAGATTCTGTCCCATTTTGTTTGATGCATGCTTTGAGCTTTTAAGTTGAATCTTTTTGATCCAATTGAGTTTATGAGTAGGCATACAACATTATATACTTTCTGGACATGTCATATGAATTTTTGTTCAAGGATTATATGCAGCAAGGAACCTATTTGTTTATCACTATTAATGCACCCCACAGAAAAGAGATGGGAGAAACGGTGTTTTGAAGTTTTTTCACAGGGATTGGAGGAGATGCACCAAGAGCTATCCAAGGATGGTGAAGACCATAAGCTTGGGGATGTGAAGACAACCCCGCTGGACCTACACACTCTCGGTTTGCACACGTCCAACTTCTGTTTTTCGATCGAAACACTTTATCGCATAAACTTGGAGCGTCGTTTTTTGTTTTTGTTTGAGTCTTGAGAGACCACCACACTATCAATTATATATGAGAGAGCTACTGGAAATATGGGTTGAAATATGTTGGATGCTTTTATAAGATTGGGAAAAGGGATGTTTGACTTGATTTTTAATGATACATATAGTTGCATGATTCATGAGCTTGTTTATGAGTAATAGTTTGCAAATTCTTTTTGTAGAGCTATCACTTATTCATGTTTTGGTGCTGATTGTTATTTCACTTGGTTTAACATGGATTAGTTAGTTCTATGGACACTCATGCATGCATCTAGATGGTCAACTTTCTCCCTTTTGCTAGCCCAAAAACTCCAACAAGCAAAAACTTGTTTCCAACACCTTCAACCAAAGTTATTCCAGTGAGTCCACCATATCTACCTATTGGCTTTATGCTATTCCGAGTATGTTTAACATGTTGTTTGTGTTATCTTACCTCTGAATGAAAATGTTTATGTTATTGATTGCAATGGAAAAAATTGGTTATATAGCTCTCACGAACTTGATGCACAATGTTCTTTTATTTGCATAATAAAACTTGACCCATTGTGATTAAGATTATGATGTTTGTGGCTTGATGAATGTTTTGGGTTGGAAGTTAGCCCATATGTGCTGTCACATGGCAAGCTTTCAACACGCTCTTCATCTCATTTAGTTGATATCATGTGCTTTTGTCTATGGATGCTTATCATGTTGAAATAAATGTGGAAATGAGTGAGTTTAAATGAGTTTGTGTAAATGGTTAGAGAGACGCCTGGGCCGCTAATCTAAGCCATGCATCATTCATGGTGGAAATTTACTTACATACTATGGTGAACCTTCTGTGATACACCTTGCAATAAAAAACTATTCCAAATGGTAAATAAAAAGGGTGTTGAGATTGTTCATTTTGTTTGTTTGTCTTGTCATTTTGATATGGGCTTGTTCCATATCTTGGGACAAGAGGTACCCCAGTTGACGCTCTTGATGATACTATTATGCTTACAATGATATTTAATTGAACTTGCTTTGTTTCCCAAGTTGAGTAACACATGGTGTAAGTACTTGTATTCAAGGGGCATGAGACATTCAACCCATTCTTTATCAAGCACACTACTCATATTTGCTTTCACTTTAACCTTAATCATTCAAGATGCTATGATAGGGGCAATGAGAGCTTGACACCAATGAATACCTTATTGCAATCATTAACTTAAGTAGAAGAGTTTGGAAGTTGGATGAAACTTATGCATGCTTTACCTCTACTCACATATACATCTTTCCAAAGTGTACACCTATCATATTCAGATTTTCATCTACACTCTATGACCATTGTAGGATGTTCTACTTATCATTATGCATACATGTGTTCCATATTACTTGCTACCATGTTACACTTTGTGAACTATCAATGAACATCCTTGTCTTGAATACTTGATATCACTTCATAAACTATTTGCATATTGCTACTCCTTTGAAGAATGAATCATTTGACTATATGTAGCAATAGTAATCATCTTTGATATCCATTGTTAAGTATTAAATTGCAAAGTCCATGTTAGTTTTATCATCTTCATACTCGAGGACGAGCATGGATTAAGCTTGGGGATGTTGATGCATGTAAAATGCATACATGAACTTTGCACTTTAATTGCTTATATTCCAATCATATTTGCATCATATAAGGGTTATATCAATGTTTTATAATGATTTTGGGAATATTCATTTATTTCCTATTTTTATGGAATTAACCCTGCACAGGCAGAAAACCCCGTTTTCTTATTTTAATGTTTCAGGGACCCAAACGTCAACGAAATCACCTGGAAATTTACGGGCGTCAATATTTGGAAGGAAGAAGACCTGTGGGCGAAGGAAGCGAACAAACGGAGGCCGAGGGCCAAACGGGGTGGCCCACGCGGCCAGGTACTGTGGCCGCGTGGGCCCACCCGTTTGGCCTCGTGGCTCCGTTGCCGTCGATCTTCGCTCCACCGACATGTCTTGACCTAAAAACGCCTATAAAAAAGGTCCCCCGACGTTCTCTGGAAGGAGCGCCGCACAAACACAGAAACACCGAAACGGAGATCAGGAGCTGCAGATTGGAGGGGGAAAACTCCGGCGGGGCGCTGCCGGCGTGGTCTCCATCTTCTCCATCGACTTCTCCACCGTCTCCATGATGAAGAGGGAGTAGTCCACCTCTGGACTATGGGTTTGTGGAAGTAACTTATGTATCTCTCCTCTCTTGAGCTTCACTAATTAGCACCGTATGAGCTGCTGAACATGATTACGGTCACCGTTGTAATACCTTTGTGGTGGATCTTTATGAGTTAATATATGTTTGAGATTGCAATGTTTGTTTCAGTTATGAGTATAGATGCATATTATGTACCCCGTTCTTGTCTACTTGTTTTGATCAAGCATGTTTATGAGAGCGTGTGTGGGGGAACGTGTGCATTAGTTGGAGTAACGGGGGGTGGCTAGTGCAGTGAACGTGAGAGAAAGTTCTGCGATCCACTTTGGTATCTTTACCTTACTTTGTTACCTCACTAGGGATAAACTAAAATACCATGCTACCGGGGATGTGGGCGTGACCATTGCCACTACTCCATGACTAGATCTAGCATGTTCTTATTTTCACTTCATGTCATGATACTTAATGCTATACTCTGAGTTATCTTAATTACTGAGGTGTTATGATTTAGTTCGCATCTTGGTGGAGTATAAGAGAGGTTAATAACCAAAAGATCTCTATGTTAGGACGTGATGCCCATATATCTAAGTAACTTGTTATCAAACCCTGTGTTGCAATCTCATATGTTAACTGTGTGTGTTCCATTGTCTACCACTTTATAAAGAGAGAGTGCATTTGTGAAACCATGAACCCCAGTCCATTTTTAATCATAAGAAACACCTTTCCAACACCATATACCACTTTTCTATTTTCAGCCATCATTAAATCCGAAAATACAAAAATACTTTTCATCTTGCATACATCATTCAAAAACCCAAAAATATCATTTATCATTGCATCCACCATCATTGCATATTTATTTCTTGTTTGCATTGCATAACTATCCTGATATCATTCTTACACCTTGTGCTTGACAACCACAGGTGAGGTTGAGGACCAAAACATCTAACCTTGTTTTGTAGGTAACCAAAAGAAGGATAAGAAGATAAATCTACCACTTCAGATTCCCCGAGAGTTCGATATTAAACCCTCGAGTCACCCCTCGTGGGGAAAACTGTCTTCCACTTACTATACACTCTGCACTTGGAGTCTCAACCTAATCCCGTTTATTTTTGCAGGTATCAAAGCCTTGCTCTTCGGGACCATCAGGTGCTGGTGTGTAGGAGGTACTTTTGGGATCTCGGTGTTCGTCGCTGGCTGGTGCGGCGGCCTGGCTTCTCTGACCGGCCATGGTGGCGTGGGTTGGAGTAGCTCTGTCTTCGTGATCTGCTTCATCTTTGCCTTGTTCCGTCTTTCTCCCGGCCGGCCATGGTGGCGAGAGGAGAAGGTGTGGTCAAGTTGTGCTCTCGGCGGCGGCTCCGGCAAGCCGTGTTCGAGCTCAGTGCAGGGTTGGTTGGAAGAGGGGTGGCTGCGGGATGGAGGCGCCATGGCCGTGCACGTTCAGCGATCTTCTACATGAGTGGGGTGCTTCCTTCCCGGGGTGCGCGGCGGCCTGGTGTCTTCTTGTCCGGCGGTGCCCGGCGTTGAAGTTCATCTTCAGGCGTTTGTGGTGGTTCAGCAGTTGCTGCTGTTGTGCTGAGTTCTTCGGCTTGTTTCATCTGCGTATTTCTGTTCTTTGTTGTGTAATCTGTGTTGAATACGCAGTGTGGATCCTTTCAAAAAAAAAATCATTGAGTCACCAACGAGCAGGTCCATGTAACGGTGTGAAGCATCATGACAACATGATTTATAGGGAGCTAGTTTTGCTCAATCTGATGGATATTTTTTCCGGATGTTCTTATCCCTCCTATGAATAAGCCTTATTTTAGAGGACCAATATATCAGCCAGAAGGCACCAGGGGTATAGAAACTCAAACCCTCGTTTTGAACCTGATATATGATTGAGAGCTATATATACTCGTCCGAAAGCAACTAGATTGGCGTCAGATCATCCCTGAGGTTAATTAATGCTGTGTATCTCTGTTGCAGACACTAATTAGGAACCTTAGCACCGCAGCGGATGTACTATTGGACGATATACACCTGCTAATGACGTATCCTTTAACAATTCAACCGGTTTAGGTTTGCAGGCGTTATTTTAATAACCTTGTCTAGTTTAGAGATACAGAGGACGGATCTAACTGGCCTTAGCACTTTAGCAGTCACAAAGGAAGTGTCGTTTTTTCTTTGTTCAATTACAGTGCTATAAATAGACTGCAACATTTCCTTTGAAATTATATCCAAAGTTAATTTGCGTAGAATATCCATATTGTGTTCAATCCTACAAAACAAACGAGTGTTATGGAAAAGAACTTTCACAGGATGGAAACCCTCCCAAAGTGAAAATTTTAACAAAGGGTCCTCTGCAGAAAATCATAAAAAATGTAACATCCACGGTTATGGAAAAGTACTTTCACGGGATGGAAACCCTCCCAAAGTGAAATTTTTAACAAAGGGTCCTCCGCAGAAAATCGTAAAAATGTAACATCACGGTTATGGAAAAGTACTTTCACGGGATGGAAACCCTCCCAAAGTCTTCTGAAAATTTAAAAAAAGGGTCCTCCGCAGAAAATCGTAAAAAATGTAACATCCACTATGATGTATTCTCTAATTGGCACGAGAGTAAGATCGAGACAAAGCTTAATACATATTAGTGATGTTGCCAAACTAGTAAGATCGAGGCGTATATTTTTTGAAAGTCAAACGGTGTGAAGTTTGACCAAGTTTTTTAAAACACCATTGACGGGTAACAACTAACAAGTGGAATCTTTCCTAATTATATATTTTTATATAATACTTAAAATTTTGAGAGAAATAATATGTACTTTTTGTTGCTTCTTTTTATTGAAAAGGTAATTTTCTGCCACACCGTACCAGGACATGAGGACCTGTCAAATGAAATTTTCTAACTTCAAATAGATATGTGAGTGGGTCAGCATTAGGGTACCTAGACCCTACTTAGTTCAAACAAATGAGCATAAATTTGTTTGAACGAATAAGGATAGGTGGATACTCTAATGGTGATCCACATGCATCTCTAGGTTCAAACATTCAAAAAGTAAGACATCTTATCCATGGCTCTGCCCATGCAAAATGTTGCTTAATAGTAACTGCAACAACACTGACAATTCACAAAAGTGGAATCGGTTTGGCCATGTGGGTTTATTTGTAAAGCGGGACGAAAGTCTATTTCGAGCATCTAACGGAGTTCCACTTTGTTATAGCTTAAGCTTTTTGCAGCAAAGTTTTAACTATTTTTTCGTTTGCTAATCAACTTTCCTCTACTTCCATGACTATTCCTCTTTGGGGAGCGATACTTTCATGACTATTGTTTACGAAAGATAATAAAATATTTCTTTTCCTGTGGCCATAAAATAAGCTCGAAACTGCACTGTTCATCATCGCAAACCTAATCTTATTCGCAGTTATTTGTGTTGTAAAACTTGTAAAATTACCAGAATTTCAATCGACATGTTTGGTGTGGTCCCGCACAACTGTGTTTAGGTTGCACGTTTGGCGAAGACGGCCCTTGACAGCGACAACTTGGCGAGAAAGGGTGATCGGTGAAGGAAGACTTCGTAGATCAAGATGATCTTTCTCAGAGAAGATTAGAAAATGGATTAGACAGAAGGAGCAAAAGAGAGACGTGTGGGTTGTTGGATGGAGATTTGTTCAGAGATAATTGGTCCATTCCGATCAGCTGATGACCTCTCGCTCTTGGATTATGTAAGAAGGCGTGGACCCTCGTGAATCGTGATGGCAAAGGTATCTATCGGTAGTGGAATCTGCACTGCAGCGAGCTGTGTGGTAAAAGTGAAAACGTGAGTTCTGATCACACTTAAAAATAAGTGGTGTTCGTTCTGGAGTGCCTCTCTGACTCTAGGAGACTAGGAGAGGCATGTAAATCTGATAACATGTCAGGTACTAGAACGAGTGATTATTCTCTTTAATGACTAATGTGATTGGACAAGTTTGTGCGGTCACACAGCAGTCATGCGTGCCACCTGACGATCAACTTGTGACCTGAGATGTAGGCTAGTACTTATAGGTCTAATTGCGGGAAGGATATATATGTGCAATGATGTGTTATGGTCACTCTCTAAGCCTTAAATTCAGGCTTCGGTTTTAAAAAAAGGTTAAATTCAGGCTAAAAAAACTGGTGTCCATGCCTTATGCTCTTGTTCTGAAAAGACAAGTAACCAATTGTTAATAAGCTCTTCGTGCGCAGTTCGTTGTAGAATGAAGGCAACTCCCTGAAATTTTTAATTATTAAAAGATTAATACATGGCTTTTGTTAAAAAAAGACTGATCTCCAGATCACACGCTTCAGTATATTTTTTACAAACTACTCGTTCAGTTTTCAATTATAGATGTTCTAAGTTTTCTGAATCACACTCATTTTAGTCCCTATTTAGATCATATTGAAAATATCAAGAATATCTAATCGTCGGGCCATCGAGCCATCGATGATGAATTACGTCGATTCTGTAGGTGGTACACATATCGAAAATAGAGTTAGCATGTGACACAATTAGCTATAGAATGTTGAACCAAGGAGACAAGATTCATGATGTATCCAGGTTCAAGCTGCCAGATGGCGAGTAAAAGGCCCCCGCGTCGTGCCTTCCCGTCTTTATTATCTCAGAGGATTTACAATGGTGGGTGGAAAAACAAATGTAGATTCAGCTCTAAACTTGAGGATGGTGGTGCTTCTCGAGATCCATGTAGCATATATGTATCCCGCTTGGTATTAGTTTCTTTTGTTTCTAATCATCTCGTCGTAGCCTCTAGATTTTTATGTGTTAACTTTCTCTTGGATGTTAATGCTCGACCCCTCGGGTTTGACTGGTAAGACGTTTCCAATCTTAGAAAAAAAACTCTTTGATCGTCTTAACATTCAGCTAAAATTGTAGCTTCTTCCTTATCCCTTACGATCCATTGCTTTGTACAGTAGGAATATAGGATACGATTGTAGATATGTTGTAGAAGATCCTCCAGTACACTATATGTATATATTTCATCATATATTTCGATACGATAGTTTATGTGTAAGCGATATCCCCAACATTGATTTTAGTGTAACCATCGACATACGCCATGCACATGTATATCATGTTTGTGTTTGAATATTTGCATTTTATTGACAATAATGTGATCCGCATAAGATCTTTTTTTTTTCAAAAATTGAGCAACGCTCGAAATAATGTTGTACCAAACAATAATGCAGATAAGGTTCTGGAAGAGAAGAGAGATATTATTTTAAGGCACCGCCCATGCATAGTGCTCACAAAGTCACAAAAGAACGAGTCACTACGTCAATCGCTCGTTCGCCTACTTTTGTGTGCATGTGTCATATGAGGCAATCATCCATTCAATACAAATATTTCCATGTTTATCCTATCATCTTGCGTTTCAGGATATGTCATCAACAGTGCATGTAAGTAACCCGTTTTGATTTCCATCTATTATTGTGACTAATTTATTCCCTCATGGATTCTTTTCCATTTCCAATTGCAAAGTTAGACGAGGATGGGGCCCCACATGTCGCCTGTTGGACGCCAAGGGGATTAACTAAGTGGGGTCTCCACTTCTTGTGTGTCATTGCTGGTATTTTCGTTATCAAACAGGGCAGCACCATCTGAATTAACATGGTGGCAGCTGGTACCGTAGAATAGGCAGGCAGCTGATTTTTTTTTTTACACATACCATCCAACTTGTTTTCTATTTTGACGAAAATCTACATGTGCACATGGAATGTAGACATAAAGATGTATAATAATTTTCATTTTTCTTACAATAATAACACAAAAAGTCACCACATGAGCAAATGCACCGATGCAACCTTGAATTACCGGGCAGCTGGTTACTAATCTCACCTAACTAGATATATAATTCACTATCCGATGTGCTAAGTTTTACAGAATAAATCGTGTATGTACTTAGGGTCTAATAAAACTCAACTGAAGACGTCGACTTGTAAGAGCTAATCTAGCAGAAGACCTAAAAGAGTCAGGCCGTAAAAATACTGTAAATTTAGAAGCGGACAGATAATAAAAAAGCTCTAGCAGATACCCTACCCGGACCTGTAAAATAATAATTACTACAGGGGCATGTAAACGATTGAGCTGCAAATCTAGAGATCGAGAGGGCTCTTTTGCAGGCGCCTGAATACGAAAGCTCTGCGCTTAGTATAGGTGATTAACTTGACAAACACATGCCTAATTGATTGGACAACGCAAGGGGCAAGCAGTGGTCGGCGCTGGGCAATGGCAGTCGACGCCGGGTCACCTCTCGGTCCTACGTGGATGTGATGTGCAGTCGGTCCCTGTCCCGGATCGCCTTTCGGCGGCGCTGTGGGCTCCATGACAATGCCAATGCCATTGCCAAAGACGTGCACGGCGGCGCCAGGGCGTCGTTTTGACGCACGCTGGCGGCTGCCGGCTGCGGTGACGACTGACGAGGTGCTTCCGTCCGAAAAAGAGCATAGAAATCTCGCGCCAAAATGGTCGATCCCCGTGGGCTGGACTGGGCGCTCCCTCAAAATATTCAAAATATTTACCGTACACGATTGTGATCCATTTATTTACGAACGGATAGGGTACAACGGCGAGGCCGAAGAACGAAGGAAATCCATATCGGTTCATAGGTCTAGATGCACCCACTAGTCGACAAACATTTTTCAAAATCTAAAAAAAATTCAAATAAAATTTTCGGCTATAATACATTACATTTTATGTTATCATAAAAAGTTTTTAGCGAAGAAAAGACATTTTTTGTGGGCTGTGCAAAAAAGACCAATCCGAGGTTTTCGGAATGAATTTTGTACGCGTTTTTTTGTCTTTTTTGCGCAGGTCACAAAAAATACCTCTTCTCCACGAAACTTTTTGTGCTAACATAAAATGCCATGTAGTATATCCAAAATTTTATTTGAATATTTTTAACATTAAAAAAAAATATATAACGTGTTCATATCTGGACTCGTGAGACGAAACGCCGTGTCCGCAGAATGATCATTACTATACTGTATACTACAGTAGTACCTTTTTTTGCGAAAAGACCAACCTATCTATTGATTATCAACAACGGTACAAAGAATTCCAAAAGTAATGAAAGTTACAAATAGGTCTTTAGACCACCTAGCGATGACTACAAACAGTGAAGCGAGCCGAAGGCGCGCCGCCGTCCTCACCCCTTCCTCACTGGAGCCGGGCAAATCTTGTCGTAGAAGAGCTTGTTGTAGTAGCCAAACAGGAAGTCGTCGTCGTCGTGCTAAGATCCTGAAGGACCAACGCAGCAGAGCAGCAACCATCGCCAATGAAGACAACCATATATCAGAATAGCCAGACCTACAACCACATGAACGAACACAAAAACGGACTAGATCCGAGAAGATCCATCGGACACACAACTCCACATGCCCTCCGCTGATACTAGACGCATTTCCGGAATGAGGATAAGACAGAAAGAACCTTATTATGACTACTTTTAATGGCAGCCAGAGGAATATTGGGGCGAGGCGTACTTGCACAGCTCCTACCACTCACTAATTCTACGGTTAAGCTGTCGACTTGATTAGTCGACTCAGCGCCTAACCTGCGACGCCTGTCCGGAAGGCCGCGTCGATCCGACATGTAAAGTTAGCCGTCGCACGCACGTGAAGGTTCAAGGACTAATAACTCCAATTAAGAATCCCTTGCTAGCACTTGTATTATACTCCCTCCGTCCTAAAATAAGTGTCTCAAATTTGTCAAAAAATAGATGTATCTAGACATGTGTATAGATACATCCACTTTTGTGTAAATTTGAGACACTTATTTTTGCACGGAGAAAGTATCAGATCGGATAGGTTCAGATTAATTGGGATGACGCGGCGCCTCGTAACTCAGGGTGAGCGTTCGGTCTTAACCGAAATTTCGGTCTTTATGAAATTCGGTCAGTGATATCTGAGGACCGAAGTTTACTCGCGAGGACCGAATAATTTCGGGTATTCACAATTCGGTCTCTTATTTCGGTCATGACCGAATTTGGGACATGTCAAGATTAGGTTGGTGATCCACTGATTCACGTTCGAGAGGTCGTAGCTTGATGTTGCAGCACCCCTTGCTGACTCATCATGACTTTGTGGCTTGGACGGCAAGCGCTGCTGCTGTTAGGGTAATAGACTGCTTGTATTACCAGGGGGCCAAAGGCCACATATATATAGTACATGTACAGGTGAATATGCAGGAAAGCCCCTAACATATGGGCAAAATACAATATGCACAAATCTACTCTAACACCCCCCCTCAAACTCAGGGTGGATCCACAACACTGAGTTTGGAGAGTAAGAAGTCATGTTGCGCTCGAGTTTGTGCCTTTGTAAAGAAATCTGCCAGCTGCAAATCTGAAGGCACATAGTGAAGCGCAACAACCTGATCCTGCACCTGAGCACGTGTATAGAAAGCATCAACACCAATATGCTTGGTCAGCTCATGCTTGACCGGATCACGTGCAATACTGATAGCACCTGTACTGTCACACAAAAGTGGAGTGGGTGTCGTAACAGAGACCCCAAAATCTGCAAGCAACCACCGTAACCAGGCCACCTCAGCAATCAACGAAGCCATAGCCCGCAGCTCAGCCTCAACACTCGAACGGGAAACCGCGACCTGTTTCTTCGTCTTCCAAGCAACAAGCGAACCACCAAGAAACACACAGTAAGCAGAAAGTGAACGACGATCCGTAGGATCACTCGCCCACGTGGCATCCGAGTAACACTGGAGCTGGAGAGAGCTGGAACTAGGGAAGAAAAGACGACGAGTAATCGTGCCACGAAGATAACGAAGGACACGGAGGAGATGACTATAGTGAACGGTGGTAGGAGCTGAGACAAACTGACTCAGAATATGGACGGGATAAGAGATATCAGGGCGAGTGACAGCGAGATAAACAAGACTCCCAACAAGATGGCGATAACGTGTGGGATCAGAAAGAGGCTCACCATCAGTGGATCGAAGCTTAACATTAAGCTCCATAGGAGTCTCAACGGTACGCTCATCACTAAGATCAGCCCGAGAAAGAAGATCCTGAATATACTTTTCCTGGGAGATAAAGAAGCCATCGGCTGTAGAAGAAACCTCAATCCCAAGAAAGTAGCGAAGAGGACCAAGATCAGACATGAGAAACTGCTCACGTAGACGTGCCTTAACAAAGGCAATGTGCTCAGGGTTATCACCAGTGATGATCATGTCATCAACATAGAGAAGCAACAAGGTCCGACACCGAGAAGAGGTGTAGACAAACAGTGCTGGATCATGAGCACTGGGAGAGAAGCCAGCGGCAATAACCACAGAGGAGAAACGCTCAAACCAGGCACGAGGGGCCTGTTTGAGACCATATAAGGATCGTCGAAGACGACAAACCATCCCATCGGGAACAGAATACCCAGGAGGAGGCTGCATGTAAACCTCCTCACTCAACTCGCCATTAAGAAAAGCATTCTGAACATCAAGCTGGGATACAGACCAGCGTCGAACAGAAGCAACAGCAAGAAGAGTACGAACAGTGGTCATATGAGCGACAGGAGCAAAAGTCTCGTCATAGTCTCGGCCGTGCTCCTGCTGAAAGCCACGAGCCACAAGACGCGCTTTATAGCGCTCGAGAGATCCATCAGAGCGGGTCTTAATTTTATAGACCCACTTACACGTGATAGGACGAACACCTGAAGGGGGAGAAACAAGATCCCAGGTGCCAGTGCGCTCAAGCGCAGCAATCTCCTCAGCCATGGCCAGCTGCCACTCAGGATGACGCTCAGCATCCCGATAAGAAGTCGGCTCGGAGACAACAGAAAGACCATACTTACTAGGAGTATAACGGTCTGGAGGACGACGCTGACGAACAGGCCGTGAATGGGAAGGCTCATCAGCAGAAGATGACTCATCAGAAGAAGAGGAAGAAGGAATAGGAGAAGGAGGAGCCGAAGCAGGAGAACGAGGAGTACTAGGGGTACTAGACGGAGGAGAGGATGGCTCCGAAGATGGAGGAGGCGCACCAGGTGTAGAAGATGGAGAACTAGGAGATGGGGAAGAGACAGCAGGAGGTGAATCCGGAAAAAGGAGAAAAGAAATATCATCCACCGGATAAGTGCCAGAGGTATGGCGAGGATAGAAGGAGCGCGTCTCATCAAACGTGACATCACGAGAGATGCGCATCCGACGAGCAACAGGGTCCCAACAGCGGTAGCCCTTATGCTCATCACTGTACCCAAGGAAAACACACTCAGCAGACTGAGCGGTCAGTTTGGTGCGTTCGCGGGGAGGAAGAAGAACATAGCAAGCGCAACCAAACAAACGAAGAGCCGAGTAATCTGGAGAGGTACCAGAAAGACGCTCGAGAGGAATGCCACCTTGAAGGGCAGCAGAGGGCTGAATGTTAATGAGGTAAGTCGATGTAGCGACAGCCTCAGCCCAGAAATGTGGCGGAAGAGAGGAAGCAATCATCATAGCACGGGCAGTCTCAAGAATATGACGATGCTTACGTTCGGCGACACCATTTTGAGCATGGGCACCGGGACACGAAAACTGAGCAAGGGTACCCTCCTCAGCAAGAACACCACGCAGGTGCTGAGAGATATACTCACCTGCAGAATCAGCACGAAAGACACGAATAGGCGTGGAATACTGAGTACGAACCATGGCAACAAAACGCTTATAAATGGAGAGAACCTCACTGCGAGAGCGCATAAAAAATAACCAGGTGTACCGAGAAAAATCATCAATGAACAAAATATAGTATCGATGACCCCCCTTTGACTGAAGGGGAGCCGGACCCCAAACATCTGAATGAACTAAATCAAAAGGTCGCTGAGATACAGACGCACTAGTAGGATAGGGAAGCTGAATCTGTTTACCTAACCTACAACCCTGACATGAATGTAAAGACACATCTCCTGAAACAGACCCTAGAAGACCTCGACGAACTAATGACGATAAACGGGAGCCACAAAGGTGACCCAGCCGATGATGCCACTGCTGGAAAGAGCCAGTGACAGAAGCAGCAACCGCAGGAGAACTGGCAGATGAAGTAGCAGCGGAAGGAACACGAAGCCAGTCTAACTCCCAGAGCCCCGGAGACTGAAGACTACGAGGGCCAGCTCCAACCAGGGCCTGAGTCCGACGGTCCTGAACAGCACAAGAATCAGCGTCAAGAATGACGCGACAACCAGAATCAGTAAGCTGACTAGCAGAAAACAAGTTCATCTTAAGGCTAGGGACATGAGAAACATCAGGAACAGAGAAAGATGAAGTAGAGAGGGTGCCTCGACTAGAAACAGGAAGAGAGGTACCATCAGCCGTGATGACACGAACAGGAGAAATAAGAGAGCGAAGAGCAGAAAGAATAGAAGATGCAGAAGTCATATGAAAAGAAGCTCCAGAATCCAGATACCACGGGGATGACATACCTGATTGTGAAGAAGGTGGTGGTCGCGTGTTGCCAGAAGATCCAGACACAGAACCAGCAGAACCCGGCAAGGAAGAGCCGGAAGCAGCAAGCAGACCACGAAGACCACGGATAATGTCCTGATCAGACAGTGCAGCAGCAGAAGAACCTGAAGAGCCTGAAGATCCTGAAGAACCAGTCCTCCGACGAGCAAGATACTGCTGACGTAAGCTGGGATCCCTCTGCCAGCAGCCAGAAATATCATGGCCAGGCTTGCCACAGTAGGTGCAAGGACCACGAGAACCACGAGACTGCGGGGGCTGACTCTGACCCTGGACCTGAGGAGTAGGTAGTATCGGCGGTACTGAAGACCGCGACGGAGGCTGTGGCGGAGCAGGACCACGAGCAGACGGCACAGGAGGACCACGAGCAGCAAGAACAGAGGGAACCTCCAGAAGACCAGCACCACGAAGACGAGTCTCCTCAGCACGAAGCTCAGACAGGACCTCAGAGAGCGGAACACGACCACGGGCATGTAGCTGTGCACGGCGTGGCTCAAACTCCTTGCGGAGCCGCGACAAGAACTCAAAGACGCGCTGAAACTCCAGGTCGGCGCGAACAATCAAGCAGCAGGGACAGGTGGCACACACAGGCGTACGAAGAGAATCAAGCTGACGCCAAATAGCAGCACTCTGAGTGTAGAACTCATCAATAGTCAAATCGCCCTGCTGAAGGGCATGCTCCTGGCGGACCACAGACAGGTAAAGAGCATCCCCAGACGGCTGATAACGCTGACGAAGAAAGGCCCACTGAGCAGCAGCAGTGGGAAGAGCCATAAACTCAGCAGCATACTGAGGCAGGACACTGGAAGTCAGAACAGCAGCAGCACGAGCATCCTCATCTATCCACTGAGAGTAGGCAGTCAGATCCTGCCGGTATGTCGCAACAGCAGCAGAATGGTCCTGGACCTGCCGGTCATAAGCAGTCATGGCAAGAGCATCAGCACTAGTGGCGGAATCCTTGTCCTCCTGAGAAGCATCAGAGGCAAGGGCAGTAGGAGTCGGTGCAACAGGCACCGAAGGAGCAACGGGGTGGGGCGGACAGGGGACCTCGCCAGAAAGCACACCCCACAGACGAAGACCGCGCATGTGGACGCGCATGAAGTTAGCGAAATCAGGGTAATTCGCTCCATCAAAGATAATCGGGCAGCGAGGAATCGCAACATAGCCCGACGAGGTAGACATCTCTCTCTCTCTCTTTTTTTTTTTTTTTTTTTCTCAGAAAGTCAACTCAACGATTGGATCAGATCGGGACGGAGCACCACGCAGCACCACGCCGATGCTAGCGACGGGAGCAGCAGAGCCCGAGTGGCCGGCGGCGGGGCGGAGCAGCCGGCGGCGGAGAGCGGCGGGCCGGAGCAGGAGTGGCCGGCGGCGGGGCGGTAGCGGCCGGCGGCGGGGACGAGCGGCCGGGCCGGCGGCAACCCGACGGCGGGCCGGAGCGGGTGGAGACGGGGCCGTCGGGGTGGTGGCGGAGCAGCCGGCGGCGTAGAGCAGCGGGCCGGAGCAGGAGTGGCCGGCGACGGGACGGCAAGGAGGAGGCCGGCGGACGGGACGGCAAGGAAGAGGCCGGCGGCGGGGCAACCAGGCGCACGGGATCGAAGCAGGGATCCGCACAGACGGCCGGAGGTCGCGACGGAGACGCGGACTGCGGCGGCGACGGACGGGACGGGGAGGACGGCGGCAGCGGCCGGGGCGCGGCGGCGAGGAGCCGGGGGCGCGACGGCGGCGGCGGCACGGACGTGGAGAGAAAAAAAAGGAGAACCTAAAACCAGGGCTCTGATACCATGTTAGGGTAATAGACTGCTTGTATTACCAGGGGGCCAAAGGCCACATATATATAGTACATGTACAGGTGAATATGCAGGAAAGCCCCTAACATATGGGCAAAATACAATATGCACAAATCTACTCTAACAGCTGCAAGGTTCCCTTTACCTTGAGTCTGTAGTTGTCCAGCAGGTTGTGACCTAGCGGACTGGCGGGCGAGTAGAGCAGTGGCAGAACGTGGCTGCTGGTGGGCAAAGGCAAGGTGGCGGAGGCCGGAGGGAAGGGAGGATCAGCCTGGCGGCAGCTAGGGCGTAGCCTGGGCGTAGCTACGATGGGGGCAGGGAAAGATGAACGGACGAACTGACCAGATTTTGGATTGAGACTAGGGATTTCAGGAAGATATACAGTACTTGGGCTGGGCTGCTCCATTGTTGGGCCTAAAAACTAGGTGGTACGTTCGCTAGCACATAAATTCGGTCACTTTGGTCTGTTCGGGTTATCCACATGTGCCGACCGAATTTCTAAACAAATTTTGGTCTTTTTAAATCTGCTACCCAAATTTTTATCGGTCTTTTCTATCTCGGTCATTTTGGTTTCGGTCTCGGTCTTTTCGGTTTCGGTTTCGGTCATCGGTTTTTATGCCCACCCCTGCTCGTAACACTGTTTGCACTTTCTGGTTTCATCATCCTGTTTTCTTACCATGGGTCATCACCTGTTGGCGCTGGCCGTTGGGCTACTCTCCTCGACTCAAAAATAAACCAGTGAGACATGGTGCGGAAACATTATGTCGAGGACGAAGAAAGGCCAAATACTACTCATCCACTTAGGGGGAGAGAACGATAATAGAATGAAAACAGAGTAAAAGGATTCTGACGCCACATACGATTATGCTATCTTACCATTTTCATGTAAAATCATTGGTGGGTTTCAGGAGAGAGAACAAAAATAAGATATTTATCTTCTGTTACCTAAGAGATGATCTTTCAATAAGAGATCGAGGTAATATTTTTTTCCAGATTTTAGGAGATACCTTCTCTTAATCACATATTTTCTATTCTACTCCCTCCGATCGGTATTGATTATCGCAACTACAGCTAGCTCAACGTTCTCTCGGCAACAACCAATTCCAACCGGAGGTAGTAGTTTTTTTCATGACATAATCTTAGGAGCATGCAAACATTTACTATTATAGACACTACAACATAACAAATACAACGTAATTTTTATCATCTCCAAACAACATACAAATATAAGATGAGGTTGTCTTATATCAACCACTATAAGTGTGACCATATAATGGAATATCTTTTAGAATGACACTGACAAATTTTGCATTCCAAATTTTGCGGCGCGGCTGAGCAGCAGAGTGGCCGGTGACCGGTAATATTGTGGCGCGGATGCACAATGAAGGTGGCCAACGACCGGCTATATTGCGACGTGGTTGTAGCCGGTGGTGGTGACTTTGGTAGTTGAATTATGTGGTGCTCCGCGGGGCACGTCACTCGGTGGTGCGTGGCCGCGGTTGGATGTCGACGTTGCGAAGCCGTGTTTGGCCATCCTTGAGTGGTGCGATTAAGCTCCATGTGAAATCTTATAATTGCCTATGTCAGTGCTAGTAGCGAGACTTCTCAACGTTGATTTCCTCATTGTAGGAGCTTGTCGTGTAGCTCGATACGCACCTATGGGGCGGGGTTGGGATCTCCGGAGAAATCACAAACTCCGGTTTCTCAAGCGGTCGACGGTGGTGGCCACACGCAACGACCTTGTTGGAAGCGTCGTATTGGAGGCCTAGTTTTGGCTTCTTCTCTCGTCGTCGGGTTGGTGGATATCAGGGTGGACGGGTGTTTGGGCATGGTCATGATTGTGTTGGTGTTCGTATGGGCTCGGCCCTAGTTTTATCACTTTACGCCCAATTTTTCATTAATTAATCGTGCGACTTTTCTTCCCAATCTATGGAGTAGGCAAAAAAGAAATTGCACTTAAAAAATGGAATATCCTCAATTTTTTTTTTAAAGAATCTCCTGAATGTTAGTGACAGCATAATCGTGCCATACTGGTTGGTCAGCATCTCGAGCATCACGAAGAAGGGCCGTGTTCATTGCATTTTCTTTTGTTCCATCGTGTCTTTTTTTCCCAAACAGTGGCAGCAAAAACAAAATTATAGGCCTTCACAAAGGTGAGTTGGGTCTCCAACTGAGCGTAGAGTTTTTATTCAGTGAGAACTCCGACAGGCCTATTTGTAATTGAGATCAACGGGCGGGCCCATTGATCCTAACGTTTGATTTTGTAATTTTGGCATGTACATCAAGTCGTGAGTTTTTAAGGCTGGCCCGACTACTCAAACGGCTTGCTACCTACTTTATATCCACGGCACACTGCCGCCGGTTAATGAACAGAAAGGCCAAGGACAAAAAAAAAAAAAGGAGGAACCAAAATTATTATGTAATCCCTCCATCCTTTTTTGAAAAAAAATAGATGCCACTGTGCTAATGATGTTAATTGCAATTACTACCAAAAGGCCCAAACCATTCCTCACGCAATTTATATCTTGGTGAGTCCTTAACAAATTCTAAAAAAGGTGAGGCCTGAGCTGTGAGGCCCGATTGATACCCATTTGTAGTACTCACTCCGTTTTATTTACTTCGCGTTCTTGATTTTTTTCAAGTTTGACTAAATATGTATGAAAAAATATCAACATCTATAATAAAATACATATAATGTAAAAATATATTTTATGATGATTCTAATGATATTAAAATTATATAATATATGTTGATATTTTTCATATATATATTTGGTCAAACTTTATAAAGTATGACTTTGACTAAACCTAAAATGCAAAGCAATTATAAACGGAGGGAGTACAACTTTGATCGTAGCCTTCATGCGGTGCTAGCCCTACAAGGCGGAAAATTTAGAGCACCCGGTACCTACCGGCACAAGATTTACGGTTGATTTGTGGCCTAAGATTCGTGTCCCACATGAAACATGGATGCATCAGAAAATTCATCTGTGCGCAACATCAGGGTTCGTTAAATATGGATGATTCAGAAAATTCGCGATTCAGAAAATTCGCGTGGCCAATAATGTTCTAGCGAGATTATTACAGTAGTCTTCGCTCTCTTCTCGTCCCCTTGCTACAGTGCACACGAGGCGAAAGGGAGGCAACTAGGTTTTCCCCCGCGTTCGCCGGCGGAACCGTGGGTTCCCCTTCCCTCCGCCGGCCGCTCCGGCGGCGGGAGGGGAGGGGAACCCCGGATCTCCGTGTCTGGCGTGTACATAGGGTGGAGCTAGGTGTGAGTGGCGTCGTCGGTCTGGTGGAGGTGCTGGCGGCGTGTGTTCTTTTCTTTCCCAGGCTTGATCCTCTTCCCGGCGGTGTCCTCTGTGGCGTTGTCATCGAGCCTTTGGGTGTTGGGTTCCCAGATCTGGCCGGCGTCGCGGCGGATCTTTGGAGGTGGAGTGCCAATCCAGACGGGTGCGGCGGCGGTGCCGGACTGGAGGTGGCTTTTGTGCTCTGGCTCCGCCGTTGTGGCGATGCTTGCTCCGGCGTCGTTGCGGAGCCTCGGAGCCCTTGTTCGGGAGCTTGGTGGGTTGGTTCTGCGTCTGGTGCAGGGAGGTTGGAGGTTGGGTGGCAGGTCTGGCGGTCCTGGTCCGTGGAGACGGCGGGAGCTGCTGGATCTGGGTTCGAGCGTGGCATGGCCGATGCGGCATGGCGGCTCAGGTCCCGGCGCGGAGCGGCGGGCGATTCTTGCGGTCCTCTACTTCAGTGGAGCTGTGCTTCGATCCAGGGACGGTGGTGGTCTGGGCTTCTCTTCCCCGACGTCGTCGGCGGTGGGGTGTTGCGGCGCCAGGCCGTGCGGTGGTTCAGCGGTGACGATCCCAGGGACCGGTTTGTTTTTTCTTTTCTTTCAGGGTCGTTGCTCCTGTTGTGCTAGGTCGCTTTTCCTTCCTGTGTGCTTCGTGTCCAAGCTTGGCGGTCGTTCCGGCGGCGACCTCCTTGTGGTGGTTTTTGTGCTTGGTCCTCGCCGGCACGGCGATGCGAGCTCCGGTGTCGTCGCGAGGATACGGAGCTTCGATCTGGAGCAGGTTCTTCGGGCGTGTGCCTCGGGCTCCCCTGGCCGGCCATGGAGGCGTGGGGGGGAGCTGCTGTGGCGGCGTGCTTGCTTCCGGTTACTCTGGCGTTCGCCGCTTCGTGGCTTCTCTGGCCGGCCGTGGAGGCAAGGAGAGGAGTCTTCTGGTGGTGCTGCGTCCGAGTGGAGGGCTTTGCTGCTCAGCTTTGGCGCTGGGAAGGTGGCCGCGGTGGTGGTGGTTCTTCTGGCACGGCTTTGCCGCCCCGGCGGAAGGCGGTGTTGGAGCTGGTCGTGGGGGCGGCTTGGCCGTGCTTCTTCATCGACAAGATCTCGCTGCTTGCGGCGAGTGGTTTCTGCGGTCTTCTTCAATGTTGGAGGTCTTCCCTCTTCCAGGCGGCTGGAGGTTCGAGCTCTTCTTCTCCGGCGTTCACCGGCGACGACGAGCTGTGGTGGTTCAGGAGCTCCTTCGCTTCTGTAGTGTTTCAAGTTGAGCGCTGTCTGTACGGATTTGCGTATGTTTTTCTTTTCTGTACTCTTTGATTGTACGCAGGTCTGTACTACCCTCCTTCAAAAAAAAAAAATGTTCTAGCGAGGCAGGTGGTTTTGGATCCTGAAACCAAAACTGGCGTTGGTTTCATCTGGGCGCAACATCAGAGTTCGTTAAATTTTCTACTCTAAGTACTCCAGCTAGCTTGGGCAATAATAGTATCCGGCCTAATTGGCAAAAGCATGTATAGCCCCATGTTCCAAACGCACGCAGATGTAAGAGTCCGTAGCAGAGAGGGAAAGCTGACGAAAATGGCAGGTAGCAAAGAAGGCGAAGAAAGAAGAGTAAAGCCATGCCCGGAGTAGCGAGCACTCGACGTCCAGTCGTCTTTAAAGACGCGAGGAACGCTGCAGGCAGAGGCAGCAAAAGGTTACATGTAATGTTGAAGTCTTTTTTTGGGGTAAGTTCGGCCAACTGAACTACAGAGGATGTCATTAGCAAAAGGTTTCCCTTTGCAAAGAGAAAAATAGTAGCATTAGAGGACGCCACGTGGTGGACTGACAGACTCGATGGTAGCAAAATCAAATTTGGTTACTAGCTCATGACCGGGCGGCACGTACGCGAAGGAAGAAGGCCCCGCGTGAGCTGCCTGTGGTCCCGTACGGTACGCAATCGTACGTGCGTCCAGACGTGCGTGCCCCGGCGGCCGCGCGTACGTGTGTCCCACGTACATCCGCGTGAAGCGAAGCCCCAGCCGGATTGTCACCCTCGCGTGCGTCCGGACAGATGCGTACATTCTGGCGCGAGTTCCATCAGACGGAAGCAATTAGAAAAGGTACGCATATGCCACACGTAGTACAAAATAACAAATGGTGTACAAAGTACACAAAATATAGAAGGGAGTACAAAATAACACACGGTGTACAAACTAAATAGGAAAACTACTGCTGGGTTGTAAAATTACATAATACATAACACATATACAACTGGACAGACACAGATTGTACAGACACCAACTGTACAACTAAACAAATACAGATTGTACAACTAGCAGGTTGTACATACACATGTTGTACAACTACGCAGACACAAGTTGTACAATTAGGCAGACACAGGTTGTACAACTATACAGACACATGTTGTACAACTAAGAAGTCATAGTTTGTACAGACACAGATTGTACAACTAGAAAGACACAGATTATACAGACACAAGTTGTACAACTATACAAACACAGATTGTACAGACACAGATTGTACAACTACACATAAACAGGTTGTACAACTACACAGACACAGGTTGTACAGACACAGATTGTACAACTAGACATACACAAGTTGTACAGACACATGTTGTACAACTATATAGGCACATGTTGTACAACTACACAATCACAGTTTGTACAAACACAGGTTGTACAACTAAACAGACACAGGTTGTACAACTATACATAACCGTTGTAAAAAAAAAAGTTCGTCGAAACCTATCAACATGGGATCTAGTTTTAAAAATTTCGACGCGAGGAGCTAAAAAATGAAAACGGTTCGTAATTCGGATAAACGGTTCTCAAGATATTTCATTTCAAAAAATCGATTTAGAAAAATAAAATGGAAAAAGCTGTCCTCCCACCTCACTATCCCTTCTCTC
Organism: Poa pratensis; assembly: GCA_947311845.1. Lineage (NCBI taxonomy): Eukaryota > Viridiplantae > Streptophyta > Magnoliopsida > Poales > Poaceae > Poa > Poa pratensis. The sequence continues at coordinate 19,962,349 of CAMZMU010000122.1, forward strand.
TCATCATACAAAAGTAAACAGAACAAAAAGTATGAACTACACAGAAATGGTTGTACAAAGTAACAAAAACAAATTGTACAAACTATACATAACCGGGAATAAAAAAAAAGTTCGTCGAAACCTATAAACATGAGATCTAGTTTTGAAGATCTCGACGCGAGAAGCTCAAAAATGAAAATGGTTCGTAATTTGGATAAACAGTTCTCGAGATATTTCGTTTTAAAGTTTCGGTTTTGAAAATAAAAAGGGAAAAAGCTGTCCTCCCACTTCCGTGTTCCTTTCTCTCTCTTGCTCCCCATTTTCAATATGGTTGTGATACTTGACGAACATGCATGCAACTGTTTGTACCGCACGAAGGAGAAGACGACACTTGTCACCATGAGATTGTCCGCTGGGTTCCCTTCGCAAAGGAACTCTTTTTCTAGTGATTTCCAGGACGCCTGGAATTGATGAAACAAGATGGGCCTGGATAGACACATTTGCTCAAGCCCGTACACACTTCATTCGCTGAAACCTACGATGGGCCTATTTATAGTTGTGACGGACGGGCCCATTGATCGTAACATTGATTTTATAGTTTCGGTCTGCACATCACAAGTCGTGAGTTTTTGTAGGGCCGGTCTCGACCTATGGACCGGCCTGCTACTCGAGTAGTTTATTTCCACGGTACAACAGCCGCCGGCTCATGTTCTCAAAAAAAAAAAAAAAAAAAGCCGCCGGCTCTCTGTTGAGAAAAATGACATTAAAAAAAACATTATGTACTCCTCTCATAGCAATTCAAATGTGCATACGGGAGGAGATGCTCTGATGCAGATATTTTTGAACTCCATTAATTTCCACCATTAAGTTGGATATGTAAATTTCAGTCTTTCGTGTGCTGTAAACTTCCATAGAAAAATTACGGCATCCAAAATAACAAATTTAATGCTACAACATTTTCTTTTGTATATTTCTCCCATGGTGCAGCGATGTTGCTTTTTCATGAAAATATACAAGCACAAAGAATACATGAACATTAGCAGATGTACTTGTTTTGGAAATTTAAACTTTATTTTTTTCACTAATTTTGTGTTCATCCCGATGCCCATTTCTCTAGAAAGCAATGTGCTAAATAGTGGCACTAAGAGCATCTCCAGTCACATACCCCAAAATCGGCCCCAAAATGTCCGCGGCACTGACCGGGCAGCCCCTAAAACATGCCTCCTACAACCACGTACCCCAAAATCTAGCTACCAAATTACTACAAACCATGCAACGTAGATCATACTACGTACTACTCCTACTACATAGCTATCCGTCTCCCGCTATCCTACTCGTCGTCGGAGATGACGATGACCGTCGCCTCTGCCCCTTCACCGGAGCCGCCGCCCTGTGCCTCGTCACCGGTGCCACCCGCCTTTCCCTCCTCGTCGGAGTCAGAGATGGAGATGGTCGACGCAGATCCGACGGCTTGAAGGTCGACGTTGCGGCCTTCCTTCATTGCCGTCTCCGCCTGGAGCTGCTGCTCGAGGAAGCCTGCCCTGTTCCTCATCTGACCGATGAGGATGTGGTCTGCCGCCTCCGCCCGGAGCTGCTGCTCCGCCGCACGGTGCTCCGCCTCCGCCCGGAGCTGCAGCTCCTCCTAGATCCGTGCCTGTTCGGCCTAGTACCGGGACTCCTCCTCCTCCATTCGCTGGCGGAACTCCGCACCCGTCATGTGGATGAATGTGGGCTCGGCCTCAAGCTCGACGACGCCAACGGCCGCCATTTCCGCCGCGTCCGCGGCCCCCTGCGCCTCCGCGTCCGCTTGCGCTTGGGCCGCAAGAGCAGCGACCTCCGCCGCGTCGCGCGCGAGCGCCTCCCGGTGGATCTGCGACCTGTCCTCCGGTGTGAGCATGCCGGGCGGAAGGCGGCGAGAAATGGTGGATGTGGAGGATGGTGGATGTGGATGATACGGCTAGGGTTTGCTCCGGCTCTCTTTATAGTCGGAGATGGCCGGAGAGACATGAATGCCGGCCGGTAGCTATACCATTAATGCAGTCAAGGTGCCTTATCCACGTCGACGAGGCGGTCAAGCATAGGTCCGCCCTGTCAGCGACCAAAGGACGGACGCGCCCGGACGCGCCCGGGCGGCCCCAAACCCGCCCCAGATATGGGCTGGGTTTGGGGTGTGCCGGACCGCCCGGTCGTTTGGGCTGACTATGAGGGGTGCGGTTGGGTGGTGGTTTTCAGCCCAAACCGCGTCCGGGCTGTCCGCCCGGACGTTTGTGCGGCCTTTGGGGGAGCCGGTTTGAGATGCTCTAAGCTTTTCTATAGTCTCTATTTTTACCTTAAAATATTCATCAAATGCTAACTGAATTCGTCATTTGTGTATTCTGCGTATTCATCAAATCTGTGTATTAATCAAATGCTAACTGAATTCGTCATTTGTTCTGGATCCTATACCCAGAAAGTGAACCGGGCCGTCCGATCCTTGCTTCCAGATTGGACGTCAGTTATTTTTCTTCAAATAAAAAAGCTAACCACGTACGAATGCATGAATCATTATTTTTCTGCAACCCAGTATATATTTACAAAAATCATGCCTGCTAGATGGAGAACCCGGTGCAGCAAAGTTGGAGACGACCCGTCGACGTACACGTGTGTTGGCAACGCTCCAGGGGTCCCATCTCCAACATCATGCACATAATAACTTATATATACATCTCCTATAATTAAGCTTCAGCTAACTAGAGAAAACAGAAGAGAAGACGACGAGAACACTGCTACAAGTACAGCGTGTTAAAACAGAGAGGAAAACGACACTCCATTGCCTTGTGAAGAAGCGGCGGCGGCGGCCTCGTCTCCGGCTCCGGCAAATCTGTGGTCGATCTTGTAAGAAAATGACTGGTGAAAGCTGAAGGGTCCGCGGCGTTAACTGCAGACTGTTGTAGCTCCTCCACGTTTCAACGCAGGAAACAGTCACGCGATGATCTCGTCTGGCAAGGCGACGAACCGCGTTCGCTTCTGAAACACCACAAAGAATCACAGGAGAAAGCGTCAGCAAAAGCGACGGTTAACTCGCTCTAATCCAACTGTTAATAATTCATCTGTTCACGCATCAGCATGAGAAAACGATATGCCAAGATCGAATCAGCTAGTGCAGTGCAGATAAAGGGGAAAACTCGCGTGACGACGAAGCCATTAATTAACAATAACGCACTTGCGAAATAAGTAACAAAGCAAAAAAGGGAATCGTGATGAAACGCTATGCTGATGTAATACCCTTATCTTCAGTTTCAGACAGAAGAATTAATTGGCACCGATAGAAAATGATTTGCTCAATTCTCATGGAGATAAGATTAACTTCAATGACTTGGTATCCTACTATGTCATGTACTCCCTCCGTTCCAAATTAGTTGTCTTCAATTTGCCAAAAAGTGGATGTATCTAGACATTACACATGTCTAGATACATCCACTTTTTGGCAAATTGAAGACAACTAATTTGGAACGGAGGGAGTATGTACTATCGGGAATATAAGTATCATAGTACCATGTACCGGTTGCCTGCATCTGCATAATAAGCTAGTTTAATGGTGATTTTTACCGGTTTGACATTGCAGTGCTTAATAATGAATCAAAACAGTAAGTTGCTACATTAGTGACGGTAACTGCAAAGAATCGGCAAGCGGTACACTTATGGGTATAAATCCGATCGAGCAACTTGTCTGGTATGATCCTTGAAATTTTCTCGATTTGGGTACGTAGTCAGACATACGACTTTCGGCGTGTTTGTACTGCCACCGTAGTAGACGCATTTAAGCCGTATTCAAGTACGTCTAATGTTTTGACATGAGAACTTTAGCTAAGAACATCGTCCTGGGTACGCAAACGCATAGACTTTCTACATATCTGACTGTAGATCAAGTTCTGGTAATTAGACAAGTAGAAGGAACATCTATGGCGGCTGAGCTGAAGAAATGCGACTTTGACGCAACACTTTTCATTGGAACATGGAACAGGGCTATTGCTCTGCAGATATATCTGTTGACAACACTAACAGAAGGAAAGTTCAGAGATGCTCTCTCTGAATCTTCGGCATGAGAAGTGTTTTCTATGGTAGAGGTATGACTGCTATATATGTTGAATCCGCATCCAGAACGTGAGACTTTTGAATTTGTCGCATAGTTCTAGATGTACATGTACGAGTATGACAGGCAAACTGTATTTTGTATCATTGGGCAACCAGTCAAAATCCTTGAATTGACGGCCGGCGAGCGAATGACTAACGTGTTAGGACCAACTTCAGGCACGCTAGTTAACAGTTAAGACGCATCTGCATCGCTTCGCTAATTCGCGCGAGCATCGTTTTCTTCTACATTTGCTCCCTATGGTGACTCCTATGGAAATAAAACATCGACAACTTCTCTTAACCAAGTTTCGGTAACTCGTTTAACCAAGTTTATTTTTTCTACAAGGAGCGTCTTGGTGCACATAACTATTCATTGTTGCTAACTACATACGCTTAACCAGGTAAAACTAAAAAAAGTTATCCCATCTTTATGAAACGGATTATTCAATTGAAGGAGGCGATGTTTCCATCGAGATGTATGAGGTGACTTCGTCAACATCGAAACTTTCGCGACTTCAGTGCAGTAGGCACCTTCTAAACGTGTGCTTACGAGTGCACGCGTTCATGTATATGCGCATCTAGCTTGTAATATTGAGTAACTTTTTCTTATAAATATACTAGTGGCACTGTGGCAGTAGCAGATTAGTTATGATTAACATGGATTAAGCGCATAGACTTCACAAATGCCATGGAATGGGGCATGGAGTGCGTCCCCAAGTGTTAACAAAAAGCAAGGACATTGATTGTCAATTCCTTTGCAGTTTGCACGCAGGAGATAAATGATTTTTTTTTAAAGCAACAATGAAATGCAAATAAAACAAAAAGCAATACAAAAGGACCAACGTATACATAATTTTTTTATAGCTACAAGTATGTTTGATTAATTGATTCAGGCCATGGAACTTAACATAGTTCTGTTAAAAGAGACAAACAAAATTATATTTTTTGAAGGAAGCAGTGCATTACCTCTTTCTGGCTGGCCTTGACGTCCGGCGTGCGGGCCATCGAGGGCCACCTATCCGGCGTCTTTGCCATATTCCCAGCACCCCGCTCCGAAGTGGGCATCATGAACCTGGCGCTCCAGTCTGGCGTCGCGGCGAACCTGGGGCTCCGCTCCGGCGTCTGCGATGAGAACCTGCCAGCGCCCCAGTCGGGCGTCGGCACGAACCGGGGGCTCATCTCCGGCGTCTGCGGGAGCGCAACGCCGGTGCCCCAGTCCGGCGTCGGCACGAACATCGGACTCCGCTCGGGCGTCCGCGGCGCGAAGAACCTCTCGGGCGTCACGGCGCCGCTCTGAGTCCCGGCGGAGGCGCAGAGCTGCATGATCTTGGCAGCGGCCTCGTTGGCGTCGCGGCTCTCGCCCATGAGCTTGGCCACCTGCGCCTTGGGCAGGCGCATCCGGAGCTGCACCGGCCCGCCGCCCTCCGACGCCGCGACGGACGCCGCGGGCGACGGCGGCGCGCCGGAGGACGGGAAGGAGATGTCGGACGTCGACCGCCGCGTGAGCATGAGCGACTCGAGCCGCTCGCGCGCGCCGACGTGGAGCGCGCCGGACCAGGCGCGGCGCGGGGGCGCGGTGGGCTTCGGTAGGGCGACGAGGAAGTAGAGCCGGCCGGGCCGGAGCGGCGCGTCGTGCTCGAGCGGGCGCGCGCGGACGCCCAGCAGCTTCACCTGCTCGGAGTCGAGGAGCTGGAACCCCGGGTGGTCCCGCAGCACGGTGCCGGCGTACGCCGGCGGCTTGACCCGGAACGCCGTGCCGTCCAGCTGCATGATCTTGGCGCCCTTCCGCCGCCCGCCGATGGTGTTGCCCATTGCTCCCGGCTGGTCTGGCTTGGTGGTGTGGTGTGAGCCCGGTCGGTGAGGAGGGCGTGGCCGGCGGGATGGGGCTGGGCTCGGGTTGGCGTGGTTCTTTGCGGTGTGTGGGGCGTGGGAAAGGCTATAAAAAGGGGCAATGGTTGGGGGGAAGGTTTGGGAGTCAAAGGTTGTGTGGTGAGTGAGTCTAGGCGACATGGACTTTATTTTCTAGCCGCCCCGCCCACCAAGCAGCAAGCCACCATGGCATTAGCAGGGCACCGTTTAAAGAGATCGAGGAGGTTAAAATCGGTTGTTCTAGTTGATGGCTCGACGCCTAACTATCAGTCAGTGTATCACCGGAGACTGACAAGCAAGACAAACACGTTTTTGACCGTCCCATTGATTAAGTAGTTCCAGGATCAGAGCAACAACTTGAAGCGATCGAATAAGCGAAACGTAATTGGGTTTTCACTCTTTTACTGTACTGAGCTGAACATTTTCCTTGTGTTGGAGTGGCAATGGGTTCTAGGCTAGAACTTCTAGTAAATGTTTGCTTTCGGCTGTGAAATTTGCATTAGCTCGATCGTACTTTCTGCCTAATTAAATTTGACGGGACGAAATTAAGAGACTTTTACCGTAAGCTTGCGTCCCTGACACACAGCCTCCGGGGCCTCTCCGACCACATCTTTTTTACCATCCTTGCGAACATGACGATCGATCGAGCTCGACCGGTCGAAATCCGCCTCTATCTGCCCCTGTTACGTACTCTCCACTTCGTGGCCAACTTTACACATCCACCGTTCGCCGTCATTTGAAATCCCAAACGTTGATGTTGCACCGGTAAGTTTAATTAAAACCTCACCCGCCATTAGCCACATACGTGGTGTGACCTCACTGCCTCGCGGCAAAGGTAATGGCATCCGATACAGCAAGCAGCACACTAGCTTATCCGTGCCGGCCGCCGTGATCGCCACGGCGGACGGACGCCAGGAAGGTGCCTGCTTCACGGAACTCGCCAGTAATGGTATTCCTTTTCCGCAAGCGCCCGTCATGGCACGGGATCGAGGAATGTCGGCCCGGCGGCGGCGGCGGCGAGGTCAACCGCGCCGCATCGTATTAATGGGTCTGTTTCCTGGGATCGGGTGCCGGGAGGAGTAGTCCGATGATCATCCATGGCACTGCAGCTGTCGTGTCGATCGCGTTCTGGCCGGAGCTGCACGACGACGGGCGGACGCGCGTGGCCGTTGTCGTCTCTGTGACTGACTGTAGGCGGGTCTGCTCTTCCGCGCAACGTACGCTAGCTTGGTAGACCGTCGAGAAGGCCACATTACTCATGCACCGCCACCCTGCTACTCCCTCCGAATATATTGGAAAGGGTGTACTTCCAAGTGTTTTTTGAAGAGTCAAACTATTTGAAAGTTCGACCGAGTTTATGCAAAATATAACACTATTTTCGAAACTAAACAGGTTTATGGCGAACATATGAATCTAATACTACTATATATAAAAGTTGGACAAAATCGCGGCCTCTCAGCCCCGCCACTGTTCATACGCGCGGCGATTTACGGCCATCCGAGCGTCAATCGACGGACCACAACGATGAACAGTACCGACGAACATTAATCTGCGCATGAACAGTGTTTCCGCGAATGAACAGCACCAGCGAACAGTGTCGGCGACCTCCGGTTACTTCGATGAACAGTAACAGCGCATGAGCATGAACAGTACGTCGCCAAAAATGGTGTCCGCATGAACAGTGCCAGTCACAAGTCTGTGACTGCGACGAACAGTACCGGCGTGCGCATGAACAGTGCCAGGACCCTCACATTTACCAAAAATTACGATTCTCTCCTTTTCATGATAATATATACATGAACTATATGCGCGTTGACGAGTAGGTTTCATTTCCGTGATTGGTTTCGAGTTTGGTCGACTCTAACTACTTAATTTTGGATCCAGATTCGCAAAAACATTTTACGAATTTTGTCAAATTCGTCACACTCAGTCATCCGTTTGAATTTTTCTTTCACAAATAGATGGATATCACCCTTTCAAACAATTTTCATGTTTAAACATTTTTATTTTGACGGACATATACATATTTCTCTCTAAACTTCAAATTCATTGTATTTTAGGCTGAAATATATGCAGGTAGAACTTAAAATTATATAATGATTTAATATGTCAACATTACCTGCTACGAAGATCGAGCTCACGAAAAATAACTACAAATACTTTTTTAATACATACAATCTTCCTCTACAGCTAAACCTTCTTCCCATAAGCAGAAAGACAGTCTACTTAACCCTAACTAAAACACAAAATACACTATTTTTCCACACGGCCGCGCCATCTTGCCTAGTGATACTAATTTCGTGGCATAAATGTTGGTGCTTTGTTTTAAACAAACACAGTTAAACTTTGAAAGGTCGGAACTACACTCTTTCACGTCTAACACCAATGCACATCAAGGTTGCGTTCCTCACTACGCTGGATTATGGCAAATCTTGTTTGTCCTATAAGATTTTTTTCCGTTTTAGTTTTAATTTAACTCGTCACACTAGATAAGTGTAATGGAGTTCGGCAACCGCAGACAACCGAGTCTAAAATCATTCACCGTGTGGATGACCAAAACCATAACTATTTGTCGAAGGATGGTTGTCAGAATCACATGGCAATCTTGCTTCGATAAACCGAAGAGAGTTTATTTGTTCGGTAGATGACATGGGCCAACTGGGTTGGATCGAATACGATATAGATGGAGATTTTCTTAGACATCATTCATGGAGTAACTACAAGAATTGTACAAGAGGATCCTGTCGAGATTATAGATGTGCTTGGTAAGGATGTAATTGTGTCTAGGCCTATGGAGGCGAAGAAGGCTAATGGTTCAACTCGATGTAGATTTCGATTGTGTCAGATGAGCGAAAAGATCATCTTTTGGGTGTGTCTCCGCCGGTTTTTATAGTTTTCGGTATGAACCTCTGTGTGGTGTTAGGGTTTCCTCTTCTCTTATACGTTAAGTGTTGATCTCGTAACTTTCCTTCAATGTATATCGTTCTTGGGGAAATCTTCTGAACTCTTCATGCAACACTGCTGGTCATGCCAGTGGAGCTTCTAGAAGTGGGTCAGCAAGCCGGGGAGTCTTTGGACGTTGTGGTCTGAAAATGGTGCAGGTTCATAAGATTATGGCCTAAACCCACTTATTTTCGACAACCTCGATTAGTGCCCTTTAATAAGGTGGCTGGTGTTATTGATCTCCTTGACGAAGTTGCCATGCTCCTGGATGGATCTTGTCTGGTGGGTTCGACGACTTCTTCTCTCTAGTTGTGGTAGGAGTTACCCGGAGCGGGTTTTCCCGCATGTTTGTATGTTCTCATTTGGCCTGTATTTGTTGTGTTCTTCCTACCGTTGGCGAGTGTTGGTTTAGCCCTGTTTGTGTTGATTTTAGCCCGATTTTGCATTATTAACTGGGCAATATTTTTCTTAACTGATGGACAAGTCAAACCACCATTTGCCCTCGTCTAAAAAAAAATAAGTGCCGCAAAGGGAACAGTCAAGGTGTACAGTATGCTGGTCTTGACTGATTTTAGGCGGCAGCAACGGAGAAGGAGTCTCCTCTCCTGCCACCAAAAATGCCACAACCGCCCGATCGAGAATCATGACCTACCACTACCAGGCCGGTTGCAGCATGTGTTTCTTTTCTTCCCGAGGATCGTCCTAACTCCGGATGACATTCGCTCGATCGTCACGGCGCACATTCCGGCAGGAGCTAGCAAAGCAGAACCTTGGCGGCCGGTACATTCATGCATGGCGTTTCTGCTAGCTGCGGTTGTTGGCCTTATCTGCACTTCATACATACGATACGATGGTTCGTTCACCGTGGAATCTGCAACAGCATCCATCGATCCTCCAGTGTAACTAAAAGCTGTTTGTTTTCAATCTCGTCGTTTTTGCCGGAGATCGTGTCAGCAAGCACGGCGCCGTTGTGGTCGATCAGCTTCTTGTCATTTCCGTTCTAATCAGGCCCCACTCGTATATGATCTTTCAGTTTCAGCAGGTGTTAATCTTGATCGTAGACTTCTGAGGCAGGCGGGGCTGTCGAGGACTGAACGTACACCCCGCAGATGCGTGCCCGGCTGGTCAGCTGGGGATGCGGTGGCGCCGCCGACGATTTCCGCCGCGTTCGCACCGCGCCGGTGATGCGTCGTCTACCTTGTGCGTCCGAGTCGGCTGCTGGTTCCGTACGGTCGCTCGGCAAATTAGCCTCTGCGGTGCGGTGCCCTCGCGGACGGACAGGTGGTGGTGGCGACGGGTTGTTGGAGTCGAAACTCTGAAGCCAGCAAGGAGGTGTGGTGATGGATCCGCTCTGCTGGTTTGGTTGGTCAGAGCGGAACGCCAAGCTGAAACACATGCGCTGGAATTTCTGGCTCGGCTGTTATGTGTTTGCAGAATTCATCGTCTTTGCTGTCTAGTTTTTCTGAACTTAGATTATTAGTTTTTATGGATGAATGGTTTTTATAAGATCAAAGGCAGAAACCCAAAGTTAAATTAATAACGGCCCATGGCAGATGACACACATAGTACAAACCAGATTACAACCAATGCGGCAGAAGAAAGCTTAAAGCACATGGAACAACAAGGCACTGGACGTAAACCTTGCCAACAAACACAGCACACCAACACCTACGAAGACCTACACCGAGGAGGAAGCAAACTTGCTGGACGGGCAAAGTCATCTCGCCTATGGACGAATGGTTACTATGCCATTTGTGAAAATAAATACGTGTGTCATTTGTACGTGTGATATTAGATCAGTAAAAGAATAATATAGTTTCCATGTATCGTGACACCAATACACATGGGCCAACTAACAAATATATTCTTGGTTGTCGCAATTGGATGTAAAACTATAAAAGTACTAGTTAAATTCCCGCGGCGACACGCCGCGCCCGTTGTTTTGATATGTGTAATGCATTTAGATTGTTTTGAAAAACTCGGCGGGCCGATACATCGCATTCTTTTTGTTATCTCATTTGTCGTGGTTAAAGATCAGCAGATGGAATTTATGGTCGATAAGATCGACAAATTCTCGTTGAATTTACTGTGGAAAGATCTAAAAAAAAAATTATATGTAATTTTTTTCCCAAATTGCGTACCAAATGTATGAGTCTGTTTGGCTTTTGCAGTTATGAGTACCATGTTTAGATGAATTTTAAAAACTCCACATTTTAAATAATCAGGAATTTGTCTAACATGACAAATATTTCTGTATTTGTATATGTAGGCTAGAAAGTTACAAAATTAGAAGAAAATATGTGGGGAGTTTCTTAATATAAGTAAAACAATTTAGTTGCCATAACATTTGCGTGCCATTTTTGACAATGTAGTTAAGTTGACCATCATGCTTAAGGGAACAATTGTTGGTATAAATAATTCAGCTAACTTTTACTGAAAATAGAAACAAATTCATGTAATTTGGGATGTTAATGCAGATTGACGACGTGCCCTTTGGGATTCAAAATGACGAAATCCGTTTGGATTTTATCGTGTAGATTATATCAAAATACTTAGTATATTGGAATGTTCAAATATGTTTTTATTTTTCATTAAGTTTGTAAGTTAACTCCATATTTAGGCAAAATAAATTGTGTAAACATTTATTAAAATTAATTGCATACTTAGCAATATTTAATTTATATTGTGTGGAAATATGTATTGAATTGACATGATTAAATATGGTTGTATGTATTTTTCCCCCCATGAACATGCCGACATATTTTGGAGTATCTCAATTTTTTTCCAGCAAATTGAAATGGTCGATTATGATCTTATTTTTTCATCTTAAAATGCTTTTAAAAAAGAATAGTCTTCACATTAATTTGTTTGTTGTGGTTAAACATTATCGGCTGGAATTTAGCTCGGAGGAAATGTGATATTTTTTGTTTTGTAAATCCATATATATAATGGGAAATATAGTTGTGAAATTTAGCGCGGTGGCATACCGTGTCCGTTGTGATCGAATTTTGGGAAACCCTTGGATTTTGAATTTTTTTCCCCTCAAGTGGGAAAACAGGAAAATTATGTGGAAAACTAATACAGCAAATCTCCAACAAAAATGGGCAATTATTAGTTCTTGTGGAAAGTTTGCATGGTTTGTAAATTTTAAAAAAGTTTGAAAATTTCGTAAATTTCAACATTTCTTAACTTTTGAAATGGACACAATGTTTTTTTTTGTTGAAACTTCTGTGTGGGAATTATGGAAATTTGTTTAATTTGGAAATGTTGATATGTTGTTTGCATTATTTTGTGAACAAATGTAATTTTTGTACAACTTTTGCATGGAAAGTTTGAAAATTTGTAAATTTGCATTTTTTTTGGCATATTATTTGCATTATTTTTTGAATCATAGATTAGAAGATTTTTTTTTCTTCCCATAATTCAACATTTTTTATGTAATTACAAAAAATCTGATACTCGGGACCCATATGTCAGGGTTTTGATAATTACGAAATTATTTAGGAAAACAAAAAAAAATCTGACAGTGGGTCCGCGATGACGTCATCACGTGACGTCGCCCGCCGTCGGCGGTGAACGCGGCTGCGCTGCTCGAGCGCGACTGCGCGCGCGCGCCGTCCTGGGTCCGCGCGGACTTGCCAGAGGAGGTGGAGGGGAGCCGGAGAGGCGGCGCGGTGGACCGTATCGTCGCCGGAGCCGTCAGTGGTGAGCTAAACGGTGGCGGCGGACGGTGAGGACGGCGGGGAAGATTCCGCCGCGTGCGCGGCGTCCCGGCAGCTGTTCGTACGCGAGGAAGGAGGGAAACGACAGCGAATCTCGCCGTGGGCGGCGATCTGACCGGGAAGCAGCGGTGCGGCAGTGGAGCGCGTAGGCGCCAACGGCGAGCTCGGCGTCGCGCGGCAGAGAGGAAGGAGAAGGGGGGATGTGGGGCCATTTTGTAAAGAAGTCCCTGTAGTTCCTGTAACTTGCGGTCAGGTCCACCTGCGTGCGGAGGCTAGGACTGCGACGCAATTTCCCACGAACGCAGGTTCTTTTTCGTAAAAAAGCCGCGCTGGCCGTCCGTCCGGAGATCGACGGCGCGGAGCCGTGCTGGCACTGTAGAAGTGAGCATTTTTCGTGTCGACACGTGGACACGCTGAGGAGAGTGCAAAGCGGGTGAGCTTTGATATATAGTATAGATATACATTGTAGTTCATATAATAACGAGGGTCCACCAAAACAATGCTCAACTCATGTTGTAGGAAATCTATCGAATGAAACATAATACATTGCTTGATGATTTGAAAGAAAATAATACATTTCGTGATGAGTTGAAAGAAAATCCAGGTTAAAATGTAGGCCACTAAACAACGGGAAAATTAAATAGGTGACGTTTTACAAATGTAAACTATCCATGATGAAATATTTATCCATTATATTGTATATGAATATTTCAAAAACAATAATAAATCAAGACAAATGTTATGACACTATTTTCTTTTGTTAGGATCTAGTGTGGTTATTTATCTCGCGTGTTGGAGAACTTTTGTAAATTATTCTATTTTAAAACGGACATAATATTTTATATAATTTTTCCATCAATCTCTCCATGTTATCTGGTTCTTATGTTGACTTGTTCTTCAATCTCGCTCAAATAGTGTGTCATGTGACATGATTGTGCGGCTTGTGTTTTTATTTTACTCGGGTACATATGGTTAACTTAATCGATTTAGTTTCATATTACTAGATGTTGTTAATAATCTTATCTTGGTTGGTATGCTTGTTTCATACTTAATCATATGTGTTATTAGACATGTTCTCGATTTTTGGTCATTTGTTAATAATACATTTTCACTTATTTTTAACTTGTTTTATGAACACATGACATCAGATGCTATTGTAATTTTCAATTATATTTCAAAAATAAAGATATAAAACGGTGTAGGTAAAAATAAATGTGCTATGCTCCTGTACGTAGCTAGCCAAAACTCCTACGTAACCGTCGATTTTCCTCCTACGCCAAAGTTTTGAAACACATGCGTTGGAATTACTGCCTCCGATGTTACGCTTGTGCAGTTGCGAAAAAAATCACCTCGTAATTGTTGTCTACATTGTTGTTCAAATAATGACGAGGGTCCACCAAAGCCATGTCCAACTCACGATGAAACATGTAAGTTGAAAGGAAATAATACATTGCTTTATCAATGAAAGGAAATGATTCATCCCCGTTAAAATGTAGGCCAGTAAACAATGGTAGAACTAAATAGCTGCCGTTTTCCACATGGAAACTATCCATATGATTAAATATTTATCCATTCTATCAGATATGAATATGTTGACATAAATAAATAAATTAAGACAAACATTAATGACACTCTTTTCGTTTGTTTGGATTTAGTATGTTTATTTAACGGCCGTCAAAGTCGGAGAACTTTTTAAACGTATTCTATTTTAAAATGAACATAATATTTTTTATATAAGTTTTCCATTCTGTGTTCAGTTGTTTTTCACCCTCGCTCAAATATTGTGTCATGTAACATGGTTGTGCCATGATTTTTATTTTTCCTTCCGTAGGTAGTTTTTACTTAATCGATTTATTTTCATTAATAGTCGATGTAGGGCACACAGTCTTATCTTGATTGGTATGCTTGTTTCATACTTTCTCATACGTGTTTTATTAGACATGTTCTCGGTTTTTGGTCATTTGTTAATAATACATTTTTCACCTATTTATAACTTGTTTTTTGAACACATGACATTATATGTTGTTGTAATTTTCAGTTATACTTAAGAACCAAGGCCATATAACGTTGTACTTACAAATGTGAGTACAATTGTTTTTTGCTATGGTGTAACATCGATCTATCATTTCGAATGGGCTAAAGTTAAATTACACATGCGACAAAGTAACTAAGTACTATTTTACACATTATTATCTACTAAAGAACCTTTTTCGAGAATTGTAAGAAAAATAAATGAGAAGAATAACAATCGTCACTTCATTAGTTGGTGATGTTAGATATACTGTAGTGTAACTATTATGCTTGCATTCATTTTAGTAACATTAAATATGTTGGTGGATATATGTAGAGCGTATGTGTATAACAAATATGATGATAGAAGATTCTAAAGGTGCATGCATGATGGCTTATCTTTGGTGGAAGTTAATAGGAAATTATATAGTGCCATTGGTGCACCATATGAAATCGGTTGCAGCAAACCGAGAGGATAATTTGGAACACAACTCGCCCCTGTGACGTCCTGCGTACGTGTTCGTTCAGGAACATCGACCGACCATGACGGCGACACGACGGAACGGGGCGTGCAACAAACCGCAGGAGATCACAGACACAGTCACTACGCAACAAACTGAAATCCAGCCGCGAATCTGCACAACTCCACGTCGCCCGTGATGCGCGGAGCGAATGGCTCCATGGATTACGGCCGGATCGAGCAAAAGAATCGACTAGAAGATTTCACTATCCTACTTCATGTGCCCTGGCTAGAAGATCGACGAATAAGTAACTGCGGTGGCGAGAATAATCTCTGCAATTCTACTGACTTGTACAGTGGAATTCTAGGACAACCGTTAAGATATCAGCTCCGGTCCGGCCGGCTGCTTCGCTCCATATGGCTACGGCCTCATGTCGGCCCTTATTTGGAGCTCTTGGGTGTGTTTAATCTTCCAGAGGCACGTGAAAGTGTCAAAGAGATCGGAATCTATGTAATCTTTTAAATACAATTTTTGTGTGTGGAGAAAACAACAACTGGTTTGCATGTAGCCCGGAGTGCATAGGTGATATGTGTTCAATCTTCTACAGGCACGTGAAAGTGGCGATCGAGATCGCAATCTGTGGAGCAAATTTTGCACTACTTGATCGACCCACTTTGTATAATGGCTACGGATTAAGTGACACTACGGGAAAGTCCCCCAGATCCCTAGGCTTTATGTGAGGGCTTAGCTTGATTAGGACTCTGTCCTAACCACAAGCTGTCTTATTCTAGCCAAGTGTGTAGTGGACACCGTCTCCTTTGGACCTTTCCGGCGCAAATGGAAGCACACATGTCCGTGTCCGTGTTCTCGCCTAAATTTGTAAGCTTGTCTGTGCTGGCAAAGTGAGACATTTTCCCTTTGACAGAAGCTATCTGAACACAGAGGTCAAACAGTAATACTAGTACTGCAGAATTTTCAGGAACCCAAGAGATTTGTCAGCTACCTAAAAACTGCATACTGTCGCTGCTGATCTCCAAGCAATGCCGGCACTTAGGCATCTTTCTATTCCGGGATTTTTGGATGTTTCCCACTCTGTTCAACACGTGCGCAAACTGTGGAATAACCAAAAGACACTGTCGAGAAAAGGATTGACACTCTCGGTTTATGGTTCACACTGACAACATCTCGAACGATTTCACGTGTTTGGAAAGACCAACCCAGGTATTCATGTTCGAGATCAACCGACTTTGGTAACTGAAACTGCCAGAGTCTGGATCTTGAGCACTGGGGCTGGTGCTGCTTCTTTCGAACCTACTACTTTTTATGCTGATCACTGCACTACAGGCACACAGTGGGGCTTCTAGAACTTCTGCCGATCCACAGGACTTGATCAACATGCTAGCTAGATTAGGTTGGATTTGAAACATCGCATGCAGTCGTGCTTAATCAGGTCGTGCATGCAGTCGTGCTTAATCAGGTCGTGCATGCAGTCGTGCTTAATCAGGTCGTTAATTACTTGGCAACTCATAAAAGGTCGCGAGCCAGCAGCCGTGTGACCGGACGTCGGTCGCCGGAGATCGAGCGTGCCCGGCCGGCGAATTCAACGTACGTGCGCGACGGGTGGTCGTGAACGGGCTGCACGACAGCGAGATATGGTAACATCATCTTCACGTCATTACACGGTCACAACAAGCTAGTGGTTAGAAAGAAAGATAGATGAAAATAAAAGAGTCTTGGACAAGTGAAAACCGACTGGCAAGATTTCGCTAGAGTCTGAAGAAACCAGAAAGTGACATGAGAGACGGCAAGGATAGGTGATTGATACCTGAATAGCATCGCAGCCACAGAACAGAATTATAGGCGAAAGTTGTTGGCTGATTAGCTTACTGAGTCAGTGTTTCGTCAGATTGGTCGTAAGTTGTACAGTTCTCGCAGACTCGCACGCTTCAAACCAGCGAGCACTAATTAGGCCACTAATCAAGTACCTTTGCTCCCTTCTTTACGAGAACCTACATGAGTAGCTTCTTTGCACCTCCCGGTTTATTTCTTCCTTGGCCAATTCTTTGACGGCACCAACATCAGCTCCTGCACTTGGACTTCGGGAGCTCTAACTTTCACTTTTTCTTCAGCACTAACCGCGTCTCGGCGACCAAGATTTCATACTAATTGAGGTTTGATAAAAAAAATTGGTGAAGAGAGTTTTTTATTAACTCAAGTCACTGATAGATGATAGGATGCATTGCGGAATATTGTTTGATTGTACTGAGCGTCGAATACGGCTTTCCACAGAATTCTATAGGGATGGACTTTTTTCTAAGAAAGGAATAAAGGAATGTTTATGTAGAGTACAAAACTTGGAGGTCAAGAAGTCTAGTTGGCGATGTTTTAGCTCCTAAAAGCAGGTACTCCAATTATAGAAAATCTATTTAAAAACATTCAAAATGTCACAAAAATCGAAAAATGTTGTGCCTCAGACATTTTATGTTTGGACATAAATTTTTGCAAAAGACATAACTGTCTCGTGAGAAGTCATTTTGGTGCACCGAAATTTGTGTTTTTACACTGGCCACAAAAATGTCCTCGTTTTCACGAAATTGTATGTGCGAATATACAAATGTTTAGAGGTACATCCGAAATTAATTTATCAAAATATTAGACATTTGAAAATGCGTTTTTAGGAAATGGAGTAGATTCTTCCATGAGGTTTCCGACGATGTAGTTGACAATGGAGTAGTACAGAGTATGTTGGACTTTGAGTGATTTTAGGCGGCAGCAACGGAGAACGGGTCTCCTGCCACCAAATACCATGCGCCACAACCGCCGGAGAATCATGACCTACCAATGCACCATATGTACCAGATAGGGGTGTAAACGGATGTGATAATTTTCGAACCGTATTCGATTCCGAAACCGTTTTGAAGAATCCATATCTGATTTTAAGAAATCCGACGGATAAGTATATCTGATTCCGAACTAGACACCCGGATATTGTATAGGATATGGTATGATAAATAGCCTAGAATATGGATAATCCGAAAATTAAATAGGATTATCCGATGGTTTTAATCTGAATAATCCGATTTTGTACTGAATTGTCTAACCTAATAGAGCATAATTTGCAGTATGTGAGTTGTCGAATCCGTCCGTTGAATAACAACACACTTAAATAATCATTGTAAAGACTATGGAGTACAACTTTATTAGTTACTAGGTTATTGAACAATTATTTTTGTTTATATGGTTCGACAATGTTCCTATGCGTGTATCTATCCGATTAATTCCATTTTCGCTCCGTGTCCGATCCATTTATGTTCCGAATCCATATATATATCCGAATCCGCATCCGTTTATTATCCGGTCCGATCCATTTCTGTTCCGAATCCATATATATATCCGAATCCGTATCCGGTTATTATCCGGTCCGATCCAAATCCGATGAAAAAATGTGGTAAAGAATATGGTAAAGACAAAATCCGATCCGATCTGATCCGATCCGTTTATATCCCTAATACCAGGCCGGCCGGCGCAAACGTAGACCACGTGTTTCTTTTCTTCCCGAGGATCGTCACAACGCACATTCCTTCATTTCCCGCAGGAGTAAGCCGCAAAGCAGAACCTTGGCGGCCGATACATGCATGCATGCCGTTTCGGCTTGCGGTTGTTGGCCTTATCTGCATACATGGTTCGTTCACCGGGGGCATCGATCCAGTGTAAAAGGTTTTGCTCTGATCTACTCGACTAGTTATATATCAATCGATCTCGTCGTTTTCGCCGGTTGCACTTGCCGATACGTCTCCTCCCCGGCGGCGCCGCTGTCGATCAGCTCCTTGTCAGTTTCCGTTTATATCAGGCCCCACGTACTGGCGTTGTCGATCGACAAAGCCGGCGAGCTCCGTGGTGTGGATGCACCTGCTGACCTGCAGGTATGTCGTCTGATGCTGCTGCTCTTGTCTATGGTCAAGCTCTTTGACAGTACGCTGGCGCCTACGTGGTATACATGACCGTTCAGTTTCAGCGCCGAGTGTCAGTTTCAGATTTTGTGTGTGCTAGTTAACGACGACTTTGAGGCCGGCGCTGGGCATGTGAAGGACTGAACGTACACCCGGCACCTCGCATGGCCGTGGGCCCGTGGCGGCGGGGGCCCCGGCGGTCCGAGCAATCAATCTGCCGGTCGCGGTTGTTGGTGCCTCGGGGCCAAGGCATGGAGGTCGCACGGCGTGCAGGTGCCGACCGTAACGTGGCGAGCGGAAGAGCAGGGTGACGGTGTGACCGGCTGAACCGCGCAAGGGACAATTTCCGCCGCGTTCGCACCGCGCCGGTGATATTTATGTTCAATTTTGTACAATGCCGGATCCAGTAGCTTCAATTTGATTACTAGCTATTTAGTTTGTGAAACGCCGGATCCAGTAGCTTCAGTTTGATGATTAGCTATTCAATTTTCATAGATGGAGCATGCCGTCTCACTGGGTGCGGGGAGGCCGGCTACTAGGAGTGGAAGATCGGCCATTGTTGGGACATACTAAAGGATAGTCCGTTCGTGGACTACACGCCGGACGCGGAGAAGACGGACAGGGTGCGCCAAGCGGAGACCTAGACTCGGATGGCACGCCGTTCTCGGCAAAAGGAACGTGAAGCTATCGCGAGAGCGGTGCAACTTGAGCGTGAAGCGGCGGTCGCTCGAGCACGAGAAATGGAACGTGAAGGGGGGTTCGGCTGGCACGGCGTGTTCGGCCAAGGGAACGTGCGGAGGCAGCGACTGATGGGGGGATACCCAACCGGGTAGGCCCAGGACCCCGAGTCGGCCTTCAAGGCCGGGTGGCCCAAAGCCCACCCGGTGTACATCTTCCAGGATACCGGGTCTCCGAGGATCCCGGTATGACGGCTCGGGGAGGCGGCAGCAGATATCTCCGAATCAGTCTGCGATTGTGTATCCCGAAGAGTGCGCTCCACGAAGCCGCACTTGTAGACAGGATAGCTAGCGCCGCCAGCGGAACCTGTCATTCCCTGTAAACCCTAGCCGGCTCCCTATATAAAGCCGGCAAGGAGCAACCCTAGAGGTAGACTCATCTCATTCCGTAGCCTCCGGAGCACCCGCAAGCTCTGGTGCGCACACCATTGTACACCCCTTCAGATCCAAATACATACAAGCAGGAGTAGGTCTTTACCTCATACAGAGGGGCCGAACCTGGGTAAACTCTGCGTGTGCAACCTCTCTGTGAATCATACGTCGCCTGACTCACACCCGAGTTAAGCCACCCCGTATGACATCTGCCGTGATTACCCCACGACAGTTGGCGCCCACCGTGGGGCCAGCGATCGCTGGAATTTACTTCATGGAGAGTCCTGAACCCGGCACTGGCGTCTACTTCAGCCCTCAAGCCATGTGGGTCGCGGTGACATCGTCACCGGCAGCTACTTCGAGCACGGAGGGATCGGCTACGTCGCCGATCCACACACTTGGGGCAGGCCCAACTACGCCCCGATCACTCGCGCGATGGCTATCCCGTTCGGGACCGCTGTCACCGCCTACGTCGGCTTCTGCGGCTCGGATGAGGAAGGAGTCGCCAACAACTACGATGGTACTTCCTCCCCCGTCGACCCGCTTGACGAAGCCGCGTCGACACCGCGGTTGCAAACCACTTGCACCCGCCCCATCTGCCGAGATCCAGATCTCGAACGACGACGACACCGGGGATCTTGCCCGTTCTCGACTACGAGTCGGAGGGCTCGACCGATCTGGCCTCGGACGGCACGGCGACACCCGCCCACATCTACATGACGGGCGAGGCGGCAAACTCTGCTGCCGCCAAACCTGCGGCAAACGCCGCCACAGCAGAGGCCAACGCGCAGAAGCAGCGCGACCAGGCACGGCGCGAGCAGGAGGCTCGCGAAAAGCAACAACGCGACGAATCTCTCGCCGCCCTGCGAGGACAAGCAGGTCGGGTGGCTGACCCGCTCAGCACCCCGATCACGCCGGCGAACGTCGTCGATCAGGCGACACAGCTCGAGCAGCTGCGCCGGAAGATGGCCCTCCAGCAGGAGGAGATCCGCCAGAAGGAGCTGGAGGTCGATGCTCAGTCGACCGCTCTCTCCGCGGTCACTCGGCATCACAAAAACCGCAAGTCGCGGCTTAACCCTGATGCACCAACTCGCGCGCTCGACAACGCCTTCGCGCGCGAGACAGAGCTGGAGAGGCAGCGTGACGAGTGCCGCAGGGCCCAGCCCGGCGGCTCGAGTCAAGTTCCGCCTCAACCTCGCCCGGCGATGCCGCCTCCGGCGCCGCGGCCTCCCCGAACCCGGCTCGTCCCAACCCCAGCCGCGGAACGACGACGACGCCGACCTCGCAATTTTCGGCACCCCAGTCGATTGCATGACTGCCGCCGCCTCTCTCTTCAAGAGGATCCGGGTCAAGGACAACCCCTATTGGAGCAAGGGGTGCAAGCTGGTGGACAAGGCGCTGGAGCTGCAGGAGAACATGTCGCAATCTAGACGGCAAGCTCTACTCCAGATCGCCACCCAGCGAGAAAACGGCCTCGGCACCACACCGAAGCCAGGGAAACAAGGGTTCCCCCAGGCGTGACGCTGCCCCACAGCCGCCACGCAGTCGGCACGAGGAGCCGGCAGTGTCGAGCAACGCGAGGGCTGGAGGCAACCCGCCTCGGCTCGCCCGCAACGACGCCCGGCACACCATCAACAACAACCAGGCGCAGGCACGCTCCAATCACTCCGCTCCGGATCTGCGCCACCACCTCAACGACAAGCGCGCCGAGGCGACGCGCAACAACAACGACGACGACGACGTCGGCCCTAGATGCTTTGGACCCGCCATCAGAGGCGAGCGTTTCCCTAGCAGCTTCAAAGGACCGAGAGAGGCGCCCAAGTACAACGCTGCCATGAACCCGGAAACTTGGGTCCAGGACTACTTGGCCGCCATGAGCATCCAGAACGCGTCTTCGCTCTGTTTGCGCGCTATTTTCCTCTCATGCTTGAGGGAACGGCTCGCACTTGGCTCAACAACCTCCCCAGGAACAGCGTCAACTCCTGGGGCGAGTTGAAGAGGCTCTTCATCACCAACTTCGAGGGGACCTGCAAGCGCCCGGCCACGGTCGAGGACCTCAAGCGCTGCGTCCAGAAGGAGGGCGAGTCCACTAGAAAGTGGTATCGCCGAGTCGCCGACCTCATCAACTCGGCAGAACACCTCAGCGTCGACACGGTGCACTCCCACCTGAGGACAACACCACCTTCGAGTCGCTCAAGCAGAAGCTGCGGCGCTCGCACAAGGGTGACATGACGATGGGCCAGCTACTCGCCATCGTGCACAAGTACGCCGAGTCCGACGTCACCAAGGACGACTCCGAGGAGGACGACGACGAGAAGAAAGGCGGCAAAAACAAGAGCAAGGCCAAGCACTCCAGCGCTCATAAACGCAAGGGTGACGGCGGCTCCGAGCTTGTAGCCGCCACGGCTGCGGGGGGCCGCGGCTTCAAGAGCCAACGCGGCAACTTCCCGCGAAAGAAGCTCACCGCCACGGAGATCTGGCCATGCCGTGTAGGTATCATAGCCTACCCGGCAAGCCAGCCGGCCACACCACTGACGAGTGCAGCTGGACTGCAGAAATCGTCAAGGCCAAGACCGGTGCCAAGAAGCGGGCACCCGACGGAGACGACGACGGTGAGCAGCAGCAGGGCATGCCTCCCACTGCCGGCTTCATGGGCCACATTCGTCGGCCTCGATTCCAGGCGGGAGGAGAAGGTCATACGGCGCGCCGTCCACGCGACTCTGCCAGACGTGCCCCAGTGGCTCGACTGGTCAGAGCAGCCGATCACATGGAGCCGTCAAGACCACCCGCCCCGCGTCGATTACCCGGGCAAATTCGCTCTGGTGGTCGCGCCCCAGGTCAAGGGCTACATCTTGACCAAGACATTGATGGACGGAGGGTCGAGCATCAACATCCTCTACTACGAACGTTCCAACGCATGAAATTGCGTGACGAACAGCTAGTCCCCACCATCACCACCTTCCACGGCATCGTCCCGGGAAAGAAGGCCTACCCGCTAGGCAAAATCGCACTCGACGTCGTCTTCGGCACCGCCAAGAACTTCCGGCTCGAGAAGATCTGGTTCGAGGTGGTGAACTTCCGTAGTTCCTACCACGCGATCCTCGGGCGACCCGCCTTTGCCAAATTCATGGCAAGGCCCTGCTACGCCTACCTGAAGATGAAACTGCCGGGTCCGAACGGCATCATCACTGTACACGGCGACGTCGACCGCGCCATCGAGTGCGAAAAGGGCAACGCCGTCTTTGCCGAGTCCGTCATCGCCACGGAGCAGCTGGAGCAACTCAAGCTGCAAGTCGACCCCAACGACATGACCATCGTCAAGAAGCCGACTCTGGACTCACGCGACAAGTTCCAGTCGGCACAGGAGACCAAGCGCATCCCGCTGGTCGAGGGCGACTCCTCCAAGACGGCGGTGATCGGCTCGCACATGGACGTCGCATAGGAAAGCGCGCTCTGCGACTTCCTCCGTGAGAATCGGGACATCTTCGCATGGAAACCATCTGACATGCCAGGCGTCCCGAGGGAGCTCGCAGAGCACAAGCTCAACGTTGACCCCAAGCTGAAGCCAGTGAAGCAGTTCCTGCGTCGCTTCACTGGTGAGAGACAGAAGGCTATTGGCGAAGAAATAGCCCGGCTCCTAGCTGCCGGGTTCATCGCCGAAGTCATACACCCGGAATGGCTTGCCAACCCGGTGCTCGTTCTGAAGAAGAACGGAAGATGGCGGATGTGCATCGACTACACAGGCTTGAACAAAGCCTGTCCCAAGGATCCATTCGCATTGCCTCGCATCGATCAGCTGATCGACTCGACGGCAGGGTGCGAGGCGCTATGCTTCCTCGACGCCTACTCCGGGTACCATCAGATCAAGATGGCGCCCGAAGACCAGAGAAGACGTCTTTCATCACGCCCTATGGCGCGTTTTGTTACGTCTCCATGCCCTTCGGCTTGAAAAATGCCGGAGCGACTTACCAGCGGTGCATACAGAACTGTTTGCACGAGCAGATCGGCCGCAACGTCCACGCATATGTGGACGACATCGTCGTCAAGTCCAAGCTGAAGACGGACCTGATTGCCGACCTCACGGAGACATTCACCAACCTCCGCAAGTACAGGATAAAGCTCAACCCGGAAAAATGCGTCTTCGGCGTACCCGCGGGCAAGCTCCTGGGCTTCATCGTCTCCGAGCGAGGCATCGAAGCCAACCCAGAGAAGATCAAGGCGATCGAAGCTCGAATGAAGAAGCCGAGAGAACCTCCGGGACGTGCAGCTCACAGGCTGTGTCGCTGCCCTCAGCCGTTTCATCTCACGACTCGGCGAGAAGGCCATGCCCTTGTACCGGCTCCTCAAGAAGTCGGACACGTTCACCTGGAACGACGAGGCAGACGCCGCCTTGACGGCACTCAAGAAGACGTTGGCCGAGGCGCCGATCCTCGCATCTCCACTGGAAAAGGAGCCGATGCTCCTCTACATCGCCGCGACCAACCGAGTCGTCAGCGCGGTGGTCGTCGTCGAGCGCAAGGAGGAAGGCCACGAGCAACTGGTCCAGCGGCCAGTTTACTACGTCAGCGAAGTCCTGACGGATTCGAAGCAACGTTACCCGCATTACCAAAAACTTGTATACGGTGTTTTCTTTGCTTCAAGAAAATTGCGACTACTTCATGGGCCACCCGATGACGGTGGTCAGCTCGTCTCCCTAGCTGAAATAATCCGCAACAGAGAGGCAACTGGGCGCGTCGCCAAATGGGCCTCCGAGCTGCAGCCTTTCGGCCTCAGCTACGCAGCCCGCACTGCGATCAAGTCGCAGTCATTATCCGACTTCCTCGTCGACTGGATGGAGACACAGTTGCCGGCTCCAACCTATGAAGCCGGCAGATGGACCTTGTTCTTTGACGGGTCAAAGATGTATGAGGGCTCGGGGGCTGGAGTCGTCCTCACTTCTCCCCAAGGCGACAAGATGCGATATGTGCTGCAGATACACTTCACTTGCACCAACAACGTCGCCGAGTACGAAGCCCTCCTACATGGCCTACGCGTGGCCAAGGAGATGGGGGTCAGCCGTATCAAATGTTATGGCGATTCCGACCTCGTCGTTCAGCAAACGATGGGGACCTGGGATGCAAATGATCCCAACATGGCGGCTTACCGCCGGCTCGTCGATCAAGTCGGCGGCCACTTCGCCGGCATGGAGCTGGAGCACGTCGACCGGAGGAAGAACGAGGCGGCTGACGCACTCTCTCGCTTCGGGTCTAACGGGACCGAGTCCCACCCGGCGTCTTCCTCGACCACCTACACAACCCGTCGGTACGCCCGCCGGCCGAAGTCGACATCGCCAACCCGCCATCATCAGATACAATTCTGGTGGCGGTAACCCAAGAAACAAGCGACTGGAGGGAACCTACATCGAGTTCCTCACCACCAAAAAGCTGCCGCCGACGAGGTCCTAGCACGGCGAGTCGTGCGCCGGGCCTCAGCTTACGCCATCATCAACAGCGAGCTCTACAAACGCAGCACATCGGGAGTTTTCCTCCGCTGCGTCGAGCCGGAAGAGGGAAGGCGCATCCTTCATGAGATCCACTCGGGAGATTGCGGCCACCACGTCGGCGCTCGCAACCTGGTCGCCAAGGCGTTCAGGCACGGTTTTTTCTGGCTCTCTGCTCATCAGGATGCAGTCGACATCGTCCGTCGGTGCATCGGGTGCCAGAAGTACGCCCGGCAGGATCACCTACCCGCCGCGGCTCTGAAGACCATCCCTCTGACATGGCCATTCGCAGTCTGGGGAATAGACATGGTGGGCAAGTTCAAACAGCTCGCGGTGGCATGACACATTTGCTCGTCGCAGTCGACAAGTTCACCAAATGGGTCGAAGTTGAACCTATCAAGAAACTCGACGGCAAGACCGCAACCAAGTTCCTCCAGAAGCTCATCTTCCGATTCGGCTACCCGCACAGCATCATCACTGACAACGGCACAAATTTTGCTGAAGGAGAGATGAAGGCCTTCTGCAAACAAAAAGGCATCCGTCTCGACTTGGCGTCCGTCGCCCACCCGCAATCAAACGGGCAGGCGGAAAGAATGAACCAGACAGTGCTAGCCGGGATCAAGCCGCGACTTCAAGTCCCACTGGAGCGAACACCGGGTTGCTGGCTGGACGAGCTACCAGCCGTACTCTGGGGCATCAGAACGACTCCAAACCGTTCCACCGGCTACACGCCATTCTTCATGGTGTACGGGGCGGAAGCCGTCATGCCAACCGACCTCGAGCACGACTCGCCTCGGGTCGCCCTCTACAACGAGGAAGAAAATGAAGAAGCCCGCCTAGTCGGCGTCGACCTCCTGGAAGAAGCTCGCGAACTCGCACTCTCCAGGACGGCGATATATCAGCAAAGCCTGCGCCGCTACCACAGCCGCCGGGTTAGAAGTCGCTCTTTCCAGGAAGGCGACTTGGTTCTTCGGCTCATCCAAAAGTCGAAAGGGATGCACAAGCTCTCGGCACCATGGGAAGGACCGTTCGTCGTTAGCAAAGCGATGGGCAACGGCTCCTACCACCTCGTCGACTTGCGTGAGCCGAACAAAAGCTCCAAGTCGGAAGAGGAGACCAAGCGTCCATGGAACATCAGCCTGCTTCGCCCCTATTATACATAGTATCCATTGTAATACTGTGTAATCAATCAAGGAAATAAAGTCGATACACACCCGGCACGCTCGGGGGCTATCGTTTCGATTCAATATGCTTTCGAGTCTTTATTCTTCCTACTCACACGTTATATGATTGATGGGTTGTCAAAGAGAGCCGGATGCCATGATGCGCGGCTCACCACTGGACCCCCTGCTCACGAAGCAAAATCAAAAATTGTTGTTTTCTCCCAAGTCGTCAGCTACCCGCACAAAGTGAAGAAGTAGTGCAGCCGGTTCAAACCTAACTTGACAATGAAGCCGCACTCGGACTTTGTCACCATGGGTACCGCGCGCGTCACGAAAAAATCACGCGAAGCACACTTGGCGAGGTCGCACGATCGACTAGCTTACAAAACAAGCGAAAAACAAACAAAGTGACGAAAGCGCACAAAAAACAAGCATGGGAGTGCCAAAACAAAGATTAATAAGCCGCAGAGGCGCACGCTGAAACGCGACCCGGCACATATCATACTTGTTTCATTACATAATATTTTTTCGCCCGCAGGCGACAAACCCTAACTACTTCAAAATAACCCCTCTTTTGAAAGCAGGGGAGCAAACTTCAAGACGGAGGAGCCGCCCGAGCAGAAGACGTCGACGCCTCGTTCGTCGCAGCCGGCGGTGGCAGAGCTGAAGCCCTTTCAAAAAGGTACTCCGACGCCGGCTCCCTGTCCGCCACCTCGCCAAGGTCGTTGCCCTCAGGCACCACGTCGAAGACGAAGTCGTCGTGGTCGACCATCTTGGCAGCCCGGCAGGCGTAAGGGGCGCAGTACTGGAGCACCGGCTGCAGATCGATCTCCCGGCCGCTGCTATCGGTGGGGATGCTGGCCGTGATCTTGTCCACGTTCGTCTGCCTATACCGGCCTCGCACAAGCCCGAGGGCAATGCACGCGCCGGCTCGGGCCGACGACTCCCGCACCCAGGTGATCACCTGGGGCATCAGCTCCAGAACCCGCAACACCTTGCAGACGGGTGCGGGGACACCTTCCTTGGGCGACAGCATCTGGACGACCTTGCTGGCCCGGCCGTGAACGTCACGGGCGAAGACTCCGAGCCGGTGGACATGCTCCGCAGACGTCAGGCCAGCCGTCTCCTCGCCTGTTCAACAAAACAAAAATCAACAACAAGGCCACAAGTCAAGTAGGCACAAACTGCAAAGGGTCGCATGAAATCTTTACCCCCAGATGCCAACGGCGAGGGTGGCAAGCCGCTCGGTCAGCTCCTTCATCTCGCGCTCAGCCTCGGATTTGCGCTCGAGCTTCTCGAGGTCCTCGCCGTACCCCTTGGTCGCCTGGGTGAGGGCGGCGTCCGCCTCCTCCTTCTGCTTGCTGAGCCGCTCGCAGGATTCCTGCACCGCGGCAAACGCCTGCGTGTGCCGGCTCTCCTGCGCGGCCAGCAGTTGCTGGTGCTCAGCGACGGAGATGAAGCCGTCGCGCGCCTTCTTCAGCTCCTCCTGCAGGCGGCGGGTCTCCTGCTGTTCGGCTTCGAGGAGCCAGGACAGCTCCTGCAGTTCACAAGACAATAAACAATAGAAGAGGCATGGGGGCTACGCCACGGGTTACCTCTACACCAACATTTGCTAACCCGGGGGCTAGCCCCAACAAAAAAAATAATACGCCGAGTCAGGAAGGGGGCTACGTCCGAGTGGCATACACACCGCCACCGGCCTGCCTCTACATCGACATTGGCAAACCAAGGACTACCTATTCGCCAAACTTTGCATCCAGAAAACTATGAAGACCCAAGCCGCTTTCTACGAACGCGACTCGGGCCTTGGGGGCTACATATACGCTACGGACGCAACAGGTGCAAGAAGGATTCTACGTACCTGGTGCGCATCCATCGCTGTCTGGATGGCGGCTCGGAAGTCAGGCCGGGGCGCAGATGCACCCGGGACGGAGCTCGGGGGCTGGGCAGTCAGCCCACCCGACGAGGAAGCCGTCGCGGCGGCGCGGGTCGTCGTCACCACCAGCGCCGTCTCCGGCAGGCGTGGCACCCTGTGCCAGCCGGCACGGTGTCATCAATAGTGGCCCCCTCGGGTCGAGGGGGCACAATAACTTCGTCGCCTCCGCCGTGGAAGGCGGAGGACTCGGCGCTCTCGTGGTCGGCTCCGCGACGTGCGCGGCAGGCTCCGCCCGCTGGGAGTCGCTCTCCAGCGCGTCCTCCATGTCACTGAGGGACGCGTCCTCAGCCCTGCGACACTCGCACGGGTCAAACTCAAGATAGCGTTTCCAGTGGAACTTTGGATGAGGATCAGCAGCAGACCTGTCACCCGCAGGTGGAAGAGTTGAGGTCCGAACCCTCGGAAGCGAGGCGCAGGCGGCGAGTCGGCGCGGGCCCTCGCAGGGATGTCCCGCAAGGCCTTCTGCCTCCGCTCGGCAACGACGGTGCGCTGCACGGCAGCCCCAGCCGATCGCTCCGGTGGCGGCGGCGTCGGGTTCGCCGACTTGGAGCGCTTGGAGTTGGGCCCGGCGTCCTCAGCCGCAGGCCTACGCCTCCGCCGGATGCGGAGCGGCTGATCATCTTCATCATCATCTTCAGCAGGCGCCGGGTTCTTGGACCCGGCGCGTTCTTCTCTTCCTTCTTCTCCTTCCTCCTCATCCTCAGACAGGATGGGGATCGGTTGGCGGGAGGAGAAGGCGGCTTGGCCATGGTGGCGCTGTCGGCTTCGTCGGAGTCGCGCTCGACGACGTCGTTGGGGCCGGCAAGCACCGTGGGAGCGTCTCCGCGGGTCGGAGGCAACCCAACAAGCGATCGAAACTCCTGAATTCGACAAAGCAGGAAGGATCGGTATAAAAAGACCAAGAAAAGGAAAGTATTTCGAATCGTCAAGCAAAGGGACTCACCTCAGGAGCCGGATGCTTGGCGGAGTAGGCCTCCAGGCCGCCCACGATCCACTCGGGAGCCGGGTGGACCGTGACACGCTTCATCCGCAGCGTGAATTGCTCTACCGACTCGAACAATGTCGGGTCATGGCGCTGCGGGTCCTTCGTCCCCTTGTACTCGCAGATCAGCGAGGGCCGGTGCTGCAGAGGCGCGATCTTCCTCTTCACCCAAGTGGCGATGAGGTTCAGACCCGTCAGCCCTCCTTCTTCAGCTCCTGAAGCCGCGCCATCAGCCGGCGCACCATGGGCAAGTCGGCGTCGCGCGGCAGCTCCTGAAGATTGCGAGGCCGGCTCGGCGATGGCGAGAAGCAGGGGATCCCGATCTCGCCGTCAGGCGCCGGCTCCCGCATGTAGAAGCCCGACTTCCTCCAATACACTTTGGAGGGGAGGCCGAGATCCAGGTAGTCGACGTCGCCGCGGACCTGGAAGTTGAGGCCGCCGCAGGGCGCCATGTCGCCGCCCTTCCCCAGCTTGCCGTGGAAGATCCACAGCCACAGCGGGAAGAACGGGGCGCACCCGAAGTAGCCCTCGCACAGGGTGACGAAGCAGGCGAGATGGAGGATCGAGTTGGGCGTCAGGTCATGTACCTGAAGCCCGTAGAAGTCCAGAATCGGAAGAACTCCGACGTGGGGAAGCCCAGCCCGCGCTCGAGGAACGCGAGGAAGGCGACGAACTCGCCCGGCGATGGCCGCGGGCGAGGATCCGCGGAGGCGATGCGCCACCGACGCTCCGACGCCGGCGGCAACAAGCCCTCGTTGGCGGCTTGCTCCAGCGCCTGCGCCGTCACCGACGACCTCTCCCACTTGTTCTTGGGCGCCACCATCTTGGCCGGAAGAGAGGCGGAGGAGCAAGATGTCCAATGGCTGCGGCGGCGATGCGGCGAAGAACTCAGGCGCGACTGCTTGAGGAAGTGACGGCGAGCGAGGAAGATGGAGAATGAACTCACCAGCCGCACTCCCCTGCCGTTTTAATAGGCAGTGAGTGGAGCCGTTACCGCAGTAAATGGCGCCGCCCGCGTCGCCCACGTCGCCCACTATCGCCACGTCGCACGACGCCTCGATTCCCGCGCGACGCCTCGGTTTCCACGGGAGCGTGCCGAAAAATGCGGCTCAGATTCGGCCACGTCGCTCTGTCACGACGTTTGGACCGATGGATCGGGCGCGTGCGGGTCAAGGAGCGTCATCATTGCCACTGCTCCATCCCGAGGTGGAGGCAGTCGATGCGCCGTCAAGTCCCATCAATCGACTCGGCGCCAGACAGACAAACACTACAGGACAAACGGTCAAAGATGCCGTGACGTCAGACGGAGAAGGCAAGGAGACAACCCGCACCGAGGCGAGTCGGGATGGCAAACGTCCCGACGGGCACAAGCCGGCATCAAACAAAAACTTGAGTTAGACCGGACGTTAAAAGCCAAAATCCACCACTCCGAGCCGTTGTTTTCTTTTCTCTGTTTCAGGAGTTCGTTCAACGACACGACCCGGCAGTTCGCAAGACGAAGACCAAGCCGGAGACGAGTCCCTGACGAACTCGGGGGCTAATGATGGGGGGATGCCCAACCGGGTAGGCCCAGGACCCCGAGTCGGCCTTCAAGGCCGGGTGGCCCAAAGCCCACCCGGTGTACATCTTCCAGGATACCGGGTCCCCGAGGATCCCGGTATGACGGCTCGGGGAGGCGGCAGCAGATATCTCGAATCAGTCTGCGATTGTGTATCCCGAAGAGTGCGCTCCCGAAGCCGCACTTGTAGGCAGGATAGCTAGCGCCGCCAGCGGAACCCGTCATTCCCTGTAAACCCTAGCCGGCTCCCTATATAAAGCCGGCAAGGAGCAACCCTAGAGGCAGACTCATCTCATTCATAGCCTCCGGAGCACCGCAAGCTCTGGTGCGCACACCATTGTACACCCCCTTCAGATCCAAATACATACAAGCAGGAGTAGGTCTTTACCTCATACAGGGGCGAACCTGGGTAAACTCTGTCGTGTGCAACCTCTCTTGTGAATCCTACGTCGCCTGGCTCACACCCGAGTTAAGCCACCCCGTATGGCATCTGCCGTGATTACCCCACGACAGGACAGTGGCGGAGTGAAGAGGGGAACAAACCTGGATTCCCCGCAATCTGTGAC